>CM060560.1:85635824-87132373 GCA_030625065.1 Alectoris magna
GGGATTCCCATTGTCCCATTTCTTCAGCCTGGTGGTGTTTCTCTGTACGGCCACACAGCCATCTGGTGTGTCACCTTGTCCTTCCAGTTCCATAACTGTGGTACTTTTTTGAAAGCAGTGGCTTCAGTTCCTGTGGTTCAAGTGTAGGTTCATTTGTTGTAACATGCAGATAATTTTGACTCTTCAGGGGCGTAAGTCTTAGTCCATCTTATATTCCAGTTGATTGGCAGGTGTTACTATCTTTTTTATCTTTAGTCAGAAAGCACGATCATTTTACATCAGGTGCATAATTAAAGCGAAAAGTGAAGCCAGCCACTAGGCAACCTGACAAGGACTGCAGTGTGGTTATACAAACTGCACAGCCTTTTCCCTGGCACCATTGGTGCTAACAGTACAGGATGTGCAACATATGTGAGACTTGGTTGTTCAATTTTGAGCTACTGCTTCGCAGTGACTTCTGGCAAAGATGCTACGCTGTAAGCTGCAGTGACTGTGGCATAGAAATGCAGCAAATTTTGCCACATGCTCAGTAGCCAGTAGCCTTTAGCAGAGGAGGCTGGTGGGCTGAGGGCAGCCCTTTTTTTTAATCTGCTGTGGATAAATCTGCTCGTGTTCACCTCTGACACATAAGTCTCATCTCCTTGACAGGCATGTTAACACTTGAAGGATTAGGCTTGTTTTTATCTCCAAGTAGTCAACTTACAAGTACTTCCTTAGCGCTTCTAGTGGTTTTCTGGGTCTGGCTTACTAAAGAGCAGTATGGAAGAGGCACTGGATTCCAAGCCTTGAGATTTGTACATACTCCCTTCTGCTATTTATTTCTTATCTCTGGATTGATGTATCACCAGAAGAATGACAGGTGAATTCTCCCTTCCAACCGAGGAAACATAAACAAAAAAACATCTGCAAGGGTTGGATAGTTTAGGCTATTTCTGTGGGTTATTGGTGAGACAGTGCTGCAGTTGTAGGTAGGAACCTTCAGTAAAAGATCAGGTTAACATATTCAGTCAGCTCTCCTCAGAAGTAGACACCATGATGTTATGCACTGAAAAAATATCTACGCAGGAAAATGAATTCACTGTAAATTCTGTGTTTACTATATGTAACTATCCTGTATTAATGCACTGTATTATCAGTCTTAATATACATTAAACATAAGATAGTTTATTCTGTTTTAAACTGGAGAAAGCTTTACTATGCACAGTTCAGACAAAGCTTATAGACAGTAATTTATTTTCCTTGCCTAGGGTGAGCTCATGTTTACAAAGACTAGCAGGGATTCTGGCAGATAATGGTTTTGCAGTTTCAGACATTGTGCCTCTTTGTATAGTGAAGTCCTTAGGTGGTTTTAGGAGAGGTTTCCCTTGCTTTTTCCTTTTCTTTTTTTTTTTTTTTCCCAAAAGAATTTTGCTTGAAATCCATAATACAAAGAAATTTAAATGACCATTTAGGGCATGTAGTTTCTGTAACCACCTCTTATATTTGATGTCATTTGTGGAAGAAGCTTCATAAGTGGCCTGTAAAGTTCACGGAAGTCCCTTTAATCATCATAAGCACGTGATTTTTGAATGTTATGGTTCGTACTCTAACTGCTCTTTGCCGTACTTACTGTGCTTACGGTTCTTTTAATTGTGTTACTATATTTTTGTGCTGTAAGAATTGTTGGAATTTTTAATATCTCAATATATTTTACTCAGAAACACTTGTTTGGAATTATGTAGCTACAACTGTGATGCTTTTGAGTATTACCCTTTTGGTTATTGAAGAAGTGGTGAAAGTATATTTGCTACCTTTTTATACTGCAGCCACATAAATCAGTTAAGTGCAAACGGCTGCATCTGGTACCATGATTATGAAAGTTACTGGTTTCTAATATACGGGGATTTCATGAATACTGATCATGGTATAGCAGTCCATAGGCATCTGATACAAAAGTAAAATGTTTATAATGCTAAGAGATTGGATTAGTTGAATAACTTCAAAGTCTAAGGCATTTTAAATATTTGCTGTTAATTGAAGTCATAAGTATTAAAGATTTACATCTCCTAGAAAAGAAGGAATATCAAGTCTGTAGGGAACATCTTTTGTCATCTTATACATGGTGAATTTTATATTGTAATGATCATTTTCAAGTGAAGTTTCTACTTCTGTTATCTTTTAAACTCTTCATTTTTAAATTGGGACCACGTATATGTTCTTGCAAGTAGATGTCTAAAAATAGCTGCAGTGTCTGATGTTGGAATAAGTGTAATGCAAATACACATAAAATAAATTGTGAGATACTTAGAGTTCTTTCTTGAAGTTTAGCTGGTTTCTGTCTTCAAAATGTGTTTAGCAGATGATTACGTTCAGCCTTCTTGGAAAGAGTAATGAGAAGTGCCTTTCTGCTGTTTAGGGCCATATTCTGATTTAGTACACTGCTTACTGAATGATTCCTAGGTGAAATCTGTGGCTTGTGTTCACTGGCAATGAGTTGGACGTTTTTACTACAGAAATCCTAAGCAGCTTTTAATGCATGTCCTTTTTTTGTGCTCCTTGATAATAGTAGTATTCCAAGTGATGCTGAATACTAAAGGCTTCATTATTAACAAAAGAGGTCTTAAAACCACTGGTGTATCTTTTCCAGCAGTATTTCACTGGGGTTCGTATAATCTGCATTGTTTCCAAACCTTGTGTAATTACATTTTATCAAGAGACATTAAGTTAGTGCCTGACACCCTGTAGTTCACAGGCATGTAAAATGTGCCTTTTGCTGTTGTCACTGTGCTTACCGAGCAGAGATTCAGAGCTCCCTCTTCAGCCTGTCTGCACCTTCCTTCCAGAAAGGCAGAAGACTTGATGTGCAGCTGAAAATGCTAAGAAAGATGAGCAACAGCAAAATTTGAGCACAGACTTCGTTTACTCAGAGGTCAATAAATGCTTCAGGATGGGCTCGGACTACTGAGCTTACTCAGTTTAACAGGATCTGTCCTAGTAGAACTTGTGACTGCTGGAAAGTATCTGCATATCTTATTATAATAATAGAAGATTTTGTGGGACTGTCAACACAGTAACAGTTGCAACATTTTTAGGCTAAACGTAAAGTGTAAAAATGGAGTCAGACAGACATTTTTACGTCTGTGAAAATTGTTTGGTGCTCATTAGTGCTGTTCCTGATCGGGGCTTGTGCTGGTTACCAGTTAGAGAACGGGCCCTGCCTGCATGTTTTTTCATACTAATGGAAGTGATAACTCTTTAAAACGTAACTACTATATACTATATAATAATAGTTTTGTTTTCCTGCCACCCTTATCTATTTGTTTCACAGTTCGCAAACATAAATTCGAGCAAGGCTGGGCGAGGCTGTCCCAGCCACGTACAGAACAGCTGATTAGCTCCTGCTTTCTTCTAAAACGTGCCAGTGTCCGGGAGGGGTGTGTGCACAGTGTTTGCTCAGGAGCAGAGCTCTGGTGGGAACATCCATGTCATATATACTGACAAGGGGAAAAGTGTCCAGAGGGGAGGATACGTAGCAATAGTCTGCTGAATTGCCCTGCTTATCTGTTAAATAAGAGAACCTTTAGACATAGTGGAAGAAAAGTTGCTTATATTAGCATTGGTTACTGTGAACTTAATTAGGGCATGTTAACCTTTATACAGTGTAAGGTAAGGAAAAAATGAAGTGTTGAAAGTATTTCTTGTAGTGGTGATTACTTTTGGTTGTTACCTCTGCAAGTGGTATCTCGAGGTACAAAAGTGAATTTGAGACAAAAAAAATGTGATTTTTAACATTACTGTAAAAGGTATACGAAAGCTATCCGCAATGGAAGACCTGAAAATATTTTTTTCCTTCCTTTCTTTAAAAGCAAATGGAAAAAAAATAAAAAAAACTGCTCAAGAATAAACTTCAAGCAGAGAGTGGGAATGGGGAGTTACTCTACCGCAGCAGTTCTTAAATATCGGTGCTACACTGATTGTTCCATCAATACTCTTATTTAAAAAGAAAGATCAGGAAGATACTCTGACTTCCTCTCTAATGTTGATAGTTACTTTCTATTCCGGCATATTGTTTTTGCTTTCTGAAAGTACTTGTCACGGAGTTATCCGGATCAATCTGTGTCTGTAATACAATCTGTGTTCTTAATACAGTCTCTTGCTCTATTTTCCTGATGATATTATTCAGAGGGAAAAAAGACATTTTGACAGGTGGGAACAAGTAGATATATGTTGCTTCTATATATAGCTGGCGTTTTGTGTTAAGTTTTATTTTCTTACTTATTTTTCTATATTTGGCTCTGTTTACTATATCCTTACTTACAAGCCAAAATGTTTGATATCATGTGTAAGTTGCATCAAAATGCATCAGAGGTCTGTTTGTTGCATAATCCTGTTTCAGATGCTTACAGATTTTTTTCTCATAGTCTTAACTATGAGAAGCCATTTTTTACAGCTTTCAGACCCTATAGGTTTATATGTGTCTGGAGCAGAAATGACCTGAAATTACTAGCAGTTTGGCATTAAGTAATGCACAGCCATTGATTCATAATGTAACTGTATTTGACCTACTGTGCAATAGTGAACTGCAATATAATGAAGTTCCTTATCTCACAGGAGCGATTTGATAGAAGGCAGAACTGTAGTTGTAGCTTCTGAAAACTGGCTTGTTTGTTAATCTTGCTAGGATTTTGGTTGTCCTCTAAGAACAAAGGAACATCAGAGGTATGGAAGTTGTTTGCTTATTTAAAAGTAGAAGCAATTATTAGAAAAGGGGTTCAGGAATCATGCATTAAAAGAAATAAAATGGAAGCAGACAGGCAAAAATAAATGTTGGAAGCTCGCAGTTTTATTTTATGTAGGCAAACAGTGTCTTAAAATAATTGTGCAAGCAAAGCCATTGAATGAAAGGAGATACTTTGCATCATAAAGTGCAAAACACGTGCCAAATAGGCAACTCCATTTGATTCTTTTCAGTTGTATCTGAATAGGTTGTCTGGGTTGTAGGAGCAGACTTGGTAAATGTTTTGTTTCATCAAAGACTGAAGTACATGCTTAAGTAGGGCAACACCATCCAGGGACTTACACGTGTCTTTATATCCGTTTTCCTCAGTGGGAGTGTTGAAGAAGTATCTAACAGAGATTCATTCTATTCAAGTGGTGTACTGAGGTTGTCTAGGACACTGAGGAGGGGTCAAACAGAAGGTGCTGGAGTAGCTATGGGTACTTCTCAAAAGAGCTTCCCCTGAAGGGACTGGATGAGGTTCAGTGGAGAGCTACAAGGAGCTGAGAAATGCAATCTCTGAGCTGATGATTAAACTATGCAAATCTCATTAAGATGCTGTTCTGGAGAATAGTGGGATAATAAATGCGCTCATCTTGTTCAGCTGTTGTTGGACTGTACATACAGAAGGAACTGAGGAGGTGATTCTGGGTGCTGTACGGGTAATTTGCTTAATCTTACATACTAATCAAAGTGATGGCAACGGTCTATTTTAAGGTGATTATAAAGCACTGAATTATTATATTTTGAATAGCGAGCTGTCTGCACAGTAAACTAAATTTCTTTAAGCCTCTGAGCAAAATTGCAGATAAAAATGTGTACAATAAAATCGGTTATTCTTTAGATTCTTGGAGAAAATCCCTCCGTTGAGAAGAGGTCATTAAAAAGACCAGGCATAAGTAAAAGTCAGCTGTGACTAAGAGAAGAAAATACACTGGGGGTAACTGTTCTGTTTGTTACTAGATAAGCCAATTGTTAAGAAGCGGAGAACAAAAAGGAAGAGAGCTCTGTTTTGTCTAGCTGAGTATCGGGGCTTCTTTTAAAGAGCGTTATCAAAAACTCTTTCCGTACTCTCAGAAATTTAAGTATCGTTTCCCCATGAGCAATCCTTTTGAAAGGAGAGTTAATGAAATGTTGTCGCAAGACTTGAGTCTTAAAACTTGAGCTGTTTATTTCGGATGAAGTGATACCAGCTGATGTCTTGCTCTGTTTCAACTGGTGCATCTCGTTAGCGTCTTGAAGGGATAATATGAAAAATGCAGTGCCTTTCTCATTTAAGATGCTCCATGGTTTTTTCCCTCTGAAGCTGATGAGAGGTCAAGTCCTTCCTTTCAGCACTATAAAGAAGTTCATCACTGCTTTGTTTTGCTTCTAGTAAAAGAAATAGCTCACTTGCTGTTCTTTATTTATAAATGTGTGTTCACAACCTGAGAAGGGTGCACAAGCTCCAGACAAAACTTCTGTTTGATAATTGCTTAGAGCAGTCACTGGGCAAGTCTTAAAAAAAATTCACGAAGAGGGCAGGTAGAATAATTGAGCAACCTCAGTTCAGCTGTAAGTTTGTGTGGTCACTTGTAGGGCAGTGTACAGAGTGCCTAGGGGTAAAACTCACAGATGTATCTGGACATGGAAGCTTTGCCGATACATCTTATCAGGGAATGCAAATGAGATGTATGGACTGGATGGTAATGCCTATTGAAAGGGGCTGACGTGCTTTTTGTAGGTTTTTTTTTTGTTTTTTGTTTTTTTTTTTTTTTGCTTGGTGCATAAAGTAAAAGAGTAGAGAACAATCCATTGAGATAAGAAAATGAAGGATACCAGCAGAAATGAACTGTACCTCAGAAAGGATGTTTTAGAAGGATAAAAGTATAGACTGACAAGCAGAGGGTGAAATGGTCTGGAAAGCAGGCCGATAACTGGCCAGCTTGTAAAGAAGGGTAGGAAATAAGCGTTGTGAGAAGGAGTGGAAAAAGCAGTTCCAAGGCTGAAGTGTACAAATCTGGATTCCGTGCTGATGTCTACATCAATGTGGCAGAAACAAACTTAGGGTGATCATTCTGAGGGGCTTCCTGGCAGTCGGCTGTGCTTTGGGAAGTCAGTGAGTGAATCCGTGGGACTGGAAAGTACAGTCGCAAGGCAGGGAGTCTGTTTGAAAGAAGTACTTTGCAGAAACGGGAGCTGATTAAGTTTGTGTTTTGCTCTTAAAAGCAGTTCTTGTTTTATTAGGAGGCTTTTTTGGCTGTACACAAAAGGCTATTTTGGCTTACAGGCAAATTGTTTAATTGCTCTAAAGGCACCTTATTTCTGGCAAGTAAACTTCACTGGAGTAAAAGTTCTGAAAATAAAATTTTAAATGTTATATTTTCACAGCCTAAGCCCTGCTTAGAGTAATGTATTCTGTTCTGCTACAGGAAAGCAAATACAGAAATACCTGAGAATAAAGGAAAAAATAAAATGTATTTTAACTGTTGCATTTAGAGAGGGGGAAGGCTAAAAGAAAGAAGTTTGGTACCACTAGTTACAGTGCTTTACTTAAATAAGTCATTAATGTGCTTCTGTTTTTCTTATTGTAATAGCTTAAGAACAAGGTGATTATCAAATGAAAGAGGAAGATGTAAGTCATTTTAAAACAAGAGAGAAAAGGAACATTATTTCGTACATAACATGTAATTAACCTATGAAACTCTCTGCCAACCTATAGTACTGAGGTCAAAAACAGAACAGAATTCAAAAATGATTAGAAATATATTTGCATAATGAGAAAATCCACAATTATTTCATAGGATTTTCAACGGGTTTGAAAAAGAAAGATTCCTGGGAGTATTGCCAGCTAGTACCTGGTTGTGAAAGGCTGAAACGAAGAACTGCATTATAAACAGGTTGTTTAATTATCTGGCATTACTTGCGTTTAACCATAATGTAAGCTTGGCTTAATTTCTTTGAATTACCCTTTGAGAGTGCATCTTCCTACTGTCTGCAGAAGAAGCCTGGGGAGATGAGCCTCAGACAGCCAGCACCAGGCATTGTGAATAGCCACCTCATTCCCAGCATGAGGAGATGTTGATAGCCATTTTCTTGTGTTTTTGCCCCATGAAAGATATTAGTTATATCCACTAATTGTTAAGGAAGACCAGGTCTTTCTATTTTGCATCAGGGTTGGGTCAGTTAAGTGTTGTGCATCCCAGTGCTTCAGCTTCCTTCTGCAAGCAAATTTTTTAAATGGTTTGCTTTTTTTTTTTTTTTTTCATTCTCTCTATGTTGAGTAATTCCGATGGATTTAAGATACAACATCACATAAATCCACTGTTCCTTATATTCATGGTAAATGTGATTTTCATGTGAGAAAGAGAGGGTATTAATTTTGTTCTTCAGAGTAACTATAATCTCCTGAGTGGTAAAACCCTGTTAATTCTCATGCAGCTAATCCTCAAATAATAATTCACTTAAACTGACTTCACAACAAAAATAACTGCTTATGTGCAAATGATTGTAATGTGGCCTTGTGAATTGTACCTTAAATGCAAATACATAGATAGCTGGGAATTGCTCAGGAGCTTTTTCACTGTCCTCAAAAAGTCACAATCTTTTTGAAAAGATAAGGAGCAAATATTTTGAAGTACAGAAGCTAAGAGTTCTAGAAAACTCCTAGCGAAAACTTAGAAAACTATAGCCAGGAATGAAATAGAAGAGACACACACACAAAACCCAGTAATGCCTAGTTTTTCTGATCAGAGATATTAAATAGTCAATACAGAGGCAGAAGACACTAAATATTTTTGTTCAGGTCTTGGGAGAAAGGCAGATAGGGTGTTCACATTGTGGGATGCACAATAACCCGCTCTCTGTTTTTCTCAGTGTTCAGGGAGGAGGACATTGAACCCTTATGTGATGTTTTTAAGTCAGAAGCCCAGATAAAAGATGTCCTTGAGTTGTGAAAGAGCACGCCGGAGCTGTTGTTGGTCATACATACATACAGGTTTTTGATAGTTCTTAGAATACAGAAGGAGTTGGATGGAACTTGAAAATTGCCATGGGACTGATTTCAGAGTGGGATGACCACTGAAAATGTAATGCTGGCAGTCTGGCATTAGGCCTGAGTGAAATAACAAAATCATTGAGGTGATTAATTTAATAAATGTAAAGGGTAGTAATTAATGATAATGAGTCCTGACTCATGGAAAATAAGTATTATGTTAACTGTAATATTCTTGCTGTAGCTTAGCATCTTTAAAGTAAAGCAGTTAAAATTAGTACAGCTTTTTGACACATTTTGTTTCCAGCTTGCATAACATCTTCATTAGTAAGCTAGGGTGATGCCAAGTCAATACGATATTTATTGAAGTATATAACAACCAACTGATATGTGTAATGTCATTGTTCCTGGGGTGAGTGGAGCTTCAGTGATGTTGCCCTGACACTGGGATCTGGTTTCAGCCTTGTTTTTCCTCGTGGTGTTGGGCTCCAAGTGGGGAGTTCTTGAGTCTGAAGCAGCTGGCATCCGTCACGCATGCTGTGGGGCCATGGCAGCTTCTGAAGAAGCAACCAGGTTCCTTACCTATGCAGTGAAAACAGTAAACTGTAGGAAGGAGTGTGGTAGGCTGATGGAGCAGGCTGTGCCATTTATCTTCATTTTTCAGAAGTCCGTAGATGAAGTTACTTGTGTTAATATTTGCTGAAATCAGATACTGCAGAGTGCTCAGTGACGAAGAAACAGGCCACTCTTGCAGAGCAAACTGGTTCACGCCTGTGTTTCTGGGAAACAATGTGTTTTGTTACAGCCAGATGTGAGGTTGTGCTGTGGGAGGAAAGGAGTGTGAAGCATTTTTAGAAGGTGAGGGAACATATCCTAGAAAGCAATAAAATGAAACAGGGGTGTTTTAGTGAATCTGGTGATTGTTTATTCAAAAGATTGGTTAATCACATAAAATTCAAGCACCTATTTCATCTACTGCAGTTGGTGTCACTCATAAGCCTGACAACTTGACTTTGATCCACGGGTTAAAGCAATTAGGTGATTTGTTGCTTTTACCTGTCAAGCAAATAGCAATGAGCTGAGAGCTGCGGTTTTGGCTCCAGAAGGTGCTGCACATCATTCACACCTCTGTCCTTACCTTCGTGAGGCTGACAACTACTCCTGGCTGTGTGGGAATGAAGAATGTTTTGCCGCCTGTACAGCCTGTGAAAACTCAGTTTAAAGCAGTGATGGATGAAACCTGTTCTTGTAGTCATTCTTCCATCATGGCATTATAGGTGACTATTTGGGCATGCATTTTCTTCTCAGGGCATCAGTTAGGCTTGTTTTTTGCATTTGCTGCCTCTTTCAGCCCCTGTGAAATCCTGTGAAAAAATTACGTGATTGCAACAACGATGTGTGACTTTCCCTGCAGTCTCTGTGGTCAGAAACTATCTTTGACTTTCCCTGTGCTGGCCACAGTTCTGTATTTCCATTGTTGGAGATGATCAGTGAATAGTCTTATTTTGTTTCAGGTGCCAGTATCAAGTCTTATTTTTTATAGTATTTCTCTGGAGCTGTTGTTGTTTGTTTTATGGTTTGCATCACTCTGATTTGCACACTGTCAATTACAGTGTTACACTTCAGTAGTTCTCTTCTGTTGCTATTAATAGTAACTTATTCTGATTGATGATCAGAAAAAAATAGATGAGTGAAACGGGTCTGATAAAGACAACTTTTAAGATTCTGCCCATCTGTTTCCTATGCCACTTGAATTACAAATGCTTTCCAGTCTCACCTTTTTTCTTTGGCCCTTTTCCTCTTGAAATTTCCGCACAGGGTTTTAGTAACTTAATAGGAAACTGCAGGTCATTTGCTGTAGTATCAGCTTCAAGTATTGCCTTTGAGATTCCTCTGTTCATCTGATCTTTTTCTCTGCAGCGTCTGCTTTCTTCTGCATCTCTTTCACTTCTCAAATGTGTAATTTCTCTAGGTCTACAGCAGTCTCTCCTGTCTCTGCTGCCCCTTTTCCCTGAAGATCCTGTGTACTCTGAATTTACTAAGTGTTTGCTCTGTGTTGATTACCTCAAGTAACTTGAATCACAGTAGTTCTGGGTGTTGTCCTTTTTCTTCACGTTCAGTCTTCCTATTCTTCCTTGTATCAGAAAGTGCCTGAGAACTGCTTGTCAATTCAGACTGATTTTTTTTTTCATAGTTCTGTTGTATACTAATGCTGTGGATTTGCTTTTCTTGATTTTATTTTTCAGTTTCTTAATGCAAAGATTATACTTCCTTCTAATGACAGCTCTTCAGATTTTACTTTCATCTTGCACCTGTATTCTTGAATCTCGGCTTCACACAGCCATCACTGATAAGTTAATTTGAGTAGTGGTGATTTTATATTGCTACATTTCTGTGGGTTTTTTTCCATTTTTTTTTCCTTTGTGTGGCAGCAGTAGTGTCTTTGCAAGAACTGTCTCAGACATTAAACACAGGTCAGTGACATTTTGTCAAGTTGGACGATACCTCATCAAATCTTCTGCTGAAAGCATCTCTTTCAGTTTCTTTGCGGTTGTAATCTATTTTGGAATTAGGTTCACCTAGCACAGAGAATAAGATGTGTTTGGTATTTTGACTGGCGTGCTTTGGAGACACTTGTTAAGTATGTCTTTGTCTGTATTGCTCTGATCTCCTATCAGAGGATAGAAGTGTAGGAGATAGAAATCTGGTGTTGTCATGATGAACAAGTTTCTCAGGATGCTTGTCTTTGCTACAGCCTGAGGTACATGTGATGTTTGTTCTGTAAAGTATTTGTCATAACAGTCAGTCTGTTGTGATCTTAAGCCCAAAGTCCTTCTTACTCATGGTTTGTAGTAGCTTGATTTGAAATAATGTTCTCACATGCCAGCATTAAGACCTAGGCTGTTTTTCAGTGCTAGTATCACTGTTTGTTTGTTTGTTTGTTACACCTTTGCTAGAAGTTTTGTCTAATACTGTGGCAGCTGTTGAAGAAGCTTCATTACCAGAACATATTTTTGTAGCTAGTGAGTTTTATGAAGATAAATTACTGAACCATGCCTTAGCACATCCTCTATCCTGGAGCACTGAGAGGTGGTAAGAACAGTAGCTAATGAATTAAGTGGGGTTGGAAAAAAAGATTTGAATACTAGTTGGAAGAAATTTAAAGCAGTTCAGTTATTTTTAACAAACAAAATTAAGGGATGTCTCTGTTAATGAGTACCTGGTGATAGTGACTAGAAATTGTGCATTCTCAATCTCTTTGAGATTCATTTTCAGCACTGAAAGTCATTCATAATAGAAGAAGCTGACATGTGTACAGTAGGCTGTCCATGTCTCAAAACCTCCAGAGGAAGGTTAGCAGTTACACCAAGCAAGGTACTGATTCAGGTACAAGTACAGTTGTTGAAACGGCTGTTTAACAAGAGTAGTTCTTTCCGGTGTTTTCCAAACAATAAGGTGAAGTAATGGTGGTTCCTTCTAGCTTCAAAATGTGTAAGTCAGGGAGAGGTAGATAGGTGGCTGTTCAATTTAGTGTTGTATGTTTCTATTTTTGTGACCCCAGCATTGTTCTTCTTGCTGAGGCATTATCATTTTGCCACTACTCTGTTACAGTGCTGTGCATAGTATTACCAGACTGCACTATCTCTGTTGCTGTGAATTCTTTATCCACCAGCCAGTGCCAGCCTAGTAAGGTTCTTCTGTTTCTATTTGAAAACTGCTTTCTGTGTTAGATTTGGTCAAATGAGTCATGCTAGCTTTTATTTAAATTGGCTTTATTTTTAACTAGTGGTGATGACATTGCAGATTGGAGAGGAAAATGGGAATGATTTTAAATAATAGCAATTTTTACAGTGAGAATACTTTATTAAAATATATATGAGCTTTATTTGCATCTTGAATTACAGTTTCTAGTTACTGTCATCATTTTGCAGAAAAGATAACACCAATATTTTTTTTGTTGTATTTGTCAAATACTGATAGAGACAGCTTTTCTTTCCTTTTAGGAATCTGGGTAAAAATGGCTTATCTAACAGTAGTATTCTCTTGGATAAATGCCCACCTCCACGACCACCGCCTCCACCATACCCTCCCTTGCCAAAGGACAAGCTGAATCCACCTACACCTAGTATTTATGTAAGTAAAGCAGAAGTAATTTGCTGACTGTATCCTGTTAATTATTTGGGTATCTGAATTACAGTATGCAGTTCTTTTAAAGATGCACTGTTCACAGCTGAATTCTACTTACAGTGTGTGAACAGGAAAAATGTTAGAATTGTGCAACTGTAAGTGAAGAACACCTTCAAAAATTATCTTTATTATTATTTATGATACAGATGGAAAAGGCAAAAACAGTTAGTGAGTTATAATGCACAGTATTTCAGGTGTGTTTGTACATTTTTTTGCAAATGACAGCTTTAGTGATAAATAAGCAAATGATTAAACTGAACTTTTCTAACAGTCTATTTCAAAATATAGTAGGGAAAATTAATTAAAGCTGAGATGATGGTAACAACAAAATGTCATCAGTTAGGAAAATGAAAGTTTTATTAATAGAATAATTCAGTTGGAAGGGACCTACAAAGATCATCGAATCCAACTGCCTCTTAGGTAGATATTTTTTTTCTTACACAACCTTTGAAACTCCTGTTTCGGAAATAAACTTCTGTAATAGCTTTATGCAGTATTGTAGATAACTTTCTTAGTAATGGAATTGTAAACTGTAGTGTGTCCATTCAGCTAGTATAAAAACCTCAGGATAGGTTTGCTCAGCTGAACTTTGGGACCAGAAGCACTTGGCAGTCTTTTGTGCTGCTACCCAAGCAGTCTGCCTAAGCGCTAGATTAGGTTGGAAGCAATAGTGCTGCTCTTAGTGTTGAACCTGAGTTAATCTCCCTAATTAAGAGTCCGTTATAGCTTCATTGAGTATTTGCAAAGCTGATAAATCCCCATGTTGCAGCATTTTGTGTAGATGTGCCAACATGGGTCCCGGAATTTAAGATCTGTGTTGTTTTGTTTATTGAAAGAGATTTCTTCAGCATATATGCGGTCTCTATGTACAGTGTCATTGATACTTTGTTCACAGTCTGTCTGCAGGATTTTAAAAGATTCATAGCAATTAAAAATAAAAGTGAGGAGAAACTGCAGCATAAAATCGAGGCTGTAGATGTACAAAAGCGTAGGAAAAAGAAATCAATTTTTCCAGTTAACATGAGATATACTCTGAGTGTGCTCTTTTTAATTATACTGTTTCTTGTATACATTATCTGTAGGATTAGCTTTTTGAATTCTGAAAAGAATGTTAGTGTATTATCTTGCTCTTCAGAGAATTTTGCAGATTTAGAGAATTTATGGGGCTGCTGTCAGATAAAGAAATAAACTGCAGGAAACCTGAGTTGCAAAAGCCGAAGCAACCTGGGAATAATTCATGCCAAGAAATAAATTACAATAACGAATTAATTTCAGAAGGAGTAAACCCAGCTTATAACGTGGAAATGGTTGTATGATGTTGCTATTCAGTTCCCTCAATGTGAAGAAATGAATAAAGTTCCTGTCTTCCTTCTGCTGTTTCACATTTTTTATTGTTCTTTCTTATTTTACAAATGAGAAGTCTAAATTTATCTGTGATCTAATATTGCATTGTAATTTTACAGTTGGAAAATAAACGAGATGCTTTCTTTCCACCTTTACATCAATTTTGTACAAATCCAAACAACCCTGTTACTGTAATACGTGGCCTTGCTGGAGCGCTTAAATTAGGTAACTTTAATTTGGTTACGTTTTCTTTGTAAAAATATATGTATTTTTAAATGATGTTTCTCAGTTCTTAAAAGTGGATATTTTATTTCTATAATACCACATTACTGTTCTGTTTAGATTAATTAAGGGAACATGTTGTCACTTAGCTCGCTGCTTTTTCTAACCTAGATCAACTTTAACAAAAAAAAAACGTTCCATGAGATATGGTTGATCACAGACAGAAACCAAGCTGAGGGTATGGGAGCTCATACACAGACCTTTTTTCCTGTCAAAACTGTGCCTAAGGGACTTCGTGCTTTGATTTAATGATCTCACTGTGAACATTCATAGAGCTCTGATTTTCTGAAAAATATTTAATTGTTAATTGAGTTACACGTATTTATGGATTTGTAGTTGGAATATGGTCTGTAAAATAGCTGCCAAGGTTTTTTTAGGCTTCTGCTGTTGAAAAAAAAACAAAAGGCTTTTGAGCATTTGCGTAACATTTCGTATATATATATATGTTATAAATCGATCAGATAATGTTAAGTATTAGTATTGTCTCTTCTAAAACTTCTTGTCATATTTTAACAGCCATTTGTGATTTTTTGTTTGTTTGTTTGTTTGTTTATTAGATCTAGGACTCTTCTCTACTAAGACATTGGTGGAAGCAAATAACGAACACGTAGTAGAAGTGAGGACGCAACTACTGCAGCCAGCAGATGAAAACTGGGACCCCACTGGAACAAAGAAAATCTGGCGTTGTGAAAGCAGTAGATCTCATACAACAATTGCTAAATATGCACAGTACCAGGCTTCCTCATTCCAGGAGTCTTTAAGGGTAAATATGTTGCTATTACATAAATTAGAATTCTGTAGCCTGTATTAGTATACAGGAATACTCTGGAATTAAGTTCTGTTAGTAACATCTGTTGACAAAGAAGTCCAGAAGTCATTCAAGAAATGGAGACATTCCTACCAGCATGAAAAGCACAGATGAATTTGCAGTCTATTTTAAACGGAGAGTTAAATACTGTACAGGATGTTCTCTCATATGCTTAACGTAGACTTCATTTCCTTAATATAAAGCTACTTAGTGTTACGTATTTTAAAAGCTTGTTAGCTTTAAGCCTTCTTATAGTGATGTCAAAATTAATATTGAAATATTAAATATTTCAGATTTTTAGTTATATTGCTTCAAATTTTACATGTGCTTTGAAAGGATTCTTCATTCTTCATTGTGTGCTGAATTAATTTGAATGTGACTTATTAGAAGTTTACACTCATACTTTTAACATAACTGTGTAAAATATCATAGAACCCTTTTTTCAGAAAACTGATGCATTCTGTACTTGATACTGATGGGTTCCAAATTTAACATTTTGGAAGCTGTTAGACATACAGAACAAAGTAAAATGTTCACAGAGTTGCAGTTATACTTTATTGGTACTAAGTGTCAATATTTTTGTTAAGTAGTGAACACATCTTTGGAATTAGATACAGGCGCTGATCTGAGGCTTGTGTTACTGAGTGCTTTGAAAAGACTAGATTAAGGTGGAACAAGGACAAAGGGTATTATTGATCACTTGTTGATTAGAAAAAGGAGAAAAATAGAGAATTTGCTGTTGCAGTTTTCACTGCCGTTACACAAAAACAGTGATGATTTCATTAAGAAAGGAAACAGAAATTCCCTAATTTCTTACGTTACTGCAAAGGATTCGAAACAAAGAAATGTATGCATGGCTGGAAAAAGGAGAAGGGAGAGTGGTTAAATATTCTAAGCAAGATTGGTACAGGATGAGGAAGACACAGGAATACCATACAAGAAGCAGTGAGCTCTGGGCAGAATAGTGTGTGGCTTGGCTTAATTTCAGTCATGAATGGGATTTGTCTTGAAGAATTGCACCAACGTTGTATTCTTGAGCATCGTTCTGGAAGAGAACATTATGTATAAAGAAAATTACAGAAAAGCTAATTTTAATAAAGTATGTGATTACATATCCTTTTGTCAGCAGGAAGGCCTCAGTTTGTTTTTGCATCAAGAAGCAACTGCAGTATTTTCTGCGTTGTTTTTTTTTTCTCTGCTACAAATTAGAGGTAAAAATGTAGTACATAAAATAATTTTCATAATGTCAATTTTTGTTTTTCCCTCAAGAATCAAAATGACATTGTTTTAAGTGTATGCGTTCCTTTTTCCTAACACTGCTGTGACCTGTCCTTAGATGACTTTTGCAGTGTTCAAATGAAGGCTGAGTTTCTCCTTTCTACAGATATAGTTCTCTTGGCTTGCCTTAAGTGACCTTTTTTTTCCCCCCTCTAACAACTATAACATTGCTTTTCTAACATGTTTTACAGTATTTCATAAAACCATCATTGCTCAATTCTTTTTTGTTCCTCTTTGTCCTTCGTTCAAAGAATGAATAGGACTTTCTCAGGTACATAGGGCACTTTGATGTCTAACAACTGTCTCATTCAAAGCAGAAAGTCTTTGGACAGCATCCAGGCAGTTCTTTCCTGCTTTTTGTCTTACTTTCTCCTTCTATGCCTGTATACTTGTGAAAAAGGAAGTTTTTAAAACAGGTCTTTGAGCTCACTGTGCCAAAAAGATGAAATTACATCACTTAATGCTGGTTAGACTTTTTCCACTAGTCATGGTCCTAGCTACTGCAGTGCTAAAATAGCAGATGGCTATTAAAAATTCAAAGAACTTTGTATAATGGATATTATAAAGTGAATTTTATAAATATTAGTCAGCCTATTTTCACATCAGGAGACCTGTTTAACTTTGAAGGCAGATAAATGCTCTGGTCTAAAAATGTTAGATTGTATTTCTTTTTACCTGCATAATGAAGCAAACCCAGCACATAAATTTGTAACTCTAGTATAGTTTAGCAAAAATGTTTACAGTGTAGAAATTTCCTGTTGTCCTGGCCTGAACCTCACTGAATTTTTATCACAAAGATTTTTTTTTGCAACAGCTTTTGACTAATAATTGTTTTTTATTTATTTGCTTATTTTCTTAATGGCAGTGTTCACATGATGCCCTGGGTGCAGGTATTTTAAACATTGTACCACCATTTTGAAACAAATGTTATCACTTCATACCTCTGTATGCCAATATTTTTATGTTTATGTTTTTTAGTATTTAAATTATTTAGATGTCACTGTTTAAATAAATGATAGCATTTTCACAATTGCATTTTATAGGAGGAAAATGAAAAGAAGAGTCACCACAAGGACCACTCAGATAATGAATCCACATCTTCAGATAAGTAAGTGTGGTATAAGTATGGTAATTTTATAGTTAGATTTGTGTGTATTTTTACACTATTCCTATTTTCACATTCACCTATTACTTTTTTTAATATTTGCAGTTCTGGGAGGAGGAGAAGAGGACCTTTTAAAACAATCAAGTTTGGGACCAACATTGACCTGTCAGATGACAAAAAGTAAGTTTGACTGCAGTTCCTTTTGCTCACAGTGGTATTCTGCACTGTTACCCTTCTGGAAAGCCAATGCATTCTTCTCAGAAGTCAGTTATTTCCAGATAAACCCAATTCCAGTTGCAAGTTCCATTGCCATGTTTCCTTTAATCAGTTGTTAAAATGTTGCTATAAATCCCTCTCACCTTAAAATCTGTTTTTGAGTTTGTCTTTCCAGGATCTTTAATTTTTCAGTAGCGAACTTCCAATTCCATCAGTCACTCTTCTTTCCAGTAATACTTCTAACATATTCCATTTGTTTCATTCTGATGTTTTAAATTGTTTTCCCCTTTTTCCCCCTCTTTCAAACCTACTTTCATTTATTTTGTTTCCACTTTATCTTAGCTCTTGCTTCTCCATCCAGAAACAGAGCTCAGAATATGTAGCAAAGACCAAATTGATGTATATGAGCAGAAAAGCCGTGATAAAATTAGAAGCATAAGGGGAATACAGAGTATTCTTCAGACGAGAGATTTCTGTGAGACCGAGAAATAGAAGAAAGTAGCTCAGAAAAACTTCACATAGTTTCAGAAATACACTGAAAGCATTCTTTTTTTGTTTTCATCCAGTAATAATTTTTTATTTGGTTCAGTATCTGCTTAGATCTTTTTTGGAAGTGCGTACTATTACTTTTCCACCCACTGCAGTACAAAAATTCTGATTCACTTCAGTTAGGAGAACAGGAGAAAATGTTACAGTATTGGAAACAGGAGAATAAGGCTTGCTTAGGATACTATTGAATTTTTTGCAGCATATTCTGTGTGTATACATACTTGATTGGAGATTGTTGTAAGATTTAAAATAAGATTATATATTTTTCTGAAGAAAATTTTGTCTTACAAAATTACTGCCAATAAACTGACCCTTAGAGCAATCCTTTTGGAGAGAGACTTTAACCCTAACCTAGGAATGACTAACCAGAGGTTCACAGAAATTCTGTTTTGATACTTTTAAATAGTTCTCATAGAATCACACATACATCCCACATCTTCTGATCTTCAGTCTCAAGTTCTGATACAGAACGTTTTTTCCCTGGAACTGGCTTGTCATACTTAGGATTGTATTTGGAAATATTTTCAAATTGAAGGGGTAGCACAGAAACCCGTGTGACATTACAGAGCTCCACATAAGTATGGGGAATTTGTATTTAGAGATGTTATCACTGATAAAAGTGTTCAATTCCGTAGCACGTGCACACAGCTGACTTCATTCCTGGTTATAACAATCATGATTGCATGTTAAACTACGTTCAGACAGTCTTCCTAGCAAATGTCGCGTCATAATATCATTTGGCTATTGAAAGCATCGTTAACAGTTTCTGACTGGTTTAAGAGTGTGGAAAAAGCAGACCTTTGTGTTTAGGGAAAAGATATATGATATACACCAAGGTGTAAACTAAAAGCATAGTTTTCTTGTGATATAGCACCAGATTGAATAACTGCAAGATTGAGTTAGGTCACCAGGTCTTCTAGTTCACAGTTAAAAGAAATTGACATTTAAGTTTCTCTAGCTGTCAAGTAAGGTTATTGCATTCTGTAAACTTCCCTTTTAAAAGATGCTAAGTTATACAGCAGTGAGTCGTCTCCTTCATCTCCTATGCTAACAATTTTCTGAAAATGTTTTTATTTCCCAAACTCTTCCAAGAGTTTCAGGGATTCACAGATTGTCAATTTGCTATTTTGCTGCAGGTGGAAGTTGCAACTCCATGAACTGACAAAACTTCCTGCTTTTGTACGTGTGGTATCAGCAGGAAATCTTCTAAGCCATGTTGGTCATACCATCCTGGGCATGAACACAGTGCAGTTGTACATGAAGGTTCCAGGAAGCAGAACACCAGGTGAGTATAATCTTTGCATGGAAAAAAAAAAAAAAAAAAAAGGATCTACTGCTATGGAATTAATTTATCTGCTCTGCAGATTTTCTGTATTTTATAGCAGGCATTAATATGATAATGAAGTACGTATTCATTATTTGTTAATTTCTTGATTAACTGAATCTGCAAGTACAAAGCACTAAATTATCTTCTAGGGGAAATTTCTGAATTTCTATAATGCTTGGTAGTTGCCATTCTAATCTCTTGCATGTGATGCTGGATTCCAGATTCTTTAGGGGAGAAGAATGAGTTCATATGCTCGAACCATGTTTGTAATTTGCGAGTCTTGAAAGTTTTTACAGACTTCCCAAGTAGGTCTTGTATAATCATAGAAGTCACTATACTTTTAAAATTCTTCACTGCTGTCTGAGAATAGGGCTTCATAATGGGTAATGCTGGGCTACAACGCTATTGTGGGTTAACTCTGCTGGGCAACTAAGTGCTGCACAGCATCTCACTCATTCCCTTCCCAGTTGGATGTGGAAGAGAATCAGAAAGATAAAAGTGCAAACACTCTTGAGACAAAGACATTATGTCAAGCAAAAGCTGTGCATGCAAGTCAAACAAAATAAGGAATTCATTCACTACTTCCTATTGGCATGCAGATGTGTAGTCAAAATAAACTCCATCCCAGCCAAATCCAGTACAGGCAGTGGACTGAGGCTTGGGAGATCACGGAATGATGGAATGACTTAGTTCGGAAGGGACTTCAAAGATCATCTAATTCCAACCATCCTGCCATGAGCAGGGTTACCACCCACTAGAACAAGCTGCCCAGGGCTCCATCCAGGCTGGCCTTCAACATCTCCAGGGATGGGACATCCACAGCTTCTGTATGCAACCTATTCTTGTGTCTCACCATTCCCTGAGTAAAGAATTTCCTCCTGATATCTAATCTGAATCTTTCCTGTTTTATTTCAAAACCATTCTCTCTTGTCTTATCACTATTGGACCATGCAGAAAGTCTCCCTCTTGTTTATAAACTCCCTTTAAGTAATGGAAAGTCACAGTGAGGTCTCCCTGGAGACTTCCCCATGCTCCCTCATGGGAGAGGTGCTCCAGCCTTCTCTCTGTTCATCCTTGTTGGTCTCCTTTGGACCTGCTCCAACAGAGGCAACATCTTTCTTGCACTGTGGGCCCCAGGCCTAGGCATGGTACTTCAGGTGTGGCCTCAGGAGGGAAGAGCAGAGGGGGACAATCACCTCCCTTGCCCTGCTGGCCACCCCTCTTTTGGTGCAGCCCAGGATACTGTTGGTCTTCCAGACTGGAAACTACAGGCTCACATCTGGCTATTTGTCCACCAGGACCCGCAGGTCTTTCTCAGCAGGACTGCTCTCAATTAGTTCTCCCAGTCTGTACACATATTTGGAATTGTCCCAACGTAACTGCAGCACCTTGTACTTTTTCTTGTTGAACCTCATTCAGTTCACATGGGCCCACTTCTTAAGCCCATCCAGGTCCTTTTGGATGGCATCCATTCCTTCTGTTGTGTCATATGCCCCACTCATCTCAGTATCATCTGCAAACTTGCTGAGGGTGCACTCAGTCCCACCATCTGGATCACTGATAAAGATTAGTAAAGAGCATTAATACCAAGGTGAACTCCTGGTGGATACCACTTGTCTCCAGCCTCCACTTGAACATAGAATTGTTTACCACAACCCTCTGCTGTGACCATCTACTCAATTATTTATCCACTGAACAGTCCAGCCTTCAAATCCATGTCTCTCAGATGTAGAGATAAGGATGTGTTATGGGATCATATCAAAGGCTTTGCAGAAGTCCAGGTAAGCATCATTTGTTGCTCTTCCTTTGTCCGCTAATGCTGTCACTCCATCATAGAAGGTCATTTTTTAAGTCACAGGGGATTTCACCTGATAGCCGTGATAGAGAGTGACTTAGCAACTACATCAGCCAGTTCCTTCGAGACCCTGGCATGCATGTCATCAGACCTTGGAGACTTGTACACGTTGTTTTATCACAGTCTTGAGCTTGCTTTTTGCTTCCCATGGGAGTGATTTTGCTCCCTCAGCCTGCACCTAGAGGTTCAGCAATGCGAGAGCTGTGGGAAGGCTGACTGCTAGTGAAGGCTGAGGCAAAGAACTTGAGTACTTCAACCTTCTCCATGTCTGTTGGTGCTTGTCCTCTGGACTAAGTTCTGTAGTCTTTTAGTGCTGAAGTACAACTTCAAATAATACTGTTAGGGATTGTGATTCAGCTCCTCATCTGTCAAAAGAAGGTAAGATCTGGCATTTCTACATTGATTTTTGAAAGCTCCTTGGGACAGATTTTCTTACTACTTGTTTGTTAGTGCCTGAAGTCATGAAGTTTTTCTCCTAAATGGGATTGTCAAAAGCTATCACAAACACATTATGTAAGCTTTAGCATCTTGAAGCATTGATTTCTACAGAAAGGAAGCAGCTGAAATATTAGTCAGATTCATTAGTCAGATTGGTAGTTCCAACTTCTCATTTTGCACAAACTAACAAAAACAGAATTCTGTTGTTATTAGCAACTTAATTGTGTTTCTTGTCACTGTGAAGCAAGCACTTAAATAGTGCATATAATAAGTTTATGAAAACTGAAACTGTGATGTAGGGGTATTTTTTAGTAATTATAACCTACTTTGCATTTTCTTGGTTATTTTGACAAATCAGCCTTACAGAAAGTGTGTTTATTTTTTTCTAAATTTCAGGTCATCAAGAAAACAACAACTTTTGTTCAGTAAATATAAATATTGGTCCAGGTGACTGTGAATGGTTTGTTGTCCCTGAAAGCTATTGGGGTGTCATGAATGACTTTTGTGAAAAGTAAGTTGTGCATATTGTTCCCTATTTTTTTTCAAGTTGCCTTTGTCTTTCTCAGACCTAATGGGAGAAGGGGCAGTACTCACTGAGGGTGTTTGTTATAAGTGAATTTCTAATGGATTTTCCATGTAGTCTGAAAAGTCTTTTATAACAAGTCAAAATGTAAAATCTGGAATTTTTGCAAGATATGGCATTTGTGCAGCGTGCAGGAGCTTGGATTGTCTTGGATGCTCAGTGATAGCTTTGCTCCCAAAACTTTACATTACTGGATAATCCATCTCAGTCCTTTTTGTTTGGCTAGCCTCTTTATCAAGCACATTAAAGCTACCATCTACTCTTACCAAATGGTGATGCTTTTATGATTACTTTTAGGACTGTTGCAGTAGGGTGATGAAAGAATTGGGGGGTGAGGGAGCTGGATTTTTGTTTTGTTAGGTCTTTTTTTTTTTTTGATTGGTTGGTTTGTTTTTTAGGAGTGCTGAAGTATTTTCCTGGTATTGTCTGTTGTTAATTTTATTATGATTAATGTACATGTCATATTTATGGAATTACACAGTCATTGGTATTTTGGCATGGTTTCTTGCTACATCTAATGGGAGAACTTAGTTTACCTGAACTCCAGGAGACTTCATGACATGCTTTGCATACACTTGCAAGTTTGTAGCCTATGTAAAAAAGACGAGGTGCAACGACTGTTGGGTAATAGTGGTCCAGCTCTATGGTTAGAATTTGTGTGTCCCACCTTCTGTTACACATGTGCTTAAAAAAAAGGGTGATTAGGAGCAGTTGTGTCCTGCCTTCATACTGTTTTCATTTGATCTGAAGGGGGAGGGCTTTTTTTACTCATATTGCCCATTTAAAACTGACCTAAACTCGTCAACTTTCTTCAGAACTTTCCTAGGGTTCTGCATATTCTTCTCAGTGCAAAAATTACTCACCTCAGAATTGTAATTCCACTGTCAAAAATGCAATGTCTGTAATGACAATAGGCCTGTTACCCTCATGTCGCTGTCCTTTCTGAGAGTAAAATGGAGTCTAAAAGTTTGGTAACCTCATAAACTCTCCAGAGTGTCTGATAGAGGCACTGAATAGTCTTTGAAAACTTGCCAGTGATCTTTCATGGTGCAATAGAAAAACGCACTATAATTGGGACAAGGAAGGGAGAAATGTATGTATTTCACATTATCATATTGGAAGACTCAAGATTTCATTGTTAGGAAGTCCATATGGAGGCTTTTTTTAATGTTTCTCAGGAGGGGTAGCATTTCCTGTCTGAACATAGCATAGACCTGTGAATAGCAGTTGAGATGGTGCCAACAAGTTCTTGTGCGGACGAGCTTTGCACACTCGCACTGACAGCATGAGTACATGTTTTGCATTGTTCTAAACAGAAAGCATTCTTAAGAACTGTGTATAAAATCAGTCACAGGTTAAAAAAAGCATCATTCTGCACCAGTGTCACACTAGATCTAACAAGAATTCCTCTACCTCAGCATTAATAATGCTAGGAAATAGAACTTAACTCTAAGCCATCATCTCACTTTGCATAAGCAGATGGTTGAACGTTTTAATATTGCAGTATATAAACCAGGGAACTGGGGTCAGGAATTCAGTAGGTGAAACTTTCCTTTTGACTAGTCCTCCTGCGTCAGGGATTAGATGCAGAAAGTATTTACAGTGGTGATCACTTTTTACAGGTAATGTCATTGAAGTATTGGCTACTAATACATATGCTGATAAATGCTGACGGCTTTATTTTTCACATTGTTTCAGAAACAATATGAATTTCCTAATGGGATCTTGGTGGCCAAACTTGGAGGATTTGTATGAAGCCAATGTCCCAGTTTATCGATTTATTCAAAGACCAGGGGATTTGGTGTGGATCAATGCTGGCACTGTTCATTGGGTTCAGGCTATCGGCTGGTGCAACAACATTGCTTGGAATGTTGGCCCTCTTACAGGTATAGTTGAATAATAAATACATTGTAAGGTAATCCTATGCCATAGAACCTGCCATTTCTTAATAATTTACTTCAGTTTTCTGGATTAAAAATTGAATATGCAGTATTTTAAAACATTATGTGTTGAAGCATTAAATAATCCTGTTGGTAACGGGAAAAGAAAGCAGCAAGAGTGCTGTCTTTGCTCTCCTGCATTTAATGGACTTTTAAAAGTCAGAATAGCTTATCAAACACTAGCAGAATAAAATGTTGAGAGGAATTCATGCACCATGTTTTGTAGGCTGCTTTTTTTACTTTCTCTTCCAAAACTTGTTCTACCCAACAGACTGTACTACAGCATGCATATGAGCTGAAGACTTGTCTAATCTCCCCTTTTCAGGATAAAAGATACCTAATAGCTCCTTAATGAAAGCATCAGAAAATGCAAACAATTGTAAACTTTTTTTAAACAAAGGAATGTAAGGTTTACTCCTCTGGAAGTCATTATTTTTGAACCATGATTTAAGATTTTTAGATGTGAGAGTGGAAGAAAAGTTCGCAGCTAAAATAAGGAGATTCTGTCAAGCATTTGAACAGATTGTACTTCCAAAAAAACCTGTTTTCTTAAATAGTTTAAGGTGTATCTTTATTTCATTATGGTGCAATAAATAGTACATCTCCATGATTATATGACTGACTGATACAGAGCTTACATGTTCAATCGCAGTAAATTTTGCAAAACAAGTTTTTGAAAAGGGTGGGGTGAGTAGGCTGCTTAATCAAGAAGTGTGACTCACTGCACAAATCTCTCAAGGTGCAGTCTTCGTTTTCAAATTACATACTGTGGCATTGTAAAATGATAAAGAATATGCAGACATCGCAGATGTCTGCAAGATACAGACATCTCAAATACGGATTTTTTGTGTCAGAAGCTTGAGAATTATTAAGTAACACTTTTTGAAAAAGTGTTCTCTGTTCAGCATAGAAATTGAACAGTTGTCAGCAAGTCCTTGTTTTCACATGTGGCTGTTACTACTGTATACTTGGTGTTCTTTTAGTGTCTGAAATACAATAAATAAATATGTGCTTAAAAATACATTTTGTAGAATTTAAATGTAGTTGCAGGGAATGGGTTGTTCAAAAATGCTGTTTAGTCTCACCATAAAAAAGTCTAAATTTTTGGTATAATGACATTATTTTGGGTTCAGATGGTACTTACTTGTTAACTAACTACTTCTGTAACTTTCTTTTTGTATAGCCTGTCAATACAAATTGGCAGTGGAACGGTACGAATGGAATAAACTGCAGAGCGTGAAGTCCATAGTACCTATGGTTCATCTTTCATGGAATATGGCTCGAAATATCAAGGTCTCAGATCCAAAGCTTTTTGAAATGATTAAGTAAGTTTTATTTGAGCATTTACTGTATCCATTTCTTATTCAAGCATAAAACAAGAGATCTATAAATAGGCCTTTGTAAGTCTTCTGAGAATCAAGCCAAAATGATTTGATAATCTGTTCTTTAAAGAAAGAAGCCATTTGTGGATATTTATTTTATTACATTGTACTTGATATTATTGTGACGTGGCTTGAGAATGGTCTTTTTCATTGTTCTTGAATATTCCATAGACTCCAGCAGTTCACAGAAGCAGTCAACTCACATAACTAATATAACCTGTTCAGAGTATATACCATAAGACATAACAAATTGAGGTCATCAACTGAAGTGCTACATTTACAGTGGTAGTCATTTTTACAGCAAAATTTAAATCAATTTTGTATTTTTAGAACATCTCTTTAGTTAAGGCTCACACACCATCATTTGGCAATCCAATGTAAATATTTCAAATAAAGCCAAATAGAAACTGGAAAGTCACCTTCCCTTTGCTCTTTCTTCTGAACAAAGAATTAATTGATTGATGTGTAAAATGATAATTGAGTATAGCGACGTTTCTTAAACACTTATTCCAAAATGCAGAAGCATTTCAGACTCAAAGCATCTTTAGTAATGTTTTTTTAAAGAGTGAAACTTGAAGCAAATATAAATCATTACATCTAGGCTGAGGAATAAATGGACATTTCAGCATATATCCATCATAGGCTTGTCAGAAAGAAAGTGGGAGAATGAGTTCCACGGCAAATGACTCATCATGAGAATACTCTGGTGGCAACTCTCTGTTTTTCTTCAGCCAACCAGAAAAGCCTTTATCTTAGTCTTTTCAACATACTGGATCCACAAGCATTGAATCCTTTTATGTTTTGCCTTGAAATGGGCCTTGAAATATGGATAGGTTAACCTGCAAAAAAGGAGCAAAGAAAATCAGTTTTTCCCCTAGTAGAATTTACTGTTGACATCTGAGTGAGATACCATTTTGCAATTAGGAATTTGAGTTTAACTTAGTCTTGAACAGCTGTTGCAGAATGAGGGAATAAGTGAGATGGTAACTTTTTAAGGCACAGAAGCATTAGAAGTTGAAAACAGTCCTGTCCCTTCAATTAAACTGTTAGTGATCATACTCAAGATGCCAAAAAAGGGAGAAGAGAAGCCGATAGTATACTCTTGGAAATGAGAACGAAGGGGAAAAGAAGCAGAGGTTGAGAGGAAGCCAAAAAGTCCTTTAAGAAAAAAAAAAAAAGCTAAACCCTTATTTCGTATGTGTATTTATCTTCTCTGGTCCAGCAGGCATTGCAAATCTCAGAACAGCTCTAGAATATTTTTTGCAAAATATGATTTTAATAATTTGGCACCCGTATTTTGCATTTGTGCAAATTTGAGTCATTTTTTTGTCAATGGTTTAGGTTTAGAAGAAAAACATGACTGAGCATAGCATCTTTCCCCAAGAGAAATCTTAAAATGTTCCAAAGGAATATAGAGAACAGAATGGTTTCCTGTTGTCATCCGGTTTGATAGCAGCTGAGTTTTTTTGTAGTGAGATACCTAAATTGTTAGATGTATTCTAGAAATAAAGTCACTGAGGAGCCGATGCAGACTTTGATCTTGCATACTATTGCTTTTTCCAGGCTACTGAAGCCACTTCTGTCTTGTTAGTTGTCTGACAGTCCCCAAGTTTCACGCTTTGCATGCGAAGGTGAAGACCCAGTGATGATCTCTAGTTTGTTACATCTAGTAACAGTAATCTGGAACAGCTCTTCTTTGCGGTCACTTCTGTAGTTGTGATACAGCTGTAGCTAGAAGCAGCTGTCACCAGAATACTCTCTTTAGTATATGGCTTTAGCCTTGTGTAGATATTTTAAATGCATAAACCTTCATGAACCTCCTTACAATTGGTGAGCAGTTACATAATTTTCCTCTCAAACTGATTGTCTGAAGGAGTTCTGTCTTGCTATAGATAAAAGGAGCAAAATCTAAAACTTTCTCATGAGATTGTTTTTTAAATTTTATACTAGCAGTAGAATCTTGACTGGAAATGCAGACAGACAAAATGATTTAAAGTTTGACTGACAGCACAATGCTCGAGAAGAGAAAAATTAGCATCAGAACTTAAATGAGAAGTCAGAAGGCTTTTACAAATGTATCTGTGGAAAAGAAGAATTTTAGAAATAGTGGGGACATAGTAAAAAGACCAAAATAATTAATTCCAAAATAACGGGAATAGCAAGTTCTTTTACAAAAATAGTTTTATAAACGTAGAAGAGCAGGACATGGGAGAAAGGATTTCGCGCAAAATCATGAAGCAAGATAGAATATATTTTGATATCAATAGGGAAAATAATTCACTCAGAGATATAATGAAATCAGTTTTGCATTGCAGTTGGGATGGTCTCCGCACGTACAAAGCTTTACTGGATATCTAGCATTAGAATGGATTTCTCACCACGCTTAGAGAATATCTCAGAGTGATGTCCATTTTAAGATCTTCTCTTAAATTTTGGGATTTGACTGGACATGATTTACTCATCCTTTGTCATACCTATTAAAAGCTTGAGAGAGAATGATGGTTCAGATTTTTTAACTCAATTCCCGCTGTGCAAGAATAAAAGTAGGCATACAATACTAAAAGCCTACTCAGCTTAAACATTGTGACTCTACTACACACCATTTTGGCTTTCATGATTTAGGAAATTGTGATATGCATTTTCAGGGTGATACTTTATGTGCTTTCTCTCATTCTTTGATAGCATGAAATAGTTAACATTGCCATTGTTCAGATCTGAGTTTTCTCTAAGGACAAGTAATTCACCTTTTAGCTACTGTTTTTGGCTTTGCTTGCTAATTTGGCAAACATTGCAGTGGTGTTGCATGTGGATTACACTTTGAGCAGTTCTTCCTTCATGGCTGTAACATTAGGAAGCACTTTGAAAATCATACTTTGAAAACTCTTTGGAAGTGAGGAATGGAGCACAGTGGTTGCTAGTGGGTAGATTGGCTTCTAGTTGTTATCTGACATACCGAAGACTGTTCCAGATGACAGAAGAAGAGAACATTACTAGGACTAGAGGGAATGGTTTCAAGCTGCAGCAGGAGAGATTTAGGCTGGACATTAGGAAATATTACTTCTCAGAAGGGTGGTCAGGCACTGGAATGGGCTGCCCAGGGAGGTGGTGGAGTCACCGACCTTGGGGGTGTTCAAGGAATGATCGGATGTTGTGTTGAGGGACATGGTTTAGTGGGAGCTATTGGTGATAGGTGAACGGTTGGACTGGATGATCTTGTAGGTCGTTTCCAACCTTGGTGGTTCTATGATTGTATGATTCTATAATTACAATGATAGCTTTTAAGTTTATTTTGAATCAGATTAGGTTGCACAAAAGAATGCTATACCAAAGTTAAGGAACTTATCATAAGCATTTCTACATTAACCTAACATTCAAGTGAATTAATGTGTGACCTACCATGTATGGTTGATCGTATGTGATATCATGAGACATCATGAGTTCCATTAACATCAAACTAGAAAAGTGCAGAGGAGTTGCAGCTAACTGAGCTGTTTGGTTTCATTGAAATTGAGTATATGAAAATACGTTTAATGTAAAAGCAAGCTTTCAGTTTTGTGTTGTTTTTATGAGGGTTTTAATGACACCGCAGACTTGTTTTTAGTGAAAGTGAATGATCTGAGTGTAAAAAATCAAGAGAACACTATTGCAGTTTAAGCCTGCAATTCTATTAACTGCTTGGTAACACATGAAACAAATATTTAAGAAAAATACAGAACATATATATGGCATGTTTAAGGTTTTAAAATGGGAGAAAGATCAAATTGAAAACATTTTGATAGAACTCTTGAGTGCTTTGTTTTCTGTCCAGAGTTTATTTCTTCCCCTTAGATTTTTCAGTCTTCATTCTGCATCTAATGAACGTGTAATGTAACCACCCCGTGGAGGAGAAATTTAAAGGCTGCACAGACAGTGGCTCAAATAAATAAGATAGCTGAGAACTAAAAATAATTGTAAATAACATTGTAACTTAGAAATCTGGTGACCTGTTTTGCCAGCTGTTTTTTTTGTAAGAGAATGTATCCATCTCATACAATGCTAGGAAAGAAGTCACAGTTTTTTAGGAAAGAAGAAAACTATGTAGGTTTGTGAAGATTAAAAGGTTGGGGGTTTTTTAGCCTTATCAGAAGCATGACAGGGAGTTGTTGATTTTAAATTTCCCAATTCTTTTCTTCATGTGTTAAAAATTCTTTTTTTTGTACTTTTTTTTTTTTTTTTTTTTCCCTGTTAAGGGACTGACTTTCATTACATTACAGAAATGTTCAGAAATGAAATAAATGTACACAGAGGTCCATAATGATGTGATCTAACTCGTACATGAGTCATGTGTCCACTGATTCTTACTAGACAAGTGTTTCTGAAGTCCTAGAGGAAGAAGCTTCAGCTCCAGAGTCTTGAATGAAATTCAGGCTGTTTCCGTCTTACTAGGCAGTATAATACTGAATTGAATATACAGCTGATTGCCACTGCAGTCCTCTGATCCTGATTTTGGTTGCAGGTATTGCTTGTTAAGAACTCTCAAACAGTGTCAGACACTGAGGGAAGCTCTGATTGCTGCAGGAAAAGAGATTGTCTGGCATGGGCGAGCAAAGGATGAGCCAGCTCATTACTGTAGCATTTGTGAGGTCAGTAAATAAATATATGTTGGGCTTGGGTACTACTGTAACGTTTGTTGAAATTTTGACATATCTTTTGTTGCTGCTATAAACCAACTGCAGCATCTGTGGTATGCTGTAAGCACGTATATGTGATACAGAGCTGTCTTCAAAGAGCTCATCAAGCTATTTTTTAAATATAGGCTGTGTTATACTGCTGCCTTTTCCTCAGTACATAGAAATTGTTATTCATGAGGTCAGTTTTCCATTCTCAGTTGTTCTAAGAAGTTGTTACCCCTTCCTGCATATAATTTGATCTGCTCAGCTTCCTTCTGAAGGTATATCTGTCTTCATTCCAGTAATCAACAACAGCCCCAAAAGAGGGAGAATATAAGTGCATTTTCTTCACAGAAAATGTTTTACTGATTTATTTTATTTTATTTTCTATTACTAGCTCCTTTAAAGTATTGAATAATAGTCTTTGTGAAGCATAAAATAAAGTATTTCCCACCTGGAAATCAGTTTAAAATTATTTTCTGGTCAAGCCTCTTGGGCAGGATGAGTGTGTGACAGAGTAGTAAGGGAATAAATTATGACATTTGATTATGACGTAATAATTACGACATAATAATTGTACAGGTAAATTTGAAAATGAGAAATTAGGTATAACTGTAATAAATATTAATCTTACTGAGTGACTCCTATTCAGAGTATGAATCCTGCCTTGTTAATACTACCATAAGCTTTTCCACAGAGCCATTCACGCATATACCCTAAGTGTAATGTTAGTAGTGGTTTTATGTAATATTTCACCTCAGTGCCTAAACCTTAGAAGGATGGATTTTCCATGAACAAATCTATTTTTTCTCTTTGTATTCTCAGGATAAGAGTGTAAATCTTAAACCGTGAAAGCTGTATTTTCTTTAACTTTTTACAAATGAAATTGTAACAATTGACTTTCTGTTTCCTATCTAACAGGTGGAAGTCTTTGATCTGCTTTTTGTCACTAGTGAGAGCAATTCTCGAAAGACCTATGTTGTACATTGCCAAGACTGTGCACGAAAGATAAGCACGAACCTGGAAAATTTTGTGGTGCTAGAACAGTACAAAATGGAGGACTTGATGCAAGTCTATGATCAATTTACATTAGTAAGTCAAATTAATAAGTGGATGCATAAATACATTATTTGTAAAGCAATTGTAGGCTGTCTTGGTACTCCATTGTATGAGTACCGTGAACTTTCTGATTCGAATGGAGGTTCGGGTTATGTTTGATATTTACAGAACAAAACTCTGCAGAGTCAGAATTATGTGAAATAGTACAGTAACTTACTGCAGAACATAACCACTGAGTTTTCAGGAAAAGTATGATGTTACAATTCATAAAGTTGTGGCTTTAAAAATCCAATAGAGATCACCTGGAGACCATAACTGGATCAGATGGAGATGGGAAGAATCAGGACAGTGAAGCTTGGAGAAACTAGCACCAGGTTCAAGAGCATCTCTAATACATTGGTTGTGGTATGAAGTCAGTATAGCAGCAGAGCATCCTATGCACTGAGACCCCTTCCTCCCCCTCCCCTTCCCACCCTCTTCCAAATCAGCACTGTCCTTCTGCTTAGCAAGTGGATGCTCTCAAACAGTTCTGTCTTTGGCTTGGGGCCTCCTTTGCATTTCAATTTAAAGCAAAAAGCCACTTTGCCATTATAGCTTTTTGCTATAAATGGCAGCCTCCTGCTTTGAACTGTGTCAGCACAACTGTCCTAACATTTCACCCAGGTTTCGTTGTTTCAGGCAAAGATGGCTTGTTTGTAATCACAATGAAAGCGATGCTGGATTTATTTATGATAAGCCTTGCCTTTCTGTCAAAGGAGACAAACATTGGATAAAGCGTTCTGAGAATTTCATGTTGAATTAAATACAGCAGCCCAGAAACAGCTGTGCCTTTTTGATTCATTTCCAGGTGCTGCAGACAATGTATGTTTAAGACAATTATTTCATGTTATACGGACATGATAAGTTGTGACCTTTGAGCTAATGCCTCAAGGTTCACCAGTTGAGGCTGGTGAGAACACAGGACCATGTCCTCTGAACTTAACTCTCTTCATTGGTTCAACAAAGCCTGAGATGGCTGAACTTCTGTTTGCTCTTTTAGAAGCCCATTGTCATTACAGCTGGTAAAATACTGCAATTCTGAAGAGATAGTATGTTGCAAAAACAGCATCTAAATAAACATCTCTTCTCACATACACCGTCCATCTGATCGGAATGGGCAAGAACATTTTTGTATGGAAAAAAGGGAGGAATGAGGGAGAGCGGGAGGGGTATGTTTTTGTCTGTGTTTATATCATTATATAGGTAATGGTGGTAATACAACTGTGCCTAGAACAAGGGTTCTCAACCTGTGAACAGCTCTTTGCCCCACCAGAGCCCACAGCTGCAGCCCTAAAGAACATTAAAAATTGTTCTGTAATGAAATTTATGCACAGTATCACTTTTTTAAAAGGCTTATAATTTTGATTGAGAGAAGTCATAACCTACAGGAGAAGGGTTGAGGTTAGTGGCACATCGCAGAACAAAGGTAACCTCAGATGGCAAAGGTGATGTAGGACTAACAGGTTCAGTGCTTGGGGTAAAGCATCAGGAGTAAATACAGGAATTACATAGAATTAGTATGGAGTAGTTGAGTACTCTAGTGTGATTTACAGTGTCTTTAAAGACAGGGCAGCTTCTTGAAGGGATTCCACAACATGGCAGGACTGATGCGTAGGAAAAGAGAAGAGGAGGTGCCATCAGAAGATCAGTATTTTTGATGATAATGTTGCAAAGAACAGTACTGGGGAATAGATATTTTCTAGACCTTCACTCTTAAGGCACTAATTAATCACAATTGAAAGTAAAGAAATAAATGAAAGCTCTGTCCCCATATCAGAATCTCAGTCCTTTCCACAGATAACCTTGGGATTATATATTATTGTTTATGTAGCGGGAAAGTGAAATGCAATCTGCAAGGTATTTGGAGAGCCACAAAGGGACGACCCACCCATTCCCATGGTAAACAGGTTGAGAATCCCTGTTTTAGAGTATATAAAGATACATCTACATAAGCCCACATGGAGCTCTTTTCTGCCTCAAGAGGTCTTGTTTTGGCAGCTCATGTAGTATCAACACAGTGTGATCCAGCGTGCAGTATAGGCGAAATCCTAACACCGAGTAGTTGAATAAGTTGGAAAAAAAATATGCTGATACCCACTGGACAAAGTCCCAGTGTATAAAAACCATAGTGTTGGACTTCAAACTGTCATGCTCACCATTTGCACAGATTTTGGTTAAACAGCTGAATTCTACACCCTTGTAGAAAAGGTAATTTAATGTTTTCTTTTTCAGGCTCCTCCATTGCCATCCTCTTCATCTTGACATTTTTTCATGGACATTAAATGAAAACTTTTCTGATATTCAGGAAGTGACCCAGTTCTGCACCACTGATTTTTGTAGCTATCCCGTAAGGCTGCTGGCTGAAAGCTGTGTCTATGCAACCTTCCAAGTGCGGAGTGTCAACCAACTGGACAGGAGAGAGCACTGCCTCCTACTCCAGAACTCAAAACAAATAAAGCTCATCCAGCTGTACTTCAAAAAAATAATTCCATGTTTTGTATATATCTGACAAAACTGGCAACATTATACAGACTACTGACTTGAAGACCACCTCTTTTGTATTTTCTCTGTTTCTGGGCTGATGAGTTGGTTTCATCCGTTTTTCCCCTTCAGAATTTCCCTTGGAAAAAGTACTAGCTTAGCTGGTCATTTCTTTGTAAGGTAGTTAGAAGTTTTAAGTCTTTCTTTGGGCAACTTCTTCTTTTTCTTTTCTTTTCTTTTTTTTTCCTTTTTTTTTTTTTTTTAATGTGAAGAGTTAGGTGATATAAATTTTTTTTACTGCTTTTATGTTTTTCTGTCTTGTTTTGAAACCATGACGGTTACACTTTTTGGTTCCTAAATAAAATTTAAAACAATTAACAGCCAAGTCACAAAGATAAATGGGTTGCACATAGACTAAAGAATAAACTTCAGATTTGTGATTTTTGTTTCTAATCTTGATGTAAATTTACACTATTTATAAATACATATTTATTGCTTGAAAATATTTGTGAATGGAATGCTGTTATTTTTTCCAGATTACCTGCCATTGAAATTTTAAGGAGTTCTGTAATTTCAAACACTACTCCTATTACATTTTCTATATGTAAATAAAACTGCTTAGCATTGTACAGAAACTTTTATTAAAATTGTTTAATGTTTAAAGTTTTTCTATTGTTTGAGTTTTAAAAAGATTTTATGTACAGTGCCCAGTTTTTGTTCTTTTTTTGAATCTGATTATATATATTTTATATATACTCTTGTGCTTGTGTATATATATAATATATATAGAAACTCGAATATAAATATGTGTATAAAGATTTAGAGACTAAATTTTTCTCGTTTTAAGTTTTACATCTATGGTAGATTTGAGGTGTCTACTGTAAAGTATTGCTTACAAAAGTATGATTATTTTTAAAGAAATATATGGTATGTATCCTCAAAACATAAAATGACCTTCAGACTGGTTTATTGTTAAATTGCACTTTTTGCAATAACAGACCAATAAATAGTTGCTGCCAAAACATAGTAGTAGAAAACAAGTAATGGCTAAATTTTAAAGCTCTTGGAGAAAATGCCGGGTTTGACAGGAAGTCTGGCGCTAGTTTCAGAGGAGAAATGAAGAAGGTGAATTGAAGTTTGGGTGGGGATGGCGTCTAGAATTCAACCAAATCGCAACGTATGTGTTACAGTGTGTTCTATTAACGATCTGAGAAGTTAAGACTGAATCGCCTCGGCGTCACTGTTGACCCAAAAAAAAAAGGATGTTGTTGTGATATTCTATTGTATTTTCACATATTTTGTAATACAAAATTCACTGGTAAATTTTTGAAGCACTAGGTTTATCTAGGACAAGTTTATAATATATCATTGTAACAGTTTGCAGTTTTAATTATGGTATTTATTTTAAGTTGCTCCTTTCTCATTAGCTTCTTGAAAACGCATTAAATCTAAATTTCAAAATTGATAGCTTTCTTATCGATCAGAGTTGACTGATGCAGGAGGTTCTGCATCAAACGATTTCTCATAATTTCTCATTAGTGGGGTATGTTAGTGATTGCATTGTTAAATTTTTTGTAATCGATGTGAAGTGTTAAAGGCACAGAGCATGCTGATAGTTTATTTTGAACAGAAAGAATTGCCTCTTACATTCGTAGCTTCAAATGAAGGGTGTTTTAATGAAGAATCAGCACACAGCTCATCTACCGCTGTCACAGCAGTTTAACTCTAGTTATAAATGACTTTTTTTTGCTAGTTCTTAAAACAGTTGGGCAAAAGGTTATGGGGATTGAAGAAAAATATAACAAACGCTCTTGCCAGCAAAATTATCAACTAGCAGTTAGGAAGCCAGTATTTACAGTTCTGTAAAGATGTAAGTCTCAGCTCTTGATAACAGACTCTACAGATCATAACTTTTTTACTTATGTATTTTATGCAGTCGTAAATATTGTAATCTTGACAAACCATGCTGCAACTGAAAAGCTACTCCTTTACAGTAGTCTTAAACCCAAATAAAAGCAAGATAACTTACCTCAACTAACGGCAAACAGAAAGTCCTCGTTTCTCAGTGCTATGAAGAGTATTGCTAACTAGGGAAAGAGCTACCGCGTGCTGATCAAAAGGGCTGTGTACCTTCCCTCCCCTTTGGAAAAGAGGATGTCCCGTTACCAGGGGAAGAAAAATGGTGTTTCACCAGTGAACAAGTAGACCAAATCAGTTTAACATCAGGCAGTGTTGTTCACTCTGCGCGAAGGTTTTGTCATGGATTTGAATTGCTGCAGGGCTTTAATAATTTTGCAGTTTTAATACTTCTTAATTACACTATGCTCCTAAACTATGGACAGTTTTGAACTATAAGCTGCTATGATTTAGAATGCTTTTGTTTCATTTTATTAAAAAAAAGCACAAGTTAATATTTTATCAGTTGTAGTTATTACGCAGCAGTTCTGCTTCTTAATTTACGAAGCACGCAAATGCACGTCAAGCATTGGTAATCTACGAATGTTTCCGACAGTTGCGGGTGGAAGGGGAGGTGGGATTGCTGAGTGGAACGGAGGGGACCAACTCACTTTTCCGATGAACCTTGGTCTTGCGGCCCTTGAGCTCCGCGTTGCCTGAGCCATATTGCGAGGGATCCTGGTTTGCTTATGCTTACAGATTACGGTAGCAAGCGCATTAAAGGAAGAGAGTGGCCAAAGATGTGACGCTTGTTGAAAGAGTTTTGAAAAGGTGTGCAGGGCTAACAGAAATGAGGCATTAAGAGGGGAATTAGAAATAAACAGCACCTTTTGCTAAAGAACTCTGGATCTGAGGAATGTCCTGAAGGAAAACTGGAGGAGCTGACAGCACAGGGATCCAGTATGTGGAGAGAACGGAGACTCACATCTTTCTGAGCTAAATTTAAATCCTAAATTTAAATTCCTCCACAAACATATTCAACAGAGCTTTGATTTTTAAGCTTCCCCTCAGATACGTAAATTGGGAGCAGTCTCTGTGGTGTTTTTTTGTTTGTTTGTTTGTTTGTTTGTTTTGGAGAAGCGGTGTCTACCAGTTTTTCCATTTCATGTTGGTAGTCAAATAAGTGAAATGGATGGTGACGGGGCCCAACCGTTCCTGAATTTATATGGCAGGTAACGTGGTGGTCCTAAAGGCAAAGTTTTGTGAATCTGCACTTGTGTAGTTCATAGAATCATAGAATGGCCTGGGTTGAAAAGGACCTCAAAGACCATCTAGTTTCAACCCCCGCTGCCATGGGTAGGGTCGCCAACCACCAGACCAGGCCTGCCCAGGGCCACATCCAACCTGGTTGGAGAAGAACTTAGAAAGAAGCATTAAAATGGCGTTGCTTTGCTGAAATGGATACAGCTTACCTCATTTCGGGATAGTAAGTTATAGATTGTTGGAACAAAGGTAGGCATGGACTGGGGACTCCCCAGCTGGTCCAGCCAGAGGAAGAGATGCAAAAATTGATTAAAGAGATGGGAGATGCTAGGATTCAAATACGATGTTACAGAAGAGGGTGCTTACCCTTGGTTGCTGCTCTGAATCCTGGGAATGGGCTCAAGTAAAAAATTTTGTTTGGCGTAGAGGTCTAACAGGAGGACTTTTAAGCCGGAGCCTACGTAGGTCAGCCGTTTTGTCTGGATCCATAGCAGAGTCATGGCCCATCAATTCAATGTTGGGGGTGGTGCCCACAAAGAAGACTTCTACAGGACAGGGAAATTTCATCTTCCGTGTTTGCTTTAGCTGGTGTGGGAACCAGTCAAAGGAAGTGCTCCAGCTGGGAGATCAGAGGGTGACTGCCTCCATGGAAGGTTCACACCAGCTGCTCTTGTCTGCTTTGGTTGACAGCACTGACAGCAGGGGAAGGATGAATGCAAGTGATGTCCAGACAAGTTCAAGCTGAAGCTCAGGTTCAAGCAAGCTCAGTGAAGGACTGCTGCCTACAGGGCCCCATGGAAGAAGGTATAGGATGCCAAGGAGGAGGCTGCTAGCAAGGCAGGCATGAGATCCACTGGGTCCCAGAGCAGCCTCATTTTGAGGAAGTGTAGTCACGTCCTTCAGAATAAGGGGAGCAAGTGTACCCTGCGTATTTGGTACTCAGGGGAAGGGTTTTTGAGGTTGGCTTGGGGATGGGGTTTGGGGGAACAGTACACATTTCTTTGTCAATGGCAGTGGCTACCTATAGAAAACAGCAAGTGGCTGCAAGGGAGAGCAGTCTCCTCATTGCACCTGGGGTCCAGTAGATGCCATGTGAGGTTGTGGGGGGCATTGCACAGCCAGGTGATGTTGATCAGGCCTAAACAAGGGACATGGGGACAACAACTGACCTGGCAGGAGCCTTGACCCTGGTGCTGGGTGATGCCTGTGGGCTGGAAGACCTTAAGCAGGGAGGAGGCTGTACTCTCACAACCCGTAGCATCAGTGCTGGGGATGGGAGGGGGAGGTTGTTGCCAGGAGATCACCCATTATGGTGATCACAACTGCTGTTGCCCCACCTGGGGCTTGGCAGGGCATTGGGTGTGTGCAGAAGGTTAAGAGAATGTTGGAGGATGGAGATGGGATGGAAACGGGTTTTTTTTGTTAGAGACTGCTGTCTCCCTACTGACTTCCACTGAACTGAAGAACGATGGTTCCTCTCTGGCAGAGGGCAGCATGGTCAGGCTTTTAACGCAATGGAGCACCCCTCTCAAGAGTCGATTCCGCATGACCATTTTTCTAATGGAGGGGATTGTCAGGCCCTGCTTAAATGCACAGTGCTGCTGCAGATGACACTCTGTTTGGGATTGAAGCTGGTGAAAAGGAAGACCAGACCCAAACAGGCAGAGGAGAGCAAAGACCTAGCAGGTGGATGTTAATTGAGGGGACAGCACCTGAAGGAATGGGCTACAGCACACCCTGAGTACAGCACACCAGGGCTAGCAGTCCCTGAAAGACTCCCACCCAAAGGTGGGATGTGCAATCCAGCTACTGCAGAGCCTATGGGAAAAGGTAAATGTGCTTTGACAGAGCTGGCTGATCACTGCATGCAAAAGCTTGAAATGGTTGAAATAATAGAATTTTAATCTGTTCAGTCTTAAGGTATGAAAAGTTTGGGTTTCTGAGGTTTATTTTTTCTAATACATCATTGCCTATGGGCCCTCCTACTTTTGTTGTGAAAAAAAAAAAAGCTGAGTAAAATAGCTATCAAGCAGTCACCATCACTGCAGTTTGGTTTTGGTTGGGAGTATGGAGAGATTTCTGAGGGCAGTGGCTCTGCCAGCACTTATGTTGGTCACGGGGAGGACAATGGGGCGCAACTGAGTTTACTGAGAGCAAATTATCCTGGCCTTGGGGTCTGCTTACCTACAGCATGCCGAGTTGGAGTGCGTTTAAGGCTGGTGCTCCATACTTGGCCCAACCCTCTATGTGATGCTGCTTTCCATGCCTATGTTCCACGTGGGTTATCCATGTGGATATTCATTGTTATCCACCACAGCACTAAAGGAAATTGCTGTGACTGTATGCACTGAACAATGTTTGTACTCTGCGGCTATAGGAAAAGATGCAGCCAGGTATCTAAATCCTCTTCAGGAATTCTGCTGGGCTATGCTGGAGGCAGAGCAGAAAACATCTCCCCTAGAAACAAACAAACAAGAAAAAGAAAGAAAAGAAAGAAAAGAAAAAGAATGGGAAAAAAAGTCACTGAAAGTATTTGAATGAATGCTCAGTGAACCTCTCTTCATCGTGTCTAATGGGTAAACAGTGCATGTGTGTGTTTGGTAGCTGGCGATACCTTTGAACAGCCGCTTCGTGAACAGCTTCAAAGTAAAAAAGCAAAAGTGGGATGAGCTTTCCAGCACAGATCAAAATGAGCTGGCAATTATCCTAAGTGCAACTTAGGTTCTAATTTTCAAAATCAGTGCAAAATGCTGTTTACAGAGATTGATGGAGTCTGCAGCAATTATTGCAGTGTTTTGAAGAATACCGTGGCTAATGCTGTCAAAGGCTTATTTACACAACTACAAGATTGGAGAACACAACACAGCCGTGAATGAAGCGCTGCTGTGTTTAAATAGGTGTTGGATTAGCCTTGTGCTCAACAGGAGCTGGCTCCAGCCTGCCCATCCCACTGGTCCCTGCTGGCAAGTGGCGGGTAGGAGACCGAGAGCCCACCAGCATCACCCTGCTTCCTTCCTGGCAGCCATGAGTGTTTGTGTGTGGGGCTGGGTGGTGTCGGGCTGCGTGTTGGTGTGGAGATGGTGCTAGGGGAAAAAAATTATATAAATAAGCAGTTCTGCTGAGAAAGAACCTTGGGGAGAGATGAGGAGGTTTGTTCTGTCAGGTTTTGGCACCTGTGTGGAGGACAGAAGGCTGAAGCGTTTTGCTTCACCATATCCCTTCCTCTCACCAGTTATAACCCATGTTTGGCATTGTTGCTGTTATAGCAAATAGCCAGGGAACTTGTGCGCTGCGTGGGTGGTGGAGATAGGAGCTAAAAAATAGTTTTTTCTGTGACTGGGGGGAAGGGAAGTCCATTTCTGCTCATCTTCTGGAAGCTGGATGATGCGTCAGTGTGCCTCCTTCCCAGCCCAGATGCTTTCGCAAGCTCTCAACCTCCCATAAGAGGAACTCTTCCCTTCTCAAACGTCTTCTAGGCTTTGCATGCTCACCCCAGCACTTTTTCGTGATTGTGCTCATCTCTCCTTCTTAAAATACACATCACCTTCTGTTAACCTTTATCGCCATGTTCTTTACCTTTCTGTCACTGCTAAGCAGCCTTAACAAAGGCATTCAGTGCATTGACATGGTTCTTGCTTCTCAACCAAGCTCATCAGCTCCTCTCAGTGCATGTAATGCTCAAAGGAGAGCAAGAAATTTGGGTTTGAGGAGCAGGTTGGCATCAGGAGAAACTTCAAGGCTAGAAGATGTGATGAGATTAGCTTAATACTGTCCATGGGTCTATGTCTGTCACTGACAATGACATATCCACTGGGTACAAGAAAAATAATTTGGAACTGTTTTTTTGTTTGTTTGTTTGCTTGCTTTTTGGCAAGGTGATACACTTAGCTGGGCTACCCGATAAGGGTATAAAACTGGAGTTCAGTCTGGAGGAGTTTCAGGGGAGACATTATTGCACTTTACAGCCACCTGAAAGGAAGCTGTGGTGAGGTGGTTGGCCACTTCTGCCAGGTAACAGCAGTAGGATGAAGGGGAATGGCCTCAAGCTGTGTCAGGGAAGGTTCAGGTTGGATGTTAGGAAACATTTATTCTCCAAAAGAAGAGTGAGGCAGTGGCACAGGCTGCCCAGGGAGGTGGTGCAGTCACCGTCCCTGGACGTGTTCAAGAGCTGTGTGGATGTGGCACTGAGGAACATGGGCAGTGGGCATGGTGTGATGGGCTGCTGGTTGGACCGGGTGATCTTGAAGGTCTTTTCCAATTTTAAAACTCTATGATTCTATGGTATTATATGCCTAAAAGTTTTAGAACTATGAGGATTTCACGTCCCTCCAACTCTCTTCCACCTTAGTTTCCACTACTGAAATTCTATTTTCATGTTGGTTTAACTGGCATTATTCTGACATCGTTTATTTGTTTATTTTTCTTGGTTTCGCCATTTGGCAGGTTCATTCCCAATGGCACCGTGATCCCCTGCCCAGGATGTCCTCCCTGCACCTCTCGCTCTTCTTGTACCATCCTTGGGAACTCCCAACCCACTCTCCCTTCTCTCAGCTCGTTTTTGTGCGATTTCACACGGCAATTTATTGGGCTGGGAAATGCTCCCATGTATGTTTCCAACCTGTGAAGTCAGCTTAATGGTGTGTGGTTGGTCAGATGAACTCTGAACTCAGCAAACTGGGAGCGCTTCTTTCAGGCTGGGAGCTTAGGAAAAGGCGGTGTTTTATTGCAGCCCTTTTGCCTTAGGTCTGCAGTTGTTATTATCAGGTCAGCAGAGGACAAAAACTAGGTTGTAATGGACTAGAAGGAGTTGGTCTGCGTTTCCATTCCTGAGGTTCCTAAACTCCAAAAAGCAAACATCTGATTGACTCCTTTGGACCATTCTGAGTCTGGCAGAGGAGAGATACTTGTTTTAATCCATGTACAGCCACTAGAAGCTGCTTCAGTTGTTGAAACAATAAATCTCTTGAGGGCACCTGCCCTCTATAACTAAACAGGATTTATTTTGAATGACTGGTTTTGATTACGGTGAAGGTTTGTCCTGAATGAATATTTCCAGACACATTAAGTGGCTGTGCTGGCAAGCTAATGTAATAGAGCTGGGATCTCAAAGCTCCCATGTCCTATTACCCATCTCTCTCCCTCCCACTCAACGCAGATATTAAGATGGTGTTTATGCATTAGGATAAGCTTATTTCCTTCAAGAGCTGGTGTTCTTTTTTTCTCCAAAAAGAAATATCAGTGGAAAATTAGGGTGTTTCCCTGAGAAGACAGTGAGTCATTGGTAGCTATGTTGCAATAGCTTTATTCATAAATATTGTTCAATTATTCACATCTTTAATTTCATGGATATCCCAAAGCGGACGGCACTTTTTCCACCCAGGAAGACTTTTTCCACTCAGGAAGACATTTCTCTGCTCCTCAGAATGGGAGCTCGGCCACGAGATGTGGGACCCCGGGGAGCCCCAGCCCTCCTTGCCAGCCATCTCTGTGACCTGGGAAATTCACTGGGGCTGATGCAGTGGGCCAGAACTCTGCTGCTGTGGGTGGGAAGCACAGCAACACCAAAGTCCCATTTGCAGAGGGGAGGTCTGTGACACTTCTCACCTCCAATATGTAGGTTTTACACTCTAAAACCCAGGGAGGTCTGGATAAATTTCACCTGATTTTGCTTTAAGCAGATGGGCTGAAGCTCCTATGCCTGAGACTCTGCATGTGAGTATCTTTGCAAAAGACTGATTTCATTCTCTTCCACAGCCTTTTGCCTTTTCTTCCCCAAGTCTTCTTGTGCTGGGGTTGCTGCTGGCCACAGCACCTCTTCTAGCAGATGTTCTGCTTCTGCTGTGTTGGAGAAAGGTGTTTGTGTTTTTTTTTAATCAGCATTCATGCTGTTAGCGAGTAGCTCCTTTTAGTTCTTTTGGTTTTTTTTTTTTCCGGGACTGCTTTATTGTGGTTCTGCACCTAACTTGCCTAATTTCTGCATTTGATTTCTGCTTTTTGAAGGGTGTTTGTTTGCTTTGAATCACGCTGCTGTGCTGCCGTTTAGCCACCTGGGGTGTGTTTGTAGTTATTTATTTATTTATTTATTTATTGTTGGTACACATTCACTCTGAGTTTCTAATGTGGTGCCTTTAAACAGATCCTACTGTTGCAGGGCACTTCAAGAAGAACTTGGGCAGCCATCTCAGCAGATGAGGCCTTCCTGGTGGGCTCCACACATGGCTCAGAAAGCTGAGTTTCCAGTGTTGAGGGGTTAGACTAATTTTTACAGTAAAAATACACATATTTCTGTGAAAGCTCAAGGTCAGATTTGTATTTGTGTTCTCCATTTGGAAGCTGCTCTGATTGGCCTCCCTTTCCCTGTAACTTTATATTGCTGTAAATACAATCCTTCGGTCATGCAAAAGCTGTATTTTTAGCAAGCTCTGCTTGGCTCCTACCTAGGGGAATGCAACTGTGAAGTTCAGCCCAGCCCCTCAGCCCCTGCCCCATCCCCCCTCCATTGGGACATCCGCTCCCGTTGGATGACACACTCGGAAACGCCAACGCTACTGTTGGATAAAAACCTGAACTGCTTCACTTCTGAGAGCTTTCTCAAAGCACTCGGACAAAGGAAGCTCCCTCTGAGATTTTCTCACCATTCTGCTCATACAGCTGCTTTCTTTCAGCCACCCTGGTAGACAAAAAGGGAAACCCCTGTGAGTGAACCCAGAAAACACAACCGAAACTTAGAGAGAGCTTATCAGCAGGAGGGAAATCAACATTATACACAGATAGATAGATAGTGATGGGATGGAGGGGAATGGCTTTAAATGAAAAGAGGGGAGATTTAGGTTAGATGTTAGGTGGAAATTCCTTCCCCAGAGGGCGGTGAGGCACTGGCCCAGCTGCCCAGAGAAGCTGTGGTGCCCCATACCTGGAGGCACTCAAGGCCAGGTTGGATGGGGCCCTGGGCAGCTTGAGCTGGTGGGGTTGGAAATAAATGATCTTTGAGGTCCCTTCAATCCAAGCCATGATTCTATGATGAAAGCCCCTGAGAAGCAGGCATCACCCCAGTCTTCCTCAGAAAATGCTGTGATTCCCTGGGACTTGTGAGGTATAATCCTGTCCAGCCTTCACAGTAGCAAAGGTGACACAAGGTCCCCATCTCTGGTGGAAGGGGACAGGCAATGCAAGCAATGCTGTGAGTGAAAATGGGAAAGGATATGTAACTAGTTTCCCAAAACCTGGGCAATTTTTCCCACCCTTTGCCCATCTGCTGAGGGGACTGCCATTCTGGAAGAGAAGTGGTGATACAGAGACTCCCCTCAGTGACTTCTGGAGTGGCTATGAGTGCTCTGGCAAGTGGTTATTTCTTCTAGTGCCATCATCCTTCCAGTGTCTTTTCCCTCCTGTTCCTCATCAGTACCTGGATTGTAGGCAAACCCTTGCTTTGTTTGGCTAGTAGAGGTAGTACAAACATTTAAGGGCACTTTTTTTTTTCCTTTGTCTCCAGCTTGAGAAGGTTGGAAAAAATGAGTCAGTGTTTACAGCTGCTCTAGCAAGAGCGGAGCAAAAATCCAAAGGTGAACCTCTCTCAAGTTCTTCATAGACCAAGAACACAAAGAGAGGGAGGTCTTTTCGTCACTGTGAAAAGTCTGATTATTCATAATGGCTTGATTATTATTATTATTATTTTTTTTTTCAGAAGAAGAAAAGCTCACTATTTTAAGACATCACTAGAGGAATGAAATTGACAAGCCTCTATCCAACTGAATGTTTAAATTTTGAAAGAAAAAAGAAATAAAGCATGAGTGACATGGTCCTTTTAAAACACATAATGCGCTGAACTTAACATGACATTTCCGTGGGTGTTAGTCTAAAAAGCTATCTTAACATGTAACATAGCAGATGAACTGTGTAAGGCAAGGTTGTAGCTGTATGCATTGTCACTGAGTAGTACTATAGGACTGAGAAACCTGACAAACTTGTTACTTAAGTTCCTAAGGGAAGAGGTTGGATTATTCTTGCTCTTTCGAACACTGGAAAAGTTTGCTTTAGACTAAATTTATATATATTGTGTTAGAAAGAATAGAGCTTGGTATTAAAAAGCTGCAAATCCCAGCCAATTCGTCCCTAAAGAAGTGAGGAGCTCTTGGAGAGGTGCTACACGGGGACCTGGTGGAGGTGAAGGAGGTGCAGCTCTGGCTCTCACCAGTACTCGTTGTCTCTTCCTGCTGAGGAAACATTTGTTGTCTTGCTCCCAGTAAAGGAGTGGGCTAGGGGTCGCATAACCAGCCTCTGACCCAGCTTGCTGGTAAGAAGAGGTGAGGAACAGTAGTGGGGTTTTGATGGCCCTTGGGGCAGGATCAAGGAGTGCAGGTAGCAGTGGGGACTCCTTTGTAGGGCAAGTAGCATCCTTCAGCTCCAGCTGGAAACCTGTGGAGAAAAAAGAGCTTCCTCTCATTGCTCCAAAGAGCACAGATGTAAAATGCCGCAGAGTAGAGAACTATCCCAGAAACACAGTTTCTATCTGCAATGAGAAAATTGGCTTATTCTTGCTGCCCCTTCTCTTCAGGTGGTCCTCCAATTTCTCCTTTTTTAGGAGGATTTGTCTCCGTGTAAGATATGTAGACCAAAGCTCTAAGGGCTGACATTTTGTCACACCTGCTGGAAGTAACTGAGGTGAGTGGGTCTCCCAACATCAGTGGCCACCCTTGCATGGAAAATCTCCAGCAGCCAGCCTCCAGTCCTCTAAGAGCCATGCGCAACCATGAGGCTCTGCTTTTGCTTCAGGTCTCCTAGAAGTAGAGGCCTTGCAGCTCCTCTACCCATTTCCATGCTAGTCTTACTGAAGCATATCTAGTGTACTATCTACCACATAAACCCACATTCCTGTCTGACAACGAAGTGAAGAATCATAGAATCACAGAATTCTAACAACTTATTCTCATCCTGTTATTGCTACCTTCTTTCTGTTTGATTATTTTTATCAAGCATCCCATCTTTCTGTCTGTTTTTCTTCTGTCTTCTTTTTTCTGGACTTCCGGGTCAACCTCACTCTTCCTTGTGGGTCTCTTCTTAGTTGTTCAAGCCTTCCTTGTTGAGCAGTGCTAAGAACTGGCCATATACCCTTTGGCTCAGTTCATCTCCATGCAGAGAAGAGCAGATGATTTGGCCTTTTACTCTAACCAGTAAGGAAGAAAGGAGTACCTCCATCTCTACAACCCCACAGTGCGCTTCCCATGAGCAGCTGTTTCCATTTCATTTTTCTTTCCCTGAAATTCCTGTTTGAATTTCAAGATGCCTACCCAGGCTCCTTTTAGCAGTGAGTTAGAGTAACATAGGAAACAGTGGCAGCTAGATAAACCTATTAATCAAATTAATGCATCTTGCTAAACCAATTCAGAAAGCCTTGGTGCAGGCTGTTGTGATTTCATAGTGTCTCGTGACATTCAGTATTTTTTTTTATGGCCTTCCTCTCCAGATTCGTGTGATAATGGAAGAAGCTGAGGTTTCACTCAGGAAGAATTAACAATAAAGTATCTAGAGCACCTGGCTGTAGAGAGTGATTGGCAGATGAGACCCAAGAATGCCCTAAAGTCTCAGAAAATCAGAAGACAAACAAAAAGCACCTGTGACAAACATTGGTTGGCTGAGCTTGCTGGAAAGGCCCTCACTCAAAATGTGTTTGTCTGGCTGCTCCAGCAAAAAGGAGTCGTTGAGCACCAATACCAAATAAAATGCTACAATGCTTTCTGGATAGCACCTTGTGGGAAGCCCAGAGGGGCGTAGGGAGTAAAGTGACGATCACTTGCTGCCATACTGAGAAATGAGAGTATTAAAGTATGCCACTAGATGAAACATGGCAGAAAATACAGTTTTATGAACCAAGACTCTCTTGATATGGAAGCTTAAAAAAAAAAAATGCAGGATATTATACAGCAAGAGAGACATCTAATAAACACATGGACATAAAGACCACACAGATATAGGAAGTATTCAGACTGCCTATAGAACCGGCAGAGGACTGAGGCAGTTTCTTTTCCTGTTGCAGAAACCAGCAGGCCTGGAATGCTTTGTGTTGTTAGCAGGAACAGTTTGCAAAGGCTTGCACAAAGCCACTGTCAGAAATAACTCAAATGCAGAGAGGAAAAAATTACTCGAGAGTTCTTTTGGGGAGGATTAGGTTTAAAATAATTGCCATTTATAAATTAATTTCACATCCTTTTGGATCATGGCCTACTAGCATTTCAAGGCCTGACTGAAGCTGGCAGACAGGGTGGGCACCGATTCCAGGGCCTGACTGCCAAGAGAAGAGAAAATATTAAAGTAAAAAATTGGCAGCGAAAAAAGAAGGCCAGAGAAATACAGGGAAATAAGATTTAGTTTAGGAAAATTATTACTTTCTGAGCCATGGACTGATTCTATGGCTGGCATATTAGTCATGGTCTTACATAGACTTGGCCTTTGTAATCTATGTCTGAAGAGAAACTGCTGATCAGCGCAGCTTCTGCTGCTTTAATATTTTTAAATCCATGATTCAGTTATTTTTAATCACATTTGAAAAAAAAAAAAATTCATATCAAAGCCTATTGAAGGAAGTGGGGACACCCTTCTCAACTTCAACAACTTTTAATCATGTTGTATAAAAGTAGACCCCATGTGCCTTAAAACTCCTGCTGACATTTTGCCCTCTGGATCCAGCAGCAGAGTAAGGTCATGGCTCCTCCATTCCTTTCATGTGGCATTTTAGGATCACAGCACATCAGGGTGCACTCAAAGCTCATATGACACCCCTTGGTGCTTTTGCCTGGTGCTGGCTCAGACCTGAGTCATGAGTTGACAGCGAAGATCTTTCCACAGACCCATTGTTTGCAAATCATTTCTCCTGCAGCATGAAGGGAAGGGAAATTTAGGTTAGATGTGAGGAAGAAATCCTTTCCCCGGAGGGTGGTGAGGCGCTGGCACAGCTGCCCAGAGAAGCTCCCCATCACTGGAGGCTCTCAAGGCCAGGTTGGATGGGGCCCTGGGCAGCCTGATCTGGTGGGGGGCAGCCCTGCCCACGGTAGGGGTTGGAGCAGCGTGGGCTCTGACGTCCCTTCCAATCCAAACCGTTCAATGATTCTATGATTCTAATGGACCAGATGAGTTCTTCCCCTCAGGGCTTTTTGGGCAGTTTTGCTTATAAATGTACGAACCACGCTGCCCTTCAGCACTGAACGCAAGATGACAACAAGCAGCCCAGGGGGTAGCACCTGATTACCAATTAGTGAGAATGGTGGTGAAGCAGGAGATTTTCCTTCCCTAGTGAGGGGCTGCCAGCGGGGCTAATTCGCTGGAGAGGAAGGGGCCTGGTGCCAAGGTGCAGCTTTAGGTAAAATCACAGACTGAGAGATCAAAGATGCAGACAGATTCCAGAAAAACTGTTGAAAACAGATTGTTAGGCAGCCTTATGGATCTAGCAAAGGACATGTTTTTCATACTGGAAGAGAGCCATGATGTAGAAATAGACTGAAATCATGAAAGAGGGCTGCAACAGTAGCTTAGGCTGTATATTTAAACATTTTTTTCTGTTGAACCATCTGGACCTGAAGCTAAATTTACCTACAAATTATTTTCAATGTTTCTGCTTCTTGAGAGGTGAAAGGTGTACTTGATGTTTCACGCCAAGAGGAAAAGTAAAATAAATGTCCTAGGTTAGATTTTCCCAGTGTCAGAATGGCATGTGTTTTTGGATACCTGACATGCACTGCTTTAACCTTAGGCCCATTGCTCTGTGTGCACAGAACCCCTCCACAGCCAGCACAAAATCTTGACTTGCTTTCCTGCTCCCTTTAACTCTGTACAGTCATTAGCAATGCAAATGCACTCTCATCTTTTTCTGGTTTTATGCTTGTTACTGGTTTCTTTTTTGAACCATGGCTAGAGGAAGACTGTTTCCATTATGAAAATACTTACTTACAGGGGGATCCAGAACATTTAGTTTCTGACTCAGCTTAGTCAAATATGGTCAGTGACTCCTGCATGCCTGAATACCAGAAGAGAAGTAACCCCCTAGAGCATAGGGAAAGTTTAGTGTGTTTCTCTGACACCTCACAAAGAGCTCATGGGTTGGAGATCAACAAATGTTAGATGGTTACCAGTGACATGACAAATGGCAGTGGGCATAAACTGGAACACAGGATGCTCCATCTGAACACCAGCACTGTGCAGGTGATAGAGAACAGGCACAGGCTGCCCAGAAGGGTTTTGGAGTCTCCTCCTTGGAGATCTTCAGAAGCCACCTGGACATGATGCTGGGCACCCTATTCTAGGTGTTGCTGCTGGAGCAGGGGTTGGACCTGGTTACCTCTAGAGGTCTCTTCAAACTTCAGCCATCCTCTGATTCTAGGCAAACCATGTTTTGCTATTCTGCAACTTTGGCAACCTTTCTGCACAGAACAAGGCACATGTGTCTAGTTCTGTATGAAAACATGAGTCCACCACCTCAAAGACCTGAGTCACTTTTTTTGGGACTGGCTTCTGATTTCTCCTTTGAAGGATAAATGGATGTGGAAGTAGGGATAGATGTTCAGCTGGTTTCAATGCTAAGGGTAAACTAATATCTCAACCTCTGGCCATGCTGTTTCTTTTCTTAAGGTAGTTTTCCTATTAGAATGGTTTTGTTCAAATGCTTCCTTCCAGTTTGCTTTAGAGAGGAACAGTATGAAAGTGTCTTCTGGACAGTCACACCTAAGAGTTGTTTTTTTGTTGTTGTTCTGGTTTGTTTTTAACCTGTAAACAAGAATCCTTATTAGACTCCGACTACTGCCCATCAACTTGGAAAAGGCTAAAAGTAATTATATTTGAGGATTAGAAAAATGAGGTCTCAAGAGACGTTGGGTCTTTCAGCTTTTTAATACTGTTGATCGCGTTTTTCTGTTCTGTGTGCCATAAAACTAAAAAATTTAAATATTCTATAAAAGTGATCTGTGATGGATGAAGGTAAGAAACTCATCAGGTGGCTCAGTTTGTCTATGATTTTTAGAGCATTAAAAATCTCCATAAAGAAAGTCTCAAATGCTTCCATCCATCTCACATTGCATATATATCATCTTGGTCAGGAAGTTGTTCTTAGCAATAAAACGCTGCTATCTAGCTAGCTGTGAGCACATTGCCTTCAGAGGGCTTCTCTTTAATGGATGGCATGGAAAACTCTTCCAAGGCCAAAACACATGAAGAAGATTTATTAATCCTGTAGTCTCTGTCACTCACGATAATGTTTATAATCCATAAGCCTTACATCATATCTAACATCCCAAGTAACAAATGCATCTCTGGGAGATGAACAATAAATCCTGTGTGCACTCTGTCCCCAACTCCTCCATCTCTGTGAGGAAGCCCTGGAATTCATGCAGCTCCATTCAGCTTCCCTGGTTCCTCCTTCTTCTTACACTGGTTGGGGATGACCCTACCTCATCCTTCTTGGGCATCCTTCCTCCAAAGCCATCAGTATTTGTCACTGTATTTGCAGTCTGGGTAGCGGTAGGCAAAACGTGAATCACAAGACCGCAAAGGCTTCAGAAGCTGTGCCAACTTTGCCATTGCCTCATTGACGTCCTGGTCATCAGCGAGGCCCTCTGCGCAGTGTTGTAGGAAGCTGTCTATTTTCTCCTGTACAGGTGTCAGGAATTTCCCCTTCAGGAGCTTAGGTAAAAGCTCCTGACACACCATGACAAGGCTCTGCTTCTCTCTGATGGAGTTACAGGACACAAATGCAGACTGGCAGTCCACAGTCAAGCAGCTAAAGATATCCTTATACTCCTGTTGGCCATCGATCGGTTGGCTCCCTGATAAAGATAAATAAACAGTTGTTAGAAAGATGGGAGAAAATTGCTGCATAATCACGTTTGTCTGTACCTCTGAATTAATACAGGGTTTATTACTCTCTAAAGGATATTACTGTTTTTCGCCTCAAAGTACACTGTGCAATCTGTGTATGGGGTACTACTGAAATACACGTATCTTGCTGAATGACAGAGCTCTACTGAACTGCCCTGCAGAGGAAATGGAGAGATGGCTGTTGGGTCAAAGTGGTGCGGAAGAAATGAGAAGAACCCAAGCAATAATGTAGAACATGGAGTTCCTACAGAAACCACTACAAACAGTCAAAACCATATTTTTTCCATGTTACCCAAAATCATTAAATTGCAAAAACAGCTCATCTAGCTGGAGTCAAGACAACCATAATATCTGGTGGGACAAGAGAAAAACACTGAGTGGAAAATCCTCTGACAACACTTTCTGAATATTTGAGATGCATTCATCTGAATGTTTAAGTTGAGCAAAGGTCTTCTGAAAAACTAAACACTCGAAATTGTTTAATAATAATATTCTTTGGAACATTCTTTGACTAGCTCTACTTCCAGTAGCAGACCAGCCTAACCCATGGAAAGTGAACAGCAATCCTTCATTTTAAGCAAAACTGACAAAAGAGGGATTTTGTTATCATTGTATTAATACTATTAGTTACTGTGGTAAATACACCTTAAATGACCCAGTGCTTTACTTGAAGCAAATGAACCTATGAAGAATCTCTTTGCAAATACTGACATTGGTGTGACAAATGTTTTACAAAAGAGAAGTAATGTAGTGAGTGCATAATGGAGAGTGCTCCAGATGCTGCTGCCCATTACAGAGGGGAAGATGCAGAACTGAGACCCACATGGCATGCAGAGCATCCATCGATCACCACTCCACTGAAGGCATAAGCAAAATGCCTGCTGCTTTCCCTGCTTGGAGCCAGGATGGCAGGTACTGCCTCTTACTGCTGGTAAATCTCTCCTTGAACTTTCTGTTGTTTAAGCTTAGCAAGTGATGTTTGGTTGATTAAAAAATAAATAAAATAAATCAGCAGAAGGGTTGGACATGATAGGTGAATGATATGGTTTGCCCTGTTGTGCCAAGCCCCCCTATGACAGACGCATGGGCCCACAGCCTGCTGAGTACCTTCCTCCTTGTCGATGATGCCCAGCGTGCTGGCATCCCGGATGAACAGATGCCCATTGCTGAACACGCCAAAGGTGCCAACGTCCACACGGGTGAAGTAGAAGAAATAGTTGAGGTCGTTGGTGCCCATGGAGCGGAGGACGGCAAGGAGCTGGAGGGCCAAGTCAGCTGCCACCTCGGGGGCTGCCCTGAAGAAGTCGCGCAGGGGCCGGGTGCTGGCGCTGACCACCAGCCGCCCACAGGAGCCCAGGTACCGTGGGAAGGGCCACCCCTCCACATCGGGGAAGATCTGCCAGGAGAAGGGAGAGCAGTGCTGACACCTGGCCCTGCTCACCATGCTCTCTGCTCATGAGCCCACCTCCCTCCCAGGTGACTTCAAATGCCCCAGCAGCCAGAGGAGGCACTGCTCCACACTACATTTCTCTTTTCTTTTGGCAACTAAGGAAGAAGAGTCTGATATTTCAAGATCTGTTCCATGAAGGAAACTAATTGGAAATATAAGACAATAATAGATTTTGAATTCATTAAATTTTTAGGAGCAGAAAGGCTAATTTTAGGTTTCTCTGTGGGGTTTTTGACAGCTCCCTCATGAGAATGGCAGAGCTGACATCACAGCTTGAAGGTGAGGTAGAGACAGAGCAGTTTTTACTGATTTCTAAGAGCTGTGTGGCCATATTGTAAGATGATACTTCGTGGGCTCCCAGACAGAGGCACTGGATATTTGCTGCACTGGGGACGTCTGAATGGAGCTTACAACATCTCTGTTGTGCTAGCAGTGAGGCTGCCCTATGCCTTTATGTCCCATGAAGGAAATCACTTAACCGTGATGCTCCACTGAGCATCATTCCCCTTCCCTGGGTAGAGAAGCACAGTGGCTCGAGGCAGGTGGAAGAGCTTGCATCATATCTCAAAGGGATGCAAGAAATAACAGTGAAAGCTAGAGGAGAGATTGTGGTGAGGATATTCCCTTGGAGACACATATAAGGGAAGAGAGGAGATCATCACGTGCCAGGAGTGGACCAGAGAAGCTCTCTACCTTCAAACTCAGAGCTCAGTTGTATGTGGGATTCAACCAAATACTTCGGCGGAGCTGCACTCTGCTATGGAGCTAGCAACCAGAAGTATGCAAACATTAGTAACAGCCATGGCACACTGAGCCTGGGAAATCTGGGCCCTGTGAATCCATGTTCCACCAGAATGCTGCATCTTGACTTCACATGCAAAAACATGATCTCTGGTGCTCTGGATTTTATAAACAGGCTGTGATTTTGAGTAATATATTATCAATTGCAAACATGACACTGAAACGTTGAAGATGCGTAAAACCCTGTCTTTCACACTGCACTATTGTAATAACCCATCTGGCTCTGATTTATTTCAGGGGTTGGGCATCTGTATCTCTCAGCAACTTCACAGGCTGATGCAAGGAGCCTGCAGGAGGCTGTCTGGCTTTAATCACCCAGCCCCATAGAAGAAAACATGTGCCATGAAGGGAGCTTGCAAAGGGCAGAAAGGACTGGGGCACGTCTCATGCTTGCAAGGGGCTGAGGGGTAATGTTTCCAGCCAGGGCAGACGGTGCCTACCTGTAAGAGGATAGGGTGTGAATTCACTGACAGTGTGTACAGGAGACGCAGCTTGTCCTGATCGGTGAGGTGGTCCATGTAGATGCTGCCAGCATCTGGCACTTCAGCGTAGCGCCGCACAATCCGGTCCAGGAGACGCTGGGATGGGCAGCGCAACATGGGGCTGGACAGACCCTGGTGAAGGGAAAAAACATGAGAAGGGTGTTTATCTCCCAGCATAAGATATCACAGATTTTGGAAATGGCACCCAGCCTTTATGGCATGGCCATGGCCTCCACCAACCCCATTTCCCTCCTTGCTGAGCTCTGTGCTCCTGCCTCCAGCCTTGGCAGCACCACTGGCCTGTGGCTGCCTCTCCTTTGCTCTGCCAGTGAGTCACATCCCTCTTGAAACAATGTCTTCAGAGTGCTTCCCTGCTTGCTTAAACTACACGTGGCGTTCTTGGAAATACTCTTTGTTAAGGTCAGTAAACGTGCTTTAAAACTGTAAATAAACTTTGTACATGGGTACCAGCACAAGATATATTATTTCTCTGATAATCTTATGCATTAGCTATCAGAAACAAATTTGAATAACCTGGGCATATTTTCCAGTAAATGCCAGCAATGAGTAAAGAAATGTTGGGCTAATGGCTTCAGCGTCACTGTATTTCACCTTCTAATTTGTGGCATGAATGTGTAAAACTGTGATAAGTGACCTACGGCTGGGATAAATGGCATATACATTTATACCTGTGTTGTAGAAAAAGACACTTGTTTTTATTTTTTTTTTAAGTCAGTGTTTAATGACCAAGGGGAGGTGACGTGGGGAGGGCTCCTGTCAGCAGTGCAGAAATGCTTCCCTGCCTTTCCTCTGTCGGAGCAGGGCTTTTGCTAAGCCTCTTCCTACCAAATGGTCCAAGAAGCCGAATTTGTCTTTTGGGTTTGCTTTCTAATTTGGTGGCTGTGAGATATTCTTTGGAGGACAGGGCACTTGTGCTCACACTTGCTGCCTGCTGTTCTTCACGCTGGGAGAAAAATTTGGCTCAGGATCTCCCCAAGTCATTTGGTAGCTCTGAGGCAGGTCTCTCACAGCTCTTCCTGTACAAACTGTTTGTTTTTGGATTGAGTGCACCCTCAGTAAGTTTGCAGATGACACCAAGTTGGGAGGGAGTGTTGATCTGCCTGAGGGGAGAAAGGCACTACAGAAGGACCTGGACAGACTGGATCGATGAGCCAAGGTAAACTGTGTGAGTTTCAATAGGGCCAAGTGTCGGGTCCTGCATTTTGGTCACAACCTCAGGCAACCCTACAGCCTTGGGGAGCAGTGGCTGGAAAGCTGCCTGACAAAAAAGGTTCTTGGTGTACTGATGGACAGTCGGCTGAATATGAGACAGCAATGTTCCCAGGTGGCCAAGAAGGCCAATGGCATCCTAGTTTGTATCAGGAATGGTGAGCAGGACGAGGGAAGTAATCCTGCCTCTGTACTCAGCACTGGTGAAGCCTCACCTTGAGTACTGTGTTCAGTTTTGGGCACCTCAATACAGAAAAGACATTGAAGTGCTGGAGCAGGTCCAAAGAAGGGCAACAAGGCTTTCTGGCTTTTCATGACTAAAGCAGTGACCGACACCTGATTGGAGCTCAGTCGTTTCCCTTCTCCATCGGCACAGAGCTGGTGAGTGGGGTTTCAGCTTGGAGCCATGTAAGCACAGGGGAGTGCATGAAGAGCACTCAGCCTTAGCTTCCAGCCCTAGCACCTCCCACTGAGCCAAGCAACATTCCAGATGCTCATCCACTGGTGCTGCCACATATATTTCAACTACTGGTGCAGTGTCCTACAGTTTAATGACGCCCTTGGTCCATAAAAACTGGGTGGTGGGGCCTTTTGGATTTGGCAGAGCTACACGAATGTAGAAAGCTTGGCATCTGCACTAGTTTTTCAGGAGAGCAGGGTCCTTGCTTCCAGCAGAATGATGGAAACATACCTACAGCCATAGCTGTAGAACTGTCAGACAAAAACTGCCAATGGAAGAAAAATTTGAAGAATGTATACTTGAAGACATTGAAGAAGTTGATTTATCACAGAATATCTCATGTCCTTTGCAGCGTCTTGTCACCCTGGAGAATAAGTCTTGACAGGCAGCCTGACATCTTGTTTGTGATTGATATGGAAAGCTTCTTATTTACTTTGATTAAATTCCTACATTTTGTAATGTACATTTTGATAATGAATACTTCCTTCAATGTCTACCTACACTGAACCATGATTTCTGTTCCCTACTGCATAACATGTGATCTGTGTTAAACTCCCATGTATGCATATGTATGCAGATTTCATGTCTGTGTACCCAGAATCCATCAGACGGGATAAAAAGATGACCTCTGGAAGACATATTTTCTTCGCTTTGCTTTCTATTCTGCCAGTCTGAGGGAGAGCAGCACAGCCCAGGAGCGCTGCTCAGTGCTGCTCCATGCACCACTGCCTGGATACAGCTTCACCAAACCAAGGGATGGACCCAGCAGGAAACTCCTGATGTAGGTAGTGAAGCTCATACAGCTCCTGTCTGCTTGAAGCCAAGGGTTTTGTTCACCCCCAAAAAGAGAAACTGAGGCTGCCCTATGAAGCTGTGGAACTCATCCCCTATGCAGACACCACTGCTACTGCCCTTGCATGTTTTCTAGCCCATGCTTTGCAGCCAGGGTTATAACTTCTCCTGCAGGCAATCTATGCTGAAACTAGGCCACATTTTTGTTGCTATTCCCCTCCAACAGGGTGAACCAACAACGTGGTTTGCAGTGACAAGCTTTTGGTCCAACATGTAGGCAAAGCAGTGTGTGGTGATGCTGCTGCATGGGTTACAGCATCCAGGATGGGCAACAGCACAGAGACTAAGCTGAGCTCCACTCCCAGCAGGATTTCAGTAGTGAAGGCTTTGCTGCCTCTGATAACGATTTTCATTGTGATGGGTGAAATAAATAACCAATGTGGCAGCTCTGCTGGTAGCTGGGGCAGGCAGGGCAGGCAGCGTAAAGTGGAAAAGCTTCACTTCACGGTCTGTCATCCTGATTCGAGGATGTGGAGGGTTGCTGTGATTCCCTGTTACAAAAGACAAAATTACTTCAGCCCAATAGCTTGTCTCAGTGCCAATACTGCAGTGAGGGGAGCGCATGAACCCTTGGGTGACCATAGGATCACAAAACAGGGTGGGAATTGCATTGGGAACCAGCAGTGCACTCACTGTTAGCACCTCCAAAAATGCCAGAAAAGTAGTGCTGCAGGAAAGAATTCACCGTGGCTTACTGTATCCCAAGAAGCCCCCTATGATGGCTCATGCTAGCCTGCATTTTATGAGGTGCTCCTGTAGCTGTGGGCAAGTCAGACCAAGTGAGACCAATGTGCTCTTTTGCATAGGTTGAGGAAACTGGGATTGTTCAGTCTGGAGAAAAGGAGGCTCAGGGGTGACCTTATTGCTCTCTACAATCACCTGATAAGAGGTTCTGGCGAGGTGGGGGTCAGCCTCTTCTCCCAGGTAACAAAGATAGGATGAGAGAGAATGGCTTCAAGTTGCACCACATGAGGTTCAGGTTGTATTTTAGGAACAACTTCTCAGAAAGAGCAGTGAGGCAGTGGCACAGGCTGCCCAGGGAGGTGGCAGAGTCACCATCCCTGGATGTGTTTGAGAACCATGTGGATGTGGCACTGAGGAACATGGGCAGTGGGCATAGTGGGGATGGGTTGATGGTTGGACTAGGTGTTCTTAAAGACCTTTTCTAACCTTAATGATTCTATGATTCTATTCTATAATTCTATAGCCCAGTCTACATGCTGTTATAACAGATTTACATCCTAATGTCAATTTCTCCACTTGATTTACAGAGCCAAAGAACCATGAAAACAGGAGTGGCACAGTCCTGAGGCCAACGTGAACTAAACCAGGCCTTGCAGCCTGCTGGGATCTCTCTTCACTTAAAAATCTGCTGGGATTGCTGAGATGTTCCATGGAGCTTGTCCCTAGGCACATCCTCCTGGGCTGGCCCTGATGTTCACTTCAAAGGTTCCTCACGGAATCACAGAATCCTCGGAGTTGGAAGGGACCCTTAAAAGTCATCTAGTCCAGCTCCACTGCAATGAACAGGGACATGTATAGTTAGATCAGGTTGCCCAGGGCCTGATACAGCCTCGCCTTGAAAGTTTCCAGGAACCATAACTCTGGGCAGCCTGTTCCAGTGCTTCACCACCCTAACTGTAAAAGACATTTTCCTAATATCTAACCTAAATCTACCATTTTTAAACTTGAAGCTATTTCTCCCTGTTCTCTCACTACTAAAAACCCTACTAAAGAATTTATTCCCTTCTTTCCTGTAGCTTCCCTTTAGATACTGAAAGGCCACTATCAGATCACCTCGCAGCCTTCTCTTCTCCGAGCTGAACAGCCCCAGATCTTTCAGCCCGTCCTCATAGGAGAGGTGTTCTATCACTTGGAACATTTTTGTGGCCCTCTTCTGGATGTGCTCCAACAGATCTATGAGATCAATGTCTCTATTGTACTGAGGACTCCCCATCTGGATGCAGTACTTCAGGTGAGGCCTCACCAGCCCAGAATAAAAGGGGCAGGATGACACCCTTCGACTCGCTGGCTACACTTCTTTGGATGCAGCCCAGGACACAGTTGGCTATCTGGGTTGCAAGGGAACATTGCTTGCTCATGCCCAGATTGCCATCCACCAGTACTCCCAGATCTTTTTCACCAGGGCTGTGCTGAAACCTTTCAAATCCCAGCTTGTACTGGTAATGGATATTTCTTTAACCCAGGTGCAAGACCTTGGATTTTAATTCATTGAACCTCATGAGGTTCACTTGGGCCCACTGCTCAAGCCTGTCGAAGTCCCTCTGGAGTGTATCCTGTCCCTCTGGTGTGTCAACTGCACTCCACAGCTTGGTGTCATCAGCAAACTTGCCAAGGGTGCACTTCACCCCACTGTCAATGTCACTGATGAAGATACTAAAGAGTACTGGTCCCAGCACTGACCCCTGTGGGACACCACTAGTCTCTGATCTCCATCCAGACACAGAGCCATCGACCACTGGTCTTTGGACTCAATCCTGAAGCTAGCTCTTTGTCCATCGAACGGTCCACCCATCAAATCCATATCTTTCCAGCTTGGAGAGAAGGACGTTGTGGGGCACCGTGTCAAAGGCCTTACTGAAGTCAAGACAGATGACATCAGTGGCTCTTCCCTTGTCCATTGATGAAATGACACCACCATAAAAGGCTACTTGGTTGGTCAAACAGGATTTGCCCTTGATGAAGCAATGCTGGTTTTCCTGTATCACCTCCCTGTATTCCATGTGCCTTAGCACAGCTTCCAGGAAGATCTGCTCCATTATCTTTCCTAGGACAGAGATGAGACTGACAGGTCAGTACTTCCCAGGGTCACCCTTTTCACCTTTCTTAAAAGTGGATGTGATGTTGCCTTTTTTTCCAGCCAGCTCAGCCGCGAGCTTATTTTCAGAAGATATGGATCCACGAAGTGGAAAATCTAAAGTAACGTGCCTGTAGCAGACAGCAAAGCTGAGCAGTGTGGTGGTGTGCAGACTGGAGAAAGCTGTTGCCTTTTTAGGAAAAAAAAAACCAAAACCAAACAAGTCCCTTTCTCTCCCCTCTTTAAAGGGAGAATGATGCACTCAGGATGAAAGAAAAGAGAGGAGAAGAACTGGAATAATCCTTCCTCACCTCACAGGGGCTCATTCCAGAGCACACTCAGCCCCCACTCTGCACCAACAGTTATTAAAATGCTTTGCTGTTGTTTGAAAGGGGAATGTGTGTGTATTTGGGGAGGGTGGTTTTGCTCTCAGGAGCCACTCAGCTACTGTTTTATAGAATCACAGGTGTTGGAAGACACCTCTGGAGATCATCAGGTCCAGCCTCCTGCTAAAGCAGGCTCCCTACAGCAGGTTGCACAGGCAAGTAAACAGGTGTGTCCTAAATATCTCCAGAGAAGGAAACTCCACAACCTCTGGGCAGCCAGTTCCTGTGCTGTGTCACTCTCTCATTAAAGAAGTTTTTCCTTATATCTGTACATTACTTCCTGTGTTGCAGTTTATGTCCCTTACCCCTTGTCCTGTTGCTGAACACCACTGAAAAGAGCCCAGGCACCACTGAAAAGAGTTCACCATCAGCCTGCAGAAAAAGCCAGGAGCCCCGCTCTTGCCCTTCCCAAGTAAAACCAAGAGGCCATGCCTGGCCCACCTGCAACACAGGGCACTCTGGGCCTCATCTTTGTGCCCCAGGAAGGAACAGAGCCTGTGCTGGCTCTGCCCTGGTTTCATGGTGGAGCACTGACCTGCACCAGGTCGGGCGTGAGGCGCTTGGCCCGCAGCCACTTCTGGAAGCGGTGGGTGCGGCGCAGGGCCCGCTCCAGGCTGCACGTTTTAGTCTTCAGCAGGGAGGTGCAGATGCGCTGGTCAGCCCGGTCATGCTGGTACTTGGTGGTCAGGCGGGTGATGTCGACCATCCGCCAGCTCTGGGCATCATCGGTGTAGTTGCCCAAGTAGCTGAGCAGGTAGCTGGGGGGCAGCTTTAAATGAGAAGAAAGCCAGGTGTCAAACCTGCCAAACCAAAACGAGAGCCCCACGGAGAGCGGGTTAACAGACCTCACTAACGCTGACCGCGCCAGCACGACCACCACTTTGCCCTTGGGAACCGCGGTGCACTGCAGAAACCTCACAGGAGAGGTCTGGGGGATTTTGGGGGGAGTCCCCATTAGCACCACTGGGGCACCTCTTCCTAAGCCACAGACGGGGCCCAGGTGGATTCAACTGTGGTCTCATGTGCACCCAGTGAGAAGAGTGGGTGGAAATATGCTTGAAGAAAACATCCACATTCATTCCCCACTTAACAATGTTCCTTGTTATGATGGGGTACCCTGAATGGGAGAGGAGAGATAAATGTCAACATTTTGGCCACATGAAGAGTAAAAGAGAAGGGAGAAGGCTCAGGGTTTCGGTTAAGAGGGAATTTCTGAATTTCTGATGTTTTAAGATTTCTTAAGCTGAAAAAGAAATTGGCCAAAAAAAAAAAAAAAAAAGGAATAATCAACACTTTAAGTACTATGCAGAATAAAAATGTCTGAAAATAAATGTGTTTGGAATTATCAGAATGACCTTTCTTTCTGAGGTGGTGGCATGGTCATGGCACCGAGCTTGCCAGAGTTCAAAAAGCGTCTAGACGATTGCCTCAGACATTTGGTCTGATTTTTGGGTGGTCCCGTGTGAAGCCTGGAGTTGGATTCAATACTGCTTATGGGTCCCTTCCAGTGCAGGATTTTCTATGATTCTATGATTCTATGATTTATTTGGTGTTGATGCATGATAGACAGGTGCTTTTTTTTTTTTTTTTTTTTTTTTTTTTCATTAATCACAGAATCATAGAATAACAAAAGGATAGAATGGCTTGGGTAAAAAGAACCAGAAAGATCATCTAGTTCCACTCCCCCTGCCGTGAACAGGGTTGCCAACAACTAAATCAGGCACTAGATCAGGTTGCCCAGGGTACCCATCCAACCTGGCCTTGCACTAATGCTGAAATAAAGATCATGTGAGATAGCATGACCAGCAGGTTGGGGGAGGTGATTTTGCCTCTCTACTCTGCTCCTGTGAGACCCCACCTGGAGTACTGTGTCTGGTTTTGGAGCCTGCAAAACAAGGACATCAAGCTGTTGGAGCAGGTCCAGAGGAGTGCCATGAGGATGATCAGAGTGCTCAAGCACTTCCACTGTGAGGACAGACTGAGAGAGCTGGGGCTCTTCAGCCTTGAGAAGAGAATATTCCAGCCTTCCAGTATCTGAAGGGAGCCTACAGGAAAACTGGGGAGGGACTTTTTTAATAAGGGCAAGTAGTGGCAGGATGAGGGGAAATGCTTTTAAACTGGAATATAGATTTAGACTAGATATTAGGAAGAAATTCTTTATTGTGAGGGTGGTGAGACACTGGAACAGGTTGCCCAGTGAGATTGTGGATGTCCCCTCCCTGGAAGCACTCAAGGCCAAGCTGGATGAGGCTTTGAGCAACCTGGTCTAGTGGGAGATGTCCCCGCCTATAGCAGGGGGTTGGAACTGGGTGATCTTAAAGGTCCCTTCCAACCCAAACCATTGTATGATTTTATGATTCTGTGATTTTGTTTGAAGTTTTCAATGCCATTGATAATTACCTGGGAAAAAAAAGTTTAATATCGTGACTGAGTGCTTTTCTTAGCTACAAAGCCTTCTGTGGCACTCAGCCAGTTTTCCTGGCCAGGTCACAGTTCTGGGCAGCCACCTTCCTTCCACCCCTTGGAATGAGTCCAGAGGAGGAGGCTCAGATGGGGGTGCCTGGCTGCCTGGGGCAGTCCCCATGACCAGGAACTCCCTTGCTTTAAGAGGAGATGTAGGACATGGGGTGGAAACCAGTGCCAGGGTCATCGTGCGCCTCTGACACAGCCAGGAGGGTTTTAGTAGCCAGGATGCAAGACCTTCCCATACAGAAGTGTTTGGGGATATTGGCGGGATAATGAGGGGACACTGTGCCAGGTGCATGGCACTGCTGTGGCCATGAGCACTATGCACCAAAATGCTCCCCCTGCATAGGCCCCAGAGGGGAGTGTTTGGGCCAACCAGTTAGGCTGTGATGACGTTTTTTTTGGGCAGCCCCCACAGCCCTGCCTGAGTGGTGCTTTCTGTAAGCTCATTGGCAAGATGCGAGAGCGCAGCTGAATCCCAGCCTTCAGCACAAGCAGTGGCTGAACTGGCTGCCCCTGGGGTCTCCTAATTATACACTGCTAGAGTGCGTAAGAAAGCATTTCTTAATTTAATCTCACTATAAATTAAAGCTGATGATAGCTCAGAACTGAAACAGGAGAGGCAAGGGGTGCCCTTCAGGAGCAGCTAGCTGCCGGTAAATGAAAAGGCGCTAATGAGGCCGAGGGTTGAAGCTAATTTTTCTTTTTGACTTCCAGTTGGGAACTCCACACTGAGAAATGTTGAGGGGGTTCATTAGCTTTCCTCCCCTCTAAATTTACCCTTCAAGGATCAGTGTGCGCAACCTCTTTCTGCTCCCAAGAGCTGGTGGCTTCTCGTGCCAGAGGTGCTCTTGGACACAGAAATGGACCGGCTCCTTCTGTAGCCAGCAGCTGGCCCCACGCCGAGGTCAGGGCATTTTAGACTTTGGGGCATTTTGCCCAGTATGAAATCAGAGCTTCCCTATGATCTGAGTATCTGACCTAAAATGAACTCCCCCTTCCCCCTTTTTTTTAAATAATTTTTTTTGGCTGGTTGTGAGATTGGACCAAAGAGCAGAGAGTGGTTGCTGTGCCTTGCTGTGATTTGCTTTGCGTCACGACCCCTCCTAGTGCCTAATCTACAAGGCAGGCACAGCGTGCCAGGCACGTACAGGAAAGAGATGGCTACAGGCTGGGGCTTTCTTTCCTTCTCTTTTTTTTTTTTTTTTTTAAATTAAGCTCAAACGTTCCTTGTGACTTGGCTCGTGCCCATCTCATGGGAGCTCACGTCAGGCAGGCACCAGTGCAGAGATGCCTCCTGCAGCCATCAGTGCCAGGATGCATGATGCAGTGCAGAGCCCAGCTCTGGGCATACAGCACTGGGAGAGCCATTTCCCCAGGGCTGCCGGGGGGTCCCAGTTGGTGTCATGGCCGCTCTGTGCTTGGCATCATTTCCAGGCAGCCCGATGCTGGCCTGGCACACATGCTGGATGCCTATGAGATGCGTCACTGTGTTGTGCCATAGCAGTAAATCAGCCTCGTGCAGAGCCTCGTTGCTCAGGGCCAGATTGGGTTTAGAGAAGATGCTCGACGAGATCTGCATGAGGAGTTGATTTGCCAGCTGTGGGGCTTGGATCAGCCCAGAAATGAACAAGGGAGAAAATCAAACTTGCTTTTCATTGTTCTGGATAATACCAAGTCTTTTTTTTTTCAGACGAAATAATTTTGCTTATCTTTGGAGCACTGAATATTTTAAACATTTATATTAAACAAGTATTAAAAAAAAATAAGAAAGAAAGATTATATTAAAAACAAACAAACACACACACACACACACACAAAACAAAAACAAAAACAAAAAACCCAAACATTCCAGCTTTTTCAAACTTTTCCAGTGGTTTTGGCCAAAACTAGTTACCAGTGTTGACACAAAGCTGCAAGGAGAATCACATAATTACAGAATGGTTTGGTCTGGAAGGGACCTCAAAGCCCAACCCCAACACTACCCCAACCCCTGCTGTGGGCAGGGCTGCCCCCCACCAGATCAGGCTGCCCAGGGCCCCATCCAACCTGGCCTTGAGCGCCTCCAGGGATGGGGCACCACAGCTTCTCTGGGCAGCTGTGCCAGCGCATCACCACCCTCTGGGTAAAGAATTTCCTCCTCGCATCTAACCTAAGTCTACCTTCTTTCAGTTTAAAAAATTCCCCCTCGTCCTATCACTATCTGCCTGTGTAAAAAGTTGATTTTCCTCCTATTTATAAGCTCTCTTTAAGTACTGGAAGGTCACAATGAGCTTTCCCCAGAGCCTTCTCTTCTCCAGGCTAAACAAGCCCAGTTCCCTCAGCCTGTCTTCATAGGAGCGGTGCTCCAGCCCTCTGAGCATCACACTAATGTAGTGTGTGCCAGTGCAAATCAAGAGAGAAATCCACCTTTGTGAACACAGGAAAAGGTACGTGGGAGTGGATCTAGGAGTGCCTCCCAAATCCTCCACTTTTGCCCCAAATTATGACTGCTTCAGGAATCGAGCTGGGGGATGCATTTTTTCCCTGCCTCTCTTGGTGCTGCTGGATATGGTTTCTGCATAACCTCACATTGCCTGCAGCACGAGCCCAGGGTCAGAAAGCCCGGGGGCACTGGAGCAGAAAGGAGCACTGGACATAGTGTGCTGGCATGGCCACCTCATCCAGAGTCTCCTGGCTTTACTGTGCTACATTTCATGGAGTCACTCCATATAAAAAGAGTGGTTTGCCCAACGTCTTACTGTTCATATTACAGCACTAAGAGTACAATTATGCTATAGTCATTCCTTCTCTCCCAGGTTTTTATATCCATAAAAGAAAGTGCATCCGGCTCTATAAAAGAACATTCATCCGGCTCTATAAATCTCATCAGACCCAATAAACCCTTCCTCTGCCAAGTGCTGCCTTTTACTTTCTCCTCAAACATACCAGTGATATTTTCCTCCCGCCAGCAGATGCGCCCTGCTTTGAGCCTCAAGTTGCTTGGAGCAGCCTGACTTGGGCAGTGGACATCCCATCAACCTGAAAGCAATTCTGCACATACGTGTTCTTGCAGCTGGTGCAAGGTGGTATATTTGTAGCTAACATATCCAACTGGGAGAACGCAAAGCAAATCTCGTCTCACCTTTCTCAGCTGCTCATAGAACCATACTTCCAGTGACACTGAAACGCACCGATTTCTCCCCCCCCACTTCCCCATCACTGTCCTGAGCTCTCTCAGAGACATCCCTGTGCAGAGAGCTGTGCCTTTCACTCCTGCTTTCAAGTTACAGTTCAGGGCTGAGGGCTGATCGGGTCTGAGTGGCTATAAGAAAAAACAGAGACAGAGCAGCAGCATACAGACATTAATTAAAATATGATGTGCTGCAATGGCAGCCCAGTGATGTTATCTTTCCACTGGCTTCCAGTAAAGTACTGGGAAATGCTAACAGGCAGCTTTCAAGTTACTACGCAGAAAATGACTGTGCCGAGTTTCTGACCTTATTTCTTCTTTAAAGAACTTCTTGCAAATGGACGTCCCAATGCAGGCGTTGCATTTATCAAGTCCCAGGAAAGTGCGGCCAAAGCTGTAGCTGGGTCTGACGTGGGGCGCAGACGGCGAAGCTGTTGCTGCTGTGGAAGGGTTAGAGCTCCGAGCCAAAACCAGGAGCAGCATCAACCAATCTGCAACTCTGGAGCAAAGGCAGCATATCCAGCGCCCCATCTACAATAGCGGAGAGCTCTGCCTGTTGCACGCTGCCCCTCTGCAGGCTCCCAGCCCTCTCCAGTGATCTCAGCCCAACGCGGTGAGCCCCGAAGCATGACCAGACGAGGGACACGCGGCCGCAGCCCCCATCCTGCCAGCTGCTTTCTGGTTCTACCGGTGTGAGGTTTGGGTGGGGGAGATATGGTGCAGGGTGGGGAGAAGGAAACACATGGAGGATGCAGATAACTTGGGTTGCCGTGGTTACCTTTCCTCTCCTTGCGGCAGCTGCTTCGGCCCCGCTGACCCTCCCATTGGCGGGCTGGGAAAACAAGGCAGAGAAGCGCTCATCCACGCTTTGCTCAGACAAACGGAGGATATCCTGCTGCTGAAGCAAAGGGCAAGTGTGGGACACTCGGTGATTGGGAAGGAATAATGGTGCGGCAGGAATACATATTGAATCTGAGTCCCGGCCCTTTGCAGTGCTTCAGTCCTGGAGACGTGCAGTGACACATGGATGGACTTCTTGGATGCTTGCTTGGCTTGGTTTCCCCCTCAGAGAAACACCAAAAACTCGTGACTGGTGGTGTTGTCTCTTGGTGCTAAAGCAGACTGCAGTGTCCCCTGCTGTAGGATGAGGGCTGGCCTGAAGCTGTCTGAAACAAGCAGCTCAGCTAACATGCCAGTGGTCAAGTCATGACCCAAACCAGCACTTTGCAGCAAGGCTTCTGAGTGCCCAATGGCCCTGATGCTGGGAATAAGCTAGAGGAAGGGTTGGGACTAATGCAAGAGCTTGCCAGAGGCTCCCAACACTTATAAACCAGAAATCACACCTGCAGACTGCTCTCTTTGTCCAAAGTTGTGAGGGTTACAGACACTGCTGGCTCTCCAACCTGGCCTAGAGCAGGACTGAGGCTGGGCACCAGAAGTGCTGGCAGAGGTAATTCTGGCCAAGGTACTCCTGTATCCTGGTGGGAGTGCAGCTTCTCCTCCCCTTTGCATGAGCAAAAGGGTGATGGTGGCATTTGGGGTTTGTCTGCAAGGGAGCAGCCCGGCAAGGATGATGAGCACTGCAGAGAAGGCAGGGGATGCAGTGCACCCTGCCAGCTGCAGAGGAAAGAGGCCGTGCTGTTCTGTTAAATGAGCATCCAGCACGCAGCACTGCTCTGCACATTCACATTTGGCTGTGTGCTCTGGTGTAAAGCTCTTTGGAATCCGCAGGTGAGAGCATCCATGCTAGAGCCAAATGCTCACATCCAGAAGTTTATCCCGTTCCTTGGGAGGTGGCTGCTGTCCCCCTGCAGACATCAGCTCTTTGCACTGCTCCCTGCCAGCAGCTCTGCATCACCCGTCGACTTAGCACTGCTCCTACCCCGCTGTTCTCTGGATGTTACCAAAATTAAACACCAGCAATCTGTCTTCATCTTCACTACATCGTATATAAAGCCCATATCCCTCAGTTTCTCAACGTTCTTCAGCCTTCATTTTTTCCTGATAATTTTAAGAAGAGTAACCTGGTCTCCAGGCTGCCAGCTCAGCGACCCAAGGAAAGGGGAAGACTTCAGCCCTGGCTTTTCCCATAGCAAATCCCAGGCAGCCCAGTGCTCTGACATGAAAACTGCATTGGCAGCAGAGTTTCTCTTCTGTTAATGCTGTCTGGATGGCCAAGATGTTCATGCACTCTTGATTGATTTAAGAACGCATATAACAGTGCTTATATTTCCCAAGGAACAGCATGTGCAATTGAATTTTCCTGCAGTGCACCATACCTGTGTCACCCCAGTATGTTACAAAAGCAGGTTTTTGTTCAAAAAGTGGGAACAAGTTCATTGTAGCCACATCAGAAGCTTTTCCATGGCATTTGCACTTGCCCCGTGATCTGAGCTCCTTATTCCGCCAAGATCTACTGTTCAGCCTTGGCTGTCACTGAGCACAGATGAGGTGCATAGGAAACAGTCTTGAAAATGAAGCTTAGAAATTATACATAAATCTCTGAGCTAGTCTAAGATGGCAGCCAGAAGGTGGTAGCTTGCCATAGATTGAAAGAATTGCTATGCTTTTGAAAGAAGCCTCTTTCAAAGAGCTTTGTTGCCTCCATCCTGGTGATATGGCAAGTGGATGTCGTTATCACAGAGCTGTCTTCTAAATCCCCTGCCTATGCCAGGCAGAAGCAGCAGGCCAGCTTTACAAGGTGCTGGTCACAGTGAGGTCTGATGGAGCTCAGCTCTTCTGAAAGGGCAGCCCCAAAGAGCCCATGAGATCCACATGGAGACTTGTAGCAAGACACTTCAATGCAACATGCACAGAGCAGTGTCGTGCTTGCTGAGTGTAGAATCATAGAATCATTAAGGTTGGAAAAGACATCTAAGACAATCTAGTCTAACTGTCAGCCTATCACACTATGCCCGCTGCCCACATCCCTCAGTACCACATCCACACGGCTCTTGAACACCTCTAGGGACGGTGACTCCACCACCTCCCTGGGCAGCCTGTGCCACTGCCTCACCGCTCTTACTGAGAAGAAACCTTTCCTAATATCCAACCGGAACCTCACCTGGCACAGCATAAGCCCATTACCTCTCATTCTAAGCAAGAGAAGCCATCTAGTATGATGCCTCCTGCAGATCTTACGGAGCAGCTTAAGCTATACTCTCCTACAATGGCAGCTATTTGTCAGTATGTACAAATATGACCTGATTTTCCAGAAATAGACCCACACAACCCTCACCAAACCCGCCAACCAAACTCAGCACCACTTCCTTCCATCTCCATCCCTCTCCCACCTTCACCCAAGTGAAAGTGCACATGGCTTTGCAGATGAGGAATCCTCTTTAACTATTTAATTAACTGATGGATGAGGCCACTCAGTGCTTCAGAACCAGGTGGATGCAGTAGAGCAGGATGTGCAGCAGTACCACTGCTCCTCAGTGCATGTCCCCAGTAGGGCTCTCATTGCTCTTCACCTCATTTCCTTCACTGTTCCCTCACCAGGTTTCCTGCTGCAAAAGGGCCCTCTCAGCAAGCACGGGGTTGCTCAGCAACAGAGAACTGCCTGGTGAGATACAGGATGGCTGTGTTGTTCTGCCAGGCACAGGAAAGAAGAAAATACAGGAAAAACCAAACTTTGTCTGGAAGAGGAGAGGCTGCTGCTCTTCCTGAGGTCCATGGTGGGTCGTGCTGCTCTCAGGGCTTGATAAGCCCTTGGCGGCTGCTCAGAGCAGTGCTGCAGGATGAGGGGGAGGTCCTGCAGGGTGTGGTGCAGCAGGACTGCTCTTAATTGTGATTTTCATTAATCACATCCAAGATAATCGTTAAGCTATTGCTGAGCAACTGGCACGGGCTTGGTTCCGAGGCGCTTATCATTTCCATCCCATTTCAGGCTGGATGTGTGGATTAATAGCTAGAACAGCTTGACACATTTTCAATTCTTTCAAAATGAAAAACGCATCTTTTTCAACGCTACAAAACTCACAATGTTTGGAAGGATGCGATCATTTCCTTTTTCTGTTTTTTGGGTGGTTTTTTTGTGTGTTTTTTTAAGTTTTTTTTTTCATGATTATGAAAGAAACATCTGTTTTGGAGTGATCTGCAACACAGAATTTCTGTTCCAGTTGGACTAGAAATGGACAACTTCTGCTACACGCTCTTGCTCTCCCTTTTTCTCCTGCTGAAAGAGAAAAGACAGAGGGAGAGGAGGAGAATCAAGCAAGCAAACCCAAGCCAGTGCCCACACTATAAACAAAGGCAGAAAAAGTGGCCGCTGAGGTGTGGGTGGTGTTGAACACCAGGGTTGAGTGGGTAGAGTGTGTTTTCACTGCCACTCACTATGAGAAGATTTGACGTTGCGAGCGTATGGATTTTTCTACATTTTGAATCAATGAAGGTAATAAAACGCAAACAAAAATTTGACCTTTTTTTTTTTTTTGCCTCTCCAGGAAATAGTGCCTATTGTTTGACAAGCCTAGATATAATTCGTCAGAAGCATCGATAATCTACTCTATTATTAATATATGAAAACAGTTGCTGCTCTGTATCTACAATATTTTTTATTCTTCCTGTCTCCTTCTGCTGCTGCAGATCGGGAAGCCTGCTGCTTGGAAATCTCTGCCTCTGCACACTGGTAGGCAGCTGGAAGCAAAAGTCAGCTAGAAGAAAAGCCTCGGCCTCTGTGGCTGGCAGATAAGGGCAGTTCTTGTTTGAAAGAGGCTGAAATGTCAGCACAAAAGGCCACCAAATGCTACCAGCTACGGTGCTGCCTGTGGCATTTAGGGAAGATCATGCAGAGCAGCAAGAAGTATAGAAGATCCTGGATTTCAGTTCATCGGTGTCTACAGGCAGAAAAAGAAACATAGGGATCTTGAGCCTAGAGGAAAACGATAGTGAAAGGGAAATTGGTTGCAGACTGGATTCCTTGGAAGGACTGGGGTTAATACTGGTTACTCCCTGCACAAACCGTGCAGGAGAGAGTTGAGGAGGAGCCACCTGGAAGGGGGAGCAGAGCTCACCAGCAAGGAGCACTCATCCTCTACTGTGTGCCCCTGGAGCATGCTCAGCCCCATGGTGCCTTGCACATCCCCAGCCCACCTGCCTGCAGCAGAAGCACTGGTGTGTGCAGCAGGATTTCCTCCGGCAGAGCTGTGGCAAGGAAACAAAGGGTCCCTCCGAGGCCAAATACATAAATGAAAATTATCCTATTTCAAGAAGATGAGAAATATTTTCATGTCATGCAGTTTTTCAGAAGAGAAAGACCTACCAGTGATATTTTTCTTGGATAGATGCTATTGAGCCTGTGTCCAAACCACTAAATGGATTACGAATAATGCAGACTTTTTGGTGCCATAACTTCACATTTTCTATCAAATTCATCTGTGAAGCAGAAGCAGGACAAAACAGGGTCATCTAAAATAAAAACGGCATGGCAGGAAGATGCTCTTCAAATGGGCTGGCTAATGAACCACAGCTACTGAAATAGTATCTTGGTTTCCAAAGTGAAAGACATTTAAAATACGGGTATGAAAGGATTCCTTCTGAACTAGTCACCGAGTAAAGGAAAAACAACAATATGCAGGGAAAGAATAGAGCATTGGAGACACTTGATCCAGTAGCAGACAGTTAAACTTATCAAACCATGTATTTCCTTTTAGGTACTCACTGTTTGTTCCCATTTATCTTGTTTGCCGGATTGGAATCCCTGACTCATTTTCTTTTCTTTTCTTTTCTTTTCTTTTCTTTTCTTCTCTTTTCTTTTCTTTTCTTTTCTTTTCTTTTCTTTTCTTTTCTCTCTTCTCTTCTCTTCTCTTCTCTTCTCTTCTCTTCTCTTCTCTTCTCTTCTCTTCTCTTCTCTTCTCTTCTCTTCTCTTCTCTTCTCTTCTCTTCTCTTCTCTTCTCTTCTCTTCTCTTCTCTCCTCTCCTCTCCTCTCCTCTCCTCTCCTCTCCTCTCCTCTCCTCTCCTCTCCTCTCCTCTCCTCTCCTCTCCTCTCCTCTCCTCTCCTCTCCTCTCCTCTCCTCTCCTCTCCTCTCCTCTCCTCTCCTCTCCTCTCCTCTCCTCTCCTCTCCTCTCCTCTCCTCTCCTCTCCTCTCCTCTCCTCTCCTCTCCTCTCCTCTCCTCTCCTCTCCTCTCCTCTCCTCTCCTCTCCTCATTTCTTTGGGTGATAGTACATTTATCTGTGCTTTTCATCAGTTGTGTTATTGCAGCTGTCTGAATTCAAGGAGAGGTCAGGCAGTTTGCAAGAATGACATGAAGAGTTCTTTGAGTAACTTTGGAAGTGGTCTTGGCCAACCCAATGCTAGGAGTAAAATCAAATCTGAATTTAATTCACGTTATGAATATCAATAAATATAATACAACCACTACAGTTGCACTTTAGGCAGTGAGCTTTGTTTTTCATATGTACCAAAGGATATAATTCTGTAGTCACCACACAACTGCTATTTGCAGGTCACGGTAGTGAGCGCACTTTGAGTCAAGGCAGGGTCAGGTTGGATGTTAGGAAGAAGTTCTTCACCAGGGGGCACTGGGCATGGAACAGGCTCACCAGGGCGGTGGGCATGGCCCCAAGTTGCCCGAGTTCAACGAGCGGTTGGACAGCACTCTCAGACATCGCTCTTTGAATTTGGGTGGCCCTTTGTGGAGCCAGGAGTTGAACTCTTGTGGGTCTCTTCAAGCTCTTCTATGGGTCTATGATTAACTATTTTTGATATTCAGATATCTAATCCTGGTCAGGTGAGATCAGAGCTGATACAGACCAGGTGTGGATGTGCTATGGTGCAAAAACTAACAAGTTCTTAAAATCTGGCTAGTCTAGAGGTGTTATTAACTGGAAGGAGAAGCAAATCAAGACATAAAAAAAGTATTGATTTTCCTTGTGTTTTTCATCTATCTCTTAAAACCTTGGCTTTTATTCTCTTCTACCAGTAAATCTGGTGGGGTTTTGTTGTTGTTGTTGTTCTGGTACCTAGAAGTGTGACATAGGCCACCTCCTTTCTCTTTATCTATTTTGTCCCAATGGCTTCCTCCTTGCATTTCATAAGAAACAATAATCAAATTGAACAGAGAGTCCCCCAAAGCCCCTCCGTCCCAAGCAGATTGCTACAAGCTGAGAAGACTTTTTGTTATTTAAGTGTCTGTGTCCAGGACTTGAGCAAGTGGAGCAGTTGAGCATGTACATAAGCTATATTTGTTAGTGCTGATGTAAGACTCCGGCATGTGATTCGGTGCTTTACGACTTTGAGGTCTACATGTCTGGATTTTCCCAGATTTTCTGGGATTGGCACCAAAAGCCCTGTTAATGAAGCAGGGTAAATGAATCAGTTCCCCAAATGTGATTTAATCTCAGATCACGTTCAGTCATGAGCCCAAAGTGAATCTGAATGGCTCATGCTCCATGAGCCATGGCTAACCCCAGCCTGTACAGACACTGTAACCGAGCACCTTTATAGGCTTGTGACATACATTCCTACACCTTGGCAGATTAGAGGGGAAAAAAGAAAAATGTTTATTTAGCAGGAGACAACAAACCTGTACGAGAAGGTTATTCTGCCAATGGAGGAACATAATCATCTGCTCTTCTCCCTCCCTTGTTAACTTCCTTGTATTTATTTATTTAATTTTGTTGTAACTTTTAGCATCCTTAAAGTAAATCAATGAGTACTCTGAAGTGTTAGAAAATGGAGTGTACATACACATGCAGGCATGCACTGATTCGCCATGTTTGTGGGCTACTCTTGCTCGCATTCCCAGTAACTTGGTAACTGCATTGTTGGCACCAAAGGCAACTGGAAGCAGAAAATCAAGGAAGGGTTAATTAAAAAAAAAAAAGAAAAAAGAAAAAAAAAAAAAAGAAAAGAAAAGAGAGGGAGAGAAGAAACTTTGTCTTGTTTGCACTGATCTTACATCAGTTTCCATGGAAATGGAAGTAGAACAAGCCAGGAGCAGTGGTGCAGCCAACTTCAGCTCTTGGCTTCTAGTTCTTGCTTCTGTTTCCATGGAAATAGATGCCAAATCAGCGAAAAATAAGGTAACTTGTTTTAAAATACTAGAATTTTAAAGGCTTGTCCTCATTTAACCTCCGTAGGAAGATAGCTGGTGAGGGGAGTCAGCCAGCAACTGCGTGAAAACTTTCAGAGGCTCTTTCAGTTGCAGAGTGCTTGTTGAACTCCATGGAGTGAATTCATGGGACAGCTACCAATCTTTAGGAATGCTTTGCCATTTTTATCTGTGCTGTAAAAAAAAAAACAACACCAAAAAAACAACAAAAACCAACACATTTTTCTATTGGCTTGGATAGTCACAGTAGTTTCTGGGAGGTCAGGCTTACAAGCAACTCCTGTGCATGCAACCATGCAGCTGCCTCCTTTGCCTCCAGCAGTTCAGACAAAGAAATCCATGCTTTCCCCAGAGCTACAACATACAAACTACCCCCACTCCAATAGCATGTATCTCAAAGTTTCAAGAGGAAAGCAAAGAAGGATAAGCTTGGGGAATTCCTGACGGTGTTTTACAACAAACATCTAACTTTATTTTTTTCTGATCCAAGAAGGCAAAATTTTACTGAGATGATAGATAAAAGCAGTTGACCATAACCTAATGTGGATAGGGCAATATGAAAATATGAACAGAATCCAACCCCAAAAATCTGTAATATAAGAGCTGAAATTTCATCCAAAACTCATGTTATTAAAACCAGTTTTAATAGAAAGTTGTTTTGAGAGTAAAGGATGGCTTTTGGTTCTGTGGGAACCATCTGTACAGAAGAGCACTTTGTGGTGGGAGGTTGTGTCAGGACAGGGATGAGAATCACATCCTCAGCCCTATTGTTATTTGAGCTGCTCATAAATAGGGGTTGTTCCCCAGTATCCTCCATTTCCTTCTACCTCCACATCCCCTTTGCTTGTATTCTTTTCATACATCTCCTCAACAAGCTGCAAACACACCCTAAGACAATGGATGATATCACTGGTTCCTTATGGGCCCTTTTTTGGTAGCAGCATATCTTTCGAAGTCAAAGTATAGGTATATATTTAAAAAAAAACTCTTGGCTGGTATCTGGGGAGAGATAAATGCAATTCTAATGAGGTGTTTCTTCATTCACAGTATTACTTTTTTCCCTTGAATGACACAAATACTGCTCTTGCAAGGGCACGTGCTTCACTTCACACACTGCATATATTCCCTTGGGCTGCTGAGGGAGTAAATAAATGAAGAGTGCAGGCCAATTTAATTTTAAATTAGTGGATCGAGCCTGGACTGGGGCCTCACTGTTGTTCATTTTAGGTATTACAAGGACTGTGTTCATTTTCTGATTGGTTTCTGTTGATCTTCTTTGAAGAAATCCCAAGAAACATCAAGACCTTCAAGAAACTGCCAAAAAAAAAAACAAACGAAAAAAACACCCAAAAAGACCCAACAAAAAACAAGCCTTAGCTTACGTTGCAATGAAAAAAAAAAAGCTCAAGGAGGCAAAAGTAAAGCCAAATTGTCCATTTTAAGGGGTGGCTGAGAGAGCCACTGTTCACTCATATGTTTGTAGTTCAGCTTGCAATTTACCTTTTTGACTTCCATTTACACAACAGCTCAGCATGCTCCAGGCTTGCACCAGTGCTTTAGGGCCTCCCAGTCAATACCCCATGTAAACCTTGACTTGCACTGGTTAAATCACAGAGAGTGTAATGGGGGCTATTTGCCAATTCTTCTGCAAACAGCTCATAGCATGACTCAAGGGATCATGAGAACAAACTACAAGAACAGCGTGCTGTGCAGCCAAAAACAAGACAAAAAAAAAAAAAAAAAAAAAAAAAGAGCAAGGTCTGACATGCAGTCCTCGCAGCTAAAATCACATGCCCACACTTTGCTGTGAGTTTTGTAACGTTGGCAGAATGGCCATGCTCCAGCAGGGCTCTTCTGCAAGGCACCTGTGTTGCTGGATGGTGACGGAATTATGTAACTCCAAAAGTAATGCTTCCTATTTATTTCCATGGAAACTACAGCAGATACAAAGAGCACAATAGCACTATTTGAGCAAATTCTCAGCTACAAAAAAATACCCAACACGGTCACCACCATTAGGTATATGTTTTTGCCAGCAGTGAGAAAAAGTCTGCATGTCGTGCTCATAACAATCTGCACCGGTGCAGGTGAACCACTGTCATTGTCACCACTGCTGAACTGCACCACCCACTGCCTCACTATGCTCACATCCACTGCTTGGTGTCCAGAAATGTTCAGTAAGTATCGATGAATGTCAGTGGGTGTCATTTTTTTTCTGCATGGAGGAATTCAATGGCACACCTTTGCTTCATACGAACTTGTCAGATACAGTTGTGTCAGACTGCCCCTCTGCTGCCATCTGTCACACAGCAACAACTTGTAATGGGATATTGGTGGGAATGTTCAGCCTCTACTGCCATACCACAGACATCTGCTTCTGATGCTGTTGGCCAACATACAAAATAGGAGGCATTACTTTTGGAGCAGCCTTTGTACATGCAAATACATTGTCACACACATTCCTACTGGTACTGTGCACTGGGCAGGACATGGGGACACTGGGACAGAAAGGGCTGAGCACCCTAGGATGCTCTCCACTGTTCCTGTGGTCTTGCTGGTTCTGGTTCCAGGCACATGCTCCTCTTGCAGTGTTCAACAAATGTTTGCAGATTTTCACAGTATCTGCAAAAATGTTAGGTGAGTTTAAAGTCTAATTTGCTCATGAACCAGGATCACAGGGACTGCCAGAGAGTGAAAGGCACTCCACCTTTGATTATAGCTCCTTCACCCACGATTGGATAAGGCTGCCTTGTTTATGGTTCACATCATGCACCTGCACAGCTTATTAATCTTCTTATTGTTTCAACTAATGCTTTTAATTCTGGAGGCTTTTGAATTGGAAACGGAAGACCCATAGCTTTCACAGCACAGATGGGAGATAATCATAGAGCAGGGTCAATGAGACTATTTCCAGGAAGATGCTGAAGGCATTATTTGGCATTAACAAAGAGAGGGATAATTAGAAAATATGCAAAGAAGGCTTTATTCCTGTAATTAATTTCGAAGTTAGAAGTTCCCTAGTGCTCTTCTGTTCGAAAGTGACAGTACATGAGCCACTGCAAAGGAGATATATCTTAATCACAAATCAAAAATGGGAAAAATTGAAACATATTTCCACTGACTGTAGAATAAAAAGCTGCAGTCAGCAGTTAGTGTGTATTCCAAACCTACATGAAGAAAATACAATTATAAATAGGTATTGACATGTTGTATGTAAGGCAAGAGGAGGATGTATCCAGATTTGGTTTCCTGGGAGACTGGGCATTCCTCTCCAGAGAGAAGTAATGCTCGGAAGTAACTGACAGCTTCAGGCTGCACCCATGTTTGCAGCTGCTTTTTTGAACTAATTTCCTACAATTACTATCAGACCACTGATGGCAGAAATGATGGGAGAAGAGTTTAGCAAAATTCCTCTGTCTCCCATCATTTTAACAATGTCAGAAGCATCTCTGAACAAGTCTAAATAGCTCTTCTTGAGGAATGCCATCAGCCAGAGACACTGCAGTTATAGCATTGCTCCCAACTGGATCTTCAGATTTTTAACAGGTAACCTTAATATTTTGCTGTACAGTGAGATCAACGGCGAAGGAAAATGGATTGTCCAGCTCTCTATATAGTTTTCGCCTTATGGCCCCCCAGTCCATGACAAATCAACCATGCAAGCAGCTACAATATTTTTTGCTGCAAAACTTGCAAAGGTGTCAGCCTTGCTATGAAATCTCCACTGTTTTTACATAGAGATCCTGCATTCTCTCAAGGCAGCTGATGCTGCACATACAACCAGGCACTTCATATCAAATTGTTCAAGTTTACAGGTTGGTTTTTGTTGTTGTTGTTGTTTGTTTGTATTGGCAGCTTTACAATTAGGCTATTTAATTTAATCTGTGTTCAGTTGACACTGTTGGCTTGATATTGTGCTTAGTGCTGGCTTGGTGGATGTCCAGTGCATGTGAACACAACTCCCATCCTGTCTCCTCACACCATGAAGAACTCACGTCCTGCACACACTTCCAGGTTCACTTTTATGTACATATTTTAAAGACTGACTGTAGAACAACCAACCTTCCAGATGTCATGCAACATATACAAATTTATGTGTATCGCTTATTCACTCAGCAAAATTTTGCACACACATACTTGCTCTTTGTGTTATGAAGTTCATCCTCATTTGCTCATTATGTCTCTATCATTCAAAACTAGCTTTCTCTACCTCTAAACTTTCTACTTGTTGGCAGGTGACCTTGGCATCTTGCTTTGCAGTTGGAACAAAATGTACAAGAAGGTAAGAAGATTACATACAGTTTCCATGTGTTGGTTTTTTTTTTGTTTTTTTTTTTCAAATTCCATTCAAAAACAATTGTTCTTTTATACTTGCTACCTTGTTTTAGCTCCTTCTCTAAGGTTTCTTTGCTTAACACGAGGAAATGTATGCATGACCTTATCAAAGCGTTATTCACAGCAATTCAGAATATGCAGTTAGCACTGACTGATGGCGTTGGTACACTGAGTGTGTACTTCTCAATGCACAGAATGTCTTTAAACAACAGCTTCCTTTTCTGTTCTTTGCTAATTGCTAAATTCTGTTTTCAGTGCATGAGCTGCAGCACAGCTCTCAAGCAAATATTCCTCTATAAATAATCCTAGAAATATTTCTTACATGTGCAGAAGTTACAAAATTAATTGTGCGTCCCTTGAAGGCATATCCTCTGGAAATGCCAATGCTTCTTTTATCTCAGAACCTTATCCAGGGAACATTCTTGTATTTACCATTCCAAATCACTACAGTGATGGCTTAACTGAAGACACATGAGTCACTCTCCTCCTTCCAGTGAAATTACTCTCTCCTGATATATCAGGTTCAGTCTCATTCTTGAACTCAAGCTGGGAAAGCTGCCCTGCTCAGTGCCTTCAGCTAGTCCTTAGCCAGTGGTTGGTCCTGCATTCATTGCTTTGGTTCACAGCAGGTGCCACAAAGAACCCAAGTGCTGAGATGATGCCTCCACCCCACAGCTGACAAGAGCATTAGCCCCAGCTGGGGACCATCAGGCCGGCAAGACTCTTCCATGAGGAGGGGGACACCATGCAAGGCCCACAGGCAAGCATGGTGCATAGGCTCAGCAGCGGGAGGACTTATCCCTGTGGTATCACACAGCTGCTGTCACACACAGATGCCTTACAGTCCTATAAGTTTTTTCAAGTTTGGATCAGCAGCTTTGCCTCAAGGTTTAAGGCAAAGGTTTAAGTTCCATTATGCAACTGTGAAAGGTCCCCTCTGAATTCCTCCAAATGCCTTTTCATTTTTTGAGTTTTCTAGATGTCTTCACCTGTTTCTTTGTGTTTTGTGAAAGACACTATTCCTCAGTCTTCATTGTTTTGGAGGTAGTTGTAATGCAAATATATACATAGTTTTTCAGTTATTTACATGCTTCTTCACTAATTACACTTTATTAACAGTGATGGGAAAGAAGGTCTTAAATTTTAAATGTACGATCTCTGTTATGAAGTGTCACTAATTTTATTTGAGTTATGATAATAAATGAAGTTTGCAAAAAGCCTTAGATATAAAGATCAAGTACTGGAGGTGCCTTATAAAAACACAGAAAAAGACAAAAGGAACAAGAGACCTGTTAGGAGAAATAGCCATAGCAATTGTGAGCCTCAAAAATACGTAGTTTCCCAAAATTTTTAGATTTTATTCTAACACAGGAAAATATCTTTGTTTAGAACACAATGTAAAGACATGACAGGATATAAAGCCATTCTTTCACAGCCCATGTAAGACGTTATCATAAGCCACTGTTATTCTGAAGCAAAAGCCTCAAATACAACTTAGTCATACTACTATTAATGTAAATTCTATGAAACATTCAAAAAGATATCAATGCAAGTCGAAGTACAGAAAGTAATCTAAAAACATAACATTTGGCTAAACCACTTTTGAAACCCACACATTCAGAACTTTCCAGCTGTTGATCACACTTTAGGGTGAATTTTTTGCATGTCTTGAACTTTTTGATTGCTTTCCCGATCATCACTGGGAGTTAAAAACTAAAAAAAAAAAAAAGAAAAAAAAAATGGAAGTAGCAAGCTTTAAATTAATTGAAAGTTCTTAGGAGGAAGGGGCAACTACATTTGAATTTCATTTTAAATGTTGTGCTATTCCTGTTCTTTGCCCTTCCAGAGGACAGGACACAATTTTGGCCTGTCTGGGACAGCCATCCAGCTCAGCTCCATGCCTATGGAGGGAGCCAGAATAGTCGCCTGGCACGCACCCAGGCAATAGTTTCCAGGTGAGCAACCTCACAGCTCAGCCTCAGCAACCTCTTAGTCATGCAGAGGAACCCTGCCACCCTTGTTTGTGCTCAGTGCTGCTTCACTCTCAAGAAATAACTACAGGTTCCTTCCAGAGTAAAGTGTTATTCTCTGTGAATAGGTTTAGCAGACTCCAGAACTTTGGAAGAGCCTTTATTTGTGGAGAAAGACATCATTTACTACAAGCCCCTTAACCGCAGCTGTCCTATTCCACCTCCGTTGTACTCTGGTGTTGTCGTGGTCTGCAGGCAGGAGGCAGGCCTGTGAGGGGAGCTGGGTCTGTGGGTTGCTCCCATTTTTTTCAGAAGATCTGCTGTACTGTCACAATTTGTTGGCAAGGTATTTGGGGCTCAACGTCATCATTTTCTTTGCTGTGAATGGGGAATTCGTTTCTTACCCTCTCCTCCTTCCAGACTAGTTCATCCTCTTGTACTTTATAAACGATAAGAGTTCATAGTGTTTTTTTTTTGTTTGTTTGTTTGTTTTTTTTGAGGGGAAGCTCTGTCACTGCTGTACTAATATGCTTAAGTTAAAAATACCTTCTGCTACAGTCTGCCTCTAAGCTGGAAAACAAACTAGAATTCTTTAGGCTGTGTTACATAGCCAGAGGTAGATTGCTCCTCATCTGATCTTCAAATTTATAATTTTAACTTTTCCCATCTAATAGAGACTAAAGTTCTCAGAAAAAGAATGAAACGCACTTCAGCAGTTTGGGTAGTGGAGAGTACTGGGGGTTAGATATCAGAGGCAATGGCTTCAGAAAGGTTTAACTTCTTGCTGGGCTTTAAAGCGAGAACTATCACAAGGAAACACAGGTTAATTGTGGCGCTAACAATGCACATTCTTGAGGGTCTCTGGTTTCCTGTGGCGCCTCATCCTATAATGCACTTGATTGTGAACGTGTTGGCACACATCCTTTTCCCAAACCAAAAGCCATCTGGCAGTTGCAGCAGGAAGAGTGAAAAGCAACATCCCCCATTCAGCGCAACTTCAAAACCTATGTGTGATCTGTCCTAATGATCTACTCATTTACTCTCTTGCAGTGATAAATAACCAATGCCTGCACAGTGCTGTAGAAGGCAGATTATTTCATAATACCACCCAAAATTGTACGCCAAAGTAATAAAGTCTCTTCATTATTTGAAAATGTGAGGATATCTACAGAAACATACTTCCAGTGTAGATTTTAAAGAATTTTTTTTTAAATCCATGGTTTTATTTAATCTCCAATTTTAGCTTTAAGTTAAGAATTCAAGTAAACCTTCTCATAAAAAAACAAACAAACCCCCAAAACTATACATAAATTAATAAATCAGAATGAGTCCTTTTGTATGCCTGGCTTAACAGTATTTTGGAAATTTGTGTCTTTTCATCAGATGGTTGTAACTGGACACATTTTCTATAGTAGCTACATCCTAAGTCATTATGAGTAGAATGTCTCAAAGCAGAATTCTCACTATTATTATTTCTTTCTGACAATCTTGACTGAGAGTGACATTTCTGTTAGCTAGGTCCCTTAGCTCCAAGTAATAGAGAGCAGAATAGAACCACCTCTCTGCACATATGTTAATGTCTTTTTATGTAACATATGTAACAGTATGTCACATATTAGATGTTTGAACTCACTAGTAATTGCTGAAACATGAGCAGTTCAATCAGTGTGCTCAGTCCTTAAATGTAGTAAACCTCAAGATGGCACTCTTGAACTACAGAGTTTTTCAGGGAAGCTGATTATGAATTTCTTGCAAGGAATTTGAGAAAAAAAATAAAAATAAAAATAATTTAATGGTGAATTTGAACCTGTGCAGGAATGATGAAAGCAAATATTAAGCGGAACAGCAGTATCAGAATAGGCTGACAGAGCCTACTGGTGTTTACACGGCAAAATGTATTTGAAAGCATTGATTGCAATTAATAAAATTGTTGATTAAAAAAATGCTGCAAAGAAATTAATGTTTCCTTGAAGCCACTTCCAGTTTTATTCCTTGTTCATTGCCCTGCTCTCTTATTCACTGCTTCTTTCGCTGACCCTGAGGATTTTTTCACATTTCCTCATGAGTATCTGGAATTTTGCTTAGGTATTGCTTGGGTTTGGTTCAGATGTAATGTAGAACACATTTTGGTTCAATATTTATGCCAGTGGTAATGGTACACAATGGTTGTGCCTCTCTATTCCTCCTTCCACAGGTGATTCACTCACTCTCTGCGTGCAACAGAGGATGTTGTGCCAGTACCTATAACCAAAGTCCCTGTCCATTTCTCCCTGACTTTTTTTTGCTTTCTTCTTACAGGCCACAGAAGGGGGCAGAAGAAGGGAGAAAGCCTTGATATATCCAAACACAGGTGGAAGGAAGTACTCCTACCCATTCCTTGTTTGGGTGCTGCAGAGATAACCTACTCCCTGCCAGCCCCAGCACATGAGCTTTTTGCTCTTTACTTTCAATTTTTCACATGCTATAACACCACTCCCTGCATCTCCACTGGGCTCCCAAGTGGAAATCCCACGTGTGGCTGCAGAGAGGCCACTCAGCAACACCGGGGGTTGGATATGGCTGCTGCCTGATTGCTCCCATGCAGCTATGGTGCAGTTGCCCTCAACCCGGGCAGTGGTGAGTAGAGAAATCATAGGATCATAGAATAGCTTAGGTTGGAAGGAACATTAAAACCCATCCAGTTCCAAACCTCCCTGCCATGGGTAGGGTGGCCACTCACTAGATCAGTCTGCCCAGGGCTCCATCCAACTTGGCCTTGAACCCATCCAGAGCACCCACAATTTCTTTGGGCAACCCGTTCCAGTGCCTCATCAGACTCTGAATAAAGAATTTCTTCCAAACATCTATGCCAAATTTCCCCCCTTTTAGTTAAAAGCCATCCCCCCTCGTTCTATCACTATCAGACTGTGTAAAAAGTCAATGCGACTCCTGCTTTTGAGCTCCCTTTAAATACTGGAAGGCTGCAATGAGGTCTCCCCAGTGCCTTCTCCACGTTGAACAACTCCAGTTCCCTCAGCCAGTCTTCATTGTAGAGGTGCTCTAGCCCACTGAGCATCTTTGTGGCCTCCTCTGTACCTGCTCCAACAGCTGCTCATGCTGACATAGGCAGGCAGTGGCCTCTGTTTTGGGTTACAAGTGGGTCCCTCCACCTGGGCTTTTTGCTAGGAGCCCTCAGGTCTACTGGAGCCTTCTTCCCTCTCTCCCACATCCTCCACCTCCTCCTTCTCCTCATCCTTGAGAGGAGGTTTTGTGGAAGGCAGAGGGGTGCAAGAGGGAGCAGCTATGGGATAGAACAGAGAGGCTATCTGGAACTATCCTGGCTTGTAAAGGCTTTTGTGGCCTTTCTCCCAAGACATTTGCTCCTTCTTCAAGAGCCTTCTCTCCCTCAGCATTTTTCCTCAGCTCATGTCTTACCATGTTGATTTTGGAGGCTGTATGCTACGTGAGGTTGGGGTCACAGCTGCCCATCAGCCTTGTGGGCCTCCCTCCTCGCTGCTGTGTTGCAGCGGCTGCTGAGCACTCTTATGAAATCATCTGCTGACTCACTCTTCCCTTGCTTGCCTCAGTGCTGTCATGCCTGCCTTAAAAAAAATCACACTGCAGCATTGCATGACATATTTATCCAGTTCTTTCGCTGTCGTGAATTGTTTCAGATAAGGAGCTGTGAGTTTTTTTGGAAAGATAGTTGGTTGCTTTTTTTTTTTTTTTTTAATTTTTAATTTAATTTTATTTTATTTTGCTCCAGGCTCATTTAAAAAGGCAGGGCATTTGCTCCTGCTCTGTTTGCTGGTCTAAACCTGGATCTGCTGAACCAGCAGAGTCTTTCCTGGAAATCCTGGGAACTGTGTAACCAGAGCTGGTGCAGGTGGGTCTCGTGGTGGGCAGCCCAGCTCCAGTATTACCGCTGTCTGCCTCTCACATGCTGTTTCTCTCCATTGCATTGTGTGAGCACAGTGCTGTGGCCATTTAGGGCAGCACATCAGCGCCTCCGAGGATGCTGCATTCATGTCAGCATCCTTTCCTATCATCACCTCCTACTGTGACTGAGGCTTGCACAGACAAATCTTTCTGGGCCAAGCTGTGTTTCAGTATTGTGATTTTTTTTTTTCTTTTTCATTTTACTGGACCTAGATCAGACACCTGCCTTGCATCCTGCTTTACAGAGCCACTGTGTCATGTGATGACTGTGGCAGGCTCTGGCACAACAGGCAGATTAGTGTCCCAAGGCAAGAGCTTAATGAGTGATGGATTTTGGAGATGGACAGATGATAGGTAAAAAAAAATAAAATAATGTTTCATTTGTGCTTAGACTGAGCCAACACAAAACATCTTTAGGGTTGATTACTTTGTTTGACTACTGAATAAGCTGTTACATGACACTTTGGTCAATCCAAATACTGTTGTTGATTCTGATTTGATTTCTTTCTGATCCAGTATTGCTTTTGGTTCAGATTCATCTGATGCTTTAAAAACTATTTTGCTTTAAACAATATTGGTTTGATTTTTAACTGGGAAAAAAAAAAAACTACAAGTTGAAAGTTCTGATGCTTCCAGAACATAACAAAAAGAAATCCATTTCTTCAGCAAGAGAAGCGTTTCTATCTGACATTAAAGAAAACACTACCTCCATTTCTGTCTCCAGGAAAAAATTAATAGCCAATTATGATAAATTCTCAAGAATTTTAATCTTTCCAAAATTCTCTTTTTTTTTTCTTTTTGTGATAATATTTATTTAATTGCTAGTGTTGTTTGGCTCTATTTGCTCTGGAGGGATGAAAGCAAGGGAGATCTTATTTTCTACATGAGTATTTTTGTCACAGTGATGATCTAAAGATAAAAAAAGGCAAGGACTGTGAAACAGATTTCACTTATCAATTATCGCATTACTGTTAGGATGAAAAAAAAAAGGCAGGATTTCAGGATCTGTCTCCCCTGATCTTGGATTTTATTTCACATTTCAGCATGTGAACCATTCCCCTCAACACTTTTTTAATCTTAGTTATCCATGCTCTGAGGCAGAATGACCTTAGAGTTGCAAGAAACCGGGAGCTGTAACAGTGGGCTTCAATATGAGCACAGCCTGCATGAATGGGAAGCAGAAGTTACTAAGTGATGCTGATTTAGCCCTTTTTTGGTGGAAATAGCCCAATAAAATCTCTGGAGCAACTGCTATTTTTTCACTGTTTCCCTACCTCTGTACTGCATCCACGTCCACTCTGCATCCCTCCACACAAACACACCACAGGCGTTCATTGAAGACCACACACAGGAAGGGAGATTTCATTCATATTTGCTTCTGTCATTGCTGGGACTGTGAAAGAAGTAATTCTTTGTAACACCCAAATGTGCAGCATTGTCCCTCGCTTCACTGAAAACAAAGTTGAATAAATCCCTCCCAGAATTGTTCAATCCACAACACCTCTAAGTAAGCAATGAAGATGCCCATATGAACAGCACAGCTCAGTGCCTGTTCTGAAATCTTATTTCTTTCATTTTGTGCTGATTGTTAACACAGTAACGGATACAAGTTTGGGAGATCCACTACACTGTGCTCTTGCCATGCTATGGAGACAAGTAGAGCAGAAAAGTGGACACTTTTGGTTCTTTTGATTGTCTCAAGGGCACTGAGAAAAACTTTTTTTCTCAAGAGTCAATAGGATTCTTTCAGTCACAGAAATCTGTGCTCTACCTCATTACTAGCAACTTTATATTGTGGCTAGGGCAATCTAATAGCTGGCTGTTTCCATAAGACCCATGCTGCCAGCCTACACCTTCCCTAGATTGACTCTATAGCCCCACCATCATTCCCCTGTGCCAGCACCAACACTTGGCCAAGCCAGTGATGAGCTGGAGACAGAGACATGCAAACACCTGAGTTCCACCAGAATTAAAGAGTAGTTTTTCTGCCAGTCTAGCTCCTTAAGTATGCCTATCATGGAAGCCCAGCAAGGCACCAGTGCCAGCAAGAGAAAAGGACCAAAAACAGGACCATCCGTGTATCTCAGTAACATTTTCTTGAGTATTATCCATGGAAAGGTGCAATTTATGAGTTTCAGAATTTTGACTTTTGGAGAGGGAGGCTCCATTTTACTCTAGAAATTTGTAAAGGCTTTTAATAGCCTTCCAAGTGAAAAGCATCATTTTTCTATCGCTTCTGTTATGCTGGTCATTGCCAGATCTCACATCTTCATGTACTCATGTGCTTCTACATGATATGAATAAATTCTGTTTTTTTATTCATGTTTAAACCCGAAAAAGAAGTAAGATGCAAACACTCCTTGATCTTTGACACCAGAAATTTTTACCCTCGCTGCTGCAAGATGCGAACTAACGCTTCTCTCCTGGAATACTGATTTGCAAAGTTTTTCACTGGAGAACATGGTAGATATTTTTAAATCATGCTTCCTCTTCAGTGTAGAAAACCATGTCTGGGAAAAGTTTGCAAGATCAGACCTATGGTCATCATTTTGTCAAACTGCATAATTCCTAGGTCTTTTAATCTTTCCTCATAAATCAATCCTCCAATACTTTTAATTGTTTATGTTGCTTGTCTCACAATTCCTTCCAAATTTGCTGTTTACATTACAGTTAGAGCTTAGAGTTAGAAACTGATGAGAAAATGATATTTGGGGCCAATTTCTATAGTGCTTGTGAATATTCAAAATCTTGCTTTTCCCAGGATTGTGAGAGCCCCAAAACTATGTGACAATGGAGGGGACCTGAGGAACTCCTAGTCCTGGGGCAAGGACACATGTTTTCCCAGATTCTCCCACTGTGATTTGCCGCTAATTAGTATTCATTATCCCATTGATTTCCCTGGGACTATAACTGCCTCCGGCACAATTCGTGGTGAACAAGGACAGGAGGATCTGCCCCAGCCTGCACCACCTATCACTAAATCATTGCATGGTTTTACTCATGGTGAGTTGCATTAGACAGCAGGCAGGGCTGCGTGGGGGAAAACAAGGCAGCAGGCAGGGACCTCCACAAAATAAAGGGCTGAGCTTGTGTATGACGTTGGTGGGTGAAACATCTCACCTGGACATTTTGGGCTGCAGCCAGCTGGGACAAATAATGAAATTAGAGCTGGTACCATGCTCTTGCTCCCCCATGCTCCTCCTAGCTACCTGCAGCCTCCATCCGGAATATCACTTACGCAAACTCAGTGGGACTGAAGGAGCTTTGCATCTGGGTGGCCTGAAGGAGAAGAACAATGGCAGGGGGCTGCCTGTTGCCACTGCCACTACTTCCTCTATGGGGACATCTGTCCACAGCCAACGCTTTTTCTGCAAGTGGAGCGGAGAAGGTAGTGCACATGATCCTGCCTTCTGGGGAGGGAAGGTGGCCATCATTAAGACTCGATGGCTTGGAACTTGCTCAGCCAGTGCAGCTGACTGGAATGAATGTTTATCCATAGCTGAAGGGGTGGCTCAGAATAAGGACATCTGTGAACCTTTGTAGAAGCCCATGCAGAGACTCCTACTCACACCTCTCAGATCAGCTGCCATCTATGCCTCCTAAGGAGCCAGAATTGTTTTCTGATTCTGTTTTTTTCTACCTTCACTTCTTTTCATTTCTTGCGCGATGGCTAAAAAGAATTGGAAATCTGCCCTACTGGCAACAGACTGAAGACTCCTGTGAGAGTCATAGCTCAAACACAAACTACTGAACAACCATTATAAAATAAATAGTTGAATCCCTACCTGCCTATCTTAAACCCAGAACTATACGAGCTACACTGTCAGTTTGTTTCCTCTTCCTTTGAGTGCATGTATGAGATGCTGTTGGAATATATCCACTCTGTTACCACAGGTCAAAGAAAATGACGATTCTCTTGTGCTGTCCTCTACTTCAAATGTTTTAAAAATGGGGGAATGTCATTTATTACAGTTTAAATATTGCTCTGTAAAAATTATACTCTTACATTAACATACCCTTTTCCTTACAACACAGATACTAGAACTGAAACCAGAATGAATGTTTCCATGTAAATAGAAAGTAGGAGACAGTGCACTCTCCAATAAACAGGCAAGACCATTAGGGAAGAGCAATGTCATTATCAACATTTTACAAACTGTAATGTGGAGAGATGCAGCTGATGTGGCACTTGAACTGGAAATGGAAAAACTCTGGAACTGAATCAGTCCCAGCTCCTGACTACAACCCGAGGAAGCCATCTTATAAATACTTTCTGAAGCATCATGTGTGTTCCAACCCTCTGTTCCTTCTCAAGCAAAACAGTCAGCAAATGTTCTGAATGATCCCTCAAATAAAGACTGCGTGGTTCTCTCTGTGTGCCACGTTCCAGGGAAGAGAGACCAACAAGTATATTCACTGTCCAAATACATCACCATGGCAACTAAAAATTACAGCCAGGAATACTGTAGTTTCTTGTTTTTATCATGGCCTTCAAGTTCTCCTTAGTGATAAACGCTGTCAATTGTTTTAGGCTTCAAGTATGCATAGGAGACTAATGGTGAGAGCTCTCCCAGCACATAAAGTGAAGAATTTTTCTCATTTATTTTTTCTTAAATCAGTCCCAGAAGATAAAAAAGAAAAAAAAAAAACAAAAAGAATAATCTTAATAAAGTGAAACTCAAGGTTCTGCCCCTGCGGAAGTAAGAGGACTGTAAACCATGTTTCTTCAATACACCATATGCTGGATTCCCAGAAATCTGGTGTTGGAAATCACTAACAGTTTTGAAAACAGAGGACAGTTTGTCACTGTGCTTTGACTATAGCCTTGGAATGGAATTTTGGAGGTTTAGATACAGTTCTGGCTCTGCCACAGACCTATGATATGGCCCTAAACAAGTCATGCTGTCTGTCTGAGATTCAGTTTTCAATCTGAGAAGAAGCAAAGGTGGTTTTTCTCTTTGTCATTAATACTTGTATTGCAAATATTCAGTTGAGGGCTGTCTATCACAATAGCCTCTTCATTCTGAAAGATCAGTCACAAATAATAAGCAATAATGTGGCTCTGCACCTAATAAAACAGGTGTAGTATTACTTAGGTAGGTTTGGCAAACCTCACCAAGTTCTGCCCTGTGATGCCTGCAACATCATCTGCACCAAAGATATCTAGGCTGTCTTCATTCAAGCATATAAAAAAACTGCTACAGTCCCACTTTCAGACTGTGATATAAATATCAGTAGGTACTAACAGTGAGGAATATAGATTTTCTCTCCATCGGGCAGATTATCAGGGAGAAGACTAAGAGAAACACTGAGAAAGCAGAAGGGACAGTGGTACAACATGCCTTAGAATTGAACTTACTTTTATCTGAGCCTTCAGAAGTCTGTCTGCCTAGGTCCCTGTACCCATCAGGTCCAAGCCCCTGCTCATCCAGAGCTACCTAGGGAATGTTGCCCAGGACCACACCCAGACAGCTTTTGAATATCTCTATGAGAAGACTCCACAGACTTTCTGGGCAACCTGTGCCTGTGCGTTCAGTCTTGTTCACCGCTTGTTAGATACATCCCAAAGCTGATGTCAGCTCCATTTGCTCCAGAAGGGACCAGCTGCTGCTAAAGCTGAGCCATGAGTGTTGCTGTGTGTGCTCTGGGAGAGCAGATGTAAGGAAGGGAAAAACTTCTGTTCAACAGCAGCTAGGAGAAGGGACTGAGATAACTACAGAGAAACAGTCCTGCAGGCACCAGAGTCAGTGCAGGAGGAGGGCAGGAGGTGCTCCAGGCACAGAGCAGAAGTTCCCTGCAGCCCAGGAGAGGCCCATGGAAGAATAGTCTTTCCCCTGCAAGTCTGCAGCCCATGGGCACCATGTGGAGCAGATCTCCTTGTGCAGCCATGGAGGAACCCACAGGGCAGCAGTGGATGTGGCCTGAAAGAGGCACAGCCCACAGAGAGTCCCTGCAGGATCACCCTGGGCTAAAGCTGCAGGCCATGGAGAGGAACCTGCAGTGGGGCAGGAGGGCTGGGGGAACTACTGCCTGTGGGAATTATGGTGGAGCAGTGCCTAGGTGGGTGCCGTGGTACAGAGCTGTGTTGGAGCAGTGCTTGGAGAGCTGCAGCCTGTGGAAAGCCCATGTGGGATCAGTTCAGGAGGGGCCCATGCGAAGCAAGGGCAGAGACTGACCATAGAATAGCAGCAGAGATGGCTCATTATGGACTGACTGCAGTCCCCATTCCCTGTTCTGCTTGGGGGAGGAGGCAGAATAGGGTGAATGGGAGGAAGGTGCTTATAGTTTGCTTATAGTTCTCAGTGCTCTGATCTGTTAGACAAGAAATTACACTAATCTCTGTAATGCTGAGTCTGCTTTGCCCATGACAGTAATCGCTGTGTGATCTGCCTGTCTTATCTCCACTTGTGAGTTTTTATTTTGTGGTATTTTCTCCCTCTATTTGCTTGCAGAGGGGAAGTGAGAGACCAGCATTGTGGAGCTCAACTACTAATGGTGTGAAACCACCACGCCAGGTTGTTACAACCAAGGAAGGCTAGAGGATGATTAGCTTTGCTGGTAGACCACTGGATATTAGGGCCTTTCACTGGAAGTGGTGATAGGCATCTGGGTAGTGGCTGAGGAACATTAATCTCTTCCAGCACCTGCACACCTAAATGGAGGGTATTCAAAAGCTCAGGACAAGTTCTTCCTGTATGAATCTTTATAACCACTTCCACTAAAATACAGCTTAATCTCTTCTCTACACAAGATGGAGAAGCTTGTGAAATTTGCCTCAACAGGGGACACACGCAGAAAACAACACTCAAAGCAATGACTGCAGAGTTAACATTTCCATCCTATACTTTAAGTCCTATATCAATTTAGTTTGAATTTCAGTAGAAAGACTTGAATGCTTGAAACTTCTTGCCAGTGCTCTGATGAATTTAAACAGGTGGATTCAGTATGGAGAAAATATGACCTGGCAAATGGCTAATCTCTTTTGTTATCTATTCCCAAGAACTAACATTAGTAATGGTACTTCCTAGATGGAATGAAAGTATTGTGATAATGGCTGCAAATTACTGGAAGCAACTTTGGGCATAACTTGTATGTGCTCATTTACTGTAGTTGTGTCTATCTTCCAAGCTACAACCTTATTCTCTGGAATATCTGTCATCTGTTAAGAGCACAGGCTTCCAAGGGTGGTGGTCACAGTACCAAACCTGTCAGAGTTCCTAAGTGTTTGGACACTCTCAGACATAGGGTTTGAATTTGGAGTAGTCCTGTGTGTAGCCAGGAACTGAACTCAACTATCCCATGGGTGCCTCCTAACTCAGGATATTTTGTGATTCTATGGCTTCAGATGCTGTGACTGGGAAGGAAAACCTCAAAAACTGAAAATGAAAGAAAGCAAGGCTGATGAACCTCTAGAGAGCCTGGGACCATAGATACAAGGCACATGAAGTGACCCATTCACCTCACTGAGGTATTCATTCAGGATGCTTCTGTGCCTAATAAGAAAAAGTTCACATTGATTATAGTGATGCTTCTAGTGGGGTAGGATAATGACAAATTTCCTATTTCAATACCAGACACACCTTTCTTGGTGTCCACGAGTCAGTAACGTTTACAAAGAGCCACAATGTGTTTCTCTCTGCCTCTTCCAATGTCAGGAAGAGACTTGGCCACCAAGCACACTGAAGTCTGAGATATGATATTCAGGTAAAACAGATTAGTCGGAGGTGGGTCATTCATAGGAATTTAAGGCTAGACATGGCCAAATCCTACAAGTCTTCTTTATCTCATTTTCTAGGCAAAACTTCCCCTCTCAGCGCTAGCTAGTCAATAGATCAGCTTGGCTATAATATGAAATCACAAAAGGGAGATCTGAGCAGCTCAGGCCATGAAATGACAGTGTTTTTGTCAGCTGTGCTGTCAGTGGCAATAATGTGTCACATGGGCACCCCCATCTGGAAGCTGGTGGTAAGAATGATGTGCAGTGTTTGTACTCACCAAATATTGGAAGCTTAAAAATAGTGAAATAGAACCTCGAGAAGCTCCTGTCCAGCAGCTTAAATCACAGAATGGTATAGTTTGGAAGAGACTTCTGTAGGTTATCTGGTTCAACACCCCCCTTCACAAGCAGAGACACTTGGAACTACTTGTCTTGGTCCATGTCTGTATGGCTTTTGAATGTCTCCAAGGAAGATTCCATAACCTCTCAGGGCCAGTGCTCCATTACTCATGCAGTTAAGAATTGCTTCCTAGTGTTCAAGTGGAATTTCTGGTGTTCCAGTTTGTGCCTATTGCTCCTTGTCCTGTCTCTGAAAACTGACTGAAAAGAGCCTGGCTTCATACTCTTTGCACCCTCCCTTCAGATATTTATAGACTTTGGAGAGGCCTCACCAGTGTTTAGGGGAAGGATTGCCTCCCTCCACCTGCTGGCAATGCTCCTCCTGATGCAGCCCAGGATAACATTAGCCTTCTTTCCCCCGTTGGCATATTGTTGGCTGATGTTCAACTTAGTGTCCACCAAGAACCCCAATGTCCTTTTTGTCAGACCCGCTTTCAGACCAAGGCTATTCCTCCCCACCTGCAGGACCTTTCACTTCCTGTTGCTGAACTTCATGAGATTCCTGTCAGCCCATTCTTTCAACCCATCAAGGTTTCTCTGGATGGCAGCGTGACCCTTTGTTGTATCAGTCACTCCTGGTTTTATGTCACCAGATGTATATTCTCCTCCACCATCTAAATCCTTAATGAAAAGGTTGGGCTGGATCAGACCTTGTGTTGACCCCCTGCGAGCACTGCTAGGAGGTGGAGGTCAGTAACTAGCAGTGCTCTAACACATCTGGGGAGATGCTAGAGACTCTACCAGACTAGTTTGATGTTCATGGCTTAGTCTAATTTTCAAGTGAACACAATTAAGGACACTCATGTTTTAACTTTCATAAGCTTAAAATGGCTGAAGAAGAGTGTCTTTGAAATGGAGACAACTACTTGCCTGTGCAAGAAGTAGAAGCCAGGGAACTACAGGATGATCAGCTTCACCTCCATACCTGAGAAGGTACAGAGCAGCTAATGCTGGAAACCATCTCTTGTTTAACTATCAGTTTGCCCAAACTCAAAGAATGGGAGAGAGGTTAAGAGTTACTAGGAGGGTATTTAAAAAATATCCTTATTGTGAACATGGAAAATATCAGAAGGGAAACTTCCCTGGGACAGATCATGGATAAAGATTTGATGTCAAAAGGCTTTCTGTGTTCTGTGCATGGTCACAAATCTGACCAGAGAATGCCCAGATATTATGTCAACATCAATTTAAGGAATCAGCTTCAAGCACTGGGACTTTGTTCAGACTAGATAGTAACAAAGCTGAGCTTGATCAGTAACATTAAGAGTTGGGGAGCTAGTAACAAACTGCTGGCAAACTTTTGTATTCAGCTATAAAAATGTAAGAGAGGTCTTCCTCTAGCAACATTTTCCACAAACAGCCAATTATTTCCATCTATTTCAAGACTTCTTACATTTGTTTCTCTAACAGAACTCTTTCTGATGGCAGATTGGTCTTTTCTGACCTTCAAACAGCATTTATCACAGATGCGCTTCCCAGGTCTCCTGGAGTCTTTCCATGTGAGATGTGCTCGTTAGAAACCCTGTCATAAGCAGGAAAAGTTAATCTGAAAGACAGTTTGTCTTTTTTTTTTTTTTTTTTCTTTTGTACTCCACTCTTTGCAGGTAGGTTGTATCTTCAGTATGTTGCTAACTTTCTTATTGGTCAGATCACTCATGTCTCAAGACAAGAGCTGGCTTCTGGCACTGGTCAGTCCCTTCTCTTTCAGGAGACAGTAGGAGCTGCTTCCCACCGCCCCAACCTATAGTGTACTCAGGTAATTACGAAATGGGAAGCAGGGCAGGGAATCTGTCTTCCTGGAGCATGGATCTGCTGCTGACGGGGCAAGAGTTATTGAAAAGGCAGATTAAAAGCAAGGAGAGGACTTTCTTCTCTCACATGCTGTCTTGTTTTCTTTCAGTTCAATCTCTGCTGTGCTGTTAATCAAGAGAGGGAGCAGCAAAGAGATTATCCGAACAAACAGAGTCCGGTGTTTGATTTGGATGATTATAGTGAAATGTCATATTTTGCTTTAGTGGCCAAGAAATCAACCCCTACTGCCCAACCGTCTGTGCAATACAGACCCATCACAACAGCTCAAAGTGGCTGCAAAGGTCTCGCCCCCGTGGCTGCCTTTGAGAAGAGCTCCAGCAGAGATGAGGATGGCTGTACTTGTCTGCTTTCCTGCAGACTAGGGAACTAGCCTGGAAGGAGCACCCTAGTGGCAAATAGGGGAGGTTCTGCTTCTGGTAAAAAGTTTAAATTCTTTGCCAAAGCCTGTCACTGTCTTCTAAAGCTCTCTTGGAAGCCACCACTTGTTTGCTCTTTTTTTTCACAAGCTGGTATTTGGTTCCTTCTTTCCTCAGCTGCTGAGATACTCCCCAGGACTTTGGCAATGGAGATCCTGGCCTCAGTCTGGGCACCATCCTTAGATGGAAGAAAAACTGCTCAGGTGTCCAGAATGATACTCCTGCTTGCCATGCTCCTCATCTCCTTGTCCTGCCTGCAAGATGGAAGTATGGGCACATCCCTGGAGTGTGTACTCCTTGGGGATTTAAACCCCTTCACTACAGTGAACTACTGAACACTGCACTGCTCAGGGCTGCCATCAGATCTGCTGCTCTCAGCACTGCCTTGTAGAGCAGTCACAGGAGCTTTCCAGGAGCTCCAGGAGAACTCAGTGGATAGATGAGCTCTGGGCAGCAATGCTGCATGTGGGATTGGAGCTTGGATACTGGAGTAAGACAAGTGAGGGAGCCAAACTGAGCTCTGCAGAGGAGCTACTTCCAAACACTTTAAATGTATTCAACCCAATAAAAAGATGCAGAGTGTTCTGGATTAGCCTGATACCTGGGTGGAGTTTTGGATTATTATTATTATTTTTTTTTTTTTACTGTAGGAGCTTCCATAAGGTAAGATACTGGGTGTGCACAGTCATTATTTTTAAACACTGTATCTGGCCTTAGAGAATAAATACACAATGCATTAATAAATTAGGTAGTATTCTTCCCCCCAGTGTATGTTGTCTTAACCTCTAATCTCCTGTCACATTAAGGCACAATGTTAAGCTATTTCAAAACATACATATGCATATATATACATGCATAGCTGTGAACATATGCTGTCTACTTTTTGGCTTTTATCATCTGGTGATATTACAGTTACTCTGAATAAAAATGATTTAGGAGATATTCCAAGAGAAATGAAGATGTTTCAGTTGAAACAAAAAGCAAATGCAAATGATGTTTTGAGCAGAGTTGTCCAGCAAGAGCAATGATTTGTCTCCATGTGTGTATCTTTGAAAAACTGATCTATGTTTTTCTCCACTCAGTGATGTACTATCAGTATTTTGAAGCTACATATTGTTAGGGCTTTTTTCTTTATTCTATGGAGAAGATGCATTCCTCACAAAAAATTGTTCAGAGTAATCAATACTGAGAATGAATAGTTTGTTGTTAGATCTGAAGTGCTTATCTGCAGATAGTATATTTTTGTACTCCGTGTGCTCTAAAAAGCATCATGCCTGAATCTTAATGAACATTTGATTCCCCTATCAAAAACACACACACAAATTTCACTCTGCATTCACTGTCTTTGACAGTATAAATTTTAAATACCTAAAGGGATTTATAAAGTAGCTATGATACAAAATCCATAGTCAGACCACTAGATTTTAAATATCTTAACCTTTGAGAGACAGAAAATACCAAAGCAGAATATGGTAAGGTAAATATTCCATTATCTTTCCTTTTTTTGCATTCAGAAAGAATTCATTTAAAAAATCCCCCATGCCTGCTATATCCCCATCTATAAGGCACGCATCCAAATTATTTCAATGTGCACATCATTACTGAAGATTAAATATTCATACATGTGTACCATTCTCTTCCTTCTTTCCCTTATGGTTTCCTTGCTCTAGCTTAGAAAACTGGCACAGTTGGTTAAGAACTACTTCCCTGATGCTCTTGCTTGTGAGGATGGGTTTTGGAAAAACTGGAAAAGTGTTGCCTCCATCCTCACCCAGTCAAGTGTGGCAGAATTGCCACTTCCATCAAAAAGCTAGGCTGGAGGTCAAATGCCTGCCCAGAACAAGTGGAGAGGGTGGATGACTCTTGTAGATTTCTGAATCATATTCTTAAGGTATACTAGCAAAAATGGTTCTGTCATGATAAAAAGTCTTTCCCACTAGCAGTTCTTCAAAATATCCCTGATTAAGTCAACCTACTGGCCAGCACTCTGTATTTCTCTACTGCAAAACCTGCTTGTCTTTGTAGTTCTGATTTGACATGGGAACATTCTCATTGTGGTCTTGTTGAAAAAAAAAAAAAGTTTTAACTGATTCAGTCTAGAGGTGCAGAATAGGAAGCTCTGTGATTGATGAGGGCACATTGTTCCTAAATCTTACATAGGCGTAATTTTTTTTGCTTGAATGTTTCTGAAATTTGACATTTCAAAGCACAGTCATTTGTAAATTAGAGGGAACTGAAACTGTTAGACTTGCAATCTGGAAGCTGTTAGGTCTACAGGGAATGCATTTACCTCTTATGCATTGCCAGATTTACAGGCAATCCTTTAAAAGGACTGGATCGAACCTTTGGGGATTCTGGTAGCAGCACCTAGAGATCTCCATGGTGAAAAGCTCTGTGCAAACACAAGGCAATTTAGAGTCCTTAGAGGCACAGGTTAAGCAGATAAAGAAGAGTAGAGAAAAAGAATCACAGAGAAACAAAATTATAAACTCAGTGGAAGATATGGACCTTAACTCCACATCTTGTGATTTTTAAACCAGTGTCCTGTGATGTATCACACTGTCCTCTTACAATTGTGGAGTGTGGGTTTTTTTTTTTTTTTAATATACTCTGCATATCTCCATCTATCTATCTAGTTACATTTGCATGTAACATACAGGCAGATCTCTCTACATAAATATGTAACTTTATGTATATATAATAATTTATCATACAGATCACATCCAAACAACGTTGATATTTTAAAGGCATCATTGGAAATTGTATCAGTTTATTTTTCTCCTTTAGAAATATCCAGAATATCACACTTTTCCTTTCCATTATGGAGAGGAGTCCTTTCTTGCCTTCTGAGAAAGAGGCATCAGTATCGAAATTTCCACAAAGAGAGTTTGTCCCTTGAGTGTTTTTACAGGCATTTGTGCTGAAGATATGTTAACATTTCACATAAAATATATTTTCATTGCTCAGAATTCTTCCTGCTTGTGATGCTACAGCTCCTTGCATTTCTCAACCCTCTGAGGAACTCTACAGCAGAAATAAGGAAGCTGTGACTTAATATTGAGATTTGGGAGGAAAAAAAGGGAGAATTGTAGAATCATAGAATCATTATATTTGGAACAGGCCACTTAGATCATCTTGTCCAACTGCGAGTCCACCTCCTGCCATGCCATCAGCCATGTCCCTCACTGCCACATCCACATGGTTCCCCTCCAGGGTTGGTGACTCTCCCACCTCCCTGGCCTGCCTGTGCCCCAGCCTCAGCGCTCTTTCCGAGAAGAAATGTTTCTTAATATCCAACCTGGACTTTTCCTGGCACAACTTGAGGCAATTACCTCTTATCCTATTGCTGTTACCTGGGAGGAGAGACCAACATGCATCTCTCTACAAACTCACTTCAAGATTCTCATGGTGGGTGGGTGCTCACTCCCAGTGCTGTGCTTTCCTCAGCCTCTCACTGGGAGGGTAAGCCACCATCCCAGAAAGCCCAGAAGGCCTTCCTCATGGCAATCTGGAAAAGAAGAACTCCCCTCTCAGGTATGGGTCCCAGGATGGGCTTTGTTCACAGTGGCAGAGTGCTTCCAAGGTGAGCCATCAGTATTATGTAAATGCTGGTTTTCATTGCTTTAGGTGTAGGTAGAGAAGAACCACCCCAGCTGGCAAGGGATTTGAAATGAGGCCTCACTTTCTTCCCCGCCTCTGATCTCAGATCAAACATCTCAGCCCTGCCTGCCGCACCCCTCTCCTGCAGCCGGCAGTGCTACAGGACAAAGCCATGGGCACCTGGATGGTAGGGCACATGACATAGAGCTCAGGGCTGTTGAGGGCTGGAAGAAGCCAACCAGGTGGGACAGGGAGGGCAGAAGAAAAGAAAGTGCCATCCCACAGCATGCTCGGCACAGGCACTAGAAACCAGGAGGATTGCTACTAATTGTGGCAAACTTGGCAGAAATGAAGCCTAGTAGGCCTTCATAGGATTGTGTGACTAACCACTAGATGCCCTCCAGGCACAAACTGGCAAGGCTGTGTAAATCTTCCATAAAATGATGCTTCTGACAGAGAAAGGGTATTGAAGGGTGGCTGTTCTTCTGTGGGGCAGAAGCTGCTGAGGTAGGGGTGGAGGTGTTGAGGCATTGTGTTAAAAAAATAATGAAACAGCAAAATGAAATTTCAGTACAAATTTGCTCTTGAGGGTGTATTTCATGAAAACATTGGGTTTTTTTTTTTTCTGGAAAAGTGGAAAAACCTCAGATACTTCCTTCCTGTTCTGCTCCCATCTCTCAGCACAGCTGTCCATTGTCATGAAGAGAGGCAGATATTCTATGGATGATCTTGGTGTGTCACGGGAGGAGAGGGTTACTCTGGATTTATCTAAGAGTGCAGTAAACCACATGGCCCTTTTCTCTCAAGCCTTATCTTTGAAATGTCTCAAGAGACATTTTATTTTTATGACTGCTCAAGGACTGTAAGCCTGAGGAGCTGCTTTTGGGAGTGCATATGATCCCTGTCACATCAGATGATTGCATTGTAATGTCAGCAGTCTCTAGAGCACAGAGTAAGCTGCTGGGTCTCAGCTCTCTGTCTGCAGTTCCCCAAACTCCAGGATTTTGATTCCAAAGTTTTCATTGCAGTATTTTCAATAATTTGAAACTATTTATTAAACAGGCCAATGCATGATGCTTTACCTCCATGTGTTCTGTGGTCAGCAAAACATATAGAAATTGCTCTTGAGAAATTTTTTTATCTGAGTCTGTGGTTAATGTGAATGATTCCCTTAGGGAATGTTGTGGTTCTGTGCCAGTGATTCTTCTTGTTCCAAAGCACAATAAAACTTCACAATTTTAAATCATTGGCACAAGAGCTTTTTAGGTTATGTATGTCAGAAATACCAGGTATCGGCTTCAATAAAGTTGCAACATTTCTTTTTTGATGTTTAAATTTATTACTAGCATGAGAACAGTAACCTGCAATATACCTGCAGGTCAAAATGGGGAAATTAACCTTCTTGGAAAGAAAAATTAAGGGCTTTTTTCCCCTTTTAAATCTCACAAAAGAGAACCTTGGGTTTTTAGAAGCATTACTTTCTGAAGGAAAAATTCTCTGGACAAAAATGTACAACTGACATCATTTATCAGGAAAAAAAAGAAAAAAGAAAAAAAAGAAAAAAAAAGAAAAAAAGCTGGGGAATGTAAGTATTGTCAGAGTATAAAAAAATCAAGCATATTGGCAATACTTCGACACAAGTTACTACACACATGAGTGGAAGGGGAATTCAAGGTCTTGTGATAACAATTCTTTCTTTTGGAAGATAAAATTGGAGGGTGTTTCTCCGAGCTGGTTTTGTGAAGCTGACTTCAGATGCCCTTGATCCCTTAGTGAACTAGAATCTCATGGAGCACATAGCTAAGCTTCAGAGGAGGAAACAAATACTTTTAGCAAGGGCATATTCCTCTCTGGTTACGGTCACCATCAGGCTGTTGAATTTCTCCTGGCCCTTCCTGATAGAGAAATAGCCCCCCAGAATGTTACTGTAATGTCAGAAGATAACTGGTTGATCTCATCTTCCAAACTACCCTACCTATTTCTCACTGTGAGCTTGATTACTCATTTTAGACTTCCATTTCTTTCTGTTCCATGCAGACCTACATTATGCAGCCACATGTCACTGGCAACCTTGACGGCAGGAATGATTACTTTTGTACCTGTGAGTCTAAATGTTAGAGGTTAATTAAATATGTCTCTAATGATTGCTTTTCTCATGTTGCTGTCCAAAGTTTTAATACGAGTTTGAAAGGAATAAAATCTATGAAAAGGCAGCAGGTTAAGAGGGATGACTTCACAGTAATACTTATTTTCTGGAATACGAAAACAGTACGGTAATGTAGGAGAAGCAGTCATCTGGATTACTGGGTTTTGTGCATTAGTGACTCAGCATGTATCACACCAAAGGTCATTCATTTCACATACTCCACAAATATGCAAGCCTAGGTCTGTCTGATGGTGACTTGTGGCAACACTTATTGTTTTGCCTCTGTCATCTCGGTTTGTGATTATAGTGGGAAGGCCTCAGATACATGAATTTTCTTCTGCTGATATAATTATTGCAGAGTTAATAGTCATAGTTCTCTAGAGACTGACGGAATTGCAGTAGACTGAAAAAAATGGCTTTTACTGCAGTCAGACCTCTAACCGGGCTATTCTGCCTTTCTCACCATCAAGTAATGGTGACAAGTTTGGGTGGACACTCTGCTTTGGTGAGTGAGCTGGAGGGTGCTTTGTGTGAGTTCACAGAGATGAGTCCACATAATTCCAAAAAACGATCCCATGTATACTGAGTAGCTCCCACCAGACCTTAGCTTGGGAACTATTTACAAACCCAAAGCTTTTGTCTAACTTCTAAGGACTTGTTTCTATGTGAGTAATCATTAATGTATGTGATTTCCCTCTAATTAGCAAGCCAGAAAACACTCATTTGAATCTACCTATTGTGTAAGAAAAAACTTGTGCCTTAGCATAAGGATAAGGATGATCACTTCACCTAGAGATGTGAGCAGCCTCTGGCAAGTGTTCCTCATCTACCAAGCGATGATGCATAAGCAAGTCATCGTGACACAAGTTCATGCTACAGCACAATGACAAGTAACACGTGCAAAATGAACATCAGTGTTATTGCCTTTGGTCAGATACAGGCATAGCTGCAGCAGGGCAAGTGTATATTTACTTCACAGAAAGGCCATGACATGTTGCAGATCACACTTCAGTACCACCATGATGGCATGTACCAGTCATGCCATCACCAAACCTGGGAATTTAGAGTTAAACCAGCTGTGATTGAAAGATAACTTGAATGGGAGCATCCTGGTATGAAGAAGTCCCTGCCACAGTCAGGAGAAAGGAAGAGTTTTACTATGCAAGTCAGAAGAATTTCTCTCTGTTGAAGCCCAATGCAAGCACAACTGAATATCAGCTATGTGCTTTGCTTTCCAGTGAAGGCTGACTCTCTTGGCAACAGATAGTTGTCACTGTAGCCAGAAAATATATTTACATTTTTAGATTACATTTTTTATATTTACATTCTTAGCCTTCTTCTTAAACTTGCATTTCTGCCCCTTTCTGACAGATAAGATGTGGAATTTCTTGCTCTCACCTGTGTTAGGCTGAGTTTGGCAGCACACTGATGAGTTAAAGGAGTGCCAAGAAAAAGAAAACACTTCTCCCTCATCCCCCTTCCATGACTGGATATTTCTAAAATGGCAAAAAAAGTTGGACAAGGGTCAGAATTTAAAAAAGAATGGTATTCCTTACTAAGCATCATTACTGCAGCAATAATTGTATGACAATAGGCTATGATTGAAGTGGAGATTTTTTCTCACTTGTTCAGAAAATGTCTCCTTCCCATTTGAACTGTCTGCTGCTATATATTTAATCTATTATTATTATTATTATTATTATTATTATTATCATTATTATTTAAAATGCCTTTGTTGAAAGTATTTCTATAAGGCTTAAGATACTTGCCAGTCATCTTTATTGGACTGGTCAGTCAGTTCCACTTGCATACAAATTTCTCCATTTCAATTGACTGTTGCAACACTTTTTTTTTTTCTTCTTTTTTTTTTTTTTCCTTTGGATAAACTGCTCTATTGATTCTGACATAAATAACATACAGAGTGCTTATAATCACAAAAACATCATTTTGGGGCATTCTTGCCATAATCTACAATGTACCGTGCAACAACAAATAAATGTACCAGCCACTCTCCAGACAGATTATCTAAAGAACAGCTTAGAGTCCCAGTGAAGATGCTTAAATCCATCGGCGTGGTTTGCTGTTCCAGAGGATATTTTAGAAACCCACGTCTCCTTGACCTGCACTCCTGTTCCTTCATTTCTGAGTCATCAGCAATGGATTTAAGGTTGGTCTTCAATCCTCTTTCCACTGAGAGATCCCATATACATTTTATAAGCCTTGTATTTTCACACAAATCACCAGTCAGATTTCAGGATCATTTTTGCTTCTCTAAGACTCTGCAGTAAGGAAACAAATGTATTGACCTTGGTTTCCTACCTAGATATTATGCTAAAACTTGGGGCACAGTGCCCTACTGCGGCCCTGGTCTCTTGTTAGGGGTTGGTTAGAGGCAGTCATGGAGTGCAGCGGCTTTGTTAAACAAAAAAGTGACTGAATTTCTTGCGCCAACTGTGACAAAGTCTAATGCTGCATCATTGCATTTTGTAAAACAGGACACAGCAGGTGTGGGTGTTTTATTATTATTATTATTATTAATTTTGTATTTCACTTTGAAAAAGGCTTTTTGAATCAAGAGGGGGATGCCACCATTTCATTAGGTCATGGAGGAATGGATGAACGAATGGCATTTGTTTCTTCACAAAGGGAGTTTTTTAAAGAATACGGGGAAGAAAATTTAAAAAAATAAATGTTCTCACCCATCTGTCAGCAGTCTATTAGCAAACAGATTCTTGACAACAGGGAAAGGAGGAACGCTAACCATGCTCTAAGGTAGACAGTGGGGCAGAAGCAATACTGCCTGACTTGTGGGTGCATTATTTCCTGTGATGTTGGACACAACCATTCAGCAGCAGCCAGCTTGATGCTGATTTTCCCTCCTCCCCTCTGCTGACTGAAATTTCCCTTTGCAAACAATGCAGCATCATGAGGTAGGTGAGATTCCATGTCTTCTGCTGGGTTTATCTGATTATCACTCAAAGAGAAAGCTTCTTTCCATGAAGACTTCCCCACACAGGCTTGAAATTCTCTGCAGAACTTGCTTCATCAGTACTTTCCATGTTTCACCAACAACGTACTATCTGCATGCTTTCTTACCCTTCGGGCAGGCTCAGGAGAATCCAGAGGGCAGTGTGGTTGCCATCTAGCCATCAAGCTCTGGCTAGCTTGCCTCCTCTTCTTCACCTAACATGTTTAGCAACAGTTAGGAGACCATAAACACATTGTGAAAAAGTTCTGTAAAAAAAAAAAAAAAAAAGAAGTATCAACCTCTTAAACTGTGAACTACAGGGACAAGATGAGGCAAATGAAGCTGTTTTTTAATTTGCATTATATTCCATGAAGACAGTGAAGGTTTTCTATGGCTTGGTTGAATAATGAGATGCTTAATAGAGAACCCTGTGTATGACTACAAGCAGTGCCTCATAGAGTTTGTATTAATTATCCCATTCTTTGTTATTAGATTCAGCTGATTTCTCACTCACTCTCATATGACTTTGTGAAAAGCTCTATGATGCCTTGTGAAACCAGCAATGACACATCCATACTGATATAGTCATTAGATATCCTGAGAACTCTTGCCTCCTAGTGTGGTCATTAGCTTGCAGAGGTACACTGGTATGATGCCATGAAGGTGCAAACATTGCTGTAAATTTGCTGTACACATTATCAGTTGGGAATGGCCAGAGAGTCAAATCTGCTTTCCAAAGGTGTCTATAATTTTCCATTGCTATTGTATGGCTATAAAAATTTACCCTCATCGCAAATTTGGTAATGTAAATAAGTGCACTTATTAATTTTGTCAGTTTTTATTTTTCACTTTCTGCCTAGTTTTGCGTTGTCTCATGCTGCACCTGGGCAGGCGATGGCTTCAGCGTGGCTGAATGACCATCATCCTGCATCAGGAAGGAGCAAGGGTGAAGGAACACACTTTTCTGGGCACTCAGAGATTATAATGAGCAAGCATATTCTGATCCAGGCTACAGAATATAGACAGAGCTATTTCTTGAACATTCAAATAAATTTCCGAATGGAGTCTGGTACCTTCTTTACCTGTCCAGCAGCTCCAAGAGTCTTATGTTTACCACTTTCCTCATAAGTGGTTAAGAAATGGCCAGGCCTGAAGGCAAAGAAAGGCAAGGGAAGGCAAAGCAAGGCAAGACAAAGCAAAGCAAGGCAAGGGAAGACAAGGCAAAGCAAAGCAAGGTGTTGTGTTCCTCAGGTCAGAGCATGCTGTTGAGTCATGTTCCTGGAGTGTGTAGAATACCCTTGCTGCCTAGAGACCACAGGTATGCTAGTAGCAGTCACTACTTGGAGCTTGTTGCAGAGGTGTGAGCAACCCTGTTTCCTTTGAGCGGGAAGTCGCATGGCTGCATCAGAGCAACCTTGCTGGTGAGATTTAATAGCTTGCATCTGATGCCTTGTCTGTGTAAGCCTCACCACTGAAGAGATTGCTGGGCTGACTTAGATCAACACAAGCTCAGGGCCCACCGAAACACGCTCCCCTGAAGAGTAAGTACATTTTCAAGGTGTTTCCTTCCCCTAGCAATGAATGTTTCATTGATGACCTCTTCTGAACCCTTTCTGGTGAGCTCCCAGCTCATTGCTGTCTCAGAGGAGCAGGGGATCAGAGCTCAGAAATGGGCACAACCAGCACAGCACCCTGTCAGGTTTCCCCACCTACTTGCTCTGAGGCAGTACGTGTGTTTAGTTTCATATCTTGAAGGCCCAAGAATGAGGGGAAGGCGGATGAGTGAGTAACACACAGTACTGCCCTCATTTTGGTTTTCAAATAATTTAATTTGACATAGCCAAGGACAAAAGAAAATTGTAGCAATTATTTTGGTAGCTTTTCTTAACTGTTCTTTAGGGCTAGCCAAAAAAATACTGGCTTAATCCTCTGCTTGCATATCGACATGTGCCTCTAAAACAATTTAGTTATAGCACAAGAATATATAGAATATATAGCCCTCTGCATTAACCAAGGCAACAAGTGCAATTTTGAACCCCTCCATAACACCAGTGCTTATAACACTTGTATTTGTGTTGCATATGAAATTTGTTTATGATGATCTTCTTACTGTGTATATGCATTCCATTGTAACCTGTGCAATATATCATCACATCTCTTGCAGTGTAGGAATAATGTACAAAAATCACTTCGAGTCCTTTATTTATAGTTGTCTAGGGCCAAATAATGGGAAACGTCTTCTGCTTGAAGGATGATTACTGTTATTGCTTCCTGGGAACCCCTTTCATCAAACTCTAAGAATGTCCTCAGCATCACATCTGCAAAGTTAGAGCCAAGAAAATGTCAATAACTCCATTATTACCAATCCAGACCTTCAAGAATTAATAATTTCACACATACTCGCTCACGCAAAGACAAAAACATTTTGAGCTGAAATCTGGCATAAGCATTTGTAATACAAGAGCAAAGCTCGTTTCTGCAAAGTGGTGTTCATATTTTTGAAGCTGGGAGAACTCTAGAGGTGCTTTCATTTTGTTTATTTTTTGAATCAGTTTTTTGGAACTGATACACTTGTACTTGCTATCTGGCAAGATCTCATCTGTGTGTCGTTAGTTCTCAGTGGAGAAAAAATGTGATTTACTGTGTTGTATATTCTTGTTTTTCTAATAGGATTTTTTCTTGATACCAAAGAAAAGGAGATGGAGAAGTTCAATTGTAGCAGCAGAATTCCTCTTTCACTTCTAAATTTGCTTTTAAAATATTCCATCTTCCCATTGTTTAATGCTTCTTTACATGTGGCTGACTAGTATGCATAAGAAATACTTTGCAGGAAGATGTTATTGCATAAAGAAACCAAAAACCCAAGTAACTCCCCAAAGGCTGGAATAAAGGGAGCCTAGTTCACTGTGGGTGGTTGTTTTTTTTGAACTCGATCAACTTGATTTTTACAAAGATATTAACTGTAGCTGAAGTTTTTCCCATAGCTAGATAGTTAGTATTTCATTCTTTCTGTCCCTGTTGCCATTTCTTTTCTCCAGTGCAGATTTTAATTAACATATTCTCTGCCTATTTTAATGACTTCGAATGAAAATTGGATCTTTGATATCTTTTCCCTTCTCCTTGTTATTTTTTTTTCTTTTAAATCAGTTAAAAGAATCAAAAAGTATTGTAAATTTGCACATAATTAAAAATACACATACAGTGGGAAGACATAAACCTCATTAGCTTAGAAAAGCAGACTGAAAACTGCCCTCTGGCCTTATCAGCTTTTGTGTGACAGAGTCTCAGTTGTCCAAGAACCCCTAATAATCCAAGAACCTGCAATAATAGTGTGAATCTCTCATCCATCATTGCCCAATTATGTTTGGACACCTACGCAAAACGTAAACACACCAACGTGCCAAACATAAGGCAATGTGCCCAGTTTCATTTTGTTATGCAACTGGCAAGTTGCTACATTACAGAAGTGCTGGTGAAGATGCATTTGAACCGATGTTTTTTGTGGTGACCTAAAATCTTGTGTGAACAATCTGGACTTGATGATATTCTGAACACCCACAGTGCTGGTGTTGATGATGAAGGAGAGCAGCCTGTTTCAGCTTCTTCCAGAGACCTCATATGAATTCTTTGTGTTACTGAATTGTTGGCTTAAACAATTCACTTGCTCTGTACACATACTCTTGCTTCCTCTCTCATTCACCTCTCCAAGTACAAACAAACTTCCTGAAGATAGCACGGTGTATTTCAGCTTGTTAAACAAGGCATTTCAGGACTTTTGCACAAGCTCTCTTGGCCGTTGCTCCTGCTGTGGAGCTGTGGCATGATGGGTGCTCAGAGCTTGAAACCTAAGTGGAGAAAGTGGCAGGCATTTGATACACTTGTCCATGCACAAAAACACTGCAGTAATCATCTGTCAAGTTGAGTGCTCAACATCGCAGACTAGACAGCTTGAATAGGAAGTGTATGTTTTTGTGGGGAATAGTCTTTATTTTCTTGTTAAACTGGTACAGTTGGGTTAGAAAAAACCCTACTGAGTTCATGATTAATGTGTTAAGGGCAATCAACTGTAACTCTGTCATAATTGTCATCGCTTTCCAGCTGAGGTTAAGGAGCTAAATGAACTTTTGGTCACCCTGTGCATAGAACATCTTTCTGCTCTGAGTTACAGTTGTGCTGGTGTGGAATTAAAAATGTCTCTAAGGCAGTCATTTTTCTTTGAATTAACTTTTGGATGGCACAGAATGCTGTAAGAAAATTTGGAATAAGAAAACTGGGCCAGCCAAGCCTAAACACCCCTTTTCCCTGAGGACTGATTAACCATCCTCAGAGAGAAAGAAGCAAATCCACAAGCCTGTCATGAGAAGTTGAAGGTGTGTAGAATAATGTCAATCTAGGTAATACTTGCTTGGCAGAGACCTGCATGGCATGCTAGCTCAGTTCTTTAACAATACAGAAAAACTAGAAAGCCTCATCACAGGTGATCTTCAGGTAACCTCAGTGGGAAGCACTTGAAACAAACAAACAAAAAAAACCCAACCAATAAAACAACTCACTGAACAAAGTTCCTGAGAAGTTTGGCTTCATTTAAAGTACTTTCCTACTTCAACAAGCTGGAGTCTCCTGGTAAGTGGTGGCCTCAAAAAGGAAACACAGCATATACTATTCAAGTGCCGGGTAGGTTACGAAATCTACAGTAGACACCCTGTGTGACTTTCTGCCTCCTGAGAATTATTATTAAGGAATAAGCTGGTGAATGTTAAATGAAGCTCTTCATAAGACTCATGCTTTTGGTCATGAAGATCCCTATTATCAGGGCTGTGGGAATTTGTCCTGCAAAAATATTTTCTGCTGCAATACTGACAGAACACCATCAGTAGAATCAAGACAGATAATTCCAGATGTAGAGAACTAGAAGAATGTGGAAAAGTCAAGGCAGTGGTTTGATGGCTGATAAGTAAGATGTATGTATATCAATGACAGATAACGGCGCTCATCTTCTTCAGGAGTTCTGCAGCATGATGTGTCGTTTGTTCTTGTCTGTAGAAATCACCCCAAAACCTACATGAGATTTTCTGTTTGTACTTTTTTCCTATTTAAATTATGCTGGTATAATACTGTTGAAATAGAGAGAAGCATCAGGGTGTCTGTCATCAATGTCCATATCAATATGACAAGCATTAAAAAGAGCCCATTCCTCAGTACTGCAGAGAACAAGCACTGCAGTGCATTGTATTTCTGGTACTATTATTATAGAGAAACTTGTAAGAAGCATACATGCTGTGGATGAAATGGGTATGGAATCACAGAGGCTAATGATAGAAAAAGGCCACTTATGTCAACTGTTACGTTTTCCTGCTGGTATAGGATTGTTCCCAATGAGATATGGAGTATTTTTAGTGCTTTGTCCAGTATGGTTATATATATAAATAATAAAGATTGTCAGTCACAAAGTAGCCTGAAATAGTTTTGTTCTAGTTCTGCCTTTCTCTGTCTTCCCTTTTCCCCTTCTTATTCAGGCTAAAAGGGAACAGGAAAGATATCCATTCTTTTTTTTTAATTCTCCTTTTTGCTGTTTGACACTCTTCATAGACAGTATTTCTCTGACCTGATTTTTGAAAAACTGCATTTGGACAGTTCAGCATTATATGCTTCTTTATCACAGGTCTGATTTAGGAGGTCTCTTTGAAATACTAAGGCTAGCTTGACAGGAAACAACTCACTAACAAATCAACCTGGAAAATAAGTAGCAGACAAAATAGTGATTTCAGGAACTGAACTGAAGCTTCTGCATATATTTCCATGTGTTCTCTGTCTCATGTTATTGAAGTTTCTGAGTGTTTGTTCACTCTCAGCCTGTCCATTATGCATAGCCTTCCAGAACAATGGATGTGGTTTAGGCTGAAATCAAGTATAGGCCATACCACGCAGTATCAAGCAATTTAACAACAACACAATGTAGCCTGCTTGGTGTAGAAAGAGAACCATATGAGTGCTTCAGCATTTCCATATAAACACCCTTCCATGCTTGGGAGAGCTCTTTCCCTTTTTAACTTTGCACCCTTAAAAAGTTGTATCTCAAGAGGCAAAAACTGGTACGACATGGCTTTCAGAAAAGGAAGTCTTTGATTTGAAATTCATCTGTATTAGGAAACAAGAATCTCGTCAGTGTTTTGACACTGCACATGCCAGCAAGTTGAGAGACCAAAGAAGTTAAAGCTGCAGTGTGATTATCTCAATATGCAAAACGCCCCCAGCATACCTTGTCTGTGATCCATTCACAATCCCATTTCTGCCTTGAATCTGGGGAGCATAATACGTTCTAGTCAGTGAGAGAGTGGACAGATAAATGCTGCCTTTGTTTCTGATGTGAAACACTATAGTTGCTACCATCCAAGTGGTAGCCTGAATGAAAATACAAAGAACAAAATTACCTAGGGATTGAATTAATACCAGCTGGGTGTGAATGTCCTATGTACAGGAAAAAGAATAAAGAGAGAGAGATGGAAAATGAGGACACACCAAAAAATTACTTGTCATCTGCTACTAAGATAAAGCTGTGGAGAGAGAAAGCAAAGAAAAAAAGAATTTGAGTTATGGGTTGTGTTGTCTGAAAAGAGCCTTGAAATAGAAATTGCATCCTATTGTCTGTCCATGCTGAATTCAGAGAAACAGGCCTCCTGACATCCTAATTCAATCAGCTTCTCACAAAGTATCTAGCTCCAGCACCAGTTTCTTTTCCAACGAAAACAACCCTTAAGGTGCTCAGTATTGGCTAACTTCTGTGGTCACTTTGAGAAAATAAGTGCTGCTTTTTCTCAGAAGAAAGCAAAGGCCAAGCAATGGGGAGTTACCTAATCCCCATTACCACCCAGTGACAGGCTGCAGTGCCCTGGGCTTGGAGAAGTCTTCCCAGAAACTGCTGAGAGCCAATGGGGCCTTAGCCCTTACTCATTCCCGTTCACTCCTGATTTACCCCAGGAAAAGAAGAAACACTGCACAGGAGGAAAATGTTCAACAGAGGGAGAGTGAATATGTACTAGAAAAAGAGGGCTATTGGAGACAAGCTGTTGGCAGCTTCCCTGGTGACTTTGGAGTGGCTGGAGATAAATGAGGCCATGTAACTTCATAATCTATCTATAAGACCAAAGACTACAGGTAAATAGCATGAGGAGCAAATAATGATCCTTCTCTTTACGTGAATTCTTGTTCTAGTTTCCTCCCTCTTGCAGTGCTAACAATGCTCTGGTTTACCAAACCACAGTCAGTACCATCCCCATAGCTATGAAATAAAGAAATACTTCTATCTTTCTAAGGAACAAAAGCACAGAAACAAAATGTAGGAACCATCCTGCACGACTTCATGTGTCTTGTCTGGACTCTAGGGTCAGCAGAGCCTCAGAGACACTTCTTGTGAAAAACTTGTCTCATCTTTTTAAGGCATTTGTATAAGCTTATATAAGCTGAGATGCACCACAATTGTCTGTGTAACATCAACGGTAAAGAAAATTCAAACCATTACTTCTTATGTGGATGCTTGTGTCTCTGAAGGCTGAATCCATGTAAGAGTAGGTGTTGGCACAGGACCTGGGACCCCTGGTCTTCCACGTACCCAAACTTGGGCTTTGGATTTACAGCTGTCCTTCCAAGTGTGTATGTCCTTGCACTTATGACAATGACATTGATTTTTATGTCCACTGTGAACTGATCAATTCATACATTCATTTCTTATATAATACTTACTGATGACCAGTTTCAGGCAATCTGGAGAATCACATCTGTTTCTTAGCAAAAGAAAATATTGCTGAAACTGTAAAACAAACACCAACAACTTCACACTAATGTCCTTCCTTTCTTACAGTGGAATCAAGTGAATCATTTTAAAATTGGTTCAGATTTATGAAAAGGCATATATTTTTAAATCTTTTAAGCGCTGACTTAACTTTTTTGATAACTTGATTTTTATTTTTCATCATCTTCCTTCCCATGCTTTCTTACAACCTTTCTCCTCAACTTACAGCAGCATGCCTGGCTTTTTGTGTGTGGTTATTAGAGTTTATAGGTGTATTTCCCAGGAGTATCTTCCAGTGTTTGAGTTTGCTGCTTTTCATTTTCAGTTACAGAGTGCATTCTACCAGCGAAGTACTCTGGTACATCTGGATACATTCTGCCTGCAACAAAGTCACCCAAATGTCTTCAACCCTTTTTTGTCTTAAATAGTTCCCTTCAGAGCAGTCGTGTCCCATTTTGTCTTCTATCATACAACAACCAACAGTTTGATTTCTTCAGTATGTTTATGTTTCCATGGTAAAGAGAACATTATCTTTTCTTGTGGTTTACCAGCTTTGGATGGTATACACTGCAGATCTGGTTTGTAACCCTTTAGCAAATATTTTTGCTTTGAACCCTTTGTATTCAAGAGAAGTACATTTAAAACCAGGTGATTAGTAGATACCTGCACTTCAAGTCCAAATAAACTTGTAGTACAACTTCCAGAAAATTTCACCCATCTACCCTGATTTTGAGTTCAACTTCTTGTATTTGCCTAAAGCATGTCTTCCAGAAAGGCACCTGGGTTTGAGATAAAGGATTCCCCTCTTCATGTGGTAGTTTGCACAACAAATTAAGCATTATCTTAGAGCATTGTTCTTTAGTTCTTGCTTGAATTTGCCCAGGTTTAACTTCCAGACATTGATTCATCTTTGGCTTCTGCTCGATTAAAGTACAGAAGGTAAAATGTTATTCAGTCTTATTTTTGACTAACTAAACATATGGAGCTCTTAAAGTCTCTCACTTAATGCTCTTCCTGAACTAAATCATGGAAACAGATAATGCTGCACCCAGTAGTGCCATGAAGGAAACAATGGGAATATGTTTTGCACAAAAACATGGTGCTTCAGCAGAGCTTGAGAGAGAAAGAAGAGGAGGAGGAGAGGGACAAATAGGTAGGGCAGGAGACAGCTCCTTCTGCAAGCTTCAGTGGAAGTCTTCTGGGGATAAAACCAGGACTGTATGAAGAACCTGATGTTCTGGAAAAGAGGCATTGTGCAGAGTGCCTAAAACAAAATTAATCTCTAATTGTGCATTTACTGGGGGTTGGACCCTAGCAGGTCCAGAAACTCACCTGGCAGGGATAGGATGCAGGTTTCTCTGCAAGCTTGTCCACATTATCAAAAACAATCATGTTTTTCAGTTGGAATAAAGAGGCTGTGCTGGGAAGAAAAATAAAACAGTTTCTTTCTCTGGGATGGAATATTTTGTTGGTCATGTATCAAAATGCAGAAAAAAAACCACAACAAAACCTATCTGGAAGAGTATTAAAATTATACCTGTACTCTTATGCCAATTAAGTGACAGCAAAAAAAACAAAAATCCTCAACTGAAAGCATCATCTTATTTCTATATGTGTTGGCATTTTTCACTTGCTTGGGTATTTTGCTGCATTTCATATGTATATATATTTGGGTTATATTCTGTGCAACAGCGGGTAGAAATAGAACATATTTTTAGCTTCCTAAAAATTGTATTGAAAACACAATATTGAGGATGAGATTTGTGCACTGCAAAAATGAGTTCCCAAAGATGATTACAAAAGATGCGTCCAAGGAAAGACTATTATGGTGAGCAGGCCCAGGTTTACAGGTTTAACATTACAATATTAAACCTTTAAATAACATGTTGCCTCTTCTGAAATAGTTGGTGTGTGGTTAGTTCTGCATCCTTGTAGAATTTTAAAGTAAAACCAAAAATGAGCCTGGTGAGCCTAGACAAATATCTTGAAGTACATGATGTTTTTCCAAGCTAGGCCAACTTGTTTTTTCTGGTTTGTGTAGCAAGTCTGCTGCACCACATAAAACAAACAAATGCATGGAAAATTCTAAACTTTTGCCAAGACTGTCTGATGTGACAATCTATCCCTCCTGACTGTTGTGAACACTTCCTATGTCTTTCATTTTCCTAAAGTGGAGTTTGATATTTATAACCGTAAATGACGCAGAGCTTGAGAGGTAAAGAGCTCTTTACTTCCGTCCTTAGGTAAAGATAGAAAGAACAACTGTGGGACTGCTTTTTGACTAGCTGCAAGGAAAAGGATACTTTCTTTTGGGGAGGATCTCCAAAAGGAGATGAAAAAACAGAAGCATTTGGCAGCTCAATCAAGGCACTCTACCAAGGGCTCTCCAAATTGGATATCAATATGGGATAAAATACTTCAGAGAAGACTTGGCCTTGAGGGCTCAGGGAACAGCACAGAGTCTCAGGTGTCAAATGACCTGGATGCCAAATGAAGAAGAAATCTCAGGCAGACCCCAGATTGTTTGCAAATCCTTCAGCCAAGAGATCCAAGGAGAAAGGTGACCTTTGCTCCTCTGACTGCTGAGTGAAGGGAAAGCCTGGACACAGAGACTCCACACAGACAAACGGCAGCAAACTTCAGTCTCCAGGGGAAGCCGTCAACAGCTAAAAGTGAGATCCTGACACTCTAGGGGGAGTATCTTCTGTCTGCAAGGTTCATCTGCAAGTATTAATTGCTTTTAGGAGGGATGCCTGTATCTTGCACAGCCAGGTGCTGTCTCTCACATTTTGCTGTACAATCATATTCTCCTAGGCATGTGGGACCTTACAGTGCTCTTCACATTTTTACATTTATTTTGTATTACAGTGTGCTGAATTTAACAAGTCCTTAACAGATATCTTATTGCTGGGGATTTTTGATACTGGATCAGACAGATGTCTCTTAGGCATAGAGAGAACTGTCTCCTCAGGAAAGTAATAGACCAATGAGGGTCCATCCAGCCTTCTTTTGTGCTTTCTTTGCCAGCTTCTGCAAAGTGCAAAATCTAGAGGAAAATGATGGTAATATTTAATTCTGTGCAATAACAGTTTGATATAGTGCTTTAGAAACATTGCACAGCATTTCAGGACTGCTAGCTGCTCTAGTGCTGCTCTTATTCGGGGAAACTAAAGATTGCTTCAGTATTTCAGGCTGCTTTTATGTAATATCTCATGTATTCTGTTGAAATAAAATGGAATGCATGTGTACCAAGGAGCAGAATTCAGACTGCATTCATTTGGTCAATTCTCAGTATAAACTGACTCTTATGATGAAAGCCCAAATTTGATGCTTTGGTTTTTTTCATTGCCTCAAGTGCCATGGAGTCCAGTCTCTACTAGTTAATTAAGAAACATGGAAAGAAAGAAACATCTCTAATTACTTTTCATTTTATCACTTTTTTTCTCTCCTTAAGTGATGAAAAAGGACTGAAATCTAACAAACAGAAGCAACATGATATTAAATTCTAGAATATTCATACCAATCATAGTAGAATTGCATTGTGTACCTAAATGCTCTCATAATTTGCAATCTTTTGACTATTCACTATCAATTTCATAGACTGGCTCTGCTTCCTTTGGCCTGAAAAAGTGTGGCCTGGGCACAAATTTCCTGCAAAAACCATGTTACTGGAACTAAACAAGACATCTTGAGTCCTTTACATTTCGTTGTTGAAGTCGGTGGATGTCACAAGGTCTCTGTTTTCCTTTGCAACTGAGATTACAGATGGTTGTCTTCCACATATGGCAATTAAAGCAGTCCTCTTCAAATACTTGTTATTGGGTCTCAGAAGACCAAGTGATAAATTCCTACTCACCAACATGACAAATAATGTGAAATGTGTAATGCTCCTTTGGATATGACATATGTGTAGTCACTGAATTCAACAGCTCAGACACCTCCCAGTGCTAGCTCTGCTCTATTCCAGTTGGCTCCTTCAGTATGGTTTTGCAATACTACAGATACTTCATTTACAGCACAGAGGTGTATGCATGAACATATTTGCAGGCCAGGAGGGTTTTTTGGCTGGAGATATTTATTTTGGAACAGTGAGATACAAAAATACTGTGTGGAATTGGCAGCGGTGTCTCTGTACAGGTTAAGATGCCAATTTAGCCATTCACAAACCCTGCCTGGGGCACATGCTTTTCTAAGCCGGTCTCTGGGTCATCTCTAAGTAAGTTAGCCCAGTTCATAAGGAGACTGTGCATCTCATGTGCGTATCTGGAATATGCAAGCAGGCTATAAATGTGTAAAACAAAGCATCTGATTGAGGTGGAAATGCCAGTATTAGAAAATACTATGCTTGTCAAAGAAGATTTTTTTTTAGCTGGTATTCCCATTAAGTATGGGATATAATATCTTAAACTGTATAGAAAGTGAGTGAAGAGAACAAAGTCTTTTTTACTGATGCTCATCTCAGTTTGTGGATGAAAAACTGGCCCAGGCTTCAGCTCTCACAGCAGATTTGGTAAGTCTGTATTCCATGCTATTAAAAGTGACTGAATCTTGGAAGTTGATCTCAGTCTCACTTAAATTTGAATAACCCAGAACTTTAACTCAAGTTACAACAAAAATGTAAAGAGATTTTGTATTCATGGATAGTTCTGTTTATAGAATCTCTTCTAGGCTGATGCTCATGCACATGTGTGTAGAAAACATTTTAAGTTGCTCAACTGTCTTTTTGAAGTACATTTGAAGAGATTGTCCTTCTCTCATTCTCTGGATAATAATTAATTCATTTCCAATGAGAGAATCCCCAGGGGAGAATGAGTGGACCCACAAGTCAAGCACTAGTATTCGAGGGCATTCAGATCCAGATTTTTGTTCCGGCTGGTGTACTAAACTGAGATCTGGATTCATATTTCAAACAATCTAGAACTTCTGATTTGTCTATATCTACTATTTGAATTTGGGCTGAAACACAATTTTACAGGAGCAATAAGTGAACTAAAACACGAAAGTACAAAGCACTACCAAAATCATCTTTTGGGAGGCTACTACTCACTTCTTCCACAAATAGAGCCCAGAAAAAAAGATATAGTTTAAACTACCACTACTTTCCCCATACTCTTTTCCATCGCATTCCGACATTACTCTCTTACAATCTCTCTGAACATATAGAAGACTTGAAAAATAATGTTTGGTAAGCATAGTCATATGCTTTTCATCAATATTTTATTGTGAAACATGGTGAAGAGTTGACTTGCAGGATGAAAAATGTCACTCTCTAAACATCATTTTCTAATGGACTTTTTTATGTCCCATAAAATGTGCTAATTTTTACTTGTCCTCTGCTGTCAATGAAACAAACTATTATTTCTTTCCACAGAACCAAACTCAAAACAAGAATGTCTGGAATATCAAGAGTAATGACATACAAAGTCCCTTCTGGCCCCAGACTCTATTGAAAAATAATTGGATGAATTGGTGATGCTTACATTTCATCTAGCCTGCCACTATGAGTAATTCCATGGTGCCTTCTTGGCCAAAGCTCAGCCATTTAAGTGCTTGGTGAAAATCTATTTGGATGGACTCAGTGTAGGAATCTGTTAGATAGCAGTAGAGAAAGAAAGAATGATCTTTGGAATAGTGTTGCATATATTGTTAAAGCATCTAACACTACATAGTGCACCCTGATTGTGACTAGAGTTTCTGTTGTAGTGTAATAAATGATGAAGATATTAACAATAAAAGTAAAACTGGCCAGGTAACAAACAGTACTGTGATGGATAAGGGATTTAGACAGTAGATAGGCAGTTGTGTGTTGTAAATTATCACAATACCATGTGATGTCATTGGAACTATGGTTTACCCAAAGAGCTACCTTTTGGATATTGCCTTGCCAAGAAATCATGGTATAGGTTGTCACTTCTCGGAATGGATTAATAAACCAGAACAAAATGGATACCAGCTTGCCAGTGTTTTTATTGGGATCAGAATTTGCTACAATTTTTTTTCTGGGAAAAAAATCAGGTTAAAAAAGGAAAAAAAAAAGAGGTTTTTTTTCTTCCAAATCTCAAAAATCTAAAATATGTATTAAGTTTTTCTTTTATTATTATTATTTTTAAAATCTGATAGTTCATTTATTTTCCAGTGAATTTTCTTTCTATTTCTTTTTTTCTGCCTTAGTTTTGATGGGTTCTAAAAAGGTTTTTCAGATGTTGCCAGATTTTTTGACCATCAGAGGTTTGTGAGAGGACTGTAAGACAGACACACCGTGGATGGAGAATGGCTCAGATGAGACATGGCAGTAGGGCAGGCTGGCACTGCGGGAAGTCCCTGATGGGGTCATTGCCCCTCACCACTTTTGTGCTGATTTTACCTGAGTTTTAGGAGTGCGGGGTGCAACGTGGAAGGGAGAGAATCAAAAACAAGGGGGGAAAAGGATGGAGATTCTACTGAAGTCAACACTCAAGCATCAGCACTTCCCCAGACATCTCCACTTTGTAATGAGGTGAGAGGTTGAAACTCTGAAGAAGAAGGTGGCTTTGGAGGTCAAAGCAAAGAACTGTGTGTTAAGTGTAACCACCCTATTGCTACCTCTTGTCTTCTTGAATAGACACTTACTTCCATGTGAATAGTTGCAGTTGAAATGGTCTTTTCTTTTTCCTTCTTTTTGTTAGTCAGAGTTTGTATATTTTTTAACAAACACTCCTGTAATGAAGTATCAAACCATGACACGTACATCTGTCAGACAGGAAACTCACCCATTAAGGGCTGTGAGGCATGAAGCTTTGCCTGTTCATGCCTAAGGTGTGCATTTACATGCTGACAGGCACTGACTGTGGTATGTGCTATTGCTTATTCAGGGCAGTCTGAAAAGGTGCTATCTTGATTTTGTTCTGGCAGCAGGGTAACTGCTGAGAGGGAGGCGGGAGGATTGGAAAGTACAAGTGTTGTCTAGAGTGAAGCCTTCTCAGACAGCCCCATAACTTCTTATGAACTTGTCACACATGGAGTCATTCTTTTGAACAGAAATATAGCAAAGACAAAGTTGTGGTCTCTGCACTAGACGCTACACCAAAGAGATACATGACCTTCTTTTTCTGCCTGAGTGAATGTACACAAAAAAACTGAATACACACGCTCAAAGTGTAAAAGTCAATGATTCAGATCAGTCAGTGTAGGAACTGGAAGGATCTCATGACAGTTTATGGTGCTCCTCATTGTGCTCATGAATTCAAAGGATCTTCTTGTTCCTATAATGAAGAACTTCTCACATATTGCATGTGACTTCTAAGTGCTACTACAGTACTTCAGGAGTGCTGTCCCGTGGTAATACACTGGATGTTAACTGCCTGAGACATTACTTGCTCTTCATTCAGCACCTCTTATTTCCTTCACTTGGTTGTAAAAATGCTTCCTGGCAAAGGGTCTTTCCTTCTAAAGGTTCTATGGACACCTTTCAGATACTAATATGAGAAGTTGGTTGCAATGGGATCTCCCTAAGTTCTCATCAGTACTCATCAGTACTTGGGTTTCTGCAATGATTTGAGGGACCCAGAATGGTCTTTTCATCAAGGGACAAGACCTTTATCAAAACAAGGCAGCTGCCATAAACAGATCAACTTCATGGTGAGGAGATTCCAGACGAGGAGATAGCCCCACTGTCAGAAGACAAAGTGAAGAAAGTCATGTAAAGTAGCAATGAGGTGGCTGAAGTTGCTATTTAGTCTTCAGGAGAGCTGTAAAGAAGTGAGGTAGTGTCTCTTGGTATGGAATGAATAAGGAAAGTTGAAAAATGTAATTTTGGGGTGGAGAGGAGAGCTTACAACAATGACAATGTAAAAACAAAACTACTAAAATATATCTGTGAAGTTCGGCTCTGCTTTTCATGAAACCAGAGAGAGCTGATCTTACAAAAACAAGAGCTTGTTGAGGTTGCTGTTGTATAGAACTGGTGTGTGATGTTTTTCTAGCAGCCTCTCTTCACTGTCATCAGAGTGCAATTTCTCTAGAGTCGCTGTGGGATGCAACAGATTTCTTGGAAAAGAAGGCTGTGTTGACACCCACAGGCTAGTAATGTTTTCACAAGAAGGAACATGACTCTACATTTGACTCTCTTGAAAAGAGATTAGCAATACTGCTATTTATAAGAATTGCCAGGGTTTTAGGATTGAATTTTTTTCCCCTCTCTCTGAATCTAAGCTCCAGCAGGTAGGTGTTAAGTGAGTGAAGCATTTCTGGCAAGATTTATATGCCCATACAGTCTAATGGGAGTGAAATCTGACAGTCTAGAGGAGGGGGAGCAACTGACGAATAGAGGGGGTGGAAAAGGCAGATCGGCTTGGATTTTTTCTTTTCTGTTGATTTGAAATCAAAAGCCTTTGAGATTCTTCACTCTTGGGTTGAAATTTTCATTTGCACAGACATTTCCCTTCTCTGTCCTTTTTTTCTAGAAGTAAACATAGGTCCATGGCATGCCTGTAGGAAGCAAACACAGCCAAGTCTAAGCCTCCTTGAAAGAATGCATTTTCTAGAAATAGATGACAAGCATTTCCCCTAGAAATGAGATCTCTAAAATGAAGAAGTTATCTATCTTAGAAGAAAGAAGACCTTTCTCACTATGAAGTCTCACAGTTAAGTAAAAAGTACTGGAAGAAATTGTGTCCTCATACAGAATTTCCAGCATAAAGAGCAACCAAAGCCTTTTCTCTCCAGACAGATGAAAACCATCCTGCTTGATATTTTAGATTGAATGGATGCTTGCAGCCATAGTGGACAGCACATACTTGCCTTTGAGGGACCTTTGAGGGACCAGTAAGCAGTGCCAGAACTTCCTGAATATTAAGTAGGAGGCAACCTATAAGTTTCTAAGATGCCTAGCATGAGGTAGGGAACAGAGCTCAACATTAAAATGAGTGGGATGATTTCATTATTTGCATAATTCCTACTGACCAATAAGGTAGGAGTATAAAATAAATATATAGTTCAGATTATCATCTGGCATTCCACATACTGCACTAAGGCACGTTTTCAAAGAGATGGAAATACAGCAGCAGGATAAGCTACTGAATACCTATTTAAATGTCAAAATTTGATCTTAAGTAAATATCCCAAGCCAGATTAGAAAGGCATTCTGAACCTTGTCTGGAAAATAAAGAAAAAAGAGCCGCACTTGTTAATTAAGTCTTGTTTCTTTAGTTCACGAAAAAAACATAGACAGATGGGTAATGATACGGGTTTTAACTGTAGCAAAATCCAAACGTGTGATTGTGTCTAAGTTCTAACAAATTAGGAGTGCCCATCAGCTGTGGAAAAACACTGCCTAACTCAAAAATTTAATAAATATGAAGCTTTTCAGAGGAAACACTTTGACTGAAGTGTGCCTTTTCTGATGGAGGTGCACCATCAAGAAATTTCCCACCAACAAGAAATACACAGCATATTCCTTACAACTCGTGTGCTTGGAAGGTGAACAGAGTGACATGCTGCATGGACAGCAATGTTGTCAAGCAGTAATCAAAACTGATCTGTTTGATGATTCACACAAGATTTTAAGATATCCTGCTCCTCAGTGTGAAGAACTTGAGAAGATTTGAACTTTCTCAGAAGAAACGAATCTGATCTTGTGGACAATATCTAATGAAAGATGTTCCTCCTGGAAGGAGGATGGACTAGATGATCTTTAAAGATCCCTACTAACACAATCTATTGTTCTATGAATATGAGAAAAAGATGATATGTTTCCAGAGTTACCAGTTGCCTAAAGACTAAGCACTAATGTGGAGTGGAGAATAGATCTCGGGATCAGGGCTTTGTATGACTGACTTCATAAAACAGCATCAAGGAGAGGCCACAAACTTGCTTCCCCTTAAGAAATCATGATTTTTATGGTGCGTAGGACAGGGAAAACAGATTCAGGTCCTTATCTTGCCAAAAAGTCCAATTCTTCTGCGTCAGTTACTTAAACATTAGTGTCTTGGCTAAGCTGAGCTGTTCTCTTCCTTTGGTTTTAACAAGAAATTTCACTCTGGATGCAAGTAATTTTTCTGATGAAAACCTAAGCAAAACTGCTGTGTTTCTAAATAAGATTTATGTTTTGACAAATCGACATCTTCCAATAAGAAATGTGTATCACTGGAAAATTCCCATCTAGCTTTCCTGATGAGTAAAGTTTTGCTTTACACATGGAGTTAATAATAGTTTATAAGCTAAAGTGAAAAGGATTTTGGGTGAGCTTCCTAAAGAGGAAGTGAGTCAGTGTCTCGGCAGGAAAGTGTTCCAGATAGGCAGGGTTGGAAAACTTACAAAACAACCCCCAACTGTGTGGAGTCACAGGGAGTGGACACGGGATTATTGTGACCCAGACTGCAGAAGGATGGTGATTAGTAGGGGGTCTTACATGTCTTAAGGTATGGTGTTCTCCCATCTCACAGGCAAAGAAGGGCTGAACTGAGTCATTCCAGGGAAGGCGTAAAAGCTAAGGAAGAAGCAGGTGCTGCAGATGGGTGGGTGATTCAGTGGATGGTGTTATTCCTACTGAGTCAATGCTGAAGTAGTTTGTAAGCAGGAAGCTTGGGACACTGTGGCTAGATCTGCTTTCTAAATCCAGTGACATTCGAGGAGCCTGCTATTCCCTCAGTATAATTTCCACAGGGTGGAAATAATATATATATATATAATATATAATATTATATATAATATAATATAATAATATTATATTATAATATATAATATATATAATATAATATAATATATATAAAATATATTATATTATAATATAATATATAATATTATATATATATATTATAATAATATATATATAATATAATCCTTTTTTAATGTAGCCCAGTTGGCTTTCTCCTTTTCTAGGGACTCTGGGTTGGACCTTCACATCGAAGATCTTTTCAGTGAGAAGTACTTTAACATTTTCTATTCTACAGTGCACCAGGAATAGTGCTGGCATTCCCAGGTGAAATTAAATCAAAAGTTCTCCATGGCCATTGTGACTATTGAGGTACCAGTGTTGTCTTACAGAAGCAGGGCTGCTGCTTCTCCTCTAACCTAACTTAATTCATTGCCAAGATAGAAGCCAATTTTACAGAACATGTCCTTTAATATCTATTACCAAATATGTGATTACAAGAACTGTATTGTTTACCTTTTGTGGTTCCAAAGCTCTCTTGTAATTTAACTTTTCTGAGCAAGGATGATCTTTCTCAGTCTTGTTTTCTCTCTCTGTGTATGTATAGACACACATTCATTGATCAAAAATATGTACATCACACAGCATAAAGGAAGAGGTTTTGACCTTAAAAATCATTGTTATTTCCCCTCCAGTTTTCACATTTGGATACATCTTTCCTCTTGCTGGAAGCACTGAGGGTTTAAAAGGTGGGATGCTTTCCTTCCATGCTTTAAATAATTCAGTACTTGGTCCTTTACAATTTCAGGTCATCATTCCCTCCAGTCAAAAAGAGGAAAAATTACAATATTATTTCTGAATTCTGTAAGAGATGCCACAAGCTTTGGTACAGATGGTGCCTGGGAGGTTGGCAGATACTTCTGTATTTTTCTGCAATGTGAGTAAATGGTTCTAAGATTTGGGCTGGCAGAGGTGGCCTTTTAATTTCTGGTGCACAGAGCACTTTCTGAGGAGACCATGTTTTCTGAACCCTCACATTCAGGTTTGAATTGATAATCAGCCATCCCTCCAGACTGGGCAAAATGAACTTAGTGTTTTTTCCTAACTCATGCTTGACATTTGCACTTACTTACTGTTTTCCACACATTTTATTGAGCATTGCTATCGGGATTTTATCTGCTGAGCCTTTCTTCTATTTTCCTCCACCTCCTTCCCTTCTCTTTCACTGAGGGTCTGAGCTCACATGAGCTCAGTAGAGTGAGATTTAGAGAACAGACTGCAGATGGGCTTCATTTCTGAAGGGCTGTAGTAATATACACATATTATCTTTTTCTGTCTAAATAGCAATTTTTGTTATTAAAGGACTTAATTTTGTTTTTGCAAAAAACAAAATCACCCAAACTGTAATTTGAGGAAAATTCTCATTTCAAGATAACAGGGGAAATTTGATGCTATGTTTCATTTAAAAATTGCATGGTTTTTCTTTTTAAATATCACTGTTTCTAAAGTCAGAATGCCACACTGTCTGAGCACCAACTGTAATGAATTTGTCTCACCACCTTTCTGCTTTCTCATTGTACAGATGATTTGTTCAGTGTCACAGAGAAAGGTGGTGTCAGAGCCTGAAATAGAACTGGCTCCTTCTGAGTTTTGGGCTGGTACTTTAAACACAGCACCATCCTTCTGCTAAATCACAAAGAACAGCCACGCTTTAGGCCAGCTAGAGAAGAGAAGCCACCAGGATCCAGAGTCTTCCTGACTCTGCATCTTGCTCCATAGTTTGTTTTTTTTTTTTGTCACAGCATAGACCATATTTTGCTTTCCAGGGAGGAACTGAAACAAAATCCACCGTGTTTGATAGCAATTAAGTTCTGCTACAACTTCCCCGTCTCTTTAATGGAACAAATTCTGAGATGGGAAACCTCAGATGGGATGCCATCTCCTTCACTGCTTAGAAGTTATTTCTAAACAACTTCAGATTTGAGTGATGTGTCTTGAATTCAACTCAACTATTATTTACAGAGTAAGTGAAGAATGAGTGAAGAGTAACAGCGTGTATCAAATTTTTCCTCATTCACATCCCGGCACTGTTTTTCCACAGTGAAAACAATGAATACAGTCTCTGCTTTCACAAAGCTGTTCTATTGAAAAGTATTCAACAACTGCTTCCTATTGAGTTTAATCCCAGTTTCTTTACTGAATATCTTTACCAGCCAGGCATGGCTAGTGGAGCTGTGACTGAGAATTAAGGAGGAAAGAAAATTCTAATGATCTGCAAAATCATTATTTTTAATACTCATAGAAAGCTTCTGATTCTCTTTGTTTGCTTGTTACACCAATATTTGTATTTTTCTTTTTTAATACAGGTCAGAAAAGAAAAGATTCAGAAAACAGGCATCTTTGCTATTGCTTTCTACTACATACAAGTCATATGACTTATTTTAGGATCCCCTTGAACCACTAGAAACACTCCTGGGCAGTATGAGGAAAGGATCTAAGGTGCTGATCAAAAAGATAGAAAAGAACCAGATTGGCTGAAGCAAACTGTAAACAAAAGCTCTATGTGTGCTCAGATTTTGTAGCAAATAAAAATATAGAAATTGTTCACAGGGCACAAAAGAGCTGTGGGTTTTGGATTTGTAATGTCCAGCACAGTGGGGCCCTGATCCTGAACTGCAATTCTTAATGCTGTGAAAATACGCATTCAGATCACTGTCTCCTAAGCAGATAACTATGTCAGGACTGCTGAGAAAGAAATGTCCTCGAAAGGAGGCTCTACCCTTATTCCTGTCCCCAGAGCTTATACCTGAATTCCCCCATCGAGGTTCAAAGAAATGATTCACATCTTCCTGGCCCTAACCCTGTTCTTTGTGAATAGCACAGGGATGTTCTGCTACACATTTCCAGAGGGGTTTGGCTCCTGGGATACCCTCAGCAATAGGCACCTGTATTTTGAATACCTGGACTGAGCCAGACTCAAAGACCTTTTCTGGAGCACCGTGTATGTTCTGGCACTCTCTTCAAAGTGAACGTGACCAGACAAGGAGAGTTTAAGGAGAATGTACAACAAACCTTGAACACATGGAAAAATACGCTTCACCAAGACAGAGTTGAAGTTCCATTTATGTAGCTTACAGATGAAGTTCACAGACGGTTTAATTATAGTTTATTAGCTTTTAAGTAAAGAGAAAGTATTTGGTATTGAAAGGTGATGTAAATAAGGCTGACTTTTTTTCTTTTTCCCCCCTAAAGGAATACTCTTACTTTAAACAGAAGCTGCTTGGCTCAGTACAGCTCATTCACATGAGAGGGAACAGTAATTCTCTTTAGGATTTTAGGGGATGGAGTGGATGAAGTACTGAAGATGGTATACAGCAGCCCAGAGCAGGTGATACATGGTAATAGTGATTCCTGGACTTGAATTCTAACTTTTTCATAAACTTGTGAGTGGAGGGATCCTAACAGAATGGAGCATGAAATTGCAGAGATACTTATATGTAGGTTGCTCCAAAAGTAATGCTTCCTACTTATTTTGATGGAAATTGCAGGAGACAAAAATAGCACTATTTACTTGATAGAGCAAATTATCAGCTACACAACACTGTTTGTCAATCTAGTCATCACCACTTGCTCTGTGCATTTTTCCAGCAATGAACAACAGTCTGCACACTGCACTCGTAAACATCTGCACCTGCAGAGGTGACCTGCTGTTGCTGTCAGCACTGCTGAAATACACCATGCACAACCTCACTGTGCTCACATCCACTGCTTGGTGTCCGTAAACATTCAGCAAGCATCAGTGAATGTCAGAGGGTGCCATTTTTTCCACATGTAGGAATTCAGTGACACACCTTTGCTTCAAATGCACTTCCATGTCAGGTGCCACCGTGTCAGAGTGCCCCTCTGCTGCCATCTGCCACATGGCAGCAAAATGGGGATATTGGTGAGATGGCTTAACCTCTACTGCCATGCCACAAACATCTGCCTCTGATGTTGTGGGCCAACATACAAAATAGGAGGCATTACTTTCAGAGCCGCCCTCATAACATTTTGTCGCAGCACTCAGTGGATGTGTCTGGAACAGATACTACACTGTCCCACGCATTCAGATTGGGCTGAAGAATGTTAAACTGAGTGTAAAGCTGAACAGCAGGCTGGCAGAGAACAGGAGGGGTGGCTGGAGAAGTGTCACAGGTATTCAAGACCTTTATAAGTGATTGTGAACAGAAGATAACACACTTCTTAATCACAGTGTGCCACACTCGGAGAGAAGGCAAATATATTGCAGGATAACGTGCCATCTGATGGCAGAAAATAACCCTCTTGAACTACTTTCAAAGGTTATTTCAAAGCTTGCAGTCGGCATGTTATCAGTACCTTGGGTTTGTGTTAGGCAGTGTTGTCAGAAAACTGTTTTTAAGGTGGTTTTTAAGCCAGGTTTTGAAGTTCATTACTGGATGTGGGTAGGAGGGTGACAGCAATGGGCATTCAAGAAATCTTTTTCCATTGCATGCTTTTCAAATACTATTACTAAAAAGAGGGATTGTAATGCCAGGGGGCAGCCAGCAGGTACAAAGTTGTGTTGAAATCAGAGCTTCTACAGGAGTTGTAGCTGAGCTTGTTGTTTTTTTTTTTTTTCTCCCTGGCCATGCAAATTTTGTGGCAAGCTGTACACTGAGAAGCGCAACGATTTCACAGTGCCCCCTAGCTGAAAGCAGTTCAGAAGGACAGACCTGTCCGGAGAGGAATGCCATCACCCCATCACCCCACAGCGCCTGCTGGCCACCTGCCTAGCGTGCATTGAAACTTCTCACCCTCCTGAGATGACTGCAGCCTGCAACGAAATGCATAACTGCCAGTGAGCTACTTCAGAGGAGCTGCCCGTGGGCACATGGCTGAGCATTGCCACTCTTTGCAGGCCTGTAATCAATGGAAAAAATGAAAACCTGTGCATTAAGACGTAACAGCTTTCAAATGAATTCTCAGAATACCACACAAGGTATTTTCCATCACTGCCATAGTTAGAAAATTTCCTCTTAGTAGAAAATCTGAAAGTCTTTTTGTTTGAAATGTAGACAGTTTCAAATGGCAAAATTCCCTTCAGTTTTCAGCCAGCTCATTTGGGCAGCAGTGCTGGCTCAGGGAAGTGGGAAGGGATATTACCTTGGGAAGTCAGTCTGACCTTATGTCACTCTTTCTCCCACGGGTGTTTTCTTATTTAGACCTGAGGATCCGTGCAAATGAAGGGGAGGCAGGTCTGCACTGCAACATCTCAGCTACCCAGCTCAGTATTCACAAACCCGAGTTCTTTCCAGCGATTACATGTAGTAATTCCCTCATCCCAGCAGAAGAGACAGCATCTTACTAGTTTGTTTCCAGGAGGATGCTGGTTTGATGCTGATCCTCAGAGACATATTTATTTGGGGTAAACCTGTTTATTTATCTTGTGTTGGTTTTCTTCCTGACAACAAGCAACAAGTTCATTGCCTTGATGGGAAATGGAGGTTTGACTTTTCGGTAAGTTCTATGCCCAAAAGAAGTTTGGGGTCCAAGTTTCTACCCAGAGCCACAATATTTTTTTTTTTTCGGGGGGGTGGGGGTGGGGGGGCTATATGACTGTTATGACTGTTCTTTCTTTTACTCTGATTCTTAGTAGAGCTGCAACCAACCAACACTCCAGTGTCATGCCCTGCAACTCATCTCCAAGGAAATCCCTATGGGTGCATCTCAAGACCTGTGGTCAGTGGTTTGGGAGATGGTTTTGATTGTTTCAGACATCGTTAAATCAAAGGGATGCTGGGGGGTACCAACATCTTTGTTTATATGGAATGTAGACTGCCATCGGCTTTTACTGAGTCTGTGATTTATAGCTGCTGTTACCAGCATCTCTTATGAGGATGTATAATGTTTACAGACTGACTAAGCATTGCCTAACTTCTGTAACAGCATTGGTCAAAAGGCAAAAAGGGATGTACTATTAGCATAAATGTTAGAACTTTTCCTCATAGTAGGCATGTTAAACAGAACATTCGTATGCACAGCAAAGAAGTGGATAACTTTTTAAAAAATGTAAAGCCTGTGTTACTGAGGAACTGAAGAGAAAAATGTCCTACAAAATACTGTGTAAACAGAGTTGGGAGGGGAAAAAAAAAAAAAGCTGTCTTGAAAACAGCAAGACTTTTGGAAAAGTTCTATGCCATTTCCAGGTAGCTCTATTTGTAACAGAAATCCTGTTTGTTAAACTGTGTGACTGGGAGATGCTTGCAGGGTAGAAAGACAGAAAGAGAAAATGACAGAATCCCAGAATGCATTAGGTTGGATAGGACCTCAGGGATCACCTGGTTCCAACCCCACTGCCACAGACAGGGTGGCCACCCACTAGATCACAAATTACAGCTCTGACTACCATCCAACATACAAAATCAAGGAGAGGATGGATTTAGCGAGAGACTGTTGTTAAGGCCATCCCAAGCAACGGTTGCAGTATCACTTGGAGGCCCCGTTGAACTGCTGTGGTTGCTGTGCTTGTCTTTGCTACGTGCTTGGTCCCTTCAGCGGTACCTTTGTGTGAGCAGATATTCCTCAGCCTGCCCAGAGCACATCAGCGCTCTGTGACAGAATGGCCACTGGAAGTAGCAGGATGCATGTGGATGTGTAGAACATTGCAAACACTCAAAGGGTTTTTATTTAAGGGCTGCAGTGCCTTAGTGCCTCAGGGAGTGGATTTGGCTGTAGATAGAGAGAGAAAGTAGCAAGACAAGAGCCAAGGCCCAGGCAGAAAGTGGAAAACAGAATTTTTCAAAAACACTGCTTTACCCCGCCTTTGTTAAAAATTCAAACAAATACCCACCAGCTGAAAAAGTATATTGAATAATTGGACTTCAGATACTGTGCCAACAAAGCACACATGGGCTGCGGTGATAAAAGGTTTTCTCCCAGTGGAACAAATCACTTATCAGGCTATGATACAAAGTAAGGAAACATTTCAGTACAAGTGAACTTTAGCTTCACAATAGCTCCAATAAGGGAACGCTGACTTTTGGCAGCCTTATTTGGAGGAGAACTATCCAGACCTACCCACAGCCTTTACTTATCTGCTATTGTGTAATTTTTAATGTCATATTTGCTTGTAAGTGCCCCATAATGACCATTTTCCACTAGAGACACGTACAACTACTATTTTGCAGCCTCACATGTTTCCTTCAGAATTTCTTCTCCTTTTCTCAGCCATTTTGTCTCTTACTTTCTTTTCATATCTTGTCTATTTCCTCCCTTTATTCATTTTCTTAGTATTTCTTCCCTTTCTTTAGTCTCTTTCTTTCCTTTCTCATCTTTCATATTCAGAGCCTGACAGAAAGCCCCATACACTGTCATTTTCTCTTTTAGTCCTTTTTTTTTTTTTTCTTGGTACATTTTCATCAAATACTTGAGAAGAGAGAAAAATTTGGAAAAGCTCTTTCTTTTGTCCTGAGATAGATATTATTTTTTCTTTACACCCTTTTTCCATCTGAAGATGCTAGCAGCATGTCTGTGAGCAGTTATTAGAGCTGCATCCCTACTGCAATTTGGGGGTGCGAGGGACTGGAACAGGACAAAGAGCTGCAGTGTAGAATAGTGTCTGACAACTAAGCCTACATTTTTTGTTATACTAGTATGAAAAGAAAGTAGAGATTTCGTTAAGAATCACAGTCAAGCAGAGGTCCCCAAAAAGCCTATACTTGGTGAGCCCAGTAGCCAGACAGGCTGGCAGGGATGGTCAGGCTCTGCAGATGTCAGCTGACCTGTCCCATCTTCTGTTCTCCTTCGTTTCTCTTTGCGAAGTTGAGGTTTTTATTCCCAGTGTAGTATTATAAAGACTGTTTCTAACAGCTGCTTCTGCCTGTTGGTAGTGGTGCTGTTTTTTCTTCAGAACAGATAGTCTTAAAATACCGATATTTAATTAATTCTTATGAATGTGAACAAACTTTTCAGTTTGTTTGAAAAACAAGACCAGCAAGGCAGACCCGTCAAGCCCAGCAGATGATACCATATTGGCACTATTTAGAGTCATTCCTTACTTCTAATCTGGTTTTGTTTGTTTGTTTTTACAAATACTGGAGAAATTAAGGGAATCTCCAAATTCCACCTGAAGAGGACATACTTTTGATGTTGAACACATGTTTGGAAGGCATCCATGACTTAACAGGAGGTAAAGTGATCCCAAATGCATCATTCTGCACTTGTATGAGAAATGCAAGGGGACACTCTGTAGCTTAAGCCAAGATTACCTCACTTTTCTTTCCTCTCTTGACCCAAGAAAGGGCACAACAAGGTACCAGGCTACTCCCTCTGGTTGGAGGCAGCAAGTACTGCCGCATATGACATTCTGTTGCTTCGACTTTCTATCTTGTAAGGCAGTAGCTTTAAGAAATGGAAGGCAGAAAATTTTAATCTCCTGGAACATTATGTAAAGCTGTTAAATTTTTTTAAAGACATTCTTTGAGAATGACTCGATTGCTGCTTAAGGTGGGGTGTGTGCATGTGAGCAAAGGTTTACACTAAACCAAAAAAGGCCTCCCGGGTGTCCCGGAGCTGTTAAAGTAGGCTATTTCCTGGGCAGGCCTGTAAACTCTGGGCACTTTGAGATCCTGGATGCTTTCCAGCCACGCTGCCAACTTGCAGGCAACCATTGGTAATTCTCAAGCTCAGCCACTCCTAGCCACTAGCCAACAATTCTATTGCCCTGACAGCACAGTTCTTTTCCTTGGTTATTCTCCTGCCAAGCACCCAAAGCTCAGCTACAGACAACCACAGCAAATGGTATGGGTTCCTGAGAATGAGGAATGGGTGAGAGCCGGATGTATTTGGTCTAATGGGAAAGCACTGGCTTTGAAAAATCATTCTTTCTAGGAACTGAACAAAAGTACTCAATTTGTCTTCCAAATTTCCTATGAGGAGAAAATAAGTTCCCCTAAATCACCTGTAACAAAACCAACAGCCTTCACTGAATTCTCTTGATGTCTCATTTTGATAAAAATGCAGTTCCTCATTCTCTACCTTGAAAGCACAATTTTTTTAAAAAATGCATCATTGAAGTAGGAGTCCAATGCAGTAAAAAGTATTTTAAAATGAAAAACTGAAGTATGTGATTGCAGAAAATTCAAACGAGACTTTCTTGGAAGAATTTCTTTAAAAATTTGCTTTTCAAAATGATTTCTTTGACAAAACTCTGGTTTTGACAAAGTTTGCAGATCTGTAATGGGCAGGCCCATGAACAGACCATGGTTCAGATTTTGGGCAGCCTGACCTGGTGAAAGTTGTCTCTGCCAATGGCAGGGAATGGAACTAGGTGACCTTTAAAGTCCCTTTCAACCCAAGCCATTATATGGTTTACTAATCAGCAGTGGCAAAGAGAAGTGTTTCGATCAAAACTTGAAACACGGCCTTCTCCTCTCACCACAGTGTACTGACCTCTGCTCTGCATCTCCTAGCTCAAGCCTGCCCTAGCACTTCCCTAACCTGCAATATAGGCCTAACTGGATATTAGAGAACAAGGGTTTCAGTGGTTAAAAGAGTCTGATATGCTATCCTAATTGAGTATAGAGACCTGCAAAGGAACGCAGCTAGATACAATTCTGCTGTACAGTGGCTATGAGATTAAGTGTTCTTCTTGCTTGTTGTTACATTTTGCTCTAAAAGTGCTCTCTCTACGGATGGGATCCAAAGACCATTGAAGCCAACCGAGAAAATCCCTTGGGCTGAAATTTCTTGGAATTTTGAAGATCCTGGCATTCGTCATTTCTTAATTTCAAAAGCAGAAAAACTGCTAGCTTATTTGTCCTCTTTTCCGTACTGATGCCAGTTGTGGTGCCGCTGGCTATTGAGCTGTGTTCTAAACTTCAGTTACAGCAGTAGAGCTATAAGAAAAAAGTTCTAATTCTGGACATACAAATATTCATTTATCTCTCAAAAGCCTCAGCAAGAATAATGTGCCTGACCTGCACATCTTTTAAAACCAGCTCCTCTGCTCTACTTTTCACCATCTCCTCCAACTGCTTGCAAGCTTCACTGCCTTTCCCCTCATAAAAAGCTGACCCAAAAGAGAAACAAAACAGGGCTGCGGGAATAGAGATGTTCTCCTCCTGAGCTGGGTAGAAGAGCGCACGAAGCTGCTTGGTTAGGGAGAGAAAGGTTTTCCATCCATTCTCAGCCAATGGACTGCGGTCACATTTCAGCTGACCTGACCAGGCTCAATGGCTCTCGGGGAGTTTCTGTGGCAATGGATGAAAATATTTGTATCTGGATTTGTCTTCTGCTGTATTTGTCAACACCACTAAAGGTCAATGTTCTTCCTTGGTGAGGGAAAGATGTTGTCTAGCTTGACAGCAGCATGAAAGCTTAGAGGAGAAAAGCAAGCAGAAATTTTGGCAAGTGGTGGGTCCTTCAGGATCCAGGAACCATTAACCTCTTAAAATGAAGCTGTTTCTTTTTCTCTCCTCAGGACACTTTAGTCATTCCCACAAGAGCAGATTCTTCCAGGCAGCACAGAGAAAGCTGAATCTTGCTGTCAAAGTTAGCAAAGCTTCCAAAACTTCTTGTTCATCTCCTCAACCAAACACCTCAGAGTCAAAGCAGTAGCTTTGTCTAAAAAAGGGAAAGAAAAGAGATGAAGTACAATACTTCTTCTCTTACTAACCCCAGAATTTCATTTCTGGCTTTTAGACTCTTCTGTATCTGTCTACACGCAGCAGCATGGTACAGAAGGAAAGGTTTCTAAAACTGGGGAAATCTCTAGTCTTGTATTTCATTGAAGCTTCAAGGCAATAAAATGCTTTATCTGCCTATCTTTAAAATAGATCAACACCCAAAGCATGATCCTATCCTATGGCTGTACGAATGGGAAGCAAGATTCATAAAATGAATTCATAAAATTTCACTGCGGAAATCAAGAGTAAGAATGCATTAAATAAGAGCGGATCTGAGTCTTGCCCAGTACGCAGATATTTTCCTGTTAGATCCCAGTTTCTACAATGTCTTTTTACAGTATTTTGTTCACATGTAGCTCCCGTACATCTTCTGACTAGAAAATGAATGCATGCAAGACACAGACTTCTTGATTCTGGCAGCATGAAGCAGCAGACATTTAAAAATGTATTTGTCATTTCAAGTAAGCCATTCCAGGCTGCTTTTTCAGTGTGTGATTGGATGTAATTTTTAAAATGTAGAACACTAAAAGAAGAGAAAAATGGAGATACGACTAGTTGTAGGCTCTTGGTTTCGTTCAAGGACATTGGTATACTTGACAAAAATAAGAAGAATATTTACTAAGAGTAGTTTCAAAGAAAAATCCTTGTTTTTCCTCAGCTAATGGAGAAAAAAGTTGTCAAATAGCACATTTTGGGGTTAAAAAGCAATGGTTGTTAGTCATGCCCACTATTACATATAAATGAATACAGAAATAAATCAGCAATGGTTTGAATTGGCATTGGATTTTTAAATCTGGTGGTTCTGATTTTAATTTAACATATCCTGTGGTGCAGTGTGTGAAATATGTACTTAACCCAGATTGTTGTGAGATGAAAGCACACTGGTGTTTATTTTACATTATTTGCTGTAGTTTGTTGAAAGCCAACATTCCTGGGCAGTGAATGCAGTAAGGATGAATCATTTGAACTAGGTGAGGGGTTAGCAGCTGGGATAAAATGAAAGTTAAATGGCTATATTACATTAAATTTGAGTAAAATGGGTTAAAAATTTAAGTCTAGAGAAACCAACATCTTCATTCTGAAATAGGGAATTATGACACTTATTTCTACAGTTTATCTACCAGCGTTTTCAGTGGCAACCCTGATTATAGCTAACTAGCATTACACGTTTTCTACCTTCTGAACCGAGGTGCTGAAGCAAAGTTAAAGACAAATTACTAACAGGAGCTGCAGCGAATGCCTGGAGTGATAGTACAACAGAGGGAGTCGATCCTAATGATTTACTATTCATATCACCATCGCTCATAGGAATCTTAATCAAGAAGCAGGACATCTCCAGATGGAGTATTGAATGACTGAGTAAAAACGATGGGCCCTGTCCTAGAAAGCTCAGCACTGAAGCAGAGGCAGAGGAAGATGACTGAGTAGGCAAAGAGAAGGGAAAGCACAAGGAAATGATGGAACAGCAGCACCTGACAGATCAGAAATGAGCTCAGCACAAGGGCAGACTGCAGTAAAGATTTTCTAGGAGCATCCCAGAGGCTTGTGATGATGGTTTTGACAGAGGACATGGAAGTGACCATACATATGTTTGTGGCGTGCTTGTCTCATGTCTGAGGAGAAATGAAAGAAAATAGGCAAAGGAGTTTGTTGGAAAATCTATTAAATAGGCACATGAGAGGAGAAGGCTTCAGGGAGACCTCCGTGTGGCCTTCCAGTACTTAAAAGGAGCTTATAATCTGGAAGACAGCTGACTTTTCCCATGGTCAGATAGCAATAGGACAAGAGAGAATGGCTTTAAACTAAAAGAAGGGTTATTTAGATTATCTGTCAAGTGGAAATTCTTTCCTCAGAGGGATACAAGGCCCTGGCACAGGCTACCCAGAGCATCTGTGGTGCCCCATCCCTGGAGGTGCTCAAGGCCAGATTGGGCAGGTTGGACCCTGGGCAGCCTGAGCTGGTTGGGGCAGCCCTGCCCACAGCAGGGGGTTGGGGCTGCATGGACTTTGAGTCTCCTCCAACCCAAACCATTCTGTGATTCTATGAATCTATGATTATATGAGGCTCACAGTGAGGGCTGGCTGAAGGCAGGAAATTTTATTGGGTTAGTGAACAGTGCACTGGAGTCCTTGAGAGCAGAGGAGGAATCTTCTGCTGCAATTGGTGAAGACAGCAGAGCTGGGGAAGGGGAGTATCAGCAATAGAGCCAAGGCTACCCATAAGCAAAAGATGCTTATCGGAATGTTCAAGATGCATGAAATAGTGTTTGTTGAGGCCATAAAGAAAAGGAGATGGGAGCAACTGCAATTGGGAATGCCAGAAATCTGTATGGGAGTTTCAGCAGAAAGGAGATGAAAGGCAGAAGTAAAGATGGGAGCTGGGGGTAAAACATTATCACTGAAGATGAAAGGAGAAACCTGGCCCAAATATGTCTTTCAGAGGTATGCACACAGCAAGTGGCACACTCCTGAGGGTATGCGGTATGACCCAAGACTGTCTGCTGAGTGACTCTCTTCCTACCACAGTGGGCTTCAGTTGGAAGGGCAGTGGCTTTTGGATAACACCAAAGGGACAGGCCTCCTGGATGGATGGAGCAGATAACAGAGCTGTAATCATCAGGGACAGGAAGAGGGACTTGGATTTTGTGCTTGTAAGTGAGGTTACACAAAGGTTACATCAAAAGACAAAGGAAAGAGAAATAGGTGCACAAGTCCTTGGGAAGAGGGGCAGGGCATGATGAGCATGATCAGAAGGAAGACACAAAGAAGAAGACACAGAAGCCAATGGACCACCACGTAAGGATGATGGCTTCATGTGTACCTGATCAACAAGAATACACTGCTTTCTTTGGGGCTGTTCACTGCTTCTTGTGATTTCACAAGTGAGTCTGCAGAGGTTTCTTGATGGTCTCTGTCTTTCTTCTTCCATCTTTAGCTGCTCTCCTCACTCGGCTGTGAGTGACCACAGAAGAGGCTGAGGACAGAATGGGACATCTCACATCAACTTGAGTGTTTGGAAGATCAACAGTCATGAAACCCAAAAGAAAAAGAGGTGTTGAAAGCTGCCCAAGTCAGGAAGGCAAACACATTGTGGAATACAAACAAAATAGTAACAGAGAGCATTCTTGAGCTGGCCAACATGAGGGACACGGCCACTGGGAGTGGTAGTGATGGGTTGACAGTTGGACTACATGGTATTAGAGATCTTTTCCAACCTTAATAATTCTGTGATTCTATGTGGATACTAAAGATAAAAGGCTCACTGTTACCCTGTTCTTCCTAATATCAGCTTTCAGAGCCAGCATAGTTAGTCCTTCGCCACTTTGTAGGTCTGATTCATGTGGCAGCAACCAGCAGAAAAGTACTTATTAATCATGACATTGTCTGGGAAAGGACTGACGGTCTCCAAAATCAGTCATGTTACCTTCAGTGGAGGATAATATGTCTAGAAGCACAGAACCATAGCACCATTAAGGTTGGAAAAGACCACTGAGAACATCCAGTCCAGCTATGAACCCATCATCACCATGCTCTCTATCCAGCAGCACTAATCTCAGTGATGCTGTTTGGGAGCACTAGACTCACATAGGGCGAGGATAGTCCTGCGAGTTTGGCCCTTCTGTGTTTAGCGTAGAGCTTCCACAGGTGAAATCCCCTCGATTTTCCATTCACTATAGGCTCGCGTCCCGCGGTACGGATGAAGGTGCCTGCGCCGCAGCCGGGCCCGGCGGACGTCGGGGCTGCACCTCTGCACCGCGGCCGCCCGGGGGAGCGCAGGCGCCGCCGCCCCGCGCCCCGCGCCCGCCCCGCATCTCCGCGCATCGTCGCGCGGGCAGGCGGCGGTAGGAGCTGGCACCGAGCGGGTGCTTTCGGTCTCCATTCAGAATAAAACATCCCCCCCCTTCCCCTGCCCCCCTCCCCGCTCGGCGCGTTACATAAATTTAAACTTTTCCATTATCGAAGCTCTCAAATATTCTGTGCGAGGTTACAAAATGTGTTTACTTACAAATTTGGAAGTAGCGACAAGACGCAATGCAGTGAATTTGTCATCTGCTCATGACTAGCAGATGGTCCTCCTTCGTTGCAAGCGAGCTGCGTGAGTCACGTCTTGCCTGGTTCCTCGAATGGAGCCGAGGAACTCTCTGGCAGCGTGTGGACAGTGTCACCCATCACCAATCAACCTCCACCTGGTGGAGGGCTCTTGTGCATGGGGAGGTTTTCACCAGGCCTTTTGTGAAGGTTCTGTGTCCCTCCTTCTTCCACATCATTAGATTAATTTGAGTGCCACGCTTGTCCACAATGACTGCTTCACGCGGCTCTTGCAATACAAAGGGATCTTTAAATGGGAATGCGTTACAGATGATCTGAAAGAGATAACTGTGAGTTATGCTGAAGCAGGCTCAGTTTTTAGCACTGGGTGAAGCCAAAGTGGGAAATGCAAAAGAGTCGACTGAGAGCCCTTTGCCTGGAATCAGCACTGCTGTAGATAGTGCTGTGACAGCCCTGTTCCCTGTGCCAAGGCACAGCATGCCGAGGTTTGCTCTAAGCTGTCTTGTTAGCCAGGAATCAAAAAATAACATAAAATCAAAATCAGAGCAACAACTTCATTGAGTCAGGGGTCTGTGCACAGCTTGCAAGATCTGAGTTGCCAAACCTGGTAAAGTAATGAGGCTGGACGCTTTCCCATGTGGCCTACTGTAGGGAGCCTGCTTTATCAGGGGTTGGACGAGGTGATCTCCTGAGGTTCCTTCCAACTCTTACGACTCCTTGATCCTGTGAGACTCAGTTTTATTGCAGGTATATTGTTTCATTAGGATAAAGTCATCCAAAACCTCCTCCTGTCTTTTCCCTTCAGTTCTTCGAACAATTCTGTGACCATTATATTTGCGTGGTGTTCTCTTGTTAGTTTTCCCTCAATCAGGCCACATCCCTTATTTTGTCTTATCATGGAAGTCTGCAGATGACTGGTTTTCCTTTGTAGGTTTTTGTATTCTGTTTTGTAGATTCTTCACAACGGAAGAAGAGGGAGGAAGTTTGAATGATACAAAATGAGATGCTAAGTGATGGGGAAAGGAAGACATCAACCTGAAAATGTTATGAAAATGGTTTGAAGTGCTTTGTTTGCAAAGTGGCTAAGTGTTAAGTTGCCAGGCTCTCTTAAAATTAACTCCTTTCCAAAGCTATCATTTATATGGCATAATACTGGTTGGTCTTTGGTGGATGCAAGAGTTCCATTCACTCACACCAGCACTGTGCAAACTATATGCAACAGCCGGATGTTCAGACATTTGCATTATGTGAGACACCTGCCTGTAGGGAGCCCAGATCAAGGCTGATCCTTACACATCCTTCCCTTCCAAGCTGGGATATTCTATGATTTCTGTCCTTCCTGTGCCCAGGAAGATCCAAGCTACTGGACAATCCTGGCTTTCCTGTCCTGCTCCAATGAAATCCCCAGCACCTTTCAGAAGTTTATGGAGAAAAATGCTGATGACTCCAGCTCACGAGTTTGCAGTCCTCACTGCTTTGGACAGTAGTCTACTGGAGGGTAGTCTCTGCTCCTACTCTGCATTGAGAGTAAAGCCTGATTGGACAAGGCTGGGCTTTTCCTGGTGAGACTCTTCACAGCAGGAGCTCTCATGATTTGGGGTGTCCTGGAAATGAAACTTAAGGCAAGGAGGTAGATCTTGGGGTGGTGGTTCTGCCTTAGTACCTCAGCAGCAGTGATGAAGCTGCTGCTTCTGAGTTACTGCTCAGTATGCAACTGTGACAAAAGGTGGAAAACTGAGAGGTGGTGGTTTTCACAGAATAGTAGAATGGTCTGAGTTGCAAGAGACCCTTAAAGGCCACTCCCTACAATGAACAAGGGCATCTACAGCTGGACTGGGTTTATCAGAGTCCCCTGCAGCCTAACCTTGAATATCTCCAGGGAAAGGGCACCCACCACATCTCTGGACACCTGTTCCAGTGCCTCACAACCCTTACCATAAAAAACTTCTTCCTTATACCTGGCCTAAATCCCTCTTCTAGTTTGAAACCATTTCCCCTTTTCCTATCACAACAGACCACAGGAGGGCGTTGCTGCTGGAGTTGGTTTGGGAGGGGTGACATTCCTGGGAGCTTACGGGGGACCCCAGAACAGGTAACCACCAATAGCAGAGTGCTCCAAAGTGCTGAGGAGAGGCTTGCCCTCTTGTTTCCTTTCCTCTTTCCTCTCGTTGCTGCCAGTAAATTCAGGATTAGGAAGCTGACAACTGTCTACACACTCTGGAAGAATACAGTGACCACATGCAAAATTTATAGCCTACAAATATTGCTGTAGGTGGGAATATCAAATTATTTTGTGGGAGTTTTAGGCCTGGGATTCCCTATGCATGCTGGTGGTGAGATGTGCATCTTGATGTGTTGCACCCCTGCAGCCAGACATGCCAGTGAGAATGGCCAGCCCCATGCTCCCAGCCCCATGCTCCATGGCACTGCTGAGTCCCAGGGGTGGATGCTTCCCTGCTCTAAGCCCCAACTGCTTTGGCAAGGTGTAGGTCTACCTATGGGCTGCACGTCTTGAGCTCAGCTTTGGTTCCGTAGTCAGACCAGCTTGTCTCAGGTCGGTGTGGAAGCTTCTTTTGCTCTGTTAAAACCCTACAGCCCTGGTCTGTCGCCTGCTTGAGCAAAGTCATTCAATAGCTAGGATCCTTCCCTTAGGGTCTCAGTGACTTACTGTGCAGAATGTCCTGTACAAACAGGCTCAGCTTTTTTTCACAAGGCTCTGTTTGTCTGCTGGACCCTACACCCTGCTGCAGCATCCTCATTGCCCAGTAAGCGAGGTAGCACAGGGGAGAGCCTTGCCAGGCTGACACTGAATAGATGTAGGTGCTTCTGAAGACTCCACTTGTAGGTGCTGATGCAAGTTGAAAACTTGTTTCTCTCCATGCGTCAATGCAGTGACACAACCTCAAGATTTGACACCTTTAGAATCTTCACCCTGTGCATGAGTTGGAGGATCAGGAAAGCTGGTATGAGGCCTGCAGGGGGAAAATGAATTTGATGGAAGTTCTAAATAAAAGGAATTGGCATAGTGAGCTTATACAGGGTTGGCATTTCCCATTTCTCGTGGTGTTTGAGATCCAAATTCAAAATCGTAAGTAAAATCGTAACTTGTGAGGATGAAGTGGTAGAGGTATACCAGCCTCACCTTGTCATCACTGTTGGAAATAGAGAATTACAGCTGTGAAATTTAGATGCTATGGAGGACTGCTAGCTAGCCAGCAGTGGGGCCTCACCTCCAAGCTGAAATTCTGATGTAGTAGGAAAGCTTTTAGTTGCTTTGAGTCCCCTTTTTAAGTCTACTGTGATGCATATAAAATGTTGTTTATTCCTGAGAAAGAACTACTGTTTTTTCCCTTGAAGATGCTAAGGGTAAGAGCTCCAAGTTACATAGTCTTGCAACTCAAAATCAGACTTTAAGATCCTTGGGAAACTGAAAAATCAGGAAATTCTGGAAAACCCATCATCTTGGTGCTGGCTATTTGAGAAAAAGGAGAAAAAGCTTCAAAGCCAGTACCTTGCTTCTAAGCATTTCAGTTTAAAGCTAGCTAGGTGAGAGCCACACAAGCTGTTCACTGAAACCATATAGTTGAAATACTGAAGAACAACTTACTGTTAGATAGCTATAATGAAGAATACAGATCTCCTGATTCTGTTGCAGGACTAACATAGAAAGCAGTCAGTCCACATAGCTTTTCCATGCCCCAGCTTCCAGCATAAAAGTATGAGTGATATTCATCTGTTTAAAAATGACCTTGCCAAGATCAGCTATTTCATGTTTAATAGCTGTTTTGTACACCTCGGATGAAGAAAATGCAACAGAAGGGCAAATCTTATCGAAAACAGAATTATATTTCTTGATTTCCAAACCCGTCTTAGCCTCAAGCAAGTGAGAAGCTTGTATAGCAGTGAATATGATTAACCATGATTGAAGCTACACGTTTCCTAGACTGGAAGAACTGCTAAATCTCCAGATTTTGCCTCTCCATGTCACTGGATGTGATACCATACACCTGATGAAGATTGCTGCACACAAGTGTTTATTTTTCTACTAAAGTAGCTGACCTACTTCCACCTAGCAAGGGTGGTACGTGCTGTTTCTATTCAAATGCCCTGAGACCAACATGGAGGTGGGAGTTTTCCTACTTCCAAACCTCCTCAAGGAGAAGCTCTGTCTCGCATGAGGCTTGAAGATGGGCTAGACACCTCATGCTCCCATTCTCTTTCTGAGATCTGAATGGAGACAACCTCTCCCAATGAACACAACAAGCACGTCTTACCCTGGGAAAGTATGATAAACACATGAATGCCATCCAGGTCATGTAAGGGTGAGCTGATGATCCTGCTGCTTTGCTGCCCCACTGTTGAGAAGTCCAGTGGAAGCATAGGGCTGCGGGACTAGTGCTCAGGGCCAATTTCAGACCAGTCACGGTGTCTGACTGCAGAACAGCTGCCTGTAGCTCAATCTGGCTCTTCTTTGCATCAAAAAACAAAACAACAACAACAACAACAACAAAGGAACTGCAGTTTAGTTAAAGAGAACCAAGCCTCTGGTCTCGGGGGATATAAGATATGCCTTTATAATTAATTTGTATATTTGCCTTGCTGCGGTTGTCTTTTGAAGATGCATAGAAGAATGTAGCTGGAGGCTTTTTCCGAATTTGTATTACTTGGGATAGACGGGCTCTGAAATAAACCTGAAACCTGATGTGGGTGGGAGGATGGAGGCTCTGCTCTAGCATTAATCCTGTGATAGTACTTTCTAGCTGCTTGGGCTCTGACTGAGCAGCCCAGCAAGCATGCCCTGGGCTCCCCAAATTGCTTCCTAGGACAGCAGTGTGTACCTAACTCCAAGACATGCTGAAACGGATCTGTGGGGCTTCTGATTTCTTCCTTCACTTTCTGATTATCAGTGCCTTCTAACAAGAAAACCAAGTTGCAAGCATGTAAAGAAGGGCCTTGTGAAAGAGGAGCAAGACGGGTGCCAATGTGAGCGTCTGTAATTATCTGATGGCTGCGTTTGTGAAATCTCTGGGCAGTGTCAGCGAAGGGCTGGTTCTGGAGAAGTGGCAGCCCTCTTGCCTGATGCCTTTAATCCTGACAGTCTCAGCTGCCGTGGTTCGAGTCATGGAAAACTCCACCCTTCTTCCAGCCTCTGATCAAAATCTGTATTTCAGAGAGAAACACGGAAGAGCAAAGGAGTTAAACAAAAGTTCAGATAAGCATAATAAGTACTGGAAAGATGAGATTCTCCAAGCAGAGTGCTGTAGAAAGAACTCATGTTAGTCTGGGCAAGGCTCTCATCAATTACAGTGCGCAGAACTAGCTATTCTTGGACTCATAAGGAGGTAAGGGATTTGTTTCCTCAGCTGCATGGAGTCATGCTATGAGATATCATTAAGTAAGAATAATTAGGTTTCGAGTTTTCAACACACAAGATTTGTATCTTTCTTTGTCCTCTCCAAAAAGACCTCTCCTACTTGGTAGCCTGGATTTCTGTACTTTCTAACTATATAATCATTACAAGCAATCCATGTCTGTGCAATACGTGGCTGTGTTGCTTTGAGCATCTCTAGATAAGCTTAATAATTAATACTTTGGGGGTGATAACAAATACTGACAAATTTTTTAGTTTGAGCAGTTCATTGGTGATCTACAGATTTAATTTACCTGTAGCGATATTTTGACTGCAGTTAAGAAAAATCACAGGAATAATTACAGTAATATCTCAGTGGTCAGGGTACTTGGTTTCCTGGTTGAAATGGCAATGTGAGGAGCTAACATCCCAGCACTAAATTTTCAAAGTGTGGGAAGCACGCGTGCAAAGGCTCTGATGATTAACTTTCTGGCACTGGCTGCTCCCTGCGACACCACAATCATTACTTCAGGCAAAAACAAATTGTTCCATGACGTTTTGTTGCTTCATCAGCAGAAAAAAAAAAAAAAAAACAACCCCAAAAAAGCAACTGTTCAGCTCAATTTTCTGCCAAGGTTGATCTTTCTCTTCCTTTCTGTGCATATGGAGGGTCCCCAGGAGGCATATGGGGGGTCTATGGTGATACTGCGTGAGAAATCAGAATTAAGGTTGGAGGAGTGCAAAGACGTCTCTCGTGTCCAGCTGAGGTTGTTGGATGGAGAGGAGCCCAGCGAGAGCCTGTATTATAGAAGCATTTGGGATCTACTGAGGTGTTTATCTTTGCAGTAAAATGAATCTTTTTTGTTGTCTTGTTTTCAGAGGCCTACTCTTGATCTATTGTAAAATTGTGTTATTCAGATCTGGCCCACAGTCTATCACTGCTAATTTTGCTCAGGGTTTAGATTCGGTGCTTTTTTTTTTTTTAAAGGCAATGCAGATGCTTTATTGTGTGACTCGGTGTTGAAGATCCCAGGAAAAATAAATGAGTAAAATTAAAGATAAGCTCCAGGACTTTAAGAGGATCAGACTTGCTAACTCTTCATAGGTAAAACCAAGTTAGAACATGGACACCCACTATGAGAGTGGGACCAGACTTATAGGGATCTGACAACTTCTTTTCCCACCCACCCTTTTACCCAACAATGACTGGAATGACACTCATTTGGGGCTATGGCTGGTGCTATTGTCACAAAATCTGTCACCCTGTTAACAGAAGAATAGTCAAAGACTTGGTATCAAGGTTTCCAAATCAGAAAAACATAATTGGGAATGATTTATGCAGAGCTACTTATTGATGAGGTAGGAAAGCACAGAACTTCTTTCTGAAAGAGCAACTTCAAACAGATTGTGTCAGAAAGGAGAAATAATGTCGCTGTTATGAGATAACTATTTTTAAACCTGGTTGCTTTATTACCATTCACAGGGAAGGTGTCTTGTGCTAATGTAGCTCCATTAAATTACAATTTCCCTCTGCAGTTTGGAGTGTTTCGCCGCTGACTACAATGGGACAGGGTTTTAGACCAGACTACTAATGAGATGGATGTTTGCACATGCTTGGAAGTAATAACTCATGATCAGAATAGGATGTGCTCTTTTACTAGCAAGCAGCTCTACTAGGGTCTCTTTCTATATGCTCTCAAGCTCTACCTCAATAGGCATAGCAGAAGTCTTTTTGGCTTTGTGTCTTCTTTGAGATTGTGGATGTCTTTGCTACCGTTCTCCAAGGCAGCTGGCAGATTGAGCCTGCCTCTCCTGCATGCAAACAACGGTGACCAATGTTGGTCTCGAGAGCATGGAGGGAGTAGAGAGGGTCCTGATCTCAAAGAGAGCAAGGGAATGAGAAGGTGCAGGAGGAAAAGAGAAGGGCAGAAAGTCACTTTAGCCAGATGAAGGTGATGAAGCAGCTTTTCCTTTACCTGAGTAATTTCATGCCAAGGCACTCACCCAGCTGTGCATCTTGGGGTACGCTGCATAAACATAACTTACACATTTTTCCCAGATGCACCCTTCATTGCAGTGAATGAAATGATCCAGGATAATTCATTGCAGCTATTATAAAAATAATATGATTCTGTAATACATCTGTATCTCTTAAATTTAGGCCATTCCCAATTCTTGCTGGTTTCATCAGTCACATGCTCAGAAATGCTTTCACTGCACTAAGGAGAATGATAAAAACTATAAATCAAGTGTTTAAATCCCTAAAACCATGCTAGCTTGAAAGAAATTCAAAATCCCAGGCAGAGAGCCAGGTTTTGTTATTAAAATTAAAGGTTCTTCTGCATGTGCTAATGGTTTAGATGTCCCGGATGTTCTAGACAAGTGTATTGTAGGTTTTACAGTGGTGATAAAATGCAAAATTCACCCATAAGTCTTGCTGACGTAGAGGATAACAACAAATATATACATGTGTGCTTTTAAAAACGTTGTTTTGAATCTGCTGGGGAAGAGAATGTAGAGCAATGTAACTTCTCCAGAGGTTTTGGAGATGAATATATGGATTGCATTAGGAACATACCTCATTTTCTAGTTGAAATTGTAGTGTTTAATGTGCAGCATGGACATACAGCCTGTAGCTCAATGAAATACATTCTGCACATCAACATATTCAGTGTTAAATAATGAGACAAATTTTGCAGGATCAGAAAAAGAGACATGACAAAAATGACATAGAGAATAGAAAGTCCGATTACAGGAAAGGTGGAGCATCTGTTATATTTATGGTCGATTTTCCATTTCCCTACATCTTTGGTAACAATTACATCAGAGTTCATGTAGAGATTGCTATAAAGTATTTTTAAAAGACCAGGCTAAATGGATTAACCACTTCTTGCTGATGTGGCTGAACCTGCTTCGAGTTTAAGCTGCTCGTGGTGGGTTAAGCTCTGGAGTCACAGTCCTCACAAACTATTCTAGTAGATAAAGCTACATTGTGTAACAAAAAGCATTCATATTTTAGCGATCAAGGCAAGTAAACTGACTTCTACAAGGCAATATTCCTAAAGCATCCCAGCCCTTTCACATACGACATATAGGGATGCCCTGGCATTAAATAGACTTCCTGAACCATCTTTCACAGGAGACAACACTGGATTTGCAGTCGGGTTTCCATCATTGCTGACAAATGCTGTTTGAATTTCTTAGCCCCCGATATTCTGAAATGTGGCAGGAGAACAAAATCAAACCCTCTACAGCATATTTGGGTCTCTCCAATCACTTGTGGCTTTACCACAAAATAACCAGTGGGTTTAAAAAAAAACAACCACTGTGACCTTGTATTAGAGAACAAGATCAGTAAGAGAGTTCTGAGAACACTTCGGCCACCTGCCTGCAATCACAGCTCAGTTCCACATGGCAAACTCTGCCCTTCAATGTATACCTACAACTGTTTTTCTCAGTGAGATGGTGTCCACTTGATTCATACTGGGAAGGCATGGCATTTCCAACTCATGGCCCATGGCCACATGAGGCCTGGCATGGCTAGCAATGCAGCCACCCCTTGCCCCAAGTCATGAAGGCAGCAGCTCCTCACTGCAGAGTAGCCCTGGACATGCACTCATTGCTCGGCAACAGCCAAGCAATCAGCATGTTGTTAACGCTATGTCTAGTGACTGAAACCAGGGCACTGGAAAAGCAGTTCTGCGTAGCGCTCACTCAAGTGATGGTAACCAACTGTATGCATTTTACTATATTGGCTTAATGCAGGGCTCTGAACAATGAAGAATATGCAGCCACGCCTTCTCTTGGCGTGGATTTTTATGAGCACAGCATGCAGGCTTTTCTTCATTGGTAGTGAAAATGCACAGCTAATGGTGGTGACTATTGTGAAAAAGAGTGTCTCGTAGCTGAGAATTTGCTCTATCAAATAGTGTTCTTGTGCTCTTGGTGTCTGCTGCAGTTTCCATGCAAATAAATAGGAGGCATTACTTTCAGAGCAACTTATGTATATGTGGCCCAAAACAGTTCAGTTCTTCACTCAGTGCGGCCCAGGCAAGGGCTGCAAAACTTTGGACATCCATGAAGTAGAGGTCCCTGTCATGATGCCAGATGCAGGGAAATCCGAAACAGAAGTGTTCCTCATAGATAGATTCTTCACTTTATGCAAAATGTGTTGTGACACATTATCTCTTCAACATGTAGCAAAGTGTACTTTGCAGTGATTGAAGAAATTCAGTTAAATTGAGCTTGTACTTGTGTTCTGGTTGGCTATTTATAGCAAGTGTGGGAGTGTGTTGGCCTCTTCTGACAGCATATCATGGCCATCTTAGATTCTGTAAGCTCTTTTTTGTTGCTACAGTAAGTGTTTAAGAAGTTTAATCTTAAATTTGTAAGAGCTTTTGAAATAAGTCTGCTCAAGACACATTAACAGAGTTAGATCAGGAAATGTGCACAGAATGAACTCCCGTGCATTTTTTGACAAGAAGCGCTGTTGGGAGTGGGCTACCTCCATGCTTACTGCTAATGCCTGGACTTGATGGGCCATCAGCAATGCTGTGTGGATCTGTTTGCCGATGACATTTCAAGAAAAAGTGTTTTCTGAAACACTCAGATTAAGTGATTTAGGAAACCAGTTCCCAAGTTGTTGTTGAAAGCATTTTGCATGGCATGAACTAGTGTAGTCAGAGGCAAAAGAGTTAATTTTGCTTCAGTAAAAAGACATGGAAATAATTTTTTTTTCTCACTAATTAAATATGAAACTGACTAACTCTATGCAAGTGTAATTTTCTTATCTTATTAGCCATGTTCATTTCTGAAGTGAATAACTACCAGCACTGGTACAGTATATGGGCAGAATAATAGTCGTACTGATTTTTACTTTAATCTCTGAATACAATTAGCATAATTTAAACCATTACAAGCTACAGCAGATAGAAATCACATTATGGAGACTGTAGGTGGAGAAGTGGGTGGTCACATGCAGAGGGAAAACTGGAAGAGCACTTAAAATACAACCAAATAATAATCATGCAGGGGAATGTAGAGCTAGATGGAATTCAAAGGCACATAATTTCTGCTGATGGGGAGAGAGAAGCAGATAATAGAGAGCAAGGTTCAAGGGCTTCTACTGCTGCAAAGGCTGGTCCCAAGAAATTCTGCACCTCCATTCACTCTAACCTTGTTTATACAAACAGTGCTTCCAGGCAGTTGCCAGCACTCTATAGGCCATAGCAGGAGATGTTTAGGACAGCAGCAAGAGGCTGGTGAAGTAGAGAGCATGACATGAGAAAGATGACATTTATACATAGGCAGAAGGAGTGATGGCCTTCCTCATGAGCATTTTTAGTTATTTGTCTTCAGGAAATAACAGTGTAATCTCTCTTTTAAGGCCTCTTTTGTGGTGAGAATTTTTTTTTTGGTACAGGTAGCAAAGGGCAGCAACATTTCCCTTTCCCTTGTTAAAAGGAAACAGGGGTAATAGTTTATACAACTACTCTATGAAGCATAAGCTCCAAATTCTATTTTCTGACAGCACTGAGGAGAAACAGCCCAATGGAGATTTATGGATGACATCAAAGAGGTGAGAAAACCAAGATATGGTGGGGGAAGGAAAGAGGCAGGTCAGATGAGAAACCACAGAGAGAGGGAACTGGGATCAAAGGTATGTTTGAGTGGATCTTGTGTGAAAGGAAGAATTGAGGAAGGAACAAAAAGAGGGAAAGGATAAGCTGGAAACCCTGTTGGGCAGGACTGTACGAATGGGCAAAGACAGCTACTGAAGGAAGAAAGTACCAGGAATGAGAAGAAAAGAAAGAGAAGAAAATGAGAGACAAGTTGGTGCAGAGAAGCCCAAACCTGAGGGTAGTGGGAAGAAGGTGCTCCTGCCACAGCCTAAACCTGAGCTTGGCACACTCACATCTTCCTACTTCTCTGTTCTTAGCCAATATTGGTAAAACCATGGGGAAGCCATTATATCTCACCTCCTGCAGCAGCTGAGCCATAGAAAGGAAGCAGGGATTGAAGATTAAAACCCATGAAAAGAACAGTCTAAGCTTTTGTCGTTTGAAGACACACCTGCCTTCTTTATTTACATCCCATGCCAGTTTCTCCTTATGCAAGAAATCATCACCATGGTGTTTTCCAAGCAAGTAACAAATACCAGGAATCTAACCAGTAATAATTTGAAGTTGGGCGTAAATAAATTTCTTTATGTGTCCCTTTTCTAATAGCTGCAAGGAATTCTGTAGGATTAGATTCCTTAGCAGAAACCCTTCTGAAAAGTTACCAAAGACAACAACTGAAAAGCAGTGCTGAGCTGGGATCGCATACATTAATCATTAGGCAAATCTTATTTATATCCTGACAATTTGGCCAGAGCGTGCTGTTTGAAACGAACTAGAAATGTTCTTCATCATTTCATGACTGTGAGTGTACTGCAGCCAGGCAGAACTGCTGAAAACCATAATATGACTTCAACTTATTTTCCACATCAAATGTATTGATTTCCCATCAGCAAGACAGTTCTGATGCGAACCATGGACTTCATTCCTAAGTGGCTATTTTGTCACTTACTCTTCAAAACTTCTTCCTATGAAAAAAATACCTTTGAACTAAATTCTCTACTATACGATAGACTGCTGTGACCAAACAGCACTTGCCTAGGCAGCCTTCCAGCTGGGCAAGTAATCAGGCTGGAAATTGAGGAGCTTGGATTGTGGGCCCAGGTTCCCCAGAAAGGTGAGGTCCTCTCAGGCCCTGGAGTTTTTCAAAACTCTTATGGATGAGGCCCAAGGTGGTCTGTCCAACCATGAAGTCAGCCCAGCTTTGAGCAGGAGAGGGAGATGAAGACCTCCAGACCTGCCCTCCCACCAAAATAATGTTGATGCCCAGGCTACCATTGGCCTGCAGTCTGGAATTAGCTTTTTCACTCTATTTCCATTTGCTTCCAATTTTTAGCTTTCAAGTGTGGTGGAGAGGAGACCTCCTTAGCCTTGTTCCTACTGAGTTTGCATAGAGAGAGGAAAATACTCAGCCCCACTTGCATTTTTATAATGAATTAAGCAAAACTACATTTAGATAAGCAATGTATTTAGTGTGCATGTATGGGGAGGAGATTGGCCAGATGATCTGTAGAATCATGATTCAGATGAATGTATATCACCTCTAGAAGTATGGGTGCTGTGTAATGTTTACAGATGAGCAGTATGCATAAAGTAAAGATCCATACATACTGTACAGTTGTATTTCAGGCAAGAACAATAGATGGTGATATCTGAAGACAATATTTTCAAGATGTGATTTTTGTGTATTAAATTAATATTATCTGTATTTAATGGATGGAGAGAAAGAATTGCAACTGCATACTAGTGTCCTGTCGCAAAAATTTCAGCAAATCTAGTTCAGTAATTAAGGAGTAGATATCTTCCATTTTTTTACAGTAAGTTTTGTGCTTTACAGACTTTTAAAGAAGATTAACCTACTTAATGCAATTAGCTATAGAACAGCTATTGGCATCTATCTCTTGAAAAGAGCCACCAAATACAAGGTGCTTATATTTCTGAAGGTGAAATGAAGACAGCAAGTAAGCCATATTAATATATGTATAGCACTCTCTAGTTCTGCTATTTGATTTAGAAACAAGTTATGAAAGAATATGAAATGACAAGGAGGACACCCCTTGCCCAGCCCAACCTCTGAAGAAATAGCAGCAGCCCTGCAGCTTTGCACTTGTATCTCAGAGCCTGGGCTCTATATTTAACAAGCTTTCCCTGGCTCCCACACCCAGATGAATTCATTGGAATGCAGAAGGAAAGCAAGAGCTCATCTGACTCATTAGGAGGCTGACACGCAATTACCATCAATTAAAAGTGCCTTCTAGAGCCACTGCGGGAATTTGGGTGTGCTGAAATAAATGAAACCATCAGGATCTCTGTAAGCGGGACTTCAGCTCAGCGTTTTGCTCAGGACTTATGCAGATATGATTAATCTGCAAGAAATCATTTGCTGGTGCGCTGACTAACAGGTGAAGGGATCCTCAGAAAAGCAAAGCCTGCTGAAGTTTTCCTTCTTCCTCTTCACTCTCCATGACTTGCAAGCAATATACTCAGAGAAAGAGAGTATACAGAAACAAACAAACAAACAAATAAAAAAACCAACCTATGGTAACAAAAATATGTTGCTGATGCCAAGAGGCTTCGTATCTTTCACTAGTCATTAATAGTCTAAAATTAGAAGAATTTTAGAAAATAGAAGTGTGATGACAAATGATTTACAGGTTCTGGCTTCACTGTACCCAGGTAAAGATGGGGTGTAATCACTGTCGTTTCCTAATCCAAGACCCTATCTAGTCTTAATTTTTTAGATTTAGAATAAAATACTTAGGAGAATGCTGACGACTTGCACTTCTGGAAGTTTAACTACTGCTGATTACATTTCTTTATTGTAAATTTTCTGGAAAAAAAAAAAAGCCCTGATCAATTATACATATGTACATGAACTACACAAATATTTTGAAAGTATACACAATAAATATGTGCCTATGCTATACATATTCACTAGTCATAAGAAGCAGCCAATCCTACCTTTGTCTACCTTGTTATCTAAGATAATTGCACTCTTTCTTCAGGAAAAAAAAAATAAAAATCTTCCTACAAGATCTTTTTTTTTTTTTTAATGAATATTACTGTGTTCTTTCCTTCCTGTCTGCAGCAGGCAGTTATTTCATGGAGACAAGTGTGCTTAGGATCTTCAAAAAGGCCCCATGCTCTTTGTTGGTGTTTTAGACGTACACACATACTCAACGCATTGAGACCAATCAATTACCAAGCATGGAGAAGGTGTCAAGGTGAACAACTTGACATTATCACAACACAGTAGCATGTTCTTATATGATCAAGGAAGTTCGTAGATGGAGAACACATCAGTTCCCATTCCATTCAGTGTTACCAGGTAGAAGCTCACCTTTTTCAGAACAGGGGGTTTTGTTCAATGTGTTATCTGTAAGCAAACAGGTACTGGTTTTGTTTTTATATGAAAATCCCTCCAGATATCAGGAACAATCCAACTGACAAAGAGAAGTCAAAAACCTTGTTTTACTTAACGTGGAGTAACTATTAGATATTCCTGAGATTCTTACTGTTTCTTAAAGAGAGGAGTGCTTCACTAGAAGACACGTGTCAGTAAAATATAGAGATGGTTACATTAACGATATGGATAATAATTCTTTTGGATATATGTCTATAAGATTTGCAGCCTGGTTTCTCCCCAGGAGTTATATGAATTATGGAAGAAGGTGGAGCTGAGGGGTGGGACAAGATCTATTTGTCAGGAGTATTTGAGAAAAGCTAACAGGCTGAGAGGAACAGAAGACATAAGATCCATTTATTTAATCATCTTTCATCATTTGCTGGCTCTGTTTAAACATGCTTATACCTATACTAGCAAAACTGAAGAGTGTGCAAACTTGATGCCATGCAGAAAGGCTCTTTCCTCCCAGGTCAGCTGAACTGAAACCGCTATAGTCATGCTTACGTTCCAGCTGAAACTGAAGTCTATCTTGCTACATACATAAAATAACTGTGTTCTGGTGCTCCTAGAATCAAGTGAGTTGTATGCAGCCACTGTAGAAAAGACCTCCATAGCACTGTGAGAAATGGTAACTCATGAGTTTCCAACCTGAGTAATTCTATGAGGGTGCTCAGTACCACCCGGTAGAATGGAATAGCAAATTTTATCACAGATATCACGATACAATTGTCATCAGTGTTTCAGAGGAGTGCTTCAGAAAGGAGAAAGCTCTAGAAAATTGCCTATTTTCTGTTAAATTCCGTGGGCTTTCAAGTAGCTCTTGTACAAAGCTGTTGGTTTAAATTATGTTAATCTTCTTCACAGGACAGTGATAAGCAACTTTCTGATTATAAGAACAAAACAAGGAAATAATGGGACATATCCTCTGAGGACATAATTCAGTGCAATACCCTTGAAACCAACACACAACAGACAATTTCATTTGCTATCCAGCATGTTCTAAAACAGGGAAAGAATGTTAAATTTCTTCTTCTTTTGTGCCAAGATTAAATCTTGCAAATTTGCCATGGAAACCATTTATTTATTTTTTTCTTTTTTCTCCCCCTACCCCTCCTCCCATTTTGCAGTTGAGTTATAGTGGCTCTTTCAGAAACAGGAGGTGAGAGTATTGCACTGTTTGTTGTTGTTATTGTTGTTGTGGGGTTTTTATGGGGAGTGGGGGTGTAGGGGTGTGGGGGGATGTTGGAAAGGAGGGTAGAGAGAGGACTGAGGAGTGGTGGAGGGAGAAAAGGAGGAATGCATCCATCTTCACAAAAAAAGCCCACATCCCTGAGCTCTGGTGTCGAGAGCTAGCAAAGGGCAGATGCTTCTAACAGTTGGAGAACTGAAGTATGGAGGAGGCAGCCTTTCTCCAGAAGCTGAGAAACTGCACTATGAAGCAGGGAAAACTGGGCTGACCCACTTAGAGTGAGTGCCTGCATGGGTGCAGATGGAGAGGGAAGGACAGGAAGGAGGGGAAGCTCCCGCAGCCACTGAGCTGACTCACAGGCCCTGTTTGGCAGCATAGCCATGGTTGCCACAGCCTCGAAGGAGGCAGCAGCTCACAGAAAAACACCCAGATCATAAATAAGGCCAACACAACCTGACTAAGGAGGAAGGGCTGTGGCCTGCTTTACCACCACTGTGCATGAGCTCTGTGGAGAGGGGCTCACTCCAAGCTTGCCCACCTGGGTCTGACAACAGCACAGGGTACTGCAAGGTGTTCTCAGAGGCATGGATAGGGTCTGCATATGATTCTGTTTTGGAGGAAAAATTGATTTTTGCAGCATGTCTGGGCTATTCTTTGTCATCAACAGTGGGATTAAATGTCCCTTCAGAGCATTTGCAGGTTACATCAAGCTGTGCGGTGCAGCCAACACAGCTGAGGGATACGATGCCATCCAGAGAGAGGCCTAGAAAGGCTGCAGCAGTGGGCCCAAATTAACCTCGTGAGGTTCAACAAATCCAAGTGCAAGATCTTGCAACTGGGTCATGGCAACTCCCTATAAAAGGACTGCAGTACTGGTGGATGGCAAGCTGTGCTTGAGAAAGCAATGTGCCCTTGCAGTCCAGAAAGCCAACCATATCCTGGGCTGCAACCAAGGAAACTTGGCAGGAGGGTAAGGGAGGTGATCATGCCCTTCTTCTCTGCTTAGGTGAGGCCTCACCTGGAGTACCGTGTCCAGATGGGGAGTCCTTAGTACAGGGAAGACATGGACCTGTTGGAGCACATCCATAGGAGGGTCAAAAATGATCCAAGGGTTGGAACAGCTCCTGAACGAGGACAGGCTGAGAGAGATGGGGATGTTCAGCCTGGAGAAGAGAAGGCTCTGGGGAGACCTGAGAGTGGCCTTTCAGTAACTAGACAGGGGATATAAGAAGGAAAAGGACAGGCTCTTTAGCAGGGTATGCTGTAACAGAACAAGGAGAAATAGTTTCAAACTAAAAGAGAAGAGATTTAGACTGGATATAAGGGGGATTTTTTTTTACAATAAAGATATTGGACCAGACTGCTTTTAATAGTCCCTTCCAATTCTAGGGATTCTATGATTCTACAATTCTTTTGACAACACAGGTTGTTATTTTCCATATTTAAATTCACCCACCGCAGAGTATTTCAAGGGGAATTCAAAGGTTATCATCTCAGGCTTTTAATTTAAAAGAGCAAAGAAGAGAGCATGGGGTGGAGGCAAAGGGAGAAGTAGCCAAGGTGGGCTTGACTCCCCATGACTTAAACCTGCATGTAATTTTTTTTACATTTCTCCCACAAACTGTGATTCCATTTTGCACTGGGTGCCAAATGTGAATTGGTCCCTCCCCTTTTAATATCAGGACTTGTACATTTTTTCCGGGTGATGGGATTGCTAGAGCCAAATTAGTTCTGCCCCTTACCAGCCCACCAACAGGACTTTCAGGTCCATCTGTCTCTGGCTGCCATTTATTGGTGATTCCAAATTTTTCACCTGTTCCTCTCAGATGGACTTTCTTTGTCCTTTTCTCCTGATGGAGCATTTCATCATCCTTCTGTTGGCATCATCTCATGTCTGTTTGTTTATACTGAACATGAGGAATCTTTTATGGTGCCTCATCAACCACATTGAATTTTTAGAATGATTTTTCTTTCTTACTTCTTTTGCTCACTCGTTCGGTAGACTTGTTCATGACAAAAATGAGACATTTCAAGGATGATTAGATGCTATAGCAGCCTAGCACAAAGTTATATCTTTCTGCCTTGCTGTGTTTTTAATATGGTCTGTCAGTGGCTTCCATAGTCCTCAACTATTCACCCTTTTTCTTGAGGATGTCTACAAAATAGCTAGAAATTTACAGCAAATTCACACTCTGTCACAACCCCAGCAAGCCTTCAGAGACTGAAAGATCTAACCAGGGCTGTCAAGACTTACTTAGAAAACTCAGTTTTTGCATGTTAGTATGTCCATATTTACTTTTCACTTTATTTATTTGTAAACCTTTTGTATCCTGGAGCCCAAGTCATAGATCTGGATCTTGCTATGTCACCTGATGTACATATAGGGATCTTCTAGTCTTATCCAGAGGTCAAAATCTCAGTGTAGGAATATACTACAATCTCTGCTCATCAATGAAGGTGCTTCTAGACCACAGGCTGGGGACAACATAGTGTCTTAATGTCAAAAATCAGATGTTTAGATCCTAAAAATTTTCTTCATAAATTTACAGTCTCAAAACACATTCAGAGTGACCTGCTCTTAGCTGTTTGGATTTTTGTATGTATGTATTGTAGTAGGCAACAGTGAGGATTCGGGATGTGACGTGGTAGGACTCTCCCCTTGCTCGGTGTCGAAGGGTTAATGTATGCTTAAGGGGCGTAGACGAAGTAGGCTAGGTATATAGGTAAATCGCACGACGCAATAAACGCCATTTTTCTGCTCACCATATTGGTATTCACGTGCAGTTCTTTGGCCCGGGTAGGTTTTACCCGATAGTCCAGCACAGGCGCAGAGCTAAAAGAACATGGGTTGCCAGGTGCACGGCAACAGTATGTGTGTACAGTTTTCTGTTTGTCATTCTTGCACAAATACCTGCGCAAAACGTAAACGAATGTATTATTTTTTTCTGCAGTGAAATTCAAAACACACAAAAGATCTACATAAACCTCCCAAAAATCAGCTCTGAAGTTTCAGGCTGTTCTTCCACTTGTGAATGGACTGTCAGTATTCTTCCAGAAAAGCTTTCAAGTTCATCAGAATGTTACAGCCCTTCATTGCTCTGATTACTACTCATGTGTTTTGCTTTGCTGTGGTGTTAAATTCTGTATATCTACTTCTGTCAGTTCTGCACAGCACTGAAATAATGGCTGATTCAGAAGGTAATGGGAATTTTTTTTTCCAGGTCAGTAAATATAAACTTAGGATTCAGCATGCAGACGAGTGATGTTGAAGGAAAAGATTCATACTTACAACTCTAAATAGAAAAGTCAGGCTCTTATCTAAGTGGGGTTGGAAATAGGAGACTGAAAGGTAAAGCAGTGTCCAAGCTTTCCTTCAGTAAAATTTTGAGAGACTCATTTGTATTTTGAGTTTCATAATTGACATTTGGGACATTCAGGATTTCTTTTTCCACATTCTTGCTATGTTGAACTTCAGAATTAAGATTATTGATACTTCCCATAGACAAAGGTGCATTTGTTTTGTTCTCTCCTTCTAAAACTTTAAAAATATTGTACCCAGGTGACTGCTGGCCAGTAAACCTTATAGGACGGTGGAATATATTTTCATGTATAAACATAAGTGAGTCTTGGAGCAAAACAGAAGTACAACCATGTCTCTGATGGCTTAGACTGCCATCCTAACTACTAGAGCATCATTCCTATGCATAATTAAAGGGATCTTGTTTGAATAAAACTTCATGAGAAATGCAAATTTGAGAGACACTGCCTGAATTCTGTGCTGCTGAGGCTTTCTGTGCAGTAGAACCAGATGCCAAGAAAGAAGCAAGAGGGAAGTGTGAACCCAAACCTGCTTCTCAACAGCAAAGAATGATAGAGAGCCTGTTTTTCTCTCCATTTCATGTGCAAGGGCAGCTTCAGTCCTGGGGCAACTGTGAGGCAAATAAATGTAACTGATTAAAAAACATGTGACATCCTCATTTTCTGCTGCACCACTTAAACCTTCATGGAAACTAAGAGACCGCATAAACATCAGGCAGAAAAAAAAGGGTATTTCAAAATAACACAGGAGGTAGAAGCAACTATAGCTCCTTCCTCACCTCCCTTTTATTGTGAAGGATACAAGGAACTGGGGTGGGAAAGCTGGAGTTCTCCAGGTTGATGCATTTCTTAGGCAGCTCTTCATGTGTTCTAAGCGGCCACTTCTGAGCTATTAGCTTCCTAATTTGGCCATTCATTTTGTTGACAGCATGCATAGGCAGACTTGCGAGGAGCAACACTCAGAACTGGGGAACAGGTGGACAGAACAGAGGAAAGTATGAGTGGCTGAAGAAAGCATAATCTCTTCCCAGGTGATTTCCATCATGGTAAGGTGTGTTTGGAGGAGAATTTATAGTCTGGCAGCTTTTCTTTCTTTATATGCAAGGATCACCAGGGGAACATGCTGAGGAACTCAGAGCAGGCACAGGAGTTGGAGCAGGACCTAATTCTGAGTTTCTGCCTGGTGACTGAGTAAGTACTGAGAGCAAAGCCCTGTGAAAGTAAGGAAAGGAAACCAAACATGGGGGAAACTGAGAGCACCAAGTGGGGAAAAAGAGCAAAAGAAGGGCAGTTTGAATGTGCTTAAAGTAGAAAGGATCAGTGCAGGCAGGAGGGGAGCAGAAAATCCGTGATATCCTGACAGCGCTGCTGGAGAAAGGCAACCTTGAGAATCTTATACAGTAAAAATATTATTCAAGTTGTTTATAGACACAAAAGGAAACATTATTTTTACCTCTCTGCATCTTCATAATCAATGATAATTGGCTGCAATTTGGAATTATAAAGCAGAGAAGAGAGAAAAGTGAAGTTTGGGTGTGCTTGAGGACACCTATTTTTAAAGTTGCTTGCTTAAAATCCTGTAGGAGTATTTGGAAATCATGTTTTTACATTTCCAGGAGTGGCTTTTTTTTTCTTTTTTTTTTTTTTTTTTCCCCATGCATTTTAACGAGACGTTCTAACAAAATCTATACTGACAGTATGGGTGTATGATACATTGTTTATCACCCCCCATTAGTAAGATGTGACATCAATAGCTTCAGGCCTAAAAGATGAGCACCTCCCAAAACAAAGGGATAGCTCCCATTATTAGCAGATGTTGTAAAACATTCATGTTGGACACTTCCTTGAGCATCATAAAGTTAGCTACAGTGCTAAGTAGGTTACAGCAGGGCAGCAGATATTTCTCTGATTGTTGTGTGTTGTAGAGAAATGGATGCAAGGATTGCATCCGTGCAATACAAGAAACATAAGATATATATTAATGAATTATTACTCGTGAATATTTTTTATTACAGACCTTGTACAATAGTCATTAGTAACAATGAATTGATACTGCCTCAAGGAGCATACGTGCTTTGAGGAACTTCTCTGTGCTCCTCATCTAGTAGAAGCATACTCTCCTGCAATACACAATGATGTTTGGTGGACTGCAGGCTTTGCCCGCAGACATGACAAACAAAATTGATGTCAAGACTGATAGAAAGATACAAAACTTGTTAATTCTCCATCCCAACTTTTTTCTTTAATTGCAGTCAAAAATCAGAATACCAGCTGTGCCCAATATGATTACAGGAAATCCTTTCCACTAGTCTTTCCTTTCTGTATGCCATGAGTCTTGCAGATCAGAGCTGACACAAGATCGTGTCCTCAACTTCCATTCACTAATGTCATATACAGATGCACACTTCTACTTACTACTGAAAGTACATGATTTGCTGTACTTTTTTGAAATATCCTTGAGTTCTCATCAAGTTGTACCTCACGGAGAATTCGGTATAGGGAATGTAGAGCTGCGCCAACTCACTAGTGAATCTGGGAAGTGCTCCCAAATAGCTGAGACAGGAGGAGGACCCCACTGAAGTACGAAGTGCTTCACACAAATGACATATTCTGATTTGAAACAATTTAAGATCACATTCAGCTTACATTTCATATACTCTCTATTTTCAATGTGAGGAATTCATCCTGAATAACCAGAAATATCTGTTTTTTCAGAGTGTTCGTAATTCAGCGTTTTGACATTGAGAATAACCCATGATTGTTGGCAGATTGTGTTACTTATTGCTTGAAAGTTTTTATCTGGAGGTTGGAATTTTGTAAGGAAAAATAGGACAAAATACGCATTGATAGAAAATTCAATTTTTTTTCCAAAATAAGATTTTAATTTTCACTGTGAATTGTTGGATAGTTATTATCAAATCTATTTTGGGAAAATTATTCCATAATGAAATAGTCATGTGATAGTATATATGATAACATATATCGTGACAAATTATTGTGCATTTTCTAAGCATCTCAGATTTTAGTTCTTTTGAAAGTAGTTGTATTTACAATTTCTCAGTTACACAGTTAGAGGCAAAAACTTGCTAATTAAAAACTGGCTTTTTTTTTACCCCCCCAAAAAAACCTACACATATACTTTTGACTTTTAATGCTGAATTGCCTATGTGGTAGAATTGCAGTGATTTATATCAACAGAAAAATTGCTCCATAAAGATGCGTCATTACCTTATTGCATTTATTGAACTGTATAAAAAAATGTTTAGATTGAAATAAAACCTCTCAAAGCATGATATATGTATCCTGAAAGAGAAAAATGACTAAACTAAATCACAGAACTATGAAAATGTTCTTTGAACATTATCTTTGAATTTCATCGTGTAGTGATGGTAGTTGCAATGCTTTCTTATTAATGTAGGAAAATCATAGAATCATAGAATTGCTCAGGTTCGAAAAGACCTTCGAGATCATCAAGTCCAACAGCAAAAAGAAAGACTTATTTCTGGAAAGACTTATTTCTGCCTGTTGGTCATACCCTACCGCCACAAAGAAAATAGAAATAAGGTTGTAATTCCAACCCACTGTGAATGTATCTGCAGAGTCTTAACAAGAAACAAAGAACAATTATATCTTTTTTAAATGGTTGGTTTAAAGAGTGTCTTTAATGTTTTGATGTTTTCTCATTCACTATTTCATCTTTGCAAGGGTTTTACAGACTATAAAAAAGTTGAGGAATACAGCTGAAGTCATAGTTTCTTTATCTTCTGAAATATTTAAGGTTGTATGATAAGGAGAACTAAGCTTCTGTTTTATCAAAGTTCTGGTAAAAAAAACGACACAGGGTTTTCATGTAGAATTCTAAAAAAAACTTAAATAATTGTGGTATTTGCTTTTGTTGGCTAGAAAAATGTGTGCTGTAAACAACAAAAACAAAACAGCAGCGCTCTTTGAAGTTGTTCTGCATTTGTAGTTTAAATGTACTTTTCTTCAGAGGTTACCAATTCATTCATTTCTTCAGAAGCTCCAATTCTTTAAACACTTAAACTAGTAATGCCAATAATTTCAGGCTCAGGGTTTTAAATGCTTCTGAAAAAGAATTAATGGTTGAGTCTGACCTGCAAGCAGAAATATGAGGGTGCAAAATCCAGGATCAAATACTTCATTCTTTTGTGATTGTAAATTGTATTTGGGCTCTACAAATTTGACTAAAAGTAAGGTTTCAAGTAGTTGTTTTGGTTCAGTTAGAGCTATTAGACTATTTTTTAAAGGGGAAAGATGGATGTTTTCTTTTTTCTTTTTTTCTTTCTTTCTTTTTTTTTTTTTGACAAGGCTGAATGTAAGAAAAAATACCGCATAAGAATAGTTAAAATCACTTCATTTCTTGTAAATCAATCCCGTAATGGAAATTCTTATAGCAAACCTTCCCCTATAGATAAGAAATAAATTTTAATAGCATATTTTTACAGAATTTTCATAGATGTCACTGTAGTTTGTAGTCACTGTGATTGTTAGAAAGAGCTGCTATAGAAGAAAGAACCCATCCTAAGCACAGTAACAGATTAACAAATACCTACATGATGAAAAAAAAATCTGACGTGAGAAGACTATCCCAAACCCGATTTGTACTGAAAAAAGAAGAATGTATACTTCTCACACATTCAGTCAAATGACAGGCATCTGTTCTCCATGGGGTTTGTTATATGGGCTTCTTCTGCATTTTCAGCTTCTTAAAATACAGCTTGTTTTGCCTCTTTTGAGGAGGGTGGTTCTTTTATTCATCAGCCAGCCTCCCAGATCTCCTTCACATTTTTGGTTTGTTGGTTTATTTTTGGTTTGGTTTTTTTTTCTTCTGTTTTTAATAAGTCTCTGCTACTTCTCAGGCTTTGGGTCTTATGGGCAAGAAAGTGATGAAATAATAGTTCTAAACTAATTTCTCAAAACCCCAGTGAAGCTCTACTGCTTTCGAGAAGAACAGTAATAGCACTCTCCTGCTTTCAGTCCCCAGTTGCCCAGGCCTCAGACCTCTGACTCCAGAAGGAAGTGGCACGTCCCATTTTCCATCAGCATGGTCAGCACTGTTGGCATTTGGCTTAATTGATCCATCAACATTTCATGGTGTTGCATTTGTGTTATCAGCCTGGTGCAAACCCTGTCTCATCTGCACTTCTCTCTCACCCTGGAATGCAAACAGAATTTTTTCTTCTTTTCTTTTATTTTTCTTTCTTTCTTTCTTTCTTTTTTCTTTCTTTTTTTTTTTTTTTTTTAATTGAAAATGGCTAAAGGTTCTTCCTGACTTTTTTTTTTTTTTTTTTTTTTTTTTTTTAATCTCATCAGCAACGCCACTACTTTTATGTTAATAACAGGCTTTGGGGAGTGTTTTGTCTGCACTGGCAGCAGAACTGTTATTTCTTACTCAGTTTGGTGTCTGCAATAACAGTACTTTTCTGAAGTGCAAAAGATGTCTATAAAAATCAAACCCATTTCCCTGCTTAAAATCAGACACAGTGCAGCAACTCATTGCTTCTTCCAACTAGCATTATGCTTTCCATCCTTTTGTTGAAGCTCTGCCTGCAGTGATTGTTGGCAAGCATTTGCCATCAGTGAAGGTGAAGGCCACTCACTGAAGAGGCAAGAATAATGCGCTTCATCAAAGAGTGTGTTAAGCTTGTTTGGCTTGGATGTTTACTGATTTCTTGGGCAAGACCTTCAGCTCCTAACAACATCCCGTGGTGCCACAGCAGCCATGTAGATGGGAAATGTCCTTGAAGGCAATGCTGTGGAAAACCAGAGGAGGGAAGAGAGATTTGTCATTTCTTAGAAGGCTTAACTTCTTCCTTTCAGATGGACAGTGATGCCTTTTGCGAACCTGCTGCCCGCATGGTCTGTACAGCACCTGAGACAACACTCAAAATCTCTGACTTTCCTAGACAGAATTCATAGTGTCATATAGAGTTATTTATGTTGGAAAAGACCTATGAGGTCATCAAGTCCAAACATCACATAACACTACAAACCCTCCACTAAACCATGCCCCTACACACCATGTCCACACATCTCTTAAATACTTCCAGGAATGGGGACTCCACTATTTCCCTGGACAGCCCACTCCAATGCTTGACCACCATGCATGTAAAGAAATTCTTCCTCATATCCTATATAGACATCCCCTATTGCCATTTGATGCCATTTTATTGCATCCTATCACTTGCCGCCTGATAAATATGTATTAATGGGGTGATTTAAAAAGGAGGAAGCTCCTGTTAGTGCTTACATGTGCAAAATTTACACAGACTACATGGTGCCTTTACAGATTGATTTTGTATGTGTAAGACCACAGTGGTTTCCACTGAAGCATGGAGTTCCTGGCCAGCCAAGTGTCCCTGGGGACAAGTAGGCAGTGTTAGCAGGTCCCCAAGCATCTCCAAAGCATCTCCAGTCCTTCCCAGCCCAGTGCTTGACCTGAGAACCTGTTGCCTGCTAGGTCCTTCTCACCCCAACCATGGACCTCTTCACTCAGCCATGTCCTTCCTGACCCCCCCCCCCTTCCCCCCCCAAGCTGGTCAGGAGCTACATTTGTGGATGTACTCCTCCAGGCAGTCAGCCAGGTCATAATCCGTATGGATACTTTGTTTTGTATCCCCACCAGTCTAGTGTTTTCTTCCATGAGTCCTGCATCACCTCTTGTGTTTCACCTTCCCTGGCAAGACTGTTTCTCCCCATGAGACATAACTCTCCCCGCAGGCCAGTTATGTAAGGTATTGCTGAACGATGTTTATCCAGCCCTACATCTCGATCCCCCGTAGAGAGCACATTGTGTATCCTACTGGCAGCAAACAAAAGCTGCTTCCTATACAAAATACACAAGCCCTGCTTCTGTGCTTGCATGTTTAGGCAAACACCCATCTGCCTTTTGGGACACAAAGGAAGAACACAATCCGTGCCCGCTTTCCTGGTGACGCGTAGATCTGAATGGCAGAAAAAAGGAAAGAGTGCTCCTAATAAGGAGAAAAAAGCCTGCTACACTTGCGTGCACCTTGTATACATCTTTCCCACTTCATGCAGTCACACCATTTTAAATGCAAACAGCTCTTGCAGCCAACAGCGTCACAGTCGACTCAGAGGCAAACACATTCATTTTGATTTTACAGCAGAGGGGCTCCCTCTTTCTCAGGAGGCTCCTTAGGTTTCAGCTGTGGAGCTGGAGTAACACTGTCTCTAAAAGGGGGGAAAATAGAAAATCCCACCTCCCCAAGCCCAGGTTCTGGCTGATAGGAGTTTATGACACTCCTCCTGCTGTGGGCAAGGTGTAGGTGTTCTTGCAGGAAAAAAAAAAAAAAAAAAAAAAAAAAAAAAAAAAAAAAGTTATAAATACCCACTTTCCTCATTATCTTTTCCTCTCTGAGCCTGAATGATTTGTTTCTTCCCCTCTTCTGCCACCCCTGTTCACAAGCTGTATTTTACATAGCTGCAGTTTGTTCCTTACAGGCTTCAGCCCCAGTAATAGAGCCCAACCTGCAGCTATCAGACCCTGACCACTGGATTGGCCTGGGCTGGAGGCTGTTTTGCAAGCTCCATGACTCAGCCCTCGGGGCCACTTGCGAGGCCACCAGCCTCAGAGAAGCTTAGCTGTGTCCTCTGGGTAAGGGCATCCCTGATGTCTGCCCCTGCATCAGCTTCTGGCTTATCAGGCCTGATAAATCATGGGCAGAGAGTTTGCTGCTGCTTCCTTCAATTTATGGCCAGCAGCATAAATATAGTGGTTTCTGAGCTTGGTGCAGTGGGTGGTGGGAATGGGGGGGAGAATTCTGAGTGGTGTGGCAGCATGCACTCAGTGTCATAGCAAGGGAAGGTCCAGCCATGAGGCTGGCTGGCTGGTGGATTTCCCTGGGGGAGGGAAGGAAGAAATGGCCCAGGCTGGTTGGAGAGGCTTGTTTGCACTCAAATGGGATTCCTAAGTGAGCTGAAGCTGGGTTGTGCTTGGGAAAGCTCTGAGCACAGGAGGGAAGGCCAGGGCTGGCAAGGATGAGTGTAAAGGAAATAATTAATCTTTAATGAACGTATGAGTGGGAGGCATAAGGGGATGGCTGAGGAGAGATGGAGCAATACCAGAGAGGGAGAGGTTGGGAATTGAATGAAATAGCAGAAGAGTTGCATGGAGTAAAAAGCAAAGCAAAACAAACAGAACCAAACCTTCTCTTGCTATTGCTGCAAATTGCTCCATTCTTTCCCTGCTCTTTCAAACTATAACACTCCCTGCATCAGCTCCTCACCTACCTTCCAGTTTCAACCCTGCAGTAATGTTTCCCAGAGTGTGAGGAGCACCCCTCCAGAGGAAGAACGGAGGAGCCTACGGAGGGAACAAGAGATGCACAAAGTGTATGAGTGGCTTCTGCCTCTCCATTCAGGCTCCTTGTCCCTGAAACCAGGTTCCTTGCAGGAAAATTTTCCAACCACTCGCATTTATTCGTTAGCTAAATCTGAACGCCCAACAAATCATATAGGTGGCTTTAATATAGGCAGCTAGAGACCTTTATGGCCAGCCTAGCCACTACTCCTACCCACAGCCTGTGCTGTGCTGAGGACCATCTGATGAAGAGCTGCGAGTGCTGGGGGGTGTTGTGGTTCCCCAAGCACGAATCTGTCAGCAGGGCTTCGTCCCTCTCCATCTGTAGTCCTCAGCAGCTCTGCGTCAGGACATCTTCTTCTGAGATTGACACTGGTTGCCCCGGACGCCCCCAAAGTCTCGTTTTCATACATTCAAATTGCAGTCCCCCATCCAGCCCACATTACAAGCCCGGTCATTAGATCAATAACCCCTTCTTCGTTTTCCTACCTTCATGTTACAAATGTCTTTCACGTGTCTTTGCGATGGGAGTGTGGGACTGCTAAATTTCTGCGATGCACTGTGAAGCTGTCTTCCTCTCCTGAGAAAAGTGGGAGCTGTTAAACACATCAAAGGTATTAGTTCCCGTTACTGTCAGGAGTGAGATGTGAGTCCTTTTTGTACTAGCACTCATTGCTTAAGACTCGAAAAGAAATATGGTTTACATTTTTCCCAGTTGTCTCCCGTATTTGTACAGTGTCAGATCTGATGGAGCTTTTAGTCAACCTGTTTTTCCACTTCCTTTTTTTCCCCTTCTTCTTTAAACTCTGTTCAGTCCTGATTCTGTGAGACGTTCAGAGGCATTTGAGGGTCCACAGCCTTCCAGGATCATTCTCTCCACCTACCTCTGCCCCAAATCAGCCAAATTTCATCAGCCCTTCCAGACACACTTCCAGACATAAAGCATCCACAATGGGATGGCTCCTCAAGAGCAGCAGGACCTGCAGATCAGGACCAGCAGCAGCCGCTGCTGCTTCACTGTGCATTGCAGAGGAAGCTGTGATGCTTCCTTCACACAACTGAAATCTGCAGGGCGGAGGAAAAAAAAAACAACATAACTTTGCAAAAGCACTGTTGGGAATAAACCCAGAATAGGAATCAACTAGCTCTATTCCATTGCAGACTTTTTAAAATACATGTAAAATTTCCACAGAATTGTGTGTGATCTCCCACCTGCTAATTACAGATTTCTTACGTGGGTGGGCTGCAGATTTCAGTTATATCAGCGCTAATCTGGAGCAACTGTATTGATGAATTTACAGCTTGTTGATGTTGATCTGCTTTCTTTTTCTTTTTTCCCATCCATCTTAAATGTCATTTTAGAGGGACAACTTCTTTGTCCCTCTAATCCTAGTAATATATATCCTAATATCCCTCTAATCCTAAATGGATTTTTTTCAATACATTTAAGGGAATGCTGCAGATAAATGAAATTCAGGAGCTGAACTTCTTCAAAATGATTTGTCCGATTAGCAGAGAAGCTTCTCTGACATTTGCCCCAAGTCACAGGTGAGCTGCTAACACAGTGAGAACTTGGAGGTGTGAAGTGTGGTAACACCTTCAGGATCAGCTCACCCAAGGTTGGCCCTGATGTCCATCATCTGGTGGGGATCCTTCTGTTTGAAAGGGATGCACAGCGATAGGAGCTCGTCATCCAGTGGATGAAGGATGATTTAAACAAGTGAATTTTTAGAAGGTCTTGAATGTCTGTTTTATGACCTGAAGTAGTTAACCTACCTTGCAATGTAACTAGTAGATGCTTAAGCCACCCATGAGTTACTTTCCTATTCAAGTTCAGCTCAGAGATGAAATAGTTTTCAAAATTATTAAATTGAAAAGCAGAAGGTTTCGTTCTTGGTAAAATATGATTTATTCGTATTTTTGTCAGCTGATCCTGGTATTTCACTAAACCACGTTGTCATCTGAAATAACTGGCCAGAACTTGTAAAAGAACTAAAAACAAAACAGAACTTCTGTTTTTATCTCCTCTTGCATTTTTATGCAAGGGGATTCAAAGGGCATCAGTAGTTATTTGTAATAACCTGTTTGTGAATTAATTCTTTAGAAGGAGACCTTGTCATCTTTTTCGCACAGCTTGAGACAGAATTGAACTTCTGTTTTAGAAGAGTGTTTGTGTCTATTCAAACTCCATGACTGAGTGGGTGGTGAGACTCCACCACAGTCACGGAAAGCTTGGATGTAGATCAGGGCTCTAGGTCCATCTATAACAGGCTGCCCAGAGAAGCTGTGGTGCCCAGATCCTGGAGGTGCTCAAGGCCAGGTTGGATGGGGCCCTGGGCAGCCTGAGCTGGTGGGGGGCAGCCCTGCCCAAGGCAGAGGGTTGAAAATAGATGACCTTTGATGTCCCTTCCAACCCAAACCGTTATGTGATTCTATGATTCTGTAGCAATGCTTATTTATTCTGGTAACCTAAAATGAGGACCACAGGCTTTCTCTCTTCCATTAGCATCAGCCACCAACAGCTGAACACCTCCAACTTACGTTAGAGTATCTGAGACATCCTCCTTCCTGTGTGCCTTGCATTTGGCACATTTCTGCACTTCTTCTGCTTACATGGAAGACGGATATCAGTTTTTTTTTAATCTCCCATGCAACCTGGGCAGAGATCTAAAGAGGAGAACTCTTCTGAGTGTCTCCTACATAGGCATGCAGCTGCAATCTCAGAAATAAATTCTGAGCAAAGATTTTGTGTTGGATTTTGACTGATGGTTGGACATGGTGATCTTAGAGGTCTTTTCTAATCTTAGTGACTATCATTCTATGATTGACCAGTATTATTCCTAGTGTTTAGAATGCCATTATATGAAGCTCCAGTTTGAGTGACTCTGTAAGCAAGTGACACACCGAGAGGGAGACTTCTGAAGTAAAATAAATGAAGAGGAATAAAAGAAATACAAAGTAAAATGGCAGTGGAAAACCCTCTCCTCACCCCTATCTGCAGAGCTGCACTCTGACATTGGAAAGCAATGTGTGCTGAGGGCCCTGCACAGGTCTACTCTGAGTCCCCTTTCTCTGGGGCTAAGCTCTCACCCCACCACCACCGAGGTGTTCCAGTGAGATACCTAATGAGTTACATGGAAAATCCATTTCACTTATTAGCTGCAGAAATACATATTCAATTTTCTGGCCTTGTTCATGGATAGTACCACTGTCTTTAGGTGTCTCAGTACCTGGACATAAACTCAGGAACACACACACAAACACACACACACAAATAAATAAATAAATAAACAAGTAAGTAAATAAATAAATCTGATTTTCTATGTACAACAGGCTGTATTTTCTTGGATTTCTTTGTGTGGAAACTACTTAACGGTTTCAAAAAGGAGTATTGGGTACAGACACTCTCCAAGCTCTGGAGAAAGGGCTGTGAGATGCTGTGTGATGTCCCCTGCAAGGGTCATGAGAAACCTCAGAGGTGGCAAGAACACCTCTTTGGTATGACATCCAGAGGGAGGGGAAAGAAGTTGCCAGGGTGACACTGAACATGGAGCTCATCCTACTCCTACCACAAGAGAGATTCTTGTGGGTTGGATGCCAAGGGAGGGGCATATAGTGGAAAATATTGTGCTGCTGTTGCATTTGGGAGAGCCCAGATATCAAAGAGAATTTTTTGGGATCCTTCATATGGAAACCTGCATTTTGGATTTGGAAAGTAACTGGTAGAAAAGCTCTTGTCCTCTCCTGCCACCCAGCACCCACATGCATCCCACACATCCTTGTGGTCTCTGAGCAACAGGAACATTTGTGTTCAAATGTAAAAATGTGCTTCGAGATTTAAATCTGTGGAAACATTTGGTTAATCATGTGCAATCTTCAGCAATTCAGTTTAAATATATCCCATGAAGATTTTCTTTGTAGACTTTCTCTTGGACAGCCATATTATCAAGCCATTTAATACTTTGACCTAAACTAAGAGAATGGCATTTTTCTTGTTTTCTTTTTTACAGAAAAATCTTGAGGTATGTTTTCTTCTTGAAAGTTATTCCTTGGCTTTTAAATCTGCATTTGTTGAAATTCCTTAGAAAAGAGGCTGCCTTGCCTGCGAGGTGATTTGTGCTGAGAAGAATGTTAAAGAATTACAGATGACTGCTGGTAACATACCTGCGTAACATTACAATCAGGTTAATTGCTTACATTTCACTGGATGTTATGGATTGCTGCAGAGCTTAGGGCTTCAGCAGATACTGGTACAGCAGGAGGGGGGTTTATTGATAGTTAAATAGCAGCAGAAGTTGTCTGTGCTCAGAAGGGACCTCTTTGAGGGAGGACAGAACATTTCTCAAAGCTTCATATTTTCCCAAAGGGATTTTTCTAGCAGAACATGCCTGCTGTTCAAAGGAAATATTCACTGTATGAGCAAATGAACGAAAAAGTTCAGTTTACAATAGACACCCTATTAAACTTTAAGGGAGCTGAAGTGAAGGAGCCCAGCTCCATGTGTTTTTGGAAAGCTAATAAAAACCAGAAAATTATCTGTAGTGCTTTGTGAGGCAGCATACGTAGAGCTGGCTGCTGCAAAACCTGCAGAGGGGAGCAGGACCGAGGCACTGGAAGAACATAAGCAGCAAGTGATACAGCAAAAATCCATAGTAGTGAATCTTTGCAGATTTAATTGACAAATCTAAATGCCAGTTTGCAATACTGTCTCTCTCTCTCCCACTCATTTTCTTTTCAAGTGAGATCTCAAGTGGTTCGCAAAGCAGGGGATAGGAGTGCTGTGTATGTGTGTGGAGAGGAGGCTGGTGCTATCAAAGCTCTTTGTGAACAGTGGACTCAGGGCCAGGCGGTAGACTCCTGCTCCTAGCCTGGTGTGGCCATTTGGTGGGGAAGGGAATCTGTTCCTCAAGTCCCATTTCCATTTCTCCCAACACACCCACCAGCTTTGTGGTGGACGCTTGAGGAAAATAGGGAGTATGCCTTCAGCTGGGCTGAGGGGGCTGTTTTGGAGCTTCCTCTCAGACTTCGTGTCTGCTCAAGTTTGCATATGGAGAAGGGTGACTTTGACTTTCTTTGCCTGATCTGTCAGCACCATAGATATTCCAATAATGAAGACTCGTGTTAATTATACAAGACATGTTGACTGGTTTATTGTACCACAATCGCTGCTCTTGCAGGACAGCCACCCACTCAACTGTGAGTAGAGGCTCCAGGCTTCTCTCAAAACATCTGAGTTTATCTAAAGATTTAGCATCTGATTTTTGCAGTATTTCCTAGTGCAGATCAGGAGGGATCAGGTCAGTTTAACCTGCCCTGCCCCAAACTCATCCTGATTCTGTTAGGAACTGCAGAAAACAGTAAAGAAACCCATGAATACAAAATTGAAGATTGCAATCAGGAAGGGGCCAGCTCTCCTAATGAGGCTTAATTTAACCAGTGATAATAGGCTGATAAAACTAGAGGAAATGGGTCAGCTAAAAAACCTGTTACTACAAATGCCTAGTGTAATTTTTCCCTTCTAAAATGGATTTCCTTCCAAAAGGGCTGGTTCAGCAATGGTCCTCTGAAGCCCTGCAGCTAATTTGTGAGCAGTGGATGACAGTTAGGGCTGAAGACAAGTTATGTGACAGATCCACGGTAAGATGGACTCACACAGCAGAGTTTAATGAGGAAGCACCTGAGCTGGCTCAGCAATCAGCAGGGTCAGTACCCTTACCTGTTCCAACACTCACAAGATAGTTAACCCTTTCTTGGTGCCATGATTACATGATTACCTTAAACCTGAAATGAGCCGGGAGAAGGAATGTTCTCTGGTCCCAGTGAGGTTTTATGTTTGATGCCACCTCCTTCCTTAAGAAAAAGCAATTGCACAATGAACTGGAGCAGAGCAGTGGGCAGATGTAAAATGAAGCATCTGTCTGGGTTCCTCTTGACTTGGTTGCTTCTTCAACTGTTTTCACACATGGGTGCATGTCAGCTCAAGAAAAAGAAGAGTGTGAAGGAGCGAGAGTTTCTGGGGAATGGTAGAACCGCTTCATTAATGACAGTGCTAGTCTATGTAGGTAGAAGGCAATGCTGAAATTGTGAGAAAGGACTTCTCACCTCAGCCCCAGTGCTGTAAAGCATGGTGCTGTACAGACATGGCTGTACACTTCCCAAAATGTGATCCTGGCAATTTCACATAGACATTCACTATATCTCTCTCTGAGAAAGATCTACACACCAGATCACTTAAAGCTCTGTTACTGCTTCAAAATTAATGGTCACTCTTGTGTCTGATCTCAGGTAAAGCTGAGTTATAAAGTCACACCAATGGTTCTCTTGGCATGTTTACATGACGTAGAGCTGTTGATGTACAGGTTTTTATACAATGTAAGGATTGTATTAAAGGAAAGATTTTCTCTGAGTTCAGATACTTGCTTTTCAAGTGCCTTGAGAGTCTGCATCATCCCAGAGCATAGCCAAGGATGAGATATCATACTAATTATTTTATATATGGACCAATAAAAACTTCATCAGACCATCCCCAAGAAGTATTTTTATTGTTAAGATGGAGAGGACAAATAAGGACCTGGTTAAAGGAAGAGACACATTTTCTCACCAATTAAGGAATCCTTCTGGGCAAAGGAAAAAATCTGAGTAAATCTCCAAAGATGGATCTCAGCTATGCATGGAGAACAGAGTCCCCAAAACTGAGAATTCATGTAGTGCAGATAGAATGAAAACTCATCAGTTTTCATAAAAGAGATCTTCATCTAGAAAGACCAAGAAAGAAATGCCTCTAAAACCTAGATCTCTGCCTGTGCTTTTTGGTGGCTTTGTGTCACAGGTCTGCCTGAGCTTTGATACTTTCCTTCAGCACTTTGTAAATATTCATCAGCATTGCATTGCTCCAATGTACCCAAAGATAATGAAGTTTGTCTCCTTTAAGCAGAGTACTTGCTCCCTTTGCGGAAGAAGGGTCTCCCGTTGACCACTCTGGCAGAAAATGTGTCCAGCGGATGGCAAAGGAGTGGGCAAGATCTCAATGGGTTCCAGAGGATGATTTAATGTGTGGCTCCCAGCATGCCAAGATGCCCAGTGGTTATGTCCTGACATGTTATGTGCCAGCACTGACTGAGGTACTGAATCACAGCAGCTAATACAGTGTAAGAAATGCCCTTCTCATCAGGTATCACCGAAACAAGGAGCTTAGCAATGAATGTCTTAAGAAAAGACAGTCTCTTCAAAAAGGAGAACCTGACCCAAGCTACTCTACACATTGGATGGCCAGATTAATGGATCTCCTAGTTATTCAATCAGGTTAATTTGCTCTAGGAGGCTACAGACTAAAGTGTGCAGCAGTAGCAACAGATGCTTAGATACCATGGTGATGGGTGCTATAGAAAATCTTGCATAGCTATGGAAACCACAGTTGCATTTATCCCTCAGAACTGAATCTCTGGCAGCCTGTGTCTATCCTGCATGTTCTGGAAGATCATGAAAAAAAGTACTCGTACACAGCGTTATATTTCACAGCTTTCTTTTTACTTGGCAAAGCACACTTATATCTATTTGATAATAATAATGGTACATGTATTTTTAGACTAACATTATGTGATGGTAATTCTACTCTTGTCCAATGTAATACAGGCTGGAAAGAAACCTGTACAAAGAAGAACTGAGGAAATCAAATTAGATTTAACCTGGTGGCAGATGGGCAGGATTTATCTCTGAGTTTAAATAAACACTTTTTTCATTAAAAAATAATAATAAAACAACAACAACCAACCATGTCTGGGTTATTCAGCCCTCACTTTTCATGTTCAAAGAGTCTTCTTAATTGTCTGATTTTTCTGTGCTGAGTGTAAGAACATAATATGCACTATATCTGTCATGTCTTTGTAACTCAGGGGAATAAGACTAAGAGCAAGGCATTTGGAGCCCCCCTTATGGATCTGACAATGAATGTATCATCAGGGACAACTGACATTCCTTCTCTGCTCTGCTTTCTCATTGCCAAAATTAAAGGGATAACATGAAGCTGCAGATACCTGCATTAGAAGAAAAGTTGAATGGAGGTGATAAAGTTACTTTTCACCAGCAGAAACTAGCTGCATTCAAAGCTATGAGTAAATCTGAAACAAACTGTGTCAGTATCACAGCATCTTTTGTTTAACCTGTGCTATTTTCACACAGGACAGCAGGTCAGGCTGCATTTCCAGGGAGTCACGAAGGCTGAGCTGGTGACAGCATCCTCTTGGCAGGGCAAACATGCTCCAAAAACACCAAGTCCGCCAGCAGAGGAAAGCATGACTGACCATGCTGGTTCCAAGTGAAATCTGTGGTTAACATTCTGTAGATTTGGGCAGATTCCTTTCTGACTTATAGGCTTTCTGGGTTAGCAGAGCGTCATCAGAAAATACTTTTCCCTCTCTTCTTCTTGTGCTATCAGCTCTGAAGCTCACCTCAGAAGCAGAGCCATTTGAAGTGGAAACCTTAGGCATGGCAGAGAAACACACAGAGGTGTTGGTTCTTTGTATGGGTGCTCCAAAAACACAGTGAGAATTTCTAAATGCCTTTGTTAACTATCGATCTGGAAATTAACTTTGATCTGAAGTTCAGTAAAGAGATATTTTTTTTTAAAGAAATCTGGAACAGGTAACAAGAATTACAAAGGTTTACAAAGACGTGGATAACAGACAAATAAAAGGAAATTGCATTTCATTTTCTTCCAAGGAGATCAAACTCACAGGGCCTTCCTGGCAAAGCACGCTAACCTTTATTTGCACTGCGTTCCTCTGGTGCCTCCTACAGTTTTCTTTCAAATTTAAAACTTCTTGCCCCCTCCCCAAAGGCTGTTAATCCCTAACTTAATTTAAGAGGTGGTTTCAACACCTTCCCACAGAGAATTGACAGCTCTCTTTTCTCCATAAATGGCATTAGCACTTCGGTTCACCTAGAGTTCTCTGATGGAGTTGGCTGGACAATTAGCAAAACGTTCATATGGCAAGGAGCAGAGCTTCTCCTTTCTCCATCTTGCCAACTTCTGACAAACCAGCAGGTCTCATCAGGAGGACGCTTGGTACTTAAAGTTCGTTACCTCTCAACATGAAAATGAAAGTATCTCTTGCTACAGGCATGCGAGAGAGGTTCACAGGAATCTTGTTTCTGGCCCCCGACTGAGACCAAGTGTAGCAATAATGGGGTTGAGCCCACTGCACCTCAACCCTTGGTTTCAAAGGATGCTATGACAATGAGAATGGCAGAAAAAAGAGACAGAGTTCTAACTCTTCCTTTATTTTTTTGTTTGAAAAATGATCATCGTCCAAGTCAGTTCCTGAGAGTAAGGAGTAATATATTCCTTTTGATAAACTCTGTCTGAGGTTACTGCTTCCAAACTCAGCCCCTAATAGCAATTTAACTCAGAATCTACCATGGCTTCTGACAGAGGTAGAAAAAAAAATACTAAAATAAAATGGCACAACTACCTATTCATCTTTGTTGGGGAAAATCCTCAGTTATAGGCTGGAGCTCTGGAGATCATGTGTCTTTCACAGCTTGAAACCCTGGCAAAAAGGAACTTGAGGAATTTCAGCTATTCCACATGACACCAGACTTGCCTTGTTACTTCCTTCAGAGTAACCTGCTCCCTGAAAGAAAAACTTGAAGCAACATGGCATTTGCACAGAGAGGACTTTTTGCAGCTGAGAGTTGCTCCTTGCTTACAGCACAGTGCACAGTGCCTTTTTTCCAGCCAAGCAGGACAGCACACAGTCTGCAGGAGAAAAGGAATTGCCTAGCATGACTGTTTTTGCTGTGAAAACAGCATACCCAAAATCTTCACTACTTTTATTCTCTTCACAGATACATCTGCCTCCACCAAAGTGGACACTCTGGTCCAAATCCAACAGGCTTGGCTTGCAATGTGGACAGAAAATGTCTCACAGCTTGAAGCATTTCATTTTGCTGCTTCCCCCTGCACACACCAGAGACCCATCCGGGAGGGAGTGCAGCCAGAGGTGAGAAGGCCCTGGCTCAGGGCCTGTGGCTGTTTTCTCCTGGAAAGTTCAGAAATTCACCTGCCAAGCAGCAGTCAAGGAAGATGCCCATTGGGAGCTGCCTGCTGGGCCACATGGAGGTGGCCATGCCATATGCCCAAGCCAGCTCAGTGTGGAGGCTCATACCTGTCTCTGCACTGTGTGGCCAGGTGCCATCTCAAAGCTTCCAAAATGGGCAAATCCATACTTGTCCCTCTCCTTGATGTTTACAAAATGGGGCTGATGGAGGAAAAGGGTTTGATGGGGGCGGTTCCTACTGGGGGGACATGGCATTCCAATGGACACAGGTTGGTTTTGGTTCAGGTCCCACCCACAGGCTGCTGCTTTCCACTTCAGCCACCCCAGTCTGGCTTTCCAGACTGGAAAGATCAAAGTCAGGCTGGACGGGGTTCTGAACAACCTGATGTAGCTGTGGGTGTCCCTGTTCATTGCAAGGGAGTTGGACTAGATGGCCTTTAAAGGTCCAAGTCATACAATTTCATGACATACTCTCTTTGGTGATTTCAGTTATCTACTGAGAGCCTTGGAGTGACCAGACCCTGTGGGCTGATATCTGAGAATTTCTGCACCCTCCTCTCTGCAGCTGCTCGGTTTTTCAGTCAGTGGCTGAGCACTCACACAAGCTGTGAGGCACTAGGTCTCCTTTTTCATAGCAGTTTTCAAAACACAGTGGTGGGATATTTCAGCTGAAAAGGGCCTTTCCTCCTTCTCCTTAAGGTTTTCTTTGTCTTCATGGAAAGACATTCTATTGCCAGTCCCATCTCTGGGGGAATGGAGATACTTATTTTACCAAGGTGTAAAACAAGAGCTGTTGAGGTTTTATTGGATTCTTTACTGAGCACTCTATAATTTGTCTTGGATACGGTTGTTATCAGAGCTGAGCTGTTCCCTGTGTCAAGGAAGGTGCCTGGGTAAATATAACACAGCAGAAAAACAAGCTCTCAAGTAAGAAGGAGATGCTTGACCCCAATGTAAGGCTGGTTCAAGGATTCTAAAGCTGGAAAAGCTTCATCCTCAGTCCCCGCCCTTCCCTTCCTCCTCCAAACACCCAGAAGGATTTCTCAGCCTTCTGGTTTTCAAATGGAAGGCACATGTCCAAAAACATGTCCAGGTGTAACATGAATGAAGTTTCATATGGAGGTGACTTTAGGGGACATGAACATCTCAGCTTTTGTTATCTAGGCTCCCTCTAAGCCAGTGGAGGCTCCTTCAGAGAGTGAAGGAAACACAACCCAGTCCAGATGCATAGGTTACACGGGGCTCAGAGATGTTTCCCCTGAACCACCAAAGACATACTAGGGTGAACATGGAGGTTTTCTGTGATTCTCATCAGCATAGCACAGGGAGCTTCTCTTCCTTTTTCTTCCCACTAGCTCCTCTGTTACGCATAAGCCAAATGAATTCCTGTATGACCTGATGGTTTGAACTAATTTTGAAAACTAGACTTTTAATGATGCTCTTTCAGTCACAGGCCTTTGTGTCTTAGGAAATGTCATTTGCTTCAGTCTTGCCACATTCACCTGCTGTTACCCAAAATACCAAATTAATGGATTTTTTCCTTTTTTTTTTTTTTTTTTTTTTTTTTCATTATGAGGAACAAGACGTTATATCCTGTCAAGGTTTTAGAAGGTAAGGTCCATAACTAGGACTAGATTTTTAGGGGTAACTAGGTCTTGCTTTGCTCTGTGTTTCAAAGCTTCAGTGATCTAGTCACTTTCTAAAAGTGATACACACCTGCAGCAGCAATCCCAGGGAAAATCACTTCTGCTTTCCTCAGCTGAGTTGAGCACTTCTGACCTATTTCTAGAATCCTGGGCTTTAATTTATCAAGACAAGCAATTACATACTTACTTATCTCCAAGTGAGATGCAGCCCATCTGAGGTGAATGAAACTAAGTGCCTACTTCGGTTCTTTGCTTAGCCAATGTCAGGGCACAGCTACAGCTCCTATGCCAGCAGTCAAAGCAAACATGGCCTGACTGTCTCAGGTAACAATTATCTAAAAGAGCCTTTTAGTCTGCTGTAAGAAAAATTTAACAGTAAAACTGTTCTCTCCTTTAAAAAGAACCAACAGACAAAATACACATTTTTGAAAGAATGCTGGATAACCCTGTGAGCCTCTCACAGTCAATTTTCTTCCTCTTGTACTGTTTGGAGTCTTAATTGCCTCTTTGGGGAGGTTCTAGTAGCTGCAGGAAAGTACTGTCAAAATTTAGCAATTTGGCACACGTGACTGCTCCAAATATGGGAGCAATTAGCAAAGCGCGATATGGTGAATGGTAGCATAAGCACTGGCTTCTGAACAGCCTTCAGACAAGAAATCTAAACCAGAGAGCAGAGCAGACGGAAATCCAAACAAGCCTTCCCAGAAATAAAACGCATCGGCTATACTTAGACGATGAGAATTTCGCATGAGAAGAGCCACCATCGTGCTCCAAAACCTCACTGACTGAACAGGCTGTGGCATGCAGTACAAGGTCACAAAACAGCTTGTGAGAAAGAAAATATCCTAAATGTTGAGCATAAGTAGCTTTCAAGACTTCAGGGAGAATTAAATAAGCCCAGATTGGGTAAGGAGCACACCAGGTCTCAGTAGAACAAATTGTGTTCTAGGCATTAGTTATTTATTTAAGATTGTAAAGATTTGGGTATACCCACAGGATCTAATTTCCTAGATCATTTTTGTTATATTGTGCAGATAGTGTTGTTTTCAGCAACATGCATGAAGGGCATGAAGTGTGGATGGCAGTTTGAAGACTGCAGCCAATTAAGCAAACAAGAGGAGGAGTGAAAATTGGGAAGATATGAAAAGAGCTGGTACAAACAGAGTAGAGGATAAACATGGCAGCCAGAAAAGCAAGAAAAGATGCAAGCAGCTGATCAATGAGTTCGCAAGGGATAACTAATTAGTGAGCAAATCTGGAGGGTAATGAAATTAAATAATTAATTATGCAATGGAGCAAACAAACAGCAAATCAATTAAATGTACAGGGATCTACCACATTCTCTGATTAGTTTAGGCAGAACATGGTTAGTGAAACTATTTATTCTTGGGTATTTCAATTATTCATGGTATCTCTGGCCACAGAGATTACTGCCTGTTTAAATGCAAGGTCTGACCATGCGCCTTTAAAAAGCGTTTATCTTGGTAGTGCAAGTGAAAGGGGCAGAACACTGAAGAAAAAGCAGTAGGGATCACAACTGCTCTGAATGAGATGCCCTAAGAGAAGATGGCACAAAAAGATAACATGAACAGTGTCACTTTCTTTCTTCCTCTATTTTGTTTTTGAATACTTGGATTGAGTAATGCTGCAGCTGAGAATGGGAGTCAACAACGTTAGGCTCTTGCTATAGGAGACAACAGAGGATCTTCTGTGTCAGAAGCAAGGTAATTTGAATGCATACAGTTGCTTTTTCTTTGATTAAACTTCTGGAGAAAGTCAGGACTTTGGAAAATGAATAGTTAACAAAGCTCCAATAATTTCTATTTCTTAAAATATTTCCTATTCTGCTTATATGCACTGATATCATCTCTCTGGTGACAGCGACAGGGCCCAAGGGAATGGCATGGAGCTGTGTCAGGGGAGGGGCAGCTGCGGGTCAGGGAAAGGGTCTGCACCAGAAGGCGGTGGGCGTGGAACGGGCTGCACAGGGCTGTGGGCACGGCCCCCAGTGCTGGAGTTCAAGGAGCTCTCAAGGACATAGGGTCTGATTTTTGGGTGATGCTGTGTGGAGCCAGGAGCTGGACTTGATGATAGTTACGGGTCCTTTCCAACTTGGGATATTCTATGATGATTCCATAGATAAAGTATTTCTTAATAAACACATTGTACCTTCTCTGTTGTCTTTAATCATTTGCGTTAGGTTGTAACTTCACTTTTCAAGCATGGCAACGCCCTCCTATGGTCCGATCCACTTTCATTGCCCGCTTTTTTTTTCCACTGGGGGCTTTCTATTTATTTTTAGAATGTTAATTCTGTAAATATTTTCTCATTTTCTCTCTGTGAAGTAGGCTATGATCTCAGGTGTGATGACATTAAACTGAAGTGATTCCTTTCCTCTCATTAAATATTCTTGATGATCATAATCAGTCTATGATCATTCTTGAAAATATGTTTATGAGCTATGAAAATTTATTTGCATGAAGATCCAATGGCAGATACTCTGAATACTTTGAGGACTTAACCAGGTGCTCATCATAGTATTTAATGGCAGTTTTCAGAGCTAGAAGTTAAGGGGCAGCACTTGTTTTTGTTCGGAAAGTAGTAACAAATGTACAATTGCATGGATCACTCATTCATTCTAGTGACCTGAGCATAAAAGTCTTCCTCACCTAACACTTAATTGTTTCAGAGGACATATTTATCATTAAATTTGAAAGCTACAGCAGGATAGAGGCTTAAATAAACCACTGCTATGAAAAAATCCAACTAGCAACTTCAAACTAAACACTAAGAGACATAAAAAGACACTTGTCAGAGCTGGAAGGAGCAGTTTGATTAAGTCAGCCCAGACATGTTGGGCCTTATCCTCCTCTCCCACCAGATGACTCATGCAAAGCGTGGGCAAGTGTGCTGCTGCAAGACTGGTGGGGTGGCACTTGGACTCTGGAGCTCTAATTATGTATGTCTGACACCACAGAGCTAAAATGTGCAGCTAAACAGATTTATGGTGCTGCACTCATCTGAGGTGAATGGCTGCTCCTACTCATGGTTTGGGGTCAATAAACTAAAGCAAAGAGAATTTTAGTGGCCAACATTACTCCAGTGCCCAAGCTACTGGTGAGATGGATCCTTTCTAAATGGTGTTTTTCTTACTGCCAGTTGCAGGGAGTTGCCAGTGTGGGTCATATGTGAGGTGCTGCAGTTGGAAACTCTGTAGCCATCAAATTTTACGTCCCTAGCCTCTGCTTTCTGGCGCCTGTCCCCACCTCACATCCTCTCCTGGCTCACAGCAGCTCCAAGAGCACCCACCTCCTGCCTGCATCTCCCTCACCCCTTGGTTCCCTTAGAGGAGAGAAGGTAATGACAGCTGCATTAGGTATGCCAACTATGTGCTTCTGTGAGCAGGCTGACAGCCTCTTCCTTCTCCTCAGAGGCATCTCTTAAAGACCGTGGCAAAGGAGGGTGACCAGTGCAACAGTCCTTTCCATCTCTATCTTCTTCGCCTGGCTGGAGAGAGCTGCATTGCTGCTCAGTAGGTGCAGCATGACCAGAAAATGCAGGAAAAGAAGTGGGTTTTGTTTGTTTGTTTGTTTTTAAGTCTGGAATGCACAATTGCAATACTACTAACTTCTCTGAAACATGTCAGTATGAAAATTTAGTATGGCATTACTTTGAGTGCTACTGAGAAAAAGGTTAGACATTGGACTGTTCCACATTAGTGAAAGCCACATGATTCACTTTGTTCTTAAGCTGATATTGCTGTAGTTAAAATAGACAATTTGCAAATGCCTTGCTGTTTTATAAAAGCCAATGTACTTGGATTCACAGCAGGTACTAATATTGTGTGCATCTGCTTAGCTGTGCACGGCATCAACCTGTTTTTAATTATACCTGAATGTCAGACTCGAAATGTGTCTGTGAACAGGAAAGATGAAAAGTAGGCAGAACAAGATGTTATGTATTTCCCATCACCTTCCACTGGCTGGCTGCCCACAGAAGCAAGAAGAAATTCCCTTCTTCCATAGTGAAAATGCAAAGATTTACTAAGCTCAGTACTGCCAACAATAAGGTGTAATCACCACTTCCATACAGAAGCACACACATGTTAACAGGGGCAAGCAGGGAGCTGTGAATATCTTTCCACACCTTCTTCATCACTGATCAGCAAGAGGCCACAAGTTAGCTCTTGCTTTGTTATATTTTATTTGTATTGAAATTGGTCAACTCAATATCCCAACTTCACTGTAAAATAAAATATGTGGAAGCGAGGGCAAGCAGGTGGCTTTTTTGTTTTTTGAAACCAGGAATTATGAAGACAAAGTCAAACAATGCTCCTGTCTTTCGTTATTTCAACCAACAAAAAATAAAGAAAATTATCCTATTTGTATAACTGTGTAATTCAAACTACAGCTAGGGATGTCTGTGAGGCTTGAAATTCTGGACAGTGGTTCACAGATTCCTTGAAAGTTAGAAGAAATGTTTTTCCTTGGTACGTGCCTGTGGATGAAAAGTACTAAGGAGTTGGTAGTTGTACCTTTAAGCCTTTCCTTTAGTTTATTCCTGAATTTGTTTCCTGAATTCCTGAATTTGTTGAATTTGTTTCCTTTTCTAATTGCATTAAAAATTGTGTACTGTAAAAGCTGCAGTGTGTGCCAAGAGTCTGTGTGTGTAGTCAGCATATAATATTAGAATAGAGCCATGCCTGCCCAGAGGGAACAAAAAAGGAATCCATGAGCCCATTCTACTCTACACTAGGTAAAATCTGTTGAAATCTGTTCAGATTCTTGGTATTTTATGGAGTTGTGTATTTCTATCACATTTTGTAGATTTTTGGAGTCTTTCAGCAGAACCCAGGTGAATTAACCAGTGATAACTCATGAAATCAGCTCTCCTGGCAGGAATTTGTGCACAGGTTGTCCTGAGCCCCTGGCAGAGGTGACCCATCCTGTGCCCTGCATATTGCAGATCAGTGCAGGACAGCAGCCCAAGGCTGGGGGCACTCCCTGGCCTTTGCCAGAGCTCAGGGGGGTGAGGGGATGAGGGCCAGCACACCTCACTGCTTAGTATTTCTGTCCAAGCTTTAATGAGTTTAGTCAGAGGCCTTGGAGACCGTGGTGCTGAATTCCTGCTTTCCTCAGCTGGGCACCGATCCACCAGAAGCTGCGGTTGTAGCTGCCCTGGCGCTACCTTTGCTCTCCTGGATTGTGATACAAAAAAATGCAAAAAAGACTCTTGTGAAGTAGAGTGAAGGGTTAGGGTTTGGTATAGCTCAGCCTTGAGGGAAAGCAAAATAAACCAGAAGTAAGGTTGAGATGGTGGTAGATGTTCCTGTTCACTGTGGGGAGTTGGGCTAAATGACCTTTAAGAGACCCTTCCACCTCAAATGATTCTGTGATTCTAGGACTCCTGAATGCCCTTGAGATTTCCTTCCTTTGTAGCTCCTCGATCCAAATATTCCCTGAATTTTTTTTGCATGGCTGTTAAATTTAAGCCATCAGCAGTAATTTCAGTTTCGTGGCAAACAAGCACCATCTTGCTCCTTTGAGCCAAGCCCTGCCAGCCTTCAGTCATGAACCCTGAGGAGTAAAGAGGTGGCACCTTTACTTCAGTCAATATATGCAGATGCATTTGCTTCTGAAGGTTAAAAGTATATTGCTGTTTTTTGATTTTTATTCTATTTACATACTTGATTTGTCAGTGGATATGTCCTATGTAACATTTCTTTTTTCCCAGTTAAACGAGCACTTTCATACAGCCATTTCTTTGTCACCTGAATACACTTTAGTGCACTTTTGTTCAGGCAGCGGGAATCCAGACAAACTAGAGTTAATTCCCCATGATGTTTTCCAGCTGACAGGCCTAATTGATTTGATTTCCACTGTTTTCACAAGTGACCCCCCTCAACCCGTCATCACCACTTCTTTTTGATACCTGAGCTTTACTTTCTGTTCTCACATTCCACTTCAACAAGTAATAAAGAGCTGATTAGGAAGGAAGAACCTCATTACTTGTTTTCTAAAATACGCTCCACGCGCAGCGTATTTGTCAGGTCGTGGCTGTGCCTTATTAATCAATAAAAACATGTGCTTCTATTAGGTTACCAGTGCCTTTTATCATCAGAACGAAGTTAGGAACCTGTTACTTTGTGTTCTGCTACCCACGCTCCAGCTAGGCTAGACAGAGATAAAAGACAGCTGAGTAATATTTTCCTGAGATCCCTGATGATGCACACAGATGGTCTGTAACAAATGAAATATGCAAGGTGACGGCTGGAGTTCTCCTCACACCGAGTTCAACTTTTATGGCTTAAAGAGTGCCTCAGTCCTAATGCCACAGTTTTGTCATTGGGAGGGATTTATTTTATTATTGGCAAAAGGATCTGTGAAACTTTGCCTATCAGGGATATTTACAGTTGTAAATGGAAGGAGCTTAGTAATCTCACTGTGCTTCTTCCTTCATTCATGGAAAAAAAACAACAACAGAACAGTTGGAAAAATGATATATTAAAAAGGGCAAGAAGGCCATGTGTGACTTGAAAAAATCTTCAAAGATAAACTGGGGATATTTGTTATCAGCAGGAAATGAGCGACAGGACTGAAGAATCCCATTAAGGCTTTTAGCATATGTAAAAACAAACAAACAAACAAAATCCAAACACTTATTAAGTCAAGTGAAAGATTACATGTTGATAGCACAGGAAAAAAAAACCCTTCGGAGCAAAGTAAACACAGATCTGTTTACACTTCCAGAAAGAAATGAGTATATTTGTTCTGGCCTATTACTGTGTCCTCTCTGAGACAGCTTAATCAGATCACAGTCCAGCTGGTGACTGTATCCATCAAATTCACTTTTGCTAATGTATTAAATAATCTGGCCATAATGCCTGGCTGTGGATCATTGTCTGGTGAGCAGGAATTCATCCAATTTGAAGTGAGCATAGGTTTGAACATAAAAATCCTAGCCTTCCCTAACCCCTGGTCTCTCAGCCTGATGATGAAACACGTTCTAACAATCCATATATCTTCTGCAAGAAGATACAAAATCAAAAAGTAACTCAGATCCACGCTGTATTGGTGAAACAGAGGCTCCTAAGTTCTTACATTGCCACTCCGGAACACTGGGAGTAGCTCACCATCATGCCTACATCCACATATTTTGGAAACTACACGTGCAGATAGAAAAAACCCCACAAATTTGAGCTGCCACCTGGGTAGTGTCAGCCTCCCTTGAAAGTGAATTTTTGTGTTCCTTCATAGGGAAAAGTGTGCCCATGGACAACATGTGGCCCTGAAGAAGATGGCTCTGCTATGGAGATGCTCCCGAGAAATGCAGGGCGGTTTCTCCAGATCCTAAGAGCGAAGAGGACAGTGGCAGCCCCATGCACAAGGGATGCCAGGCAACTGAGGTGAATGAGACCAAGGACTCTCACAGCTCTAAGGTAAACCTGGTCCTGGACTCAGCCCCACTGATTGCAGTGCCAGTAAGAATGAAGCACTGGTGACCTGTTAGGACTGGTGGGGTGGGGATGAGCTGAGGAATAGAATCATTAAGTTTGGAAAGACCTCTAAGATCACCTAGTTCAGCCACCAGCCCATCACACCATGCCCACTGCCCACATCCATTAGTGCCACATCCACACAGCTCTTGAACACCTCCAGGGATGGTGACTCCACCAGCTCCCTGGGCAGCCTGTGCCACTGCCTTACCTGTTTCTGAGAATAAATGTTTCCTAATGTCCAACCTGAACCTTCCCTTGTGCAATTTTAGGCCATTACCTCTTGTCCTGTCACTGTTACCTGGGAGAAGAGGCCACCACCACCTCAGTATGACCTCATTTCAGGTGACGTACCTTTGAGGAGATCTTGTCAAAACCAGGTGGGACCATGTGCTATGACATGCAGATGCTGAGCAGAGCAGATATGTTTGCTCTGAGTGACTGCTGAGAGGCATATGATTCCCATGCCTCCCATGCCACACCCTGTGATGACCTCCATGCCACATTTTCTGATGGGAAGAGATCTCCCTTAAAGTTAACAGATTTGTCTTTTCTGGGCTGTATTAAAATATTTACATAGGTGTTTATTAATTTTGCAGCTTCAACCAACTATATAGTCATAGTTTTTAAATAAATCAATCCATAATTATGCATATAGAATATGCTGTATTTCTATATATAAACCTAAGCCATTTCCTGTCTATATGGAAAGTGTGAGTATTGTCTGCTGTGTAAAAAAAGGATACGCTCCACTTTTTCCATTTATTGTCCAGAACATACCCTCATATCAAATGGTGTCTGATTGAAAACAGTCTCTTAATGCATTACAAGTAAAAATAACCCATTATTGTGTAATATATGATATACCCTTTCCTCTTTAAGGCAAAGTAGTGCTTGCAAATATGTCTAGACAGCATGATGGAAAAGCACAAATTGGCCTCTAACTATTGCCAGCCACTTATCAGGCAAACCTGGAATAAAATTTAAGATATTACAGTCTCACTCTTTGCATGACATCTGTAAGGGGGTGTGTATCTCTGAGACACAAAGGCCTCATTGCTTACTGCACAGTAGAGATGCTGAAAACTTTGTTAATAAGAGCATGACTAACATACCTTCATGGCCTGATGAGAATTGCCAAGTGACTGAAGTATGCCAGTGTTTCCTGTGAGCAGCGGTATGTCCTATATGTGGCCATAATTAAAAGGTCTTCTTTCCATGTTGCTGATGAATTAGTCACCTGCCGACTCTCCAGACACGATCAGAACTCAGAATCTATTTGCCACATTTAGGAGGAATGCTTTTAAGTCCTGTCTTCATCCTTTTGTCCTGCACCTGACCATTTTTTAAATAACTTCTTTTAACTCCCTGTGTTTGTGTCTGGTAATAAAATTGTCTTTGACAAGGTTCTTTTTGCGAAGAGATCTTTTTCTTCCTCTACTACACCTCCTTGATACCTTGCAATGGCAGAGACATCAACTTAGCTTTTACTTGTGCTGGGGAATCTCAGAATGTAAGATTTTTATTGTACTTCTGTTCTGGTCCTCACCATTAGACAATAATGACAGGGGGAAAATGGTAATGGAACGGAAGAGCGGCAGAAGGATAAGAGAAATCTGTTGTTCAACTGAGTTATTACCCAATGCCATTAATTTTCCACTTGCAAAATTCTTTGTATCCTTCAGAAAATGTCAGTCTTCCTTGTGATGAAAGGAGAAACAGTGAATCAGCAAAGAAGTGGGTGAGTTTTGTATAAAGGATGTCCCAGATGGTGTGTGATTTATATGGCTTCCAAGCATTTGCATATTTGCATCTGTGTACGTATGGGTGTCGGGGAGCAGAAGTGATTGACCCTGGTCCTAAACCAGGTACAGAAGCCTTGCCATGTGTTCTGCTCAAACACTGTGGTGATGAAGGGCCGACATGGGTTAGGATGCACAAATTTGTGAAGCAGTAAGAGAGTAACCACATCAATTAGCTGTGATCTGTAGCCTGTGGGTCAGAGCAGATTTAATTCCCATTCACTGCTGAAAGAAAGTCTCTCCTACACACATATATCTTCCTCACAGGGAGAGGAGGGATAGCGCTGAGCTCTGCCCCCTGTGACAGCGACAGGGCCTGAGGGAACAGCATGGACCTGTGTCAGGGGAGGGGCAGCTGGGGGTCAGGGAAAGGGTCTGCAGCAAAGGGCGGTGGGTGTGGAATGGGCTGCACAGGGCTGTGGGCACGGACCCGAGTGCTGGAGATCAAGGGGTGTTTGGATAGTGCTCTCAGACATACAGTTTGATTTTGGGTGGTGTGTCGTGGAGCATGGAGTTGACCTCGATGATCCCTGTGGGTCTCTTCCAGCTCAGAATATTGTATGTTTGTATGATATGCACACACATATATGTACATATACACATGTACATCTGAAAGGTGACCTAAACAGGATCTTTTTTTCATTCTGTTTTGGAAAGTTAGAATAAAGCTGCTTCTAACAAGGAAAATGGCACATACATAACTCCTGTCTCCACACATACAAGTAAATCAGCAACTGACTTTGCAGACATCACAGTGGTTTTAACACAGATGCCCTTGTGAATTGAGCCAGAGAGCTGATCACTATGCACCAGAAATGCACTCATGTTTGAGCTCCAAATTCACCCATTTGTGTAAGTGAGGTTGCAGCTGTTGGGACAGGCAGAAAAACAACCTGAGGAATGATCTGCAAGGCAATCATCAGAAGGAGGAACTTTCCAGTTAAATTTTGAAGTTACATGCAGTCTGACAATGTGTTTTGGATTTTCTCTGCTATTTTTAAAGCTAGAAGAAATGTCCAAGCCTCTGCCCAGCCCTCCGTCCTTATGTTTGGTGCTGTTATCGTAGTTGGCCTCCTGTCTGAGGCAGAAGATCAGTCAGGAAGTTAACCAGAGGGCCAGATGCTGCTCTTGGAAATGCTCATGCCAGAGCCAGGCTTCCACACATTTCAGCTGCCAAATTCCTTCCACGCAAATGTCCATGGTTTCTGGCTCTTGCACTGGGGTAGTTAGAGGAAAAGCCTGAAGAAGAACGTTTTCTACTCTACAATTATCAGGGAGAAGCAGTGCCAAGGGAATAATACTGCTGACATATGCTGGCATGCTCTGTGTTACCAGTTTCTGCTTTCCAGCCAGATAAAGTTCTTGTTTGATGATGAAGATTTGCACACGTGATAGAACAGGCAGTACACTTGGCAAGCTATGCCCTGATGAAGGCAATTTGGTTAGATTGTTTCCCACTTACAGGTAACACTGAAACATAGATGCCTACACACATTTACGTGTTTGTTAGATAAATTCTGCAATCCCTAGCCCTCCTTCCCAGAAAAGACACTAATACTACAATAACTACTTATAATGTAGATCATGGTTGCTACCAATCTAGCAATTTATTTCCCTTCAGGCTCCTAAAATCCCGTCTCTTGAAAAGCTTAGGCACTTTGTGACACTCAAAAAGCTTCATATTCAAAAAATCATATGTGTATTTTTAAAGCGGGCCCTGGTTCTACATAGACTTGGCTATGAGGCTCCTGCTGATGTATCTGGTGTGTGTGGAATTCTTGCCCTTTGCTGAAAGTCCAGCTCTGCAGGTACAGAAATGTTATTCCTTCAGTCACAGTGCTTAAATAATGTTTTTTTTTTTTTTCAGTTGAGCATACACCGTAGCACCTGGTCATGAAAGTAAAAAGGGCAGTTGAAAAGCCAAATTTGAATATCTGTCTCCTTGAGATGACTTCAAGCTATGGTTCATCATCATGCTTCAACTTATTTGTCCTCTGAGTTCCCTGACATGAAGGTATCCAAGATTGCAGGGTCTACAAACACCATCAGAATGGGGCATTGTTTCCTTAGACAAAACCTAGGGGGCTATCAGAGCACACACATACATGTGTTCCTCTGGGATAAGGAAGTCTGAGATTTCAAATCCACAGTCAAATTACCACTTTCTAGAACATCAATATTTTTAACAATCCAAACTGACTTTTCTTCCAATTCAAGATTACTCACTTGAGATCCCTACTGCAACTGAAGACCTTGAGCACATACAAGGTGATGTGGGCAGTGGACCCTGAGAGATCCAGCTGTTACCTGAGGCCTAATTCCCCTAGGGTGTCTAGTTTGTTAGCTCTGAGCTATGCCTGTGCTGTATGTCAAATTAGAGCTAAAGGCTATTTGCATAATTTAAAAAAAAAAAAAAAGTTTATTCTATCTAGCATGGTTCTTCTTAATTCTGGCTACTTCTGCTGTAACAGCTGATGTGACAAATTTAATCACAAATGGAATTGTATCCAGAAGTTCTGAGCAGCTCAAAATGTAGCAGCCAGGAGATGGAGGTAGGACCTAGGACAGAAGCTGAAATTCAGCCATAAATATAACAATATCTACACTACCTAAAGATCTTCTCATCAAAAGTATGTGCTAAAAATCCGAGTGCACACAGGAAATACTGTCCCCTCTTTAAGTGGCTTTATTTAAAGCCTGTTTCACTCAGTGTATCCATAGGTAAGAAATGGTGGCAGGACACACTTATTGCTCCTATCTCTATATGAAGAGGCAGCACTCCTACCAAATGCCAGTAAAGGCTATGGAATTTCATCAAAAAAAGATTTTGCCTTTTGTTTAGTGGCATTTTGGCTTTAGTTTCACCATCCTGCTGACAAAGTCACTTGAGTGTTTTTATTGATTCAGAAATCTGGGCATTAAGACTCATCTTTATAGTTCTCCAAACAGTAAACGTTTTGAAATGCAAAATTCACACAGCTTTTAAACTTTATAGGCTGAACACTGAGTACTGTAAAGTGATTTTATTTTATTTTTTTTTCAATAATGGAAGCAGAAAATTGTAGCTGTTAATTCTACTTGCTAAAACGAAATGAACAAAATCAGAGCTGTTCTATGAGACTTCAGGACTTGGTCATCATAATAAAAATACAAATATTTTCACATCCTCTGTTTTCAGAAGCTTCATTCTACAGGTTTTATCATACAGTTATACATTAACAGAGGAATTATTTTGTGCATGTTAATGTAGTTGGAATGAAAAGTAATGTAGGCAGAAATGAGAACGAATGAATGACAACTTGGAAAATAGATTTTCTCTCTTCTTCCCTGTAGTAGTTATGTACTACCTGGAAGGAATTCAGGGGGTTATCTGTGGTGGCATCAGCTACATCCTTGTCCTTCCTGGCTTGTTTTTCTACTCTTATAGGCATCTAGTGCAGGAGACTCCAGAATTTCTCCTGAAACCTATTACAGGTCTTCACAGTCTTACTATAATGAAAGTTGTTGGGGTTGTTGGAGTTTGTTTTCCCTTGATCTAACAAGCGTCTTCTGTGTTTCAGTTTAAGTTTCTTCCTACCTCTCCAGCTCACCACAGACCGAGCACAAATGTATTCTCCTGCTATTTTCAGTAAACCTTTAGATATTTAAAGGCATTCTTACTATCTCCTACATCTTTTTTTGTCATTACAGAAATTAAATACAGTATTTCCAGTCTTACCCTTACAGGTAGTTTGCTGTGGCTGTGGTGATATCTACAATGCTCTGGACCATCCCCAGATGGCCTGCTTCTTCCTTTTATGCTATGATGAAACTAAACCCAATGGGGTCAGATTCATGGAGAGACAAAATATCAGTATCACCTAGTGTCTGGCAGCTCCTGAATTACTTTTCTGGCACTAGTAGTGGGCACATCTCAGCTCTCAGACTTCATGATCTGTATATAGTACCTGCATGATGCTCAGACATGCTCCAACAGCTTCTAGCACATACATGGCACGCCCTTATAAGGAGCTATAGGTATCTGGCCTCTACTTCTTACAATTATAGTGTTTCAGTAAAAAGCTGTCCCCACACTAATCTTGCTTTCATCTCAACCAGTTCATTTGTCTTCTCCTTTTTGCTTCCAAGACTCATAACCACAGAGGACAGGATGATGCACCCTGGCGTTCATTGAGCTCTCCTTGCCTATACAGAAAAAAAACTTTCGTGTGAGGGAAGTGTATATGGGAGAGATTGAGAATTCAGCAAGTTCTTCCCTCATAAATTGTATAACCTCTGCCCTTCAATTTCTTGAGAGCTTATTCCCCCTGTCTTGCTATACTGCATGCAAATTCTGAGGCATTCTTGAGAATCATATCTGTTCCGAACATCTACAGAAGAGCTACTTGGTCACCTGTTCCCTTCTTTGCAGAGCATTACATCCTCACCATTGTGTTACTACAGTTTCAAGCAGTTTTGGGGAAACTGGTTTTCAACAGTGGCTTTTTAGCAGACTCAGACCCCATCACAAAAGAGAACAACTTCAAAATTGCACCTGTAAACTAGGCATGTGCAGTTACTAGAGGAAGGGAAAACAGTCGTGCACTTTCTTCTAATGACTGCTTTCCACATATATCTATCCCATTTTTGTAGCTATCCCTACTGCTGACTGGCCTGGAGTCAGCCTCTATCCGACAGGCAGGCTGTTCCTCATTATGTACAAGGCCTGACAGTATCTCTCATCAGCCCAGACATCCTTTAATTTTGCTTGATCCTGAAGGTTTAAGTAATGAGTTGTCCAGAGCAGCCCATGGCTGGCTGAGCAGATTCATTAACATGCACTAGGCATCTTTACACTTGTTAGCTAAGCAGTGTTAACCAAAAAGCCACAAAAAGGATAGGGCTGGGGTGGATTGCCTATGCGCTTACTCAGAATGCTGGCTGGATTTTTCAGCCCTTGATGCTATTACTGTGATGATCACACAGTTGAGTGTAATGCTAGCTCAGAAATTTCTTCCTGAGCAGTATTCACACCTTTGACTGAGCCATGGATGTATTCTGGGAGGGAGTAAGCTATTTGAGAGGTACCTCCCTCCCGTCCCTTGGGTTGCACTAGCAGCCTTCCCCATCACTCACCCTTCTAAGATGGAGGTGGTCATTCCAGTTCTGCTGCAGGAAAGTAATTCAAAGTCAACACTTCCCTCAAAGGATAATAGGAGAAAAAGAGGAGTAAGTTACCTTATATTTAAACTCCCTAAAATAAGGGCAACATGAGTTAGAAAGCAACTGCCTGGCCTGCGCGTGTCTGCCGAGGTGTGGGAGCTTGTGGGGAAGCTGACTGACACAGATGTGCAACTCCCTTCCTTGCCCACCCTAGAGAGTCACCCCAAGGATCGCCCCGGTCGCCCACTCCCAACAGGATGATATTCTCCTGTGAAGGAGTGCTCACATTACCCCCGCCCCTTGTGTAATTCTGGTTCCCAGTGATTATTTTCTGGTGACCTTTTATTGTTAACAGTCAGTGCTCAGAGCTGGAGTGTGAGTGGTGTAAGCATATTTTACATCCTCCTCAAGCAAACAAAAAAGCTGGGTGGGCACGGGCTCATTTCCTGGTTCACGCCCATGACTCCTTTGTGTCTCGGATCTCCTCCCACCATGTGTCATAGTCAGCAAACCCACTCCCTTACCTTTTGGCTCCCAGAGAGAGTGACGTCTTTGAGGGATGCGTAGGCACGCTCCGTGTATCCCATTCTCCTCTCACATCCTATAGGAACTCTGCCTCCATCTGATACTCAGCCCTTCCTTATCCACAAAGCCAGAAACACCAAGTCCCTGTGCAACAGCAGGCAAAGGGCAAGGATGAAGGATGGCTTTTAATAATTTAAATGTACAGGCCATAGACACCACCCTCCAGTACTATGCTTTGGGTGCTTGTGTATACTTCTGTACATTAAATACCTTAACAGCCTGCTCAACCTCAGTCATATACATGTGCTTCCAGAGATATAGACAAACCAGCCATCTGTAGATCATCACATACAATCACACAGATTTCCTTCTCCCCCCTCTCTACTAAATTACCCCTGAGGAGAGAAAGTGTAGCTAGCTGCATGCTCCGATATGGACAGCCCCGCAGACCTGTGGTAGACCACAACCAGGCCCAGTTTCTGAGCTGAGGACCTTTCACAGATGTACAGCACGTTGCCAGTAAGTCTTCATCTTTCCTGTGGGGGAGAATGGAAAGCGGAGAGGCAAAAGAGCTGGGGAAGATGCTCCAGTCTAATCCTGATTTGCAATATGGCGTGTGTGTATGAGGGTGTGTGTGGGGGTTGAACTACATTAATCAAATTGTGATCCTTGTAGGGTACAATGGGCCATTAAAAGCAGCAGCGCAAATTTGTCCTGCAGCCTGCTGGCAGCTAGTACATAACTCCTCTTTCTGTGGAGAGCTTAACTTAGCAGGTCTGTGCCATGACTAATGAAGCCATCTCTTTGCTAGCGCGCTAATTCCAGACCTTTTGGGAAAGAGCCCAGCTCTGCTAGCTGCACGGCCCTCCCCTTGCAGGCTCCTTATGGCCACCCGCAGGTCCCTCCCACTGCCTGCACTGTGCTGGGAAAAGTGTGAGAAAATATTTCTCCCTTAAATATGCTTCAGGGGGCTGCTTTGCAATGACATTTAAGGATAGATTTTCTGGGGTACTTCTCATCTTGCCTGAAAGATTTGAAAGCTGTTTCCTTGGCACTCCTCTTGCCACATAACCTGGTCTTGCTGTACCCATCGGCCACAGGGAGAGGCACGCATCTCCCTGGTAAAGTCATAGTTAAACTAAACATTAAACTGTCCAAGAACTGACTTCCTCGACAGCTCTGATTCAGGCTCCCAAAAATGCTCTGCATAGTGAATCATGCTTCCTTCTGGAAATGACAGAACTTCCTCATCATGGTGTTCTAACTTGCCCTCTCCTTGTGTCCGGTGCTATCAGGAAAGGATTGAATTGCATGCCGCATTTTTTCCATGGTCAGTAGGGAGATACATCCTTTTTGAAGAGGAAGAATTTCTATGAGTCAAAGGATGAAGAACTGAATATTAGTACCAGCCCCAAAAGTAAATTAAATTACAAACAACAACATAAAACCCCACAGAGGTGGTCACTGGGTGTGTTTTGGATATTTGCCTTTCTGGCAACTTGACTTGCCCGTTACAAGGCAAACTTGCTCTTCACCACTGCAAGAAACAATGAAGTTGCAAATACTAATATAATCTGTATGTCTTTCTTTCCTGTGCCTGGTTTGAAAGGTCTTGTTTGCTTGCAGTTCAGGCAGGGCAACGTTGTCTAGCCCAGGTTTGAAGGACCTTTGCATTTGCCATCTGTGCAGCAAAGATGTGAGGAGGGGGAGGAAAAAGGGCAGTGCTTCTGGTGACTTCTTCCAATCAGACTCACAGAGCCAGGCAGTTTCACAGCCATTGCAATGACAGCAATTTACAGAGACGGTCTGCAGTACAAACTTTAAAATGAAAACAATCTCTTTCTTTCTACCCCGCCCCCTGCAAAACCTTGTGATCTACTGAACAACATGTAGTTGGGATAAATACCTTACCATATGGTAAAGGATGACTTGCACTGGGAATCAGATTTTAAGCAGCTCTTTTTGCTTCTTTGTGTACAGATTTTTAACTCCCTCAGAGCCGGGGCAGTTGTAAGCCCCAGATGCATTATTAGTTGTAGTCATTATTAGTTGTCAGGCTTTGGGCATCCCTGGGATGACATCCTATTCCCAACCAAATCAGAAGTAAAATCCCCAAACGAATAGATTCTAACCTCATTTAACTGCAATAAAATAAGAGGAGTTGGATATAAAAGAAAAATGGAAAGTGTTTGAGTGGAAATACAGGGGAAACAACCATGACTTCCATAGGGCAAACTTACTTGCCTTACCTAGCTAAATCCCATCATCAGCAAAACAGCATGTACTTATTAGGAGATAACTGTAAGTAATGCTAAAATCAGTATCTTTTCCTGCATTTAAGCGAGATGAAATGCATTTTTTCAAGGCTAGTTTTACAAAACTCAAAGCAGTTGAGACTCAAGTTTGTATTTCTGTTCTTTACGTTGTCTCTGAGAGCAGGCATTATTTCCACGTTAGCATTTCAGTTTTTCAGACATGGTTCACAGCTGCTGCCCATAGCAGATGAAGAACTTTGCAGGTGAGCATGAAGACAAAAAGCAAAAAAAAACCAACCACCAAACAAACAAACAACAGCAACAACAACAACAACAAAAACCAACCAAACAAAAAGAGGTCCAGCTTCAAAAGAGGTAAGGTGATATGTTGCTTCTTGAAAGACTAGCTCAAATCTTCCCCCTTCAAGTTACCTTCTGATTTCTTTCACAAGCTTCTCTGTGTCCAGAACAATCTTTGCAGTGTCTGTTTTAAAGCACAAGTATCATCAACCTATTACCTAAATTTAATGCTGCTGGGTAGCAGCTGACTTGATCACTGGAGTAATAAATATTCTTAAAAATGATCAAAAGGCAGTTCCTAAAATGCATATATGGGACTGCGTTGGAATAGCATACATAATACAAAATACCTGATTATTCACGATCCTGAAACAGACTGATCTGGAGCTGTAAGACATGAGGGTAGATACTGAATCACAAGGACTGACAATGCTCAGCAGTTTTGCAATCAGACGGGACATTGCCAGTTTGCTGACTCATTTCCTCTGGTTCCTCGGATGTAAATATGAGAGGTCTAATCCCACTGCCACTGTTCAAGGTATGCCTCATCGACGGTGTCCAAACCAAAGTAATTTGAATCTAATGGGAAGATTCACACATCCGAAGTATGTACACTCATGGAAACATAATTGAAACAACGCTCAGAAGGAACACTTGCTTTTTTTTTTTAGTTTTCTTTTTTTTGAAAAGTGTAGTCTTAATTGCAGGAAGACTTATTTTAAACTACCAAGACAGATCTGTGGGAATTAGCAATTATCTGTTTTTAGCAGCAATGTCTGTTACTCTTTTATTCATCTGTCTTTCATATGAAGGTTTGAGCCCAATTTTTGTACAGCTGTTGGCAAATCCCCATTTGACTACAGTGGAAGAAACTGATTGTTCATCTTTGGAAGATGCTTCACGTGTCCTCTACCATACAATATGTACAGGCAAAAGAAACTCGTACCAACTTTTGTCACTGTGATTACAGCCAAAGATTAGGACACGTAGGCAGCAGCTGTGGCCAGAAGGGGATTTCAAGTTGGGAAAGTGTTGGCTGGAATGAAGACTGGAGGACATACTCCCGGCACCAAAATGTCTCCTTATAACTCTGATGGGTCATATAAAAACGCTCTGTGTTTAGGTTATGTTTGATTAGTTACATAACACACAGTACTTATCAACGGTGATATTCATTAATGTAACTGCATACAGTGATTATGGATTTAGAGGGCCTGTTCACTCCCACCTTCCTTAACATCTGTGAATACTATGTCTGGTAGAAAAATACCCTTAAAATTCACAGAAAGGCTTTTCTCAAAGCGCTACCTTGGAAAAGAAATAATTCAGCTAATCTGCAAACTGGTTAAGAAGTAGTGAGGTATCTTCAGAAAAAAATACTGTTGAAATCAAAATCTCAAAACTTTTCTGTCAGTTCTAGTGAACAAGCTGGTCTCTCTCTTCTTCTATGGATCCACATGTAAATAAATATATAGCCATGGTTGGAACTAGATGATCTTTGAGGTCCCTTCCAACCCAAGCCATTCTATGGTTTTAATGGTTATGAAGTCTGTTCTCAACTAGAAATAACTCCTCCCCATTCTTACACACCTCCTGGCTCTCTCCACATGTACACATTCAGGATCTTTGCTCGTCTGCTCATAGACTCTACCCTCCCTTGCACACACAGTATGAAGTTGCTCGGTCCCCAGCCAGCTGCTGTCACACACAGAACACCAGAGCAGAAGTTATGTCAAGTTGTGGCCCTTCCTAGCTAACCTTGTGCTGTTGACCCCATGACTGTGGACTCATCCGCTGTGATCCCGTGAGACCCCACCAGCTATGCAGGGCTGGAGCAGGTCAGCACGTGGCTGAGATGCCTTCAGAGCATTCATTGCAGCATGTACTCCTGGTGACTCACCGGGAGTTCACTAAATAAACCAGATACCAAGCACTGAGCAACTCTGCTAGCTGTGTGCAAATGGAAGTAAAGGTCCAAACGAAGTGTTGTTATTCCTTATTATTATTTTTTTTTTCATGATGATTAATACCAAGTCCAAAAAGGGCTCCAAGACAAAAGGAAGGGAGCTAGAAAAACACTGGAGGGCTCTCAGGTCTGTGCAGTTCCTCAGCAGCAGCTGCTGGGGCCTGCTTGTCTCTGGAAATTGCTGTCACCCCTGCAGTACTATCCCATTACAAAAAAGACACTGTGGCCCTGGAGCGTGTTCAGAGAAGGGCAACAGAACTCTGAAGGGTTGGATGCACAAGTCTTATGGGGAGTGGCTGAGGGAACCGGGATTATTCAGTCTGGGGAAGAGGAGGCTCAGGGGAGACCTTATTGCTCTCTACAACCACCTGAAAGGAGGATGTGGTGAGGTGGGAGTTGGCCTCTTCTCCCAGGCAACAGTGGTAAGATGAGAGGGAATAGCTTCAGGTTGTACCAGAGAAGGTTCAGGTTGGATATTAGGAGATATTTCTACTTGAAAATAGCAGTGAGGCAGTGGCACAGGCTGCCCTGATGGAGTCACCATCCTTGGAGGTGTTCAAGAGCATGTGGACATGGCACTGAGGGACGTGGTTAGTAGGCACAGAATTACAGAATCACAGAATCGCAGGGGTTGGAAGGGACTTCAAAAGTTCATCGAGTACATCCCCCCTGCTAAAGCAGGTACCCTACAATAGGTCCCAAAGGTAGGCGTCCAAATGGGTCTTGAATACGTCCATAGAAGGAGACTCCACGGTCTCTCTGGGCAGCCTCTTCCTGTGCTCCATTACCCTTACTGTAAATAAGTTCTTCTAAGTATTAATACAGAACTTCCTGTGTTCAAGTTTTAGGCCACTACTCTTTGTCCTATTGCTACACATCACCGAGAAGAGCCAAGCCTTAGATATTTATAAGCATTTATCAGATTCCCTCTCAGTCTTTTTTTGCCCAGGCTGAACAGAACCAGATTACTCAGCCTTTCTTCATATGGGAGATGCTCCAGGCCCTATAACATCTTTGTGGCCCTCTCCTGGGCTCCTTCTAGGAGATTCCTGTCTTTTCTGAACTGGGGAGCCCAGAACTAGACACAGTAGTCTAAATACAGCCTCCCCAGGGCAGAGTAGAGGGGGAGGATAACCTTTCTTGGCCTGCTGGCCAAGCTCTTTCTAATGCACCTTTCTTGGCCACAAAGGCACACTGCTGGCTCATGGCCAACCTGTTGCCCACCAGGACCCCCAGGTCCTTCTCTGCAGAGCTCCTCTCCAGCAGGTCATCTCCTAACCTGTACTGATGCATGTGGTTATTCCTCCCCAGGTACAAGACTTGCTCTTGCTCTTGTTAAACCTCATCAGGTTCCTCCCTGCCCAACTCTCCAGTCTGTACAGGTCTTGTTGAATGGTATCACAGCCTTCAGGTGTGTCAGCCAATCCTCTCAGCTTTGTATCATCAAAAAACTTGCTGAGGGTGGACTCTATCCCTTCATTCAGGTTGTTGATGATTTTGAACAAGATCAGACCCAGAACCAACCCCTGGAGAACACCACTAGTTACAGGCCTCCAACCAGACTCTGCACCACTGATGACCACCGTCTGAGCTGTCAGCCAGCCAGTTCTCAATCCACATCACCATCTACTCATTTATCCCACATTTTCTAAGTTTCATAACAAGGATGTTGTGGGAATCATTGTCAAATGCCTTGCTGAAGTCAAGGTACACAACATCCACTGCTGTTCCCAATCCACCCAGTGGGTTATGACATGATAGAAGGCAATTAGGTTGGTCAAGCATGATTTCCCCTTGTTGAATCCATGTTGGCTGCTCCTGGTAATTTCTCTTCCAATTGCGTGGAGATGGCATCCAGAACAAGTTTTTCCAACCCCTTTCCAGGGACACAGGTGAAGCTGACTGGCCTGTAGTTTCCCAGATCCCCCTTGCCCTTTTTGGAGACTTGGAATGACAATGGCTATCCTCCAGTCTTCTGGCACCTCTTCTGCTTGCCAGGAATTTTCAAAGGTGATAGAGAGTGGTTCAGTAATCACCTCTGCCAGTTTTCTCAACACATGTGGGTGCATCCCTTCAGGGCCCATGGATCTGTGTGCACTGATTTTGGCTAGATGCTCTCTGACCAGATCCACATCAACCAATGGAAAGTCTTCCTTTACCCAGACTCTCTCATTTTCCTCCAGGGTCTGGGATTCCTGAGGGCTAATCTTAGCAATAAATACTGAAGCAAAGAAGATATTCAGAATCATCTCCACCTTCTCAGTGTCCCGTTACCAAGGCACCCACTCCATTTAGTAAGGGACCCACTTCTTCCCTCATCTTCCTTTTACTGTTGACATACTTTAAAAAAGCCTTTCTTGTTATCCTTTACCTTCCATTCAAGGTTTAATTCCAAGAGGGCCTTAGCCTTCCTCACTACATCCCTACATGTTCTGACAACAAAAAGTATATTTTTTCCAAAGGTGGATGGGCCCTTTTTCCCATGTTTCATGGATCTTCTTCTTTCCTTTCAGTTTATCCATTAGTTCTTTACTCATCCACGCAGGACTCTTGCCACCTTTCCCTGATTTCTTACTCTTAGAGATGCACCAATCTCGAGCTTGGAAGAAGTGATATTTATGCACCAACCAGCTCTCATTGGCCCCCTTACCTTCTAACACTCTAGTCCACGGGATACCTCCAGGTAGGTCTTCAAGGAAGTCGAAGTTGGCTCTCCTGAAGTCCAGGGCTCAATGAGGATGGGCTGACAGTTGGACTTAGTGATCTTAGAAGTATTTGTCAACCTGTTATTCTATCATTTAAACAAAAAAGAAAAGCAATAAAGTCCCCTAGGGAGCCTTGGAGGAACAATGGGAAATGAAGCCACGTGAGATACTATGTACTTACTGTAGCAAGACGGCTGTAAGAAGATCAGAGAACGGTGTGAATAGTGGTTAGTGATGGTCTTTACTGCAAGAGAAGGGATGTCAAAACAGCAGTGCAGAGAGACATGAAGAAAGGAGAACAGAACTGTGCAGAAAGCTACAGTAAGAGCTGGTGTATGATTTTGGACAAACTAAGCAGCATAAGAGAGCACTACCAGAACCCACCATAATAATGAACATCTGTTACCAGAGGGGAAAGTAAGGACATAAGCCAGAAGATGAGTCTCAGAAGCACATCTGTTCTGATGTGCCACTTGGCTGTACATAAACTGTCTCACCTTGTTCTACGACATGTGAAGAGTAGTTGGGCCAGGCGTTTGCAAAGCAAAATATGATGTGCTTTTCTTTCATCCTGCTCTCTCTCCATCCCACTACTCACTTCCTGGACACTGATGGAGAAGGTCACATTGGGCAGGCCTCTCAAGTCTGCTATCCATAAGGAAAGCCTCCCAGTCAAAGACATGACAGGCTGAATGACAGTTGGACTAGATTATCTTAGTGGTCTTTTCCAACCTTAATGATTCTAGGTTGCCTTCAGTGAGCCCCTTCATGGCCATTTGTATTGACATCATAGTGCAGGCAAGAGTGCTGGCCAAAGTTGCTGATCACAGTGTTCCCCAAATCAGCCAGAGCCGAAGCTCAGATAGACTTCAGGTTTTGGTAAATCTGCAGTCCTTTTCTGAGGTAAAGCTGTCAGGTTTTATGCATTAGCATACAAGATAAATAAATCTAGGATAGCACAGTAGCACTTCTAATAATGCATGCTAACTGCTTTACTGGAAAAGTGAGCAGTTGCAAAATTACAAATCAGCTATAGCCTGCATAGTTTCTCACATAGGATGCAAGATATACTCACATTATATAGGATGTTCAGCAATTCTAATAATAGATCAAATATGTCCCAGAAGTTAGTTTTTGAGATGTTTGCATTTTGGGAAAGAATCCTTTCAAAATATTTCCTCAGGCAACCAGTAGCTTAGGAGTGAGGAATTTATCTTGGTTAATTCTGACTGTTTTAAAGGGAGAAAGACTGTGGGGATCAGATCCTTAGCTGTTGCAAACTGGCACCAATCCACCGCCCTAAATTAACTTTTGAGTTTGTATACTGAGAATCTGGCCCTATGCTTCACTTAATCCTACAAATTTTCACTGTATTGGCAAATCCAGTTTGATTTAAATGAAGAAGTGTTAAATGTTTTCAACTCTGTTTTATTGTTGAGTTGAGACCACCAGTGTATAGGTCTAACCACTACTTGTGATCCCGTGCATGATCAGTGTTTCAGCATCTCAGTGCAAATAGCTGAGACTGATACAGAAACGGTAAATTTTGTGTCTGATTTTATACAAAAAGAGGTGAAATTCAAACACCTATTGAATAAACGAACTGCTTTACAACAGCTCATGAGGAGTGATGACTTCTGCTTGGCTCTATCTATATTATCTAGGTATATTATCTTTTGTACATTTTTCAAATCCATCGATAAAGTGAAAACTGTATGTCCTTGGCTCCAAAGAATGTGTTGTTTTGACTATGTTTCCTCATAGCAAAAGGAAAGGAGAAGTGGGATAAAGAGTTGCTAGTAAAACAATTTCCAGAATTGCCAATTTTTCTTGCTTGTAAACGGTTCACTTCAATTTAACGCTAAGTCACTAATGAATGTCTGGCAGAGGGGACTAGTGATTTATGCCTCCTTGTGATGTACTTCTGGCAACTGTCCAAACTGCTTTTTTCTTTGTACTTCACTGACTAGTGCAAGGATGCAAACTGGTAAATCTTAGTAGTATCGGGAACTGAGAAATTCTGGTTCTTGTGTATCCAGTGTGGACGTGTAAATTTGTCTTCCTGAAATCTGTCTTCTTTTTAAAAGACAGCCTTGCTAAGACTATAGTTATGAACGTTAATGATAATTGAGGCAAAGCTCATGACTTTATAGCTTGGTGCAAATTTAATTCTAAAAACAGGAATCAAACCACTTAATTATTTTTGAAGCAAATACAACAAACTTCCAAAAAATTGAAGAATTTACTTATTACATACAGAATGAATTTCCTGAAAATGGACATGGCAAAGTAGGAAATAGTCTGACTTACTTAAAAAAAAAAAACAAACACTTACTAAAGACATCCTTTATTATTTTTTTTTTACCCATTAGCCTATGAGATCCTGATTTATCTTAAAATTCAGCTTAGAATTCCCATTTAGCCAGAACTCTCTAAAAATTCATTAGTCCTTTTATGTGAATGTTCTTCCTCCAAAAGAGTTAAATATGATATTCCAGAGATTGCCACAAATAACTTTCCTCTTTGCAAATAGCTGTTGCTGCTATTATTATCAGTGCCAGCACAGCTTAGGAAAAAATACCCTCCCTCTGTCAGAATGATCCCTATTCCCAGTCCAGTGGGAATGAAACCCAAACTGTCCTGGGATGATGCTGTCATCAGGAACCACATTCTTGAAAAGACAAAAATGGTGTGCTTTTCAGGAGTTATGTGAAATGAAGACATAGACATCTTATGCACAGTCCAGTATACGTGCGTATGTGCAGTTGAGAGGACAGCTGGCTGCTTAGGCCAGAAAAGAATTCTGAAATTATGCTGAAAATGACAGTACAACTAGGGCAACAGCAAAGTTACAGGACACTGTTGCATGATGATTTCCTTGGCAATGAGGAATGGACACAGAAGAGAATGTCTTTGTGAAGTGGGTTACATGCCCTTAGATGCTTTGACTCTTCATGGTTTTGTTTTTATTTTCAGTTTTCATGCTGTGGCACATATAGAATGATTTTTACATACAACATAAGAATTTTTATTTGTCTGAATTATAATGCACCATATGTGAATGCATCTGTTCTTCAGTGTGTTACATTTATTATTTGTGCTATGGCGGGGCCTCAAGTTTCCACCTCAGATCAGGGTTCCAGCTTGCTAGGCAATGCGCAAATACATAATGGGAAACATTCTCTGCCTTGAGAAAAACATGCTCTAAATTGTCAAAAACAGCTCAGGGTGGGAAAGGAAAACTGAGTCAGAGTACCGTTCCATGGTAGCTCAGCCTCATCCAAACTGAAGCCACCATGGTCCCACACCTCCAATCCAGTCTTCTGATTGCCCAGAGGTGGCTAGGACCAGATCATGGCTTAAGAGCCGCATCACAAGGAGAAGTAAAGGTATATGAGAAACTGACCACCTTTTTGGGTAAGGTTAGTTCAGCAGAGGTGACTCGCAGTGCTGCAACACAAGTGCCAATGCTGGCATGAGGAAGGGGCCATGACAGGACATTCGGAGCACAATAGGCCTGCCAAAAGCTGGCAAAAACTGCTGTAGAAGCATGTGTGGAGAAGCTGCATCTGTTCTACCTCTGTAAGCTTAGTGCTGAGCAGGACAAAACATCGCAGCTCCACACAAGCACATCACTGTCTGCACTACCCCTCACTCTGCTGTGCTGCAGACCTCACCTGCTCCCACTGCCCGGTGACAGCAAAATGGACTCTGCCACCGGAATCAGACCCTTGAATTATTAGGGCTGGAAAGACCACTAAGTTCACCTTGTTCAACTGTCAGCCCATCATCACCATGCCCACTAACCGCATTCCTCAGTACCACATCTACATGGTTCTTGAAAACCTCCAGGAATTATGACTCCTCCACCTCCCTGGGCAACCTGTTCCAGTGCCTCACCTTGCCCAAAACAAGTAGGATATTTGGGCAGCTAAGGCACAGAATAAATGCATTCACATGTAGTAGCAGCTTGCTCAGAAACCAAGTTTGTCCCACTCCTCATCATGTATGTATGCACACACATGTACACACACGCCCACATGATGGCTGGAGAGTGGCATGGGATGGTCAGCTTTTCTGGATCTTCAGAGTAGGAGCTCAAGTCTCCTGTTACCAGAGGTTGCACTGATTTCAGTTGGCCATGGCCAGTAGGTACCACTTATGAAGCCTTTGATGTTACGTGCTGTGTTAGTAACGAAACTGTGCATCGCATATATTCATGCCATAAAAAAAGGTCAGAATGGTTTCTATCCTCAGATCTTTCTGTTCTTTCTGCTCCTTTCATTTTCAGTTCACACTGTTGTTTTTAAAAGTCCACTGGGGCTTACTCCATCTTAGCATTTGGCTTCTTTCTTTGTCCTCCTACTGCAATCTGTTACCTCTTGTTATCTAACATTATCCCCATCTTTATTGCTTAATGTGGTCTTGCATAGTTGCTGCTGCCTCTAGGAAAAGGCAGCCTTCCTCTGAGGGTACCTCTTTTTTATTTTTTTTTATTTTTTTATTTTTAATTCTTATTTTAAAACACATGTTTTTCCAGCATTTATGATGCAAAATTGGTCTGTCCTTCTCTGCTATGGGCCATGAAGCATGCTTGCTTTAATTTATCCTACATGCTGTGCCTTTGCATTCTTCTTGTCTGTAATTTATGCCACATACTGTGCACTCCCTTGTTTTATACAACATAAAGTTGCCAGATGGGTGAGTGCAACGCATGCTTTAAAATGAAGGCTTGAAGGCAACTGCTTAATACGAAGCTGTAGAACAAGCCAACACCAAAAAGGAAAGAGCATTTGAAAATATATCTAAACGGGTCAATAGTTATTATGTGGGGCTAACACTCTCAGCAACACCTCCTAATTAGCAAAACACGCTGTTAACTTTTCCTTAAGATTTACTTTTTCCTGCTTGCTTTTCATGGTATATGGTGGTAAATGGTGGAGCCAACAACAGAGCATTAAGAGGAAAGAGGGATATTTGGGCCTAAACAAGGAGCAGTCATTTTGCAGAATGAATGGGTGCCTAACGATGGGAAATTTGTTTGGCTGTGTCTGGTGGGTCAGTTCAGGAGTGCACTTTGCTGGGCTGTAGAAGATATCTAGCATATGGAGGATTTCTTGTTATTGATCTTCTCCTTCCCTTTCCTGGTAAAGGTCATTTTACATGTTGCCAGGGTTTATTTTACGCTGTGTGGGCTGAATAACTGAGGAGCCCTAGCTCTCAGTTAGCACTACTCGGTGCACTGCATGCTTCCTTGGACACAAGTCGCAGCATCTGCACAGCTCTCATCTTCCATCATCCCTATTTTACAAACAGGATGGCTGCATCCAGCTTTGATGCAACTGCTGATCTGCACCATTTGCTCCGGTGTTGCTGCCCTAAACCATGCTACGCAAGATGTGTTTACATCACTGTAGTACATGCAGTCTGCCTTGGGGCTACAGAAAGCAGATGTGGCCACAGAATTCTGCAATAACCAGACCTTCATTCACTTTAGGGCTTCTGCAGTACTTCCTAGAGGAAGAAGGCAGTAAGCATGGTGGTTCGCTCAGCCAGTGCTCCAGCAGAAGGAAAGGCTGGGAGTAACCATGCATTTCAGGTTGGCTGTTGGAAACCAGGCTGGGATTGCTAAACAGACGGTGTCATACTAAGCATCAGCACCCTCACTCTGTTATGAGAGTTTTTGAGGAAAAACGTGAAGACAGGGAGAAAAAGCATGTGAAAAATTCCTACTGCCTTGTGGAAGGGCCAGTGTGAGGAAGAAAGATGAGGAAAGAAATCATCTGCATGCAAAATGAAAGGATATCATATCTATGCTAAATGTTGACAAATACTTAGCTCTGAGAGAAGAAGTCAAGATGCAGGACTAGGTTTTTTGCGCTCTTTTACCTAACCTCTTTAATACCAAAACTGTAGTTGGTAAATGGTCCTGCAGCATCGCCCTTAGTTAGACTGGTTTTGGAATGCTTTCTATTCTGCCATCTACTGTAGTCTTAATTGCTTTAACTCTGAAACCGGCTAATGAAATTTCCTCATCAGAAAGATGAGGAATGAAAAACAATTGTGTTGCTCATTGTTAGAGAGAGAGTCTGGAACAATGGGGAAGGGTTGGTGTTATAAAGGCTTTTTGTGCTCCTCTACACTAAGTGATATACACAAAGTATCTTCTATGGAAACAGAAGTCATTGGTGATATTTCAAGTCCATTTCATCACCGTTTATCAGCAGGTGCTTTCATAGATTTATCTGCAGGTAAATCATAGACCAGAGTTAGCTAATGCAGGTATTTGGCATTTCAAGTTTCCTTCTCAATTTTTTCATTTCTTCATTACCATGAATGGAGATAGATTATGCTTTTGGTGGAGATTATGTCAGAAAAACATAAAAGGTTTGTACATGATAAGATGAATTTCTTCTTGACATTAAATTGGTGGAGTAATGGGACAGAGAAATATATTTCACGCTTAGTTTAATATGCCTGTAAGCAATCAGGTTAAAGGACTGAGAGTAAGTAAGGAAGAATAAGATCCAAAATAGCTGCCTATATATTTCCTTTGTTTTCTATAGGGCTGGACTTCTTAATAATCAATCCATTTATCTCATGCATTCTCATATATTTGAGTACATTGGACACAGTCCAGGCATTGACTGACTGTCCTTTGCAGCTCCTACTGTGTTTCTTTTTCTTCTGAAGGAAAAAGAAACTCAAGAAAGAGAAACTTAGCGTGACAGTGCCTGAAAAAAAAAATTTCTTTCCAGGCCTGAAAATAACTACTATGTGCTTGTTTGTCGTAGGTATATTTCCTGTTTCTGTATGACAGCCATTAGAAGAGACATGTCAGTACAACCAGTAGAGAGTAGCTTCTTTTCTAAGGACATTTATGCAAGCATATACAGACACATACAACTTTTATTCAAGGCTTGATCTCCATCACCATCTAACTTTCAGTTGCACCTCAACCCTGTAATTCAGGAGGCTGATTTATTAGTGAACCTCTGACCCCAGTCCTATAGAACAGTGTTCCAAGAGTGAGAAATCAGAGCAGAATTTGCCAAATCCCAAAATTACAATCTCATTTTCAGGGCTTCTCTCTTTTTTTTTTTACCACCTACCACGGGCAAAAATTCTGCGTTGGCTCAGGTACAGCTGAGCTGGTGATTTCCAGAAGACAACACAGCGGAAGGGCCTGAACTCTCTCATTGGGTTGGGGAGGACAGAGCCTTCTTTTGGGAGTTCTCAGTTCCCTTCCTGAGGCCAGCTGACATCTCATGTGATGCTCTGCTTCTTTGTTATAGTGGTTTGAGGACAACGCATCTCTGCCAAACTTTTCATTCTTTTGGTTTGAGTGTTTGGACTGTCATCAGAAAGGACTGAGGCCGATACGCTGAATTTCATACCACTAGGATCTAGTTTTCAAGAGAGCAATCTATCAAATGGTGACAGAAGGAAGGACATACTGACTTACTCAAGATGAAAAAAAACTTCTGTTTACATGACTAAGATTTAGTCACATACCTGTGACAGGGCTCTGCATTGGCTCTGAAACTGATGTGAAGAGCACATCCCTCGTTTTGGCAGGGGTGGAAGTTCAGTGCATTTTTCAGGGATGAAACTCAGAAGAACAGAGAAGGTCAGTTTAACCTTGTGGTTGTGGTTATGAATGAGCAAGGAAGTTTAAATTACACTGGAGGACAGCTCCTTTAGTCACAGGAGCCTGTAGTGCACTCTAGGGCTTTTATAAATAAATATAAGCACTTTGTGTTTTTACAGCAATAAGCAAACTGTTAAGGCACAATGACTAGGTTGTTCTTATTTAGCTTTGCTGATGATGAAGTTCCTTATTGGTTGCTCAAGATTACAGCTACAGAGCGGGCTATAAACTGAACAACCGTGCATTTTTCACAAGTGCAATACAGTAGTTTTTCAGTAGAACCCTTTCTTGCTTCCTCGTTATTTTAAATGATAAGCATCAAGTGGAAGAGCTAATTAAATTTGTGTTTAATCAGTCCAAGAGTTCATTCCAAATCTGACGGATTGTTTCACACGCTAGGCTGAATATAGCAAAAGCATCAGTTTTCTTCCTAAGCACCTCAGCCATTACACATAGGGTTGCGTGGACACTCTCAACAGCTTTCCCTGAGAACTCTTCTGTTCCAGAGTCATGCACTCTGATGGCTGAGATCCTCTGTTGCACAGTTCGTTTCACCTTGTGATCAGCTGCCCCTTGGATTACTCAGGCTCTTCTCAAAATGCCTGTCTTGTACCACAGGCAACATGGCAGTTCTGTCTCACAAAACATATCTTCAGAGAAATCTCCCAGTGTGGTTCAGGGCTTCTCCCTGTCACCCACGTGGCCCAGCTTTTGCTGGCAGATGCTGGCTGGGTGTATGTGCTTGCTCAGCAGCTCTGGGTGCAGCCAAGCCTCCCCAGGTCCTTCACTCAACTTTGCCTAAATTGTCACAGCAGTGGCAGCTTTTCACTGACTCGCCAAAGCCCTATTAACTGAATAATAGAACGTTTCCAACTGTTCTACCTGGCACTTACCTTCACTAAGTAATATTAAAGTTTTTATTAGTAACGTAATCAGAAGTAAATAAAAGCCTGAAGTCAGTAATGCTCCAACTGATGTGCCATCAATCGTAAGAACAATCTGAATCAGACCTTTAGTCTTCGTTAGCCAGGTGATTAAATATGGAATGAATTTCCAAGAGTGAGAACAGATGCCCAAGATGCATTTACCAAAACCTAGGCAGAAACTGCACTTGCACTTCAAATGGCATCTCATAATATTTACAAAAACATGTAACTGTATAGTGCCCCAGTGATGGGGCAGCTCTTTAATAAATCTTGTGCAAAAAGGCCTTTTGTGAAGAAAAGCCGTACTTCACCATATTCTTCTTATTACCTAAGTCTAGAGTCGACTGAGAGGGAAACCTCTCCTTGCCAGCCGTGTCAGCCTGCAGCACTAACAGGAAGGCTATTTTAATGCTGAACTGAGAACTGAATTACTCAAACAGTAGTTTCCAAACTGCAAAATGACGATCTTGTTCCCTTTGCAGTGGGCTCCTAACAGCATCCCTTGCGCTGCACAGTTTCAAAAGACTGTGCCTTTGCCATATACACACACACACAGCATCTTGCTTTCTGAAATTGGTCTCCCCCAGCTGATTTGAGCAGCCACTTTTCCCATACATCTATTTCAGTAACTCTTCAGCAGCTGACAGCCTGACTAGGCTTCAAACCAGCCTCCAGAACAGCTGGGTGGAAAAAAGGCTGTATTTCCAAGCTCCAGGTGGACATGTTTGCCATGGAAGTTACAGTTCATGTTCATACTGCTGCACTCCGGATACCTGCAGTAATTTGTGCGCACTTCGGTTTTCACTCTTGTGTGTGCTGAAGCCTTTAGGAATTCTGTCACTGGCTTCATAACAAGTGCTGTATCTTTAACTGTCAGATATGCCTCCCGTTGTGGAGAATGAAAGTACTCAGCCAATGAAGAAGATCCTTTTACTAAAGGAAATAATAAATGCAAATATGTTGCAATTGTACGTAAAATAATCAATAGGGAGAGGGAGGGGATTGTCCCCCTCTGCTCTGCCCTCGTGAGGCTCCAGCAGGAGCGCTGCACCCAGATCTGGGGCCCCCAGCACAAGGAGTGGAGCTGTTGGAGAGGGTCCAGAGAAGGACAATGAAGGTGCTCAGATGGCTGCAGCACCTCTCCTACGAAGAGAGGCTGAGGCAGCTGGGCTGAGGCAGCTGAGCTAGTTCAGCCTGGAGAAGATTCCGGGGAGACCTCACTGCAGCCTTCTAGTACTTAATGAGAGCTTATGAACAGGAGGGCGACCAACCTTTTACATAATCTGATAGTGACAGGACAAAGGGGAGTGGCTTTAAACTAAAAGAGGGGAAATTCAGGTGAGATGTTAGGAGGAAATTCTTTCCCCAGAGGGCAGTGAGGTGCTGACCCAGCTGCCCAGAGAAGCTGTGGTGCCCCATCCCTGGAGGCACTCAAGGCCAGCTTGGATGGGGCCCTGGGCAGCCTGAGCTGGTGGGGCACAGCCCTGCCCACGGCAGGCATTGGGGTGCGTGGGCTTTGAGGTCCCTTCCAACCCAAACCCTTCTGTGATTCAATGCATTTAGACTAGGCTTTGAGAGGCAAATGTTAAGAGTGCTTCTGCAATCTGAGCTTCAGCGACTGGAGCTGAAAGGCTACTGAGCTATCTTGTGCAAGGGCAGGGGGCCTGGATCCTCACTGAAACTCTCAGATGGGAAGGGCAGCCAGCCAGTCCTTCCTGCTGCCAGAGCTGTAGGCCTTTTCTTTCCGTAGAGAGGATGTATTCTCCCATATCAGTAGGTAGCTGATTGCGTCCTTAAAGAGTAACAGAAGAAATTCCCCGTGTTTCACAGCATGTTACAGAGAAGGCTAACTGCACGTGAATGTTGGATCGATAGGTCAGTGAGCCTGGACACTCCTGGTATCATGGAAACCATCTGCTGAGGGGTCCACAGGAGCTTTCCAAAACTCTCGTCAGCTTCCTGCTGCCCTGCCTTGTGACAGCAGGCCTTTGGGAAAACCTCTGCAGCTTCTAAGTAAGTGAAACTTGACTTGCACATTACTTGTTCAAACAAGCTATGAGTACATATGACTCATCATTTCCCTACTTTGTTTTGCCTGTTAAGCAGCCATCAGCATTTACATCACAATTGATCATAAAAGAGCAAAAACCATGTAGCAGTTTCAGCCTCACCCCATGTGAGTTACTACAAGAAATTAGCAGTCCTCCCTCAACTCTCCACCTTAACTGATATCATTTTGCTTCCTAGTACTTACAGCTTTTTTTAGGAAAAATGAATATGATCTCTTGTGATCTGCAGACTAGTACAAACAAACAAACAAGTTTATGGCCTAAACAACCTGGTTACAAATCTCAGTGCACAGGAGCAGAGGCACTTTCTTGCTCCTTCAGGCTGACCCAACCCAAAGGTCAGAGCCCCATCCAGCCTGATGTCTTGAGCATCTCCAGGGATGGAGATTCTACCGCCTCTATGGGCAACCTGTTTCAGTGGCTCACCACCCTTATTGAAAAAAAACAACAAACCTTTGTTATACCCAATCTGAATCTCCCCTCTTTTAGTTGAAACTACTATTTCCCCTTGTCCTATCACAACAGACCACCTAAAGAGCCCAACCCCTTACTTCTTAACAGCCCTCCTTTAGATACTGAAAAGGCAGCTTTCAGGTCATTCCAGAGCCTTCTGTTCTTTAGACATGTTTGTGCTATACAATTCCAAGGCCTCAAAGCCTATTTTTCTTCACAAGATTCACTTTACAGTGGACTTAATTTTAAGCAGACTATAGAGGGGTGGGATTTTAAGGCACGCAATATACAGGACTTGAGTGCTAACTATCCTGGGCACATGCGCCACAGCTTCATCTGTCCCAAAGCAGACATGCATTAAGTGACAGCTGGATGGATAAATACGTGCACATCCATACAACTGGAGTGTTGTACTTGATTTTCCTGAAAGCATCCAATTTGCCAAGGAACCCAGGGGAAGCAGATGAAGTGGCAGCATCTTGCTATAAGCAGTGGCTAGGGAGGGAAGGAGAAATTTGGATCATGAATGGGAAATCCCAGCAGCAGCTTCCCTTCCTGATGACAGCAAGTTCCTTAAGAGGAACTTATTTCTCTCTCTGCAGGGAGAAAGATTAGACAGACAGAAAGCATCAAACCTAGGAGAAATAGATCTCATGGAAAGCGATGATGTCTGCAAAGCATACGGCTTTATTATGTTAATTAAGCAAGCCTAAAGCAAGATTTAGGCTACTAGGCCCTATTATGCTATTGATTAAGCTGTAGTCCATGCCAATGTGAGAACCAAGACTTAGGAAACCCCGCTTGATGGTTATCTGTTTTTGAGGCACCTGTCTCAGTACACTCCTACAGTTCAAGGTCCATACATGCCATCTCCCTCACCTTGGTCATAACCCAGCACTTCTCACTCCACACACGGCATCCCCTTAGGGTCCCAAAGGCCATCTCATGTTGGTAAAAAAACAAATTGTGATGACATAACGGAACAAAATAGAGCTGCAAACCATCTTTAAAGAACCTGCTTTTGATTTCAGTGAGCAGCAGAATACAATACTCCTGGTGACATCGCCTTTCTGGTGATGTGCTACAGTAATTTTTTTCTTAATTGAACAGAACTAGTTAATTGCCTTCTAATTTATTTAATCAACTCATTTTCCATCGCAAATTTATCATTGGCTCAACTGAGTAGCTTTTACATGGAAGCCACAAAAGAAAAGAAAAAAAAATGCTTCTGCGTGGGGAACGTTTTAATATTCCATCCCTGGTTTTGCTTCCTTTTTCTGAAGAGCAGAAATTCAGCGTTTTCTTTTTCTTTAAATAATCCTTCTTGCTGTTGGGACAACTCCCTTTTAAGGCCAAGTTTTGCTCAGAGGGAATGTTGACTGCATTTATAAACACCCACTTCCTAGGGTTTATAATAGTAACAGCAACATAACCTGAACTATAGTTTCAGCAACACGAGGCAAATGCATTCAGCCGGCCAACCAGCTTTTTTGGAAAAAATCTGAAGGTGTTGGCTATGCCACCATGGTTTTAATTTTCTCTGCTCACAAAATCACATCTTTGAAAATCCCCTTCCTTTTTCCTTGCTTCTTTGAAAGTATAAGCTGGTGCTTCCTCCAGCTCCAAGATTCATAGTGAGTATTCAGATAGCACAGCAACCATGGAAGCAGGAAAATGCCACCTTCTTTATGACTCAGGAATTTTACTTGGGTGCAAACTGTGGAGGTGGATAGAGTTTCCAAGAACTACAGTGAAGACCAGATTTCACCATATGCATTATTCTGCTCAAAATATCCCCCTTTAACTCTGGGGAAAGCTGCCAAAAGAAAACAAACAAACAAACACCCTAGAGTGTGGGCCATTTCTAGTGTAACTTATTGTAATCTGGTTAATTAGCTCAGTACCTTGGAAAAAGACCTGATGTAATAGAGCAGGAAGAATTTCCACTTAGTAAGAGTTACACACTTCCCAAAAGATGAGCCATACGAACCGCAGCCTCCAGAAGCGCCACTGACTTCTGGATGTATCCTGCACTGACATCACTAGCACTGAGCCAGAAAGGGATACTGGTGTCTGGTCTTTAATGCTGTCTGCTACCGCAGCTACCTCAGGCTTTCCAGCCACACAGGTTTGGAATTGCTACCTTGCGTGAAAGGTATTTGCCTATGTGTTTGTGTCACCATAATACTTTGCATCATGCCCACTCTTTGCCTGGAGCAGGATGTGTAACTTCAGCGTGGTACCAGTAGAACAGTTCCCAAGGGCCTGGTGCTGAACACGTTCAGGTGGCCACAAATTAGGAACAACTCCACTGCTGGTGGTGACACAGAAATGCACAAGCCTGGACTCGGGTTTCTCATATCTGTTGCATGGTTTCTAAGTGAATGGCCGGGGGGCTGAAAGTAAAATGATCTACCTCCACCCTCATAGCAAAAAAAAAAAAATAAACCAACACCAAAACACACTAAATCAAAACCCCAACAAATGGAAGCACATCAGAAATGTGTAAGGATAGTGGTGGTGGGGAAATTCCTGCTGCAAACATAACAATCCTGTGCCAAATGAGTTGTCATGGCTTACATATAACATTCCCACAAAGAGGAGCAGAATTTTTCTTTATTGTGAAATCTTAGTTGTGAGCCTTGCTGCTCCTGGGAAAAGTCATATGTCAGAATAGAACAGTGTTTCCAAATATGACTAGTCTGAGCAGATAAACAATGAATGTCAACAGAGCATTCAAGGAAGTCTGTATCTGTGGTTAAATCCCTTTCTGAAGGAGTGTATATTCTTGTTTTGATAGAATTACACATCAGAAGTACCTTGCCTTTGTGCAAAACACCCCATTGAACTGGAGTCACAGTTATCTGTAGTCAAAGCATCAGTTGTGCTCAAGAATATACTATAGCAATACTGTGTGCTGTGTTCGGGCACACAGTTTCTTTAAAACTGTGTAAAGAAAAAAGTTTCTTTACACCATATTTTTTTGATGTTGCTGCGCATAAGGCACTGACAAAATGAACATTCTAATTCACTTAGTTCTTTCAGTTGACTCCAAACCAGACAAAATTTTGAGGTTCAATCTCTTATATCTCTGAAATCTTGGAGATGATCCCACTTTGCTACTTCTTGTCCAGAAGGCTCTGAGGACCATAAGGAGGCAGAAGTCCCAGTCCTGACCGCTCTGTTTTCACAAATACTGGGACCAAGCACACATCTTGTCCTTCTACAGTGGTGAAAATAAAGTATGCTGTTAGGAACGAGGGATCCTTTAGAAGCCAAATGCTCTTCCAACTATGCTGCCTCTATGGCTCCTAGATCCAACAGCTCTTTAACACACCATTCCTAGCAGTCTTGGGAAGGTTTTCTACCTCAAGTCAACACCCATTTCAGCCACATTTACTTTGACCACCAAACTGCAGTTGAGTTTTTACTCTTTGGATGCATCAATTTTCGTTTTTTTTTTGTGACAGAGCAACACCACTTTATAAAAGTGCCCTGCTACTACCAAGCAGTCTAAAAACTAAGGGTCATTCCAATCTGCAGATAATGCAAAAAGGAAACTGAATTTGGGTCTCCCACTTCCTCAGGTTGCACTCCAATTTAAATAGGCAGTAGCACTGAAGGTAAGAACTCTCTCTTCTGGTCAGCGTCCAAAGTCTTCAAGAACTCAGATCCTCTCCTTTTCCTTCCAACCTCATTATTGACAACAAACTCACTTTCAGTTCTCCACAAATTTTGTCCAAGTGCCTTGGACAAACCCAGCATTTCACATACTTCCATTTAAACCTGATTTTAATCTGGGGATATGCTAGCTCTTAATTTCACTACGCCTCAATGTCCCTCTTTTGTGGATGGGGAATTAGAGAGCAGATGGAGATATAACACACTTAGAACACATTCAAGACAGCAACTTTCTTTTGTGGCCCCACAACACAGCAGAATCTTGGATCCAAGAAAGCACATTAAATCACACTGTCCTTGTTAAGGGAAAACTGGAGGGAGTTTGGTCACTGGGAGTGTTTTGTTTTTTTTAACACTACTAAACACAAAGAAACCCAGAAGCTTGGCAGCCTGTCCCACCATGTAAATCCACGTCTTTTTACATAATTAGGAAGTTCAGTTGAGGTGAAAATCCTCTGTGAAAATTTGGATTCTGAAATGCCTTCTAATCACTGCCTAAAGTCTTTCTTTTTTTTTTTTTTTTTAATCATTATTCACTGCAAGTAAGTTTCAAAAAGCAGGCCTTGGGAGAAGACTAGTTTCAAAGGACTGATTATGTGACCAGTAGGATATACTGTGCATGACTGACATCGTATACTGCTCAGGGAACCCCAGTGAGTTTCACACTGCTGTCATGAATAGCATCCTAGGATTTTAGTTGTTTATCTTGTTACATCAGTTAAGCCACATGGTGTTAACCAAGTATAACTGCACGTTCACACTAGTTTGGTTTAACAACTTCATAGAGCGAATCATAGAATGGCCTGGGTTGAAAGGGACCACAATGCTCATCCAGTTTCAACCCCCCTGCTATGTACAGGGTTACCAACCACCAGACCAGGCTGCCCAGAGCCACATCCAGCCTGGCCTTGAATGCCTCCAGGGATGGGGCATCCGCAGCCTCCTTGGGCAACCTGTTCCAGTGCATCACCACCTCTGTGTGAAAAACTTCCTAATATCTAACCCAAACCTCCCTGTCTCAGTTTAAAATCATTCTTAAAACTTAACTTGCTTTGGTCAAAAAGTCAATGGCTCCAGTCAGTAAGAAAGCAAACTCCGAAGATAACCCAAGATGTATGATACAGCATGGGCATAAACTATGCCAATAACTGTTTAGGTGCTCTCAGATATTAGCAGAAAAGTCACACCCCTCAGGAAGCTGCTGGGCCCAGGGCTACCTGATAAAAAGGACTGAGAACCTTCCGCAAAGGGTGCAGAGACCGGCTTTCCAGCAACTCATACGACTTGCTTTCACACCTCTCTTTCAGTATACATATATAGAAAAGTAAACAGGGAGACATTAGAAAGAGCTGTCATAACTCCTAGCCTTACAGTTAATGAATCAGCTCTGCAGTAACCATGACAAACCCCACTGCTGTGCATTGCAGTAGCTGCCGAGGCTAACCACAGACAAAAGGCAGCACTGGGGCCTGTTTGCTTTTACATTCATTCACTTTTTGAATATTGGAAAGGCCACAGCTACAGAGCGGAGGTATTCTTGGCTGTGCTGCTGTGGTTTTAATGCCTTTTACATGGAGATTTTGGAAAGACTGCAATTATCCAGAGTTATCTCAGTGCTGTGTATAAGTCTACAAAACAGTTTCCTCTGAGCATGTACTTCCCTAAGTGAGATTCATGAAACAGAGAAGGCATGCTCACGGAAAATAACAGCAACTGCTGCTCTCAGAGATGACACCCTGTTCAGCTTCTGATACTGATCTCAAAGCAGGCCCAGCTCATCTGTCTATACCATAGGAACAACTAGGGAACAAGCACGCACGGACAGAGGAAGCAAAAAAGCCTGGTATAACAAATATGCCTAACTGAACAGTATACCAAGTTTCTAGCTATTTGGAAGGGATTGATCCCTCTTCTGGTAAAGCAGATCTAAATAAATGAAATATTTATCACAACTACTCTCCACTAACTTGTCCCCTGGCACGTTAGTTCTCAACCTCTCTCTAAAAACGGCAGCATCTACAGCTATGGAAATGTTAGTTGGCCAGCTATGAGGTATGTGAGAACTTTCCTACGCAGTCATCTATCCTACCTCTCTCTGCATTCCAGATAAAGCACAGTTTTGAAATTAGATATCATGATGATGAGCAAGCTGATGTTAGAGGTGAGTCCCTTGCAATTTCTATCCAGAATTAGCGTTTAAGTGTCTCAAAAGATGCTGCTTTCTTGTAGCTATAAAGAATCAGAGATTCACTGCATTAATGATTCTGCAAATGTCTTCAGATGGGAGAATTAACACCTACTGTAGGCAACATGATTGACTTGAATTGCAGCACCACTACCTTTCAGGATCTTGACAGACACTAATTTTGGAAAGGTGTTTTGCATGGAAGACTGGCATTCAAAGCAAATGGAAGACTCTGTGTGTGCAGGTGTTACTTAGCAACCCGCAGAAGAAAACTTTAGTTGCGGCTAGAAAAATGTCTATTTTAAAAGGACAGCATTGGTTAACTGTTAGGGACAGCAACAGTTCAGCAAAGCCTTTTGAAACGAAACTCACGCTGCTGTATACATAAAACAGCAACTATCATATTAGCCATACTGCATGCCACTTTCTTAAAATTAAGTGCAGCTCTCTCATCTTACCTGAGCTACCACTAGAAGACACATATCTTTAAAAGGACACTCCTGAGAAGGAGTAGCAGTGGTATAAGTTGCTGAAGAACTACCTTTTCTTCCACTCAGCCTGAGCAAGCCTGTGCTGAAGGGTTTTCTAACAGAATGCTCCAAAACCCTCATTCTGTCCCTCCTGCTCTGTCCTTCCACAGGCACCTCCTCAGGGGCTTCCTCTGTGCTGAGAAGAGCTTAGGGAACAGCTACAGCACAGTCGGACCCCATCAAGCAGACAGCCTCAGAAAAGAGATGTGTACAGCGCACAATTAGCTTTCAATTAAGCTGTAGAAACCTTCCAGATTTCAGAAATCTGATCAATACAGTTGGGAATGTCTATGCACATCTTTTGAGCAACTGAAACAACCCATTCACTTCTGCACACTAAAACAACCATACTTTCATTTTGTTATTGCAGTATTAGAAGCTTCATAACTCTAGCTTTGCTTGAAGAACCTTAGAGAGAATGTATGTGTCACTATTATGTACTGATATGGCAGCACACGCTGGAAGTGCATCAAGGTCAGACTAGACATGCCCTTTCAGTTCTCTGAAGTTGATTTGTGCAGAAACAATGTGCATAGGCAAGAAAATAGTGATTAAAGAGTTCAGAGGTATTCTTTACAGAACAGAAAAGGTAAGCAGTGAGGCCTCCCTAGCAGTTATCTGGAGCCAGAACGTAAAAACATCATTCTTCCTGGTATCAAGATTTAAACAGATATAAAGTCAAATTAAGAGTCAAGACAGGAAGAAGTATCAGTGTGGGAAGGTAATACATGAACAGAGACAGAAGAAAATACAAGATGAAAAGTACCGAGATCTCTCTCCAGCCCACTATTCCAGCAAACAGATCCAACTGGCACAGTTTTAGCTCCAGTTATCTGTTTAGAGGAAAAACAGTAAAAATCAAGCCCAAATTCCCAACTCCACACTCTGCCTTTTGGAGAACATGGCTGAGAATTCAGTAGTTATCAACACCTGCTGCATTGATCTGGCTTCAGAGATGCTGCAATGAGATGGACAGCTCTGGACTGTCTCAGTCTCATATTCCCCTCTTTGGGCACATGAGTCACTCTGCTTCTGTGTTGACTGAAGGCCTTCTGAAATCTACAGAATGGGAAAAAGGAGGAATAACAAACAAGAATAGATGGTAAGTGGAGTAGCCGCTTTTACATGCTTCCATTAGCTACGCTAAACACTGAAAATTACAGAAAAAAAACTTCAGAATAAGGTAATAGTTTTTGTTTTCTGTTTTAAAAGGTGCATGTATACAAAAGCAAACAGCATGACAGAAAAAAATAAGAGGAACCAGAAGTACCTGCCCACAAAGGGGATTTCAACATTGTAAGTTTAACTGAAACAGTGGGGAAGTGAAACCGAATAGGAGAGGGGGCTTAATGCTGAACACTGCAGTGATATGTTTTAATTGCTATATAGCTTTGCCATATAGTCAGTTGGGGCACAGTTACCTTATTCTGACATGAACCCTGAAAAGCTGAACAACTATAGGCACAGGAACAAAGCAACCCCAGAAGAACTGCTGCTATCTCAGTCCCAGCTAAAGCTAAATGAGCCTCATAAACACCACAGACAGGAATATATTGCCATTTTTATAAATATAAGTAAGCTAGTCAAGATTCAGAAGGAGGCTTATGGAGAGAAACATCAGTAACACAACCAAGAAAGTACCAATTTAAGGAATGAACTTTATATCTACATCTTCACCAATTTTATACAGAGATATAGATGCTAACAGATTAGCACTGAGGAAATCATGCAAAGGAAAGGACAAAGACTTGCTCAACACTAACAAGTAGTTTTCAAAGACATATGGATAATCCGGTTCCTTCAATGGAGAATCAATATTTGCTCCAGATACTGTCAGTAGGCAACTGTCCGTACAATTTTACAGAAAACAGAAATGTAAAAGGCTAATTGCGGGACTGTCTACATTGGATGTGTTAATTAACAACATTATGTTCCCTAGTTCCTGTAACACTCTGCGGAAACCCAGTTCAATACAGTAAACAGAATGACGCAGTTCTTTCCACTAGAAGTTTTATTTGTTTTTAAACAGAAACAAAAATGTTTAATACAAGCACACACTTAGGAATGCTTCTCGTTCTTTATGTATGCTATTCAAATAACATTCTGGATGCCTGCTGATCTGTAACAACCTGTAGATAATTCAGAGAACACAGGCTTAACCAAACCATACATTTCTTCATTGTTTGACCATCACAGCTCTTCCAGTGTCCATGGTCAAAGCGCACATGATACCAACATTGAAGAGTTAGCAGTACAGCCACACGCTGTACAAGCTCAAGCTGAGCAAGCTTCCCCATTCACTACTATGGCTGCAGTTCAAGTCTGAATGGACAGTCTCCTGCTATTCCAGGCCTAATCTTCTCAAACTGAAACTGCCTGTTTTGTCACAGCTCAGCTAAATTTAGTACACAAGTGAAACATCCTTGTTTTGGTGAAGCTTAAGAGATCCAGCTGGTGCCAGCACTCAAGATATTAGCTTATCCCTCCCCACTTATTTCTAGGCACTTTGTTTATAAGCTATACTATGTGTAGCACTTTTTAAAAAATACATTTATCAGACCTATAATAGTAGTACTTATCATAGTTTCCTAGTACTCCCTTCTCCAAAAGGATTTCCTAACCATACAGCACACACACAGATCTCTGAGGTTTAAAGAAAAAGCAAGACCATCACCAAGGCAGGGTAATGGTTATGTACGCAGCATGCGTTAGCCTCCAAATTAGAGCCGCTCAAGTTCTGATGCCTACAACACTTCAGTCTCTTGTACTACCTTCCTCCTAACTAGCTTCAGATCCACCCTGGCTCCCAGCTCTGCAGACACCAGCTGGATCGCTTGAGTTGGAACAAGGAGTGAGGGAGCCCACAGACCTCAATCTCATTATTTTCCTTATTTAAGATTGGCAGAGAGGCAACTTGACAAAAAAAAAAAAAAATTGTCGACAACCCTCCACTTTGTATTTCCAGGCAGCTGGAAACCCAGCAGACAATGTAGCTGTTGCTTAACAAACACAGAAATCTACATTGTATGCCAGGTTCATGCCCCAAACCTGGACAGTCTTCCCACACAACTGATTAATAGTAGCTGTGTGCACCGCAGTTCACAGTACATTTCCTCCCCTGATATGTAATAGTCACACAATCAGACATTTTTTCAACACCTATCCTTTGGTTAGGGTAGGCTGAAGATTCTTCACTGACCAAGTCCAATTATTTTTATAGTTCAAATTTACAGACACCAGTTAAACTACAGCCCCCCAAACAGGCTACGGAAAACATTTCTGCTTCCCAATATAAAACATTCAGATATTTAATCTGATTCCCACTGTAAAGTGGATCTGACATCCAGTATATCCAATTCTTTACTTGAGGCCACATCTCTGATGTTAACTTGTTAGCACTGTGAACTTGCTCTGCACCGAGAAGACAGAAATCCAACAAACAGTCTAGATGGAAGATATGAGATGTCATCAGAGACCCAGTAGCCAGATGTAGCTGCTGATTATAAAGACAGAATCTACACTGACTACTGAGCGACTGATGGGCATCTACAAGTTCTGGGCTGAACGATCCACAGCATTAGTCCAACACCACCTGCAGAAACAATTAGAAAAAACATCAGTGTAAGAAACATGTGCGTAGACATATTACAGAAAGAAGCATCCACAGTTAATGTTCTACAAGAAAAGAGTGTTGTCAGGACAATTGCTTCAGTTACACACTTATTAGTTGTTATAATGAACAGGCATTCACAAGGTGTTCCTGAAACTTGAATCTGAAATAACCTGTTTTTATTTTCCTGTACTACTAAAGAGTCAAAAGCAGCTAACATGAAATGCTCACAAATCTGAAGTATGTTAATATCAGAAAAAAAGCCAACTGAAGTCTCCCCTTAATCCTCACTGTAGTATGGAGAAGCTGAGAACTTTTCAAACAACAGGCTATTCCCACACTTTCCAGGCATTAAATCAAATTGAATGCAAAGGCACAGAGGTAATCCTGAAATGGTGAAACATCCCACATCGCTGTGAGAGAAGTACAACCGCTACATTATTTAGTAGGGAAGGGAGGGAGCTGCTTAGAGTTCACTATTGGATAACAGCATTTTGAGTCTTTGCATAAAAACTCCCGAACATAGCAATTTGAAATACTTCGGTATCAATTGAAAGAATTTCAGTTCCTCTCTGCGCTGAGCCTGTCACTCTTCTGTGTAGCACATCCAAGAAAAACATGAATAGATACACATCTAGGTTGCTCTTTCAATGGTGACTTCAATATAACTTCCTGAATTCTTCAAGTAGAGCTAAGTGCTAGGACTTGGATGCTGACTTCTTGCTACGCAAAAACAAAAAAGATCAAACTGTTCATTTAATATTTCATATATTTAATTAAAACACTTACTTGGGAAACAATCAGTTTTTCAACTTTCATGACAATACTTTCAACGCTGCCACTGGCCTGCTAAGTGTTTTACTGCTTTTTATTTTTTTTTTTAAGCAGAACCGTAACTGATTATAAGAGTATTTCTACACCTTTTTTTTTTTTTTTTTAAATGGTAGAACTGTTGTAAACAGACGATTTATGTTTAACTAGATTATAGCGATAGCATCAGATTAAGGACAGATCTACTGGAAAGCAAATAACTGTAACAGACTGCTATGAAGTACTTCTGGAAAGGAGTGGTCGCCGTTACATCCCCACGGTTTGCCTGAACTTCTCTATAGTGCCATTTCACAAGCAGTATTTAAGCATGAATTGACATTATCTGATCCCTATATAGTATCTCTGCTAGCCTGTACTCCTGACAGCACTTCGCCAGTATTTAGTGCTATTGGAAGTGCAAGAGCAGCAGAGCTGAAGCTGAGAAACAGATACTAGGATTTCTGCTGGAAAACTGATCTGCACAATTTATTTACCACAACCTGTCCACTTCCCCTCCTTTTGCAGGCAATGCTTTCCTTACACTTCCCTGTCTCCTCAAGACAAATCACCATCCTGCTGTTGCCCCAAGAAGAAAGCCCGCTAACTCTCTGCTGGACTTCTACCATGTCCCAGTCTAGGGGTGGTAACTGCACCCAGTACAGAAGATTAAGCATCCCAAAATTCAAAGTGTAAGTCACTTCCAGCAGGAGCTCAGGCTCTTGAAAGAAAGAATCATAGAAATAATGGAATGGCCTGGGTCGAAAAGGACCACAATGATCATCCAGTTTCAACCCCCCTGCTATGTGCAGGGTCGCCAACCACCAGACCAGGCTGTCCAGAGCCACATCCAGCCTGGCCTTGAATGCCTCCAGGGATGGGGCATCCACAACCTCCCTGGGCAACCTGTTCCAGTGCGTCACCACCCTCTGAGTGAAAAACTTCCTTTTAATATCCAACCTAGATCTCTCTTGTCTCAGTTTAAAATCATTCTCCCTTGTCTTATCACTATCCACCCTCGTAAACAGCTGATCCCCCTCCTGTCTATATGCTCTCTTCAAGTACTGGAATCTCTTCTCCAAGAGAAACAAGCCCAGTTCCCTCAACCTTTCCTCACAGGAGAGGTGCTCCAGCCCTCTGATCATCTTAGTGGCCCTCCTCTGGACCTTCTCCAAGAGCTCCACATCCTTCCTGTAATGGGGGCCCCAGGCCTGCATGCAGCACTCCAGATGGGGCCTCAAAGAAAGAAAGGTTCACAAAGGTCTCAGAGATGGAGAGCTCTTTTCTGTAGCACAGTGGACCTGCTCTGTACATACATAACATGAAGTCTTAAGCTGTACCACTAGCCTAGGTCACCCAATCCTCATTTCAAATTGAGCAGCACACTGGTTTGATATCTTTGCAAACTAGATTCTCACTGCCATGTGAAAGGGAAAAAAAACGAACCTACCACACGTCATCTATAATATAGACACACGATGCTTCGGCATTGGTGAACTCTAACAGAGAAGTTTATTGCCAAAAAATGCAAGAGGGATCTGAGCTGCATCACCAGATCAAGATAAAATTGGAAAAGCACTACTGGATGTTGCTATGCACCAAATACAAAAGGCAGCAGATTAGAACACTTGTGAATCACTGCTTAACATACTCCTACCTTTACTTGCTGAATCAAGACAGGTTTAGTGTGATTTAAAGTTAAGCAGCTCAAAGCAAGAAAGACATACACAGAGACTTACACCACTGTACCTTTCTCCATATGACTACACAGTAGTCAATAACTACTTTTTAGTCAAAATCCTACCTGTTGGATTGACAGGGAACAGAACAGGCAGGTCCCTATCAATCAATTTTGTAGTGGAAGAGATTCACATCAGGGGATAATATATTATTAGAACAGGGATAGCACTGACTTGTTAAATTCTGTCATGAGAAGAGGATTTAGCAGAGGGTCATTAGAGTTAGGGTACTATGGTTAGGCTGCGGTTGGACTTGATGATCCTCGAGGTCCCTTCCAACCTGAGTGATTCTATGATTCCATGAAACAGCTTTTCAGATCACAGAAGTGAGGGCTACAGGGTGTGTGTGGGGGGGAAGTAACATCAACTGCATCAGTTTGAACCATAGTTTTTCCCATGATGTCATTAAATTTGGGGAAAACACTGAACTCTGGACAACACTGCCACAGGTGACTGAACAAAAAAAGTAGGTGCCGCTATACTAGTTTTACTATTTTGCCTAAGATCCATGTTGCAGTATTTAAAAAATGAGGCAGGGAGTATTTCCAGTACTTCCTAAAAAGAAAACAAGCCATTGCCTTCCCAGGTTCAGAGCTGAGAGTTTAAGCAGTTTTTATTAAAATCCTCACCAGGGACAGCCAAAAGCCTGCAAGTCAGCGCACTGGACTGCAAGTTAAGAAACACTTCTCCACGCCTAAGGCACAATACAACAAAATTTCAGCATTCACCAAGCATGCCAGGAACTTCTAATTACCTAATATGAACTTAGGCAAATAGCCATTATGTCTTAAGTTCAGAATTCAGTGAAACAGCTCAGCGCATTGTTTCAACTGAGCAGACATATGCTTTACAAAGAGTGTGTAATTGTGGAGTTCAGCTATGCACAGCAATTTGCCCTACTTAATGAAAAAGTTAGCCAAGGCACCGACTGTAGAGAACTATTGCACAATTTTTAAAACCCAAGGTAATGATACAGAAGGTGAAACCAACATTAAATACAGGTGTCTAATTAAAAACACATTCTTACGCACAAATTCCTCTGCAGTTACCTAATTACACCAGAGCCAGGATATCTCTGCAGCAAAGCATGTTTCCAGCGATCCCAGATCCTGCATACCTCAGACCCTGTGACTGTATTGGTCAAACTCATTCAGACCAGCTGATGGTCACTTGACTCTCTGCACTATTTATACATCGCTCCATTAACTGAGGCTTCTGATTGGGCTGAGCACATTTACAAAAACCCTGCCCAAGACATTTTTTGAATTGCTCCACCAGAGAATACTAGTATGAGCAAGCCTAGGGAGGTATAGAGTTGGCACAGTCTCCTAAAACAACTTCCTAGAGGCAAAACCACTTGCATTCTCAAAGGCCAAGTAATGAGCTTGTTTTTAAAGTTGCATTTATCAGCAATTAAAACACGGTTATCCTTAACCAGGACCTATTTCTGAGTTGATTTTTATGAACAGTCTTTGAAATATTTCATATAAGTAGACAAACTGGCTTCACTGCAAAACCCATAAAGGATACTGTAAAGAGTTGGGTATGTATATGTAAGAAAGATGAACACAAAATATTCAGTTACACAGGAAACAATAACTTCATATGAAACTGTGATTCTAAGTGCCCACTGAAGTTACCTAAGCCTATACTTTATGAAGAGAGGCATAAAGCTGCCACGGGAGCGTATAAGAATGAATTAAGGTTTCTAAGCTATTTGCATAACAAGAAGGAATGATGTTCCTTTTTTTAGTGTATCAGGACAACACTGTCATGCAAGTAAGCAGCATGCAGTTCTCAGCTATTTTTTGTCAATACTTACACACCAATACATAGTAACTGTCCACTGGATGGTAATAATAGGAAAAAACTGACTTCAAATTGCAATTTGGTGACTAAGTTATGAGCATTAAGTTAATGTAAAAGCAGCAAATGCTGCCCACGAGGGCTCTGTTTCGGCAGAGCATCAGACAGCTTGCCAGAGGATTTCAGCTTGGCTCCTCATGAGAAGTGCAGAAGGCAGCTCTCCACACACCAGCAGCAGATCCAACATTACAGAAGCACCACCAGCTCACTCTGCCTGCGCGGACACAAACCCAGCATCTCTCAGCATAAGGCATACTCACAGCACAGGAGATTGCCAAAGCAGGAAAACGTCAGGATAGGAAAGTGAAAAGACAAACTCTCTCTCTCTCCCCCCCCCCCCCCCCACCAGCCTGCGCCCCCCCCGAGCTCACATCCCTAAGCCAGACCTACGCAAGGTGTGAGTCAGACTGTGTGCAGCCCCCGTGTCTGCTCCATACATTTGCCAGACACAGCATGCACACCGCATATCAGGGTGTACTGCTTGCACGGGAGAGGCCAGCCCAGCCATTAAGAGGCAAATAGCTGGTGCTCACAGCACATCGCTGTTGTCGTAGCAGAGATGCTAAGCGAGATTCAACAGTGTCAGAGAATTACTTGGTCAGATTGTTAGCTCACTTAAATATTTTTACAGCATGCACGCATCTTGCAACAGCACATCCCCAACGTGCCATGTATTAACAATCTGACTAGCAATCTGACTGAAACATGAGTAGAAACTAAACAGGTTAAGCACAACATACTATTTTTTAGTGCCAATAGATATGATTCAGCTGAAATTTTAAAAGTCCAACTAGTAGAGAACTTTGACGGTGACTGAATTTATCCAGACAAGTCTCTTCCCTACAGCACAATCAGGATTTTAGAGTCCAGCCATCAATGCCCCCACTATGCAATTCAATTTATGCTACCATGTGGTTCAAGCGTGCCTAGCATGTAGCCCTGAAGGAAAATAGGGGGCTTCATCTTTCATTCCACTGTCATTTATTCAAGGCAGATACCGCTGCACACAGAACACCAGGGGAAGAAAATACCGCTATGAAATGGCAACCCAGTGAATTAGTGAAAGCACACCAGGGATGAGACAAGTTTCTGAATGGCAACAATTTCTAAGATTAAACTCCCAGCTCTGACAGTATGATCCTTCCGTATAGTCCTCAAGGACCTATTTTAAAGTTAATTACTCTTCCAAGTGCAGTTAGTACTTACTTCAGGAGAACAACACTGTTCATGTGTCACTTGAACTTTGCAATAAAGGCACTTGATTATTCAATTATGGAGATGATGCGACAAAGCCACCTGCTCCTGCATCACACCCTAATACGCAATAGGAGGCTGGTGAATATGAATTCTTTACCCACCCTCTCCTCCTAATTACCTTACTGTCAGATAAACTCAGCTGGAGGAGGAGGTGACTCCTCCAGCATTTCCAGCCAGCTGCAATGTGAAGTTTATCACATTTATGCTCTAAGCCAACTTAAACTGTTTCCGATCACCTTTTTGTTCTACAGGAAAAACAATTCTGTACCCCAGGCAGACCTGGCCAGGCTTGGGAAAGATAATACAATGACTGCTTAGATATGAATTCCAATCCAATTAGTTGAGAGCCTCTAAGATGGGGAAGTCAGACTGCAGGCATAGTTTGGGCACTGTCATGCCTTATGACTCAGAGGGACTCACTTTCTCCCCAAGACTGTCACCATCCTTACCCCTACTAAGTGCTAAAACAATCCTACTTGAATGAAAAAGAGAACAAGTCCACACAAAATTTCACACCTGCTATCTTATGCAACAGCAAGCTTTTTTTTTCCCTGGAAATACAGGAGGCAAGTTACACAACACACCAGGAAGGGCTGAATGTCATGTTACCCACATATACGTTTAGAAAATACAAAGTCTGTACTTCAACAAATAACCCAACTGTCTTAGGTAGACGGTGTTTAAAAAAAAAAACAACAAAAAACAACCAGACATTAACAAAGAGTACCAAGCAACATTAAAGAAGGCTGGAAATCAGAGCACTGCTCCAGATTACAGCACAGATGTATCCAGTTAAGGTCTCCAGAAATCCTGGAATGAATGCTGTTCTGACCAATACATGTTCTCAACAACCGCTGCTCTGAACAGTAAACGCTCTCTGAACTACACAACATCAAGCCCATCACAATAATAAAAACAATCACAGTTTTTAAGTGTTAATAAAAACTCTTACGAAAGAAATGTGAAAGTCAGGGACACACTTTATCTTGCTTAAAGGTTATCACATGACAACAGCATGCTACTATGCCTCAGGGACCTTAATGTGCATGTCTACCCCACAGCTCACATGACTTTGCTTCCTTTAGACCACAGACAAAAGTACACATCACAGAAGAGCAACAGGTACAATATACTAAGAAGCTTCTCATAACAAGGACTGGTTCTGTAGAATAAGAGTCAATATATTTACCAGCAATAAATCCGCTCTAAGTAACACACACAAGCAAGTCGCGGCATACAAACACAAACTTGCACAGCTCTCTATGTGCAACATTCCATGTTTAACTTGCATGAAGGCATAAGGAGCCACATGTAAGAAGGGATGTAGCAGTGTCAAAGGCAGTAAGTGCTTCTAAAGATACTAAATTTCTTACTGCAAGTTAGTATTCCCAGGCACACTGTGGTAGAAATCCCTGTTCCAGTTCTTGAAGTTAACCAGCAAGGGAGTTTTAAAATACAGACAGAGGCTCCATAAGGAAACAGGAAAGCTACATCTTACTGAAACAACCACATAAATGAAGATCCCTCTACATAAATACACACAAACTTGCACTGGAGCGTTGAGATTAGGTAAACAGATAGATAAGCACACTGGCAGGAGAAAGTGATGGATGTCAGCACTACCCTAGCTTCAGTGTGTTGCTAAACAGAAGGATCTGTTTGGATCTGGGTCTGTACTATAAGGGCAATCAGTTGAGTTATTTAATGATGCTATTAACATTTGAGTAACGCGTGCAAGTTAAAGCCAGAACGACCTCTCATGCTTGGCATCATAAAAATAATGAAGAGGTCAGCAAATAAGTGGCTGCTTCCATCAGTGCAAAAGCACTCTGTACATACTGATTGCTAATCAGGAAGTTTCTAAAAAGAGTCACAATAATTAAGGTAAAAAGGCAAGAAAGTCCAGAATAGGTCTCAAGGATGCAAGAGATGCTGACAATGCTACTACTACTGCTGTTAAATTAAAGGTTACTTGTGACATGCAACGACAACTTTGGCATAGTTTAGCAACCCAACACTAGGGGAGGGAGCTGAATGGGATACTGAAGAAAAACCATGAAGCCACAAACTTAATAGGTCAAAAAGTATATATGACCACATTGTAATAAGAGGCAGAGACACCAGGGATTTATCCCTTCCTCAGAATGGGAAATACAGAACTTGGAAGAATAGAATGAACTTGTGGATACAGTGTTTTGTCTGAGTGATCTAGCTGCCATGAAACAGAAGAGAGACCAGCTGGAGAATAATCTTCTCCCACAGTAGATGTAATCTCCAGGCTGTTTTATCCACTCAGTCTTGCCAAGATTATCTTCCAGTTTTTCCATAGCATGAACCACTTTTAGACCACCTCCAGCAAAAACAAGAAAAAATAGCTAAAGGCCATTGTATAAAATATAGCTAGAAAGAACCAAGAAATAGCTCTCTTGAGATGACAGACTTCCAGAACGATAGGAATACTAACACAGAGTCCTGCAAGTAATGCAGACAAATAGAAATCAATGTATTTTTGGCTGAGGTGATCCTACAATCAAGACAAGAATTCAGGGTAGGCAGAGATAGTGGTGAGGAATGGACAGTGCTGAAGAATGAACGAGGACCAGGATATCCTGGGGTACTTGAAAAGGGGCTCTTGAAGCGACATTCTTAGCAGTATGAAATATCAGCCATATACAAGATTAAACATTTGACTCCTGTTAGATTCTGGTTATGACAGAATGGAGGATAATGCCAATCTCAAGTTCTAAACTGCATGACCATGTATTAAGCAATATATATGAATCAAACTCTGATATTAACACTGAAATACTAAGAAGTGCAAGGGCAGACAATGAATTAATTCATTCTGCAATATGAAAAGCTGTTTTGGGAATTACTAAAACTACAAGAACAGTTCTTATTGGAGCTTCTCATGAGGACTCCCAACATAGTCCAAATAAGCACCACTGCAAGGGTGGCTGTGATGCCCACTATGCATACAATATAACTTCAGCTCCCAGCTTTAAACCATCAAGAGCTCAGCTGGGAAGCCATTATTCCTGGTTCCTAACACATACTTAAGAAAAACTCAAAACAGGCTGTGACTACAGGCTATGTTACAGAAACGTAGGCTATATCTGACCTACTTCATCCCACCTGAATTACTGCAATATACACTCATTAGATATTGAACAACTGAGTTTAACAGTGCTTGCATTTAAAGTAAGATCTTATTATGAATCCTTACTTCCAAGAACACCACAGAGAGCAAGAACAAATTCTAGGTGTTCTATCTGGGAGAGGTTTTGTGAGTTCTGCAGAATTGTTTGCCTTTTCATTCCAAGTATTTTTAACATAGACAATGCAGATATAATGCAGATATGCATTGTCTATGGAACTCTAAAGTAAACAAGAAAAGCCTTTTTGAGCCAGGCCTGCACCAACTCAATAACTTTCTATTGCAAAGTTTCCTCATTTTCTATCCTTGGTAATAGCAAAATAAAGATGACTGCAAAGAACACTCCAGTGATTTAGTGTCCAAGCAAAGCAGTAAGGACAATCAAGCAAACATCCCACTGGGAATGCTATAAGCAATTGAAAAGCACAAAAAGCTCAGATGAAGCTTAAGAGTAAATATGGATTCAAAAGCAGAGGATATGTACCAACCATTTGATGCGTGTATTCCCATCAGAATTACCCACAGAGGGTTTCAATCCAGATCAGAGGAGGCTCCATAAGTGAGGCCTCCATCTCTACAACTGCAAGACATACTGACATAGGTATACACACATGCATTTTGTTCATTTAAAAGTCAGTGACAATCTTTGTATTAAGCACAGAAGGCAAACAGATTTCCATATTCACTCACAGTGAAGTAGTTAACTAAAAGCAAGGCTATCTGAATAAATAAAGTGAAATTCACTGCAAAACAAACAGTAGAACAGAAGAATGCATCAGATCCATTACTGCAATTAAATTTAAGCTCTGAAGCAAAAAAAAAAAAAAAATTAGCACTAACCTCCTATTACGGGTCAAGATGACAACAACTCAGACATGGCCATATTAAAATTCAGATCTCACACTGTACATTTTTATTCCTAATATCAACATGAAGAGAATAAAGATATGTCTTTGTAGTATAGTAGTTAGAATTATATACTGCTATTAAAGCAGAACTAAAAATCACCAAAGCCAAAAACTAACAATCAAAATTGTCCTGATAACCCACCCAGTAAGTTTTAGATATATCCAATATTTTGCAACGCGCTGCAATAACATGAGTCATCATCAGATTGCCAGTGCCATTAATCCTCAGTTTTCTACAGATGGGGAAAATCCCTGAATTAAAAAAAAAAACAAAAAAAAAACAAAAAAAACCACCACACATGAATATTTTTGATATGCAGTAAGGAAGATGGGTACTCTTGACTCTCTATTTTCTGTCTGCTAACGGCACGATCAACTTCAGTTCAAGTCTTATTTCTCCTCTTCATTTCTCCATCCATAATAGATTCACAAGTATTGCTGTGAACATGTGAAACAAGGCATGAAACAATCTCTTTGCTATAGCCTGTCAAAAAGCACTTCCAGTCTCACAGAGTCATTTGTTTGCTACTTTTCAAGTTACGGATAACACCTTCCAGATAAGAGACCTGGGACGTGTGCTACAACACATTTCAAATATTTTCCTATTATCTGCATAGTAGCATTTTCTCCTAAAGGAAGTGTACAGTGGCACTTATAGACCTATTTGATTCACCATGCCACTCCAGTAGCCTTTGAAAGGCTCTTAGAAGAAGCTTCTTTGTTTTGTTGGCAGAATGCTTCATGAAATATCACCGGGTAACTGATGAGGAAAGCAATCACCTACATGAATACAAACAACAGCACAAGACAACAACTCTAGAGTTACACATGTCAGTCACTGGAGGAAGTGTACTGAAAGTCATTTTTTGAAATAACTTTAGAGCCTAGATCATGGTGTATGCGTATCTTGCATGACGTATACACAAGCACTACATGTACAGAAAGTCCACTGCAGTAATCAGACAACAGGGAAATTGTTTAAAACGAAGCCATTCAAAATAGGCAAAGCTTCAGAGTAAAGAACAAGCAGTTCCAGTGAAAATAATCCATACGATATCTCAAAAGAAAGAATACATTTTAATAATTGGTGCCTTCAGAAGAACTTACCCTGTTAAAACCATGTATTAAATCCTGGGAGGTACAGTGGGAATGAAGTGTTCCATACTACATCTTGCAATAACAACGGGGAAACAACTCTTTAGATCCTAATGGGTTTAAGCACTTTTGGCATTACGTAAACACATGCTGAACAATTAGATGTGGCTTCAAATTTGCCAGAAGCTGCTTTTAATTACTTATCTAGCTGACATACCACCATGGAGCACTGAGTCAGTCATACACAGAAGCATCACTGGAAATTCTTCTAAAAAACTGCTGAGCACATGAGGGCAAGAAGCACAAGCTGTAAGTGAAGGTGTAAACCAAAGCAAAAAAGCAATTCCACCCAGTACAGCTCTAGGCCTGCTAGCGGCAGGACAGGGGAGTTCAAAGTTCACTATTCACAGTTGATGTGGGTTTCCTTTAAGATGCCTGGAAAATGACTATGTTGACCACATCCACATTCTGAAATACTTTTTTGAGAACTCCTAACGAAGCTTCAGCCAAAGGAACAGGAACTGACTCATTTGTACAGTACCCATCCACCGCACAGTCACTGTCAAGCGTGTGCCTGAGATGCACGTGGGCAGGAATAAAGCTATCAAAATTCACCTTGTATTTGAGAGATTACAGCTAGAGATTTCATACTGACACACAAGCACACAGGTTGTGAGCACACCTTCAGGCTATCTTTATGACCTGCTACTCACTATATCAACTCCACTGCTTCTGAATACAAGCTTATGCACAGGACTCACAACTATGTAGCTCTCTGTAGTTTATTCTTACTATTTGCAACTCAAATGGGCCATGAACAAAGAGATAAATAAACTAGCACTGCTGTTACTCACAAACAATGGAAAGCATGCAAAAAAAAAAAAAAAGTGTACTACTTCAAACAGAGTGACTATATGTTGTATGTGAATCAACCCTTTCCTAGGCACATTTCACAGCAAGCTAAAACTGTTCTGAAATATAACTTGAGGTATCCAATATTTCAATGAATCCAATTCACTCGGCAATCTTCAATGCACAGGAAGGCAGCATACACAGAAGGAGGCTCTCTATAGAAGGACGTGGGTACTACCAAGTTTCAGTGTATGGCTGTCAGTTGTGTAGAGACTTGCAGAAAACAGGCATCCCATTTAGAAGTCAGCTTTCTACCAAATAGGTGTGCCACTAAGCCATTGTTTAAACCCACTGAAACTGCACTGAATCATTTCCCTGAATAGCATCACAATGAAGTGGGTGTGTTGTTTTTAAATCAAGGTGTCTAAGCAATTTAACATTTTTTTTTATTACCGCATGTACAATAACCCCCCTCCTCCCCAATACATTCTATAGGATTGCACATATAAAATGGCCCAAGAAACAGCCCTGCACCAAAAAAAGCTAGGGAAAATAAAGAGATTCCAGGGAGAAAGACAACTTTGGTCTGACTGCAGAGCTACGCTATTCAGAATATCCATCAGCACCTTTGCTGCTCCTGTCTAACTGGCTTTCTGAATCCAGACCTTTAAAAAGAGCTAACCCAACATCTCACTAACAGTTTTCCCAATGGTTGTGGCTCTCCAAGGGGTGACAGAGAAAAAACTTAATCTGTAGTCCTCCCCCAGATGAATATTTGAATAAGCTTTCCTGCTCTTATCTAGGCACTTTATTGATATGCACCTATGTGGTACCACATACTCCCCTACCATAGAATTATATGCTCAAGCTCAGCCAAGAAGTCAGAAAGTGTTAGTGGATAAATTTTCAGGCAACAGAGGTACATTGAAAATATACAAAGCAGTCACACACTGTTGAGGGACATTCTGGTAGCATCACATGACTCACTGGGCAGAAGCTTTTGGGGAAAACACAAGCTCTTCTACAAGGTAAGCACATTTTCCCCTTCCCACCAGATCAGGTAGGTGCAGAACACATCTGCTAGCTTCATCTGAGAGCAAGAACACGTCCTGGCACTTGAGAGGCAATTGGTTTCTATTTCAAGCGTAATGCCATAGTCCACGCTTATTTCCTACAGGAGGGCCCATGTAACTTTTTCAGAGCAACCTTTAAGATACAGCAGAGCTACTAAAAAGCTTCTTTTTTTGGAAACTATATATTTACATAGGACAACAGTAGTTCGACAGAGATTATCTTTTTTTTTTTTTCTGTAACAGAAGAAACCCTACAAGTATACTCATCTCAGTTTTATTACATAGAAGTACCTGCAACAGTAACTTCGCTACTGTTACTCATGAAGTTACTAGAAGACAAGATGTCACCTTTCATGATTAGAAATGACCCGCTCCTCCTTGTCATTCTGCCTACCAAAAATGGCCAAACAAAACCCACAAGGCACCTACAACTGAGCATCACCCTGACATCCATGCGCTAAGACTGTGCACAGATTTCAGACAGACCCACTGCCAGAGAGCACTTTGGTTTTCTGAACATGAAGTGAGATTTCACCATCCCCAGTTCCAGCTGCAGTATTACATAAGTTCTTTGCAAGTCCTGCTTAACAGTCAATTCCTCAGTTAGCAGCTTCTGAATTGTTTCAGGGAGGCGGGTGATCACTCAGGTAGATTAATGCCACAATAAGGAGTACCACTGATATTGCACCCAAAAGGTAGCGCCTTTGTGTCCTTCAGATGTTTAGGTGGAAACAGAGAGCTCAGGTATAGAATCATTAAGGTTGGAAGACCACTAACATAACCTTTTACTCCAGCCACAACCCACCCCCACCATGCCCACTAACCACATCCCTCAGTGCCACATCTACATAGCTCTTGTACATCTTTAGGGACAGTGACCCCAGCCCCCAGGTAGCCTGTTCCAATATTCCACCATTTGTAATCAATAACTCCAACCTCTCAAAGGCCAAGCAGTGCAAAAGCAGGCTAAATTCCCAGATGTGACAACAGTGGAGAAGATGGAACAACTGATGGCCTTCAGGTGAGCAACACCCTTGAAAGAGCAGTACATCAATCACATACAACATGCATCAGGCAGCAGATAGCAGCAAGCTGGAAACCAACCTGACTTCCAGCTCCCTACCACAGCCACAAGGCACACCTTCCCTGCTCCCACTAATGACTAATTCCAAGCATTAAGGACACTGCATCACAGCACAGGTTAGCTGGCACCTACTAACTGAAGGTCAAGCAACTTTTTGAAGATGTTTAGAAACCAGAAGAATAATTCCCTTAGGCAAAGATCACGGTAGTTCCCTAATAAAGCTACTTTTGTGGCCCCTAGTGCAGTTTTTCCTCTCGCATCAAAGCTTTTCACACCATGCTCTGCCTGCATCCTCTTCGGGCTCTCCCTATTGCAACTGCGAATACAATTATGCAATGTACGTGAGAACGGCGTTTCCTATAGTTTCCGGAAGAAAGAGTAAACATTGGATTTCATCCTCATTCCACAGCTGCTTGCAGGGAGGGAGGCCTCCCATGTGCTCCTTCCTCTCCAAGGAATTTGGTCAGAGGGGCAGAGCCCTGCCGGACAGATCTCAGCTGCAGCAGCTCCAAGAGCAGCATAGCTGCCCACTGTGAAACCTCACCCATCAGACTAGGCACTTTGCCTGTTATTTTGTGCCACAGGTAGCTGCTGGCTCAGGGAGCTGGCACCTGGAGGCTGCCTTGGCTATCGTTAGATATGAGATGGAAATGCTGCTATTATTGACAATAAATATGACTGTTCTTCCACTCACAGGGGACCACATCACCTGTATTCATTCTTAAAGCTCACTGGTAACCACAAAGTAAAGCACACAGTGTTCTTGAGAAGTTTGTGTTCCACAAAGCTCCTAAGGAAATGCCCTCAAGTATTGGAAAATGTATTTTAATTCAACAGATTCAGAAACAGTCGTGCACTGATAAGTGATTTGTTGTACTACAGACATAGCCATCGGAGATGTGTACTTACATGTTATACCTCATTATACATACATTCATTCAGAAGCTTAATTAAGGTCATAGGTTTGAAGTGTTAAGTACTTGCTGGCACTGTACGAGGCTCCTTCCCATGCTAAAGTTTTCATCTTGCTAACCCAATGAAATTGGTCAGAAATTGATCAACTTGCAATATTTCCTTACAAGTTTAATCCTCGTGTGTTTTAGCTTAAGGAACTAACAAAAAAAAAAACAACAAACCAACCCACAATTCTCAGTTCTTTCAATTTCTTTAGATGCCTCCTAAAGTAATTAGGATGGCTAAAATAATTCATTTCACCCCACTGCAGAGTTTTTCCAGAACCTTCCCCCCCCCCCCCCCCTTTTTTTTTTTTTTTTTTTTAAGTATATTTCTGGCCAATCTAACACCAACTTCCCCATCTTTCTGTTTGGTACTACCAAACATCTCCCTTTTCATATAAAACCAGGAATACCATCACATAATCATATTTCTGTGATCACCTCCCATCCAAAGTATTTGAATCCCATCCTGTAAAGCTCATCTCTGAATGAGGAACCTTCCCCACCACAGTATCTTAACTTTCAACTAAGCCTGGAATTTAAAACAAGATGCTCTCATAGTTGTTCGCACACAATACATCTTCTTGGAAATAATTTCCAAATGCGTTATTCAGGGTTTTTGATTTGCTTAGCTTCTCTTTTTCTCATCCCAGTGCAAATGAAGACTATGCCAAACAGGCTCCCAAAAAGCACAACTACTCCTATAATTTCAATGAAGACAGAGGGACCATTTGCTAGTAGAAACCACTCCACATTTACTGCCCAACCACACACTTGTTAGGCAAGGGCAGCAAAAGATTAGTAGAACACAAATATTTAATTATTCACAAGTCATTGAGACCCGTGACGTTTTCCTTAAGGTGTGAACAGCTGGCTGCAAAATTTAGACCAGATGTTGCTCTTAAAATGAGCACTGATTTATAAACAGTTTCACCATGACCAAGACAGCTCCAAAACTGAACAGTACCATGCACCTATTTATAGTAGATACTTCTAACAATGAAGAAAAATGAAACATCTGGCACAAGATGATTGTGAAACACATAAATCTCATCACTTAATAACTACAGAGTATAACTTTTCAGTAACATAAGCAAACATGCAAGAAGGAGCCCAGAAGTGAGCAGGAAGATGCTCTCACACGTAGTGGGCACAGTTACTGTGAAGATGTAGTGTAGAATTACCATTGAAAAGCCAACGTAACTCTTTCCAAGCTGCCAAGTTTTACTTCATGTTTCGTAGAGTATAACTTCAACCCACAGATTCACCAAGTAAGCTGCATCGCTGCCTTGCATGAAAAGACAGCGTGTGCCACTGTAACACAAGTAAGCATCCACACATCCACAATAAAGAGGGTTTGGCCCCTTGCCTACAAAGGGGTTTGGAAACACTAAAAACTTACCACTATGGACACAAGTAAGAGCTTGGCATGGCTAGACGCCAAGACAAAACCAAAAGTTTTAGGTGACAATGGTATAGCATTAGGGTAAAAGTGCATCTTCATAGTGCCATCAATGATATAACAGCAAACACTGTAACAGAACTGCTCTGACCTGAGAAATAGAATAATTTTCCTAAGTGAGCATTAGGACAGGACAACTATCAAGCAGCCTAACAAAGAAATAAAGTGCATCTTGCAGGTAGGCAAGAATCTGAACAGATGCATACAAGTAGGTATTTTCACCTCAAAAATATTGCCTGCTCAGTTTTTGTAGGGAACAGTTGTGTCAAATCATGTTTATCTGTTACGATACCCCGTGATATAATGTACAGTATAGTATACTTATTCTAAAGAACAGTTACTTTCTTCCCTCAACATCAACGCTTGTTACTTAGCTGTTCTGCATCTTAGTCACTCAAGAGTGACTAAAGTTTTCTTCTTTAAAAAGAAATCTCACTCCAGAAACAGAATTACTTCCACAAGACTCTCCCATGAACCTTACCCAGACCCACCTTCTCTTGGTGACTGTCACCACCATAGCCGGTTTGGGTCCATCTGAGCTCCATTTAGGCAACCAGATGATTAGATTCAAGACAGAGGTGGGATATAGAGGCACGTAAGCCCAGCAGTTTAGAAAGAGCATGCAGACCCTTCTCCTTGGGCAAATAGCTGTGGTTCAAACTTATTGCTAGGAATAGTTGGGTAAGGCAGTGGCTTTATTGTTTGGTAAGCCTACAGAAGGCAGGCTTTCCTGCAATGGGTATTCCTGTGTCAGGTATCTTTAAAAACAGGTCAGAAGTACAACCATCAGAATTCACTTAAAAATAGTTAGCCTAACCCTTTGGGCAGGGTGATGGTCGAGAGAACCTCTTATATGCCACATAGTTCATTTTCACATGTTGTATTCAGAGGCCTTGATTCCATGATCAGCTTCAAAAACATGCAATAATTCTGCACCACTTCTGGAGTGAATTCATTCTTTAGCATTGTTTCATTCGCTTTGAGCCACAAAATCAGCTCTACCGTCTGACTGTTAAACTCGCAGCATAGCTATGACTTATATACTTGTATACCAATACATCACATATTTAAATTTATACTGCTTATCAACCTCAGGAGCAATACAACATATTCACAGAAATGAGATGGCAATGCTTTGGCATTATAAGCTGAAACAACTATAATTACATCTATCATACACGCAGGAGACAGAAGCATTTAGATACACAGTGCACCTCAGTGTACCCATCCAGTAGCTTAGGCTTCACCCTGTTGTGCTGAGAATTTCCAAAAAGACATTTAAAGCCGCATTAGTGGCCTATCACAAGTCTATACATGTGCCATATATACACGTGTTTTGAAAGACGTTCTCTATCTCAAAAACCCCAAGCAAACAAGTAACATCAGCTCTACTTATCACAGCGAGAGCTGGAAAGTTATTTGTAAGAACAAATCAAGGCAGACATAATAGCCCGACCGCCCCCCTGGGAGAACTGCTGCAGTCATATTACACTGCATTTCTAACAGTTATAGGTGCAGAAGAACTATCTGCAGTGCTAAAGTTACAGCTGGGTGAACAGAATGTTTCTACATTTATACAGCGCGGCTTTCATATCGAGAGCCCAGATTTCGAACTTCAGCACAGGCAGAACATCAAGGTGAAAATGTTTCACTGCTCAAAGGACAAGCACACCAAGGGGCAGGTAACTCCTCCTCCCCTTTCACTAAGTAATAATAAACATAACGCATCTTCAGAGATGGGAACGGTGGGCGTCCTTGCCTACTAAAAGCTTTCCCCGAATTGCAGGCATTTGGAGACGTAACTGCTACCCCAAAAATAATTCCTGGTAGAAAAAAAATGAATCGTTTTCTAAGAAGTGATAAATCATCATACTTGTCAAAAGGTACCCACCATCACCACACGCATGTTTCATGGAAAAAAAAACATATCAAAGTGACTTTATATAATCTAACCCATTCAAGATGTTCTGGGAGTGGGAGGAGTTACACACTATACATTGGAAGTTTCCTTAGGTTACTGCAGCTATCAGAAGGATTTCAGACATCCCTCATCCAAAAACTGATTTGGTTAGAAAATCCACCTACAATCCAGTGGGGGTGAACAAGGAGCGACGTGGCACAGAATCATAGAATGGCCTGGGTTGAAAGGGACCACAATAATCATCTATACTGTCAAAAACAAAAATTAATAAGGAGCACAGTATTCACTCTTATCTGGCAGTTCTCAACACCATGACATCCCACAGCAGGCACCTCCCAATGCTCGCACCCTCCTGCCATCCACACTGCTGAAACATTTTACAGACTCCACTGACTCCTGCAGTGCTACCAAAGCAATCTAAACCAGGGCAGGAGCCACCCTGCCACGTAGCCCTTCCAGTACTTGAGATGCCAACTGACGCAAAATATCTGCTGACATACAAGACGCGTTCTGCTCATTTCCCACCTCTGCCTTTCTCCGCATCAGTCATCGAGCACCGCTACTTACTTGAATTAATAGAAATAGCCATTAAGATACATTACAAGACCTACTGGTTACAGAGGTTTTTGGTTTTTTTTTTTGTTTGCAAATGCTTTCATTATATACATTCACAAAAATCAGACAGCAACAACATGCTAACAGTGTGGTTTTGCATGAGATCATCTACTACAAAAGTTAAGATTTTTTTTTTTAATGAATAAACTGGAACAGTCAACAGTATGACACAAACCAAAACATGAGCAATAGACATGATCTAAACAGAATTAGACCGGGACATGCTGATTTAATTCCTGAAATCTCAGCCTACGTTAAAACCAGCCAGCCCTCACCTCATAGCAGTATTTCTAAACAGGTGAGCAAATCCCGATGGGAGGCTGCTGATCATTTTATTAACACACGACAACTCCAGTAGGATTCTCCTTTTTTAAGCTTTCCATACTCAAGCAGAACAGTATGTGTTTTTTATTTTCGGGAGGGTGAGGGGAAAGGGGGGGGGGGGGGGGCCCTCTGGCAAGAATGCTAACCTTATGAATTCTTTCTCTGGAATTTTAATTGGTAAATCTATAAGGAAAAACGTACCCAGCTGCACAGAGCTGCTCCCCAATCCCAGGATGATCACAGGACCTTGGAGCAGTTGACTCCAGGCTGAAAAGAGCCTTTTCCTTAGGTGGCATTGAGCCGCACCTCAGCTGAGAACCACAGAATGGCTTAGGTTGGAAGGAACCTCACAGATCATCTAGTTCTAACCCCCCAAGCTGGGGGCTCTGATAGCAGAAGTCAGGTTATGCTCTTCCCCGTTTGCTACGGCACAGTGCCCTTAGAAGGCATTCTTATCTTGAGATCTATTATTTTTATTGTTTCTCTTATTAGGCATTTCCTACTCATTTTCACTGTAAATTTAGCTACACAGTAACCTTGAGCTCTATTTTTACACTAAGCATTGTTCAAAGAACTTCAGAAAATCATTTTAGGAAGGAGAGAAAGGCCTTCCAACAATTAAGACAAGCTTCATAGTAGGAATGTAATCTCAAAGCTGAATAACTTTCTTTCTTTTTTTTTTTTTTTTGAGTGTATTTAAAAGCCAGAGCTTCAAAAATAAGAAAAGCAGCAAAATAAGACACTGAGAAGTGTCACGCAGAGCACATCTCTTTTAACCCGTAACCAAAACGCTTCCTAAACGCATCCTGAAGTTACTGCTCAAAAAGAAAGTAAAAAACAAAAGTCACGAACTCAACAGATTTAAAGCCGAAGTTACAGTTTTCATGTAATACGTTTGCTATTTATTGTATTTACTTAGAGATATGCCAAACCCACGCCGTACCGCAGGTACTCCCGCTCCTCACCCAACCCGGAGGCAGCTCTCGTAGCCCCAGTTACGGTACCATATTTAAACAGAACCCAACGGCACCGCTTGATACGGGCTTAATGCAGGATCTCGCTTTCCGAGCCCGTACCGGATTCAGGAGCCCAGCGGAGAGCTGCACGATGCGCAGCGCTCACCGGACTGCTCCCGTCTTTCGCTTTCCCCAGGCTCTCCCCCACGCGGCTGTCGGCCCGGGGACGTCGGAAACCGCCGACCGAACGGCCCCTCGTCGCCCGCAGCGCGTCCATTCGCGCACCGCTCCTCCCCGGCGCGGCGCAAAAAGCGCGCAGCCACCGCACGCGTGCTCGCCTCGCTTCTCCCCCGCCGGGCTTCCTAGAAGCGCTTACAAACCGCTCCCTTCAACAAAACGAAAGGAAGGCAAAGAAACAGGCGCCGCGCACACCAGGTACGCTTCGCTTCAGCCCCACCGCAGCGCCTAGCGGGGCTGCACGCAGCGCCCGGCGGATCCCACAGCCCCCCAACGCGGGCCAGACGCACCCCCACCAGAACGCTGCGTTCCCTCCGCACTCACCGCGCCGAGCGGCCCTTCCTGTCGCCGGGCGGCGGTACCACGGGGCGGGAGTGCAGCCCCCGTCCGCCGGAGCCCCCCCCCCCGAATGCGGTGGGGCCGGGCCAGGACCGGAGCCGCTGCGCGCACGCCGCCGCACGCCGCTCCCTTATAGCGACCCGCCAATTAAGGGTGGCCAATCAGCGGGCGGCGGCCACGTGACGGGGCAGTTCCAATTACCGCGGAGAATTTTCTGAATTAGCGGGGTTACACAAAGGACACTCATTGAGGGGGAAGGAAAAAAGGGCAGCGAGCGCGAGCTGGGAACGCCCAGCCGGAGCCTGCTGGTGATTTAAAGCAGGAAACTCCCTCGCCTCACACAGACACGGCCGCATTCAGGACCAGCCAGCATCTAAATAGGAGGAATGTCTGGCACACATTACGCTAATCCGCGCGCTGCGAGCCGCGTCCTGCAGCCATCGGCGCGCTCTCTGCCCCCGCCGGGGCGCTCGCTGGAGGGGGGGGAGCGAAAGGGGGCACCTCCAGCAGGGAGAGCCCCTCTTGGTTACGTAAAGAAATAGTAATTGTTATTAAATACGTAAGCTGGAAATTGCTTTCAAAGCAAAGGGTAGAGCGGCACTGCTCTGAAAAACTTCGTACCATACAGGGTGCGAATCCGTAAAAAAAAGAGAATTATTTCAGTGCCTCATTCAGCGCATTAAATAATCAACAGTAGCTCTCCATGCCAGGAAGGACTCGGCCTGCTTAAAAAGCAAGGAATGTGCTGCCGTGCTACCGACCTCTTTCTGTTTTTATTTTGCAGAATCTCTCCAAAAAGAGATGACTGGCACATAAGGAACGGCTTCTGCCTTACATGCAACACTAAAGCCCTCACCTGCCCTTATATCCCTATGGCACGCAGGTCAAGCTGTGAGTGCTGTGCTTCATCTCTCTTTTGCACCCCGAAGACACGCACGTGGCCACGCGTGGCAGCAGGAAACACCATGAGGCGGAACCGGAAGGACTGCGGGGCTGCCTGCCACGGCCACGCCAATCCCAACTTCTGGGCAGGAAACGTATGCCATGGCAAAGCAATGAAGATGACTCAAATCGCCTCTCCCCCACCCTCCGGTGCCACGGAACAACAGCCCTCTTCAGCCAGGGGAGTGGGACCACATGGAGGGATGACTCAAACCTCTGGGGTAGGGGAAAAACCCACAGAGCAGAGAACACGGCACCCCCTCCTACCAAGACGCACACCACCTCATGTTATATTAATTAAACACACAACAACTGTCTTGAGGTAACAAACACAACAAAGGCAAAGCCATCTCGTCCTACCGCGAGATAAGTTTACTGAGGTCAAACCCAAGGGAAAACTAATCTAACCACATTTTCAAATTGTTTGGAATATTCCATAGCCCAACGAAACCATAAAATGACAAAAACATCCTATCCTAGAATAGCACAGGGATAACAAAGAATGTTTTGTTTAATTAAAGGCAGATGACCTAATAAAAATTTCACACTCACAGTGCGCATATAAATCTCTGTCTTGGTTTTACATCTATTGCATTTTTTTTCTTATTTTTTTTAAGAAAACAATCCTGTGTTTATTTCCTTTAGATGGTATATTTTGGCTTTGATTAAAGTTATTTCATTAAATATAGCAGAATACTTTAAAATTGTGGTCTTTATCTTGTCATGAGCTTTAAGCAGGTACGCAACTTTAAATTACAAGTAGCCAGATCAACTTATCAACAGTTACATGGTCCAAAGAAGGGCAACAAGGTTTGCGAAGGGCTTGGAGAATATGCCCTATGAGGAGAGACTGAAGGAACTGGGGCTGTTTAGTCTGGGGAAAGGGAGGCTGAGGGGAGACCTTAGTGCTCTCTTCCAACATCTGAAAGGTGCTTACAGTGAGAGCCGGGTTGGTCTCTTCTCACTGGTGACAGGACGAGGGGAAATGGCCTCAAGTTGCACCAAGGAATCAGGAAAAACTTCTTTACAGAAAGGGTTGTTAGGCACTGGAACAGGCTCCCCAGGGAGGTGGTTGAGTCACCATCCCTGGATGTGTTTAAAAACCGTTTGGATGTGGTGCTCAGGGACACGATTTAGCGGAGGGCTGTTAGTTAGGGTAGTATGGTTAAGTTGTGGTTGGACTCGATGATCTTTAAGGTCTTTTCCAACCTGAGTGATGATTCTATGATTCTACATCTTCCTGAGGGATAGTGAATAAATGTCTCAAAACGGCCACAGGTTCCTGTTAGTATTAAAACTTTGAGATGAGCTGTCCGTTCTTTCCAGAAGTGTAACTACAGACAACCGAATTAAAGAAGAGACCTAGGACAACAGGTGTAGCTGAAGACCTTAGGGACTGGGAAGGAAACCAGCTAATGCCTCTCTTATTTTCTGACCCTACTGTCGTCTCAAAGAGCTGCAGCTTCTCCTCAGCTCCTGCAGTTGAGAGGTTGTTCCAGAAGTTGCTTCTGATGGTGATGGTTTGGAACTTTATTCTACATTTCCATCCTAAACTTAGCTGGGGCTGGCTGTTGGCACAACATCAAATGATCACCATCGTCTCTCTTTGCTTCAGGTCATGTTTCCATTGTCTTGTTCTATACCCCCAGTCTTCCACTCTCCAACTTGGTAGAAAACAGACATGTATCTGCCATCGTCCCTGATAGCCTAATGATTTTATCACACTTTGTTTCTGAGTTCTTCCCAAAGCACTTATTATGAGGTTCTTCACAACAATATTTTAGATTAAAACAATCAAATTATTTCACTATTCTTTTTGAATGGAAACCATGACTCAGATGAGCCAAACACAAAATATTCCAGAGAAGCATTCTATGTATAGCGTTCGTGTGAGCTCGTGTGTCCGAAGCCAGCCAAATCACGTAAGCACTCCATAATGGAAAAGCTGATTAATCATTATAAGTACCTCAGAAGTACATTTTAAGGTAAATCCTCGTAATATCCCTGTGAAATGGTAGACTTAAGTCTCTAGAAAATGAGAAACAGAGGCCAGGAGTATGTAAGCGACTCAACCAACATCACAAAAGTTTCCATCAGGAACTGAGTCGCATCAGGGAACTTTTGGCTCCCCGTCCCACATGCATGTCCTGGAGCACACTGTGCATCTTGTTCCAACCAGTGCTGAGCTGGATGGTCTCCAGCCACCATCTACATGGCTAAAACGTAACACTCAAAAATGATAGCAGCTGGTGCTTAACGGGAAAAGACGTGCTTGCATTGTTGACCTCAATGTTGAGAAATTATTATATATTTTTTTTGTAAAGTCAGGATATGTTATGGGACTTTTGTCCTAATGGAACGCAGGAAGGTGCATCACTGCACTGCTGGCAGTGGTGTCTGAATTTCGGTAGCTTGGCTGTGCAAGCGTGACTGAAGTTCAGCTGGATTCCGTCTCTTGTGCTTGCGGGGAGAGGAATACTTCATTGCAACACAGAAACCCGGTTACACCAAGAAGAGAAAGGGAGGACTCAGCAGTATGAGGGAGAAGGCGCTGCTCTCTTCATCCCATTCCACGTACTCTCACAGATGCAAGGGCCCAACTCTTCTCTTAGGTTTTTCTTCTCTGTCTGTTTCCTCGGTAGACTTGTCATTCTTCACTGTTCCATCAAAGCCTGTTTCCTGCTATACCGAGCAGTTTTTCTCTCCCATTAGGGAAGTTTCTCTGCTTTTCCCTTTTGATTTTTTCACTGTTGTCTCTTTGTCCAAATGTGTGGGGTCAACTAACTCCATTTAAGATGCTTGTCATTGGCATCAGACACAAGAGCTATCTAGTTGACCTGTTTGTTTGGGAGTGAGACAGCCCAAGGTAGACAGTTTGCAAATTGCATAAAGCAACCACACAGGAAAGGGAGGTGAAGAGGCCACACAGAGACCACCCCTCCCTCAAGTTCACTCATGCCAACACTTTGTGGCTAGGACTCAAAATATAGAAGTCACATCAGGGCTGGAGGAACTCCAAAGGAACTGGACAGCAACCCACCATGCTAATTACACTGACAGACCTTTCTCATTCAGAAAGGAACATCCCCAGTGTCACTGGGGATGTCATGGACGTGCGTGCACATACCATACTGTTTCTACATGGTACATGTATGGAAGCAGAGGTTGTTAGGGGAATGAAGAAGAAATGAATTTTATCTTTTCACAGAGCTAATAAAACATGCATCATTTAACTAACAAGTTAATCTTTTCTGAGTAAACAAATGATCTGGGCTCTGAGAATTATTATTATTTTTTTTTTTTTGGTCTCTATTAATTTCTACTTTTAAGGTATAACCTATTTGTCTCTTGTAGTAAGAGTGGAAGGGCTGCACTAGTGAGTTTGGTTAAAAATACTCCTTCCCACCAACTTAAGCAAATTGTGGTACATACTGTGACTGGCTCATTGCATCAGTGTGCATTAAGTCCTCTGCGCTCGGCATTATATACATAAACACACGTGTCAGCTTTCAGAGGCACTGAGCTGCTCCTAATTTCTACTGGGATTGCTGGGCTGCAGCACCTCTAAGTAGCAGATCTCTATAACTATCTTTTCATATACAAAATATCTCCTTTAAACGATTCTAGCATCTGACTGCCGAACCAGAGCCGAGTTCAGTGTTCAGCTCTTACAAATAACAGCTCATGAGATACAACGGCGAGCAGAATCATACCACACGCTTCCAGTGGGAGGTTAAGGCAGGAGACTGCCAATTATCCATATAAAGAAGTAACTGATATGCTCTGGGAAACCAGGGACACTATTATAAACTTATGTAATGAAAGCATCTTTTATCTTTTCTTGGGGAAAACCCCGCTAACATCTAAAAAAAAATGAGGTCATTAACACTAATTAAGAGAAAGACAGAAATAATATTAATTAAGATAGCTCTTCTGGTACTTCACCTCAACAAGAATCCCTATACACAGTTTCTTTAGAAGTCTTTTTTTGGAAAGCCATATTCATGAATCCAACAACTTGTGCAATTTTAGCATCGCTTGCTGTAGCTTTGCTAAACTGCTAAAAAGCAACCACCTCTCAGGACTAACACAGTGCTGTTGTCTATTAAAGTAACATGAAAAACAGAGTACTGTTGCTGCCTCCATACCACTTGTGAAAAGGAAGTCTTATTAGACTCATATCGACATATGTAATACGGCAGCCTGAAGACGGATTTCATTTGCTCTGTTTTTAAAGAGCTACTCAACTTTTTCAGACTACGGTGACATAAATATACAGTGGGTGAGGGTGGGGGTGGTTTGGGTGGGAGAAGGGGAGGATGGAGGAGGACAGGGTTTTATGCCAAGAGCTGAATCATAACCATGTGAGTAATTTTGAGTTTTTTTTCCTTAAGGGTATGAATCAAATTAAATTTGTTTTGCTGTGGGTGAAGGAAGAGAGAGAATATAATAGCATGAATCAGAGCTATCATCAAATATGTGGCACAGTCTAAAAATTAATTACAATTACTGCCTTCTTCTAAAAAGTTTCTGCCATAAGATGTAGCAATTTTGTTAATCAATATAATTCATTGAAAATATTCTCACGAGTAAAAACCTTTAGATTACCTTCCTCTTTCATTTCTTCCCCTACTGCAATATGAAAATATTAAAATCTTTAAATAGAATCTAGCTTAATCTGTTAGATGTCCTTTTGCTCCATCTCTAAGCAAACCACTGCCAATAATGAAAAGCAGGTATTAGACCCCATGTAATTTTGTCAGTTGGAGCTACCTTGGGGATGAAAGCACATGGAAGACATGCTTCACTAACACAGGCACCCTGACATTCTAGTTAAGACAACCTGTTTAATGAAACATGCAAACAGAAAAACACTCAATATTTCTTTAATTGCCTTTTCCTGTGAGAGTGAGATGAAGTACTGGAAAATTGTGTGCTAGACGCTGGGGGTTTTGCACTTTGGAATAATCATTCAAATACGTGATACAGAAAAATACGTAAGGGGCTCAGAATATAAAATCTCTTTCTAAAGAGGTCAGCATAGGTACATGGGGGGAAAAACAACCAAGCATTATTAATAATTAGCTAGATAGATAGCCAAGGACATATGTTTCTTTGTACTAAGTAAGAAACCACTGATTCTGGTAACTAAAAAGTTACGAGAGACGTTGCTTCCAAGCCTCTAGTATGGAGAAAACAGTATTTAATTCATTGTCTGAAAAACACCACAAACCTAAAGCAAGACATCATTTGGAATCAATTCCTCCCTCTAAACAACTCCAGATCTTTCCCATAGAAAGTCCCCTGCACGTGCCCAGCAAAAATCTGTGCAGAAAGGACTCGTATCCAGTGTGCTGTGGAAGGCAGCTGACTGGTGAACCACGAGCCTCAGAGACATGATTCCCAGAGGGACACAACGCTTGTTTCTGATGAGAACTCTGCAGCTGCCACCATGTTCCAGAGACACACTGGGGGAAGGAATATCGCTTGGGTAACCTGAGGTGGGAGTGCTTTAGAGTCATAGAATCATTAAGGTTGGAAAAGACCGCTAAGATCACCTAGTCCAACTGCCCACCTATCACCAATATCGACCACTAAACCACATCTATAAGTACCACAACTACGTGCTTCAGGAACACCTCCAGAGACGCCTGTGAACAAGAAGTCAACATCCACTCAAGAGCTCCTGCATCAAAGTTCCCCGTTCTGGCTGGACAGTGTCTGAGGGGACAGGTTCTGGCCTTGTGCCTACTGCCTCCTCCATACCTGTGCTCATGCCAACGTGCCAACCTGCTTCATTCCTGCCAGTGTCTTCTAGAGGTCTTCAAGAACAGCCAAACTATCACAACTGAAACCAATGGTCACTTCAAAGATCTGATGGGCAGACAGAAGGCCCAAAAGTCTCACGGCCAATGCCACATGACAATTCCTTTGGCTCTCATCCTGGACAGCCCTCTCTGACATGGTCAAACATTTGGTCAGCCTCCCTTTTTCCACCATCACTCCATATCTGGTTTCAACCAAACCTCAGCCTGCTGCAAGGCAGTAGGAAAGCTGGCCAACTGACTTGCATCTGGTGAGAGAGGCATATTAGAACATGCTCCATTTGGATTATCACAGCCTTGAAAGTGTCCCATCAGCTTCCCTCACACACAGGACATACGCATGGGGCAAACAGAAAACTCAGAAGATGCTTTGCAATAAAACACCCAAGACTGAAGAGCTAAATCACTATGGCATCTGCTGGGATTGCTCTGAAAACACAGAGGCAGAAACTCTCCAATACAAGGCCTGAAGACCTACAAAAAGGTTGGCACCACACCTTAGCCAACACTTATTGGTCTGGCAACATAACTGGCACATAAGAAAATTCTTCATTATATTCACATTGTCATAGAAGGTCTACCCTCCCCCACTTCACCCAAGACAAGGAACACTGATAAAGTAAAAGTTATAGCTTTTACTTGAATGAAGAATAACTTCCAAATCCAATAAAATGCAAGTTCCCAGAAGTAAGCTAGAGATGATGCTCTCATTCAAGAAAAAATATATATATATCTTTATCATATCTATGCTTCATCAGTGGTCATCTTTATTTATAATCAAACAACACAGATTACCACTGAACTTTCTACATCTCCGGTTAAATTATTTCTCAACCACTGCGCATAAACCAAGCTCCTTCAACTGATGCTCATTCTTGCTTTGGCACACAATGGCAGGTTTTAGTAGGATGAGTAACTTCTCTCCAGAGGATACATGCTAGTTGGTAAATTTAATTTCAACTCTTCCATACCAAATAGTCACGTTTTCTTGCACATTTTAGATGAGAAGCATCAAAAATAAAAAGAACACTTTTCTTTGGCAAAACACACTACAGGAATTTAACTCAGCAGCAGCCTTCTCAGCCAATAAGCAGGAAGCTCTCACATGCAGGTTAACAGAAATTTGTCCTATTTCTAATAACACAATGGCTTTGGTACAGCTATTGCTAAAGCTATGAAATTTTAAATATGTTGCTAGAAAAAGAAAGTATCTTTGCTATCTGCTGTTCTCAATTATTCAAAATGGAGTCTGCTATCCAGCCACTTTGGCTACAAAAGTAGATTAAGGGGAGACAGTGATTTTCATTTGGCCTCTTCTCCCACGTAACTAGTGATAGGACTAGAGGGAATGGCCTCAAATTGTGCCAGGGGAGGTTCACGCTGGATGTTAGGACTGGGTGATCTTAGAGGTTTTTTCCAACCTTGGTAATTCTATGATTCTATGAATACAAATTCAGAAAAAAAAAATACACCGAAGTGCTTTGCAAGATTATTAGGGGTTTATTGGAACGCTGCAGATTTTGGTAGAAAATCTCCTATAGTCAGTGGCTTTAATTCAGTAGATAATATTGCTAATACTTGTTTACTTCATTTGCTTAAGAGATATTTCTGAAAGTAGTTAACTGAAAACTGAAATTCTGTTCTGCTTTCAAAAAAAAAAAAAAAAGTCACACATCCTGTACATTTCTAGAATTGCTGAAATAGTTCAATAAAATGCAATGGGAAATTCCATTTGAAAATGCCAATGCATGCAAATATGATTTGAAGTACGGGATGGCTTGAAGAAAAAACTAAACGCAAACATTTCTCCATGATTATATATTCTGTTTCTCCAATCCTATGAAGGAAAGGTGTGGGAAGGCTGTGGGGGAGGTGGGGTGACTGAGAGGAAACAGCAGTTGTAATCAAGAGGATAATATACAACCAAAGTTTGTTTGTTTGTTTGTTTTCCTTTCAGAATGGAAAGGCACAGTATAAACTTAGGTATATGCTATTGCATGCCCTCTACTGCATCATATTTTTTCCTGCCCTGTTAATTCTATATGGCAGTCCAGGACTATGAATTTTTCAGCGAACTCAGAATGGAGGCACATGTGAGCATTTAAATAACCCTATGATTCCTGAAACTTGTTATTTCAAAATTGTTTTAAGGCACTCTCCAGGAGAGGTCCGGAATAGAAGAGAGGAAATTCTGATCTTGTGCCTTATACACAGCTGAACAGAGGAGGAGTTGACTGCATGGATTAGTGAAACCATCGCAGGCCGATTCACATGTGTACAACAGCTTCAATATCCCAGAATTACATCCAGAGCAGAGCCACAATAATAAACACAAAATTAATTTCCACCTTCTAATTTAGAAGGCAAATTTTATCACTGTTAGCCTGTAAGCTTCCTGGGGCTGGGAAGGTCTTGTCTGTCTCTCTTGCAGAGCATTAATCATGCTGCGGGTGCTTACAGCTAATAAGATGCATGTAAGTCTATTCTGATGTGGTTTCTGACACTTCAGACTATTGAAGAGTCACACACACGCAGATGTACTCTTACCTCCCTACCTAATGATACATTAATGCTCCTAACTTAAAATACAAGTCATGATAGGAACAGAAAGACTTTGTTTTTGTTTTCTGCCACCCAGACAGTCTGTGGCCATACATTGCAAATAGTTGGCAAAAACTAAACCGCAAGTATGCAGCAGCACTGTGAGTAATAAAGATAATGTTTGTATTTTGTTTATGAAGAGCCCTAACCAACACACTAAAGCAAGCGTACCGAAACTAAATAATACTCAGACCTTTAGAAGAACTTTTGAGGATCCAAATTACGCAATTTAAGCACTTTGTTCTTTAACAACCTAAACATCATGTAAAATTTACAAGCATTAACTCTGTGCAAGTTCTCTAGACTGAAAAATGGGATGTAGCCATTCTTTTCTATCCCAACTATTAAAGCTCAAACAAATCAAGCTCTACTACTAAGAAGGGGAAAAAATATATCAAATTCTGTTGCCCCAAAGGTTGAGAAATGCTACGCTGCTAAGCATGCCAATACAGAATTCTTCACTATGTGGAATCATATGAAATGTACAGGTGTCCCGTAGTTACTTGGGTACGATAAATGATCTCCATATGACTTTGACAGCACATCAGTAATTCTGCGTGGACTCCAAGAATAATGGATAAGAAATATACTTGTTACTTTTCATAAAATAATGGTGTTCAAAAGACTTTCAAGCTGAAAAAAAAACCCACACAACCATAAAACCAAGCAGGAGAGAGTTGCTAAGGTAAGACTTTTTCCTAAAAGACAAATTTCTCCTTTAGCTCCATATTGCATGTTAGATCAAAACTTTATTATTGACAAGCATGTTGCTTTTATTCAGAACAATTTAAATAAATTCTCTTTCCAGAACTACACAGTGCTCTCACTTGCCAAAAGCTGATGAAAAAGAACTTCACATTGCATCAAAAACAGTGCAGGTTCCCTCTCCTTCTCTTTATCCTTTATTCTTTGTAAAGCATCAGGCAGTTCTGGAACCCCTTTGTGCAAGTGGGCTCACTTGAGTTGTGAGGAACACTGCTTCTGCTGCATCAGGGAGCCCTGAAAGGAACCCTCTTCCTGGATGACCTTTCTAAATTCAGAATTTACAGACTTTAGGAGGCAGAATTATAGCTCCCCCACAGAAATACATCAGTTAACTCATCCAACAACATATTTTGGACTTGCAAGTGGATTGTGTTAAAGAGCAACCGGAGGGGAGCACCGTATCATGTGGTACAACCAGTTAACTAATAATAGTCACATCCTGCTTAGCAGGGTTGCATTTTCACTGTCCTGTTACCACGCTCCCAGCAACTACCAATGCTGAATTTCTTGACCATACACAATCAGAGGCATTTTGAGAGTACCCTGACTGGAAGACAGATGGAAAGTCAAGGATCCAACTGGTTCTTCCCCACAGGGCACACAAGAGGCAGTTTGAACAGATGTGCATCACAGAGCATCCCTGAAAAATGTTGGACCAAAACCGCCAACACAAATCTCACAATGCAGTGAAGCAAAGCCAGGTCTATAACACAGCTCTCTTGAAACCCCAGTGTGCCAAATGAGCCTTCAAAAGAACCACCATTATCATCCCTGCAAGAAATTGCCCAAGAAAACGGGGGTGGTCAGGCTCAGAGAACTCCCAACCAGACTTCACCTAGAAGAGAGATGTATTTAGGGCCTTAATCCAAGCTTCAGCCAGCCTTCTCCAGCACAAAACTGAAATGCTTAGCTTTCCCATCTGTGGTCCTCTGCTCTGACAAACAGCCCAGACCCCTAATGCAGATCCTGCCAGCCAGGCATCAAATCCAGAGTTTTCAAGTGACCCAGATCTGCCCAGCAACCAGGCACTTAACCAGGGACAATACTGACCCACTGTCATCTGCCTGAACATCCAGATCTGGGTTGATCTCACTATTTTACACCTTGACTGCTGTAACACATGACCATGGATAAAAATACGCCCTGGAAGAACCTCTTTGCTAACAAAAAATGACCACAAAGGGTATCTTAAGATCCACTCCACATACACTCAGGGAAAACAAACAAACGTAAACCCCAGAAATCTTTGTTTCTAAACAAAAAGCTCTCCAGCTAGACCAAATCTTCTCTAAGCTCAAAAGAGCTGGCTACGAAAAGCTTAGAGAAAGAGCAGAGACTGCCTTATCCTCATGCTGTCTGCTCTGCAAAAATGATTTTATGAGAGACTGGGTTCATCCTGGCTTACTGGTTTTCTCAGGGAGATTCTGGGCAAGAATGGCACTAGGAGATAACTATCACCCCCACCACACAGGTAAATTGTGAAATGCTCCTGTAGATGTCCTGTCAGCCTGCAGATGGAGAAAAACAACCAGCACGTGATGTGTGTGCATGCAATGAGTGTGTGAATGGTAGAGCAGCAACTGAAGACACAAAATAAAGTTCCAGGAATAACTAACTGGTTTGCAAGAATGACTTCCCTGCTTTCCATCCCTAACCTTTCCTTTCTCTTATGCATCCACCCTCTTTTTAAAGACAGCCATACCACAACCACTGTTTCGATTAAATTGACAAACCAGAGCAGTTCCTTAAGGCACTGGGAACTATGTGCAACCCTCGAAACATCTGTCTGGCCAGTACTCTCAGAAGTGTCACCTTAGTAACTTTTCATCAAAGCCCTTCAAGATTCCTGTTTGCTCAACTGCCTGAAGGTTTCATTCACTGACCTCCATTGGGAAATCATGTGCAAACAGTTACTAAACCCTTCAAAAGCAGACAAAGAGCAACCAAAGTATCCTCTCCATGTGAAGGACATCATCGCATCTGTCAGTGAGCATCCCCTCCCATCCAATCCCCAAATCAATCCTTTTCAAAAGTGCGATCCTCCAGTTAAGTCCTTCCCAAAGCTAACCCCCAAATGCTGGCAGATGTCACTGCACGTGCAGAATTTACACTTTGTTCCCACCCACACTGGTGCCCATAAAGGGTGTGCCGGCTGCAGGTCCAAAATCTATTCCTAAAGAAAGGTTGCGCATTTAGTTAGACCAAGAGATCTGTTTCCACCTTGCTGCCCCTTAACAGTCCTCCAGTGGTTAAGGAACAGCAAAATTTGGCAACAAGCACCCAGTAATTTTTGATTTCCTACAAGCTTCAGCTGTCCTGCATTTAAGTCCAGGACAGCTAACCACTTAATCACCTCCACAAATAAACTTTTCCAGAGCACACATCAGAATAAAAACATACTATAACAAACTTATTTTAAGATGTCTGCTTACTCTAGTCTGAGAGGAAAGTGGTGCTTGCACGCTGAAGTACAGCATTCATACCATTCACACAGTAGCTTAAAAACAAATAAATTGAATGAGTAGGGAACTGCCATTCTGCAATACTGTGTCTAGAGCAAACGCTGATCACTCTTACTTAGCAAACATTGAACGGGCTGCAGGACACGGTTCTCAGAGAAATAAATCTTCATTTTTAGATTTTTTAGTCTTAGCCAAAGAATGAGCGATTAGGTTATTTTCTCATCTTAATAAATGATGCAAAAGCTCCAGACATATGGTAGCATTTGTGTACTTCCAGGCAAGCGATGATAACTTTCAAATGTTACTTCCCCTCCTCCTCCTCCACTACATGAAACAAACACACTGCAGCCCATTTAAAACTTAGTGACACACACATTTAAGAGAAACTATTTCAGTTCAAGTTACCAAATGTCAGATGCATGCGTTAAGTAATTATATTAGGAAATAATGAGGAGACGAACATCACTACGGGTTGACAAAGTGCCTATGTTTACCAATATAAATTAAAACTTTTTAAGAGGCAAAGTTCCTGCTTAAAGTAGCAAGGAGCCTGTACATATAACACATATCATCCATAATAACATCTACAAGACCAGGGGATTGGTACTGACTCCGTCGGTCTTGTAAGTATCAATCCTCAACTGCCTCACTTCTCTTTTTCTAGTTTAAGATCCACAACAGGGCTCAATTTCTCAATGAGGCAGTGGTTACAAAATGGCTGAAGACGAAGCGTAACATTTTTTCAGAAGCAGGAAGCCCACAAATCTCAAAATGGCAAGGTATGGTATTATAAATATTGAGGTACTTAATTAGGAGGAGAAGTCACCTCTTAAGACTTCGCCTCTTGTTTTCCTTGGAAAGACAAAGCTGAGTTCCCCCAGCAGCTTTCTGCATTTACAAGATTCTTTTCTGTTCTCAAGAAATGCCTATGCCCTCCCTAAAATACATAGCACAGTTGTACTGGAACTGTTCAGATGTCCTCTCTGACTGAGTGTTGTACTGTCATCCACTATTGCTCAAGACTGGTCATAATGCTCTGTAACATTTACGAAGTTGGACTCTGTTCAGCCTGTCCACCCAGTAGCTGACTAACTAGACATCATTACTTGAGACTAATCTGAAGAAAAAGGGAAAACAAATAACCTGAACACCATAACCCTGCTGTATGCCTGTATTTTCTCAATCTCAGGGAGTTCTAACAGTGAATAAATTGACAAGTACATTATCTGTAGCAACTTCTGAGGTTTTCACTGAGCAAAAAGAATGAATAGCCGGCAATTAATATTATTTCGCATTTTCAGAATGAAAGGAGAAGTTTAAATAGGAAAATGTTTTCTACTGGTTAGAGGCAAATTCTTGTTATTCCTTTAAATTAAAAAAATGTTATGTGCTTCAGGGGGAAGTAGGCACCAGTAACAACAAGCTGTTCACCACTTCTGAGCCAAATGCCTGCAAAAATACTGAACACAGAATACATTCATAGCTGCAGCAAGACAGAATAAGAGCTAAGAAAATCAGTAGGGAAAGAAAGACATCTCTCTCCACCTTGGACGAGGCTAAAAAGAACAATTCTTAACCTCAGATGCTACTTACAAGGCTCTGCTTCCAGAAAGTACTTTTATATTAATTTGTGTGGAATTAAGTTGAAATCAGAAGCATCTGACCAAGGAAATGCTTCACCCTTGCATGGGAACTGAGGTTAACATGAAGAAACTTAGGGTCTGCTCAGAACTTACTCCTATTTATACACCAAGGCGAGCTGTAAATTGTCAGATTAAATGCAAGATCGCTCTAGCAGCAATTGGCACAAACCCCTAAACAACATCGTGGGCTGTATCTTTAAAAGGTGTCAGAGGAAAAGCAGATGAAATGCTGTAATCTCCACCCACTGCCGTTTAAGAGCCGCTGCCCACGCACTCCACACACCCAGCATCCTGAAATCCGCCCTGCTTGAAAAACCCGCTGCATTAGGCGATGGAAACTCAGGCTGTGCTGCACACAGCCGCCCCTTCGTGCTGCCCCACGGCAGGGCTGACAGCAGGCAAGCTGTGCTTCCCAGGCTCTGGTGCCCACATTGAGCCATCTTTCCATCAAACATTTAAAAAAGGAGCCCCAAAACACAGGAGCTGTATGTTTAGGATAGGAGTTTTCTGTTGTTGGCACTTTTTGAAGAAGGGGCTGTCCACCCCCAATATTCTCAGGAAACGTTTACATCAGCCCCTCTGAGAGGTCTGCCCTGCATTAAGGCAAATATATCCAGCTTCAGCATATTTGTCCCTCCATGGCATGCAACAGTTTGCATGGACACTGACCACTGTGCAAAGAAGTTCAGTAAGAGCTTTAGCTCCATGGCTCCTTTTTCTTCAAAGGAAGGGGAATTCACTGAGAAAGCAAACAGGCTGGGCTATAGAGATTATATATTACGAGTTCTCAGAACAAAACTCAGTAAATCCGTCATATAGGCCCTTTACATTTAATGAACTCCTTCAGTATTCTTTGGGAAAGAAAATGCAGAGTCCTGTAAAACTTCCATATGAAGCAGTCAACAAGCCATTAAGCCATGGCTCAGAATGAGCTGAACAGTTTAAGCACACCTAAATTAAAACACAATTAAAACTATCGTTGTCTATTTGCAAGACATATTACCACACTTTAGATCTGGCCTCTCAACATGAGTGAACTTCTTGTAGATTTGGAGAGGACAACATCATACACCTTATTTTAGAGAGCAACGGTAGCTCTTAAGCGGGGGGCAGTCTTATTTGGAAAAAAGAGATGAATTTGTATCACAGATGAGATGTTGATGCTGAGAGGATTATTACAACTTTTCTACCGTGCAATGCACACTCAGATATTTAATAATTACATAAATGAGGAGAAAACATTTGGAAAAGTGGCACTTGAGATACGATTACTATGACAGAACAGAAGATCTGCAACAAAAACAGGCCTTTATTTTAAGGAAAAAAAAAATCCTTAGGAAAACAACATCTTGAGCAGTGTCACTGCAGAGTACAAACTATATTATCTTGTCATAATATGTTGTTTTGGTTGGGATGAATTTTAATTGAATAACAAACTAAATTACAGCTACAGAACATGTGCTAATGCTAAAGAGCTTGGAATGTGGCACTTGAGAAAGCACCTTGAACGTGGACGTTCTGATTGTCCTTGTTAAGATGTAAATGATCACCAACCTCAATGGCAGGTCATCACTTGGGGGCTTACCCATATTATACTGTTATAAATGACAAATAGCAACACCATTAAAAGAAATACACACGCGCACACACACATCAGTTCCTCAGAAAAGGTGGTCCTCCACGAGGATAGCTATGATCTGAATAAGCGGGACAAAATGAAATCAAGCTCTAGTTAGCTTTGTTTAAATCGCAGCATTGCTTTTTTCATTTCTCACTCATTTTGCTTTCCGTAAGCACGTAGCAAGTCACGATTATGCTGAAGATTTTGCACATCATTAGCACCACTTACGAAGTCTTTTCATGCTTCATTGTCTTCGGTAATTTTAAAACACAGGATATTTGTGATGTTTGGTATGGCAGCTTCTGCATTCAAGCTCAGAACAACCCTTCCCATCAGTACCACACAGCACAATCTGCTGTCACTGGTCAAAGCACTCCATTTGACAGCAGGTGGAAATGATGGGAAGCTGCCAGGGACAAGTCCCACACAAGCACTTCCATGTATCTAGCACTTGCACTTTACAGAGTATCCACTTTACTCTTAGGGTGCTCCAAAAGTACAGGGGCATTTTAACATCCTGTATGGCTTCTTGTTTACTCCTTTAACAAGATGAACTTACAGGATATTCAGCCCATGTAACTGAAGTTTAGAGCACGTACTGCAATGACAGCTTTCAATTGGAATATAAGCATGTTGTGGCAGGACTTTCACTTCTGAATAATCATTCCTCATAAACAGTGATTAAGTGTCAGAGCTCATGACTATTTCAGAAGCTTATTACTTCTATCAGCACATACAGTCATAAGATTTTTTCTTTCTTCTCAGCCGCTAAGAGGTAAGGCAAAATTGATTTGGAAATAACTCACACATATTGAAATTAAACACTAACACGAAACGCTTTATTTGAGAAGCTTTAGGGACTTATAACATTTTGTTATAGTCCTGTATGATCTGGGAAGGTTACAAGAGAGATTTCTGACAGTATACTTTCACACTGAGGCTAAGTTTCATTCGCTAATAGCAATGCCGCGTCACAGTTAATATAAAGAGGACTTCTCAAGGGCCTCTTTTCACTGTATCAGATGCCAGTTTTCATCGAGGTGGATTCTGTTTAGTATTTTCTCCGTACAAAACTCATCGCCGTTTGCTGCGTATTACATTGTGGAAACCGCACTCATAAAGGAAACAGGGGTGAAACGCCGGCGGAAAGCGAGAAACCAGCGAAACGCGCGACGTGCCCGAGCCGCCCCCAGCAGCCCCGGCTCTCTCGGAAGGAGGAGAAGGGGGTCTCTGCGGCCTCCGGCTGCCCGCCGGAGTGCGCAGCCCGCGGGGCGCTGCAGCGACGGGAGCGCCCGGTAGGGGGCGCCGCGCTTTTACCACAGAAGGCCGCCGGGCGGCTCGCTGTAGGCGAAGCAGGGCGTCGCTCTCCTCGGCTCGCAGCGACGGCGTAGGGCTTAAAGGAGCAAACCCCGCGCCTGCTTGAAAATTCAAGCGAGGCAATAAGCTGCGGAATGATAGGTCTAAGACGCGCTTAAAGACACAAGCAAGATTTTACCTAATGGTAGGACTATTTCTCGTGACTGAGCTTTAATATGCAGGCGAAGTTTTAAGAGAAGGGTGTGAATAATGGCAAAGAGGTCTAAACTCAGTTCCTCAAAACTGGAAAGTCCTATACCAGATTTGTCATGTTTGTGCTTGAAAGTCTACTAGGAAAGCAAAGCTAGGAAAAAAGAGAAGGGTTTTGTTTTAAAGCAACTACAGCATTGTCCACTGAAACAAAAGTGGGATACCACTTAGTTTTAAAACTTGGGTGTTAAATTAAACCCTGACAAACACGTATCAATATCCTACTCAAGTAAGAAGCAGCAAAGTCTACCCTGTATCAAGTAAGAGAACTCCCCAAACCTTCAGCCTTCGTTCTCCAAAATTAATTAAAAAAACCAAAACTATGAGACATTGAACTGTAAAACACCTCTTAATCATAAATACCTCATTAAGATAACGCGATCTATCTATTCTTTCCCCCACTTTTTCCTTGAGATTCTTAAACTTATGAAAGTTTCTTAAATTTATGAAAGCATCTCTGTACTTGAGAGTGCTAAGAGGTTGTCTTCTTGCAAGTTTACTCAGCAGAGCCATTAAACTCTTGATTTTTCTTCCACTACTCTAAGGAAAACTACTCTTATCCTTTATAATGCCATATGCACAGAATCAGTTCCTCATTTGCAGGCCAGTTATTCCTTTTTTCCCTACTTAGCTTCAACGCAATGCTAGAGTTAAATAAATGTGACCTCAAATGATCACAAGTTAGAAATTATTTTGACAAGAGATATTCTAACTTTAATAAGTAGAAATTGAAGGACTGCACCTGAAATATTTCAAACAAACCTCGTTCTCCAAATGCAAATATATTAAAAACACAAATGAAAAGGTAGAAATATACTCAAAATTAAAATATTTCCCATCTCTGAGATGTATTTGAACAAGGTAGGCTACTTGACCAAAAGTCAAACATGCTAGTGTCACTGGCAATTTAATAAAGAATACTCATACATTAAAAAAAAAAAACACACAAATAACAACGACAGCACAGTCTACAGTGAATACCCAGTTTTAGCTAGATGAAAAAAAAAACAAAACACCAGTACTATTTGAAATAGTTTCATCTTTTTTCTTTACCTATTCCAGCTCTGCTCCTCTCTCCTGTTGTTACAGCAGTGTACACATGTAAGATATGAACTGCCTTGTTTATGCACGTATACCAGTAGTACCTCTACAGCACGCAGCCTCAGACAAGCCCACCTGCCAGGAATTCCCCTAAGGACAGCACCATGAAACAGAAGAAAATTTGCATCAATACATAAAAGATCACTTTACTTTAGATGAAGCCCATGTGGAATGGTTACGTGAGCTTGGGACATTTTTCAGACTTGATACTTCATTTCTCCAAAATGCCAAGCCTATGCAACTCCCCAGTCTCAGGAAGAAGAGTACACTGAAGAGAGAGTGCCTCATTGTTGGCCCCCCTGGCAAACCGACCAGCCTCTATAGAGTAGTCTGTGCTAGCCAGTCGTTACTGCCTGACACTGCTTCACTTCACTCATCTTTCCTCACCTCGTGAAGATTCTACTTCCCTCCATCCTGTAAAAAGAGAAAAAATAAGTCCCCAAAACCTTTAGTAGAGAACTATCTCACTTAAGATTGCTGCTAGGACCTTACCTATATGAAAACATAGTTCCTCTGGTACACGACCACCCTCTTCCTTGTCTGTGTTGCCTGATGCTGTTCAGCTTGCCAGAGACAGAATGCTCCCTGAGCCATGACACAGTACAAAAGCCAACGTCACTTTATTATCCTTTTGTACATACACTATTACCACTACCAACACGTTTGACACTTCACATGCTTCTTGTAATTAGCCTCAAATTTGGTCACTTGAAGCAAGGTGTTTCCTTAACCTTGCAAATGATTAAGGACCACTAGGGTAAACAGAAAGTCTTCCGCCTATCTCACTACTCTGTTCTAGGTTCTCCTTCCCTCAGATGAACCTTCAGTTTACCTGAGCAAGGGTAAACTGTTGTAAGGCAATGTCAATACTGCACAGCCAGCTTATCATGACTAGAGACATTTTTAACAGTGAGAAAAGAGAAACAGCATGAAACGAAATGTAATTGCAAAGTCATGTACCTTTATCCCTACTGGGTACAGCACCAGCACCTTACAAGACACTGCGTATGCTGACAGGAAAAAAGCATGTTTCATACAGTTTTTGTTTCAATATTGCAGAAGAGTAGATGTTACCAGCAAAATGCATAAATTTCTACAACACCTTATCAAAATAAAGACTTCAACCTCAGATCACGAGGAGTTTGTCAGAGCTACAGGTGGGAGCTAGGAACTCTCAGCTGTCTTTTTCACCTTTAAAACTCATGAATGCATCTCTTGATTATGAGTCGTTCTAGACTTCAGAGAGTAGCTGAAATCTTTCAATAAAGATAAGTAGTGGTAAGGGAGAATGCATGACAGAGTGATGTTAAAAGAGAAGGGAGTGTGGCACAATAGTTAGGCATACAACCAGCTGAAAACCACTTTGATCTGTACAACCTGCCATGCATTTTTATTTTCCAATTTTTCACTTACTTGCAGCAAGCACACTTATTACCACTTGTTTTTTTTCTTCTTCTTCCCCCCCCCCCCCCCCCCCCCCCCACACACACTTCCTTTCTAAGACATTATACAAAGGAATTAGAGAGTTGGAGTCCTCTGAGGCACCCTCAGGACATGAGAAGACTCTTTTTGCAAGGTTTGCGAATAGAAACAACGAAAGAAAACACACATGAAACTGAGAGTATTCTAATAATCTTACCCCCAGTCATCTGTTCAGCCTCCACTATGTATGTTTTGGGTTCTGGTCAGCAATTAGTATTTCTCCAGCTTTTGCACATCTCTGTTTTTTTAAGACTACCGACGCATAAGAAAGCAGCTTCCCACGACTGAGCAGAGATTTATCCTAAGCTGTTGTACTGGTCCTTTAACTTTTTATGACTCATAGTTTAAGTATTTGGGAATTCCCCTCTAAATATGAGTTTGACACACTTGCATTACGGAAAGTTATTTTATTCAAAAAGTAACAGAACGCAACATTCATGTAATCCCCAGGTCTATATTTAGCAATGCACAATAAGTCTTTTTTTTTCTTTTCTTCCAAAAAAGCCTTCGTACCGATTGTAATTAAAGACAGATTGAAGAAAAAAAACAAAAAAACAGGGAGAGGAAGATTGAATAGGAAAAATAGTAGCATTGAGAACAATCACAGTGTTACAAACCAAAGCAAACCAGCAGCTTTTTTTTTCTAAACTATTCGAGCAATGCTAGGCTATTTGAACCCCCCGCCCTCCGGTTGCATGTAAAAGCACGCAGCTTATCTCTTACCTGACTGCTGAGGTACCTTCTTGGTGGGCTGACCGGTCACCATGGATCACCTGACCAAAGCCTGGAAAAAAAGAAAATAAGATCAGCTGACCACCGTTGCTGGCTAGCTTCAAGCTCAAGCACTGCTCTCCACAGCACTTTGTCATGTGAGTCTGGACAGAACCAGCTGTCATTGCTTCAGAAAAAGGGAAACGGGCCCCTCCGCTTCCACCTCCTTCCTTCCTCCTCTCTCACTCTTTCCTATCTCTCTCTGCCTCCAGCCTCCTCCCTTTCTCATTCTCCAGCCCCGCTCATTCACTGCCTGCCTAGTGGGGGTCTCCCAGGGGAAGCCACATTCCACAACATGCAAGCATTTCCCCTGCATCTTGAGGTTTCTCAACAGGCTGCCTACACACTTCTGCTGAAAGAAAAAAAAAAAAAAAAAGAAAAAAAAATCGAAAAAAAATAAAGAAAAAAAATCAGAGAAACAGAGAAAAGGCACCACATTCCACAGCCCTCAGTCAGCCCTGGCAGGCTATGAGGCATTTTCAGTCACACAGCACAAAATGCATTAGTCAGAGCTGAAAGACCACACACTTTGTACCACTACCATGCTAACAGAGAATGGTCTGAGCAGAGCTACAGGAAAAAGGAAAAGGAGGGGTTCCTATCGGTGCTCCCATTTTACACAGTGCACCCACCCAAACCCAGGGACATTTTGTGGGGAAAGGCCCCCGGGTGACACCCATAGCAGAACCACAGTGGGTGCGAGCAGAGGGGACGGCTCTCCGCTCCCAGAGCACAACCTTCATGGCCAGGACTCCCCCTCCAGCAGAATGTGTTATTCCAAAGACTGCAAGACATTATCTAAATCAGAACTTCTATCTCCCCGAAGGTTTGTTCGTAGGAAATAGAAGCCTAGAAGAAGCGAAAGTAACACTGCGTGATTCAGATTCCCCTAAACCGCATATACTTTCAATTCAAACTTTTCCCCTCTTCGATACTCCCTATAGTTCTGCCACTATATCCATCTATGGAGTTTTCTTTTCTCTACTGACGCAGTTTCAACCCCGCATGTGTGCAGAGAATCTGATCAGCCAGGAATGAGAAGAGAGCTCAGTGTAAAAAACCCTCATTCCTAATCCAAATGACCTAATCGTTCATCTATCTGCTCGCTGCTTCCGTTCCCCCCTCTCCACACACACACACGCTTATCTATTGCCTGAAGACATTTTATGAGCGCATGTATGGCTTAGGAGGAAACATTACTTTTTAAAACACGTTATAGAGAGAGCGTGCACTGTGCCTGAGCACACTTGTGCCCATTGAAACCAGTACCAAAGTCCCCAGCCCCAAATTCCCCACTCTGCACAGGGACCGTCCCTAACCCTGCCAGACGCATCGGCTGAAGTCAGCACAAGAAAAGGGTAGGGAGGTGGGGGACAGGGAGGTGAGAACCCTGAATCATTTGCACTGGAATTTCTGTTTAGGAAAGTCCATGCTTTAATGAAAGACTGATACTAGATACCACAAAGAAACTTTTATTTCTGTATGCATATGACTCATATACATTTTCTGTGTGTGGGTTATGTGGGTTATGTTATGTTTCATCTTAAAAAAAAAAAAAAATAAAAAAAAGTTTCAAGGAGATTTTTAAACATTAAAGAAAAACGTAATATGTTTATGTACAATGATTGGTTTTAATCTGCCTTTTATTGCACAGCGCTATATAGAGCAAGTTCCCTAATGTGTTATTATTGTATAGTTTGCATGAATAAATACAACAATCAGCAAAAATATTTATCTTAAGTAATTTCCCTGAATAGCTCCCAGAAAAGTTTACTAACTGAGCCTTTCAGCAAAACATACCTTCTTGGTTATTTGATTATTCTCTTCTCCTTTTCTCACTTTCTCGATTGCGGAAATATATTTTCTCAATACATTACTGACATGAAGGCCGTGTTTTATGACACAAATGGTAGCTGCTGCTGTGCAGTATTTCAGCAGAGGAAGGCTATCCAGAACAGCCTCCGAGACTGAACACTGTCGCCATTATAACAAAAGCATTAAAATGAATAATTCATGAGCAGAGGGGCCGCTCTACTATTAAAAGGCACCAACTATTTCACGAATTGTCCAAAAGCTATCCCTTCTACTGCACAGTTCCTCCAACTACTTTGTTACTCTTTATTATTCTTCACTTTTCTTAAACAGCACAAAGCAGTAATTAACAGAAATCAAAGGACCCGTGTTAGGAGATTTTCCACAGGAGTAAGACATGAAAGCTGAAAGTGAGCCAGAAGGAAAACGAATGTGTTTACATTTGATGATGGATCTATTAAAGGGTGGAGGAAACAGGACTTCAACAGACTTCTCTAAACTGCACTTTCCGATCATGAAAAGGAAGAATGCAGCAGTATGTCCTTTGCCTTTATTTGGGACCTTCCTTTTCAGCATCCCAAAGCATCGCCACAACACAGTCATGAATTAAAAGGCCTCATTAGTGAGCACTTGCAGAACTTAGTTTTCTTCTGCTTACAGCTGCCAAACATAAAGCCTTGAGAAGACCAAATGATTTTCTCCAGTTTACAGAGGAAGGCTTGGAGAGTGAGCTAAGAACAGAGCTTCATCTCCTGCTTAACGGTCCCATGTCCAACAAAAAACTTCCTTGCTCTACACTAATGGGTAGCACAACGTTAAATAGTTCTGCAGATAGAAGCCAGTTTTAGCACCCCCCAAACAAAACAAAACAACTGTGGTGCACAGGTAATTTCTGCAGGGCTAGCGAAACAATGTGATCCACTAATTCAACTTCACCCCAGAATAATTTACAAACTCAGGCTCAGAAAAAAGTTCTTAAAGGAGCTTCGGTTAGAATAGAGAAGTACATCTGTTCATGTATCATATGCTGCATGAAAAGCACATACTGTGCCTGCAAAGAGATCATTTATAATATATATATTTTCAAACTTTTTAAGGCTTACTAAAAACAGGTACGCTAACATCGATAAACTTCTGTTTCATTTGAACCAAATCTATTTCTTAAAATAGAGAAATTCAAGAAATTTTATGTCTAAGTAATTTTGCCAGAGTGACGCCATCCTACAATGTTGAGCAAAATTCATAAAAAAATATCTTTACATACGCAGGTCTCATTCTCCTTTTAGGTTTTCCTACTGTCTTACAGTATTGGGATGAAATCAAATCCCAAGTCTCTCACTGCAATAAGTTTACTGGATACACAGCAGCAAGCCTATTGTAGTGGCGCACAAAACACCCAAAATGTCCCCAAGATAGAACGTAATGGGTGGAATGGTAACAGCAGGTGTAGTTTTGAAGGAACAGACACTGTCACTAGTAAACTCCCAATATTTTTATTTTAAATTAGTCAGCTTTCTTGCAGAGCCTTGGTAAGCATTTCCCTGAGTGTTTCTGTCAAAATCCTAATTATCAAAAGGGCCTTTTTTAATACCAACAGCATCTTCTTGAGAAAGATGCTCTTCTGATCTAGTATTAGATTTCTGTTGTGCCAAAAATTTGTCCTTTGGTCAACTCAGAGCTGCTCCCACAGCAAGTCCTTACAGGAATAAGGAAATGGTCTTCAGCAATTAGAACGATCTGTACAGTTAAACATATTTTTAGTTTTCAGTCCCCAAGGAACGCTGGCAAGAACTGAACTACAAAAAAATGTAAAAAAAAAAACCCCACACTTGTCTGTTAGATATAATTTATACAGCCCAGCTTACAGCAAGCAGGTTCACTGTAACTAATCAATTATCTCAGTGCTAACGACCATTAATGGCTTGACGACTCGTGGCAGGAAATAAAGAGGACAAAAAAATCACAACATGCTTATGAAAACAATTCCAAGTTGGTCTTCTTCAAAACAGCTATCTTGAATCAATAGACAGGAAAAAATTTCTGTTGATGTAAACATCATGAGTCTGTCCACCAAACTAGCAACCTCCACCAGGGAATTCAGACTACCGAGTCAATATCGAGCCATAGGTGTTCTGGAAATCACATAGAATAAAAAAAAATAATTTTAGAGAAAACAGTATTGGAAGAGAAAGATTACCGCTGCTTCTATCTGGAGATAGGTGGGGGGGGGAAAAAAAAAGCAGAGCAAAAAGCTTTAATGTCCATGATCAGGACAAGAATTTCACGCGTAAGGAAATTAACTGGGATTTTGGTGCTTAAACAATCAATGAAAGCTGGATGAGAAGAGACAGCAGAATGTATTATATGCTTTGGTACAATAATATTTATCAAATTGGTACATTGGTCACTACGCATCACTGTCTCAAAACTACATTATGGCTCTAAAATAGAATAAATACAATTATTATCTCACCATTACTTTGATGTATAATCAAGTGCAAAAGAAAAGGTGAAAGAAATCAGAGGGAAAAGAACTGTCCAACAACCAAAGAATACGCCGTCTGATCACGGTATGCCTTGAAGTCACATCAGACAATACACACAAGTTTTTATCTAGAATGTTTTGGCATTTGAATTTTAAACCTGATATAAGGAAAAAGTGCTTTATGATAAGGGTGGTGAGGCACTGGCACAGGCTGCCCAGAGAGGTGGTGGATGCCCCATCCCTGGAGACATCGAAGGTCAGGCTGGAGGGGGCTCTGAGCAACCTGATGGAGCAGTAGGTGTCCCTGTTCATTGCAGGGGGGTTGGGCTGGATGATCTTTAATTGTCCCTTCCAACTCAAACCATTCAATGATTCTATTAATTACCTCCAACTATCTTGTAATTTCTAAGAGTCTATAAGTCGAATAGACTGATCTGCTGTTGTGCTGGCATACTGTTTGTTCTTAGTATGAGAAAGTGAGCCTGTGAATCACATACACTATGCAGTGCAGTTTAAGCACAGCAACTAAGAGCCCTTTCGATACTACAGAGGCACAACACGACAATTATTTAAGGCTCTTAAAAGAAAACTTTAAACACTAATACATAAATCAATGTTATAAATTACAAAAAAAAAAAAATTACAGGAAATTTCAAGGCCTAAATAAACAGAGTAAACAGTGAAGGACAGCAGAATGGTAGTTCCTACCATCTTTATAATAAAAAAATATGGTGGAGGAGGTGTCTCACCACAACAAAAACAGAGAATCTCAGGATAACTGAGGTTGGAAGGAACAGCTGGGTCCATCTGGCCCACCCCCTGCTCCAGCATGGATACTCACAGCAAGGTGCCCAGGACCACATTCAAACAGCTTTTGAAGATCTCCAAGGAGGAGATTCCACAGCCTCTCTGGGAAGCCTGTACCAGTGCTCTGATACCTGCAGAGCACAGAATTGCTTTCTGACCGTCACACATAACCTCCTGTGTCCCATTTTGTGCCCAGTGTCTCTTGTCCTGGCACTGGGCACCACTGAAAAGAGCCTGGCTCCTTCCTCCTTGTACCCTCCTCCCTTCAGGTTTTCACAGACATTGATGAGATCCCCCCAAGCCTCCACTTCCCCAAGCTGAAGAGTTTCAGCTCTCAGTCTTCTTCCCATTCGAATACTGATCTCTGTGGCCCTTTGCCAGGCTCTCCCCAGTATGTCTCTCTTGTATGGGGGAGCCCAGAACTGGACCAAGCACTCCAGGGGTGGCCTCATCAACAGTGAGTAGGATCACCTCCCTCCACCTGCTGGCAGCAATCCTCTTAATGCAGCCCAAGATAGTATCAGCTTTCTTGGCAGCAAAAGAGCATTGTTGGCTTTCATTCAAGTCTGTGTCTACCAGGACCCCCCAGATCCTGTTCTGAAAAAGCTGCTTTCCAGCCAGTCAGGCCCCAGTGTGTACTGGTGCCTTGGGTTGTTCTTCTCCAGGTGCAGGACTTTGCACTTCTCCGTGTAAGTCTTTCAGATACACAGGTTTCCCGAGAAGTTATAACAAGTTGTGCATTTTGACTAAGGTGCACACTGCTTCCATTATCATCGTTATTTTTTTTACTTTTAGCCATCAGGCTGGACTTCATGAACTAGGGCTTACTTTCCCTCCTTGACAGGAAATCCTAGGTTCAGTACTCTCTCCTTCTTCTCAAATACCACAGCTATTTCTTAGAGTAGAAAAGGTAAGATTTTCATGACAGTTCATTTTTATAATCTTGACACTGTCTGACACTATCACAATTTTTAAGGTTTTGGGAGAGCTGGCCTAGAAGAACTCAGGAAAAAAAAAAGAAGTAAAACTTGTATATACTTAAAAGTAACAAATCTGTCAGGGTAGGCATTTTTCGGATAGTTCTGTGGTGCTTTTAAACAGAATAGAAGCAGCAACTCTGAGTCTGATGAACTTGCAGCATCGTATTGCAGTCTCTGAAGTGTCAAATTGCCATAGGAAGTTAAAGGAAGTAGAAAATGTTTTCTTTTGGGCCTCATTACCAAACAATCTACTGCCAAATAGGCAAGTTAGTTATAAAACAAAGAACTGCACTGATTGAAAAATTGTAACAATAAATTTTCTTCAGACTTTTTGGATGCAATTCTGTTGCCTCAGTACAGGTCTGTGTTACTGTCTGAAACACCCTTCGTGACACCTGGCTTCCGGCAGGCAGTCCTCCAAATTCCAAAAGGCTCAAGCTCTGCACCAGACCTGCATGCCCCCTGTGGGTGCTATAACACTTCAAAAGAGCTAGACGATTACATTTACAAAACTCAATCCCATCCTGATCACCCCAAATGACAAATGTGACTCTTGTTCATGCCCATACTTAAATACATTGTGTGATAAGTGTGTGTAAAGCAACACTTTGTGTTGTGAAACACGAACAAAAGAGATCACAGTAGTCAGAAGCCAAGAGTGACAAGGAGATCTTAGCACATTCAAGCCCCCGTTCCAATTTCCAAACAACTTCCTCCTTTTCTCTTTACTGCAGTAATCCTTTCCATCATAAAGGACAACACAATCTCTGTGTTCACCCGAGTGTATACATCTCCTGTACCAAAGCAAGAGCAATAAACTAGGCACTATAATTTAACACGGAAAAGGGGCATATATAATAGGCCATCTTACTACTACATAAACAGGGAAACAAACAAGGCAACTTAGTGTCACCTCCCGTAGCACAAAGTTCACCAAGAACCCTTCAAATACTCACATGGCAAGCAAATCAGCGAAAACATGACAGTGTCCTATGCAGCTCATACCACTAATGAGATTCTATAGAATCTGTCCAACAAAAATAATTATGTTACAGTGCTTGCATTTTCATCTCATCTTACTCAGTGTCCTTCAAATGTTCAATTCTGTTTTTTATTCTTTACCTATATTTATGACCTATCTAATTAAACATAAGAAAGGGGAAAAGTATCATCAAACACTTCTTTTTTGGGTAACACGCTTTACCATCAACACACTTTTTAATACAATAAAAAGCAGCTCCAGACCAGCGGGGCTAAAATAAAACAGACAGACTCGACCATTTGGCTCAGACAGGCACAGGGATATCGGAATTCTGAAGTGACTACTCAGGTACTAGAAGCAGGATGAGTACTCTGGCACATATTCCGCTTTCTCAAGAAGGCCCATCAGGGAACATGGTGTCACTCATTACCGTTGTTCCTTTTGCAATGTTATCATGGTGCAATGGAGTTCCAGGCTTTTGGCATTTTGATCTTCTATTTGATGCACGGTACTAGTTTTGTGATTGTGGCACGAATGGATATCCTCAAAGCCTCCTCTGGGGCTTAATGGCTATTATCATAGAATCACTCAGATTGGAAGGGACCTCAAAGATCATCAAGTCCAATCGCAGCCTAATTATGCCACTTGCCTGCAAGTGATTTCATTTTGTCGTAGGTAACCACACAAATGAAATAGGACAAAAATATCTTTCTCATGTCTGAACTGTTCCTGTGCAAGTCAATGTTTGTTTCCTGTTTATAAAAGCAGGAAGACTATTTGTCCCTATGTGTCTGCAGGAACATCTGCTTGGTATTTCTTACCAGACTAGTGTTTTGTTATGGAATCTCATGCAATGATAATATTCAAAATGAAAAAGTTTGCAGTAGTTCCCAGTAGGACAAGTGAAAAAGGGAGATTTCAGGGGCTCCTCATCTATTTTCTTTCTCAGTCTTCTCCTATAATATTAATCCTGGTCATCACCAGAATTCATCACAACATCAAAAACTTACAAGCATAAGCAAAGACTGACGACCAGAAACCACCTCTGTCTCTACACTTGCTACACCTAGCTTGTGGCTATTCTGCACAAGAACTATAATTGCTTTTATTGGTGCTGTATCTAAAAAACATATATATACAACAACAACAACAAAAACATGTTACATAATATGTATAAAACACTTTTTTTTTTTAAGAAATAAATTAACTCTTGAATTTCTCTGGTCAAGGAGAAACTGCCATACATTTTTGCCTCAGAAAAGTTTCAATAGCTTAATTCAAAAACTTACCCTCTATGAATGTGAGGCATTAATTAAAATTCAAATAGTTTGCTCACAGTTTTCATGGCTAGAAGCCAAAGTTTTTCAATAGCATGTCACTAGCTAAATCAAGTCCTGTTTAATTTAAGAATCAGAGAAAAACAAAAGAAAGGGAGGAACCTTAGCAAACTGAATGAAAGCCAGCTTTTAAGCAAGGGTGTAGAACAAGAACCGGGCAAGGAGAATGCAAAGGATTTTTCAATCCTATGGAATGTAAAACTCACACTACTCTTCAAATACAATGTTCATTGCACCTAAACAATAAGATTGAAGACCACAATTTGTACAGAGATTACCTCAATTACTTTCCACGCTTGCCTTTCAGGTTGTTATCAAGATGGAGGTACACATGGATTAGCCAAGCGCTAACCTTTTTGAACATTTTAAAACAATCTACATTAGGTAAAATTTATCCTAGTATTCGTATTCCTGTTTGTTTGTACGTTTGTTTTTTGTTGTTGTTTTTTTATGTTGTTATGGAATAATTCACAAGGTAATAGGTATGCAAGTCTGTAAAATTCTGGTACATCTAAAAATGTATGATGTGCAGAAAACTACCTTAGACGGTGTGAAGCTGAGCACTCAAAAGGCATATGAGGCCAAGCTATAGGATATTTGTGCTAACTTAAGTCCACCTTTCTTTATGTTTGCACAGAGCAAGATACAGTCTTCAGTTATGGTTCAAAACCTAGAGCTTTTTCTTTTACAGGTCCATCCCATTCAGTACACAAGATTATTAGCTTTTTGTTCAACAAGCAGAATGATATTTTGGTTTATGCTGCTATTCACTACATAGCCACAGACTCCTGCATCCTAATTCACTCCAACTCTGAGAGGCAAACTTCTTCACAGGCTTGTAACCACTGTTGGTACACCGTGAAAATGACATCCATAATATTAATAAGCACCATCTTCCTATTAAACAAAAACAGTTAGAGGAATGATCTTCATTTCATACACTGGGAATTGTGGTGTAGAGAGAGCAAGGCTTAGATAGCCACAGTTAGTGGTGCTTATATTTAACTTGTGGCAAAGAAAATGAGAAACAGTACTAGGCGACATTAGCAGGCTAAAACTGTAAATTGCATCGGTTCAGCAGCTGATTCAAAAATACCTCAGCTCTCCTCACAGCAAGACCCTGCAAAGGCTCTCAGCCCAGAGGTAATCATCTCTGAACAAGCTGTCTCCAGCCAGGAGTCAGAGACCTTCAAAATGCAGCTACTGCTGACCTCACTGAAGGGAAAAGACTGCTGAGCACTACCAATAACCGAGAGCAGTCAAACACTCTCAAAACAGGGCATAAACAAGTAGGGAAACCAGCTTTCCAGTAGTGATGAGGATGTCTCTCAGACCTCTGTGGCAGAAGCAGGAATAGCAACCAGCTCTCCTGGGCAGCATTCCTTTGTCCTTCTCTGAAGCCATCCTTTGTTTGTGAGCTTCCCTCATTCACCGCTTATCTTTTGAGGTCTGTGGCTGTCAATTTGATTCACCTCCTTACAAATCCATCTGATTTAGGGAGTGGAGGAAGAAGTCTTGTGGAATAAATATTATATGAATATATAACTAGAATCTCTGCGACAGATACATAATCAGAACTACAATGAACTAAGATAGCACTGCCAAACTTCTGACTGTAGGTAATTTTTTTTATATTCAACCTACTTTTATTCAGTATATTTTTAAAGCCATAGGAAAAAATATAGGATACTTTCATAGGAAAGTGGCCTGATCACAGCATGGACCTCTTGGATATGTATTGTAGACTTCCATCATTTGTACTAATGGAGGGACTAACTACAGCAGTAAGGCGATCCCTTCCGTTTAAGCCATCATTTTGACATTGGGTCACCTACAAAAAGCAGGTGGCAAATAACAAGACAGTAGTCCATGCTCAGAAATCTTTGACTCTTCCATGGCACAGAACTGTAGCTGACTTGCACACAACTTTTGACTCATTTCCTCAATCTTGATGTTTCTGCTTTCATGTTTGTTTTTGTTTTGTTTTCCATTTTTGCCTTAGAATAATTGTTCTTCATTTACTCTTAAGCTTTCAAGCACAGACTCTCACCACTGTTATGTTCTCCTACCTTCTTCAGTTACTCATTCTATTGCAGTCTCTAGTCCCTCAGGTTTCTAAATCCCAGTTCCCATCCCCTTCTTGGAACTTCTTGTTTACATTTTCCATTTACCTACCCAAGGGACCCCACCTCATCTCCTCAGTTGATCTCATCATAATAGCTGCATCTCCTTCACGTCCTCCATATCAGGTCTTTCTCCCAGACTCCTGAGAGTCCTTGTCTCACTGTCCTTAATACAGAGAAACTCCAGCTCCAGTATACAGCATCCATCTGAAGCATGCTATCCCTGCTGTGTACTTCACACTGCATCTTTTGTGTTCCTTGCATACAAGTCTGGAATTTTCTAGCAAAGCTGTAAGATTATTTTAGAAAGGTTCTTTGCTCTCAGTTGCAATAGGTCTACACACTACTGCGGATGATTTCCATGTTCAGGTACCCACCTCCAAATTTCATATCCCTATCTCACAGCACAGGCAAAAGAGCACTAAAACTATGGAAAACAATAAAAAATAGCTGAATATTTTTCACGTGGCAATTTAAACCCTCCCTCTTCTTACCTTCAATGAAACGTGCCCAAAGTAAAGTTGTGACATGGTCAATTTGTGTGGCGTGATGGACATGTGCTCCCACAGAGAGCAGGTTCCTGTGAGCAGAGATAGTCTGTCCCTCACTCTTTCCATCCTTTACTTCCTACAGCAACCAGTTCTGCTCTGTGCTCTTCAGCATGGACAAGGAACTAAACCGACATGTTAAACAGGGTCAGGTGCAGACCTTCAGTGCCACGATGTTGCTCATGAGTTTCTTCTTATATGTGCAGTCCCATCAGACAAATTCAGGTGAACTGAAGTAGTGGGCCTACAAATGCAGTTTAACCAGGCCACCCTCTGAGGCTGAGATTCAGATGATGGGGCAGAGTGTACTGGACACAGTTCAGTGCACACAGTCCAGATGCGTCAGTCTGTACCTCTTTTTACATACATCAGAGGGGAAGGAGAGGGTCTTCTCCAAGAAGAAAATGGGAACTCTGAGCTTTGCTGTGGTTTTCTACTTCTTTCTTTTCAGTATAAAGCCAAGAAAGCTGATTGCAATTAAGTTCTATAAGGCATCTATAATAAAAAATAAAAATAAAATGATGCCTGCTAGATGACTTTTACACTTCATATTTACAGCATTCCTTCAAGCAGATTTTTATTATATATTACAATTCTTACTGTATTTTGCAATCACTTTGTATTACATGTAGTTTTGCAAAATGCAGTCATATTACAGTTTTTTAGTATACTGAAAAGCTGACAAGAGTTTACATGAATTAAATTATTTTGGTATAATTACACTTTTATTCTTTTTAAAAGAACTCTCAATCGACTTCACCAAAAGAAAGAAGTCTTTTTGTTTTAAAAACAAAGAGATGGAGCCAAAATATGCAAGATATTGTGCTGGCATTCCACTTAAAAAAAAATAAAAGCTTGGGGTATTTTCGTAACAAAGCTTCCACAAATTATTCCTATGGTAATTAAATCCTTCTTTGCTGGAAACTAACAAAATGCCATTAAGACCACAAGACAATTATTATCTTTCAGTCTTTTTGCTTTCTATATAATACAGTATTACCTAAGTTTCAGCGATTCTTGCTGCGCTATCCACCTCTCCTTTAAAGAAAATACTCGGTAACCATAGCAATACTTTCCCACCCTGGTATTATTTCCTGCTGGCTTGTTCTAGGCTTTTGCACATAGCAACCACAGCGATCCTTGTTCCAAACTGTCAACTTCTTCTTGGCAACTCTTAGTAAAATTATCGTATCTAAACCATCAAGTATTCAGTCGTACATTTTCAAAACAAAATTAATACATGTGGTCTGAATAAATTGCATTTCATTTGTAACTACTGTATGAGATATTCTAATATCGCAAACACTATCATCTGGAATATCAACATCTATCTCATGCCTTTATTATTTTCCACAGAGCAATGCACCAGTCTGTCCTTTGATAAAAAAAACAATGAGCAGCTTTACAACACTTTGCTATTATTACTGAACATTCACACTTCAAATCTATCCCACTCATAACTGAAACCATGTACAGGAATATCAGCTACATCTTCTATGCTTGACCAGCTGAGCTTTGATATCACGAACACAGGTTCTGCAAGACCTTAGTCATACTCATCATACATATTCATACATATTTTTCACTTAAGCACTCACATAGCCCATAGAAAACCAGATACGCACAGGATTCGATGACTGTGCTACATATGGCTGATCACAATTGTGTTCATCGCTTCTCAACTCCACATGCATAAGCAGTCATACTAGCATGACTTACATGTCTAGGTCTTTGTAGAAGAAAGCACATCAGAAGTTCAAGTCACACAGCCTTAGACTCATCATTTTACTTCATTACTCTTCATCCTGTAATACCATTAAACATCTCAGCTTTCATTTGACTATCAATACTCTTTTTGATCACTGCTTTAAGGTAGAAAATACAACTGAAGAGATTTTTTTCTCCCCACATGACAATGAACTCATATAACCACTTAAGCTAATGAAGATCAATTCAGTTGAATGTCTTTCTAACAGCAATTTAATTGGACACACAATAATTACAACAAGAGCAGTAGTACGCTTTGAGATTTACCTATGCTTTGATACTAATTGAATTAGTTTTCATAAGCTGAATAGTAGGGTACAGAAGGTCAATATTAGTGAGGCAGAAAAAAGTACTCTTCGAGGCAACAGTAGATGAATATATTAATGTATTATCTCTCATCCTCTCTCCGCCTACATGCTCATCCCACTAGAGTCAATATGGATTTTGTCATTGGTATCTATGTCAAAATTTTATCCCCACTCCTTATTTGTTGATATGAATCACCCAGCAATATTCTCTCAGTAGGTTCTCTGCAGGGGTTGTTCCACAGGAGTTAATACGTATGCATGACAAGCACATTTATAGATCACCTACTGTAAGAGGAGCATTTTGTTACAGTGACAATGGATGGAATCAACCACAGGATACTGGGTAAGTATATATACACCTCCTATATTTTTCCTATATGTGTGTATCTCTCCCTCCCTCTACATAAATGGGGGATTATTTGTGCATGTATACACAGATATGTGTACATAAACATGAGGTATACATGTGTATATAAAACACTGAATTATATCTGGAAAATGGGACATATACATATATCAAACAAATGCTCACATGGTATAATATAATTAGCAAAAGCTGACTAAAAAAAACCCTAATAAATAAGCAGTAAGGTTATTCACTAAGTCAGCAGCAGCTACCTGGGTTTTTCTGAGTCTGAAAAGTGACAAAAGAAAACAACAGTGAAAAACGTTTAGAAAAAGATTATTCCAGAAGGAAAGGAAAGTGTACAGATTACTACTGCATGCCTAATGTTTTAAATATATTGGGCTAAAGCATATCCTAGCTAAATGATGCATCAGCTATCTATAAAGATGCAATTTTTCTACAATTATCAGTCAGCTGGGGTTAAATGGTAGAGAAATATACCCTAACAAGATCGGCTAATATGGGAGTATTGGATCATATCCTCAATGAGGATTTTTTTACTTCACTGTTGTCTTTTTTGTTTGTTTGTTTTAATGCAAGGAGTTAAGCATTCATAGATGCAGAGAACAACAACAAAAAAGTTTGGAGAAGGAAATTGTATATCCTATGTATATCACTATCATTACATGGTGATATAATCACTTCTATAATAACTGCTACAAAAAAAAAAAAAAGAAAAGAAAGACAAAAATATACATCCTATGTCATATTGGTAGTTTGCCTAGCAGGGATATGTATTTAAAAGTAATCTTCTTAAAATTTACATAGTTAAGCTTTCATTTTAAAGAAAAGAGGAAAATTTGCAGCTACTGTTTCCTGTGATTTAGCCATTATCACCAAACAAACAGCAGGAATACAGAAGAGAAGTGGTAATTTTGTCTCCAGAAAGCTTCAAAATCAAGGTTGTTCTTCTGAGTCTTCATCTGACTTACACAACAGACTTAGAGGGAATGAGGCCAATGAGATTAATTTTAATTTCTGAAATTATAATTTAGTCCATAATCTAAGGAAAACATGCTTTAGCCAAGCCACAATGAAATAACTTTGAAAACCTTCACATGAATTCAATGGTAAAATAAAAAAGGAAGTCAATATTCTTCTACTGGAAAGTCAAGAGAAAGCAATGTGTCTCATTATTTTGTTTCTCTCCAGGATAGCTCAGGATCACACAAAATTTCAAAAATTTTTTGTTACTATTTTATGTACATCCTGTGCCTGTTCTATAGTAGGTCCTTAATTACACTCTTTATTCTTTGCATTGCTTCCATTTCTTGCCCGTTAATTCATGTTTTTGCTTTCATGAGTTTTCAAGTTTATCCGCTCTTTGTAAAGGGTAACTGAGTATACCTGAGGTGTACTGTCCTTTGGAAGTCATGAACATCTTATCTTCAAAATCTGTGTTTTGTTTTGAAACTGCCAAATAGTCTTCTATTTTTCTAATGAGGTAAAGACCTCATTACAGTGACACTTCAGACACAATTTAAATGCTTCCCTATAAGTTAAAAATGAGTACTGTTTTGGTGCTAGTCCACTCAAAGGAATTCTTTCCTTTGCAGGCTTCTGAGGTCTCAGAAGACTCTCCAGTCTGATGCAACAGGATCTTGCATGCGGACAGCAAATGATCCAATAACCACTGAACAAAAAGGTGTCAAAGGAACCAAAACAAACTTGAGTTCTGTGACATATCTCAGGTATTTGGGGAAATCAGAGAATATCCTTTGCTTATAAATTCATTCTTTTAAAAATAAATAAATAAATCCTTTGTACCCCTTTTCTTCTTCTTCCCCCCCCCCCCCCCCCCCAGGAATGTGTGAAACTCTTACCCAGTATCACAAATAAATTAGCTTCAAAAGAATCAGAAAGTAGAAGCAAGACACAGTCATGTTTGGGACATACACATTAACCACTGTGGATTCAACGTTCATGTTAGAATGCATTATCACACAGTATCCGGGTTTATCAATCCTGGCCTCAATTCAAATATGCAGCTAGATGCCTTACTAAGTGCTCAGCTAAATCGAGCCTTTACTACCATTTAGAAGTAACTTAATATAGAAAAGGACTATAGATTAACTGATGTATCTATTGTCTTTTTTGTTTCAAACACTTCTATTTAAGCACATTGCTCTTTGGAGCGCATATATATATATATATTTTTTTTTTTTTGGGGGGGGGGGGGGGGGATGGAGGAGCAATTCAAACACTGAACCATTTCAGACCTCAAGCCGTCTGATTTTTCCACTCTCGTGTCATCTACTCAATAGTTCAGTTTTGCTGCCTATTCCTCTTTAGTAAGGGTTGTGACTTACATTGCTCATCATCTAAAACCGGCTTTGAAGGACCATGTGACTGCTGGTGTTGATTTGGAAATCCAAAAAATAAGACATAAATCAGCATCTTAGTAGTTGGCCACAGAAATAATAGCTTCATGAAAGAAAACTGGTGCAGGCAGCAGTGACGGAACTCAGTTCTCTTTTGTACCACCTGATGTCTTAGCCATGAGACCCTCCTTTGTCCTTGTCCAATGCCCTATGTCATTCACACCTTCCCCCCTCTTGTGACAAGAAGAAATTTAGAGATGAGGTGTTCCCGAAGCACAGTGCACGCACCATTAGATAAATGAAGGCTGTCCGCATAGCCCAGCACCTCCTCTGAAATGCATGGGAAACTTGTATAAACCAGGAAACAATGCCATGCTGCTTACAAAAAGGGTATATATCAGGGAAATCCCCACCTCCAGTGGTTTTTTAAGGGATGACACCAAACATACTTAAGCCTCAGAGGCTGTTGCTGCCATGAGTGCTGCTGCCATGAGTGCTGCTGGGAGCTGCAGATGGAGGCAGCCAGCAGTAACCTCTTGGAAAAGAGGGTTGCCTAGGACAGCTGAATGACTTTGACAGTTTAGCCCAAGCAAACCAGCTCAGGAATATCTGTGATAATCTCATCTCCTACATATCTCCTACTCCTACCATAAAGACCATCATTTTGCCACAGGCATGTTTATTCTGGGAAAACAACAAAACTTACCATTTAACAGACGATTTTGCACTAACACATACTTCCAAGAAAGCAGAGCTGCAACCTCAATTTCAGCATTTCTCAGTGCTGGTTGCCTGGTTCTGCACCCTTAACATTTTTTTTTTTTTTTTTTTAAGTGCATTCTGTACCTGCAGAATTTCTTCAGTTTTCAAGGAAAGAAAATAATCAAACAAGGCAGTCAAATTTCTTTTTGTGACAACCTACTGACAACTGTACAGCTGAGAGACAGTCAGAGCATCAACACTCAGCTCTGTTTCTTGAGACAATCAGGTAACAACAGTTTGTGGGTAGATCTTTTCCAGTGCACCAACTAGGTGAGAAAGAGGAATCAAGGAATCTGATGTTACACTCACTGTATTGAAAGGCAGCAACATCCAACAGCTAATGACCTCCCCAAGCTGTCCCTCACCTCCTTGACCCCCCACCAGCCATCCTGGCCTCACTGCCAGTCCATGTGAACTTTTCACTTGCTTGTGATTACAGCAAGTCTGACCCTATTTCATGCCTGTTTTCTGTTTTGCTTCCTCTACGTGAGACATGCATCAGAACTACAGTCCACCTTCACTCATTCACCTTCTGCTGCACAGTGCTCAAAAGCCTTCCAAGGGCATGGCCTTACTCATACTTCTCATGCTCCAATTGAAGTCAATGGGATACACTGGCGCATTTATGATTAAACGAGCTAACACAATAGTATGCAAAGTACTCTTACTCCCTCTTTCTTCATCCTCACTTTTTTTGTTGTTTTTTTTTTTTTTTTAAAAGGGGATATGTTCAGCTCCTTTTACTCTACCTACTGCCCCTCCCTGGCAATCAGGAGACACTTCCACAAGCAACTCCATATTCACAACATATAATGCAGGTTTTCTGAAGCAGAACAAAAGAAACAACCTCTTCCAAGTGGCGCACAGTGCAGTTTTGGGGTTAAGTTGATTACATCTACAAACGACAAAAGAAACTGACTTCACATCCCAAATGAAGAGAGAGCATGGAACAAAACGTATTGCAAGAACAACACAAATGAAAACAAGCAAACAAAAAGACATGCCATTTTTTTTTCATAACAATGCCGATGTTAAGATATTGAAGATATTTTTAGCATGTATCAGGGAACACAAAAAAGAAAAAAAATTCGGAATAGCAGTCTTAATCTACATTGCCACCCTATTTTTCACAATATACACAATAGTGTGATCCCCATTTTTATGAATTTAAACACATTGCTCTGAAAGAGACTTTTTTTCTCCAGGAAAATATAAAAATTTTTACTGTTTTTAAACACATAAGAACTGTCTACAGAATTTTACCTGGAGCACCCTTTCATTCTCTTCTGCTTTTCTTCTTTCAGAAGTCTGAACACTCTTGTAGATAGACCTCACCTCAGTCACAACAATGCCTGGGATTTCATACTCCCACTCTATTTTTAGTTTCGACTTTTTGTATGCTGCACACTCAAGTCTCAAAAACTCAAAGTAGCATAACTCAATCTCAACATGCATCTTTTTTTTTTTTTTTTAAGTTGATTTAACACCACAGCAGTTGTATATGCTCCAAGGTTTGTCATCATCCTTTCCCACTACCTTCTTTAGAAATTGAATGTATCTACAGCTGGGCAATCTATGCAGCCTTCGCAAAGAAATGCAACAGCTCCTCTTCCACTGCATATGACTCGGCCTTCTGCATACACAATAAACTAGACAGCACAAGAATATCCACTATACCATGACAGCAATATTGCAATTCCAAATAATACCAAACTATAAGGTCTTGTGCCTTGTTCAGTGCCATTCCATGGAATCTTGTCTGAATACACTCTACACAGTGGACCCAGCTGTTCATTTGTCTTTGCCCCTGCCTGCCTCCCTATGACAAGAACATTCTTTTGCTTTGCACCACTATTCCCTCTCCCCAGAGAGCCAAGACAAAGCACAAATGAAGCATGCGTGCGGTTTTTCAACTCCCCTGTCAACCAGAAAGTAGTTTTCAAGGGTAAGCAATTTCATATTCTAGAGGGACAGATAATACAGTTCCACTATTCCCACCATGACTTGATTCTCCAGTGTTCAACACTTATTAAGAACTGGTGTTCATGACCACCTAACAAACTGGTGTAATCGAGGAGTACCAACAACTCTTCCAGCCCCTCAAAACTCCACCCCACACTCAAAATAGCTGTAGTGATGAGGCACCGCTAAACATCATGATGCCTCAGCCCGTGTTTGTCCTGTGAGACCCCAAAAATGTCACTTTTGTTGTTAGTGACAAAAATGTCACTAATGTTCATTAGTACATGGGGGCTGTACATCTCAGAGACACAAAACTCACATGAGCACAACATAATCTATGAAAATCCTGCATAACAGGCTGCTACCTCCACAGCCTGCCTTAAAGAAGCTTTTGGGAAAGAGAATCACATGAGAAGCTCTGTCAAGCCACACGTAGACCTCAGAAGCTGAGTAGCCCTAGCCTCAGGACATTGCATAAGGACAAAAAGTAGGAGACTTGTGTGAAAAGAGTCTTTAATCTGAAGCTCTACAGTCCAGTTTCTGGGAGAACAATCTGTTAATGGGAACCTCCAGACACCAAGCTTACTTTGTGGCTACCAAAGTTAATCATTGCTCCAAAACATAAGGAGCTGAAGTGTTTTAAATGACAGGTGAACAGCTCTCTGATGATCTCCACTTGTCAATTGTCCAAAATAGATCAATAATTGTAACTTTATTCATGTAAAGGGCAACATTTCATCTCACACAGTATGGGAAGAAATGCTGTCTGCATCTCCTCCCAAATTTGTGAGGCAGGTCTTCTAGGACTTTGCACAGTTAAGGTTTTCCATTTACCTACCATTGCCACTGACATCATCCATAACACAGAGACAGCAGGACATACTGGACTACTTATGCTAGAGAATGAGCTTTAGGAGGCCTGGATTTAGCCTGCCTAGGTTTAATTACAGACTACCAGACACAGGCTTCAGAAAGATATGAAAAGTTCAAGAAAGATGAAGGACCTGCAGAAAAGATGAATGCCTGCTTTAATTTAAATTGACATTGCATTTCCAAAGTCACTTCAATAATCCAGAACACTGGAAGAATTATTTGACCTGTAAGCAGCACTGAGCAGTTGAAAGGCCCAGGAAAGTGGTTCTGTAAGTACAGAGCACAACCTATGAAACCTTGGTTTAATACAAGATGCCACACACTACGGGGTTACTTCATAAGAAATCATCCCCAAACATAGGTTGTACACTGGATGTGAAAAGAAGGTATGAAACATCAAATGGGCAAAGGATCAGGAAATTTGATTTCCCCACTCACACTCAGAAGACCAATTATTATAAGCCAGCAGGCAAAACAGAGCCTAGATGCCAAGCAGGGAAGCTCTCATCCCTTCATCTTCTCCAGATGAACGTGGCTTTGCAGTCACCCAGCCAGGCTAGTTCCTGCACGTTAGCCCTAATGCACCCCAGACAAGTGACTGCAGGGGATGAAGGTCACACAAGAAAGTGACAGCAGGCTATATGGGTACCTTCTAGCTTAAGAATAAAACAAATCTAACTTAAAGGAAAAAAAGAAGTTTATTGCAAAGGGGCAAACTGGGAACAGGGATGTTCCCAAGTTCCCAGCAGTTTCTAGAGTTTGCAAAAAAAAAAAAAAAGAAAAGTAAACTTTTCCTAGTTTTTCCCTATATAAGAGGAAAGTACAGCTCACTGACTTAATTGAAAAGCATAATGTTGAATGTAAGTAAGCATCCATATAGACAAACTCAATTTTACAGAATTATGAAATCAAGGAGTTAAAGAACACACAATGTAAACCTGTTCTCTTACTCTTAATTCTCATTCAGCATGATCATATCTAATGCTCAGATACTCTCTATAAGAAGAGAGTATCTCCAATCAAGCCTGGTACTCCCCCAAATTCTTGACAAATAACAAACGGTAAAGGCAAAAAATAATGTGAATGTAAGGCCACACTTCTCTAAGAACACAGAAGGTCGGTGCATGTCTGAAGTCCAGGACTGCCATCTGGATAACAGTTACCCTTACAAAAGTTTTAGGTCACTGAAGAAATTGTTTCACATGTGCCTTGCAATGTTACATCAAAGACACCCAACAGAAATAAACTTGCCAGTTTTGATTCTTCAATGTATGCTGAGGCCAGTACTATGAAACAGACGTTGGAACTGAGTCCAGAAGATGCTACAAAATTTGGAGAAGACATATCAAAAGCCTATGTGCTTTAAGGGATAAAGTCCAAGTCTCTTCAAGTGGGACTTCAGGAGTTAAATCTGTATAAATGATGATAAGTAAATGTATAAATGATGATAAATAAGGACAAGCAACTGCTTAAGCAGGGTACGAAACAGAGATGGTTTTCTTAATTATTTGTTTTTCTTATTCTATTTTAAAATTATTAATAATTTTCTTAATTTTTTGTAAGACATTGAGTACTGCAGAATCATCACAGAGCAAATGTTGTGTCCTGTAGTATGCCGATGGGTTTTAAAAGAGCTTAAAGACATTTCTGACTTTGAAAACAAGATTCTGAGGGCTGTCAGGTTTTTAGCTTAAGTCTGAAATAAAAAGAAAATATTTAACATTTAAAACAAATCATATATTTCCTATTAAAAAAGACCACTTTTCAAGACAAAACATTAGGACTGGGAAAGCACAAGCATTTCCAAACGCCAGGTTATGGTGATAAAATTTCTTAGAAACAATTTAATTTTCGATGAAATATTTTGTGCTCATTCTGTAATTGGGGAAAATTCATGTGAACATCAGTCTCACCTCCTACCAATTATGACCAAAATATTGCCTTTTACTTCCCATCAGTGACACATGAGTACTGGCATTTTTATTTCAAAATTTGTATGTGAGGACGAAATGAACATATTAGTAAAAGGTTGTGGTTAGTTAGGTAAACTCCCCGTGGTAAATTTAGTTATTTCCTGATCTCACAACTTAGTAAGACAGGAAAGTCTTTTGCCAGCCTCTGCCTTCTCAATATATAGCAACTCATTTCAAACCAAATAGAGATACAAAAAGCTCCCCTCTTGCAATGAAGTAATTAATCACTGTCTGTTAACATTCTTTCCTACTCTTGTATCACTTTTTAAAGGAATTCCCCAAGTCTTTTTTCTTTACCTAGACTTTGGGTATAGCATTAAGCAAATTATTAACATTAAATAAACAATTTAATTCTCAGCCTCACCAAATAATGCTTCTCTGCAAACCTTCGTGAACTTCTACCACCCTCAGTCCTCTCCCAGTATACATGGAAAAACTAACAAAAAACGAAAATACAAAACAAAAAATGGAAACATATATGGAAATACAGAAAAAAAAAAGTATGTAAAAGAATACCAAAGTTTCGAAGTGCAAATATTAAACCCACTCAGACTGAAAACTGAAAAATGCTAAGAAGTTAATCAGCCTATCATTTGGGTTTCTGTGGGAATCAAATGGGATACAAATAACATGAGAAGTGGTACAAATGTGATCCTGGAATTCAGCTTTAAAAAAACGCAGACATACAGATTTGAGAAAGACTTTCTGAATTAGCAAACCAAGAGAACATAAAGGAGCACACCGCAAATTCTTCATGCATTGTTCAGTATTTCTTATTCTACAATATGCAATTTCAAAGCTGAGATATACTAATTCATACTAAAATTCTCAGAATCTATGTGTTGTGAAAGACTGTATATAGCCTCAGTATCACCAAACCACTAATTCAGTAGTAGCTTGTAAGCAGCCAATATGAAGGGATGAGTCTCTGAGATCTCAATGGTAGCGCTGTTTCAAGTAGCATTCTCAACTGTTTCCAGGGTAAGAATGAGGATATACTGTGAGAATGGAACTACGTTAAAATGAGTTCACTAGCAACAGGGCCACACAACATTTTAGCCCCGTACCAGCTTCAGGAGACTGCTGAATTCAGGTTAGACAGAAATACAGTTTTCTACATGTCAAAGCAGGGTGGATTTTTCAGCACTACGACAAAAGGTAACTTCTACATTATGAAGCCTGTGACATCAGCAACCACCTACTTGCAGAGCAAATATATGACAGTCACACTGAGAAAACTTCTGCTAAACACATGGGGTTCTTCAATTTCCAGCAGTGACTACAAACTGAAACAACTCAAGCACTAAAATGCTTGTAGCCTGTGTTTTGTATCAAGTATATGCAGTTCAAGCCAACATAAATACATACTCTACAAACCAATAAATGTAATAATTCTCAAGCATCCATTTTATGTCTCCTCTCCTGACACATCTAACTTCAACGGGCAGGGAGATCTACTTCTTCATCAGTGGCCATAAAAACCAGTTTTGCTGCAGCTCTAAGAACTAGAAAGCTGCCTGCGCTCTTCATTTACAGTAATGTGGAAACAATATATGGGATTAATTGGGTTGACATCATCTGCAGAAGCTGTGGATTTCCTGGGAGTGCAATTCAGAAAAAAAAAAAAGCCTAACTTGGAAATTCAGAATTGACCTAGAAACCCCAATAATTTTCCATTAGCCAGACAGGAAACACAGTCAGTGTTCCTACTAGAGTTATGTTAGTGGAATCAATTTTTTAGAGGAGGATAATAATGAACACTTCAGTAAAACCACCCTGAGAGAGACTGAACTTTGGTAGCAACAAAGAAAGAAAATAAAAGAAAGAAAGAGAGTAATTAATTTATTGAAATAAAGAAGCTTCCTCATGATAGTCTTAGAATAATACATGCTGGCAATGGAAAAGGTAAAAGGGCATTTGAGACCAGAGTAGGCAACAGAAATACCTACAAACTTCAGCTCTAACACAGCAGCATTTCATTCATCACATAACCAAGAAAAGACAGAACCATCACCCAAGGAAAGTCCTGTTCTACTTAAAAAACATTCAGTCTAAGAGATGAAACTTTCTACCAGTTTTGTATAAAACCAAACCAAAACAAAAAACCTAAGGGGTGAAAATCCACAGCATTTTCTGAAGAAAATATTCCCTAGTGAAAATCTGGACAATTAGACAGACATATTTTGACAGAGCGTGACCACTGTGGAATAACAGGGGAAAAAAAAAACAACAACAACAGGGGAGCAGCTAACAGATTTCAAATGAAAAACTGGAATCATATGTGAAGACTCATTTCACAAAACTTTTAAAGCAACATTTTTCATATCGAAGTATTTGGTCATTGTCCCTTCTCTGGTCCATCTTTGCTGTTTTGATTGTATTCCCTAGGTCTTTTGATCAATTTGTGCCACAATCTCAGACTGCATGAACCATGAAGTACCTAATGAACATGAAGTGCGCGGAGGTAAAGAGAACCATACCTACCACTTAACCTCTGCTGGTACAATCCACATTTTTGCCTGAGTACCAACAACCATCAAGATACCTAATATTTGTGCATTTGATAATGGCTACACGTTTTTCTTTCTTAAACTTCATTATTTACGCCATACGACTCCCCCACAGCTAAGCTCAAACTTAGCCTCACAGCTAAGTTCGATTTAATTCTAACTCACTAAGAATTTTTCAGCTTCACAGCTTTGTATCATCCACAGGCTTGATCAGCTCTTCACAATGTTCCAAGATATTACATAATTAATGACAAGTAAATCAAAAGGGAATTTCTATGGGATACAACTGTTTTTCTAACTTCAATCATTAAAATGAAATCAAAGTAATTACTGAACCAGTCATAGTTCATGAATAGCGCAGTAAAGTATTTAAGTAATTAAGTAAGCAGTCAATTTGGCTTCAAATTCATATAAGTTTTCTAAGATTTGCTGAATCAAGGACCTAACAGCTTCTTAGAATGACTGCTACCTACTAAATGTTTCCAGATTCCTTAGTAAGTACCACTACCACTCTCCTCCATGCCCCAGTTCTATAAATGCAAAGCAATCCTTTTTCAGGTTGAAGTTTTTCAGGGTCTGCTTGCGACAAAACCAAACAACAACAGAAAAAAGAAAAAAAGGAGATGGTTCAAATAAAAAGTAATAAAAATAAAAAAATAAAATAAAAAAGTGCCTCTTTTCACTGAAAACCATTGTGAAAGATTCAAAAGATCTTTCTGCAAGAAATTCATGACATTATTTTTTGGCTCCGTAGGACAATGCTGAAGCTCAAACTTGAACGTTAGAATTTTAAACAGAAGAATCTCTCAATAACAGAGCTGTGGTCTTCATCCAAAAGAAACTGGTCCTGATTTAACAAGTTTAAGACCTCTGGAAACAAAACATGATGGAGCAAATGAAATAGAACTCTTTACAGAAACCACCAGTACTTCATACCCTAAAGAGTCTTATTTACATACTTATCTTCTTTCACGTTTATCATGATGTCCCACTTAACTTTATGAGAGAACTGAATACCTCTGTGATGGAATTCACAAACTTTTGCATGTTGGAGTCTAATTATGCAGCTAGAAAGTGACGTTTGGAAGAGTTCCAAAAAACACCTCTGATTTTATACCGATGAGACGAGGTCTCTTCTCAACTGCCCAGCAATTCAAAGAACTACTCTGAATTCACAAAATTACATCTAACTAGCATTTTTTCTTTTCGTAATGTTCACATACAGACCAGATTCAAATAAAAACGGAGGTTATAGTTCTGCTTTTGGTCTCTACATCCTCAGCAGCCATAATCTCTAGTGATGATGTAAAAAAATAATAATAATAATTGAAAAATACTCCTGCAATTGTGGCAGAAGCAGACAAGGATTTGCACAAGATCATATGGACAATGTTCGACAGATCTCACGTTATAGCTGGACACAGCTGTGGATTACTGACAGTCTTTTGGAGTTAAAGTTAGGAACCATATGTCTGATGAAACAGGATGAGAAAACATACTGCCCCAGCACAGCTGCTGTCCCTGGATACTGCATTTCCTTGACAGCCCACCTTATTGGCATTGGTCCCAACAAAGGATGAAATAAAAGTCTCCACTAAAAGACATGCACTACTGTCTCTAACTAATGGCAGGCTGATCTCCAACCAATGGAAGCCAGATTCACAGATAAGGAAATCATCTATCAACTCTAAGTAATGAGAAGAGCTAGGCATCAGAAGAACAATCTAAAATGTCCATGCAAACCTGGAAACAATCCAGGCCTAAGTGCAGACATCACCCTTAAATCTCATCATAGCATCATCTCATCATTGACTCTATGCTATAGCCTAGAGCCTTACTTCTACCTGTCATCCAGAACCCAAAAACATCTCTGGTTGCAGCAAAGAGGGTGGTAGTCTACTTTTTCTGGTGACAAGTGATAAGACATGAGGAGACGTGCTCAAGATGTGCTGGGGAAGTTTAGACTGGATATCAGGAAGAATTTGCTATTGCAGGGAAACACAGACTGGCTTGAATTGGAAACAACCATAAAGGACCTCACCTAGACCTATCTCCCATGCTGTGGGCAGGGCTGTGATCAATCAGCTCAGGCTGCCTAGGGCCCAGCACCTCACCACCCTCTGAGTAAAAAATTTCCTCCTACTATCTAACCTAGACAGGTGGCTAAGCATTGGAGTGTGCTGCCCAATGAAGCGGTAGAGTCCCCATCCTGGAAGATACTTAAGAGATGTGTAGGTATGGCACTAAGAGATACGGTTTAGTAGTAGGACTCTGTAGGTCAGGCTCATGGTTGGAATTGATCTTGAAGGTCTTTTCCTACTTAAGTGGTTCTATGAATTGTACCTGTGTTCATTCTTCCCACAGATGAGCTAAACTCTCTTCAAGTGGTCTGAAGGGAAAAACAGGGAAGTAAATCAGCTGCTTCCCTGATAGAACAACCTCTTGCCAGCAGCACAGTCACAAAATAAGCTAACATCTATACCTATGGTAACCTGATCTTCTAGTTACCACCTGTGGGGTCAACAATCGTGTCTTTCATACATTGAACAGAAGCTGTACAGCAAATAACTGGATCGCAGAAAAGTGAGAGCAAGTGTAGCCATGACTGACCTCTTGGCTACAGCACTAATACAGAGAAATCAGAAGGTTCTTTTGTCTGCAGGTTTTTCCAGCAGTCTGTTCACAGGGTCATTTTGTATTAAACCAAGCGTGTAAGGGAATTTGTAAGTTACTTATGCTATTGTCTGAGAGATCAGGAAGCATTCAACAGAACAATCCTGCTCAAAAGCATCTTAACCGTACTCCACAGGCACTTTCACCTTCACAAATTCCTAATTCAATATGCAAATACCCACATCAGAAAGTAACTGAGATGACATTGGTAAAGAAGTTGCCAGTACTGGCTTGGTCTCCGTTATCAATCATATACTCATTTATTTTGAGAGGTAAAATATGTTCACAGAATCACAGAATTATCGAGGTTGGAAAAGACCTAGAAGATCATCCAGTCCAACCATTACCAATACTTCCCAGCTAAATCATACCCCTCAACGCAACATCCAAACGTTTCTTGAACACTCCCATGGTCGGTGATTCCACCACCTCCCTGGGCAGTGCATTCCAATGCCTGACTACCCTTTCCGAGTAGTAATACTTCCTAACGTCCAGCCTGAACCTCCCCTGGCGCAGCTTGAAACCATTCCCTCTAGTTCTATCACTGATTACACGAGAGAAGAGGCCGACCCCCAGCTCACCACAACCTCCCTTCAGGAAGTTATAGAGAGCTATAAGGTCTCCCCTGAGCCTCCTCTTCTCCAGGCTGAACAATCCCAGCTCCCTCAGCCGCTCCTCATAAGGCCTGTGCTCCAGACCCCTCACCAGCTTCGTAGCCCTCCTCTGAACACGTTCCAGGGCCTCAATGTCTTTCTTGCAGTGAGGGGCCCAAAACTGAACACAGTATTCGAAGTGCGGCCACACCAATGCCAAGTACAGGGGGACAATTACCTCCCTGTTCCTGCTAGTAACACTGTTTTTGATGCAAGCCAGGATGCCGTTGGCCTTCTTGGCCACCCGGGCACACTGTCGGCTCATGTTCAGCCGAGCATCGATCAGTACCCCCAGGTCTGTTTCCTCAACACAGTCCTCCAGCTACTCCGCCCCAAGCCTATAGCGCTGCCTGGGGTTGTTGTGGCCAAAGTGCAGGACCCGGCACTTTGTTGAACCAAACAGCCCTCATAAGGCATTTCTCACCAGAAAACCGATACAGTATATTACCACTTTAGTTAGCCCAACTTTTTCTCACTGAACACGTGAAATAAAAACATCTTGAAACTTTCTGAAGTGGCCAGATTTGAGTTAATGCTATGTCTACATCTTTCATACACCACTAAATATTCATTGGAATCAGAATTTACCTGTGGGTGGAGAGAAGGAAAGAGGGAGATACAAGTTTCAGGAAACAATGAGATAAGTCAAAATAAACAATAAAGTATAATATCTGGGCATCTGGGTGATGATAAACAGTAAAACTGCAAAGTAGGGCTGGGGGAAAAAGCAGAGAAACAAAAATATAAGAGAAGGTACATCTAAAAGGAGAAAAAGTGATGTGCAACGATTTCATCCCCTTAAACTTGCAGACTTGCATTTCAGAAACCAGAAAGACGCAAGGCTGCAGGAGGTGATGTCAGAAGTACATCTATCCCCAGCCACTGGGTTCAGCAGAGACCTGATAAGCAGTTGTTTAGCGCTGCTTTGGGCTCTGGCTTCCATTTTATCTACGGTTTCCTAAGAGTTTACAGCCTCATTTGTGAGAAACACAGTCTTTGTATAACTGAAATCTGAGTCAAGGACAGCATGTGACTTTCATTTTGACTTCAGAATTATTTTTATATTAGAGTGCACAACCACTTCAACTATCAGGAACAGCAAGAACCATCCAGATGAAAACTAACAAATACAATTAACTATTTGCAAAGCATTAGAATATGACTGCAGAGCCAGGCACCATCCCCAAAACAAAAAAGGAGAAAGAATAAAAAGAAAAAAAAAAAAGAAAAACATCAAGCTTAGCTGACATTCAAAAGAAAAGAGAAAAGGTTTAGTTAGAAAGTTAGAAAAAAAGGATATGCAGATGTTTCACCATACTGAACAACACAGCGTTCTCAGTCTTCTCAGAGGACTTTGCACCAGAAAAATTCAATTGAAGCAGCTTCCAAAGAGCTGATTTCAGGCAATAAAAGATGCACAGAAGCATCCGCTTCCTGAGGGAACGCTGGGATAAATTGTAGAATCACAGATTCACAGGTTGGAAAGGACCTACAAGACCATCTAGCCCAACCGTCCTCCCATTACCATTGCTACCACAAGCCACTAAACCATATCTCTTAGCTCCTCATCCAGACACCTCCTGAACACTGCCAGGAACAGTAGTGCCAGGGACTTCACCACCTCCCTGGGCAGGCCATTCCAGTGCCTACTCGAATAAATACTACTTGCAAGGTGTGCTTGGCTGGTGCATTCGCTTATCTGTTTAAGACCATGCATTACATTTTAAAGTACAGTTTTAAATTATTTGGAAGTCTAACTCCCAGAGTACAGCCCTAATAAAAACCTGTTTTAGAATGTCTGGTCTTACTGCTGCATAAATTCTCTTTTAATGTCAGACTGCCACTGGTTCAACATCATTACTTCATTGCATGAATCAACAAAGAGAGGCAGAACTGAGATTTTTTTCTTATATTTTATTTGTTTTGCATTATTTTTACTGTAGGAAATCAAAATAAACTAAAAAAAAAAAATACAAAAAAGAAGACAGTTGGAAGTATGATTCGCTACTGTTAAATAGATAGAAAACCCCTAACTGGTGTTCAAGGAGATCATGAGAAAACCTACTCTTCCCCCACTGATGAGAAACAAAAGTGCGTCAGGGTATTTGATGGGATACATAACTAACCCCTTCATCCAAACATGCTCTATTACCCAGCATTAGTAGCTTACAAAACTTCATATAATCTCTCTGTAGGATTTAATATTTTTGTTTCAGAAAATACTCTGATTTTACTTTTTTTTTTAAAGCCATTTTTTCTTATTTTTAAGAAGGCTCAACTCTGTCATGCATGTACAGAAAACTGCAGGACTATCTGAATTTTAGGAAGTCTGAAATAACCTTTTCTTCACTAAAGCTTTAAAAATGGGCTTAGCTACTATTGTCTTCCTATGTATTTTTATTCTAGTATCACTGGAAAAGAAAAATGACCTACTAAAACATCTAGAAAAAAATCAGGTCTCAAGCTAACACACAGAATGGCTGTATATAGAGGGAAACTGCAACTCAGTGAGGCCAGCAGTTTGTGTCTCCCTTGTCGATCTATGGCCCATGTGGACAGAGAAAGGCTTCTCTAGAGGATAATTCAGAGTAGAAGCTGGCTTTGGGTGCCCCATATCAGCCACTGAAGATGCTGATTTGTTGTGACCGCCCACAGGAACCCAAGACAACTAATCTTCCTTGGCTAAAGTCAGACTTTGAATATACTCCAACACTCATTCCCTAACTCCTCACAGCTTGCAGTACTATGCTGGTTGTACTTACATATGCTCACAGGACACAGCACTGGGAGACTTTTCTTCCCAGGCTCATCATGTTATTCTTTTTCCCCTAGTTCCATTTGTCATTTGAGTTGCATGACTCAATAATTCCTCTGTAACTTCCACATTCTTCAAATATTTAAATGCAATTTTCACATTTAACAGTCAAGTTATCCTTTGTTCTTAATAACCTATTTTCTCCAAGTCCTTATTCACTGTAATGTACCTTTAGCCCTTGAATGTTTGGATAAGGCAAAAAACTAGATGTAATCTCACCCTATTAATAGGAAATGGGAATTTATCTTCATATTTACCCCTGCCCCGGAGACTTCCAATGTAAGGCTGAATAAGGCCCTAAGCAACCTGATCTAGCTGTGGTTTTTCTGTTCATTGCAGGGGAGTTGGACTAGAAAGCCTCCAGAGGTCCCTTCCAACTCTAAGCATTCTCCGATTCTATATTTATGATTCAAAAAATGTATTTTTCCTTGTAGTTTATAGATAAGCATTTTATTACATGGGTAAACCTGCTTCCAGTTCTTCCAACTTAAACTTTATTTTTTGCAGTTAGGTTTTTAATTCAGTTGATCTGAAGATAAACTTCAACAAGCACCCAATATACTTTAGGCAAGCACTGAATATTGGCACCTCAGAACAAAGAGGTACCACATCCATCATATGGGCACAAAACTTGAATATCTATTTGGTACAATGAGGACTAGCAGTCTTAAAACAAAAACTGTTAAGAATTTATATAGAATGTATAAATATATAGCATATCTATATATTCTATATATTTATATTATATATATAAGAATATAGGCCCAATAAAATAATTTAAAAAAAAAAAATGTCCTCAGTGTATCAGGAGTGGCATACAGTCAGTGTTTTCTTCAAGGGACTGCTACTAGTCTTTGTTTTACATACTAGCTGCCGTATTCAGCCAAACCAAAGACACACCTGTCCCCTATATTGCATCTTTCACAGAGTTTGGGAACACAGGTCCAGGGAAATGCATTCAAACAGGAAAAGCACCTCAGGATCCTCCCTGCTCTCAAGAAACTGCGGCTGGTGTTCTATTAAGCACAAGATGGTGCTTTTGCACTGGGCACCCAAACTCAGCTGACCTTCTAGTGGTTCACAGTAAAACTACTCACTGCAAGAAAAATACGACCTCTTGTTTTGTTCTGAATCTGCCACTTGACAATTTTATTTTATTCCCTCCGGGTCTCATACTACAGGAGATGGCTAATGAGCATACCCTACTCATCTTTTCCATTACACTCCTATATAGATTTTTATCATTTTTACCTTCAGCTGTTTCTTTGTCAAGCTGAATATTACCAAGCTCTTCAATTGCTCTTTATCATCATGCCACCCATTTCTACTTTTACTACCAAGCCCCTTTTTTTCCCTCCCCTTCCTTTAAATACAGGGATCAGTACTGCATGCAGAGGTCAAGATAAAGCATGGAGATTACAAACTGGCAAAGCAGTTTTCTGTTCTGTTACTCTGCCACTCCTCCTTAATAACTTAGAAAAGAAAAAAAACAAAAAACAGTTCTGAATAATCAATTGGTGCTTGGATTTACTGAGGCAAGCTCTCTATTAAATCTCTTCCTTTAGTAGGTAATAGTAGGATTGTTGTCCTTTGCATTCATTACTTCATTCTATCAGTATCAGCTTCAACTACTGCTTCATCACTGGTTACCAAGTACCACAAGATCCCTCCTTGGTTTTTCATAATTGACTTTTATTTTTGCTGTCCTCGCTACGAGAACATATAATTAATTCCTAGTCTATTTTTCAACCAATTGTAAGTCTAGGAGAGGACTTTCCTCTTATGTCATAGAGGTTTCATTTTGCTAAGCACCATAGGTGAGTCTTACTCAAAAAACTTTTGGAAACCCAAGCTTACTGCATCAGCTAGATCACACTTATTCACAATGTCAGTGTCTTCAGAGAACCCAGACTGACGAGGCAGCTCTACAAAGACAGTGCTGACTCCTTCCAGATAGAGCAAATTTGCCCAGGGATCTATTACATCTCTTCTTTGTTATAACCAGCAGCAAATTGGACAGTATGAATGCCATACTTGTCCTGTTCTTTCCTGTAAGTTTCCTGGTAGCCTTAAAAACTGACCTCACATTCGCTGACGCCAGCTTCACTGGTACCAAAGCAATACTTTGAGACTACACACCACAGCCACTAGTTCAGCATTTTACACAGGGAGATCTACAGCTCTTTGGTGAATTCAGTGCCCTTGCGCTGCAAATATGAACAACTCACATCAGTAACTCCGGTGCAGCGCAATCTTCTTTGAGCACTACAAATCTCAGTCATCTATTGGCCCAATGGCTCTTCCCTTTCTGCTATTTTTAAAGATTACTTCTGACAAGCTTTTTGATGTTTTATAAATCACTCAGACTTTCACTGTTTTTACTGTGTATTTTGTTCTGAATTTCTTACATTTCTTTGTGGAGGCAATGGCAGAAGTGACCAGACAACGCAGGTTGAAGGATATGTATTTCTTACAGCCTACTCTATTCTGGTGCCTCTCCAAGCTAACTTTTTTTTTCGTAATTTTTTAAAGAGTCAGAGAAGAAGTCGTTACAAGATGCTTACTTGTTCTGGGTCTCTGATCAATAACTTGAATTTCTAGATTGGCTGCAAGCATCTTATTCTTTTGGCTTGTCCTCTTACCAGGCTTTTTCAGTCATCCTAATGTGCATCCTGCTAGCTTACCTTTAGTACATCTATACCATTAATAACTTCATAAAATAAAATGGAGAGACTAAATACCTGGTTCTAGACTTCCAGGTGCTGCATAGCAACTCTTCTATATTTTAATCTGACCACCCATCCTTCCGGACTCCTCTCTAAATGGGACTGAATTTGTTTAAGCAGTTCTACACTGTTTCCTACATCATTTTTGTCAACTTCTGTCCTATGTGTAGCAATATTAAGGACTTCCAGACCCAGAGGCTGCATCTTCTTGACCCGCATGCTTTTTCCACTCATGCTCATGTAAGGTACTGAGATAGTCTAGTCTTGATGTCAGTTTGAAGGTTACAATGCATCATAAATCCACTTGCACTCCACTTAACTTCACCTTCTTACCACAACAGGAGATACCCTCCTGTCATTGAGGATCAATACCATGGAAGGACATTCTTAGAGGAAAGGAAACTTGGCCATCACCTGAGAGAAAGATCTCATCTACAGAATATAACTTCAGGATCATTTCTTCTTTAAAATTCTGGTATCCTTCTGCATTAGGATACGCTTGTATAATAAGCCCAGAGACATCCAACCTAGAGATGGCTGTAGGACTACATGCCTGGAGCCTTATTTCACACATTTGCTAGCTAAGGATAGTTACTGCATACCTGTACTTAGAATGTTGTGACTTTTGCAAGAGCCTCCCTCAGCTATAGTAGTCTGCAATGGGTATTTTTCAGTGCTGTAACTATATCTTTGGTTTAACAGCTGTATTAACACCAAGATTAATAAAATGCTACCCTTTTCTAACTGGAAAACTGATATCAGTCTCATTAGTCTGAGTAGCCGAAGTGCCTAAGCTAAATGACCTATGTTAACAAGCATTTCTGCTAAGAGTCAAGCAATCATGCTTCATAGTCTAACAGATTATACCCATTATTGTTTTAGTGTGAAATGACCAATTGCACTGAGGGGCTTGCACAGTTTTAAGGTAACAAAATGCATAACCAGCCACAGCTTTCAGTTAAAAGCAATCACTGGACAGTTTTTTAAGATACAACATCTGCAGTTCCCTTAATAAGAGCAGCACTTACAAATACATCCTGCATACAATCAGACAGTATTGTACGCTGTTTCTGCTGTTTTAGATGTTAAATTCAGGTTTGTTACTGAAAACTCTTCCTTCAGTTACAACTAATACAATACAGCAGACTTGACACGATGCACACAATTTTCAAGAACAAAATAAGTTCTGAGAGTTTTAGACACACACCGCTGAATTTATGGACAAGATGATTAAACATTTAATTTTATTGTTAATGGTAGATTGCACCATACAATAAAGAGAAAAATAATTAATGAATTCATAAAATAGGCCTGATCTTTCAGTTGATAGAAAATTTTTCCCCTTTCCACCATCAAATCTAATTAAAAAAAAAAGTGCAGTGCAAATACACTTATAATATAGTAGATACTTCATAATCTCCAGTAATAGCAGGGAAACTCATCACAACTTGCTGAATGCTATGAATCATCTCATGAACACATAACTGCTATACACTGTAGAAGGCACTTTAACAAGTAGTTTCATTCATTGATGTCAATACTTCCTAATTAGCACAGAGAAGCGTCTGTAGATTGAACTCTTGAGCAGCACGTTGCTTAGTTAACAGTTTCATTTAATATTTTGGCAAACACTTGATGTAATGGGAGACCATATTAAAATTTTGTACCCGTAACATTTTCATTTTCTGTTCTCAACACGTTGGCACAAACTAATGAACTCAGCAGTGTTTGACAAAGCCATAAGCATATGTTGACCTATACTACATCAGAAAAATTTTTCAAAGCCTCTGTCAATAGCCACATTTAAGTTGGATGAACTGCTTAGCTGTTTTGCTTAATAAGTGATAACAGTGAAAACTGCATGGCATACAGATCTTAGTGCTGCACACTTCATCTTCCCCAGCTATGCCTAAGCTGGTCAGTCACCATACAGAAGTAAGTGATGAGCAATAACATGATGGTCAGTGAAATAAACTACCTGCAAATGTGTTCTCACTTTATACAAGGCGACTTGGTCATCTGTGAACATGTGTGGGATCACCACGATCTCTCAGAAGCAACTTAAAAACTTAGAACGCCTGCCTAGAACTTCAAAAAAACACCAAAAAAACAAACACACCCAAATATAAAACAAACAGCCAAACGTATTTATAAACGCAGTGGCACTCTGTCACTTCTTACCAGGACAGCTTCCCATTCACAAGTTCCAGAAACTCCTCGGGCTCCAGCTCTGAGTTCACCCCATCCTCCATGGCTTCCCAGGAATCCTGGAATGCAGACCCATGGACTAATTTTTAAAGGCTGTGCACAATGACATGAGCGTACAAGAAAAGCTTTGTTGTACTCTAATATTCCTAATTAGAGATTTTTTTTTTAAATCAGGTAGCCTGGTACTTCCCTTTTCTCAGAAGCATGAGAGCTAATCGTGGGCTCTTACGTACTGCCTTTCCCTCCCACCCCCCAACAGAAATGAGCGCTATAAAACATCACACCCAGATGAGTATTTGAAATGACACCTTTATTTACTCCTCTAATTCTCCTCGTGTTTTCTATCCAGTGTTCATAAAAAGATAATACGGGAAGGTTTCCATGCCTATAATATCTGACGTTTCTCCATTTCAAGCATATTCAGGGATGCAACTGCACTTTATCAATATAAAATCCAGGTATTTAGAAGGAAATTAACTCCATCTTCACATAACTTAATCACGCTCTGATTCTTCATAGTTAACACACACCATAAGAATTCTGAAAATCCCACCTCTCGTTGCATACTGCATTCAAAGTACTTTTTTTTTTTTTTTTCATTTCAGTAATCAGATACAGCATTCTCCTTATCAATTAATGTAGTCACAGCAAGAGCTAATATCCCATTGTGCCAGGAATACTGGGGGCACCGTAGGCAGTCGTATGAATCACTTCACATACCTGTGGTTTTCCAGGTTCCTGTGCTTAGTCATGAGTATACTCTTCATTCTCTCATACACAGAATGTAATTTCTGCCAATTTTTGTTCTTGGCTTCTACACTGCCACCTGTAGTCATACAAGAGAAATTAGCCATATTTAATGCTGCAAATCCTATTACCACATTTCAGCTCACTTGCCCTTCCGATACAACCATTCTAAAGTATTCTCCTTTGCAAGAAAAAAAAAAAAAAGAAAAAAGAAAAAAGTGTTAAAATCGTGGAATTGAGTCATTTGTAATGTTCTCTTTACTCAGTTTCAGGAAGGATAATAAAAAAATCCCAATTTAACCCAACAAAACATTTCCAACTCTCCAAGACAATTAAGAGCTGTACAGCTGTACATATCCTTTGTTGCCTTATGGACACCCAATCACTTCGATAGAGCAGGGAGGGATTTCTGAAGTGGGAATACAAACACACTTGCACTTAATTACTTGGTAAACACTAAAGTTGATTTGATTTGTTCCCCCATTTGAAAAAAATGAACGCAGTTTTACAGAGATGTAAGCTTCACACTCGGTTTAGCTGCCTCCGTGCCGCTTGTGAAGAATACATACAATAGAAGCTGATATTCAGAGGAACACAGCACTGAGTTGAAGTGATCTTCAACTTCTTAAAGCGATGAACGACCCTCGATTCATTCTGTGGTCACCGCAGTTTGAGCAACACCACGGATTCAGCCGAATTACACCCTGACACCAAAACCAAACACACAGTACCCAGAACTCCCACGTTAACCATTTCCTGAAGACACGATAAAACACAAAACTCAACTCTTCCAGGAAAACAGCGAAGCTTTTAGAACAGAGGTTTCGCTGAATACTGAAGTTTCGGAACGCAAGCACCGGGGGAACGCTCGCTTTACGCGCGCGTGTACTCCCCGATGTTCCAGAGAAGGATGGCTCATACGTTTTCTCTGGAAGCCACCGTGTGCGCACTGCCCAGCGGGGCTCTCGTTGGGAAAACGCTACCAAGTCCTTCACGGACAGAAAGTAACTTATCTCCCTCCACCCCCCGCGGCCGCGCGTTTGTGCGAGTACCGCCGCCCGAGGACCTGCGCCCATCGGGGAGCGCCCCGCACGCGGCGCTACGTCAGCCAAAGAAAGAAAAAAAATAATAATAATCAGAAAGCCGCAGACTGGAATAGAAACCGAAATCAAACGCGATTTTCCAAGAACGATCTCGCAAAGAGCATCTTTAAAGATGAGATGCTCGTCAATCGTCTAAAATTAAATAAACACGTTGATTTAAAATCAGTAAATAATGTCAAGCACCGTCGTCCTGTCTGTGCCCCAAAGCCTGGTCCCAGGTAACCCTCCGACTCCCCCCGCGCCCCCCCCCGCCCTCTCAGGTGCGTGCCGGGCACCGCCCCACGACCCCCCCCCCCCCCTCCTCCACAGCGGGCCCGGGCCCCCGCCGCACCCCGCAGCCCGACCGCCGCGTACCCACCTGCGCTCTCCGGGCAGCGCCAGCCCCTGCCGCAGGATGAGGCGGCGGCTGCTCCTCGATGCTCACCCGCCTCCCGCCGCCGCGCAGCCAGGGGGAGTCGCGCGTCCCGGCTGCTAGTGCTGCTGCTACTGCCGCCTGCCCGGGATTCCTGCGGGAGGCGGCTCCTTCGCTCCCTCCCTCCTTCCCAGCCACGCTCCCCCCAGTGCCGCAACACGCACCGCCCGCCGCCCAGCCCCTTCCCTTTTATCGCGGGGCCAGGGCTCCCGACGCCACCGCCGCCACCGCTCCGCACCCGCTCCGCTGCCTACACACGGCCGCGGCCCACCCCCCGCCAGCCCACCTGTCCGCGCCCCGCCGTGGCGGCCCACGCAGCGCCCGCCCCCGCGCCGCCCACAGCCGCTCCGCAGCGGCTCCGGAGGGAGGGGGGGGTGGGGAGCAGGGCGGCCTCAGGAGGCGCGGCGGCTTCGCTCCCACCTGTGCGCGCAGCCCCCACCCCAGCGTCGGAGGTGTCAGCATTTCTACCGCCTTGTGCGTGTTCAGGAAGATGCTGGAAGCCTGGCTCTTGGCGGTTCTCTGATAGCTGGTGGTGAGGGATGACCTCGCTGGAGGAGGTCGGCTCTCAAAAGCCAGCACACGGTGCCAAAGCAGCAGGTACATGCACAGACGTAAGTAAGTGTTGAGAAAACGTATCCTAATCAGAACTGCAGCAGTTCAGGTTGTGCGTGCTGTCACGGCTCCAGCACCAAGGGATGCAGTCTGTCCTGTGCTGACTGTTCCTTTATTCTCTGGTTTTTGCCTGATGTATTTGGTTGTCAGAAACAAGCTCTGCATTTCAATGATTGGGTTTGCATCTTTTCTTGGTCACATGTTTTTTCACTGCGATACTGACATTATGAGTACGATCCGGCAGACCAGCCAACTTTCAAGAGTGCTGGGAGGAATTCAGTGCTTTGATGCAGTCGTATGGACCCATATTTTCAAATTTGTCATATAAAAATCTGTTGCCTTCATTCTTTTGAGAGCAGTAGCTTATAAAGTGGCTAGGGCCATCTTTACCTTCCCCAAGCATTTCACTAAAGTTCTACATTCAATTGAAATGTTATGCTTAAACTCTTTAGCAGGGTCTGTTGTGATAGGACAAGGGGAAACAGTTTCAAACTGGAAGAAAGGAGATTTAGATTGGATATAAGGAAGGAGTTATAATAGGAGTGGTGAGGCACTGGCACAGGTTGCCCAGAGAGGTGGTGGATGCCCCATCCCTGGAGACACTCCAAGTCAGGCTGGATGGGGCTCTGAGCAACCTGATGTAGCTGTAGGTGTCCCTGTCTATTGCAGGGGGGTTGGATTAGATGGCCCTTTAAGAGTCCCTTCCAACTCATATGACTCTATGATTCTACTCTGTGATTCTATGTAAGATCTAAACTCTTCAAGCAAACCAAAAAGCCATGCAGACCTCTCACAGATGCTGGTATCACATAGTAGTCTGATGATATTAAGTGAACTATAAAAATAAAACCTTGCCTTTGTCTGGTCCTTTGCAGAATTAAGGCTGGTTTCAGTTCCTCTCCTTGTGTCTCACAAGTGAGGTGCCAGACCATCTGAGTGTTTAATGAGTGGTAAACCAGAAGTCTGTAGGTAGCCAAAGTAGCAAACAGAACACACGTTTCTAATAGCAACACAGAAAGGTGCTTGTCTGAGGAAAAAAAAAGTCTAAACGATTTAATTTCACCACATTACTCAACATTCTAGCTGCGCAGATGTGCTTGATGCAAGAAAGATCAAAATCAAACAAATCTTTTGCTAAAAAGGTATTAATAATCCTGGGGAGATGAGAATAGCCATTGGTACATGCCTTCAGTAAAAGCACTTTGACTCTGCTCCAGCCGAGTAAAAGGTCACAATCACAGAATCACAGAATGGCCTGGGTTGGAAGGGACCTCAAGGATCATGAATCTCCAACCCCCCCGCCACAGGCAGGGCCACCAACCTCCACATTTAATACTAGACCAGGCTGCCCAGGGCCCCATCCAACCTGGCCTTGAACACGTCCAGGGACGGGGCATCCACAACCTCTCTGGGCAGCCTGTGCCAGCACCTCACCACTCTCATAGTAAAGAACTTCCCCCCGACATCCAACCTAAATCTTCCCTCCTTCAACTTAAAACCACTTCCCTCGTCCTGCTGTTATCTACCCTTTCAAAGAGTTGACTCCCCTCCTGTTTGTAGACTCCCTTTAGGTACTGGAAGGCTGCAATGCGGTTACCCCACAGCCTTCTCCTCTCCAGGCTGAACAAGCCCAGCTCCCTCAGCCTGTCTTCGTAGGTCCTGGCCCTTCATTCCAGAAATCACGGAATCATGGAATATCCCAAGTTGGAAGGGACCCACAAGGATCACCCATTTGGCAGCATTCTCTTACAATAAATCAATGTGAGCATTTAAGATTTGTTGTTCATAGCTTTGCTTACAAAAACTGCCGTTAAACCTACAGCACCAGTTTTTACATCTAATAAGTAATAACGACTATGTTAACTTTAGATTGGATGTTTATCCTCCCACTCCTTGACATTATAACACTTGAGATATACTGAAAATGATAGGTTTCCCACTCTTCCCTCTGCAACTAAATTTTGATTAAATGTAACCATCAGATTAGAATAGTTCCTGGCCAGTAAACAGCACTCTAAAATTCTGTAGTTACCTACATGAGGTCTTTCAAAGCCTTCAGGGACGGGCTTGTTGCGCTGTGGCTCTTCAAACAATACATCAGTAGCAGAGACAGTGCCGACATAGCTCTGGTCTAGAAGAACCACGCCATTTTCCACTAAACCCTCCATAAATACGCTGCTCTGTCTGCAGGTGTCTTTCCTATAACTGTTACGCATGTATAGAATTTCTATAAGAAAGTTCTGGTCTTTTTCACTGAAGCATGTCCACTGCATGGGTTCTTTAGAAAAAGAAGTCATCATTCCTATTGCGTTGCACATGAAGCTGATCTGAAAGCCAGCCCAGCAGAGGAGAAACACTCTGTTTTTTTCTGATTTTCAAATCAAGAAAACAAACGTTTGGTCACTTCACAATGAGGATTAATCAGGTTCTATCCTATTTATCTTCCTGAGTTTGTGAGATGCATAAACGCAGATCATCTGTGCACTGACTCACTATTCTTTACTCCTCTGCCCCAGCCACCTCCCAGACAGCTCTGACATTTTTTCTTCAGCAACTCAGATTTGGAAGAATAAATTCCATTGTTACCAGAATCCAGAGGCAAACTGAAAGCCAAGTGAAATACTGTTCTCTCAAATCTGACAGGAAAACTTACAGGATGGAAACATCCAGAAGATAAAACCCCCTTCTTTTATAACATGCTCCAAAAAGCATTACTTGTCACTTTCCCTTTGCTCCCAGAATATACACAGCAACTGCTGGGTTGTTGTAGCACTCAAACTTTCTAGTTTTCCAGATGATGAGCTGTGACTCAGTACTCCTACTGACACACCTCAACAAACTATCCATTTGCTTTATGTGGTGCTAAAACATTTCTCTCTAGAACTAGAACCCATTAAACACCCTCTCATGGCTGCGGATCTAATCTACTTCACTATGTCCTTCCTAGCCCGCCTCCTGCCTGAGACCAGACCACGCAAATGTTCTTCTGCCCTGGCATTCCTCCAGACCAATTCCTTATTTCAGCTGCTGCCCAAGGGCCCAATGTTGAGACAACCAGCTTGGATATCAGGAACATCTGCATCAGTGATTGGTGGGCATGGAACGGGTTGCCCAGGGCAGCAATCACAGCCTCAAGTGCCAGAGTTCAAGGAGCATCTGAACAATGCTCCCAGACATACCATTTGATTTTTTGATGGTGCTGTGTGGAGCAAGTAGTTGAACTCAATGATTCTTACGGGTCCCTTCCAACTTGGGTTATCCTATGATTCTATGATTTTAACCGTGAGCAGTGGAGGTCATCTTACATGCCACTATCTCTTCTGTCCAGCCCATTCTGCTTCTTGGCGAAACAAGTCTGGCACAGTGCTCTTTCCCTTTGTGCTGAAGTAGTTTCTAGAAAATAATTCTAGAAAAAGTGTGGATTTTTATGTAAAATCCCTGGAAAAGTTAGTGAGGTGATGAAGCAATTTTTGATCCATTTAGCATCAAAGAAGTTACTTCTGTCTATACAATGGAAACCAGAATTTGGCATAACAAAGCCAACAGTGGGTTGAAGAAGATTAGTAGTGTGAGTTCTTTGGTGTTCACAGATAACACACACAAGTCAAAGTTAGGATAGCACATGACAATTGCAAGCAATACTAAGGAGCAAAACCACCTTCATTAGTACATTTATCAGCAATATATATATATATATATATATATAATTTTTTTTTTTTTGGTGTGGGAAAGCCATTGTGCTTATTGCCCATAGTAGCTTCAGAAATGCCATATAAAACATTTAATATGCAAAAATATTATGCTAATGAGAAATCTGTTTTAAATAGACCTCATGAGCTAACTACACAGTGCAAAATATATCATGAGCAGTTAGGAAGTTATCCTAATTTCAAGCATTCCTCTGACTTCAGGTTGCTATTTACAGTGAAAATCAACACAGTGTTGTGAGAGTACTTAAATATTATTGAACATCTGTGAAAGCTCTGCGGAAAAGCAGAAGTGGAGAAGAGATCAAGTTCCTTGACATGGGATTCAGCAAAGTGAGGGAAATAAGCGGTGGGAAGGAACTCTGGCATGGAGGTAGTGGGAGAAATGTGGCCAGATCTCTGCAAAGGATAGAAGATCACACACGCTCATGTCTCGGCAAATGATACTAAAAGTGCTGTGCTTTCAGCTAGGGCTAGAAAACTCAAGTAAGGCAGCTGATCAGCTCCCCTAGAACAAATTCTCCCTCAAAGAATTTGCTTTTTGTGAAATCACTGGGAATGCATATTAGTTGCTTGCAACAACAACCAGTATGCTCACATTTCATCTTTCCTTCCAGGCTAAATTATCATCTTTCTATTAATAGGATGCTCAAAAGCCTTCTGCTTTTTTGACAAAGAGTATCCAAGACTTATCCACAAAGCGTTTTAAAATTTTGGACAATATCTTAAGAGACTTGGCACAAGTGGAATTGGCTGGTTCAATTTAATGTTGTTATAATCTTTCCAAACTCTTTGTTTTGGAGATGCCAACTCTCCAATTATCGATTCAAGAATAAAAGAGATTTTCCTTCATATCACTTTACTCATTGCTGACTATTTCCGGTCTCTTCACAATGAATATGATCATACTAGTAAAGATCCATCTTGAGCAAAGTAAGGCTAGAGTGTCAATTCCATGGAAACACACTCATTTAGTAAAACCATTCTACTTCATCTGCTGTCCTTTAAAAATGTTTCCTTTTTGGCACATGGAACAGGTTCATGATCACTGCAACTTGTAAATTAAGCTTGTAATCGAATCAATACTATTGCTTAGGACTGCCTTCACGTTCAGTTTGCTCTAGCCTTCACCATGCTCTTCTACTGTCACATTTGAGTAGACCTAAAGTCACTTTTTTGCAGAGACAAATGTGTGGGTTTGCTGGAACCACCTCCAAGAAGTCAAAAAGCAATGCACTTTACATGGAGATTCCAATACAGGTTTTCAAAGGTCTGTATTTTTCATTTAAAGTACTCAGTTCCAGCAAACTAGATTGTAGCTAATATCACAGGATCATGGAGTGACAGAACTGCAGGGGTTGGAAGCAACCTCAAAAGACCATCGAGTATAACTGATTGTAGTTAATGATGGATTTACAAATTAGATGTCCATGACCACATAACTCCCTGGGAACTCTGTCCATTTTTATTCACATCAACTGTTAAAGTCATTTTTCTCTTTGCAGTCATTAACCTGTTTTCTAATGCAACCGTTTCCCCAGACCAGACCTGCTTTGAGACATCATTGCTCATTAAAAGCTGTGGCAATAAAGCTGCATCTCTAAGAACTGCTGTGCAAATCAATATAATTTCTTAATTGGTTAACCAAATAGTTGCCATGCTAATGAGTCACTGTGATTCTCTGTAAACATCTCTTTCTCCCTGGTTACACTTCTTTTGTAACTCCATAGCCAGATGGAAGAGAAGGGCCTCTCTTTCTGCTGTCTGCCATCATTACAGCTTATAGCACTGCAGTTCATTGACTGATTGCCTTCCAACAGTTTGGAAGTCTTTGCAAGCCTTTAGAATATCCACTTACCGTGTATTTCTGATAGCTCTGCATCTAGCTCTCTATGAAATATGTACATTTATAAACCGGCTATTTTATTAAAGCAGTGAATAGGACTATCATGTGGTTGGCTGCCTAAAGAAGCAGTTTAAAATATCTTGAAGGGAAAGTCTTACAGAAATTGCAAATTTTACATAAGCAAATAACAAACTTATATATGGGTCAGCCTGATGTAAGTAAACCTGTGTCTTTTGGTGATACTGTTCTGAGCTCGCAGATTCTGAAACTCTGTAACTCCAGTGCAATGATATTACTTGTTGTGTGAGTACCAAACGCTTTTCACCATTTAATAGACATCTTCCAAGGTACAAGAATCTTTTGCTCCTAAGTGATAAGGGTAACAAACACTGAGCCATGATCATCTAATAGACCTCTCGTAGCTGTGATGGCTGCTCAAATGTTAAAATACAACTCCTTCACTGGCAATTGGTTTGGTTAGTGGAAACTGTTTTATCAAATATATGATGTTATGCCCTATAAAAAGGCCCTAATGCACCTTGTTACAGTTTTGTGCTGGATAATTTCCCACCATTTGAGGCAAAAATATATTTCTGTATCATCTTTTCCTCTCTGTCAATACAGCCTCATCCTGGGTGTTAGTTTCTTAATTTAGCCCTTTCAAGAGGGAAGCATCGACCACAAAGTTCAGACAATGACTTGGGTCACAGCTTCCCTGGCATCTGCTGAATGGCTGTATCAGTGCTTTTGGTTTAGGATTCTCTTCGGACTTCCTTATTCTTATCCGTAGTCAGAATGAAGCAGTGAGAGAGGTGGTATCTCCTGTCTTGTTTCTGGTCAGGTCAAGCCAGGGTTTCCCTTCACTTCCTTACTTGTCTATGAGGGCAGCATCACTGACGGAAATCAGCATGGCTATCGAAAAAGTACACACTAATGCTACCTGAATGGAAGCTGGGCTTCAGATTAAAGAGTGATCCTTTCCCAATCATGTATTTTTTTTTTAATTTCTCCATCCTGAAGAGTCATCTTTAAAATATATTAATATAGATAGTATAAAGTGACTCATTTTATCACTATATCTAGTAGAGTTGAAATTATTTTACCATCTACATTTACTCATGGACATATGAGCCCCAGTTACTTCACAAGCACACAAAAATGCCATGATGAATAAAATTCCCTCCATGTTCAACATCCTTTTCCAGCATTTCCACATGCTGAGTTCTCATTTGTGAGTAACAATGACTGATTTTCAAACAAGTTACAGTATGAGATGGAAAAATTTATTGCCAATTATAAGATGAATGAAAAACTCCTAAAACAGGCTGGCCAAGTTACAAGGCTCTAGGTGGTACCTGTTTTACCAAATAAGAAAATCAATTAAAAACACACACACACACACAAAAATAACAGCAAAACAAAAACAAAAACAAAAAGCCACCAGGAAGAGCAACAACTTGCAATGTCTCTTAGAAATTGCCAAGTATTAAAAGTAAAATCTTTAGGTTCTGTTCCTCTCCTGAGATTAATTTTCATAAAGGTTAAATCAATATCACCAAGGTCAGCAAATGAAAGCTGGACAAAGAATGCCATCACCATTCCAGCTCTGTATAGTTTCTGTGGATCATCTTTTTATTGTTTCAACCGGTATAGGAACAGTAAGATTGCAAATGTCATAGGAATGCCTAGCAGTCTGTTTACTGCCCTTTCACAATGCGATGCCATTCCCCACTGGTCCCGAGTTATTACTGCAATGAACATTACTAATAATAACTAAGAATGCACAAAAATGGTCTGTCAAGCTGAATATAAAAGACCAAAAGGTCATCAGAATACAGGATCACAAGTACTCTTTTTTGGTTTTGCACTCAATAGGATAGCTTAGGATATGATCTTATGCATCTGTCAACATGCATGTCCTTTGCCTAACTAGAATATGATGTTGGAAACTGAGTAGTTACTCATAAGGATTTTCCAAGGAGTACAGAGAAATAAAGTTTTCTGTGGTCAAAGCTCTCAAATGTCCCTGAATCACAGAATCATTGAGATTGGAAGGAAGCTCTGGAGGTCACCTGGTTCAAGCCCCTTTCACAAGCAGGGACACCTGGAGCCACTGGCCCGGGTCCATGTCCAAGTGGATGCTGAGGAGGCAGACTCCACAAACTCTACTGCACAGCGCAGCATGGCACAGCAGTGCTTCCTGGCGTTCAAACAGAACCTCTTGTGTTCCAGTATGTGCCCGTTGCCTCTTATCCTGACACTGAGCGTCTCTGCAAAGTCTCATTCCATTCTCTTCGCACCCACCCTTCAGGTATTTATAGACATCGATGAGATCCCCTGAGCCTCATCTTCTACAGGCTGAGCAGCCCCAGCTCACAGGAGGGGTGCTCCTGTCCCTTCACCATCTTAATGGCCCTCTGTTGGACTCTCTCCATTATGTCCTTGTCTGTCTTGCCCTGGGAAGCCCAGAATTGGAGCACTACAGGAGTGTCTCACCAGTTATGAGCAGCGGAGGAGACCTTACCTTTCTTGACCTGATGGAAATTGTCAAATGGTTATTTTGCATCAACATTTTCTGTTCCAAGTGTTAAGATTAATTCAGGAGGAGTTTTGCTGTCTTCTCCTATTGAGGAATTGTGAAAAATGAGGTACAATCAAAGAAAGGGAACAAGGAGTGTCAGGGCAAGGGATGTCAGAGATCTGAGCTGGTGGGACCATGGGAAGAAATGAGGAGGAACAGTGCTGCCAGCTGCTCCATCACAGCTGCTTAAGAGCTGCTGCCTGCAGAAGGTGACTGTCTGCCCTACTCCCTGTGGATTATTGTGTTCGAGTTCTCCAGCAGTTCTTACAGTGTTCACTTAGGGATCTCGTATTTTGCTTCTAAAGTATTTGGGGCTTGGGGGGTTTTCTTTTTCCTTTTTTTTTTTCCTTTTTTAAATTTCGCCATTCCCTTTTAATTTAACAGAAAAGACAAGGTAAATGGCATTATTGCCTCTATGTCTCCTTCCTATGGTATCTTTCAAAAATTGCTTGGACACGAGGGAAAATGTTTATGTATGTAGATTTAATATATAAGAGGATTATAAAAAAGCACTAACAATTTCAGCACAAGGAATTTTCAGGGAAATTAATGACTAGCTGAAGTTAATGGCCCTGAGCTTCACATTGGCCCATCAACTCTCCCGGTCAGTCATTAATTCCCAGGAAATACCTTGTACCTTGATTGTTATTGCTTTAATACTTTAAATTCAAGTTAAAGGCTTGACTTAATGTTTAGCCACTGTAAAGCAAAACAGAAGGAAATGTTCCCACTGGATATATTTAATGCCAAATGTATTTTTATTTACCTTCTTTTCTATAGGTATTTAAACAGAAGTATTGAACTTGTTTACCAATCTGCCTTGTTTTTACTGATCATAATAGCACACACACACACACAAAAAATCCTCCACACAACTTTGTAATTTATTAAATATTTCATTTAAAAGATCTGATCTGAGTTCATATATGACTGAACGTGCAAAATATAGACACGACTGTACTTACTGGGTGAGGTGAAGAAATTAAAAACTGAACAGAACTAGTATTGTTGTATCTAATTAGTATCATACCAGTTTCGTTATTACAAAGAATAAGACACTGTGACTATTTACAGGCATCAGCTGAAAGTGAAAAATCAATGTTCGTTTTGGGCCCAAACCAACTGAAAGGTGGAAATCTGATGATGCCAGTTGTTCTCATGAAATTTCTGCCACAGTGGCTTCCATCAAAGAGAGGAAAAAAACACTGTTTACAGGATTTTTTTCTGCTGTGTTCTGAGAAACCCAAGTTGGATCTGGAAGAAAAATCCATCCAGATTTAGAGTGAATTCTTGTCTAAAAGCATGGGTTTATCTTTCTATTGTTCTCTGCAGGGCAGAAGTAAGGACGGGAGAAAAAAGTTCTCATCAGACTCCGTTTATTTACTCAGAAATTAATGTGTTTCTTAATATATTTTTATTTTTCTAGCAACATCAAAAATATATATATTTTCTCGAGTCATTTTATATGTTCCTTAATTATTCACTTGATGTGGTAGGCATTTTCAAACATAACCAGTACATTTTCCTTCAGTACACACACACAAAAAATAAATAAATATTACTATCTTCAACACTCAAATGGTAGTGTTTATATTTCATCCACTGGCCAAATAATGCGTTTTTTTTTCCACTGTGGAAAGTAGCTGCACATGGGCTGAAAAATGTGTTTCTGAAATTTATCTTAAAATTTCATAGACCAACTTGGTTTCTTGTGCTGCTTCCTTAAAGCCAACAGAGTTATGACAGGGATAAATTTGACTTACTGTAACATGACTGTATACTGAAGTGAGTTTTGATTTGATGTGTACATAAAAGCACATTGGAATCACTGCTAGATATCTGCATTAAGTTTTTAGAGGTCTGGCAAATGTCACGCAGCCACTGTCATGCATTGTTCAAGACAGTATACAATCATATGTCCTTGGAATGTGAGATGATATTAAGTCAGGTCAAAATATGAGACAAAAAATTGCTTACAAAGGGATTCAGACAACTTTGTCTATATTTTGACTGAAACTCTCCTGATGAGTGACTTTGTGTAAGTTACCTAAACTATCTATGCTTCAGTTTTGCCAGACTGTAAAATGAGTAAAATACTCATGAGATAAAGACAGGGAGAAAAAAACACCTCTATTGTGACTTTGAATATGATATTTCACACTGGCAGTTATGCCAGTACAAAACTGTAGTTTTTGCACTGTACTCTTTGCAAAACAAGTAATTTTGCACTAAAATCAATTCCTCATTATCTTGGAACAGGGGATGGGACAATTTATACTCTGGGTTCATACAGGCATTGGAAGCAGAGTACAAATACTTATGGTGTTCCTGCATCTCTGGCTTTCAGCTGAAGGCAAGGAGGCCTCCCAAGTGATCAATGTGGAGCCACTGGCCATCTTTTCACCCAACAACACACCATCTGAATTACTTACCTGACATAAATGACTGCAATGATAATCTCTTCCCATACAGGGTAAAACTGCTTTAAATTCTCCATTCTTGTAAACAGGGTTTCTTGCCTTTTCCTGATGAAACTTCTGTCATACACTGGGTAATCCATCTGGTCTTTTACGTGACTGGTGTCAACTGTGCCTCTTCCTGCACTTGGCTTTGGATGTGCCACCTGTTCCTTTCTCTATTGGCTGTTCTTCTACCACCTTGAGTACTATCTGTATTTCAGCCTTTGCTCATCTAGGGGACATGACTGTGGACATGCATCACACAGTGGAATGGTGGAAGAGGAAAGTGGTGGCCAAGGGCCACCTGCATGAGACAAACATTGCTGGTTGTGTGCTTGTCACAGCCTCACTCCATGAAGCAGATGCATCAGGTCCCAAACCAGCACCCTCAAACAGGAAGCAGGACAGGGATGCTGGAGATGTCAGACACTTGCAGGGGCAAGTGGCAGGGGAATTGCATCCAGGGGTACTCTCATGTCCATATGAATAAAACAGGCAGGCTACTCATTTGGTAGATGGTAACTTGCATTTGCATGAAACAGTAGTTTCAAGCAAAGAAGGTTTAGAAATAGAGGATGCAAGACAGGCATGGAGGAGAAGGTTTCTAGTGAGAGAGAAGTTGCCAGCAAGGGGGTGCAGATCTCATTTGAAGAGATGCAGTGAACACAACAGGTTGTCACAGATCTCAGCACATGAAAATTTTGGAATTGGTTTCCAGTGTGAAAAAGTGGAACTGTGTACTAAACGATAATTTTCATCCAATTGGAGACTCTGCCTTTTGTGGTGATGGAAGCAACCTTTCAAATGTTAGCTGAACAGCAGCCCAGCGTGAGGAATTATGCCCAAGTCTTCAGATGGCCTGAAGAGAGAGCTCTCTGAGAGGCTGTAAGCCAATCTCATTCATCTCATTAGGGTGTTCCGACTAAAGGCCAATGATGATAATTGAAATATCAACATTAGCTTTTTAATTGCACAACAAACAATATCATTTATCTCTGTAGTTATCCTACATTTAGAAACAGAAAGCGCTCCATCTACTCTGGTAGGCAGATGCAGTGTCAACCAATTCTGAGAGCTGTTGTAGATCTTCACCTCAAAACTGTGTCTAAACTGAAGTGCTGTGAGGTTTCTGTTAAAAAAAAAAATCCTCAGTTTTCCCACAGAAATCACCAACTCAAATTTTTCATCGCTGCTAAAAATCCTTGCCATCCCCCTCCAGCCAGATGCAAAAGTATTCACATGCAATCTTTTGCATTTATTAATTATTTATTAAAATACTATGTAAGAAAGTCTAATAACTCATTCTTTAATAATTTACTTTATAATATTTTTATAATATTTTTTACAATATATTGAAATTTTCTTCAGTACAAATAATGGTGTCACACCAGAAATTGAAGAACAGACAGCACTCTGAAATAAGTTGCATTGAATTTAATAAAAAATAGTAACAGTAAGCACCATTACTTTCTGAAGTCATGGGATTGCAGAGGGACCAATGAAAAAAATCCTTACGTGAGGGCCAGTGTCATAACTCTCTAGTTTCTTGATACATCAGCCAGGGATAACATCTTGCAGGGTTCTTCAAACAATACAATTTCTAATTAAAGCATAGTGATGATCTATCCAAAATGGGGAGAGTATTTCTCAGGAGTTGCAGAGCACCCATGGCCACCTGATTTTCCTGCTTTAGGGGAACAAAGCCTGGGCCAGGAGGGCAGAGCCCAGTGGCGCTCTAAGGGTCACCCACCAGTGACACATCCACAGGGATGACTGCGACTACGCCAGCGGTCCAGCTCACCTAGGGAGGCCAATGTTACTTAGGAGATGTGTGGTCTAGCACACTGAGATGCTGCAGCTTACTGCCTGTTCTGAAGACAGGCTGCTTTGATGCCTCTGAGGGTCTCATCTTGAGCATCTCATCTGGGATAGCAACTCTGCATCCCTCAGATCCCATCAGCCACTATGGGAGTTGATGGGCTGTAGGTAGGACTCTCTCTCCTTCCTTTTGGCTCAGGAAGGAACCCGATGCCACAAAGTCACTCTTACAATGACATTGTTAGTACAAATTAAAAACTATTACACCCTCCCACACACTCATTCAGTAGAACACCATCAGGCACCTTTCCACGCCCTCCCTCTCATCACATCCTTTCTAAATTTTTCCAAAAGATCTAAAGTTGGTAACACCGTTGTCCCAGTCATGTTTTCCTCTTGTCATCTGGTACAGTTTGGTGTCATCCACAATCTTTTTTCATATGTTCATATTTTCACTGAGACAACCTTCATGCTCTCATCTCTGTTTAATGCTATTGGGATTATACCTCTACACAGCGCAGTCTGCTTTATACTCAAGTCTCCCCTAAACTCACTTCCATCATGTATTGTGGATGCAGTCCCTTGACAAAATGGACTCTCACAGCTATAGAAATTACTGTTGAATTGTTTGTTCTTTTTAAAATGTGAGGATGTCAGCTGATAGTTTTAGCAGGAAATATTGTCTAATGGGCTCATCTGTTGCTGTTTGGGGCACGGGAGATGTAAGAGGCTTTTGCAGCTGAGTAGCACCAGAAGTAGGTAGGCAGAGAATGAGAAACTCCAATTGCTTCCTTCTCTGATTAAATATCACCTATGCCCCTACAAATATATAAATTATTCAAAATAAGAATTTGAAGCTAATCATAATTTGCCATTAAGTCATGCATACAAGTACAGAAAAAAATAGAGTTTTAGTGCTAGAAATAACCGGGTAATCAAAAAAGTGGCTGAGTGATTCCAGCTTCAGGATCTGTGCCTTTTCAAAACAAATATTCCAGTTTCACAGTACAAGCAACACAGCCTGCTAGCATGCAACTTCATGTATCTTGTATCATCATGTATCATGAATAACTGATGCTGAAACTTTTCTGTCTATCTGGAATCTTTGGTCCATAAAATGCTCATACAATCACTACTAGCTTTACTATAGCATTTCCTTTCCTAGAATAGAGATCATGGTTTGAGACATTCATCTCAATTACGTTGCTTGTCAGTTAAGCACTTAGCCCAGTCTAAGATAATTATGTATCATTTAAAAACAAACTCACAAAAAATAAGTCCTATAAAGTTGTTTGCTATCAATTTAGATAATTAGCCGTAGTTATTGTGACACGTTAGACTGAGAATATCTGCAGATCATATCAATTTATCATTTGCTGATCAAATGGCTCAAAACACAGGTTAAATCCCCCCGAAATTGCAATCCAACATAAAGAGTATAAAGTTGTACTGAGCTAAGGGGGCTGAACTAGGGGACAGTGCTGAAATTTTACTCCATGATTTATTTCCAAGGAAAAAATATCAGCCAGAAACCATAGGTGGGAGACCCAGAAGATGTTGCTGACTGTCAGTTATTACAGGTAACACAATTAGCCTGATATTAACATGGGAGAACACTAAGGTAGAGAAGCTTCCTGTAATTCTCAGAGTAAACAGTATTTGTGACCCAATGAGAAGAACAGCATTACGTTCCACTGAATGAGCCATCCCATAAGAGATGATGGGCTCTGATACCCATGCAGTTACCTAGATGTCACCCTTATATTTTGTAAGGCCAGGACACTTTTGGCTTGTACATTATTACATTATTATTACAAACCTAATACATAATTTCTCATGCTTTGCACCTCTAAATTGGTTTGTGGTCTGCCTACTTGACTAGAGAAATGTAACTGTGTTGCTTGCTAGAATGTATATTTTCATGTATACCTTAATTAAACGGGAATTCTGTTTAGTCTTTCCATACTTTTAAAACCTCAGAGACTGGATACAAACTGTAACTTTTAAGTTCCTTTGAATGCCATACCAATGTCACATTCTGATACCTATAACCTAATACACTTCATGATGTTGCTGAGAATGCAGCAATTTTCATCGCTGCATGTAGTACTGGAATTGCTCAGGGTGTCCTACATTTTAGGGTACTTACATGTTTGTCTTCTGAGAGATTTTTTGCAAATGTTTGCTGCTTTTAAACCTTTTCCTTTCAAAACTGACCTGTCTGAATTTGCTCATGGGTGTGTTTTATTTTGTTTTAATGAGAGCAGAAGTTGTCAAATACATTTTCTCAATGTCATGTGTGGGAGGGCTCTTGTAAATCTTGCCATCAGGTCACATATAAGCTACCACTGATCATAGTTTCCTATCTTTTCCAAAGCACCGGGGAATCAATCAAATAATCATTGATTTTTCTACTATTACTTCCGTTCTTGTTTCATTCCATAATATTCTGAGCCAAGAACAAGTTCCTGATGCTCAAACCATAAAACTCCTTCAGTTCTGTACCCAGGCACTAAGTTTCTTAGTTTCTGTTCTGGGGAAAGAGAATTAAATTCTGGCTCATTGTAGCCAGTAGAAAAACAGCTGCCCACCTCAGTAGAGCCAGAATGTCATCCAGAAATTTCCTTTCATGCTGCCTGGGAAGCTTCTATGCTGGGGTAGTTGGACCTCTGAATGGCGCACCGTCATTTAAACTGCTTTGGTATTTTCCTGCTATTTAAGAGAAAAAAATAAAATAAAATAGAAAAAATAACCAAATAAATAAAAGGGGGAAAAAAAGAAAAAAAAAAAAAAAAAAAGAAAGGAGAGAGACTTGTTATTTTTTTGCTGTTGTGCTTGTTGGCTTACTTTGATTTGGGCTTTTTGATTACAAGAAAAAGGAATTAAAGAATAGTTGTACAGAATAATATGAGAGTGGCTCCAAAAGTAATGCCTCCCATTTCATGATGTTGGCCCACGATGTCAGAGGCAGTTGTTGGTGCAGTACAGGCTGAATCTTCCCACCAATTTCCCATTACATTTTGTTGCCGCATGACAGATGGCAGCAGAGATGCAGCCTGACACAGTGGCATGTGACATGGAAGTGCATATGGAGCAAAAGTGTGTCACTGAATTGCTCCATGCAGAAAAAGTGGCACCCACTGACATTCATCAACTCTTGCTGAACGTTGATGGAGACCAAATAGTGGATGTGAGCACAGTGAGGCAGTGGGTGGTGTAATTCAGCAGTGGTGACAGTGACATGAAGACAAGCCACATTTCATGTGGCCATGCACAGTGGTCACACCATAAAATGAAGAGTGCCTTGGTCAACTCATCTGCACAAATAATCAGCATATGACTAGGAAACTGAGAATATCAGCTTCAGTGCACTGGAAATGATGGCAACACTGGAATATTGCAAATTGTGTGCCAGGTGAGTACCACAAATGCTCACACAAGAACAGAAAGAACACTGCATGCAAGTTTTTCAGGATGCACTGAACCAATAAGAGGCTGAAGGTGACAGTTTCCTGGTTCACATCATTGCCAGTGATGAGATGTGATGTCACCATTACCAGACAAAGTCAAAACAAGAGTCCATGGAGGAGTGACACATGAATTTCCCACTGAAGAAAAAGTTCAAGACACAGCCCTCAGCAGATAAAGTGATGTGCACCGTCTTTTGGGATAGGAAGGGGGTGATCCTTCTGGATCTCCTGGAACCTGGATAAACTATCAATTCTGACTGCTACATCATGATGCTGACTGAGCTGAAGGCTCAAACTTCCAGAGTCAGCCAGAGAAGAAGACAACTATTCTTTTACAACACAGTGATGCCAGACCTCATACCAGTTTGAAGACCGTGAAGAATATTGCCAGTCTTGGCTGGACTGTCTGGCCACACCCACAATATAGTCTGGATTTAGTGCCTTTTGACTTCCTTCTGTTTGGGACAATAAAAGATGGACAGTATGGGTAACATTTTCCTCCCAGCAGTGCCATCGTATCAGCTGTGAACCAGTGGGCCACCTCTGCTGGTGCAGATTTTTATGAGCCTGGCAATCGAGCTCTTGTTCATCTCTGGTGAAAACACATAGTGTTGTAGTAGGCAACAGTGAGGTCTCGGGATGTGACGTGGTAGGACTCTCCCCTTGCTCTGTGACGAAGGGATAATGTATGCTTAAGGGGCATAGACGAAGTAGGATAGGTATATAAGCAAGCCACACAACATAATAAACGCCATTTTACTGCTCACCATACTGGTATCCACGTGTAGTTCTGTGGTCCAGGCAGGCCTTGCCCAACAGTCTGGCACAGGCACAGGGCTGAAAGAACATGAGTTGCCTAGTGTATGGCAACACATAGTTAATGGTATGATATGTTGATAAATAGTTCTTCATAGCTAAGAATTTGCTCTGTCAAATAGCATTATTGTGCTCTTTGTATCTCTCGCAGTTCCCCTGAAAATAAATAGGAAACATTAGCGTTGGAGTGAACTAAGTTTAATGCAAGCGCGTGTATATAATATCTATCTGCTTGCGTGAACGCATGTATACATGTATACACATCTAAATAGACACATGCATGATTTGAGTTTGCATGGCCAAGCATTAAATTACAGCCTCCCTCTCTTGAGACGAAGCTATTTTTTGACATTTCTTAGCTCAGGATGATATAGACTTCACATGGCTGTTGAACCCAAGAATGGTAGCAGCAGTGTCAAGTCCGTGTCATGCATGCATCATGGGACTTCGAGTGCTGTGCATTCAGCAAGAATAGCTCACTCTATGCTCCACACAGAAGAAAAAATAAAACCTAAATGTGACTGTACTGAAGCAGTAATTTAAAAATCGTTGTGTGTCCAAAATGTACTTCTTTCTGAAGTCAGTCCAACCAAGTGTAGTCTCATGATCATATGCCTCTCACAATTAACTTCCTCTTTGATAGAGTCATGAAACGCAGCTGAAAATGAGATATTCTGTGGTTTAAGAATGAGTTCAAAATTTCAGCCGTGTGCAGTCAGAGCAATGTTTCCAAACAAGGATTTCTGATTTGTGACGAAGGGATGGCTCCCTTCTGTGCTGCCTCCAAGGCAGCCAAGCCCTGCCCAGGAGCACAGCCAACGCTAGGCCCTGGCGAGGGGCAGCGCTAGGCCTGGGTGGGCCCTTCCTGAGCCAGGCCTGGTCAGTGCTACCACCCTCCTCTTGCTCTCCTTGCTGTCAGCCAAGACTGCAAGTGACATCTGTTTACAAACAGCAGAGTTAACCACGTTCTGCAACTACTTAAACTGTGTTTTAAAAGCATGTGGGCTGGCCCCCTCTCCACCGCAAGTGTTATAAATAACTCTCTTCCTGGCTGCTGTGTTTACAAACTGAACTTCCACCACCTCTGCTACCGCCGCCTGCTCCCTTCACAGGCACGTGCTGCTTCTCCCAGGACTTCAAAGTTTATTTCTCAAACACTTTTTGGGGGTAGGAGTGAAGAAAGAGGACTAAGTGTGTTCACGTTTGTCAGAAGTGTCAATTCAAACTGATTCCTTTCTTGTTGTGCGCTGGGTCGTGCAGGAACTAAGCCTCAACCTGTTTTGAAAGTAACTCAAAATATTAGCACTCAGATGCTCTGCAAAGATTAAAAGGCTTGAACTTCAGAAATCCTAGAGCACTTTCCAGGTGACACAGAAGCGGACTGAAATCCACCTTGATGTTGTACAAAGGTAAATGGTGCTTGCCCACGTTTTACTTCACCGTCCCATTGGTGCTCATTTAACCTCTTACTCCAAAGCTTTAGGCTTTTGCTCAACGGCCTACTAATGACTGACCATAAGAAAATCCCTCTTCGGTGCCAATGCTCCTAGCAGAAATATGTTGGAGAATACAATATTCCTCAATTTAAAAGCAAGACCTTTTTTCATAGTGCATAGAAAAATATAATACACCTTGCAGCAGGTGCTTTCTGTACAGGGCTGGGGCTGAAGGGTTTTCTTTCTGCATTAGCCATTAAGATCCACAAATAACTTATGAGAAATTTCAAGTGACCCATGGCAAGCACCTAGCAAGTTAAGTGAACAAATTTCACTAATGGCAAGGATGCATTTCTGTCTTTTGCTGTGGAGTCTCCCAAATGCTGACTTGTGTTTTTGCCATATGAAGCATCTGATGTCACTTTTTTGTGTGGGTGGAAAATGCTGTACAAAGGTTAATCAAGTTCTTTCATCCTTGCTCACGAAAGTAAGCTCGTATTGCATTTCCAGTAACTAAGCGCATTGCTATGACAGGTTGGGGATTTACTTCATGCTTATGTGTGTACCCCTTGTGACTAACTGGCCCTGTGTTCTCTCCCTTCTTCTTAATCCTGCTCAAATTATTGCTCAATCTGAATGTTCCTTTGCTCTGGGTTTGTAAAGATAGAACAGCCAACATTTCCAGTTATCAGCAAGTAGGCTTCAGAGTACGATACCAAGGAATCTGTGTTTGCTCTGCATGCTACAATAAACAGATATTGAGATTTTGAAATTTTGAGAAATTGAATTACATCTCATAAAACAGAGTATTTCTTCTGCCAAGTAGAAAAATAGAGATCCTTTACTGTATTTGCATCTGCTTCTGAGCGTGGGAAAAATCCCACCGAGAGTAGTTTGATAGTAAGCAACTGATGATAGGTTTTGTTAGACAGAGGCCTATAAAAGCAGGAATCAAGGGAGTCACATCAGTAACATCCATGGCTGGAATGCACTAGAACTGTCAAAAAGCCTGTGATTATTATTTTTATTTATTTATTTTTCTAGAAAGTCTGTTTAAAATGTGTAACAGGTTGGGATTGGCTGAGATATGGTGGCTACAAACAAGTCGCACTCAGAGGTACAGCTGAAGGTGGAGGAGCAATGCACAAGTTATTTCTGGCTGGCTTGCTCACATACCACAGGAGGGTAGGTGTATCAGCACAGAGATCATTGCAGCTACCTATCTGGAGCCTGCAAGCCAGGAGGGCTCACAGCCTCCCACACTGCCTGCTGCTGCCAGCTTTACCTGAGCTAACAAGTTCAAAGGCAGTTCAGATGTGCCTTCATGAGCTCCAGCAACAGCTCTGCACTAATAACTGGAGCGCAGCACAGAGGTGTGAAATGAAGAGAGAACAACCAAGCTCAATGGCCTGGGTTGGGCATCTCCTGTCTTCTGGCAGCACTGTTGACAGGAATGAACCCAAGGAAGGGCTAAGTGTGAAGGACGGTTACCTGAAGAATACACACATACAAATGCACACATGCATATGCAGTATTGGTCAAAATTGAGGAAAACCATAAAGGGAACTCTAATGGGGCTAGGGGAAGGGCAGCACTGCTCATACCCATAAATAAAAAGTAAACAGCACTACCAAGAGTGATTGGGAAGCTGCAAATGCTTTTCTGGCTTCTAAACTGTGGCACTCTGAACGACAGGTCTGCAGAAGTACTTCTGTAGAATATGTCATCAAAATAAAATTAAAAAAAAAAAAAAAAAGAAAGATGATGTATCACATGGCGTTAGAAAAGGATGGGAAATACATTATAAATAGCATAATGTGATAGGTAAATGAATATTACACTGCCAACTGGGATGCTGTGTTCAGATTTGGTCAGTGATTTTATAGGTGATAATACAGAAAAAGAGGAGATTGAGATAAAAGGTAATTAAAATAAGTAGAAAAGATTTTCTGTATGAAAAGATAAAAGGGATTAAGTCCATTTAATGTAAAGGCAAAATAAGGTGGAATATATTAGAGGTTGCAATATAATGACTCTAATACAAATGAAATATCCTACACTTCTATTCAACATTTCCCTCACTCAGAAATTGGAAACATTACATGATAAAAAAATCCATAATGAGTGATAAAGGCTGTGTTTTTTTCACACAACACAAATAAGAAATTATTCTCTAGAGCACTTAATTCTAGCAGATTTAAAATGGACCAAACTCTAATAAAGAAAGATTTTGCAAATCCATTAAGTTCAATAAATAATTATCATGAAGTTACACATACCTTCTTTAGATAAAACAGATGTTGGTCTGATATCATATGCCAATTCAATACAGAAAGGGCAGGAAAAGGGTAGTAAGGGAGGAAGAATAGCATGAAAATTGTTTTTCTATACCTGAAGGCATTACAACTTCAAACACGATATCTGATGGCCTGCTGACATTAGATGTAAGAATCACAAGTTTTTCATGGAGGTAAGATTCATCTTTTTCCAATGGCAAAGCTTCTAGTGCTATCCTTGCATTGCTGCGAGCTATTGAACATACATTCCATGTGTTTGCACGCAGAGAACCCGCTGACAGTGCAGGAGTGAATCTCATCCACCCGATGCCTCAGGTCAGAATAATAGGGGAGAGAGGAAATTCCATTTTTGGTGGGAAGAGGAGAAAACATTTTCCCTACAAATGACTTAAAATAAGAACACTGAGAGCTATTTGTTACTGTTTGTAAAAACTGAACAAGTCCCAGAGGGAACAGACTGGCAGGCAGAAATCTGGGGAAACGCTGTAGAGCTAATTAATTTATTACATAAATCCGTGGCTTATCAAATGACTATCACTCCACATAAATGACACGAGCAAAAAAGGAACATGATAGCTTTCAGGAGCATCAACCAGCATCTTTTTGGGAAGGAAGACTCCATGTGCTATCAAATCTCCAGGAACAAGTGTCTCATGACATGCAGCATTTACTGAGCAGGTTTTCCCAAAAACAGAAAATCCTCCTTTCCCCTACATTAAAAAGAGAACAAAACAAAACAGAAAAATTCCCCAGGACCACAAACAGTACAAGGAGAGAGAACAAATATTAAAGAAAAAACCCAGGTCTTTGTTACCCAGTTCCTCCTACATACGTTTCCCACAAACTGTCAACATCCCACAGGAATCTACCCACGTTACACATCATAGCACAATGCTCCCGACAAAGGCACCTCAGCCCATGATGTTTCAGGCAGCCTTTCAAACCGCCTTCAGTGTATCTAGGTTCACCGGCTCTGTAATTAGGCGTTGAGTTTAAGCAATCCAAGAATTTATGCAGGGAGATACTTCTCTGGTTTTTCAGCATGATTTATGCCTGCAAGGTCTAGCTGGAATGAACAAAGGTTTGTCTCACGAAGAAAATGAGACTTTCCATATCTCTAGAAGGCTCCAGTTCAGTGAAGCACTTAAACATATGTTCAGGTTTATCCCTGTTTAGAATAACAATTAAACAAGCATGAAGAGCTCAGAGTTCCTCTCAGCTCCATGGAACTAAAGTATGTGAGTGCTCTCCTAAACACGCTTTAGTTTGTAAACACCATCAATAATAGTGTTAATAATCATCATCATAACAACATCTGCTCTGTTTGGCTTTACATGACAACACCAGACTTCAGAAGTGAACTATGATAAATTGTAATCCTGGGTCTTGCCATAAGCAAAACAGAAAAGATAACTGTGTGAATAATATAGACCCTCGTCAATACATTTTTCTTTCGTGTGCACCAGAGTTCTGCATGGTTAAAATGACTATTCGAAATGCTGCTATGGTGTGTGAATAACTCTAAGCAAGTGAATATTTTCACTGATCTACATAAATGATGACTCCATCATATATTTCATGTTAGTCTCCAGCATAAGAGGTTAGGACCAGAAAAAAAAATAAAAAAAATTAACAGGGGAAAGACAGAATATGACAAAAGATAAAATTATGGAGCCAAGCAAGCAGACAGTTCTATGGAGGACTGCAAAACATGTTTTCAGATGTTTTGCTAGTCATTACCCTGGTATGTGTTGAAAGAAGTACTTCTAATGATTCTTCTCACGTTCCCAAATATTCACCCATAATGTGAATAGAAACAAATTTGGCAATCGATTATTGAAGTTTCAGCACCAATAATATCTAATGTAACTGACTAATCTAAACATGCATCTCTGTTTTCATCACATGTACTTTAATTGCCACAAAAACTGATTTACATTGTTATCTTTTAGGTATAATAGATTACTTCCTGTGGTCCCTTCCAACTTTCAGATGAACTTGAGATACACTATAAGCCAGACAACACACTGTAGGTCTAAATCTTCCAAAGCATTCTTAAGACCATGAAGGTGATTAGAGGGCTAGAGCACCTCTCTGGTGAAGAAAGGTTGATGGAGCTGGAATTTTTTAGCTTGGAGAAGAGAAGGCTCTTCTCTGGGGAGACTTCATTTCAGTCTTCTAGCACTTGAAGGGAGTGTATAAACAGGAGGGGGACCAATGTTTTATATGGTCCAATAGTGGTAGGACAGTGGGGTATGGCTCTAAACTAATAGAAGAGAAATTTAGGTTAGAAGTTGGGCAGAAATTCTTTCCCCAGAGTGTGGTGAGGCTCTGGCACAGCTGCCCAGAGAAGCTGTGGGCCAGGCTGGATGGGGCCCTGGGCAGCCTGAGCTGGTGGGGGGCAGTCCTGCTCACAACAGAGGGTGTGGAACTACATGATCTCAAATGTCTCCTCCAAGCTAAGTCATGCTATGATTATATGAAGACTGCTATACTGATATTCCATTTATTTTATTTGCTTTCTTGTTAACTTCAGTAAACAACCTGGAAAAAAATAGTATTAGCCATAGCATGCAAGCCATGGTAATGTTTACGGACAGCTGCCACACTTCTTTATCTGTACGTGACTACTCAGCAATGCTGCAACGAAGAGCAATAGCTAATGTTTGCTGTAGCATCATATTATCCAGGTAGTTGTTTTTCCAAATCTAATCTAATCCACAATTTCTTGTCTGTGAAAAGAACTGCAACTTTTTGTTATTGGTTAGTTTTTTGAAGCAGGTTGATTGTCACAGTTACATCTGAAAATGCAGTTTTTTTGTACATAATATATATATGAGTATATATGTAAGTGCAGATGTATGCATATTAAAATATCTAGAGATATCTTAATTATGTTTTGTTGTTATTTTTCCAGGAAATATTCAAAATGAGAAAAAAAAGCAGATTTAGTGGGCAAAAGACTCTTATATCTCAACTGGTACGTGATGCATTTTTTCCATTTGGTCTTTACTGTGACGTTATGCAAACCACACACTTTCAGGAAATGTTCGGATCTTTCTAGTCACTGATTGTGAAGCAAAATTTTGGAAGAGGCTTTCAGGCATATAGCCAGTTTCTTATTCCGTGGAAGGGCAGGGAAGCAAAGAAAGAAAGAGAAAAAGCACTCTCATCTCATTAGATCATTCAACACTGCTATTAATTATACATAATACATCTATTGATTTTTTAGCTTTTATTTGTATGTTAATATCAAGGAAAGTAAATAGAAAAGAAAATCATACAAGAGGGAAATCTTTGCTGTCTGAGTCATTACTGGAAGGACAGAATAATAACATGTGGATGGTCCACCATATGGTCCCAAATCTCTCAGCTTTCACCTCTGCTTTCACCTCACTAGACTTCAAGTTACATAGGTGGTGGAAATGCAAAACAACTGTTGTGTTACTGAAAAAAACTAAGCTTGAACATCCTCCCCCAGATATAAACAGTTGTTTTAGAAAAAACCTGTTTGTTTGTTTGTTTGATTGGTTGTTTGTTTTAATTGCTTAAAGCACTTCCGAATGTCTTGAAATCAAGGAGGTTGCAATAGAACCATAAACAGAAGACATGCTTGGAAATAGGATTTGGGGCAAGCATCTGTGCTGTCTTCCTGTTGCTCCACAACACAGATTTGTAGAATTGTAGAATCATTAAGATTGGAAAAAAACACCTAAGGTCACCTAGTCCGACTGTCCACCTACCACATATATTGCCCACTAAACCACATCCTTAAGCACAACATACTTAGAATTGAGAGCTCCAATTCACTGAGTCCTCTTAATTTTCCAGCTCAGTTATTGCATCCACTGCTGTTACTGCTCAGCAGGAACATAGGGCTCCTCTTCCCACTGAACTGAGGTCTGCAGGCAGGAATAGGGAGAACCACTTTTGCAAGGCAGAAGAAGGTGGAAGGCAGGAAGAAAAAGTGCCCAGACCTCACTTCCCTTTCTCTTCTGTGGAAGTCAGCCCAGACTGTTTGAACTTTTCTGCTTTCTGTTAGAGTGGCCACAGTTCGTAGAAGCCAGGATGGGAGGGGAGAGTTTTGGGAAAAGGACAGGGGTTGTTGACCTGTTTTTGTTTGTCTGCTTTTTGCAAAATTCATGGGGACATAGAAAAGCCAACATAAATTATAATTACTCATCACATCTGCAATTATTAGGAAGGGCTGTTCCTAGTTTCAGTCCTAATTGTGGTGCTAGTAATTTCTAATTCGTTTTTAACACAGTATGAAGGATTGCACAAAATCTGCCCGTGAAAACAAGCAGTGACCATAAAGGTGTAAAACGAGATAATTACAGTCTGAAACAAAGGAAAAAAAATGCTGTTATTCAACTCCCTGGTGGTAATTAAAACTTACATCTGATGGCCATAACTTCAGCATGTACTTAGGAACAGAAATGAGTTTGTTCATTGCTAGTTCTAATTTACATTTCTACAACAGAGCCAAAACAGAAAAAAAACAGGGACTAAATGGAAAAGTCTCTATAATATTGAGGTAAAACATGATTGCGGTCTAAATTCCCATTGCTGTAACACCAGGTTCGCTAACACCAATTAGCTCTTTGTTCTCATTCTCAAAAGGTGCAGGGGCAATGAAATTCTGGACCAAGAGTCCACTGAAGGGCTCTTTGAGTCCACATGTATCTCCTTCCACCTGTGGTGGGAGAGTTGTGGACTCCCCAGGCACTCCTGTGTGGCTTCTGCTGAAAAACTCCAGTAGGAAACATGAATAGAAAACATACTTCAATCTGTCAGATGGGGGAAAATAATACCATCAATAAAGTCCTCCATGGAAAAGGAAGGAAGGAAGATAACCGTCAGAGCAGTGCTGTGGGGTGACAAGGTTCTCATCCATAGCAGGTATGGTGTCTCTCTTTGGTTAATGCTGACAAAACACGGGCTCTTCGTTTTCTCTCTTGCTCTTGAGAAGATGTGTTTGGAGACTTCTCTCTGTTACTGCTATGAGGCCTCATGGCCCCTTGAAGGGCTTGGTATGGGATGTCCAGCCCCAAGGAAGGAACTCGGGCTAGCCACAGGAGAACAGGGTAAAAGGAGGGAAGAGAGCAATTACAAGAAATGATCGCTAGGTTATCACACCTTGATGTATTTATTTATTCTTTCTATAAATTCCATAAAGCCACATTCTTAATCCCAAACACTCTGAAATACGCAGCAGAGCAGTTATTTTCCCCAGGCTTGGATACATTCACCAGCCACAGCTCATTACTTGGAAACTCCTTCACAATTAAGCCTTTATCGAAACTCTTCAGGATTAATAGGAGATAAATTTAGACCAGGTTCCTTTCTGATTTTGCCAGTAGATACGCAAGTGCTGTGTGTCCTGAGAGACACATGATTTGTTGTGAATAATTTAACAAGGGGGTTCTCACAAAAATATTCCCCCTTAATCTGTAATGAACTCCTTGTCCCAGGAGCCCGTGTTTGTGCACACTCCTACCAAGAAGTGAGAGAGCAGGCAATCTGGTTTTTGTTTCCTTGATTTGATAATCTTTTTGCCTTTTAAGCAGTGACTATTAGAATTAATTCATCATACAAAAAAGAAAGCAATATCTTTTCCTTTTAATATTAGTAACTCAACAAGAAAACAAATGGCTCCACAGAACACTAGCAGCAAAGGGCAAATAATCCATAGTTAATCAAAGTAGACGTAACAGATGACACAAATCTGCTTTCACTTACAGTAAATGAGTGTACATAGATGTGTACATGGATAAATAGGCTTCTCAGAAGTTTCTTCTGTGGAAGACTCATACAACTTGGAAATGCCAAACAGATATCTTTATGTCCCCCATGCTGTTGCTCATAAACTTCAAGTACATTTACTGTAAAAGTAACATTGCCACAGATTATTGCTCACTACATGTAAACCAGATTATTTCTTTGAAACAATCAGATGATGAATATATTCACAATATTTTAAATAGACAAATGTAAAAGATAATCACCTATATAATTATCTAAGTCACTTGATATTGCATTATGGAAACATTCTGCTACCATACAGGGTGTGCTTTTCTCACAGCAAGCTAACCCAAGCCATGCCAGACCCCTTTATACTGTTAGTTTCCTGCATTGTTGCAGCCTATCAAGCACCTGCATATTGAAATTTTCTTCAAATAAAAACACTCAAAATCAGGTTTCTTGGCATTTCCAGAACTTTAAAGTGCTTTTAAGTGCAATCTGTAATGCTTTTTGCACTTGATAAAACCTCCTGAAATCTTAATGAGGAAATATGAATTCTCGTGACAAGTGACATATTCGTGTGAAGAATATAAATCTTGTAAAGTGCAGCATAGTATCTATTTAGAACGGGTTGATATTATAGAGAGGGTCACAAACTTGTTTCTGTTAAATAGAATATAATTCTGTGACTAACTCACTGTGAATTGAAGGATCTCCACAGCTAATAAAGTGCTGCACAAGCTCAGCAAGACCAGAGTATGGTTAGAAGTGCTGTAAGCATTAAATAACGTGGTAAGATGGAGGCAGTCAAATACAGAAGGTGTCTATTTAGAGTATTTAAGAAACTATCCATCTGGTTCAATTACTTATTAAAGACTTTTTAATGCTGCTTTTCAAGAAGCCTTTATCTTACTGAAAATTAGCTTCTCCATAAATTTCTCTTCCCCTTAGTATGGATCACTGCAGTAAATCTGCATTGATGAAGGGTATTATCTTTCCCTGCATCTAACATCTCTACCATTTCATTTTTATAGGTTTTCTTTGGTTTTCACAACTATTAGCTGTTTTTATGCTTATGAGAGTGTATGACAGAACTGAAAGGATGCATACTTAGTGATATTCAACATGTTTCTACATCCTGTTTTTACACCAGCATAAAACTGGTACAATACAATGATAAATCAAGCCTGAAAAAGCTAAATCTTTGTGTCTCAAAAGGGCAGTTACTTTCTGTTTTGGGTTGTGGTGGTTTTTGTTGTTGTTTTTAGTTACTCTCATAGTTGCTTTCATAATTGATTTTTTATTTTTTTTTAAATTAAACTTAACTGTCTTATTTCACCAGCCCCTTCCATCTTCTGAAAGTCTATGTGACAACCAGGTTATCGCAGAATATTTATTTGTGCAGAGTCCCTGGCAGAGGTGTCTCATAGCTGTGGCTTACTAAACCCAAATGCTCACATTTGCTCATCATGTAGAAGAAAACAAAACTGAAATGGCATGTGTAGCATAAGAAGTAAGTTTTTATAGGCCAAGTGCAGTAAGACAGTTCTGGCTTCTGGGATGCACGTGTGTCTGTACAGAAAGGGTACTTCCCATCAAGTCTGGTTTTGACATTTGCCACAGCAGCGTGTCTAACTTTCTCATTGCTGTTCTGACATCCAGACTGCCATCAGTAAAGGATGATAAAGCTGCAGTTTCGTGATAGCTGTCACATGCAATTTGTTTTCAGCTGGCTTCACATACTTTAAAATCAACCCACAACTTTTACCATAAGGAGACTTCTGTTTCTTAAGAGGATAATTATGTGGACACCCAGAACACTTTGGGGCACCTTCCAAGAAGGTGATTTCACAGCTAGAGCTCTTGATTACCTCTGGACATCTCAGAGGCTCAGAGGAGCTCAAGACCAACTGCACCCCATCTGCTGTGGTCCTGTGCTCCTGCCCGGTCTGTTCCCTTCCACCAGGATGGGTGGGCTCTTGCCTGCATATACAGCAAGCCAAGGAAATGAATTTCACTCAAAGCAGCTGACAAGGAGTACTGCAAGGAAACACTGAGCTTACTGCAAAGTCATCTCCTGCAGTTACTTCACTGCATACTCAGTTGAGTACCAGAGCTGTTGTGAGGATGGGACAAGAGCATGGCTTGGGAACAAGGGAGTGGGCAGGGCACCAACACTGCCAACTTGGGTTGGTGTAACCTGCAACCACACTTCATCTTCTGGTTATAGTTTCACATTCCATTCAGTCCTGCCAAGGAAGATGGAGGAGGTACCGCTCCTCATCTTATCTCCTTCTCCGGCCAGATGCTCCTGCGCGATCCCTGTGGGATGGCTGTGCCCCCAAGGCAAATCAGTTTTGAGAACTGACCCAGTGGAAACCTAACACTGCTTGTAAATAAACACAAATAAAAGAGCAATTTTCTGCTAGATATGTCAAATCTGTCACCTGAGCCAATTCTCCCAAAGGCTGTGATTGTCAGAGCTGATATGAGAAGGAAGACAGGTACCTGCAATTGAAAAAAGGCTACAAAGAACAGTTACAAGAGCATCTTTTTTAGTAGATGTTTGGCAGTGGCTTGACAGAGCCACTTTTAATTTGAGGGCAATTTCTCCAATCCTATGAGTCCTCTGGTTTGGATGGAGTGGGGCTTAAAGGTGGGAAACAAACATAAATTGTACAAGGGTTACTTTGAAAGCAATGCCTACTATTTTATGATGCTGGCACACAACATCAGAGGCAGATGCTGGTGATATGGCGGTAGAGGCTGAACCTTCCCACCAATATCCCATTACGTGCTGTTGCTGTGTGGCAGATGGCAGCAGAGGGGCAGTCTGACACAATGGTGTCTGACATGGAAGCGTGTATGAAGCAAAAGTGTGCCATTGAATTCCCCTATGCAAAAAAATTGGCACCCACTGACATTCACTGACACTTGTTGAATGTTGATGGAGACCAAAGAGTGGATGTGAGTACAGTGAGGTGGTGGTTGGTACATTCCAACAGTGGTGACAGCAACAGTGGGTCACCTCTACTGGTGTAGACTGTTATAAGCGCAACATGCAGACTCTTGTTCATCGCTGGCAAAACTGCATTCCTAATAGTGGTGACTACATCGAAAAATAGTGTTTTGTAGCTGAGAATTTCCTCTATCAAATAGTGTTATTGTGCTCTTAGTAGCTGCTGTATTTTCCACAGAATTAAATGAGAGGCATTACTTTCAGAGAAAACTCTATAGCTCATGAAAGTTCATCCACCAGGGCTGATCCTGGCCAGATCACCTCCTAGAAGCCCCTGAAGGAGTAATCTGTGAGCTCAGGAGTCAGTGGATAACAGACAGAGACCTCCAACCCCACAAAACTATGCATTCACTTCTCTCTGCACAGGGAGGACAGCAGAAATGAAGACAGAGGGATAATGGTTCTCACTGATCTGTACGGTTTTGTGTTATTGCTACCAGTTAACTTCAGATACATATTTTTCAAAATGCCATTTTGTTTCAACATTTACATTTTTATATAAAGGATGACTGTATTTAAATAGTATGATCCGTGTTTCTTTACTATGCAGTTGTGATGTTTGCCTTCCACTGTTCCCATGACAATTTGTATGATTTATTATGACAAACCACTAGCCATAGTGACTACAGACATAGATCTTTGACAGCAAAATATACTACATATTTTAAAGTTGTTTATACTATACGTGTGTGTTTCCAATCCAAAGAAAAGTTGAGAGAAATTCGCCAACAATTTCCTAAATGGAAAGGGTATAGATAAGACAAGGGAAAAAGTCACATTTCTGAACCTCATGGTAAGAATAAAATTAAACTAAACTAAACAAACAAACAAACAAAAAAGCCTTCTAAGATATTTTTCAGAGAAATTGCTATTTTCTGCTATCATGGAGTTTCACCAGGCCTCTCTGAGTTCCATTCCATACTAATTTTTCGTATAAACACTCTCACATTCACTAGTTTGTATTGGGCTGTATTCATAGGGTCGGCTACTGCCTTTTCTTGCTAGGAAATTCAGAAACTTTCTTTAAGCAGTCTTTCTGGTCAGAAATGTAGTGCTTAATCATTTACTTGGCCATTAATTAAACTACAAATTACAGTATTGCTTTGCATATGCGATATGTCAACAGGTTCAATTCGCAATATTTAATAAAAAGCTGAAAAGTTCATGTGTATGTGTGCTTAGGGGTAAATCAGCAGTTGGTTGTAAATTGATAAAATCGGGGGAGTGGAAAATGTAGTATGTTTTTCCAGCTTTATGAAACTCTTAGGTGTCAAAAATCCTACCACATATGCCTACAGACTGTCAGTATAGTTTACCTCGGTTGACTCACCATTTTAATCAGTGAAAAGCTCATCAACTTCCTACATGCTAAAATACTGATAAATAATACCTGTGCAAATTAATTACTGTTAATGTACAAGACATTGCTGAATTAATAATCTCCCATTATACAGGAGGAATTTACATACTGAGGTTGTTTACCTAAAGAACGAATGAACTTTTGAAGTTGTCTGTGATACGTATGATGTACAACGTCATAAGAAATGGAGAATTAAGCTCAGAATGGAAAAAAAAACCCAAAAAACCAAAGAGGTAAGGATTAATTTCCCTACACAGGCATGATAATAGAACTTCAGACTTTGGAAAACTCTTAAATGTTAGATACTGAAACTGTTTCATTTATTTAAGATTTACTATCCAATATTAGTATGAAGGCAGAAAGAAAATGTTAAGTGAGAAACTTGGTGCCACTTGAGGAATAGAGTATAAGTGTATTTCCTTGGTTTTAAATCTCTCCTCAGTTCCACAAACACAAAAGACCTCTGCTTTACTTCGAGTTTTGCTGGATCACTTAGGGCAAGTCATTTTATCTCCCTGTGCCCTCATTTTCTCCTGGAAACAATACACTGATCTCTGTGTTAAAGGATACCGAATTGTAGTACTGAAACTATGCAGTATTTGATCATACCTTCTTGATCATCACTGCACCTTCCCTCAAGACAAACCAGAAGAGAAATTAAACATAAACACTGTTGTCCAGCTTCCTATGACCCTGCTTAGGAAAAAAAGCATTGTTAATTAAAAGATGTTGCTCAGTCACACGCCGAACACCAGTGGTGAAATTATAGTTTCATTAAATGTAATATCATTTTTGCCATCAACCTCAATGGAGCTGGATTCAATTTTCCTTGACAGGATTCTGTACACCAACTCATTCTGAACTCCATTTCCAATGTATTTCAATAAAATATATACTTGTAAGGGAAAAAGTCTCCTGTGGATGGATGTCACACTCAAAGAAGGCTATGAGAAACAGCCCTTTTATTCAGAAAGTTGAATGGTGGAAGTCTGGCATAAAATCTATGACAGAAGTTAACAACCTAAATTGTGGACATTCTTATGACTCTAAAATATGTATCTTTGTTCTCCACCTGGGTTTCCAATGAGGTATCAGATTTTTAAAATGTTACCCAAGAAGAACAGGCAATTTATTCCTTTTCCCTGTTTCTGTTTTTCTCGAGGTCCACAGCTAAACGAACAAGAAAAGCCATTTGTACAAGGTGAAGTAGATACGTTAGCATGCATGCTGATTTTATGGTTGGCATATAAGGAACACAGCAATGAAGAACACTCTTAAACTTCCATTTATTTACATAGCAGCTATGGCATTTGGGTAACTGAAGAGAATTGATTAGCAAGAAGGCTGTTAAACAGCAGTGCTATAGCAGGCACTGCACTGGGGATTATAGGTTTACTTCAGTCATCAGTGCCCTCCTGGAGTCTTTATGAGTCAATTTAAAAACAAAAAAAAAAAAGAAAAGGAGCATTCTGAATTTTGTTTAGAATAAGAGAAGAATATGGATGCTTTGCCCTGCACAGAAATCCCATAGTTGAGCTTTTTCAGAAAAACGAACAAACAAACAAACAACAACAACAACAAAAAACAACAAAGAAGTCTTAGGATTCCCCAGCCAAATTATTCTCTCCATGTGAATTCCTGCTTGCAGCGCAAGCAAGCAAGTTCAGTCATTACTGAACCACTTTAGTGAACCCCAGATAGCATGGCGTGCTGAAAAACAGACCTGTATCTGCCATGGTAAGCATGATTTTGTGGTTGTCCACCAGTCACCTGGGACATGGCAGCTGTGTGTCTTGGAGAGAGCAGAGCCCTGTTACTGACTCACGAACCAGCTGTCAGTCCCTCCACATATGGACAGGCAGGCACAATTTCAACCCCATAGGGACAGCAGCACAGAGGCTCATTATATTGCCATGTCTGCAAAGGTTCTGCAAGTTTGAACCATGCCATGGCTGTGTACAGGGGCCTCCACAGCACCTGGGATTTCTTGCAAACCAACTGTTGTATAGGGAGGACTCAATGGGGAATTCAGTGAATTCTTCCTTACGTTCTGATCAACATTTTGTCATAGGTGGGCAGAAATAAAGTTCTCATCTCTGTGGTTTTAATAAGAACCTGACATAAGAACATGCGCACACTGAACCCCAAAGAAAAGTATTGCTAGTAACATGATGGGCACATGGATTACCTGGCCCCAGTCAGCTCCTGGAGGTTTCCAGGGCCAAATGCGAACCACTAGAGGGCTCACAATGTATTTAGAGGGTTAGTACATGTCTTACATAAAAATATTCTCATTTTACTTTTTGCTCCTCCATTTGTATGCTCAATGTATTTCAGAACTCAACCTGCTGAAGCGTGCCCATACTGTAAACTGAGCTTCATGGACTCTCATGGGCCTACCTCCGTCTGGGGACACCACCATGCTTTGACCTCTCCTGTGTAAACAAGCCTCCCACGTAAAATAGCTGCGGCCTGATCATGCTGCTCATTACTCAGCAGTCACTAACCAGAGGCAGCATTCAGCAAAACAGAGGCTGCCATCAGAGCTTCCGGGGGAGCAGATTAAATTCATTGTGTCAGGTGTAGCAGTATCAGTTATACCAGTGTCTCAGGCGTATCTGTATGCATCAGTATGAGGTACCACGATGTGTCACCTGTATCAGTGCTTCATAAAGAAAAGAAAAAAACGTCGCCTTATTTCCTTCCATATTCCCCCACAGAAACAGACAAATAAAAGCTATAGTAAAGCCACCTGAAAGGGAGAAAGACATGATCCTAATATGCTGTAACTTGTTCCTAATTAGGGGATTCATATATGTTCTAGGACAACAGTCTTTTAGGCACGTGAAGACTTCGGTAAATTGCTCATAGGGTCAGGGAGGTTTGCAATCCCTATAATAAGACATGAAAGCTATATGTGGTACATGAGCAGAGCTGGTAACTAGTATGAACTACCCCTAAGTCATGATTCTTCCTAAGGATGCTTCCCCCCTTGTCAGGGGAGAAGAATACAAAACTAGTGCAACGGGTTTTCTTTTTCCTCTCTTACCACTCATTAACCCAAAGACCTAGTTATAACATTCTGTGTTGAGAGTAGAAATGTAAAATATACCCCAAACTAAAAAAAAAAAAAAAAAAAAAAGAGAGAAATTTGAAGGCAATAATCATGAGAGTATTTCAATGTGTACTAAAATGGATTTCCTTCTTTTTTTCTGCTCTTTTTTCCCTTTCCTCTCTAAAAGAGGCTGCCAAGGGAATTACTGTGATTACCCTGCATGTTTTGCAGATGGTTGGCTGCTGCACAGGTTTCTCAGGAGAGGTCAACATTCTATAACATCCAGCTTGGATGCTGCCCTCCACACCAGAAGAGCTTTGGAAGTCCTTAGTCAGCAACGAATTTGCTGACATGCCAAACTGAAGTTTCTGGGACTAGTCACCTGCTTAAAACTCAGACTGAAGCCCTCCCTTGAACTGCAGCTTGATTCTACTCTCCCTTAAACCCAACAGAAATACTTCTCTTGACAGAAATGGAAGTTGAATGGGACTTAACATTTTTTTTAAATATTTATATCTGAGCACATGTGTATACACACACACACACACACACACTTATAAAAGCTGTTGAGGCAGTCAGAAGCCGTGTTCAGTGTTGGTCACAGGAGTCTGAGCTAAATACCATAATTTTTCTTCTGAGGATTTCTAGAGACTAGGGACATTGGTTATATCATGCCAGTGGCGTGAGAACAGGAAGATTTCCTGCCTTTTGGCTTTGCCATATGGCATGCAAACAAGCAGTTAGTTAGGACAGCCTCTAGTAGCAGGCTGGTGGGGACAGGGAAGTTGGGTACGTATTTAATCCATAGCCTTTTGGCAAATAATCAATAAACCCACTTTTCTAGAACAATTGCACTGCAGTGTGGAAGAGAAGAAGCTGCGATACTGTAATATCCACTTATAGGGTCTCTAGTTTTCCCCATAAATGTCAACAATGTGGACAAACACTCTGGGAATAGTAGGATAGGAATAGGAATAATAACTGCCCCAAAGGCTCTGTTTGGTTAGTGTATCACCTTTGCTCCCATTTATAAAGGAAGATATAACAAATTCAGTCCTTCAGTCTCAAAGAAGGGTAGAGAATCACTTGCTGCAGACTGTCTTGGGGCCAGTCCATGCATGTAACCGGTAGAAAGACTGTGGCTGTGGATCAGGAACAAGCACTGCTAAGGGAGAATGCTCCTGCCCAGGCCCCAAGGTGGCATCGACTCCAGCTGTCCAAAGCTTGGGAAAGCTCTCTGGGAAGAGACAAACAGCACTCTGCCCTCAAGGACTGCAGAAGACCCAGAACACGGCTCCATCTGCCCCACACGTATTCCAAAAGAAAACTCCTGAAAATCCTTCTTCATTACAGCAGGATTGTCCTTTGGGACAGAAATGTTTTTTTTCCCAGCACATCTGCATCACAGCAACAAGTACACAGAGATGAGTGCATTGACTAAATAGACTGAGACTGGCAAAGCTACCTTGAGTAAGAACTGGAGTTTCGGTACTTTGAGTCTCTACCTTCATTATCAGAACTGTACCCACAAAGACAATCTCTGCAAATGTAGCATTTTTCCAATTTGGGTTTCAGATTTATTGTTTAAAATTCTTTTTATGAAACCAGTGCTCTCTAATGCAATCTATCTGCTCATCTACATCAGCAAATCATAGTTTATGTGGTTAAAATCTGGTTGTATGAACCTTTGGTTTCTAAAATGTAAATTGCATATTTATTCTGGAAATTGAGGGATCCACTACAGCTTATGTTGGGGTGGGTTTTCTTTCATTTTACACATTTTCTCTCAAAGATGCGTGCCGCTATTTAAGAATGATGAAGTTAGAATAAACTAACAAAAGCAAAGAAGCTGTAAGCTAAGATTGATGATCTGTTCTTCACTCACGCTGTTGTGCCTAATTATTGCAGGACTACCAACCAGCTTGTGATAATTGCATATTGAAAATAGAGCTGTGGGGGGAAAGGAAATCATTGTTTTGGGTTCATATTACTTTCACTGAACTTTACTGGCATGCTTGATTCATATCTCCTCATAAGGTTTTGAGCTCATACACCCTGAAAACTCAAATACAAACCTGATGGCACCAGGAGCACAAGGCCAGTTTTCCTTCCAGACTATCTTCTAAAACATGATTATCTTCTTCCACTTCTTACCATGGATACAGAGTTATTGCTTCTTTTCATGAACTACCATTGGCCAATCTAGTTATTTCTGGAAGTGACACAAGTCAGTCTTGTTTCTGTTGTTAGACAGCATGTGAGAACAGGACAGGGCTATGAAGGGCAAGGTGCATTACACTCAGCAACTGCAGGTTTCTGCCAGCCTCTTTTTTACTGTTACCTGCAGTTCAAAAGCAGACATTTCTTTCCATTCTTTTACTGGATATGAGTACAGTTTCAGTCACAGAGTAGCAGTATGTCCAGAGGAGTTCAATCATTTTTACTCTCATTTCACATGCCTTGTCCAAAGCTCAATGTAGATGGTCAAAACACTTTGAGCCAGCAGTTTTCATTTGCTCAGTGAGCACGTGGTTCCAAGCACTACAGGGCCCCACCCCAGAAGAGAACATTAAGTGCTTGTCTGATAAAAATGCTAAATAATTAATCACAAATCCCCAAGCCATACAATGTGATGTAATTTCTTCTCCCTGATTTTGTTACGCTATTATTTATATCAGCATACAGCATTGATATAACAAATTTGTAATGAAGTCCCAGAGATGCTTTGATTTAATGTGGTTACAGGGACTATCATTGAAAGTGGCAACAGATAGCTCTAATGGATTTTCTACTTCCTTGTTTTCATCATCTGTAATAGACTTTAATCTGCCCTGGTCGGAACTGTAGGATGCCCACGTGTTCTTTCTCCAGACTTTAACAGATCTATATTTTATGGTCCGACAGTAAAAAGTAATTGCAGGGTTTATAATGTCTGTGTACCGCTTCAACCAAAAGCCATCCATTTAGAGGCTCCTGGAAAGTTGAGGTGTTTCAGATGCAAATGCATGAGCTGAGACCAGCCCTGGTCATGCTGTGGGCTGCTTAGCAGCCTCTTTTTCATGAGGGTATATTCCAGTGACCTAACTTGCATTTCCTTTTCATTAACACCAAAATAGAAAAAAAATTGGAAAAGCTGTGATTTAAGCTAAAGGATTTTGCTACTTTTTAACTCCTTTTATTGATTCAGAGGAAGCCCAGAACCTTGGAGACTAGCTCAGGAGATGCTGCCTGTCTGCTGGAGCAGCCTCTGAGAGCAGTGTGCAAGCACAGCTGCTCACCTCCTTCCCAAATCAAACCCTTCAGCTGCAGCTCACAGTTGACAAAAATCCAGAATCAGTCTTGACTCACAGGCTGACCTCAAATTAGCTTTCAGAAGCTTTCAGAAGCTGAGATTTTGACAATCTCACTGTAGGTAAGCAGGAACTAAGGCAATCAGAGAAAAACAAAATCACATTTTGTGTGTGTGCATTGAATGATGGAGTAATTATACCGTCTACCTCAAATGCTAGTGCTTGGCCAAACATTCTTACCTACACAGCTCTTTGAAGGACTGCTTTCTGCCACCATGGTAACAGCTAGCCCTGCAGTGAGAATTTGGCCCACAGAGCAGGAGAAGTTAATGGGGACTGGGCTTTCCAAAGGCACAAATACCCTCTAAACACCGGGTCTGCCATTTTCACCTCTTAAGACCAAGAACAACTCTATCCGAATGTTGTTAGCAATGTCTTTTTACTGCATGTTATAAATGCAGTAAACCTACTATTATCAGACTGGTTAATCTTACTTGCCACTCCAGGAAAAAAAAATCCAATACGCTGGATTCCACAGACACGACAGTACTTTGAAATACTTTGTTATCTTTCTAAAATATAATTAATAAGGAGAGTAGGGAATCCGGGAGAATCAGACAGCATTAAAATAAGCAAAAAACAGAAAGGTATATAAGTGGAGTTAAGCTGGATGAGTCTCAGCCATTTCAAAGACAGCATCTGTCAGAAGGAAGGTCCCCAGCTGAGAGACTGACAAGATCCAGTTGCAGCTGGCAATGACCCAGAAGTCACCTGCTAAATTATCTGAGACATAGTTTTTGTCCTAACATGAATTACATGGTCTTACTGATGAGTCTAATTATGAAGTGCTGTTGTTTATACGGTATAGTCCTTGACTGGGCTATACATTGACAGCTGCTGAGGAGGAGGAATGAATTGTTGATTTAGACTCTTAGCATCTTTGGATTCCCAAAAGGCATTCAACACAGAAACCTGTGTGTGTATAAGTAAGGGAAAAGGTGTGCCTAAGTCTCATGGAATCAGAGAATCCTTGTAATACTCTTGCTTTTTACTTTTAGAATAGTAACCCAAAACTACAGACTTACCTTGAACATTCAAACTCTAACTAGAAAACATGTGAATCAAACTGCTACCTCCAGATGAATTATTTATTGGCATACAAGTAATTGTCTTCCACACAAGAGATATACATTATCTTCTTGCATCCTTTTTTTTTCCCAGGTTAAATACTCATTCTGACATTGTGCAGCTGACTGTTAAAAATTTGTCACCAGCCTAGTTCAGCTCACTACTTGGAAAATAAGAAGAAATTTTCAGCTTGGAGCCACTACAAGGTCCAGTGGGGGCTTACTCTCTCTGCTGCAACCTTCCTTTGTCCTGGAAATCACCAAGCTGATGTGGTTCAGAAGCTGTTCTCAGCAGATCATTAATTAGCTCATGTGTTGTTAAGTGACAGTACATTTTTATCCCTATTTTCCAAATGTACTGTATCAGTAAAGGAAGAGCTGCTAAATTACATCTTTATATTGCAGTATCGCTAGCTGAATGTACCATAGCGCAGCCCTATATCGTTTCAAATTGCTCATGAGGAATCAGTGTGCTGGTACACAGACCTGATATGAGACTTTGGGGGATTAGCTCCTAAATATCACTAAGAAACAGGTGAACTCATCTTTATGAGGAAGAATGTTCTGCTTCTACAGTTCTGCAGCTGGAACACAGAGGGAACAAAGCAAAATGCAGCCTCAGAAAGTAAACAGAAAATGTGAGTTCTTGTGAGCACTGCATTATATTCCACCTTCTATACATACATTCTAGATAGGAAAAAAGTGATACCTTATCTATAAGGCCTTGTTTATTAGGTTGTGCTGTAAATAGCAAAGGAATACTGACAGAAGTGTCCCAAACCAACATGGGGGCTGGAGGTGGAAAGGGAAATCAAAGAGAAGGCTGCTAGATCAGATGTCCCCACGCAGCTGCATATGCCCTGACCAAGCCATAGGGCTGCAGACACAGAGCAGCAAAGTTCCCCAGGCACATCTAGCCTCCCTGCTATGGTATTCAGACCTTGGCAGCAGGAAAAGTGGAAAAATGCGTGAGTTTGGCATTTTGTACTTGAGTGGGAAACATCCAAAGAAGAGCTTCATGCTTTTCTAAAGGACTCACAAAGTTGTTTTTCTACCACCTTATAACGCTCCATTTAAAAGCACTGTTATTACCAAAGAGTGTGATTTGCTTCCAGCAGATCCTACCACCATGTACCAGTTACGGGAGTAGGGCACTCCTGGCCAAGCTCTTGCTTGCCTGTCTTGCACATGTGGGCAGATCTCTTAGCTTCTGAGAAGCTACATGAGGAACTGTGCAGAGAAGAATTTGGCCACATCGTGAATCAGAGAAAAAAACAATCCCTGGGGACAGATGCTCAGTTTGATACCTTGGCATGGCCTCACAGACTTGGAATGAACAGAAGGGTATGGCTGCATGAATATCCAAAGTGAAATAAAAGGATTACTGTAAAGCAGAAGGCAATAACCACAGAGAAAAAAAATAATGTTTATTGGGAAGCTCTTCCTGTTCTTAGACCAATATGAAAAGATGTTATATTGTACAGAGTACATAACTGAGTACTTGCTTTTGCTTACCAACCAAACCTCTAATTCAATATTTCTCATAAAAGGCTGATGATGGTATGCAACGCTTCACTCAATTTCAGGTGTCACTGACAGTAGCAGCTCCTACAATTGTACTTCACCCAGAGCCCCCCGTCCAGATATTACCAGTAAGAAATGTGTTAAATTCACTTCTTCAGAAAACAGGCTTTGCTAAGAGGTTACCATGAGCTTACAGATGTCCTGCAGTGTTCAAAATACATGGTGCAACAGACCAGGTCATTCTCCAATACACTTTCATTTCTTCTAGTCTCTCTGCCCCAGTTATTTTTGTAATTGCCATTTCACATCCCCTTCTCTTTCTGAGAACTACTCAGATTCTATGGTTTGGATTCAATGCATTTGAAGCCCAGGCTGTTGCTGGGCAGCCACTTCATGATAAAATTAGTCTTACAGCTCAGAAAAGGCACTCCTACTCCTTTCTTCTAACCATGCTATCTGCAGCTTCTCTTGCATTGGCTCCTGAGCCTGATGTGGCCCTGAGAAAAGCTATAGACACATGCAGAGCAGAAGCTACACGACTCACAGTTGGAGCACAGGTTCATGCATGCCACTGCAGAGGACCTCTGCTATTCCCTCAGAGAAAGCAAGATGTTATTTAGTTGTTTCTAAGCAAATAATGTGGTGTCTTTTGAGCCATTCAGCTACTGAATGGGAGCAGTTACTGGAGCAGTACTCTCCTGTGCTGTGAGGCCAGACTAACTTATACTTACAAAGAACTAGTAAAAAGGGTTGCATTAGTCTTTCATGCTTCCTCATGGACTCCGCCATGCTCCTCTCAGTGACTTAACTCTGCCTGGACTGAACACCCAATACCTTCATGCACAGAGGTTTTCCATCTGTAAGTTATTATAGTGTCCTCGTTGGTCCCTGCTTTTTATTTATCAATTTCTTCCCATTTCTTATTGTAAACTGTTTTATTTAAATGCCTCTCTGATGCCTACTTTGCCCAATTGCACCTTTCCCGTTCCCCACCCTTTCTTTTCAACACAGATCTGGGGGGGGAAGGGGGGAAAGTTGGCAGGGATTCAGGAGAGGATGGTAGTTGTTGTTATCATCTCTTTATTTTTTCCCACAATCTCTATTCCTCCTCTTTTCTGTGGCTGTAAAAGAGATACACAATTTCTCAGGCCCAGTAAAATACCATTCTTGACCTATATATTGTCTGCACTATGTGATATTTACTTGCAAAGTATGCTTCCCTATTTATCCCAAACCGAATATTCAAATACTATTTGCTTTCCAAATCCTTCATGTCCACAATTTACAGTGATCTCACAATGTAAATACTAATAGCTACATAAAATTTAATTAGAGGAAGATGGTACCTTACACTGGGTAGCTCAGTATAGCATGGCTGAAATTGACCTTTTTAACATAATTTTTTCTTAGTGCTGATTTGGGCAGTGAAACATTTCACATTGCTGGAGTTAGGCAAAGGAAATCAGTGACAGCAGTGACAATATGATCCTTTCCTGGTCATTTACCACCTTTTTCTTCCACAGAAAACTGAACATTCCAGATATGAGTAGACTCAGTGACCATGGAAGTCAATGGATACCTGTCAGCTGACATTAATGCTCAGACCCTTGATTACTTCCTTCTAACTAGGACAAAAATAACAAATTCCAAAACCTGCATAGCAGGTCAGAGGACATTTGGTGAGTGACAGGATCTTTAAAAGAATTCTCACTATTTCTGTGATACCTAACTGCTCATGCACACATCAACCTGTTTTCTCCAAAAAAATATAACTTCCCCTCAGCCCTGCTTTCTCTCTCATTGAAGATGGATCTTTCATGAAATTACACAAAACAGAATCACTGCTGCCTTTCAAAGCTCCCCTAAAGAAAAAAATGCATTTTACAGCCACATTGTCTACCAGACACAACACTGGATAGACACACGTGATGACCAAAAATCATGAGGTTTTCCCTAGAGTGTTGTAGTAGGCGTTAACAAGGACTCGGGATGTGACGCGGTAGGACCTCCCCTGCTCTGTGATGGAAATATGACGCATGCTTAAGGGGCGTAGACGAAGCAAGATGTGTACTTAAGGAGCTGTCGTGCTGTAATAAATGCCATTTGCTGCATCCTCATATTGGTGTTTGTGTCGCAATGGCCCTAGCGAGGGTAGATCACTAGCCCCCAGCGGAACGCACCTCAGATGCGGGAGCGACACTAGAGGAAAATTTTGCCAACAGTGAGATGTGAACAGAACTGTCAAATAGCATGTACTTAGTAAAAGTTGGAAGACTGAAGAGAAGATTTGCATGAACTCTTCCTGTTACCTTGCCACATTTCTAGAGACCCCTGTGTTCAAAGAACCCAAGGAGTGTCTCCAGTGCTTTCAAGACCTGTTGTTTGAAGATAGTCATCCAGGGAGCCAGGGAACCAAAGGTCCTGAAGTTCTAGATCTAACTGAGCTCAAGATCTGCAGCAGAGAGTTTGGATATTACTAAAACCTTTATTTTAATTGGGCTTCTTTGGATGATGGTGTGACTACCCATAGGAACAGGGTTGGGTTCTGAAAATCCTCTTTAGAGCAGTGGACATGTTGGATGGTCCCACTGGTCTGAGGCTTAGGACAGTCCCTGTCCCATCACAGGGCAGCCTGCAGGAGTGTGCTGCCAGGGAAAGTCAGACCTGAGAGCACAAACACCCATACACGTCAACAGACCCTTTCCTCAGCAGCAAAGATCACGAGAAGCAGGATCAGATTTTCTAGTACCCTCGTTCAATCCCTCTGAAACCATTTTTTCAATTGGTTCACATCTTCTAAACCTTTCCTTCTGTTTGACTCATAAATGCAATGTAAGGTTCATGTTTTTTGCCTTTTTCAAATAGCTTTTTGCAAACTATTTTATCCTGTGGTTTCAGCTGTGACAATTTCTCACTAGACCAACCACTGATGGCTATAATATTATTGTGTTTTTCTGCACTCATTTTGTTGTCTCTAGCTGGTATTTCTCATTGTACTGTTCAATTTGTAACAGGACTAACCCTTCAGCTTATTTGTGTACAGAGCTAGACACAATAGGGCCCTGTTTCATAATCGTGTTGAGGTAATGCCCAAGGCTCTCAGCAAGAAATAATAATAAATGACACAACACAACTGTGCTGAGTCACACCTTTTTAAAGCCCAGATCTTTTTGAGGGACACAAGAGCAGAGATAAAAACAGCCATGGGCAGCAAAGAGACCCTTCTGAAAGTAGCTCCTGGTAACCATTCAAGTCAGTGGCCATAGTCAGAACAATAGCACAGCTGTTAGATAAATGGGACACTTATAACTACACAGAGAAAACCTACAAATTTCAGCAACAAAACCATTAGCCTTTACTACATGAGTGGTACAGGACCTGCTGTTTCAGTAATGTTCTGCTGGGTCACATAAACCCTGTAGGGAAAACACAGCAAGGTCTGGCATCCATCCATTACTCCATCTGTTTAGGGGCAGCTGGGAAACTACCCTGTTCAGACCTCAGACTTGGAGATGCTTTAATGGTGTAGCCAGTGTCAGTATATGAGAACTGTTACATGACCAGTGTGTTCACAAGCTTCAGTTTGCATCTAATACCTTATATCATCTTTCATTAATAATTAAAATAAAAGCTCTAATTTTTTACAGCTGCTTCAATCAGTTCTGCTCCTAGGCTATAGTCTCCCAAAATACCAAAATCACAGATCATCATCACCATTTCTGAATCATCTCTTTAGCTCGTGATGGTATTCAGTGCAGTCCTTTCACCAGGAATTTAAAAACTGTCACATACCTGTTTTCTACCTAGTGACATCAGTAACCCACATTTCCATACAAGACAGGGTAAAGTATATTCTGAAGAATAAATGTTGTACGCTAAGGTAACATCAGTGGAGACAAATCAGAACATATGTTAAAGATGGCACAAACCCCTGGAACTAGTGTTTTTTCTTTCCTAGGGCTTTGCTTTTGGTTATGTATTAGAGGTTTTTTTAGGGGGATTGTGATTTTATTTTATTTTAACCGTAGTAGGTAGTCCTCCTAATTTGTTATGACTTAAAAAAATAAAAATAAAGAAATCTAAAAAAAAAAAAAAAAAAAAAAAAAAGCAACCTAGGAATAAAAGAATTTTATCAAGTAAGTTCTTCCACATATTTAGTTTCCATGATCTAATATTCCCCTCATGTTCCAGCACAGCTCTGTTCTCTCTTGATGAGGTCAGGGCTGAGGAAGTCTATTAGAAGGTGGTTTCATTTCAAGGGCAAGGCAAACTGAAGACCACTTAGTTCCCAAGACAATGTTTCTTCAGTTTGATGTGCTTGTAAACAAGCCAGAAACTAATGAGATCACTGAGGAAACCAACTCTCCTTCATTATAGATCATCAATAATATTCTAGACAATGTTGAAAATAGTTCATATCATGCTGCCTCACTAACTTGTGTTGTAATCTTTTAGTGTAGTTACTGTGGACATTGTTTGTGGCAATATCTTGAAAAAGCAATCAATACTTGCCAAGGGTATGCTTTCCCACCTGTTTATTTTATTATCCAGTCAGTGGGAACGGCAATCATTTAAGGTCATTTATGCACTGATATGTTGCTAATGATGAATATAGCTAGGAAGGATCAAGACTGTTCCATGCTGAGTAATACGGAAGAAAATATGCCCAAATTGCCACCATTATAGCATCTGAAGAAATTCTGCATACAATGAAAAGTAAGAGGGAAGTGGACTTCCCCTCCCCCCCCCCCCCCCCCCATCCTACAAATAAAAAGGTAGCCACAAATATTGAAAAGAAATGAACCATCTACAAAGTGGACCAAGCTTGTATGAAGGAAAGAAAAGAAACAAACATTTTAATGATGTGGGAGTTTGGGTTTTGTGACAGCAAGATAAAAACTATTTGATTTCGTGGACCTGGCAATTGGTACTCCCTCCACCTGTTTTTGTATTGGTCTGTATTTTATGTTTGCCAAAAATATCAATGCTGAAGATGTAAGATTTTGTTTTATGTCCATATATTATAAAGGAAATGGAGAAAACCAATCTACCAATCCAGTGGCTGATCCTTAATGTTCATTCTTGCTTAGAATTCCTTCTGTCTGCTTCTCCCGCACTTCTGAGAAACCATGAACTGTGTCACCCCCAGGAAATACAACAAACCTTAAACAGGAGAAATAGAAAGTCTTATAGAGCATCTGGGAAATGCTCTGAACAATGCTACCCATCTCCTGCGGCAAAACATTGCAGCAGAGACAGGCGCAATACAGGTGGAAACTACTGGCAGAGTGATACTGCAAAATACATGTGACTGCAGAACCAAAAATGGCTGTTTCTCTGACTGGGGGGACTGAATACAAGAGCATACTTGTGCAAAGCGCAACAATATACTGGCAATACTGTGCAGGAGCAAGAACAAGGCTTATGCAGCAAAAAGAAAGCAAATGAATATATCATCTAAAATAACAAAGCTAAGTTAAATATATGTTCACTGCTGTTGAGTTACTGCCTGATGATATTAAAGAGAAATTTTCCTTTTGTCAAGAACAACATTTTTTTAGAGTCTTCCACATAGAGGCTAAATTTCTTTTAAGAACTTCAAAATAAAAACAACATTGATACAGATAGCCATGGAAGACACTGGACTGAGTAAACTAGCTTTGTCCAGTAGCTGAGGACAAAGAAAGGACTAAGGCAGACAGACAACAATCACTCAAACTGGAATTAGCCAAGACACAGCAATAATACTCAGCTGGTAGGTGGATATGTACAACCTTATAAAAAGTCAACTAATCACACTATGATTCACCTAGATGGCAAACTTGTTGTAAACAAACTCTTGCCTTTTTGAACTGAATTAAATCAAGCTGGTCAAGAGTAGTGTGCTCCAGGGGTCAGTATTGGGATTGGCCCTGCTAATGTCTTTATTGATGATCTGGATGAGAGTGTTGAGAGCACTCTCAGTAAATGTGCAGATGACACCAAGCTGGGAGAAAGTGTTGATCTGCTCTATAGAGGTTCTTACAGAGGGAGGGGTAGCCTGGATTGATGGGCTGAGGCCAATTCAGTGAGGTTCAGCGTGACCAAGTGCCAGGTCCTGCACTTCAGTAACAACAAACCCATGCAATGCTACATTTGGGGCAGAGTGGCTGGCAGGCTGTGCAGAAGGAAAGGAATCTGGGTGTGCTGGTTGTGTCTAAGGAAGAGCAGTGAATCTGTGGGGTCTGGAACTTATGGGGTGTGGCTCAGGGAACTGGGACTGTTCAGTCCGGGGAAGAAGAGGCTCAAGGGAGACCTTACCACTCTATATGGCCACCTGAAAGGAGGTTGTGAAAAGGTGAGGGTCAGCTTCTTCTGCCAGGTAACAGTGATAGGATGAGAGGCAATGGACTCCAGTTGTGCGAGGGTAGTTACAGGTTGGATGTTGAGAAAAATCTCTTCTCCAGAAGAGTGATGAGGCCTTGGAACAGCCCACCCAGGGAGGTTGTGGAAAAGAAACACCCTTTTCAAGAACCATGTAGATATGGTACCACCGGACATGGTTAGTGAGCGTGGTGAGGATTGACTGGTGGTTGGACTAGATGGTCTTTGTGGTCTTTTCAGACTTTAATGATTCCATGGTTCTGTGACTTGATTTGAGGTGAGGTGAGTAAGGTGGGTTGAGAACAGGCTGACTGGCAGAGCACAGAGGGTCGTCGTTGGCGGTGCAGAGTCTGGTTGGAGACCTGTAAGTAGAGGTGTTCCCCAGGGGTCGGTCCTGGGTCCAGTCTTGTACAACATCTTCATCAATGACCTTGACGAGGGGATAGTGGCCACCCTCAGCAAGTTTGCTGATGATACGAAGTTGGGAGGATTTGCTGACACGCCTGAAGGCTGTGCTGCCATTCAGCGAGACATGGACAAGCTGGAGAGCTGGGACAAATCCAAACTCTGCTGTTGCTCTGAACCATTTCATTCTTTCAGCCAGTGCAGTCTAAGCCATGTTAATTTTGTCTGTGTGATTTCCTCCAGCTTATCATCGGATCTCTAACCCACAGTCAAATTGAACAGCAAGAGTTACAAGCGAGGGAATGAAAAGCTTTTATTATGCCTGTGCATCACTCCTTCTTCCTACCTCCCAGCCCCATCTCTCCTCAGAATCAATCCAAAACTATGGAAGTAGAATAACAAGTTAAAGAGTAACAAATAGGGAGTATGGAAAAAGCCCGTCATAAAATGAGGTTACTCATACCAGCATGAGGAAGCAGTGTGATTATACACACTTAACACAGAAAGATAGAAACAATAGGATTACTCACACAATCTCAAACTCTAATGAGGCGCATCACTTACACTCCCACAGCAACCTGGAGAAAGAACAAGAATCAAATCTGCTGTTACCCTAATAAGGACTTGGCAAAATGGTTGCAGTTGACATGTCCTACTTACTTATCACATGCCACAAGGCTGCTAGGGAGTGCAGGGTTGGGTTTCTATATATGCTCTCCAACCCAATGGAGAGGGGAAGTGAAAATACATGTGGTGATTCTTCTAGCCACCTTCAGCTCCAGTATCGTCCTTAACATAACCGATTCAAAAATGTGGGTATAAAGGCAACAGAGGAAGCTCACAGGTGGTTATACTCAATCTTTGAAGATCACATCTCATATATTATTTTAAATTATTGGTGACACTCTACAAACAAGCCATTCAAATAAAGACAGAAAACAGGATCAGTCTCCCTAAATACACTTCTTCAGCTGGACCTCTTAAAAAGAGCAAGTGCTGAATCGACTTCAGGTCTTTGTGACTGCGAAGGCAATATCTGTAAATGGTACAAATGAAAGGAACCATGCTGTTTGAAATTACACATCTGCAAAATTTTGTAAGATCTATTTTTGTAAATAGATTTTGTACTACATGGTAGATTTCCCTCCTGGATGGACTTTCTTGTGTGACATTGAGAAAGCAGCTGGGAGCCTCCCAGATACAGTATCTTTCAGTTAGAGAGGTTTCAGGCAGATGAAGTGTTCTCTTCTCTATACGCAGGCAGGAAGGAACCCTAAGCAGCTTCACTGCAGATGAACCAGCAATGCATCAATGCAGGTTAGGGGCTGACCTGCTGGAGAGGAGCTCTGTGGAGAGGGACCTGAATGTTCTGGCGGGCAACAGGTTGGCCATGAGCCAGCAGCATGTCTTTGTGAACAAGAAGGCCTGTGGTATCCTGGAGCTTGGCCAGCTACTCTACTCTACTCTGGGGAGGCCACATTTAGACTATTGTGTCCAGTTCTGGGATCCCCAGTTCAGGAAAGACAAGAATCTCCTTGAAGAATAGTCCAGTAGAGTGCCACAAACATGACAAAGGGCCTGGAGCATCTCCTGTATGAAGAACGACTGAGTAATGTGGGTCTTTTCAGCCTGGGGAAAAGAAGACGAAAGGGAGATCAGATTAATACTCTTAAATATCTAAAGAGAGGTGGGAGGCAAATGGGACCAGGCTCTTATGAGTGATGTGTATTGATAGGACAAAGAGTAATGGTCTAAAACTTGAATATAGGAAGTTCCATACTAACATGCAGAAGAACTTATTTACAGTAAGGGTGATGGAGCACTGGAACAGGCTGTGCAGGGTGATTGTGGAGTCTCCTTCTATGGAGATACTCAAGACCCATCTGGATGCCTACCTGTGTGCTCTATTGTAGGGAACCTGCTTTTACCAGGGGGTAGGATTCGATGGTCTGTTGAGGTCCCCTGCAGCCCCTGTGATTCTGTGTAACACAAAAAGGATTTGTCCTAGTTTTCTCAAGAGCTGAGTTTCCTTCTCAACAGCTTTTATGCTCCTGTTTGAGTCTTCAGGTGAGCAAGCACCGCACTGAATACCTGCTCAAACTCTCCCTCTCCAGGACAAGAAATTAAGTATGTTCTTAAAAGCTTTCCAAAATGAAGGTGATTTCTCACCTGAGATATACCTCATGGGAAACTCCAAGATTTCAAAATCTGTAATCATTGATTCTGATTTCTGAGACTGAAATACACAAAAATCAACAGTTTACTTCAGGCTTACAAAAATGCTTTTCTGTAACTTCACATCGTTTTAAAATTTATGTGCTACTGTAAAAAAAAAAAAAAGATAAATCTAAAATATAAGCATTGAAATAAAACATACAGTGTGAACACAATTCATCTGATTTATAATACTTGTGCATTACATACATTTTAATATTATATATTATATAATAATAATAAGCATTGTTAAATATTTCACGGAATATTGTTAAAATTGTGTTCTGTCAAAATCATCAATTTGTGTTGATTCAGATCATTCTAGTTATGTGTTCATTCAATTCAAGACTTTGTGTGCTCTTCCCATCCATCCCTTCTCTGCTGAAAAGCTTTCCTAATGCTTTCTATGGCATCATGATAACTTACTTGTAGCATTTCTATTTAAAATTTCCTTCCCTTTTATTGAAATCATATATTTTTTTTTGCTCCTTGCCATTCGAACACCAACATCATCATCAGAAAGCTGTTTTTTATCTCCTTGAAACACTTCAGTATGAGTAATTTCAAGGAAAATTACGCATAAGACCCCTCAGTTTGTGCCCCCATCACTGCTTGAGCTCTCCAAACATATAACTTGAGCACAGAGATTGACCCAAACTTTTTGCAGCCTGTTGGTGTTTCTGGTTATTCTCATCCCTGATGTTACAATACACCCTGAAAAGCAGTGTTTAATTGATCAAACAAGAAAAACAAATGCTTCCCCAAGGCAAAAATTCCATGAGCTTTTTGGATGCTTTCTATGAAGTTAACAAGCACTTCTGTCAGTACTTGGAAGTCTGACACCCTGTTTTTTGAATGGACTGAAGTATAGAAGAGAAAGCTTGAATAGGATTTTACAACAATTTCAACATGCTTAAGGTCAATTCAGACTAAAATAATACTTGTTTTATAACATTATTCATAAGAAATGAAGTTTGTAAAACAGATTTTATTCTCAAAATGCAATAAATCCTGTTATAGAAGTAGCGCTAGGAAAATAGAATGAGAATTATTGTTACATACTAAACTTACAGAAAAGAGTATCAGACCATGCTATTGTAACCTTATTTTTAATGCATTTACGTTTAATGTTCCTACAACCAAACTCCATACATGTGGAAACATTAAGTGCAGCTTATGGACTTCTAGGGGCACAGTGCAGCTGCAGGGCTATAATCCACAGGTGATCCAAGCACAGGAAAGGAAAAGGGCTCTTATTGTAATGCCAATGTCAATTAATGGCTTCATGCTGATATTGTGTAGGGGAATATAAGACTATTGAGAATAAGACTAATACTGGTTTTCCCTGATCAAACGAAAAACATGAAACCCGAAAAATAAAATCAGAACAGCAGTAACAGTAAAAAACCTCTTCAACTTCCCAAGGTTTTTTGCAATGGCAAAACCACTGGCAAGCTGGAACTCAGATCTCAAAGTCACTGAACACTTGAGTGTATCCTCGCACTGTCTTCAAGATAAATGAATTAAAGACATTCAGGTGTATCATGCATGAATTTCCCAGATTTATCCTTGCTATTGTCCCTTAGGGGGGGACCATTCCAGGAAGAATGTTGTTCTTCCTGGAAAACATGAAACACTAAACTTGGAAGGAAGAGACACCTGACTGGTACAGGTTTTGCTTACTCACGAGCTGGTGTTTTTCCCATCATATCTGAGATGCATAAGTACTCTGGCATGCACAACTATCTGAAAGCTAAATGCTTAATACACATGGTCAAAACATAAGATTTGAGATTTTAATTTCATGATGTTATTAAAAAAAAACAAACACCAAGAATTTGGTTTCAAACTCAGCAGTTTAAATAGAAATTCAGCTCACATTCAGAAAACAAATAAGAAATAGCAACCTATGTTGCCCAGTCTGCATGATATCAGGCAGAGTTAATCCTAACTAAGTTAAATTGAACTCCTGTTTCCCTAGGGTAATCCAAGCCTGTTGAGAACAGCCTCAAGGTAACAAACTCCAGTACAATCAAAGCACAAGTCTTCCAGCCCTTGCCTGTATGTAGTATTTGTCTAAATTGCAGGCTAAGAAAATAACTTTACTTCTTGATCTGCAGATGAATATCTGCTGGAAAATCTGATAAGCAAGATGAATGTTCATTCTGGAGATACTACTGGGAATATTTCCTTAGAAGATGATCAACTTAATCAAGATTCCCTTAGAATGCCTGGGCTTAACTCTACAGACATAACAACTACATTAACTTACACTGTGAATTTCTCAAATACACCTAAGTAACCTAGGTTTTTCAATACTGCTCATTTTTGACAGAAACCTAGAAAATCTGCTCCTCTGGGTTTTGGTTTTGAACAAAAATAACATTTTAGGTCAAGTTTTGCCCTCAACCATATTCATATGTAGTAGAGACTGTGCTTTTACAGGGGTTCACTTTCAAGGAGCAAATGCTTTTCAGAAATCTGAACAGAATTCATCAGGAGAAAGTCTACTCACATTAAAGCCTGGAAGATATTCATTCATAACCCCTAACCTATGAACTCACCATTAACATCCCAAATATGCAAAAAAGCAACTCTGAATGGTTGTTTCCTATTATTGGCCACTAACTACAAATTAGTAAGACTACCAAACGTCTTTCCGATTTTTCATGAATGAGTGGTATATCTAGAAAAGATACTTTCATTTAATTTTCAATAAGGCTAATCATAGAATCACAGGATCATGTTATTTACTGCAAGTATTCAGAAGTGCAAAGTGTTTTATAAGCATTCACAGAACCCTTAAAGTTTTACAATTTTAGTTCAAATGATTGTGTACTGGAAAAGTCAAAGCCGGAAGTGTTTTGCTCATAATTTTCTTGTTTTAAAAGTATGAGACAACGTGAATGAAGACAATTCCATAAAAACTACATGAACAATTACATAATTTGAACCAGCACAGGTAGGCAAACAAATGAAAAACAGAAAGTAAAAGCTAGTAATTTAAAACAAATGTAATAACGGTAGAACAATTAACCCAAATTAATACCTACAATGCCAATAACAAGATACTCTTCTGTTCTCTGTGTAATAATTTGTAAATTCTAGTTTTGCTTAGTGATGTGCTTATCCCATGTAATTTGGAGCGTTTAAAATATGAGTATTCTTGGCTTCAGCGTTTTTTCATATGGAAACAAAAAAGATTTGCAAAATTCACATTCTGATACAAACTTGAATTCAGATCACAGCCTACAGAGTCTTTACGTACTCAGATCTACAGTTCAGCTTTTTGACTGCAATGTATATGCAATCAGAAAATAAGTAAGTAAAAAGACATTCTCTAAACTAGCTGCATGAGGTTTCCCAACACAGTTTTCTGGCTTTTAAAGGTAAATCTACTTCATCAATATAGCAAATCTCTTTGAAAGTGTTTTGAAAGAAAAAAGAATAGTGTTGCTGTATCATGGGCAGGATGTTGAACAAAGATATTTTAGTGGTGGCAGTGGTAAACATCTCTCACCAGATCTATTTAGTAGTTATGCTTAGATAGCAATAAAAATGAAGGATGGATGATTATTGATTATGGGACAAAGCCCAGACTGGTGTCTGAACCGTTCAGTAATCTGAACTATGTAGACTACTGGACGCTCATCTGTGGTACACAGTACAGGCTATGAGTTTAATGGAAGAAGTTATTACAAACAATGTCTCTTCTGCTTTATCTCAGCTGAACAAATGCAGCCACCACAGTAAATCAGTATTAGGTCCAAACTGAAACTGCTGCTACAATCAGCAACAGTAAGTACTGCAAATTAATTGAGATATCTTTGAAAGAGTTTTTAATTTGCACAGTTCCTGCTTACTTAGCATTGTCAATAAAATTTGACACAGAAAAGAATTTTTACATTCACTCTCATATCTTATTTTAGTAGAAAACAATTATCATTGAATCTACCTTCCATTCTTTCCCAAAAACTCTCTGTATTGTTTTCCTTTGCATCAAGTAAGATTGTAGTTTTGCTGTCATTAGAATCAACTCACTACGTATATTTGAGAATTACCTTAGTTTTGCGATGTCATTCACTATACAAATTGATTCCGAAGTGTCTATTTGTTTACATAACTACAAACAGCCTGTACCAGTTGACAGAAAGGATTTCTTGGACTTGTGCCCAAATTCTGACCATGGTCTCCTCTACAGATCTGCAATTCCACTCACACTACAGGGGATGTATAAAGAGAAACATACTCCTCCAGCTTTGTAGAAACCTTACTGCATCTTTTAAATAACACCTATTTGTTTTCACATGATTTAAGCTGTATGCTGGTCAGAGTGTAGCACACAAAAATTATCATGAACGGAAGAACAGTCTTGGTGTTATCATCTCTGAACCCTGAAGCGTCTGGAAAAATCCCTCTTTATCTCTTACATTTTTACCTGAACATTAATTACATAGAGGAGCTTTCAAAGGCTCAGCAAAAGAACTTGTTTATCAATAATGCAGACTTCTTTGGCTCATGGAGAAAGAGGTAGTTAGTTAACTACAGCGTTATGAATAAACATTGAGAAGATGAAAGCATAACTGCTGTCCCCATGTTATAGTGCCTACTGGCTTGAGACTGGATATTCACCCAAAGCATTTTACTTGCTAAGGGACAAAATCTTTGGGAAATGATGTCTAAAAGCACTCCTCAGTTTCATCCAGCAGCAACACAGAGTTAAATAATGTGTCTCTGAGTCATAAAATATGAAGCTGAACACCACAGCTGGCTGCAGGTTCCTTCCTCCACTCATGCCTTAATTGTGCAATCGATAATAAAGCATTTACATCAATAATTTCCAAGTTGTTAGCTCCAAGTCAACAGTAACAGAGGAAGCTTTGCCAGTTCTGCAGGGCTGTGTTTTCATAATGGTTGTGTTCTGCCTAGAGTGCATCAATCTATAGATCAGCACATCTGAAGAGAAAATCCACGGGATTTTCCCATGAAACTATATTTTGTTCCAGCTCCTTTGGATACAGGCTGCTTTCTCTTGAACTTGCTCAAGGAAAAAAATCTCCAAACCTCAGAAAAGTATTTTGATCTATAAATAATTCAGACAGAGCAGGGGTCTCTGAGTTTTTCCAGCACAGCTCTCTTGCTTTTCCCGTTCCTAAAACTGTTTCCAAATACAAACCATTGAAACAGTTCAAAAATATACACTGTTGTGAGGAGATGAAGGTGAGTCTGTATAAAGAGAGCCAGGTGAGGAGAGAGTAAAGCAGAGGACCAGGAGGTCGGTCCCTTCCTCAGCAGCATCCCTTGGCTGGCTGCAGACAGCCTTTGCAGCAGCCCTGAGCAGAGAGAGGAGCTTTTCTGTCAAGTATGTGAGTCAGACAGATGCTGCTGCTGCTGCTGCTTGAAATCGTTTTGTTTACAGCAATGGGAAGGGAATTGCTAGAGCAATTAAAATAATTTGTTGTTTCATAATACAAGCCATACCAAGAATGACTGTTAGCTGCATTTCAGTCTCAGGTACTTGAAAACAAACAAACAATCAATCAGAAAAAGTAGCTTCTAATTTCACAGAGGATTTTTAGTAAAAACAAAAAAAACAAAACACAATTTAATGCTCTTAAATCTCAGGCGCTGCTGTGCCTGGCAGACACCTGGTTCTCATTCTTGTTAGGGAGGAGCAGCCCCTTGCTGGGCCAAGTGGTGGCTGCAGGTGGACCCGTACCACCCACCTGAGGTTTCACTCCTTGTTGAAGGCTGTGAAGCCACAGGGAGCACACGTATACCTAAAGAATGAGAGAAGAGGTGAAATATGAACCTGTCACCCACTCATCCTTACCAAGGCAGCTTCTTGGCAGTGCGCTTTCAGATCTGTGGTGGGACACATAAGAGACACATTTCAGCAGTCTGACATCCATTTAATGGTTTCTCCACAGGCTTCACGAGTAAACACTGGGTTTGCAACAATGATGTCTCAGTTAAGGCTTGACTGGAACAGAAAGGGGAGATTTGTTTTATTCAGTTTTTAGAATTTTCTGACTGTATGTCTGCTGGCTTTGCATGGCAGAGTTGGAGCCCAAATAGATTGCACCTGATGGTGAAATATGTACCTGTCAAATCCAGAAATAACACCATGACACTGATATGATCCATCACAGTCAGTGTTTCTCAAGATCCAACTGTTTACAAGGAACTTTCCAAGCAATTTGTAGGGAAAATATAATGATCTTTCTCTCTCGCACACAAATCTACAGTTCCACTGAGAAATTCTGAAGAGTCGCATTAAATAATGTATGAGATGCTCATGGACATTTTACAGCAGGAAAACGTGAAATCTACAGAATTAAATATTTCACCACGAGTTGTTCGTTCAGTCCTTTTGTTTGTTATCTGTTTAGAGAAGTAAATTAATCTTCCAAAGGACCCTTCCATGCAGTGGGGACTGTGCCCACAGCCCTGTGCAGCCCGTTCCATGCCCACCGCCCTCTGGTGCAGACCCTTTCCCTGACCCCCAGCTGCCCCTCCCCTGACACAACCCCATTCCATTCCCTCGGGCCCTGTCACTGTCACAGAGAGCAGAGCTCAGCGCTGCCCCTCCGCTCCCTGTGAGGAGCTGCAGCCGCCATCAGGCCTCCCCTCAGGTGCATAATTCGGTACTTGCACTGTTAAACTTCATGTGGCTGGTGATGACCCAGCCCTCTAACTTGTCAAGATCTCTCTGCAAAGCCCTTCTACTCTCGCAGGAGTCAAGACACCTTGATCCTCCGAAGGCTCAACAGAGGTTCAAATATTCTATAAATACAGTGTACCAATAACAGCTTCCTAGTGCTTTCTTTCTGGAAAAAAAAAAAAAAAAGAAAAAAAAAAAAAAGATGACTTAACACAACACAACACAATGAAATATGGAGCTTTTCCATAACTATGCATAGGAAGGCAAATCCGGTAAATACTATGAAGGTTTTCTTTCAGTTTCGTCTGTGTGGATCAACCAGACTTTTCAGACATCAGCAGAAGAAAAAAAAACCAAAGCAGCCTGACAGCAGAGTTGTGTTTGACCTCACAGTCTAGGCAGGGCTGGTTGTGGACAAGAAGACTTGCAACAAATATTCATTGCAACCAACATCCATGGCCTTCAGCAAATGGTGTACATAAATTCTAGAGGTGGCATTATACTGATTAGAACAAGGAGAGGTCCTACAAGGTACTAGTGTACTGAAGGTCACTCCCTTTGGTCTCATTAAGGAATCCGCATCATTCTTGATCTCCATGCAAGGACTACCATACCTGCATCTCTTACACGGTGTTAATTTAATTAAAATTATAGTAAATCCTGAAAACACAATGTTTCTATGAGTTTTTAGGATACAGTTTATAGTTATTCTAAAGAAGATAAATTAGATGTTAGCTTATGCATTTGCATGTATATTTTGTAGCATGACTTCAATTTAACCACCAAAATATTAGACATAACTGAATTAAAAACTAAAGTAGTTTAAATGAAATGTATCCTCCAGTGTTATTTTTTATTTATAAATTATTTATAAATTATTATGCAACTCTGAATCAGTGAAACTTATTTTAATTGATTAATATTGCATAAGGTCCGTATTAAATCTCTTTTCTAGATATGATCTGCATTTTAAGATGGAATAAAACTCCATAACTCAGTCTTATTTATAATAAATATTTAAGCAAACATATATCTTAGGAATTAAACATCATTAATGGTAATGGTAAGGACACAGCTTATGAATTGTGATTGGAAATCTCTTTTCCATGTGCTAAGAACACCAGACAGAAGAAAAACACTGACAATTTCCAACATAAAACATCACAGCCTGATATTCCACTACTTTAGGAAGAAGTTAAGAGTGTTATTGTTTGTTATTTTATATTTGCCAGTTTGTTATTTTAGCAGTCATCAGGAGTGGTGTCACACCTGTTACCCTGAAACAGGGGAATTCCACAGCCTTTCCTCCAGACCTGAGCATCCAGCTCTCCAGCTGCTAAAAAGCCACTGGAAATGTACATCTGTGAGTCCGGCACAAGGATCTCTCATGCAGAAAAGCCTTCACCTCCTCCGCTGTGGGTGCAGACTGAGGTTTACCTCTTTGACAGTATGGATGTATTTAGAACAAAGCTAACTTGGTAAAACATACATTCATAGCTTGTGTTCTAGGCTCAGAAAGCACTTGGGGATCATTCTATTCATTGCTTTATTTTTTGTTGCAGATCTATCTGTGCTACTAAATGCTGTTGGAACCACATGCCCTTTTGCAGCTCCCAGAGTACAAATCCTTTTGAAAATAAAAAAAGGCAATTAACAAATTGCAAAAGAAATATGCCATCATGGGAAATATGATTCTACATGTACGTTAGAGAAAAAAAGGAACATAAATCTGATCTTCACTATGGTCACTTAAGTTAATAACACTATTTCTATACATAGCACTAATTACTTGCTTCATATAGCTGCTGGATTGGTACCAATAACAAAAGGAAAGATTTAAATTGGAAGGGGCAAAGAGAAGAAGGAGTAATAAAGAAAAAAAGAAGCACTCCATACTTTTTCCTCAAATATCTTCTGCTTTCTTTCATTTTTTCTGCTTTCTTTCCTTTTTATCAAAGGTTTCCTCCCTGTAATCACAAATCTAATCCATTATTTTAGTAACTTCTGTCTTTAAGCTTGGGATTTTTTTTCTACTTACTCTCACCAATTGCAACAGAAAGAAAAAAAAAAGTGGGGGGAGGCTTTACTATGAAAAATTAGTGAGCGACACCCTCATACTGAGCAAGAATGCCACTTTTTGGGGGGCAGGGACCTTTGATTTTTTTGGAGAGCCATGTAGTGCTTCACTTACATCTTTAGAGGAGAGCCAGCATAGCTGAAGGAGTGAGCTCAGGGCTCTGCTCAGTCTTGTGACTCATTAAGTGGTCCATCAGCTGGGCTTCACAGGGTCACGTTTGCTGCCGACCCAATGAAGGGCATTGAAGGCACTGCCATCACATGTAGTACCTGAGGGCATGGTATGATCCAGAGGAGGTGGTGGAGTGGGCATAGCTCCTGCTGGCAGCGGTTGAGGAAGGACAGAAGAGAGCTGAGCAACCTCTGAGTCACATCACAGGACACGAGACAGTGTGATCTCACCAGGCATGTGATCCCTTTCCTCTATGGGAGAGGGAAGTAGACCATGGATGTCAAGACCAGATGTTAGCCCCTGTTCTAATTTAATCAATCCTTATGGCTTACGATGATGGACAGGATGCAAAAATCTCAACTTCCCTAGGTGGTGATGTTAAAATTGAAAGGACTGACAGGCAGTCACACTGAATTTTAACTGGGAAACCAAGGCTCTTTATACAGAAACCACTAGTCATAAACATGAAACTCCACACTATTGTTTTTTACAGTTTTTAAATGTAAAGGGGCATTTTATGGCTGCCGGACTTCAGTCTGTACACTTTATACCCAGAAAGGAAAAAAGTGGTCTGTAAACACTGCAGATGGCAGAGGGTTTTTTAAACTAATGGGAAAGCATAGAGTAAGATCCAACATCTGGTAAGTATGCTAACTACATGCAGGAGAAAAGGTATGCATTCCTAGAAGTAAGGATATCTAACCAAATTACTTACTTAAGGCTGCACTGGATTCTTTCTCAGGCAAAGCCTTGAAACTGAACCCGCACACCCTACTAACATAAGTCAGAGGCTCAGCATAGAAACCAGCTGATAAAAATCAATGACTTTTGTCAGACAAGATGTTCAAAAATGGTTCTTTCTGGGATTAAAACTGTATGCCGAGCATTCAATTCAAGTGACAAAAAGGGAGAAGTATTTAATTTGGAAATTCTTCAATGAAATATCTCTCTTTTACTCTATCTATCTCTTTCAAAACATGCCTGCTCATGAAGAAACTTGATGTGGCCTTAGTGTTTGTACAAATGTTTAGTGTTCACAAAGTGTAAATTCCTATTCTTATGTCCTCCAAAACAGTTAGAAGTTGTTAAGGCTCCAAACTTTTAACAGAATAAATCAAGTCAGAATGAACAAATTAGAAAGATTAATCAGACAAGAGTTGTGAAAACTTACTTCTGATGCTGCTCAAAAAATAGCTCTGGTCAATATTGAGGTGTTCATTCTACCTGCCATCTCACAAGTAAGCTCACTGACTTCTGAGGTCATACACAAATACTTCTGGTATGAATCTAAGGCTCTCATAAATGAATTCCTCAATTCTCATAGAAGTGTTATTCCAGAGATATTTGAAACTCTTAGGAGTGTTCTGGTAAGTCCTGAAATGAAAACTGTTTTTATAGTATGCCGTTAGAAATAATCACATTTGCTTAATGTCAGAAATGCAGTGCAGAATATTACACATGACAGTTTTTCTCCAAGTTTCTACAATTGCATGTGCCTCCATAACAAGCAACAGAATGCCCTTTTCAGTATTTTAGATTTGAGTGCTGGATGTTTTATACAATAGCCTCCCATGTTTTAGAAGAGTCCAACGTAATCCGTGTTTCCCACTTGAATTACATAGGGACTGGGGTAAATGGCATGGGAAATATCTAGGCTGTATTACAGCAGTTGACTGATATTCTTACATCATTACAAGAGATTAATTCAGAAAATTAATGTAATGAAGTTTTAGTCAGGATAACAAAACTCTCTGTTTAAGTGTGGGATCTAGAGATCTGTGGTTTGATAACCTGGAGTATATGGCATGTAAATAATATGCCTTGTCTTGCTCTTGCCATCACCCTCACACCATTCTAGATTTTGACATTTTTGGGAATGGATAAAAATTGAAGCGACACTGCTATGGACAGAATGACTTTGGGTTAGTGCCTGCAGTATAGTTGCATTGCGGGCTGTAATCATTCACGTGGCAAGGAATTACACAGTAACGGTTTTCACTTTTGTAAGCTACTCTTCTAGCAGATGATGTACCTTCCTGTACAGTCTGACCTTGAATCTCTCCAGGAGTTTCAAGACCACCTCTCTGGGCAACCTGTGCCAGTGCCTCACCAACCTTACTGTAAAACACTTCTTCCTTATATAGAATCTAAATCTCTCCTCTTTTAGTTTGAAACCATTTCCCCTTGTCCTGTCACAACAGATACTGCTAAAGAGTCTGTCTCCTTCCTTCTTATATCACCCCTTTAGATACTGAAAGGCAGCTCTCTGGTCTCCCTGGAGCTTTTTCTTCTCTTCTCCAGGCTAAAACAGCCCCAGCTCTCTCAGCCTGTCCTCGCAGGGGAGGTGTTCCATCCCTCAGGTCATTTTTGTGGCCCTCCTTTGGATGTTCTGCAATAGGTCTGTGTCTCTCCTGTACTGAGGACTCCAAATCTGGACACAGTACTCCAAGTGAGGTCTCACTAGTACAGAGTAGAAGGTCAGAATCACTTCCATCTCTCTGTTGACCATACTTCTTTTGGTGCAGCCCAGGATAAGGTTGGCTTTCTGGGCTGCCAGTTCACCTTGCTGGCTCATGTCCAGCTTGCCATCCACCGGTATCCCCGAGTGCTTTTTGGCAGGGTTGTGCTCTATCTTTTCATCCCCCACCTTGTACTGATAGTGGGGTTTTGCCATGACCAAGGTGCAAGATGCTACACTTGAATTCGTTGAACTTCATGAGCTTCACCTGGGCTCACTGCTGGAACATGTTCAGGTCTCTCTGGATGGCGTCCTGACCCTCAGGCATGTCAATCGCACCACACAGCTTGGTGTCATCTGCAAACTTGCTGTGGGTGTGCTCAATTCCACTGTCAGTATAATTGATGAAGATATTAAAGAGTACTGGTACCAGTACTGACTCCTGAGGGACACCACTTGTCACTGATGTCTACCCAGACATTGACCCATTGAACCACCACTCTCTGGGTATGATCTCACAACCAGTTCCTCATTCGTTGAATGGTTCACCCACCAAATCCAAGTCTTTCCAATTTAGAGAGAAGGATTTGTGGAGTACTGTGTCAAAGGCCTTACTGAAGTCCAGATAAATGACATCAGAGGCTCTTCCCTTGTCTCCTGATGCAGTTACACCATCACAAAAAGAGACAAGGTTGGTCTGGCAGAACTTGCCCTTGGTGAAGCCATGCTGATTATTCCATATCTCCTCCCTCTCTTACATGGGCCTCAGAATAGTTTCCAGGAGGATATGCCTCTGGCACTAAGGTAAGGCAAACAGGTTGGTAGCTCCCTGGGTCATCCTTTCTTTATACCCTTCTTAAAAATGAGTGCTGTATTGCCTGTTTTCCAGTCACCAGAAACTTCACCTGACTGCTATGACTTTTCAAATATAATCAAGAATGACTTGATGACTACGTCAGCCAATTCCCTCAGGACTCTGGAATGCATCTCATCAGGACTCACAGACTTATGGATGCTCAGGTTCCTCAGGAGGTTGCGAACCTGATCTTCACTTACATTGGGAGGGATGTTGCTCCTCCAGTCCCCACCTTTCAACCCATCTGCTCAAGGGGCGTGTGAAGAGCAGTTGCCAGTGAAGACTGAGGCAAAAAAGAAAAGCTATTATTCATATGGAATAATAACTTTTGTATGAAGTAATATGCTGACTCTCCTCCAAAATCTAGTTTGGAATGTAAAAGATTATGAATGGTGCCAAGAAAACTACTCCAGGGCAAAATAACCCTGAATCGTCAAGTTTAGACAAGAGCTTTACTATAAACAAACAAAAATGTGATATTGTTTAAAATTCGTCTTTGAAATTGTCGGTGGGAGATCCATTCTTTTCATGAAATCCTCCAAACATAATAGAAACTTTTACCTTTCTATTGCAGAGTTAACTTCCAAATTTTATCCAGGGAGCATTTCAAAAAACATGTTGTAATAAACACTTTCTATTGCACAGGTCCTGAAACAAGCACTGCAAAGCTCTTTTCTATAATTAACACTTAAAGAGGTCCTTGAGGCTCAAAAGACTTGTCTGTCGGGAACTCAGAACTTCACTCTATCTTTCACTTGATTTCCTTTAAATATACCTTTCCTCTGTCCACCATAGACAAGTTCTCACTTTGCAGAACAAATAATTTTAACATGGAATATGTGTTTTCCACATGCTCTCTATCTTCATAGTGGTCTCCATCCCAATTCTTTTGAAAATACGAATTTTCGGTTCATTCTCCCATGTGTAACTGATTCAGACTGTTTCAACTGTGGGCATCTACAAACACCAAACAAGTGGAATGATTATACAGTCCAGAAATTACATGCAGTTGCTTCTAAGATAATTCATGCTGTAACTATTTTACTTTGTCCTTAGACTACTCAGCCATTTCTCCAGTATAAGGAGTAACTTCAATATGACTTCCTTAGCTTCATATTTTACGAGGAACAAGGATAATATTCTAAACCTGACTGATTTTGAGTTATGATCAATAAATGAAAATTACAAAATAACTGTTTAAATCCTGTAAAGATTTATATATTTCATTTTATGCAAGGAGGCTGCCTCACTGACATCAACAAGGCAATTTGTGTATCAGGTATATCGTGCATGTTTTTGTAAGATAAGGAGACACAAGTAATTTGATTTCCAAAGATGGTTAATGCAAGTAACTCTCACTGAGTCAAACATTTATGCCTCTTAGGATCTCTGGCCATCAAGCTGTTTATCAACATGAAAATTTGAAAGTTTTGAACCAAAAACTTATGAAAATTTTAAGTTAACATTGGGATTTTCTGTGAACAACAAATGCTGACGTGCTGCTACACTGACCTGAAATGGCAGTATTCTGCACTGGGGATGCAGATATGCCCCCTATGCTTTACCTCTCTTTATTTAGAGACAAGCAGAAATTAGTGATAGGGAATTATCTCCCACCTCATCATAATCTCTCCTCTGAGAGCTACTTCCTGCTGTGAGTGAACTCAGTCAGGGTTCAGTAACACTAAGTGACTGCTGACTTTTCCAAAGAAGAAAAATAGTCATTTTCTAAATTATCTCACTCAGTCAAATGAACTGTATTATTGGAAATACAGTTGATTAACACAAATAATTTATTACCACACCTCCAGGTTTACCTCTGATGTGATACGGTCAATCCAGACAATAATTTCCTCTGACTGTCTCTCTTGGTTAAAGCCACTAGGAAAGGGAGTCATTCCTCCTTGCTTATATCATGATTTGCCTTGAAAGTGAATAAGATCTTGTATCCATGTGAATAAGTAAACTACATGACCATCAGCACAAGGAGTTCAGGCCCTCAGATGATCCATGAACAGTCTTTTTAACACAGTGAAACTGCCACCTTAAATGAAAGATTTTCTGTTTCGAAAGAAAATAATAATGGTAATAATTACCCCAAAGGCCCTTTCATCAATGGAATGAAGCTGTCCACAGTATAGGGCACTTTACATGCAGAAGCACACTTGCCATCTGGTGCCTTGATCCTAACAAGGACTGTGAACAGGGGGAAAAAAAAAACAAAAACAAGGCATATTTCCAATCCAGGATACAGAAGATGATCAAAATCCATCAGATTTCCTAGGCATTCGGGGCATATGCGTAATTGTGATGTCAGATATTATACCTGGAGAAATACGTCAATACTGTAGCTCAGGAAAATATAAAAAGAGAAATAGGAAGCTACACTCTGATGGCTGGAATTGAATACTTAAAAAGCAGGCAAATAAAAACTTCTCAGGCCATGGAAGCATACATGTGCTTTTGTGTGGAATCCTGACTTGCTCGGCTTTGCTAGAAACTCTGTTTGAAGTGAATATCAGTTTATCAGCATAACTGCATGTTTTAAAACATCTAATGAAACAATCCTATATCAACTCAATGCATTGTAAAGTAGCTTATGGGAAAAAGTCTTTTAGTCTAAACATACCTTTTTCAGATATCGGTGTGCAAAATTGCTCTACTTCACTAAGAAGTAGAGCAATATTACACTTGCAAGTGTAATATTTCTCTTTATGGATCTCCAAATGTTTTCTGTTTTCCACAAGCATCCATGTGTATAAGTCACTCCAGAGTTCTTATGAACTTCCTTTACTTATTTACCTTTTCATGAACTCTAGAAATACTTCTTAGACCACAAAGCATTCATGGACAATGAGCTGAAAACCACAGCTCTATAGGAAAGAGACATAGCTCAGGAAACCTTCAATAAAAAGTGAGAAAGGCAGAGAGATTTTTCAGGAATGAAAGTGAAGATTTTCCATATTCAACTTCAGTGGTTTAAGAAAATTGCTTCCTTTATATTTAATTTATTTTATTTTATTTTATTTATATTAGATTAAAATTTATTTTATTTATATTAGATTAGCACCTACATTCCAACAGGTGTTAGCAGAGTCAAAGAGATTGTAATTTTTTACTTTTTCAGTATGGGAGTAAATACAAACACTGTCCTGAGAATTTCACCAACGGAGAACTGGACTTAACTCATCCATTCTCACCACCACAACCCAATTCATAAAAAATTCTCCCTTGGGAAATAAACACATATCAATGCAACACAGCTTCTAAAAGATGAGGAAAGAATCAGCTTCTCTGGACTCTTTCCTTTGTAAAACCAAAACCATGGTTTGTAGATAGCTTATGGCTTCTGGTGATGATGGCAGAAATAGGAAGAGAGAAGATAAATAGTATTTCAGCCCTCTGGACTTGCTCGGTAAGAACCATCAGAAAAATACCTACAATCTACCACTACATATTTTTAAAGACCCACTCTTTTCAAGAAGAATTTAGAGGAAAAGGCAGTCTGTAATAGAAAGTTACCATGCTGTATTTACTGCAGGGAGGTGTCTTTAAATAAACATCTTCTACGGTATTTTCTTTTTCTTTGTTTGATTGTTTGTTTTCACTCATTTTTTTTGCTACCGACCTATTTGTAAGGACGCAGCTGTTGGCTGTGGAAAATGACCATGACATCACCAGCAAACAAGGGCATCCTAAACCAAATGCTTCTGGTCGCCAAATCTTCTCATCCTAAAGAATTTGTACACCAATAAAGCCAGAATGACATTCAAAGCAGATTCCCTCCACATTTAATATTTTTCAAACTTTCCCATAGACAGGTGTTTTCAGATGTTGTCTTTAAAACACAGAAGTGGTTATAGAAGGGACTATTCTAATATAATGTCTATACAAAAGGTTGTGTTTAGCCAAGAATCAGATTGAGAAAGGAAGGAAAAAATTGTATCCTATCAGACAGCCCTACTCCTGTCCTCGCTGCATCACTTTAGCAGTGACTAGTATAGCTGCCACACCCAGTAAGTTAAATGGTCCACGGAGACTGTTCAAAGCCCCTGCTCTAGAAGTAGTTTCTGAGGGAGCAAGTGCTTTAATGGAAACTAGCAACAACACCTCTTATACTGACTGCTGTAATGAACTTTAGACCTTTTTTTTAATGGGAGAGGTTCTACATATTTTCCCATAGAAATAAATAAATACATACATAAATAAATGTATATAACCTTTCAACTTGATTTCACTTGGCAGGAATAGAACAAATATTTTGATAGAATAAGTCCTTAATTGACCATAACTGTGACAAATATTTTTCAGAATATGTTTCTTCAGGAAAAAAAAAAATGATAACTGTTTTTTTTTTGTTATTTTTATAGGCACATCATTTTACTTTTTGCCATATTTTAATCTCAGCTGCTTCTGACTTATCTGCAAACCAAGTAAAATGCTAAAAACAAGAACTGAAATAATAATTAAAAAAAAAAAAAAAAGGATCAAGGACCATTTTTCAAAAATGCTGTTCTGTAGAATAGTTGGGAATGAAAAATTTGCAATTTCTGAATTTTCTGTAGAATTGAAATTCCAAGTTTGGACAAGTATACCTGCTTCAATTGAGAAGGATAGACTGATGCTATCGGGGATCCCTGGTAAACTCAGTTGACTTTGAACTGATGACATAGTAATGAAGGTTTGAAATTCCTGAGCCATCCAACTGTCTTTTAACAGCTCTTTAAACTTACTACATACGTGCTGATACTGATCTGCTTATTACTGCAGAAATTCCAAACATAAACATTATTATTAAATCTTGTCTCAGCCACCAAGAAGGGTGAGAGATTGAAACATTAGACAGCTTTCCTTTGTCTCATATTCCACATACGAGATTGCAGTTAGACATAACAGCCCTGTAACCTACTCTGAGAGAAAAACAAATCTTTACAGGACAAAATGACCAGCAATTATTCAAACCACTTAAACTCAGCGGGCATAGGATAAGGCAGCTGAGAAAGGGAGTGGAAGAAGAAGCATCACAGCTGAGAATAAAGTATAGAAAAGTGTAGTGAGAACACAGATGTATGCTTTTGTCAAGAAACTGTTTCTTCCTCAGAAGGTTAATTAAGAGTATAATGTTTTTATAATGCATGTTGGCACTATCAGCCAGAAAAGAGTTGCAGAAATGGCCTATCCCTTCTTGCTATAGGAAAGAAGACAGACTCCTCAGACGATAAGCAATTTTGTGCCATTAGGTGTTCCTCTCAGGCTCTTTTCCTACTTTGTCTGAAGCAGAGAACAATTACCTTGTCTATGTCAAATTCATGCTTGCTTTCCCTGTTTGTTTAGATCACCAAATGTGGCTGCCTTTCCTCTTTCAGTTTTTGTTTCTGGGCTGTTTGTGCTCTGCAGACCAATTTCCACTTGAGTCCACTCAGCAATAGGATGCTGAAACATGATTGTTTCCACTACTGGAGGCTGCCATTTTTTCAATGCCACATGCTGCCTTAATGAGCTTCACCCCGAGCGTACGACTCAGCTGGCAGTGAAAAACAGGAAGCATTTTGGCACACATTTTCCCTTTGTGGGGTGAGAGAGGAAACAGACGCAAGCCCTGGCTCAACGGTGACACAAAGTGGAAACAGTGTGCTGCCTTGCCCACAGTGCAGTGTGAGGCCCAGCCAGAGTCACCCCTGCAGACTGCCAAGGCTCCCTGTTTGGAGTGAAGACCTATGAGAAACATCCACATTGAAGCACACATGGACATGGTCTCCTGGGGCCTGAGCCAGACAAGAAGCCCAGGGAAGCTGGCCTGCCAATCTCTACACAGGGTGAGCCTGAGCTCAGAAAGATAGGGGCTGTAATTTTCAGCATAAGCGTGGTTGACAGAGGAGGGGAATGAAGGCAAAGGTGCCCATACCAACTTCCCCAGGTGGTGGCCCTGCCAGGCAGGGGGGTTGGAACTTCATGATCCTTGAGGTCGCTTCCAACCCGGGTCATTCTGTGATTCTGTGTGATTGTGTGGATGAGGCTGCTCTGGCTTCTTAGAAACACAATAGCTGGCCAGCAGTCTTTTGGCAGAAGACGTTCATTTGACAGAACTCAAACATTTTGTGAAAGTGTAATTATTTTGCTAATCTTTCTAACAACTGTTTTTCATTCTAGAAACTAGCTTAATAAAAATATTTTTAACATAACCATCAAAACAACGAGAAAGAAAAGTGCCTTGGTGCTCTTTTGTGTTCTCATTTATTTCGTGATTTTTCACCTTACCGAGAGCTTCAAAGATTTGTTCCAATTCAGAAAACGGGAAAAAAGAAGTTTTCTTAGATCTAATGCTTGTTACAGTGATCTAAGCTATATCTAATGATGCTCTCATACATAAAACTGAATGCATCTGTGAGGAGAAGAGAGGCTGACTGTCTTAAACAAATTAATCATTTGGAGAGGTATCCAGCAAAATGCTATTTAAGTGGATCAATGGGCTTTCAAAGTTCCATTCTCTATGTGAGAATATAAAGAAGAAGAGATATGCCCCCACCGTGTGGCATATTGCTTTCTCTCACCACCTACAAATGATCACGTGCAGCCTGTTGGTAAACTATGCCCATTTCTCCAAACAGGAGCACTCAGGCGTGCATACATGTTCATAGACTTCTCCAGCACTGACTGAGTATATGGTTAAAAGAACAAGCTTCCTCTGTGACCTACCCTATTAATTGATCAAGAAATATCACCTTCATCTATCAAAGATATTGCATCCCTTGATCTGCCTGCCTCTGCAAAGAAGGAACTGTTTGTGTCTGCTGTGCATCAAGAATGGAAGCTTCTGTACAAGACTTTTTCTGCCAATGCTGCTCCCAGTTGCTGCAGGCATCCTGGGAATGAATGTCTTTTCTTCTTCTTAGCTTACAGCAGGCTATCTTTTCCTCTGTAGTTAGTAAGCACCTAGATGGCTGTTGAGTAATTTTGGATGCTAGAAATTTTTTTTCTTGGGATATTCTGTAATAGAAGCAGAAAAAAGAAAAGGAAAAAAACAAAACAACAACAACAACAACAACAACAAAAAACCAAAAAACCAAAAACCCAAAACATTTCATTTTATGGTATGAAAGCAATTTCATTTTATGTTGAAAGCGACATGAGGCTACATAGTACAAGAACAAAACATGATCCCACTCTACATGTTGGGATAGTTTTGTTTTTTTTTAATTCAAAGTGAGCAGAGATGCATGAGAGAGCATTTTAGCATGACAGCATTAATCTATGTTTCATTGTGTCTGTCAGAACAGGATTCATGAGGATGAAACCTTTGCAGAACAGGAGCAATCTTCTGAAACTGCAAAAATGACATTGCTGAAAGACAGTGAGTGAAATTTTTATCATCTTCATTAAAAGCCATATCCTACAGCCTTTACAGAATAAAACTTCCAACTCAGTGCTACAGGGACATTTTAGAAAGACAGCATAGTGCAGACTGGTAACGGTGTTTAGCCAATCAGGATGTCATATCTTCCTAACAAACAGGTACCCTTTCTGTCATAACATCATGGACAGTGCTTGTCTAAGATAGATAGCATAATTCAAACAACCAATTTTCCCACGTAGTGAGCAGAAACTACATAAACAAGATATGATGGGACTTCCTGAGAAGCAAAGGGTGAAGTAATTAAAAAAAAAAAAAAAAAAAGAAGGAAAGAAACGGCTACTGGGTAATGTTTGTCAGCCTCGCACATTGCTCAGACCAACTCCTAAATCTTACAGAAAATTCTTCATCTCACCCGCCACAGTGATCAGTCTTCATCTGCCCTACATGCAAGGATTGACTGCCCATCAAGAACTGTTTGGTGATCACCTAGCAGTAAGGCCAGGAGAGTCCTAACAGAGGGCTCCATTTACAAACCCAGATGAGCAAAGAACATTTTGGGGGGCTAATTTAGGGATTGCTTTCCCTATTGCAACAGTTGTCTCCTTAAGAAGAATCGTAGTTACTGATATGAAATAGGACAGGTGGATGAATAGGGGAAAGATGACAAGTGATCACCTTAAATGGAAAATACAGTCAATGCAGACAGTCTGCTCACATGTCATTCATAGGTATGAGTCTATACAAGCCAGTTTTGTGGGAGCTTGTAGTTCTGTTTTATGTGATTGTGTTTCAGCATCAAACCTTATTGGCTTCTGCCCACAGACCTGTCATCTCCGGAAACTCCAGCTTATGTTGGAGTACAGGCTTTTTGAGGTCTGGGGAAACACATGGAATATGAAAAATGGGGAGAAAAAAAAAAAAACTGGAAAGGAAAGGAAGCAGAAGAGAAAGCATTAGAGTAAGAGAAGTGCGAATAAAGAAGATTAACAGAAGCGAAGAGTCAACGGGAAGAAAAATAGGAGGAGAGATAGGGAAATTTGGTTTTAATTATGTTTATTGTAGTTCTTCATGCACAAAATTACAAAGTGAAAACAACATAAACAGCTCTGCTTCAGGCATACTAGGAAACAATCCATAAAGCAAGAAAACATTACACAAGAGCTCATAGTGACTTAGAGCGTTATTAACTATGTAATAATCGCCCAAAAGAAATTAATGAGTCTTTTTTCAATTACTTTGGCAGATAACTAGAAAGACTTATAGATTTCTTTGCTGTAGATTCTTTACCTAACTAACAGATGAAAGACAATAAAGACGTTTAGAAGCTTGTTGTAAAAATACAAAGTTAGCTGTGATCTGTGCAAGAGGGGAACCTCTGCCCCAGAGCAGGGCCCATCATAGCAATAAGGAGATATTAATATAGCAGAAAACAGTCCCTGCTTGTAGAACTCTCAGAAAACAGAAGAAAGAAGAAATAAACTGTGCTAGAAAACACGAAATGAAAAGATTTAATAAGTTCAAACCCTGAATCCCAACAAATTCACAAATCCACATACAAATCTGGCCCAGCTTTCAGCTACTCAGAGAGTACAAAGGGCAAGCACAACAGGAATAGTAAAATAGTTTAGGTATGACAAGTTTTGACAGGGCATGCTGCCCAGAGGTCTGCATTCTCTTCCTTGATGATTAAGGCTAACTAGGACCCAAATGCCACAATCTTTTCAAATCTTCCCATTTCTATTACACACTAGGGCCTCATATTCCTAATCCCTAAATTTTATTTTCTCTCTTGAAAGAAAGAATCTTCAGAAAATCCTTTGACCTGAAGGGCTGAATGGAGAGCACCTCCTCTTCACAGCAGATTTCTTTATTTCCCCTTAGAGTTTGGATGATGATCACAAAGATTTTTCTTTTCATTTCCTTATTACCCGTTTTTACCTTTAAACTTTTCTAATTTAGAAATCTTTGATTCTTTGCGATCTTCATCTCACATCTCTACCTGCTGGATCTTTCCTGACAGCTGCTTCCAAGGTTGGGATCATTAACTGAACAATCAAGGAGAAAATCTAGATACATTTTAATAGGAGGATATTCTTTCTCCTTATTGCAATGACAATATATCTTAAAGTTCCCTGTCAAAATGTCCTTGGAGTCTGCTGAGTGTTATCCTTGCCAAACACACTGTCATAAAACTTCTGCTTGTTTCTAACAAAAGCCTCTGAATGGGTCGTTACAATTTCCGGCTAAAATAGCAAATAAAAACAAACAAACAAACAAAAACAATAAAAAACAACAACTCAGCAAACCATCAAGACCCACCTCCAACAAAATTGTAATGTGTGTCGGTGTCCTGCACAGTGTGACTTGGCACCTGAGCCATGAGCAGCTGGCACATCTTCAATGTCAGGAGTGCAGTGCCTATCATAGGAGTAGTTTTACAAGCCATCACTCTGAGAGTGGTTAATTGGTGCAGCATACTGGCAATGCTTGGAACAGCCCGGGACTGGTATAGGGATTGGCGTACTGCATGCCTTCTACACCACCAACAGCCTCCTATGCTTGTTGAGCACACCTGCACAATTGACCAGCCCAATGAGACTGATGCATGAAGCTTTTTGGAACAGGATGTCCTTTCTTGTTTCCTTAACTTGCTATATGAATATTGTATTTCTCTCTTAAAACTGCCTATCAGAGCAAAAGGGTGTCCATGGAAACCTTTCTTTACACTAGCTATGCAGTCTGTTGCTACACTTTCACATCAGATTTGTTACCAGTGCTTATTCACTTGGAATGAAACAGTAAACTTGTCTGGAGACGTCCTGAATTATTCATAGACAACGTGTAAGAAGATAAGTTGGGGCATGAGATGTACCTCAGTGCTGAAGCCAACATGGTATGTAACAGTGAATGATGCTTGCATGGCTTTGTGGGAGAGCTGGGTCTCAACCGTAATGAATGACTAGGAATTTGGTAACATCCACTAGGACGTGCAAGCCAATTTTCCTTTGACAAGGGAAGTCGGGGAAAGTTTTGACACTACAGCTGTCTTTGCCTCACTTACACTGTGAACACAGTGTTGAGGCCTAAAGTAGTCTCCAGTTTTCTATCTGGACTTTTGAATGAGCAGTTTTATGAGCACACAGAGGCAAGCATATCTGATAGCACTTTGACAGCTGATTATTTCACTATGCCTACTAGATAATTAAATGTCATTGGCTGCAGCCAGAAAACCAGATATGGCAGTTGGACAAATCCATCAGCTCTAGATTTGTTATTCAATATCAGGTTGGAGGTCATTTTTTCATGCAGGAAAGGCGTATTCACCATACCAGTATTTGGGTCTTGCAAACAATTTTAGGCTTCCTCTGAAATCTGGTACTGACAGAGCTGGAAGCTAGGATTTGTGAATCATTATCGGACCTGCACTGAAAAGGATAGATTCAGTTGTGATTGCATCTCACTTCAGCACAGGTCTAATGGCTTTGAGTTCTAGTCTGTCTGCAAGATGAGGAATGGGCCCATAAAACCATCACCTGACAAAGTCATTACATCTTTCTAAAAACGTGTGCATCTATTACTCTGAGAACAATTAAGGGAATTTTCCATCCCTCCTGGGAGTACGTAGACTGAATGACATAGAAGGCTAATACCAGCCTTCACAATCTCCAAGAGATTGTTTACTAATGTCACATCAGCACTGCTATGGCAGGCACTCCATGTTTGAACACTGAAGATACATTACACGTTCGTGGCAGCTATGGATGCTTTCCTGTGCAACCTGCTGTAGGAAGCATGCTTCAGCAGGGAGGTTGGATTCGATGATCTCCAGAGAACCCTTCTAACCCCTATGATTCTGTGATTCTGTAATTTTATACTGAAACAATTTATATAAGCATTGGATGTTTGATTGGATTGATTGGAGTTAAGCTCTTTTGTTCATCCTTGTGCAAATTTGGTAATTTGTTTGGAAATCACACCACCTTTGAGAGAAGAGGAACTAGGTTCTGACCCATCTATTATCATTGGAAGACGTAGGGAGAATTCCTAACTGGAAGAAAAGCATGGTCCCACATGCCACTGCACAAGCCAGTGGATTTAAAATAAGAGAATAACCTTTCTAAAACACCATTAGTTCTCCAAATTGACCACTGAGGAGAAACTTCTGTTTATAAATGGCATGCTCCTATGTAAACACTCAAACTTCCCCCTGTGGTATCTTTATTTAAAATCTGATTTAAGATGGTTAGCAATTCTTTCCCTCAAGCAGCTTACTGTACTATGGCATCACAGTTGGTATCTGTCTTGAGCTGTCAATAATGCAGTACTGCAAGATGTTTTTAACTTGAATTATATATATCTTGTATTTAAATGACTTTAGAATTGTGTATAAAGCCTTGTTTTTAAACACTTTTTCTGGAGATCATGTGCACGTGCACAATTTGTTAGGAATCCAAGTACTTTATGATTCTAGTACTCCTACGGAACATGACTAAATATTCAGCAATGCTTCAAATTAAGCTTGTGCTCCACCCCAGCAGATCAACTCTTCAAACAGCCTACATTCCTTTACCTGGGAGTGGAAGGAAATCGTGAAAAAAAGTAAATAAAGGAGTGCGACGGAAAGCATTTTTGCTGTGCAATTATCCTGATTCTCAACTTGCACTCCCTGAGAAACAAGAGGCAGTGCCTAAGGTGCCCCTTCATTCTAGCAGAGAAAAATTGCTTACAGGCCAGTACTACTACTCATACTCAACCACTATCCTACCCTGGTTGGCCCACTGACTCCAGACAGATAGCAATGTTTTAAAAGCATAGCAAATATGAATGAGATGCCCCTTGCAATACTACTTCTGCTAAGCTCATACTGGGGAGTATAGCAGAGGGGAGGAAGAGTTTTCAGGGCATCATTGCTCCCACTACACAGAAAGTTCTTCATGCTTAGCTGGTCTCCTCCAAGATACCACTAATCTTGAAGTCCTGGCTGCCAGTTTCTTTCTCACATTTAACCTACCTGTTTGGAGAAGGGGAGGAGAAGCATATTTCCACAAAAATGCATATTTGAGGGCAAGTTCATCCACCTGAACTGACCATTATTGCAATGACCAGACCTCTCTCCGAGCTGTCAGGTAGGAATAGCGTAAAAGTTTTGTGAGAATTTCCCTTTCTTTCCACTGCAATTATTCCATTACCACAAACAAGCCTGCTAGTAGATATACTGGTGAATCTTGCCCCATGCTGAGTAAAGCCTTCATGCAGGGTCCATATTTTGCCTTTTAGTTGAAAATGAAACTCACGTATTTATCAGTCATAAACACAAGAGTGTTACCACTCTTTGGTAGAGATTTCTGCCTTCTGAAGAGGTCGTTTGTGTTCCATGTACCCTCTGAATCACATGCACATTCTGCTTTTAAAATTCTGGCATGTAAAAATGACAAAGTAATTACACCCTAGTAATACAAAAATATATTATTTTTCCAGCAACAGTCTATAAGGCTATGACCAACCAGTCTGAATTGGTTAGGAACGATACTTTCTCAAATAGCTACTGGTATTCCAGCTCCTCTCAGTCCTTAATTCCCAGCTTTTAAGCTTAGAGAAATGCAGCACGTTACATGAAGACATTCTATTCCAGGTCATACAACAGTGGGTGTTTCAGAGAAGTACAATTTTTCCCGACTTAAGAAGCTCATCTTGTACCACATGCCTTGTTCCCATGAAGAGACATTTTTGACAACATCTATGTATGCTAATGATACTGGGAGATAAGGCCACCCCTAAATTCTCTTCACCTCCAAAAAGAGACACGCGTGCATGAGGGAAACTCCATTGCACAGCATATGCTGCTGCTTACTTACTTTGACTTGACATTGATGGATGCATTCAAGTATTTACAAGCTGCCTGATGAGATGACTCAGAGAAAGTTTGAAAGATACAGCACGGCTGACACCCCTGCTTGAAGAGGGAGGAAGTAGGAGGGAAAGACTGCCTTGAGATCAGAGTTTGTGGTTTTTTTAAATGCTGCTGCTTCACAAGCCCACTCTTTGTGCTGGAGTAATTATGTGGGTGTACTAGGAAAAAAGGCTAAGCAACTTGAGAAAGGTCTGGCTGTGGGGAAACCCAAATTTAAAAAGCTGGAAGAAGTAAAGCAGCTCAGTAGTCCTGAAGGAGTACGTACAAGCTGTCTCTGCAGGCACCTTGAGCAGTTATTGGAACAGTCCCAGGACCCTTTCAGGTGCAGGTCAGTCATCTGTAGGTGACAAGCTCACCTTCTCATCATCCTGCCTGTACAACTGCTGGGGATGTTGCCCATGCTGTGGCACTGCATGAGACATAAATGTGAGCATTTCTTCCATAACTGGAAGGCTGCTTTGAGAATTCCCCTAACTACTTTTGAATGTGAGCAGAGGTGGGGACTGGTAAGTCATAAAAAAACACCCAGACCTCTTCTCCTGGAGATGTGCAGTGGTACTTACCAGAACTGAGTCCCCTCTCTTGGAGCTAAGCTAGACACATGGCAGCCATGCTGGAGATGGTGCTTGTCATTACTGACTGTTTAACGGGCAGAAAGAAATGTGCGTCCTGCTCCATGAATTATCATTTTCAAGCTGTCAGGCAGGAAATGCCTGCACTGAGCTGGGAGGTGCTCCCATGAACACTTAACTCTTTCCCTCCATTTTCCTGTGTAGGGCAGAGAACAACAGTGTAGGCAAAAGGCTGAAGAAGCTGGCTTTCTCCAGATATCTACATGGGAGTGGTGCTCCTCCACCTATGCATATACCATGGGTCCATGTTATTGCACAAGGACAGGTGTTTCTGCAAAGCTAGTGGTGCAAGGGAAGAGCATCGTTAAAACTTTGGTTTCATCCCTATTCTCAAGACAGCAATTGTCATTCTGTGACCCACAAGAATCATCAAGTCCAAATCCTGTCTCCACACAGGACCATCCAAAATCAAATGTATGTCTGAGATCACTGTCCAGACACTTCCCGAAATCCGGCACTGGGGGCCGTGCCCACAGCCCTGTGCAGCCCGTTCCATGCCCACCGCCCTCTGGTGCAGACCCTTTCCCTGACCCCCAGCTGCCCCTCCTCTGACACAACCCCATTCCATTCCCTCGGGCCCTGTCGCTGTCACAGAGAGCAGAGCTCAGCGCTGCCCCTCCCTTCCCCTCCACTGTACTACATTCCAGGTAGCTCCAGAAGAAATCTGGAAAGGTCTAGAGCATCTTCTGTCTGCAGCTCACACCACAGCATGCCTGGGGCGATCCAGACACCAGCTGTGGGGGCCAGAGGAGAAGCACTGCCATGGAAGTGGGATCTTGGCCTGGATTAACCACCCCAGGACCTACCCTGGTGCTGCAGCAGGAGCATACCCTAACTTGCAAAGGGAATGTGTTGTATTAGAATTATTCTCCACCCAAGGAAATATCACATGCTACTATTTATGGTCTTTTATATCCTCTTGGGCCTGAATACTTCTAGGTGCTTCTGTTTCTTCCAAAAAAGAAGAAAAGAAAGGAAATATGGAAGAGACAAAGAAAAAGAGAAAGAAAGAGAAAGGGAGGGACGTAAGTAAGTAAGGAAGGAAGGAAGGCAGGAGGGAAGGAGGGAAGGAAGGGAGAAAGAAAGGAAGGGATTGAGGGAGGCATTGAAGGAGGAAGGGAGGCAGGGAACGAAGGAAGGAAGGAAGGAAGGAAGGAAGGAAGGAAGGAAGGAAGGAAGGAAGGAAGGAAGGAAGGAAGGAAGGAAGGAAGGAAGGAAGGAAGGAAGGAAGGAAGGAAGGAAGGAGGGAAGGAGGGAAGGAAGGAAGGAAGGAAGGAAGGAAGGAAGGAAGGAAGGAAGGAAGGAAGGAAGGAAGGAAGGGAGGGAGGGAGGGAGAGAGGAAGGGAGAGAGGGAGGAATGAAGAGAGGGAGAGAGAGAGGGAGAGAGGGAGGAAAGAAAGGAGAAAAGAATGGAGGAAGGGAGGAAGGGAGGAAGGGAGGAGGGAAAACAAAGTACTGGAAAATCCTAAAATGGCTGTCTTGTTCTGAAGAAATGAGAGTATTCCTCTCTTTAAAAAGTTCTTGTAGGTTTTTTTTTGTTGTTGCTTTTTGTGGTGCTTTTTTTTTTTTTTTTTAATCTCTAATTGAGTTACAAGATATTTTATTTCCTTGAAATTTCATTTTTCTGTCAGGCTCCACTGAAAGGGATATTTTTCTTGTCAAATCATGTATAACTACACAAAAAAGGCACATGTTCCTGAAACACTATGGTGGTAAAATTTCATTTGGAATGAAAGACATGATAGAAATGTAGGTGTACTGTTGTTGTTGAAAATAATGTTATGTAACAGAAAGTTGATGGACTTGCAGCTGGTTTTTGGGTTTTTTTTGTTTTTTTGTTTGTTTGTTTTTTTGGACAGGAGATGTAGTTACTGCTCATTTCCCAGTGCTGCCTGAACTGGCTGCCCCTGCTAATGGCACTGGGAGAACTTCAGTGGACTGCAGTGGGGAGTAAACGGGGCCACCAGTACCTAAACTTAATTCCTCACTTCTTTTAGGAATACAAAGAGCAACGATCTGACAGGCAGAGAGCAGTGAGGAAATTATCTTAATTGCTAAAGCAATAACACTTAATACAAAGCATGACACATGAATAAAATCCAGAAGAAAGGGGATTCTAGCTGCAAAAAAAAACCCCAACAATACGAGGTTTTAAAACGTTCCTGTGTGCATATATGCAGTGTTTTGTACAGTAACCATAAAAATGACAAGGTTGTTTTATACCTTTCACATACAAGCAACCTGTTTTGACTTTGTAGCACTTGGTGAGTCATTAGAGAAACCGATCTTGCTAAAAGCTTTGCCATTTCTCTTGTTCTTACTGTGAAAAGAAAAAAAAGAAAAAGAAAAAAAAAAAAAAAAAAATCCCAACCACTTGAACAAGATCCATGCTGCAAAAACAAAGTAACCTGCATGTTGGGTGTCCCCTGGTCCCTGCCCTGTGCCTTCTGGGTAGTGGACTTGCTCCTCCTTTGCCACCACCTGGCTGGGCTCTGCCTCTAGCTGTTTGAGCCGAAGCCCACTGATAGCACCAGGTGCTTTAGCCCAAGTGCAAAGGAGGGAAGCTTTTTTGCATCATGCAGTGACTGTGATGGCACATGGCCCCCCATCAGGCCCCATCCCTGGCATTCCTGGCTACATTAAGCCCATTACAGGAAGAAAAGCAACAGCTAGCCTATAAGTAAATCATTTCATTCCTTCCCAATGTCATTTTTCCCCCAAGCAGTCAACTAATGTTTCTGCAACAAAGAGGTTATCAGCTCATGAGTGGGAAAGGAGGGGTCTGACGTGAGCATGAGGGGGTTACATTGCAGATGACACACTGTAGGAAGACGCACCCCCCACATCCACTTCTCCCACATGATATGGCACCTCCTATCCAAAAACTGTGAGATCTCCCTGCATTATGGGATCATTTTATCTCTGAATCCAAATATGTGTGCATGTTATTTACTTATTTTTGAAGGCTGAATAAGCAGCTATGTGTGCAGGAGAGCAGCAGACTATTCATTTGCTTTATTGTTCATACCTTCAATCTTACTCTGCATATGGTATTTTACCACTGTGTACCAATGGACTCTTTCACAGTGTCGGGAAGCTCGTCAATAAAAATAACTGCAATGAGAAAGGAACAGCTTTCCTATCATGCGGCACTTTCAAGTTATCTCTCGATAGCAAGTGGTCAGATGTCAATGCTATAAAACTGCGGTGTTCTGGGATAATGTATAACCTGAATAATAAATCCAGTATTGTATTCCTCACCTTTCACATCAGATTTGCAAGATCCAATGTCACTGCTTTTCCCTTCAGTTTAACTGGGGTTGGTCTGTCTGCTTAAGCGGAATGTTCTTCTAACTCCTACTCCTTTCTAAAACTAACCCACTTCATCTGCTGCCTGAATAAAAAGCTTTGTGTTAGTCACGATGTCTTCCTGCACTGTTTTATTCACAAAGTTTGACAGAAAAATACATGTTATGAAACCAACTTTTAATGCATGATGGAAATAGGTCTGAACCTGCCTGAGTAGCTGTCCTTCTGAGAAACTTAAGGCAGCATCATGATCTCTAATGCTTTATCACCCTACTTGGGATGCTGCCAGGCTTAGGTACCCACTGGTCAGAGCAAAGACCATCCAGCTGGGTAGACCAAAGACCCATCAAAGCCATTAGTTCACTTCTGACAGCAGTCAATACTGGTTGGGAACAGAAGAGAACAATTAAATCACAGTGATGCTCCCACCTTACCACAATCTGGTGCTTACAGCATTCTCAAGCCAGATGTTCCGCCCATAATGCTAATGGCTCTGCAATGCTTTTCTTCTAGGATTTAGATCATTTTCTGAAGCAATTTGGGCTTTTCACTGCACAGCATTCTAAGTAATCTAGACCATATTTAATGGTCTAGATAACTAGTTCATCATATGTAATGGTCAGACAATAAAATTCTTTCTTAATTTGTTTCAAATATTCTATCTATTAACACTGGCAGAGGTTGCCAGAGATTCTGTAGGATCTTCATCCTTGGAAATCTTTAAAACCAGACAAGACAAAGTCCTGACCTAAGGTGTCCACACTTCAGGGGAGGATAGGATTACCTCCAGAATTACCTTTCAATCTAAATTATTCTGTGTTTCTGTAACTTTTCAGGGTGCCCATCATCTTCTGTAGCACAAAATATTGAAACACTTCTTTCTTTCCTCTTTTGTCTTATCCAATCACTGTGTCATTCATGATCCCATTAAGCATTGCAAACCAGTACCGCCACTCTGCCCTTGCCAGGTTTCTCCCAAATTCAAGAGAATTATTTTATTTAGCCCATATCATAGAATGATATAATCATTAAAGTTGGAAAAGACCTCCAAGATCCTCTAGTCCAACCATCCACCTACCACCAATATTTCTCCACTAAACCATGTCCCTTAGAACCACATTTAAACATTACTTGAACACCGCCAGGGACAGTGATTCAACCACCTCCCTGGGCAGCCCATTCCACTCAATGGGAAAGAGTGCCTCACCACTCTTTTGAAGAAGAAATTATTCCTAATATCCAACCTGAACCACTCCTGGCTCAACTTAAGGCCATTCCCTCTAGTCCTGTCACTAGGTACATGAGAGAAGAGGCCAATTCCCACCTCTCCACAGTGTCCTTCTGAATCTTTTTTAAGTTCTTTTCATCCCTTCTGAAGCACGGAGGAAACACCAGAACTTCATATAGGCTGTAACAGGTCAGCAAACTTTACTTTCTACTACAGTAAAGTAGTATTTTTAGACATTTCTGTAGAATTTGCCTAATAATCCCAGACTGGTTGACTTTTTGAAAGCATCTGAGCTATGAACCAATATTCTCTTCATAATGACACCCATTTATCTTTCCTGATCTTGTTCTTGATCATAGTCCCTTTTTATAGTATCCTCACTTCCTTCCTTTCCCGATGACTCCTTTTCAGTCCTGCACTACATTTGGGTTAACAGTGATGTCTGTGGGACTGTATGGCAAGCCAGGCCGTATCAGCAGCAGCCATGACCACACCAGAAAACTCTGGTGAGAAATACTGCAGCATGACTGCTGGGCATCTCTGCTGTCCTGCCCTCCTTAGATGGCGGAGCAAGAGGGTGGGGATGAAAGAAAGTAACAAGTAGTTTTCTTCTAAAGTGGTGATTTTCTCTAGTGGTTCTGTGAAGGAGCAGAGAACATCTGAGACAACATACAGGAGGAAGTGCAACTGCTGGGGAAGGGTAAATGGGGTGGACTGCACTGTGGCAACAGCTGTTACATCAGCTCAGGCTGCTATAGGACTGCAGCTGTGTACATGCTTATCAGAGAGAAGCCTGTGGAAGCTCACTGCCTGAGGAAGGAAGCTGCTAATGAGCATCTTTCCTTCTTCCCTTTCTCACGTGCAAAAGCACAATTATTTTAATGATAACTGATAACAACTGTAATATGTCATGATTACACCATGCTCTTTCCCAGAAATTCCCAGTTGTCTTTACAAAAGATGTGTATTTACAAAGCCATGTGAGATATATGGCATATAAGGCTCTCTTATAGATAAATAAATTGAAATACAGGGAACTGAAACAATGGGATTGAGTCTATACAGTCCAGTAGAAGTAGGCAAGAAACCAGATTTAAAGGCCTTAGACTTCATCAATGCCTTTAACCACTGGAAAAACTACTTGTGCTGAAGAATGCATTCCTTCCTGTAATACTACTGAAGAGGATTAGTAAAAGTGAGAATAAACCTAATGCAGCTGTCTGTGGTAGATACCTAACTCCTGCTTTGTGCTTTCCAGTCATCTTAATCAATAGCAGGGACTGTTGTCATACCTTGTAGTATCTGGAGCCTTTCTTACAGCTTCTTTTCCCTAGATAAAATGGCTCAGTTTAAATTTCTCACAGGAATTTGGGAATAGCTTCTTGTTCAGGCCAGACTTCTACTCAAACCCCTTATCTTCAGAAATCTGATAAAGATAAGTCCCGCTTTTTTAAGAGTAAGGGGACATATTCTATTCAACCAAGTGTCTCTGCTCTCCAGCTATTGCCCTTACTAGCAATATTTGTGGGGCTGAATCAGGAAACCATTTCAACATCTTTTAATGTCTAGTCAGTTGGCGAGAGCACCTAAATCAGGAACATTTGCACTCACTTGCAAATGCTTCTTACTTTTAAAGAAAATGAGTGTCATACCCACAAGACAATGAAAATAAAGTGATCACACTGTCAATAAATAAGCTTAACAATTGATGGGATTTGCATGTTTGTCTAAGGTTTTAAATAGTTCATATTTTTATACTGTATGACTTTGAAAATGGTATTGTGTAATTAGAGCCTGTATTGTCATAAGGGAGCCAAATTCAGACTCTGAGCAACATGAACATTGCTGTTTCCTGGCATTTGCTTAAAATACATTCTTAGTTCACTCTTTTATAGGATTCTTTCCCTCTCTCCTTTTCAATATTCTAAGGTATTTTAAAAGTTAAAAAAAAAAATAAAAAAAAATAAATTGGAAAACTGTTCTCCTAATAACTATGGTAATGCCAATCCTATGCACTCTGAAAGTCAGCAGGAGAGAAGGTCTTTTTCTGCACACTCTGGGAGCTACGACCACACCAAAGACAAGAGAAGCAGTCACTTTTGGCTTTTCAGAGCCTGACTGTAACCAGAACTGTCATCGGGAACATAGACTGTCCCACCAACTGCTTTCCCCCAGTAGCTCCTAAACTGAATTAGGAAGAAAGGTAAGTTTGCCAATTATACAGGGCTGGGAGAAGTGGCTGACATGCCAGAAGGCTGTGCTGCCATTCCTGGACAGGCTGGAGTACTAGGTGGAGAGAAAATTTATGAGGTTCAACAAGTATGAGTATAGGGTCTTACATCTGGGGTGGAATAAAGGCATGTATCCATACAGTTTATTGGCTGATCAGTTAGAAAAATGCTCTACAGAGAAGAGCCTGGGTGTCCTAGTGGGCAACAGGTTGGCCAGGAGCCAGCAGTGTGCCCTTGTAGCCCAGAAGGCCAATGTTATCCTGGGGTGCGTTAAAAAAAGCATGGCCAGCAGGTCCATAGAGATGATCCTCCCCCTCTATTCTGCCCTGGTGAGGCCACATCTAAAGTACTGTGTTCAGTTCTGGGCTCCTAAGCTCAAGAAAGATAGGGAACTCTGTATCAGGGGGCTACAGAAATAATTAGGGTCCTGGTGTACTTCTCTTATGAGGAAAGGCCGAGACCCAGAACTGTGCAGATTGGAGAATAGAAGACTAAGAGGGGATCTTATCAACACTTACAACACATATCTAAAGGGCTGATGTAAAGAGGATGGGATCAGGCTCTTTTCAGTGGTGCCCAGTGACAGTACAAGGGGCAACAGGTACAAACTGGAGCACAGAAGTTCCATATGAACATGAGAAAAAAAGTGCTGTGTAGTTTACAGAGCACTGGAAGAGGTCTGCCCACAGACATCGTGGAATCTCCTTTTCTGGTAATACTCAGAACCTGCCTGGATAGTTGCCTGTGTAACCTACTGTAGGGAACCCGAATTAGAAGTGGAGTTGGACTTGATGATCTTTGGAGGTCCCTTCCAACCTCTGCAATTCTGTGATTATTGTTTCCCTCTTACACACATAGCAGGGGGGTTGGTTTGCCAGAGAAATGAAGGCAGATCTCTTGAGGAGAGAGGTAAGGAAAAGTAAAGTCATGGAAAATCATACTGGGCACCTAAATCCCACTCCAGAGCATGCCTGTACTCTAGATTATGGTGCCTCCTATTAAGTATTCCCTCACCAGAGGACAACTTCCCACCCAGTTAAAGCACTCTTCTTTTAAGTCAAAGAATAAGCTCAAAAAGAATAAGGTGGAAGTACTACACACGCACCTACACACAAAACACAGCCTACTTTTTTAGGTCACTAAAAGATACTGCTTGTACACTACATGCTGTCACTCAGATTCACTCATCACTGCCCTCTAGATTTTAGACCATGTTTGAAGGACAACTGAAGCTGTAACTGCAGCATCTCTTTCTCTATGTGTTTGCAAAGACAAATTGATTTTCATGCTGTCTCATGTATGACCATGTATTTTGCCTCCCATAAGAAAAAGCCAGAGTTTTCTTTAGTTATTCCAGGAAGGTCTGTCTTGAAATCATTGCAGAGAAGGGAGCTGTGCAAATCATATTTGTGTTACTAAAACATGACATGCTGAGCAACTTGCTTGGCTTGAGAACCTGAAGATAACACAGGATGCGGGAATTGCCTCCCACTCTGACCACTAACCCAGAACCACATCCTCTTTCTCAGGAATGACCTCAAGTTTTTTCTCCATTGTCTACTACAGACCATAAGAATGGTGGATGTCCCACTCCAGCCTTACAGGAATTTTTTTACCCTGTTATGATTACCATCCTTGGCAAAGTGGGACTTTCATCAGCCCACAGCTAGGAAAACCACAGCATATGTAACCAGAGTGCAGAGATGCACTCCTGTTCTGCAAGGGTTCTTTTTCCATTCTGCGGCAGTTTTCTATTTCTAAATAGTTCAACAACGTGCTCTTCAAGACAAAGTTCTACAAATAAAACCACCTTTCCCCCCTCTTGTTTCTAACTACACAATGATATTTTCATGTACCCCATGTTAAAACATGATTAAATGGCTTAGCCCAAACCTGTACATCAATACACATATTTTCATGCTGAGACAATATTTAATAAGTTTAGTTCAACTCAACTGAACAACTTCTTTCCAACGGGTATTGCATAAGTAGTGATTAAAACCCAAATTTGAAAAGAATTGCCTGGATACCCTGCATTACTATAGAACCATCTCTGGTAAATATGGAACTGTGGTTTGAGTTATAACAACACTATGTTGACTCCCATCCTCCAATATCAAGAAAGCCCAGGCCAAGTCTATATTTATGTGAGCAATTAGTGAGCATTCAATACCACTGGCATTCACTTAGCAGCTTCTGTACAAGCTCAAAAGGGGCTCCGTTCCTACAGCAAGTATTACTTTCCCTAAAAGAGGGCAAAACTACATTAAAGGGAAACCCTTTTATAGCTGTGATGCAGTCATACTCTCATCTCTCGCAAAGGAATGCGGCCCAAAACAGTCACAGTTGACAGTATAAATTAATCCTTCTTCATATTTGTCTTGCAGTTTAATCTCAAATACCTCTAACCTACATTTGTTTAAAAACAATCAACTGGACTCAATTTCAGTAGTGGTTTTGTACGCTCTAGAATCAATTTTCCTTATTTGTACTCTCTTCCATCTCTTCGCGAGTTTAATCGTCTCATTTAAAAGTGTGCAAGAACTGTAAATGTCAGAAAAAGCAAACCTTTCAACCATGAGGCTGAGTGGAGACATGCATATCAGTAAACACATTTCCTGAGTAATAGCACACTGCGTAGTTTGTAAAATGCAATTACGCAGTAGCAACTCTTATCAGGAAATATATTTACACTGATTCCTTGTAGCAATAGATCAAAGAACTTATTTTACTGACCTATATCTGTACTTAATTGTACAGCGGTTTCTTACATAAATAAGCAAATTGTCTTCCTTTTTCTGAATAATTTCCTACTAATGGGCAGCAGCTTTCCTGACATAGATGTTTTGCAAAGATTAATTTTTGAAGACTAAAACTGTTGTTTGAATTTAATGTAATTTATCATTGGAAAGTTACAGATATCTGACACATTGGTTATTTGTAGAGGAAAAGAACAACAGTGCACACAATGAGGCTGCCATCCCAAGAACAGAATAACAGGTAGAAATATAACAGAAATAGCTAGATTTTTTTTCTCATCTCCATTTTCTCTCTCCTTTCTTGTTTCTAACCATTCAACAAACAAACAAACTAACTAACAAACAAAAAAGGATAGAAAAGTGTCAGTGATAGCAAGCCAATGGAGGAGGTATGAGGAGCATGGAAAGCCCCTCGGATCCTGACTCCAACCGCTTTAGCAGTCAGAAATTTCAGGACTGTGTCCCCAGTAAGCACTGTTCCATGGCAAGGACAAGGCATCTTCTCCAAGCCCACCCACTGGAGCAGTTCCCACCTTTTATAAACAAAAAACCAGTGAGATTAGAAGCATTCATTTGAGTCTCCAGCATCCTCAAGGAGTGCTGAAACCTACAGCCACACAGACAACAACTGTTAGGGAAGCACAAACAACTTATGTGGCCAGAGATATTTAGAGAGATCCATCATAGAGTAGCTGATAGACTGGTGCCCGGGGTATTCCTCTTGGCATGTGAGAAACCCAGTTCAAGAAAAAGAAGAGCTTCTTCCCATGGTCCCCACCCAAACAGTAGAGTATGACCTAGTGTAGAACAAATTGCAAAAGCTTCTAGAGTTCTGCTTCAACCTAGAACAGCAAGGGAACATTTTCCACCCAGCAACATTGTCTACGGTTGGTCTTGAAAATGGCAGAATCAGTGAGACTAAGGTTTCCTCTTGCAAATTTAAAAGCAGAGTGGCCAAACGGTGATTTGGATATGGATTTCGGATTATCTAAATAATTACTGTTGTTACGATTAATACAAAAATGCGGAACATTCATTTGCGTTAAGTCATCTTTCAGGCAAGGATTTTTCTGTTTCTGTCACATTTCATTTAAGTAGAAAAGTAAGTCACCTAACCTGTTTAAATTAGTAACATCAGAGGAAGAAAGTAACCAACATAAATCCAAATCATAAAGGAATTCTGTGGATTTGAAATACTTTGCCAAGCCAGCAAAACCAAAATATCACCTGCAAATTTCACAGAATCTCAGACTCAACTATCCTTAGTCTGTGGTTTTTATGGGGAAAGGCATGATGTATTCATTAGTAGAATTGTATGCAGAGATTGATCTGTGACAATAGACACTGCTGTATGTGACTGGCTGTGCTGTCATTTCTTGCAGAGATGCTCTAAAGTCTTGCTGCTGTTTACCACGCTACGCAGGAAAGAGACGTGTATGTTCCATTAATTTTAAGAGAAGATGTGTCGCTGCAATTTTTTTTAAGCTTTCCATCATAACTCACACTGCTTAAGCATTTTGCATTGTCAATGAGGGATGACACAGAAGGAGAACAAAAACTGATTATAGTTGATACCTGAGCTGGCAGAATGTTTAAAGATGTTAATTTTATTTGAAAGAAGGTAAGAAAGTGCCATTTGGCAAAAGCAGTCACAGTGCGGAGCAATGATGAATAGTATATACCTTATCTACTTTTATCAAGCAAAGATTCCTTTTAGTGGTGTTCTGGTTTGGGAGGTAGGTTGGGTATTTCAATATTTACATTACAGGCCCAGAAACATACACCTTAGAAGGACTGTAGCAGTTTCCTTGTTCAGGTTCATTCACACAAGGCAAAGCATTCAAGAACTGGGAACAAATGACACCTACTGAGTGGTGAGCTGCAGAAGATGGGCCAGTAGTTTGAAGTTAGTGGGAAGGAAAATCACAATATTTTGGATACAGACTAAAAACTCTCCATTTTGTGTTTGTTGGGGAAAAAAAATAAAATAAAATAAAGCTGCTTCTGCACCTTACTGCCTTCCTTTCATAAAACACTTCACAATAGTCTTTACTATTATTAACTAAAATAAGCATTTTTTAATGAAAAAGGTCCGAAATATCAGAACACTAAAGAAAGAATTAGTTACTCATGTTGACCAAAAGTAGTATTTAAAATGATCCGTTAATCCATATGTGATAAACTCTGCTTTGAAATGTGTTAATGATGTGAGTTAACTAACACATTTTGGAAACACGAACATTTATTTTCTCAGTCCCCACACGTCCCGTGGGAATTAATGAAAAAGAAAAGAAGTCATTCAAGATATTAAAAAACCACTCCTACAGGTGCTGATGGTGGTCCCAAAGAGGCCACAGTTTTCCACACTGGATAATAATGACTTAATTTTTTTTTATATATATAGGAACAGTGGGGTAGGAAAGGGTCTGTGATACGTCACATCTTTTAGCGTCAGATGAACTATAGCCTAATTCTAAGACCTGGACTTAACATTTCTAATGACCGGGTTGTTCATTTAACATGTACTGGCTTACTAGGTAAAGTAAATTAAAGGCTGAGGTGGCAACAATGATAAGCAGTAAATTTGCTTGTTCTGTAGGGAGCTGAAACGTGTCGGCTCATGCTTTGATCAAGTTAAATTGAGAGGTTTCAAAGTACACACAGGAAATGCTCCAACAGATAAACTTTGTCCCCGGAGGTCTGTCCTAGCCACTTTTCAGGCTTCTGCATGTTGTTATCTGTTTCAGCAATTCTCCAACTTCAAACTCAGAGAATCCATGAAGAAAAGTGACAGTGATAAAGGACAAGAGATGATTTCTCCAGTGATGGACAACATAAAGCCTTGATCTTAAGAGATAGGCTATTGGGCAGTTGATGGTCCTTAAAAAAAAAAAAAAAAAAAAAAAAAAAAAGAGTATCACAGAATTACAGGGGTTGGGGATCGTTGAGTCCAACCCCTGGCTAAAGCAGGCTCCCTACAGTAGGTTGCACAGGAAAGAAGAAGAAGATGAAGAAAAAGAAAGGAAATTGAAATGTGGGTGGTTTTGAAAAACATTTATTTTAACTGTAATGAAGGTGGTAAATGATTACTGGAAAGCAGTATCCCTACGTGCTGTGGGGATCAGCACTACAATGCCTGGCTCCTGAACAACCTAACCTGTGCCTGGGACTCGACTGACTGCAGATCAAAGAAGGAACAAGCTCTCCCTGAGACCCTTCTTGTGGAGGCATTTATTGACAAACACTTTCTCACAAGTGGATTCTCTGCTGTCTGAAATGGGGCCTGTTTGTGCTACAGCCTGCCCTTCTGCGACAGGGCTCTCTGGCAGGCTGTTTTCACAAAGCTTGTAGGAACTGCAGTTTTCTTTGAGAGATCAATTGGCTGAAATTTGTCAATAGGTTCAAAAGGTATCAGGGGTGTGGTAGTGACTGAGATACAAGCGCACACAGCATGATTGCATCAGCCTTCGTTCTGCACAAATCAGGATAAAAAGTTGCAGCAATATAAAAATAAATAACTGAGCAGGCGTAATTCCTACAAAATGCTAGTAGCTAGCCAAAGCTTCATTTCTGCTGAGGGTGAAAGGTAAAATGAGAACAGCTTAATGCTTAGGTACTTTATCTTGTGATAGCCACTTCTTGAGAAGTGAGGAGGCTTCAGAAGAAAAAACATTTATTTTTCTCTTAAAAAAAATATAACAGAGTATCTTCCTATCCTATGAGAGAACAATAAATTTTCCAGAAACTGGAAGTGGAAATAGCATTTTTCAGTTGCTAATCATTCATTTAACTGATGACAATTATACAGATTCATTCACAGAACTCAAAAGCTACTGACACCAACTTTTCTCTACAGTTTGCAGTGTCTAAAGCTGAGAAGTTACCGCCTTGTTCAGGATCTCAATGCAAACACAGCTACATAGATCAGAAAGGTACCTCCGTATGAGGAAGTAGTCTTTGTGGCCACAGTACTTCAAAATGTCCCAGGGCGACCCTGAATGGAAATAGCAGGAAAAATTTCACATTCCAGTTACTGAATTTGAACTACCAACAATCTGAATACACAGTATCTGAAAACACAGTACCTCATATGTAATTTAGAAGATAACTTCTGTGAAACCCTTTGCAAGAAAAAAACTTAAAAAAAAAAAAAAGGTTTTTTTTAGTATATTTGAAAAAGACCTAGTTAATTTCTTAAAAAATTGGAAAGCTAGGAATAGTAAAGAATGCAGCAATTTTGCAGTATTGGAGAATGTAATTAATTCTTAGTTGATTGATGACCTATTGTACCACAGAAACTGAGAAGTATTTTCTTATCATTAAAGGACCAGCTAAAAATTCCACCGTCTGGCAGAGCAGAACCCCTAACCCAAGGGAGTGACCTACTGACTGAAGAGCAGTAGCAAAGCTAACCAGTCTGCTAGCCCAGTTAATTTCTGTTATACACCTCCCTTTTGCAGGAACTAAGTATTAGAAACTTCAAATACAATCCCCAAATCCAAACATCTGCTCCTTTCCATTTCCACTGTAAATTTGCTTTTAAACATCCTTTCCCTCCCATGTATCTGTACAGTCTTTAACTCCTGTTACATGTGAGATATTTCCCCTTAAAAAGAATTGGAGTACAAACAAGAATTTTTCATTCTTTCAGGTGATTTGGGGGTGGTAACCATGACTTCTGCCGACTACTGTGCCCATAGTAATACCTTGTGGTGGGTGCTGTTTGTATTTGTCATCCAACAGCTGGATTAAAATTTAAATGGCTGCTGCACACTTCTTCTATGAACTAACATCTTTCTTTACATTCTCAGCACAATTTTCTGGACGATCCCTTTGTGGTTAGACAGTTTTTCTGACCCCTTCACTACCCTACCTTAATTTCTTGTTAAAATTTTTCCATGCTGTGCAAACTAGAAACTTTATTCCATCTCCCAACGAAATCTTAACTTAGAAAGAATAGTTGTAACAACGATTTGACTGGGAGAAGAAAGAAATAACGGTACCGTTGAGCTACTCAGCAGTACTCTTTCATTTGCAGTCCTTTTGCTTAAATGTTTCACTTTTGTCAGGAATGGAGGCTGTTTGGAGCAGAAATTCCGCTCTCCTTTTTGTTGAAAACACTAATTCCTCATGAAAGTTGTTCTAAATTTAAATGAGAAGCAAACCACAACCTGAAATAATTTTGATTAAGAGATAGCAATCACTCCAGACCATTCATAGCAGTTTTGGGTCTAAGTTACCAAGCCTAGATTCTTGTTTGAGATAGAGCAAAAACACTCCCAAAATAAACTTCCCCACAGTATTTCTGTTAAAATCATAAAAAGAGCTGGAGATGAGAAATCTTCGAAGTCTGTGCACCAAGGCAAGGGGTCAAAGTGCTCGTACAGACTGATAGAGAATTCATGTTTTATCAGTGACACTGCAATTACAGAGGTTTGATTTCTGTTTGTAGGACAAGGTCCTCTCACTGATGGAGAACCCACCAGGCATAGAAAGAAAGGGATCTTTGTCTGAGCAACAGCACATGACAGGCATCCTCGGGACTGGCGGTGGCCCCGCTCCGCTCCTGTGAGCGCAGCCCCCCACCAGTCCTCCCAGCTCCTTGCCAAGGGAACACGGCACCGGCCTCTGAAAGAGCAGGCTGTGTTCACGGTCAGTGTATATATATATATATAAATCCAAGTAGAGAAAATGCAGCCTCCCCGGGTGGTGCTCAGCCAGGCTGTACTCAGAACAAGCCAGTTTCTGAATTACAGTGGGTATCTTTCTCGGAGCTTAAGGGTTCTCAAAGGAAATGCTGGTTGTTTGTTTTTTTCCTCAGACGTTTCAATGGGAAAGTTAAAAATAAATGAAACAAAGCCTTTTGGCTGCCGCTGTTTCAGCTGATGCCTCCTTTAGCAAAACACAAACCTGAAACACTGCCTGAGAGCCCTTAGCAAGAGAAAATGGGCTTCTCCATGCAAGATTTTACACACACAGTCTTCCTTCCTTATGAGTAACGTTTTGCTTCTGCACGCCTGTGTTTCCCAGGTACAAGTAAATACTTAAAATAGCTCTTCTGCACAGCAGCAAATAGCCTATCAAGCCTAAGCTCTGAAAGGCCACTTGGGGAGAGTTTATAAATGCTTTGAGAACAAGTGCAAGAGAATCCCAGGTAGATGGCACCATGCAAGGGAATCCTCTGCCAGACCCAGGGACAGCATCACACCTGGAGAAGAATGGGCAACCAACTAGAGGAAAAGGGTCACCCTATATTCCATTTAGATGTAGGTATACAAACCTGTGATCTCAGCTACAATCTTACTGGCTCTGAGGGAAAAGCTCTAGGGAAAAGAAGGTAAACAGGACTGATCCAAAGCTTAAAGGAATAGCCTTACCCCAGTTAGGCTCTACAGGGAATAGATGAACAAATAAAATCTGAAACAATAGAAATCCGGGAAAGAAAGTAATCTCCTTGGCATTAAAATTGTATTGAATTCCTGGTTTTATCTCAAGGGGGAGGCACAGAACATACTGGCTAGGCATAAAACAATGTTGGAGAAGACTGAAGGGAGTGGAGATGATTTCCAGGAGAAGCACCAGCAGGCAGGGAGTGGAGGTAAAAGAACCCAACCACAACACAGTCTGCCCAAAGAAATTCAACTCAGTTCTTGCAGAGAGTAGAAATGTAGCTGTCCCTCCAAGGCAGAATCCAAAAGAGCGTCCAGAGAGGCTGACTGCTATTAGGTACAGGGTTAGCAGAAAGTGCTCCTGCATGGATGTGCTTCCCAAGGCACCATAGGAAGAGAGGCTGAACTCTACCTTTATAGGTGGTCCAAAAAGAAGCAAGTAATTAGTGGAGGAAGCAAATGGAAGCACCGTGTTTTGAAATTCCTCTCATACCAAGTAGTTTCCTGTGGTTTTGGAAGAATGGAGTGGCACAAGTGCCATTAATAAAAAGCACTCTGCAATCAGAGATCATGTAAGGATGAATTCAGTATTGTCCTTAGGCATTTCACAGGAAGTCAGAACAAGTTTTTGATGGTATAATGGATAAGAGGATTTACATGCAGGATATTTTAATAAAAGCCAAAACAGAAGAGCATAGCCAAAGGCTGTTGCCCTAATGGTCAAGGGAGGGGCACAAAGTTAATTATTCTGCAAAATCTATCACACTGCCTAAAATTTCAGTCTGAGAGTATTTGAGAACACCCTGTGAGTGGGTGTCCAGGGATGGATAACCCACAAAAGATGCAAACTGCAACAGATTTCTTGAGAAACAAATGTAGTTGATCAGAATCTGAAGACTGGGACTGAGATGACAATTTGGACAGAAATAATTCATCCACAGACATCCTCACGGATTCACCTAGATCCTCCACAGCTTTACATCTAAAGCTGGAAGGTGACATCTTATACACTACGCACATCAGAAAAAGAGAAAGAAAAAAACCAAACCAAACCAAAAGCACTAGAAAACAACATGGTCAAGAATAGCCCTAACCTATAGATTGTCTGTATACAACTTGCTGCCAATAAAAAAATGGCCCCAGAAAATCATTTTCTTCTTAGTTGTATTCTCCGACAGCTAAAGTGTAGGAACCACAAATGAAAAATGAGCTCAGAAAAAGACCGGTCATTATTTATATTACTCGTTAACCTTCAAAATACAGAGTACCCAAAGGCACAGTCTCAAAATATCATATTGAGAGAAAAAATATCTACCCAGATACAATTACTCTGAAGACAAAGGTACTGTGAACACAGTTCCTATTTTGCATATGAATGGAGACTGGATCTAAAATGGATAAGCATCATTCCTTGGTTCTGGAGGAGGTCATCAAGCAAACTACATTTGGGAAAGTTTTTCAAAATCCGCCTTTGCAGCCCAAATAATATACATGCCTATTTTAAAAGGAAGAAGGAAAAAAAAGTATTTCAAAATGAAATATGGACAACACCTATCACAGATCCTGCTGAGGTCAAGACCATGTGTAAAGCCCACCAGTCTACTAGCACAGGGTCTGTGACAACGTGCTCCTGGCACTGCTATCCAGGTAAGGGAGAGCACTCGGTATCAGACAGAGCTCTGTTCAGAGATGTGGATCAGTGATTAGTGGGAAAGAAGGTTTATATAACAGTAACATTGTTTGGGTACTGAAAAATCCAGAAGGTCCGTATGTATTTTACAGCAAGCTCACATGAAAATCAGCACTGTAGGAGCTTTTAAAGGTTCACAGCACGTACCAAAATGCTGATTGAGTTGAGCAAGAGAGGCCGTGAGAAATTGCAGAGGTCTCCAACTCTCCTTTTCTTACACCCAAGCAGCAGAGAAGGACTCCTTATTTACCTGAATCGCATCATTTGGCAAGACAGCATTGCCACCAGTGGCACTGCAATGTCATGGACTGTACATCTCTTGGAAACACCTTATTTATGAACTCATGCCCTCAATTCCCTGAGATAGCCTCACTACTGCTAACCATGTACTTACATACATCAAATCCATCCAACAGGGCAGATAGCTACATTTGAACATGCAAGATATTATGCAGTTCATAAGGCGGGCCTTGAAACAGTCCCCCTGCCTCATTACCCCTGAGATCAACACATCAGTAAAACAGTGCCAGAATAACACAGCACCAATGTACATGGGGTCAAAACCAGTCTGCGCTATACTTTGTGTGGGTATTCACAGGACGGATCAAGCCACATTGGAGGAGGGGGCACCTGGCCACCACTCTGTCCAAGGAGACTTGGGGCAGGCAGAGGTCACAGGAAGAGGGGATAGCTGATCCTGGTAAGGGGTCACAGCTGAACTAACACCAAGGGGTCTCTGTGTCACCATGAATTCCCTTCAGAGACCTTCAGATGCTTTTCATTTCCTTTCAGATGTATGCCCTGGGTTCATGCTGGTTGGCTGGAGAAGAAGAGAAAGTTGCCAATCAGTGCACCGTCAAGCTTGTGCTGGTCAGAGTGGGGTACCGGGCTGGGCTCTCCTGTGCATAATGCTCAAACTCACTGGGCACAGGAGCACATCTGGCTCCTTGTTCAACCGTCCTCAAGTAGGCACCAGCTCCTCCTGCTTACCACTACCTGCTTGCCTTCCCAACCACAAGACTTAGCCAGGCTACATCCAGGGCACAAAGGCAGCCCATCTTCCTCCCTAATCAGTCTCCAGCTGTGGGGTATTCCTCCTCCTCGCTCCAAAATCCCACAGCAGTCTAGCAGACATGGAGAACAGTATGGGGCTGGCTAGCCCCAGGCTTCCTGGCCCTTCAAGAGGAAGGCGGCAGGCCCTCTTACACCATCCTTCAATAATTTGCTAGACAGGCACTAACAGCTTCCCCTTCTGTTGGAACAAGCAAGTCAAAAACAGTACAGACAGAAGCATCCATCTCTGACATTCCTGCAGGTTTTCTGTAATGGATCACTTTTGATTAATTAGACAAGCAAGTTTGAAACAGCCTGCAGGATACTTGGTGTGTGCCTGCATCTCAGATTGAAACAGGAAACTGAATGTCTATAAAACACAAACAAAAAAGCTTTGCACTTACTGTTTCCTCTTTCACAGGGGTACTCATTCCTCTGCTGTACATGCAGAAAAGAAAAAAATGATCTAACACATTTTTGTTACTGTGCTAGACAAAACTCTTTTGATTCTCGGACTTGTGAGCGTAGAGCCATTGCCTGACAAAAAGTAACACAAACATACTGCGTACAATTTCTCCTGTAGGTTTACTACTTAGGGTTTTGTCTGTAAAAAACCGATCCAGGCTACTGGCTTCCTTGGTACCTTTCCACAGCTTCCTTGGTACCATTTCCACAGCTGAATGCTGCTTGTTAAGTACAGATCATCGCTGACAATTCCCACACTTGTACAATGCTGAATGTGGTACCAATCCCGGCCTCCCATGCAACAATAATTCTGGATAAGCACTGTGAAGAAAACTTCTCAAGATGCTCACTGGGAGACTTTTTATTAATGTTATACATTACCCAGGACATGAGAACCCAAAATACTCTTAAAGACAGTAACTTTCTCTATTATTATTATTTTTTTTCTTCTCAGGAATTATTCTAAGGCCTTGCACACTTTCCCACGCTTGCAGATTGCAGGTTATAAATGCGTGGGAGTAATGCAGTTTCGATCAGTCAGGTAGGCTGGGTTTCTGTTAGCTGGCTGCATACCTTTGAGCCCTATCAGCACACAGTGATCAGTGGAATTCCTGGCATTTTTGTCATAGCAATAGAGGCAGTACTTTACAGAGTAAATACCAATGACCTGCTGTTCTGTCAGGGTTCTGTACTTACCTTTTATTTTCAAGTCAAAGGTTAGGCCTATTTATGTAAATCCTCAGCCATGGGCCAAGCAATCTGACCTCCTGGTTTTCATTCTCCTAATTGTTTCAGGTATTTTTCTTGAAAAGTTTGGTCAGTTAAAGCTAGGGATTTTTTTAAGGTTCCTTTGAAGGGCTCTAGGGGCTTTCATAGCCCACCCAGTTTGCAAAGTAGAAACATCAGTGACCTGATGCCCTGGGCACTTATTTAAAATTCATTACCAGGAAATAAGGTTTTGATATATAGCCCCTCCATTCTAAAGAATATCTGAGGGAACACATGCATACCGTTTTTTACTTTGGATTATGTGATCTCCAAAGCCACATAGAGATGCAATAATCAATTATACTGCTGTTTGCCCTCCATTTCTAAGAACATTATTCAGCTGTAGATAGTTTTGACTTTCCACATGCTGGCCACTGCTTACAATTCCTTTGTTACTTCACACATTGTCATGTCATTTTATTCATGAAAGGGTGTCCAAAGCTGTATAATATGAAAGAGAAGCCTTTTGGTTTTCCAACCATTTTTCTGAGATTCAGCATCGTTTATATTATAAGACTAAAAAGCAAGAGGAATATCTTCTGAATAAGAGTGAAACACAGCTAGTTTACTCTCACACAAAAGAGTACACCTAATCTAGATTTTGTCCCACAGCCCATGAGAACAGAAGTAACGTATTTTCAATGTGACCCAGACCAGCAATAGAAAACTCCTTTTTGGGAATTATTCTTACATCTTTTTATGTATATTACAACTTGAATCCCTTATCAGATCGTTACTTCCTCTCTGACCATTGATAATAAAGTATATGCTATTGCAATTCAACATTTACTTCTGCCCTGTTCTTGCTCCCATTAAATGTCACTTTAAGGTACACGGAGAAAAAGGATAATGAATTTAAGCAGAATATATTATTTAAACGGTACTTTTACTGGAGCTCGTGTTGTCATCTAAAAGCAGCAAGTCTAAACTGGAATTTGGCTTCTGCATTTTAGGCCTGTGGGGACTAAATGCACAATCAGCTGAAGTTTCAGCTTCTGGGACATTCATTATATGGCTAATTCTCTAGGTGTTTTCCTTTTAATTATTGGACTAGTCATTTGTCTGCTCCAGGTAAAAAACGGAGAGCAAGAAACCAGGCTATGTGAAAAGCACCATTTACATTCTTCATTGCTGCGTGCCATTGCCTTGAATTACAATGTTCATTTTTTCAACCCTCAGGTAAATACAGCCTCATTCTGAGGAGAAAAAAATATATATATATTTCCTGCGTCTCATAAACAGCAACAAAGGAACACTGAGAAAACTTTAAGGAAGGAAGGTCATGCACCTCCATTTGAAACTGCTGGTAGCTAAGACACGTATGTTGGGCTAGATTTAACAGAAATTGCTAAAGCAAACAGATGAGAGGCAGAGGCTTAAAATAATGATACTGACCAGCAGGTGGAAATGAAGTCCAACTGCCAAAGAAGGTGAAATTACAGGCAGCCTTGCTGGCCTTTGCAAAATGTGGAACTCATATTAAGGAAAGAAATTGTTTTCTTGGGACTTCTCCCCCCCTTTTACCATCTCACAAGCCACTTCTGTTGCTCATCTACAATTGCTTAATATCTCTGCGGCAACTACAACTATTAATTGCACAACAAATTCTGAAAATAATTCGATTTTGTAATCGAATCTGAAGGAGTTAGCATCATTTGGTAAGGGAACTTCCCAGTGAATATAGTTTGAGACTCAACTCTAAGTCCTGCTTCCTACCAGAAATCTCCAAATACACATTTCTGTGTATACATATCTGGAATATCCTGAGTTGGAAGAGACCCACAAGAATCACCAAGTCCAGTTCCTGGTTCCGCACAGGACCACCCAAAAATCAAACCCTGTGTCTGAGAACATAGTCCAGCCACTCCTTGAAGTCTGGCACTTGAGGTTATGCCCACCGCCCTCTGGTGCCGACCCTTTTCCTGACCCCCAGCTGCCCCTCCCCTGACACAGCTCCATGCCGTTCCCTCGGGCCCTGTCGCTGTCACAGAGAGGGGAGCTCAGCGCTGCCCCTCCGCTCCCTGTGAGGAGCTGCAGCCGCCCTCATGCCTCCCCTCTCCTCCTCTGCTTTGCGCTGAGCACACCAGGGGGCCTCAGCTGCTCCTCACACACCTTGCCCTCAGAGCCTTCCCCATCTTTGGACGCTCTCTAACAGCTTTATGTCCTTCTTACATCACGGCACCCAAACCCACGCCCAGTGCTGCAGGTGAGGCCGCACTGTGCAGAGCAGAAGGCAGCAGTGCTGGGCCTGGTCCTCCCCCAGGTACGGTTGACCCTTTGGCTCCAGTACACGCTGCTGGCTCAGGTACAGCTTGCCATCAGCCAGAACCCCCAGGTTCCTTTCCATGGGGCTGCTCTCCAGTCTTTCATCCCCTAGTATGTTCATATATCCAGGGTTACCCTGACCAAGGTGCAGAATCTGGTACTTGCAGTTGTTGAACTTCATCCAGTTGGTGACTGCCCAGCCTTCTAATTGGTCGAGACATCTCTTCAAGACCTTTCTTACCTTGAGGGACTTAACAGCTATCCCCAGTTTAGTGTCATCTGCAAAGTTAGTAAAACTTCAAGTGTTTCTCTTTTTTATACCTCGAGTGCACCTTCAAGTGTCTCTCTTTATACTCCTTTGTTGGCTTGACCTCAGCAGGAGCCGTCAGAGTGGTAGGCTTTAAACTTTCGAAGACAAGATTCACAGCATTTCACAAACCCAGGTGGATGCATCAGGCTACTGGGTGCAAAGCCCAGACTTCCCAACCACAGTCTAATTCTGAAGGAGAATGCAGGTCCAACAGTATGCAGATGCACTACAAAATAGTTTCAGTTAAATAGTCTATACTCAGATAAATTTGGATATAAAATACATAGGAGGACAGGAGGTCAGTAAGTGAGTCAGAAGTAAGGGTAAGTGGCTGTGGTCTGAGGTTCCCCAAGATCCCAACGAATCAAAGTCCTGCCATCTCCTTCTCCACCTCGCCACAAATTCCAGCTATCTCTTCCATGCCAGTGCTGGGCCTTGCTGTGACCCTTCTGTGAGCTGATTCAGGGAGTTAAACCAGGTAAAAAGTAATTCTGCAGAAAAAGCATTTGGCTTCAATCAGCTTAGCTCCCTGAACGGACTCATGACAAGATCAGACAAATATCAGAGCTGGCAATGAGAGAGGTCACAAGATGTGGGACCAAATGGAGGTAGCTCCAAATTAGATAGATCTAAACCTCCTTGGGCATGTGCCTCTGGACAAAGAGCTCAGCTAGTCTCTATAGAATCAGAAGCATGAAAAAATCACCCAAGATACTCACGTTTCTTTTTACACAGCAAGCCTCTCCTTCAGAAAAGAAGAGTGTATGAGCACATATCTTTCTGAGGCAATAAACATTTTTTCTTCCATACAGGAAAAAGGACATCTTATTATATACACCTCTCGAACACAACTACCAGCTAAACCTACAACCTGCTTAACCCTAATTTTTTGTACTGGGCCCCTAACAAGATATAAGAGCTGAACTCTGAGGGCAGTTCAGCAGGGCTTGAACAGCTGATCAAATCTGTGCCAACTTTTGCTGGCTTGCTGAAAGACAAAAAGAGCATTCCAGTTCAGCTCAATTGGACTAGCTAAACCACAGCATTCCCAATTGAGTCCAGCAGGTTTTGACTCAGAGCTATTGTTCTTAAGCACATGGTAGACAAAACTCTTATTTGCTTTTCTTTCTTTTTTTTTTTTTCTGTTGTGTTGTTTTGTTTTGTTTTAAAGTATTGCCCCTCATTCCTCTCCCATTCCTGGTAACGCTTCACGGGATTCTATTTTTTAAATGCAAGGCTCTTGGAACCAACAATTGTACAGATATTTCTACTTCCCTCTGTAAAGTGTCCTTTTCTCTTTAGAGACAGAGATCCTGTACCACATTTAACATTTGAGATATATAGACACATAAGTAATTTTCCATTGATAACTCCTTTACCAGTAAAAACTTTTAAATGTACTTATCTCAAATGTCCATCTCCTTACTCTTAGTCTGCTTACTCTTTCACAAGGCTTTGGATTCTGTTATATACAACCTAGACATATGTATAATGCAACCAGCAGCCTAGACATTGACTTGGTTGTCTTGGTTAAAACATCATGGTGCATGAATTCCTAGTGCACCTTGTTCCTATTGGGCCTGGTCCTATAGCCATCCAGATCAGCATCTCAGCTCCATCACTGCCTCTCTGCATCCAGATTTTCTTCTCAAGAAATGCACGGCACGCACTGGCACGATGCAGGTTGTCATGTCCCCACAAGTAGAGGCATAGCCAGAAGCCATAGCTGTCCAGTGTATGCTGCAGTGTGTATGCAGTCCTTGTGTTTGGGACAAACATTTTCTCTCAGAGAAGGTGTGAGGATAGTACAAGTGAAAATGCCTGTGCAAGCTTGCATAGAAGCTTAATCCCAAGATGCTACTTAGCCTCTCTGAGTTCTTGATCTAACCATTCTCCTTAAATCCACATGCCATTCCACTCTTTCACTCTGCCAGTGGTCTAAACAACCAATGTGGGCTTTAACCAGAAATGCATGTGCGGAAGAAATTGAAGGTTTTCCAGTGCTATCTCTGCTTGGTTAGGGTGTGAACTGAGGCTTCATGCTCAGGGGAAATACCTGGGTCCCAGCCAGTGATGGAGAGAACCTACTTCAGTATCCTTGGGAATCACTTTTACTCTCCATTTGTTACTCAAGAGCTAGTCTCAGGTAGCTGTATTACTGCAATATTGCAACTGTCCCAGTAAAACTTGCCAGCTCCAACTGATCTTGGTACCCCTGGGGCTATTCACCCCTTCCTGCTGGGCTGCTGGCATGGGAATAGACAGAGCATCTCGGCAAGCCGCACCAGGCAATCCTTGCCCTTTGGTACATGCACAGGATCAGCCCATTACTGAGAGCCATTTCAGCACACACAACACAATTACGTCAATATCAAGAAACATTGGATTTCTCACCAACGTAATTCCATCAAATCAAGAAAAATGTCCTATTTGCTATAGCAGAAAATTGACTCCCTTCCCCCTACAACATGGCATTAACCTTCTCTGCTCCAGAAATCCTTTGAATGAATTTCTGATAGCAGCTAATTAAAACGCTTCTTAACTAGCTGCGGGACTGAACCAAGTAATGAGTATCATGCTACAGATGTGAATCATTATTTGAATTTCTAAAGTAGGCAATCACATTTTTAGATGTATATAGCTTTACTTCCACTTACGTGTCTATTACACAAAGCCTTCATGTGTGTGTGTACGGAGAGAATGACACACCTTCTGAATTCAAAATTCAGATGGCAAGTAGATGCTGAATAATTTTTAACCCCTTAAAAATGTTCTTTCTGTAAACTTGGTATAAGCTTTTCAGGATTCCCCCAGAGAGGACAGACTAAGGAAGATTTCTGCTACAGTGGCCTCTGTTGACAAAGTAACAGCTCTAGACCCTTTCAACTGAACTGTTTCAGTTAAAAGCAGCTCCAGTTTTGAGGCTTAGAATCAAAGAAAATATTAAGTATTTTAAAATAGGAGACAGTGCCAACCCTCACCGGATGACTTGGGATATTTCAGTTTTCTCCTGAAGAGCTTTGTGTCTGCTCACGTTTAAAGCTCCTAAAATGAAGCAGATTCAGAAGTTGAAGTCTTGTCTGGATGGCAGCTAAAAGTGTTTGAAATGCAACTTGAGTGAACCCTAGAGGTGCCATATATGGAAGATACCTTCCTTGGTAGTAACAGAAAACATCGTGCACATGTTACAAAAATAAACAAACAAACAAACAAACAAAAATGCAGTCCTTGTTCTTCGAAGACAATTTCAAAGACTTTTTTTCATACAAGAAGTAAATGAGAAATTTTGTGAAAATAAGAGAAATTGCAGTTTATTTGCCGGGACCTGGTAGAACTACAGCACTGCATAGACATATTCTGTTCTACAAAATGTATCTTCAAAAATGTCTTCCTCCGTTCATTAGCATATAAGCATGATTTACACTCTCTTTCTAAGAACGGAGCCTCATTTTCCTAAGATGTCATTTCGTCTCCTTGCAAGAGAAGTTCCTCCCTATTTACTTCCTTCTTAAACAAATAAATAAAGCAAAGGGAAAGGATTTTTATACATTTATTTTCTATCTAGGTGTGGATTAATTGATTTAAATTGATAGGCCAGAGGCAGATTTTTGGATTTCTGTGGTTTTATCCTTCAAATCTTAGTTTATGCAAAATGAGTGGGAGAATGCACCTCTGCTTCAGTCATCAGGGTTTTGGGGGGAAGGGAGAAATCAAGATAGTTTTTTAAGGTCTGGGTTTGATTCATCTCAGAGGCAAATTAGTTTTCTTTCAATCTCGCAAGGCAAGGTGTAGAACTATTCCATCACTGGCCTCCTTTTAAAAGGATTTCAGCAAGAGATATGAACTGTGCCTTCATTTTCAATCTATAGAAGAGCTACAGAAGTGTTTCTTTAAAGGAAAGAGGCGTTAAGAAATGTTATTGAAATGTGGGAAAATAAATAACTTTTATCCCTCATGATCAATATCACTAAAGGCAAGGATATTGTCAGAAGCATAAATCTGAGACAGAGCTCAAACTCCCCCTGTTGGCATCTGGTAGGGAAGCAAGGGCAATACCTGAACACCATCTTTCTCTTGTCTTCACAAATCAAATGGGATTTATTTACAATGAACAGGTACAAATCTTCAGTTATTTGTTCTTCAGTGACAGTCAGGGGAAAGAAAGCAGACAGATTCTCTAAAATCTGTGCCATTGTTTCTCCCTGCTCTTTGTGCTTGGCAAATCTTGAGATATGTGCATGGAATACATCCATGTAACTCTGCAGGCTGATTAAGAGAAGCTGAAAAATAAGGAGAATTAAACACAGGGTGCAGTTCAGTGGAAAATAAAACATTAAAGAAAAAAAAGAGCCTCAAGCCATCCTGGGAGTCTGAAGAGGAGAGAGTAAGACTTGCTCGGTAGAGATGACAGGTAGTGCTTTTGCTTTCACTGATAGCTTATGAATTTATCCTCGAGTTCACAAGGCCATGATGACGCTATCCATCAATGCATCTATCATGAAAAAAAAAAAAAAAAAGCCAAATAAACAAATTGATCTATGAAGAAGGTTCCTATCCAAAGGCAGACACAAATTAGAAAAGGAAGAAATACAGATATTGGTCTAGCTATGGGTAGAAAATGACTAAAGTCACGGAATCCACCTAATAAGCCCACTCACTTTATGTCAGAGAAGCTACACACCCTGGAAGGATTTTTCAGGGACTGAGTTTCAGTCATTCCACCAAATGCATTTGCTATCATTTGGAGCAAAATCCTACTTTTTTTTTTTTTTTCTTTTTGCCTGTTGTAATTAACTTCCCAGGCCATTTTTATATCTTTATACATGGGTTAGGGTTAGCACAGGCAGTACTGTTTGCCTGCAGACTGAATATATGCTGACATATGCTGTGGGTCTTCTTGTTCCCTCCGTGTATCTAATGGTTTTACTAACTCTGAAAATTCAGAGGAATGCATCTGAGAATGCCAAAGACAAGAACTAACAAGAATGTCAGCACTACAGAGCCAATGCAACTATGAGAAACCAGAGCCTATTTGCCATGTGGATCACCAACACATATGTCTGCTAACCCGCTGAGTGTAGAAATGTTACTTTTGACATTGACGTCAAAGACATACAGATATTATTTAATGGTCAAGGCTGCCTAGCTTTAAGCTTGGCATGCGGAAGTGTAGACAGATTGCTGTTCCAAATGTGTTGTGGAAATTATTGTAGAAAAGTCCTCTTTACATAAAATAACATCACTGTGACATGGCCGAGTGAGGAATTCAGGTGACAACGGAAAGGGCTGAATGGCACAGTCTTATGGCACTTGAGATCTGAGAGCAACATCCCACTCCTTTCTTATAAAAGGTGGGAGAAGATAGAGGATTGCCTTAAAATATATCCAGCTTATTCTTACCAAGGGAGGAAGCATTTTGCAGTTACAGTCAAATTCTGTGCCTTAATGCATAGTGAATGCCTCATTTTCTCTGCAGCAGTCCTACTGATCCAAGTGCAGGCCCTCAAAGAGAGAAGTGCTATCTGCAATGAGTACAGATGGCAAAATCTTGTTCTGCTGAACTGACCCTGCGTTTCTACACTTCCTGCTGTAGCAGTGCTATGGGAGCAGGAGGTCTGCTCTGATCTCTCTCTTCTTGTGAAATCATTATCCCAGGAAAAGCTAGCTAGTCATTAAATATTAAATGAAATTAAACTCAGTACATGTAGTTGTTCTGACAATTCATTTCACTGACAGCAGAATTTTGTTCCCACTTTTTGAAGAAAAATGTGAAGAAACTACAGAAGTGTTTCATCACTTCACCAAGAAGAAAATATCCTTTCTGTCTGTTTACCCAGGGGAGGAAAAGTTAATCACATGCACACTACTGCACTATGCTGTATCATGAGAAAGAAGCCAAGTTCAAGTACCCATCATACTGCCATAGTACCAGCAGAGACTTCCTCTTCAGTGTAATGCCCCTTAAACCTCTCCTCAGCTCATGTTTGTGAAGGAAGGGGGTCATGCACACAGGACAGGCATCTGACACAGCCATAAGGAACTCACCCATTGCTCCCTCTGCTAATGACATTTCTAAACTGAGCAAACAGCATATGTGCCAATGACAAAAGTCTTATTTCAAACAGCTATTTGTCTTATTTTAGAAAGCCAGTTCAGGGTGGGCCATTTAAGAGGTTATTTGGAAGTCTTACTAAGACCCTGGAGAGTACAGGTATGACAAAGACACTGGGGCAAAATGCCAGAGGTTGGCAGCAGGCATCTATCATAGGAAGTAGGATCACCTGCATGTCCCTGGGGCAGAAGGCCCCTGCAATGCAATCACTAACAGCTGGATGTCCTGGCTTGGACAGAAGCTGTGGAACACCAAATATAGAGGCGCAACGCAATACAGGTGGAAGCATTCATTAGTCACATATTGTCAACTCAGAGGCATTAGCAAAAGTTCTGCCAAGATATTGATGTGCTAGAAGAATGCCATCCACATGGCTGTGTGTCTCCAGTGCCACTTAGAAAAGACACAGAAGATTCTCCATGGACAGCAAGGCTGTGGACAACACATGGCAGCAAGCCCAATGCCTGCATGAAAGCTGTTGGTGAGGAGTTGCCTTCTGGATGTCAGCTCCAGCTCAGCAGGGTGACCAGGCACTGTAGGATACTCATACAGCCCTATGAAGCTGCTCCTCTGGGAACCAGCAATGAAGAACTGAGAGCAGCATCTTCTCAGACTGTGACAGCAGAAATTCAGCAGTTATGCTGTTGTCATGAAGCTCTGTTCTGAGCAGCAGCACTTCATCCCAAGAGAAGAATAGCCACAAAAATCTGGAATGTGGTTTCACACCCATTCATGAGCTGTACACAATGACCAAATATCCTTTGAGCATCTCTTACATCCCTACACAAGAGTCCTAAGGCTACAATTGGCCTGGCCTTAAGACTCCCTCAGCATCCACTCTTACTTCTCAAATATGTTTAGTAAAATAAGGCCAAATTCCTCATCTCTTTTTAGGATTGCTTTGGATGTTAAAGCAAGTTGGTCTTTATTTCTTTAGATCAAACTGTATTTGTAGTTTCATGGGATTTTTTTTTCTTTTCTAATGTACTCTCCATAAATGGCTTAACTTTACTTTCAGCCTTGAGTGCTTCTGTAGAAGCGTTTCAAAGTGAAAGAATTTTTGAAAAAAAAAAAAAAAAAAGTAATTTTCTGGAGTGCTTCAAGAAAACTGAGAATCACATTAAGTGGCTTTGAATTATTGCAATGTATTAAATGACTTCAATGCTTAAAGATGGAATTTTTTACGGGTTCTCCTAACTGTTCAAAGAGTGAAATATATAGCATAATAGACCCTAATGCTTTTGCTAGTTCTTTAGTTTCAAATCAAGTGCTCTAAATGATTATAATGCTATGCAAAATCACTTTATTCATAAAAGGTGAAATTCATTCATTCCGCATAAATCCTGACTCATCAGTCAGGGCAGCAAGTGGGAAATGGAAGAAAGATAAACTGTACTGCTCAAAATAAGCAGACTAGAGGAGTGATTCAGAGTACTTAAAATTAGGCTCCTGTTCTGAACTGTCCCCTAGAGAAACCTTTCTCCAATAATTTCAGAGGGAGCTTGAGAGGCAAGTGTCCCTTGACTGAAGTAAACCATTGTGAACTAGCCCTTTCACTGAACCACCGGTTCACAAATCCATAATAGCTTGCTTATGGATCCTCTAATATACAGCTTCACCGTTGGGTTAAGGGAAACAGAGGGCTTTTTTTCCACAGCTAGGAGGTATTCTCATTTTCCTGAATGTTGCAATCGTCCTTGAAAAATGTAGGATACAATAAACAGGAAAAAAATAACTTTCAAACAAAGGAAAAAAGAGGGAAGAGATGAATAAATAATAAGAATTTCAGTGCCAAAGGACACTACTCTTTGACTGTTGTCTGTGGTGGCATGGCACACAAGGTCTGCCTTTCTTTCTCAGTAAATGATGAAGAAAAACCTGCCTGCCAGTATTTATTCATATTTGAAATGCATTTGTTTGACCATATTTACAGTCAGTCTGTATCTACTCCGTTTGATCATTCAAGCACCCGCATTCTACTAAGTTGTATATTTAACAGTAAAATTCACAATTTGCACTGCTTAGTGTGCTATGCGAGCCATTCAATCAGAGAATAGAAATGATTTGACCACAGATTTGCAACTGTAAATATTTATATCTAAGCATTTGTAAATGATGTGCAGAACAAGAATGATCTCCAGATCAATTCAAAAGGCAAAACTGAATAAATTAATAGGTATGAATTATTCATGAAGTTTACCTTCTCGTACAGCAAGTTCATTATTTCCCTCTGTAACCAGTGAGCAGCTAATATGTCTGAGTGCATTTAAAACATCGATTAGTCTTCTGGATACACTATTCAGGGCATTTAATCAACAGAAGATTTCAATAAATATTAAGCTTACATTTGGGGAAAACAAAAAAATTTGAGTTCTGAGGATAATGCATGCTTATTCCAGAGTATAATGAAAGTAACTGCAATTTATCCATAATATCAAGAGAATTTTCTGTGGTTACTGAGCTCAGACAAGTGTAATAAGAAAGGGTTCATGAATCAATTTGCTGTGAATTCCATGGACTGGAAGGACTGAATGCCAGGGAGGAGATCTTTTGGAAAGGTCCATCAACACTGGGAAGCTCAAACCAAGAGGCAGATCCTAAGAATATTCCAACCAATTGTATTCTGTGAAGAAAACATATTTATCCCCCAAGGCTGTGAGAAAAATCCTGCATTTCTCTTATACAGAAAGAAAACCACAAGACATGCTTCTTATACGTTGGTCAGTTGGGCAAATCCTGTGAATGTCTTAGTGGCAGGAAATGACAGCATCTACTGGGAGATTTTGCTGTTCCATTGTAAGATGGGCCTTAAGGACTGATCAGGGACATCAGCCTCACCTGCTCCATTTGGTTCACTGTCTCCCAGCAGCTAAGAATGGATTTCACTGCCACGGCCCCCCATGCGGCACAACCTTTCCAGCAGTCATGTGCCATGGCCCAGGCTAAAATCTATATTGTCAATATCTGTAAATCCAATACATTTGAAGAGCTGCCCACTTTTGACTTACCCTGGGGATTACACATTTGGTCCTATTCTGACTTCAGGCAACTGCTTAGAACAGAAGTGCCATAGGTCAATGTAACTCGTGCACAACTGGTAGGAAAAACAAGTGCAATAGTCTCTCTGGGAGATATCCTCCTGGTTACTATGGTAAAAAGTCTTGGAGTGGTGGGGATTTGTCAACTAAGTCAGTCAAAATTGCTTTTAAAGTTTTGCAGGTTGTTAATCATTTTACATGCCAATTATTCCCATTTTTGTCATGTCCTGCCTACCTGTGTCTTGTGAGAGAGAGAGAGGAGAAAAAAAAGTAATTGAAAAACAGTCACATTTAACTGCTGCTATAGAGAATATCCAGTCTCAGATCTTACCTTCAGAGGTATATACTACTTTTCAGCAAACCAATGCGGGAACTTCAAATAGCAGATTGTTGAAGATGGCTTCTGGTTTATAAGACCATGTAATCCAACCCTACAGTTTACTTCTGAGTATGAGGAGGTAAGCTCTGCTTACAAACTTCAACTGTGGAAATGTTTCCAGATAAAACATCCTTGTATTTGTAAGCAGAGCAGTGAGAAGAGGGTACAGCACAGACGGTGTCTGTGGATAGACAAGCTATAGTAACTATTAGACTCTAAATGCTTTCACATCCTTTTGTTTGTCTGTGTTTGTATCACTGTCTGAACAAGTTCATTCTGAAATCTGATCAGGTCCTCCAGAAGATCTTAAAGCACTGCCAGCCGAAGTGTTAAATTTTAAAAGCATTTCTTGCAACAGTCAATTTTTTTGTAAAATTGAGAGATTTTCTTTTTTTTTTGCATCTCGTGCATCAGATATAATAGATGTCTTGCAGCTTGAGAGCACTGTCCCTCCTCTTTGAGAATAATTTCTAGACATTTGTGAAGCTGGCTTACAGCGATTGTCATTAGACATTCCCATGTTCAAGCTAAGAAAACATGGTCATATGGAATGCAGACCAGTTGTATTTATCAAAGAGTCTGGAGACCATTCAGGGCAAGAATGTGAGGAATCTCCTGTCTGAATTTGATTTGTGAAGATGTTTGAGTTTGAAAATCCCTGGTTTAAAATATGGACCACATTCTGTCATCACTGACTTAGGAGGGAGTTCACTCACAGTAAGAGAAAAGAATGGCCCAGGGCTGAATGTTTTACAAAGTCATAGGAACAGGAAGTGGAGAATACATTTAGCAGTGCATTTGAAATCTAAAAAGCCCCACACAGGCTCAGAAGCAAAATATTAAGTGAAGTGTTTTAACTTTTAAGTGAAGTCAGTATTAATGTATATTAACAACAAACCATGCATGGAGCATCAGCACAGACCCTTCACTGGGCTCTTCCCTGGCTCCCGAGAACCAGGTAACCACATTAAATAGCACAATCATAGTGCAGGCTCCTCCCTCTTCATCTTAACTCTACAGAGTCAAGGGGGAGGCAGGGGCAAGAGCTCCAGATAAGCATTTGGAGAGCAGAATGTTTGTTAAAGGCTTTTAAGCTTCACCTTTGTTCAGGAGAACAGTACAGCAAATCTCCGGAGTACTTCCTCTTTTTGTTCAGGTTGCGTTTACCAATACAGAACTTCTGGCCACATGCAGTTCCTGATGAATAGTAGGAAGATTTTCAAGTTTCCTATCAGACGTGTATTAATTTAGTTCAGTTTGAGCTTTGGGAAAAGTTTCTAGACACAGACTATCACTGGGAGCCAGAGCTGTAGCTGTCACGTACTGATTTTCCCACTGGCATTTGCAATGCTCTGGCCTTACTGGGGCTTCTGCTAGTTCCTTTGGGGTAATGCTCTATGTCCTCCCTTTTGTGAAGTGCCCATACAAAGTTTTCCTACTCCAGAGCTTCCAGAACTAAACATATTCCTTGCTTGCTTGCCATGGTATTTCTTCCACACACCTGCTCTACCTCCTGCACTACCATTATCTGCCTTTCTCACTCCTTCCCCCTGCAACATATACATGGCGATCCCTATCTATGTTATCTGCTTTCTCCCTATAGTCCTACATTTTTGCTTTATGGTACTTTTTTTTCTCTCAAACTTTCCAGGATGCACACCCACAGAAAAGATGATAATGAATAATAAACAAACTCTATTTCACAAAGAGCAAATCACTGTAAGAAGTGAGGTACCTGTTGAAGCAAGTATTGCTTCGATTGTGATTTATCACACCACTCATTCCTATTGTTCACTTCCACTAAAGCCATACCATTCCAGCAAATCAACAGATTTTTTTTTTTTTTTATAAATATAATAAGCCATGCTTACAGACACAACATGAAAACAGCAACCACAATGAAAGGCTTCAGCGTTGTAGATCGTCACTTAATGGCGTGTGCGTGCCTGCTAAAGATGGAGCAAAAGCTGAGAGTATTTGTCTAACCATTAATTTTTAGAATTACTGAAAAGCAGTTTCAAATTCACTAAGAATCACAACACTCACTTGAAAAGGAATCCGGACAAGAGTCTTACCATCACCATGGATACAAGTAGTGTGGACTCGGAATTTAAGCAATGAAACTAGAACTTTGCATTTGTACTGCTGGAAGGACTAGCTCACATAATATTAAGAATATTTAGAATGAGTCCTATTGTAGAAAAAATTGTAATTAAAATGCAGGGCAATTCCTGCTCTTTTCTTTAATTTTGTTGGGGTACAAGAATGACAGAAGTATTCAAGATATTACTTACTTCACATTTATGCTTGTGTTGTGTCTTGTGACATCAACAAAATGTAATACAATGGAGTAAGATGGTAGTGATGCTCTGGATGCAAAATAACAGTGTGATTTTTTAATATATTTTGAGAGCAACTATTATTCTCCTGTATTACCATCAGGCTTGAATGTCAACCAAATCACTGATCTGGTTTAACACAAACACCATTCGCTGGTTTTCTTATTACACAGTTTATAAAAATATTCGAATACTTTGCTCCTAGATATTCCAGTAAGCTTTAGGTATTTGAATGCCTTAAATTATGTGGACCCCTGAGTTCAGTTGACTATCAATCAGTGATGTATCAGAAACTACTCATGGATAAAAGCAGTAGAATGTGGAAGAATATTTGGTCTTGTTCCAGCCTCAGGGCTTCTCACTTCTCTATTTACCATTTTTCCCTCACTGCTGTAGTCAGAGCCTTGAGGAAGACCTCAGCTGCAAAAGCTGATGAAGCTACAGACCCACAGTACTAACTTCAGAGTAGGCACAGCTGAAAGGGGAGAGGATCAATTTTCTCTGGTGCTTTCTTGCAAACTTTCTTTCCTGCTCTATCTGATCAAATTATGTATTCAGTCAGCTCAGAAGTCTGGTTCAGACAATGACCACACGTCAATAGAAAGGTGCAGGAACAGTGTTAAGATATCATGGATTTCTTTAACATACTTTCCCAGATTCTTGCAATTTTCTTAAACTAAAAGTGTTTTTTGCTTCCAGTCTTCAACAAGTTCTTACCCTGCTATGCCTGTAACGGATTTCTGAGTGCTTAATTGTAGCCTGTGACAAGAAGGGTCACACTTCCCTTAAAGGAGGGATATTGACTCCTTCCAAAAAGAGTGAGCTTAAATAATGCTTCTACTTTCCATAAGTTGACAGTCCTCTCCATTTCAATATTATTTTTCATAACTGAGATATAAATAGGAGCACTTAATTATTAATTACACAATGCAGCCTTGCATGCTTCAGTTTAGGTGCCTGAAATTAACGGTTAACTATATGCCCAGACACTGAAAGCAATTCTAGCACAGAAGCCATGTAGATACATTTCTCATTAGAGTATCACAGATTAAAATTCCTTATTATTTGGTCCTTCTTCTTCTCATAAAATTTCACCTTGGACCTCTCTCAAAAGAAAAAGAATAATAATAATAATAAAAATCTGGATAACAGAAAACGAAATACTGCCATGAACTGTTTCCAATTCAGTGAGTTAGCACTTCTGGCAAAAAACAAACTCAAACCTTTTTAGTGAGGTATTTCAAAGCAGTCCTTAATGAATGACTTAACTAGTCTCCCCAGACGATGCTTGTGTTTCAGTATATGTGCAGATCTCTGCGTGATGGCATTTCACTTAGTTTTGTATTCCTGGATATAGGCAGAAGGTTTGCCAGTGGCTTCAGTGAGAACAGGTTGAGGTTCAAAGAAATCAAGACAGCTTTGTCCTGGAAATCAGTAGCATTCTGTTAATAGAGGAATCCAAAGGAAGAGAAAGCAGTGTGATCTCTGGAAACATTTTATTATCTGAAAACATCCAGCCTTTAGAAATGGAGAAGGCGGTAATTAAAATGCAAAGATTGAAAAAAATCTCTGACAGAGTAAAGTGCCAGCTCTGGAAGTGAGTGTTGCAGGCAAGGAATAGGAGGCAGAGAAATGGAAATTGGAGCTCAGCCATACAGGTCAGCTCAAGGGTGGGCGAGAGGAGCCATGCTGCACTCCCTGCCTGGTATCCAGCAAGACCAGTCCAGCACCAGCCTGGTTCACACACGCTGGCTGACATGCATTTTCTAGGGGAGAGCCTGATGAGGAAATGAGGGAAAAAAAAGGATATTTTCTCATGTCCCTTGTATCCATTTGCAATGAAACAAGGGAGCAGGAAACATGCAGTTGCTGAACGTCTGATATATCAAATCCATAACTGATGGTACAGCGTTTCACAACATTTTCTAGCCCCGTCTTACACCCAAAATACATTATGCCATTTCCTGACAGGTTTCATAAATGCTTTCCATGCACTAAGAAGTGAGCAATTTTCTTTATTCTAACACACAGAAGTCTCTGTTCCACATTCACTTTCTGTGGAACTTGGTCTCCTGTAGTTTTGCAGAAGAGATTTTACTTTTCTGGGACGTTCTTGATTCCTATTACTTCATAGCTCTACAGGGAAATAACTGGTGGCTTCAGAGAAAAAGAAAGGAAGTAAAAATGGCAAGGGAAAACGGAAGTATCTCTATTATTTTTCTACACTAAGTCATCTCTAGATTGCTGTGCAATTGTCTCATATTTAAAGAAACCTGAGGGGAAATCAAGCAGTTCACACATAGTACAAGATGATGGATTACATCTGAATCATATTGTATTTTAAGCCCATTATAGCTACAATATGGTCAGACACATGCACAGGCATCCCTATCATTCTTACATCGACACTGCTCCTTCACTGCTCTGCACGATGGGGACCATGAGTTCACAAGCAAGTCCAGAGTAGGAGGACAGCAAGGTGACCTTGTTGGTGCATTGCATAGCACCAGATGGGGCTTGCTGGCCTCACTACAAGCTGGATCTGTGCAGGGGCTAACCCCAAGCAGCCTCCTTCCCCTCCCAAGTTCCTCACTGTGTCCCCCATCTCAGATCTTTAAGAGGTTGTGAGAAGGACCATCAAGTCCTCCAGTTCAGTCTATGAACTCCACATAAAAAAGTCTTTCACCCATCCCTCATCACCTCCTCAGTCCTCTTTCCTCCTACTGAAGATGTGATCTTAATCAGATCCCCTTACTCGGTTATTACAGAATCACGAAGGCTGTAAAACACCACTAAGATCATCTAGTCCAACTGTCAAAAATATAACAAAAGGATCTCAGCTTAAAGCCCTCTCATCTTCTCCCAGGGACATTACGTCATCAGACTGCCACAGGTCCTATTTCAGAGACCTGGGTGACATAAACATGCACAGGACCTCAGGCAGGTGGCCTACCTGTGCCACCACCAGCCACTTGCTCCCCACTCACCCACTGCTCTCACAGTTACTTGGCTTCTTCCCTCCAGCATCCAAAATCCAACAGATGAAGCAACTGGGCCTAAACAAGCACTCAGGTAGCTTTGTTCTGGCACATTTGTATGCCAGGTTGGGTGACATTTGTGCTAAGAAATCACTCACAGTTTACATATGAACAGTAGCTGTGCCAAATGGTGTTCCTCAAGCCAATTACTGGCTGTAAACAGCTGTATGAAGTAAGGGAGGTGACAGAGAAAGGGCTGGGTAGCTTTTCCCCCTGGTCTGAACTATACATCTACACAATTAGCCAGAGACTGTCACATACCTTTAATCTACACACAGAGGTGTTTTCTGAGACAAGCAAACAAGACAATTGCATTAAAACATCATAAACAATCTTTCCATTATCACGACTTCACATTTTTTCAAGCATTCATCAAATATTTATAACACGTATTTTAGTGATAAAAAAATAAATCAATCAAAATGCAAGCATACATGCTGTTTCTGAAAACTGCTTTTCCATTTTCTCGCAGCCTTTTGAAAATGAATGCTCATGGGCAGTCAGCAAATAGCTGAGAAGCTCTGATCTAGGTAGGCCACCTGGGAATACCACAAGATGAGCAATGGACTTGCATGCAAACCTCAGAAGAATCTGACCCAACATTTTGAACTTCGTGGCTACAGTTCATCTGGTTTAGCTCCATTCTTCTAATCTTTTATGACAGGACTTTGTCATATATTAAAGATAGCAAACAAAGGTAGCAGTGGATAAACGTTTGATTTCCCCTCCAGCCAATGGGCAGGTGCTGCCTACAAAGTTTAAACAACTTCTTATTGTATGTTATAGGAAGAGTCATATATCAAAACCAGTATCAGATTGTCAGTTTGAGCAACTTAAATGATTTTATACCTGTCTTGATCAGAAAAGGAACCTCAAAAATCTAGATTTTATCAAGCTTTTCACTTTCTTGACATCCTTCTGCACTGTATGATTTCTGTGTAAATAAAAACATAAAACCTTGGTAAAAGACTGTAGATGTCATGCTGGAAAACAACATGGGCCTCGTAGAGCCAAATCCAAGAAACAATGAAAATTGAGAATATTTTTTAGAGTGGAACTGTTTTTTGACTGAACACACTGATGGGCAGATAAAACTGGAGATGTTTTTGTACACTTTAAATGGCATTTAAAATGCAATCAAACAAAATAATAGTAATAATAATAATAATAATAAAACTAATAACAACTGAAGAAAATTGAAACTCCTCATTCTTTGCCTATCATCTGCTCTTTGTTGTTTTCTTAAGCTGTTTTTTAGAAATGGAAATCCTTCCTTCCTTCCAACGGACGCAACTGAAAATGAACTGTTTGAGCTCAAGTGTTTTCTAAGCATGCCAAGAACATACTATAAAGTGGAAAAAAAAAATGAGCTAATTAGTTTACTTTTCTCCTAAAAATAAACTAACAAGAAAAACCTTTAAAGAACATCATTCAGAAACACTGATATCAAAGGAAGAGACTGCTGATAATCTTGGATTCTTTTGCAATGATTTATTCCATATTTTATTGCACAATTTATAAAGAGAATTGCAGCAATTTGAGTTTCTACGTTGCTACAGGAGATTAAAAGATTTTCTTATCAGACAATTCAGAATTGTGATGATTCACACCTTCATTATTTCTTGAAACCTTCCAGCTTCCTCCACAAGTACAGCAAAGGTTTTGCATGACTACATCCTTTAAACTAAACAGCACTCATGTCATTTTCCCACGGTGCTGAGAACAAACTAAGGGTGAAACAGTAACCCTTTCGAGCCAGTTAAACTACCATCATTATTTTAAAATAAATGAAGAGGAGCCTGGTTATTTATGACTGTGTGCTTGTATTTTATGCATGCCTTACCTTGGAGACATTCGATAGCCCCCAAGAACACTGTGTTAACTATAGGCTTCAATAACCATTTGGTAAGAAGGTCACATTGGCCTATTTGCACTGAAAAGGTGGAGATACGAAGACACAGGGTAATAACAGAACAAGTGGAAAGACACCATAAAATTATTTTCGCTGACAGGGTTTCCACACAAGCATGAAACCTGGGTCAAGGAGAGTCACTTCAGTTAAAAGTGCATGCCAGCACTCCTCACTGACAGGTTAAATTAAGGATATGCCCAGCCTTGTTGTGCGGCACAGAAAAGCAGAATGAGAATGAGTCACCTCCGTAGAGTTTCTTAAAATTAGCACAAAGGAGTCAACATACTTTCAGACTTGAGTTTTTCTGGGTGGCCGAACCAAGCACTAGCACAGGTCAGACTGCAGTTACATTCTGCTCTGCAAAAAGAAGGAGAGTGAGAACTAGGTAGGAGCTCCAGGGAAGACATTTCTGCTTCGTGGTTGCATGAAGGACTTGAGGGCTGTGTGTGAGAACCAGCTGAACACAAATGTCTTGTTCTTCACATTTGCTCCCCATCATTGTCATACAAAATTATGTCTTGTTTCTCTAACAGGTAGACACCTTCTCCACAGATATGGCTTTTATTAGGAACATTAGATCTTCTTGGGTTAAACGTGGGCAGGGTACTCCTTCATGCTCATAGAAGATGATGAGGTGCTGCTTTACAAGTCCTGACTTAGGGATTGTGTGTTTTCAGTTGTTTATTTCCCCCATTTTAAACTTCAAATTACACTCCAAAGAAGTCAAAGGAATAATTATTTGATTTTCATTGAATCATAGAATGGCCTGAGTTGAAAAGGCTCATAATGATCATCTAGTCTCAACCTCCCTGCTATGTTCAGGGTCACCAACCACCAGACTAGGCTGCCCAGAGCCACATCCAGCCTGGCTATTTTATAATATCTCCCACTAGGAAACACTGAGAACAAATGTGTCTGGACACTGACTACCCCACAAAAAATGCTGAGTTTTATGGGAAGACTCAGAGATGGTATGCTCTCTTCCGCAAATAGTCTTAAGAAGTAGGAAACCAGAACGCTCTCTATATCCCCTGTGAACACACACACACACCTCATTCAGGAGGCTGCAGTTCTATTCTGAACACAAAGTGTACCTGGTACAAGCAAACTGGTGATAGCTTGCACTTATCCGATTGTAATCTTCACATTGAATTTGAACAACCATGGTGGCTTAGAGTGCTTCCTTCCCGGGATGCCGTAGTGCAAAACAAAATCACGTCTCTGTACAACCTTTTACTCTGAGGATCCTTAAAATTGCCCTTCAGTGACTTCCCAATCTCTACTTTTCTTTTTAAGTGATTTGTGTGTCAAATATTGAACAGAATAGAATCATAGAATCACAGAATGGCCTGGGTTGAAAAGGACCTCAAAGATCATCCAGTTTCAATCCCCCTGCTATGTGCTGGGTCACCAGCCACCAGACCAGGCTGCCCAGAGCCACATCCAGCCTGGCCTTGAATGCCTCCAGGGATGGGGCATCCACAACCTCCTTGGGCAACCTGTTCCAGTGCATCACCACCCTCTGAGTGAAAAAATTCCTCCTAACATCTAACCTAACCACTCCTGTCTCAGTTTAAAGCCAAGCCCTGTACCTCCTTTGGCTTTGTAGATAGTGCATTGTGCTTGAGTCTCTCACCCATTCATTCATTTGCATTACATAGTAAAGGTATGTTTTAGAAATAAAACATGAATAGGGAGATTTTTTAAGGCTTTGAGATTAGCTGGAGATTAGAATTCAGTTGAACAGTTTAGTTAAATATGAGTTTGTATGTGTTGACATAGCTTACCCATTGTCACAGCAGGTAGGAGAAGTTTGGCAGCTTCCCAGCTTTGCTTTCCAGTGGGGGTTTGTAGCAATGCAAAGAAGCAGTGTCCCACCTTTCAGTGAAATGAAGTGTTTCAGAAAGTGCACACTGCAATCTTGGTAGTTTAGCAAGAGGAATTCACAGAAAACTATATTTCTTTGTTCCAAAGCTTTACACTTCTTTGACATAATGTCTGAGTTTAGTTGATTAGTATATGTAGTTGGGGATTGTTCCCCTTTCCAACTAGCTTTGAAGAAACAGTATTAGAAAAATAAATAATGATGGAACCCAACAGTCAGCTGCTTTCTCTGAAGAATATTGGGCAGATGACAAACCCACTACAAAATTTGGCATACTGCTTATGAGCAGGAAAATCTCCCTGAGAAATAACACTCTCAAGATCATGCTGAAGTTGTACGTCAGTTTTTTCTACTAAAAGCGAAGGAGCAGAATGACAAAAATGCACCTACTTTTGCGATCTCTTTATTACAGTGGTGACTCATATATTTCTCAGTATGAGATACCACTTTTTCTGACCAGTATTAACATTAATAAATGGTACTCTGAATGAGAGATCTTTTTGAAACGATCTATTCCAGATTAGCCTATCATTACCTATAAAATATCTGCGATTTGCACTGGAAGTGCAATTTGAGAGCTTTTTCCCCCCTCATTGTAAATCTTTGCTCATTTAACTCTCACAAATACAAATACAAAACAACAACAACAACAACAAAAAACCACTCTCAAAGATATTTCCAGCAGCTTTCCTGGACCTAAGTAACTCTTTGGGCATGAAGAAGCAGTCATGTTTAGCTGTGCTGTTATCTTCATAGAGTGATCATATTTAGCACATTTAGTCTTGATTACGTGGTGAAAACAGAGTCAAACAAACTCTAACATTGCCTTCTGCATCAAGAAACTTCATATTCATAGTAAGTCCCAAAGCACAATGGTATCAGTGCCACTTGCTACATGCACACTGCAGAAGTAAAAGACCCAGGATCCCAAACAAAAGGCCTGCATTACCCATGGAGCAGTCAGTGGGGCTGGAAGTCCTGCTAAAGTGGGAGCAGAAAGCACACGTTGATATCAGTCATCCCACATCAGAACCTAAAGACATGTGATGACGGCAACGTGTGTACACCTATGGAGATCTGCAGCAGCATGAAGCCACATTCCCAAAAAAAGATTGCAGGTTTGTAACATTACACCAAGACACCCCTTCTGCCAACATCTTAGCAATGGTAAGGAAGCACAACAATGCAGGTTGAGCTTTACACCCTGCCAGAAACCTGACTGCACACACTTGTCTCCTCTATGACCTGACTAACCTAGCAAGTGACAGCCCCATTATAAATATCCAAGAACCACGAGGTTGTCTCTTTCCCACTGTCACAGCTAATTAACTTCTAGGAATAACTATGGGAACTATTTTATTTCACCGCCCCAAACATGGGCTTAGAGCGAACACATCTATCTGCCCTGCTGTAATTGGCAGAGATCAAACAGCCCCCAGTGAACAGTGAGGCAGGTCTCTGCTGTGGGTGTGGGCCGTGTATCCAGGGTACCAGGATTGGCCAAGGCAACATCAGGATTTATACCACAAATTGAGGACAGAGATTCTCACTTCTGTGAAACCCTCAAAAAGCATATGTGTGCCTCAGGAAACTGCTTATACGAGCTGTCATTTCAGTTTAGAAAAATCTAGACATAGTCCTGTAATTAGGAACAGCCAAATTGCCTCCTCTTTAGTCAACAGCATGAGGAGAAATTTATTTCATTTAATAAACCACTCTTAATGATTGTCTGTTTGCTTTCTAAATCTCCAAGTAATCATGCAGTACAAGCATAAAATGCTGGCAAGGGACTTTGCCTCCCAAACCTAAGTAACAAGAAATCTCTTCAGCTTCCCAGCCCAAGAACAGATCTCCTCAAACAGCCTTTTCCCACTAACACTAAAGCCCCTGGACAGCTACTGGGTGAAGAGAGGGACCTTGGCTTTTCCGAATGGAGAGCTGCCAAGAACATGGAATGAACACCTATGTCTCAGGGACAGCAGAAAACTGTAAATTGGCTGTTTATAGAGCAGCAATTGTTTTACAATAATTGTCTGCTATACCTGCATCCTGTTCCTGTTCCAGGAGTTTACAATGAATCAAGGTACCATGAGTGTTAATACCCAGATCAACCTGCGGCAGCACAATTTAAAGACTGTTTCTTCCCCTCAGCTGAACTGACCAAAGCAAGCAACCCTATCAGGAATTTGTTCTCTTCTTAAAAAAGAATTATGAAAAAACTGTAATCTTTTGCTCATTCTGCCCATGCACAAACCCAGCAGTGCAGGAAGGCCAGTACAAGCCCAAATGGCAGGAGTAGGCTAGGTCGTACAATTATTAAGGTTGGGAAAGACCACTAAGAATATCTAGCCCATCCACAAACCCATCCTCACCATGCCCACTGCCCATGTCCCTCAGCGTGGCAACTCCATGGTTCCTGAACACCTCCAGTGACAGTGACTCCACCACCCCCCTGATAAGCCTGTGCCACTGCCTCACCATTCTTTCTGAGAAAAAACGTTCCCTAATATCCAAACTGAACCTCTCCTGGCATAACTTGAGGACATTCCCTCTCATCCTATCACTGTTACCTGGGAGGAGAGGTTGGTCCCCACCTCGTTACATTTTCTTTTAAGTGGTTGTAGAGAGCAATAAGGTCTCCCCTCAGCCTCCTCTTTTCCAGACTGAACAATCCCAGCTCCCTCAGCCGCTCCCTATCTGACTTGTGCTCCAGATCCTTCACAGCTTTGCTGCCCTTCCTTGGACACCCTCCAGGGCCTCCATGTCTTTCTCCTTTTTGCAGAATCTTTCGGAGCTGCAGGATGGCTCACAAGACAACTTTCAAGGAACTGCCAGCTGGGATGGCAAAGCAGAGAAACTGTGCTTTGCATATGGACATATGTGCACTCACATATATACCCAAAGCCTCTGAACTCTCTGCAGTGGAGGTTGTTTGTTTTTTTTTTCAAACAGCAGGGTAAGTCATGTAAAGAAATCACCCTAACGGAAATCCTCATGAAGGCTGGCCCCTTCTATTTTACTGTGATAACAAGGTGATCCCACCCACAGCTGGGACAAATATTATTGCTTTCATTTCAGTATCTGGTGGCAAAAGCTATATAAAATTCATAGACAGAAAAAAGTGACAGAGCTGAGAGGCTGGAGTTAGAGTGAGCCAAGAGTAGGAAGTGCTGTACATTGTATCCTAGAAACAGCCTTGAGCTCTTCAGTGCTTTTCAGATACTCATTGTAGAATGGCTGGAAGAGCTGGTGCAGATAAAGTAGATATTAGCTGAATCATTGCCATGCGGTCATTAATCTCCAAAATTTCAATCACACTGTCATTAAAATTTAACAGGGTGACATGTCCTGAGCTATACAAACACAACTGAGTCTGCACTTCAGGAATGCATTTATGTATACGTGAGTGGGAAAAACAGTAGTCAGGTGTGAGAAGTTACCTAGTATATCCCCTCACTTAGAGCCATGAAAAATAATGCCTTGCGAATGGTAAAATTACATCCTGTAATGTGAAAGACTAATCACATTATGATTTCAGTAAGCATATCTTTAATCAGATGAAGATGTTTATTGTAGAATCATAAAATCATTAATGTTGGAAGAGACCATTAAAATCACCTAGTCCAACCACCAGCCCACCCCCACCATGCCCACTGACCATGCCTGTGCCACTGCGTCGCTGCTCTTTCTGAGAAGAAATGTTTCCTAATATTCAAACTGAATCTCCTCTGGCACAACTTAAGGATGCTACCTCTTGTCCTATCACTGTTACCTGGGAAAGGCCAACCCCTTCTTCCCAAAGAACAAACTTGATTTGTTTTCATATTGTAAAAGATAATCTAGTCATGGTTTTTGTGGTGCTACAATGAAAAGTAGTTCACCCTGAAGAGCTGGAAAAGGCTGGAGAACCCAGTAGCTGAACGTGGAGTGAGGACCTTGTAGATGAAAAAGCAGTCTTGGAATGAGCAGTCTTGAAACAAAAATTCTGCATACCCTTCATGAAATCTAGGGCCACAAGAAATTCACCTGTTTTCAGATTTCTCTCAATTTTGCAGCTGAGTCAAATTTGCTTTGGTGAGAGGAGTTATCTTGTTTTGCAAGTTTGCCATTTGGGAGACAGTGATTAAAAATGGATTGTTCCTTTTGTGTATAGATTTATCCAAGGCTGAACCTTCAAATAGAAATTCCAGAATGTATGAGGGGAGGAAAATCTATCTGGGGAAAGAGAGAAGAATATAGCTTGTAAATGCAGAATTATTTCATCAAAGTTAAATAGATTGTCTTTTTTCATAGCGGGAATTACAAGTGACAGATGGTCTTGCTGCTGAACCAAAGGTGTAGAAGTCCTGCGATTCAATCTGTATTCCTGGCTCTGAAGCAGATTTCCTGTGCAAAATAGGGCAAAAAGCAACATTTCAGTAATGGCCAGTTTTGCAGTCTTAGTCTGGAAAATCTTAAGACCTGGATCTTCAGATAAGTGCAGTGGGAGCATTGGTTTACTTTCACTGAGAGAGGTAAATGTAAAGCCACCCTGAAATGATAGCTTAACTTCAGATTGAATAGCTAAAATAAATAAATAAATACTGAAAATGTAAAAATCAAAAAGTGTTGCCAAATCTCGAAAATTCTGATCAACAGCCTTTCCAATCAATGTTTTTTCTATGTGTGAAACAGATATATTCTTCCATTGATCTCCTACCAGTATTCCCATATGTACACAGGACTACAGGAACTCAGACAAGAGAAACAGAACAGAGCAGAAGTAACATCAGTAACAATACCTACATTTGAGATCATCTCTTACGTTTTCCATTACATAAGCCTGCCTTCAATTTAGTCTCACCAACTTCGTTCACATGCACTGAAATTTCCTATTATGGTGCTGAATTGCATTAAGCTGAATTTGAATTTTATTTCTGTACACGGATATATTTTTACTTACCTTGTAAAGTTCACTCATTTCTGAAAACGGTAAATTGACTTTTTCTCTAACCTCAGCATTAAAATAAAGTCAAAACAGACTGAAAACTGGTATTTCTCCATCATTGTATGATTGTGAACTACAACAACAAAACATGGGCTTTTCCTTCAGGCTCCCGTGTAATGTCATGGCTGATCATATCGTTACCATAATTGGTAAGGATATCTGCTTTACATCTAAAATTTAAACCTGTTAATGGAGTATGAAAGCATACATTTAGTTCAAGATGAAGGATTTTACCATTTTGCTGTTTTTTAAAAACAGAAAATTATTTTAAAAAAATAGTGATGAAATCTAGTGTTATATGAATGTAGTTTATGCTGAGTCTTGGGAAGGCTTTGTCAACCATTCTAAAAATGTATTTTGACACTGTCTTTTTCCTTGACTCTTGAAAGTTAGATGATCTCCCACTGTACTTTTATATTGACTGAAAAAAAATATTTTTCAAGTTCATATGCTTTTCTGCATATTCTAGTGAAGATTTTGTACAAATTCTTTCCTAGAACATTCTGAGAAGGTATTTGCTGAAAATGATTTTTTTGCTGCCTCTCAGGAAAATTCCATGTACCCTTGTGTATAACTGAATTCTGAAGCAAAAATAGAGTAGAATCATTATAGAACCATTAAGGTTGGAAAGACTACTAAGATCACCCAGTCCAACCACCGGTTCATCCCCTCCATGCCCACTGATCCTGTCCCTCAGTGCCACATCTATATATTTCTTGAACACCTCCAGGGATGATGAGTCCACCACCTCCCTGGACAGCCTGTGCCACTGCCTCACCACTCTTGCTGAGAAGAAATATTGTTCCTAATATCCAACCTGAACCTCCCCTAGTGCAACTTGAAACGTCTACTTCTCATCCTATCACTGTTACCTGGGAGAAGAGGCTGATCATAGGCATATCAAAATGACTTTTCTTTCTATCAGTGCCATTATTTTGAAACAATAGTCTTTGCAAGACAAGTAAAAAATTAAAAATATATATAAATGGAGCATGCAAATATGATATAATAGCTCTTTATGATACTTCGTTGGTCTGTGAGCAGAGAGAAGCTAAGTATTTGCTGCCCTCAAGTGGTGTCGTATTTTTTTCTTCCCACAGGCATCCACAGTGCTGCTTCGCTCTTATTATAGTTCAAGTTCAAGGTTTTTTTTGTTGTTGTTGTTGTTGTTTTTGGAAGAAAACAGGAAGCTTGGAATAAATAGACTTCAGTTTTCATTGTGAAAATGTGCTCTTAGAAATAGATATTTTTCTTTATGTACTCAAGAGATCTTTGATGTACTTGATCTTGTATATGTTTCAGTTCCACTTTACTGCATTGTAGAAAAGGAGGTTGTCATACACAACCATACAAAATGTAGGCTCCGGAACACTTACTTAAGTATTGCTGATTACTCTCATGTGGTATTGAGTCTGGGGCCATGCAAAATTAAACAAGAATCGTAGAATCAAAAAGTTGGATATACATTCTGAGAAAAATGTTCTTGCTCAAAAGGGCCATTTCCAAATTGTAATGGGAAAAAAAAAAAAAAAAAAAAAAAAAGAGTGTGTTGTATGTTTACAAAAAATAGCTTTGAGTTACCGATAATGAGTTAAAAACCTCAGCTAAGAGGGATCCTATCACGCTTCAAAGGTGGGGTATGACTCCAGCTGCAGCTCAAAGACAGCTGGATCAGATTCTAACAACTCAGCCAACATAAGTAATAAGAACTGCATTTTGAGACTGCATTACATGAGAAAATAAATACACTTCTTCTGAACAAAACTCAAACAGAAAACAAAAAATCCAAATACCTCACTACAGTGTTAGTCTGTTTTCCCAACCATGACCAATTCCTACTGTCTGAATAGTGATGAAGAGATCCTTTTATCTTAGTGTGCTTCATCCATCCTCTGCATCCGGGACTATTCAGGAACTGCAGAGCTACTACATTGCATCAGGCTGTTTAATGTGTCATCAGCACATTCAGGGGCCATGAATGCCAGGTCTCGTGGTGGTATGTCACACAGATACTAAGTAAACAGATGGTGCTTCCAGGATACTACACAGTCTGGGCTACAAGATGCAGTAATTAGACCATAAATAAATAAATAAATAGAAATGCTTTGAAGAATAGGAGTGGGATGAAGAGATTAAGGGGAGCAGGTTCCGAACTGCTCTCTGTGCCTTTATGTAATAAAAAACATCTGCATATTAACATGAAATAACAGCTCTGGAAGCATTTGTGCTCTCCTCCTTCTCCAATTTTGTCCTAGTGTCACTGTCCCTCTCTGACATATGTTGCAATCCTATTGCAAAACCAGTCATTTTCTGAGATGTCTGAAAATAGCAGGCGGACCCGACATGAAATGACTAAACCCCTATCATTTCGGAGAGTATCCAAAAGAGATGTACATTTCAAATTAAAAATGAAAGAAAAGGAAAAAAGGACAGTAAATGATGCAGCCTTTTCTATTTACTTCTAAGATCATACATACCCTGAGCTTGGATAATGGCGTCCCTCTGGATTCTTGCCTGGACACCCCCATTTCCTGGCTCCCACTGCTTTTGGGAGCCAGACCCACAGCAAGGCAATGCCAGGGATCTTTGCTGCTTGGGGAACCAGCAGAGTCTGGCAGAACCAGCGTAGTGAACAGAGCAAAACATTTTACTGGTATGAAAACTGTGCTGCAGTTGCTGCAAGCTGAGAGGCTCAGCCTCAGTCACCCAGAGCCTACCTCTAGCCCAGGCCTTTGGTCTGCATGCTTTTATACAGAAATTCCTTTTTTTTCCATTTGTGAAACTATACCATCTTTTGCATATATAGCTGAAGCCATTTAAGAATACGCATCAGGTCCCATCCCAGAGCGCACTCATTGTCAGTCAGCCAAGTCAAAGTTGTAGCAAGTACACTCTGGGTTTGCTTGGTAATGCTGACAGCCACTTCTCTTATATTTCTTTGGGCTACTACAACTATATTTAAAAAAATCCTCAGGTAAGTGTTCCCACTCCTTGTGAGTGTGTGAGCACAGTGAGTAACAGCAGCTCATGCCCATTTCTACAGACACCCTCTGCAGTTAGCAACTGTGAGGACACACAAAAAAAAAACCCTATTTCTAGGTGACTTCCCATAAAAGATTTCCTTTGGTTCTGATCAGCTGTGTTTTTTCATGCAGTCTACCACAGACATTGTTAGTGGGCATGGTGTGATGGGTTGACGGTTGGACTAGGTGATCTTAAAGGTCTCTTCCAACCTCAATGATTCTCTGATCCTATTCTCTGATTCTACGAAATCCATGCTGGTCAGCATACCAGCAGGGTGTCAAGGGCTCTTACAGAGGAGCAGTAACAAAGCTTAGGGTTCATCCTTATCCAGGCAGAAAAGCCATCCTGCACTAGTTATGGCTCCACTTGCGGAGGAGCCACTGCAGAGCCAAGGCCAGCCACTCTGGGGACCTCTCAAAACCGTGAGTTGTCAGAGTGTGCTCAGGACACAGATTCAGGTAATTTTCCTCAAGGCTGACTGCGCTGGAGATGTGAAGTAGAGTGATCTCGTAGGACCTCGACCTGTCACCAGTTGGTGCTAAGAAAGTGCTTTCCTTGTGCTTGACAAGCAAGGGGCACAGACAGATGATCAGGCAGAAGTGGGTAAGATAAAGGAGCACAACCACCAAAAATATCATTGAAGTTTTCAGGTGGGGAAGCAGCAAAGCACTCACAAGCTGTTTTCCCAACTTTAGAAGAAAACACGGAGCAGAGAACTTTCTGTACAACATCTGCTTTTGCTCAGTGATGACATTACTGAGAGTGTCATTTCCCAAAGGTTACACTTGTCTGAGCAGCAGTGTAGTACAACATGTCTGCAATTGGAAAGCTTGTCATTTTGTGCAATGGAAAACCTTTGAGGCATTTCATGCAATCAGCAAGCGTGAGAGAAAAAGAATTTAACAGGATGCCTGTAATTTCAGTCATTTTGTGAAAACATAAAAACATTTATTCTAAATAAAATTCTGGTATTTGATCAGTCTGACAAATAGTCTCTCTCAGCTCCAATATATTATGTTCCTATGACAGATTTTAAGCTTATATAACTTGTCAAGACTATAGCGTAGTCTTTATCGTCATCACTCCACACCTGGTCTTCCGTCAGTGGCAGATGCCATGCAAGTCTCAGAAGATAAGCATGAGGAAAAGCACCCAATCTAAAATGCCATCAGTGGAAAGATTGGCACAGTTAAGTCTCCTGAGCTGGAAATAAAATAACAATCTACCTCCAAGAGATTCTTTCTAGCAAGTCCCCAGGATTTGCAGTGTGTAAGGACAGTGCTCATGGAGATGTCTCTGTTACTTTACTCTTCATCTATCCACTGATATCTTTACTCAAAGAGGGATAGTCACAAAGGTTTTTGGTTCAAGTGAAATATGTCTACCTGTAGATGAATAAAGTACACTTAGGGATTTCCTATTGGTGCTACCGATATTAAGCACCAGACAGTTCAGGACATAGGTAATCTACAGGGAAATCCTGATCTGCCTCCATGGAACCTTCATCTTCCTAGAGCCTTGAGTTCCTAATTCAGGTATCAGCAATGCTGTTACCCTGGAGATCTTCACAATGTAGTCAGCATTGCATGAGTAGTATCATCCCCTTTTCTGCTTTAGAAAGGAGGAAGCTGCAGACTCCGATCATTTCCAGCCTATACTGACAGCAAAACCTCAAACAGAAAAGTTGGAAAGAAGAGGCCAAGAAGCCAGTGCATACATCTGTGTGTGTGTACACAAACAGAGAACTTGCAGGATTTGCAGCATCTCTGTACACAGTTTCCCTGGGAAGGGGCATATGTATTTTCAGAGACTATGGCTTTTTTTGCTATTCCCTAATAAACTTATTAGAAACACTGCAATAATGGACAGTCTGGCAGAACACACACAGGGACAGAAGTTACAATTCAGCTGGCAAATGCAGCAGTCTTTCTACATTTCTGAGCCCACAAAACTGTACAAGCACTGGTGCGAAATTAACAACAATAAGTCAATAAACAAATATGCTGATAGAGAAAAAGGGCAGAGTTTTTGTTGTCTTGTTGGTAAGAAAGGACAGAAAAGGAGCATGTGCTTGCTAGGAGTTAATACAAGGTCAGTATGGATTGCCATGACTGCTGTAACAGCGGGGCTGCAAAGAGGCCCTGAACAAGAAGCCAAGTAGTAAAATATGAGTCACATACTCATGTTAGTGACTCTGGAGTGACAGGGAAACTTACAGCAGGACTGCAGTGCAAGAATTTTTGTCCCACAGCAGCCCAGGTGTAAGCAATGGGCAGGTCCAAGTATCAGCTGAGCATCAGACACAAGCACCTCCATATGGCCCAAGGGCACCGTTCAAAAATATGAATCCCAGGTCCACTGCCACATCAACAAGCAGGCAGCCATGGAGTTAGGAATGAGGGTAACTGGGAAGTAGAGGCCATCATACTTGATTGTGTAGATGGGCAATCTAAAGCAAGTGTAGCCAAGGACAGGGAAAAGCTCCAAAAGCAGCAAGGTGTGTGAACAACAGAAAAACCCTGAGGAAGATGTATTCCTGAGCAAAGCAGCAGTCAGTTCCCCTGTCAAAAAGAAGAGGATGGGCAATAAGAAAGCTTCCATCCTGGAAAGATAAGGAGCGCTTAAACGCTTATGGTTAGGGGAGAATGAAAGACCACCTTCCCTGAGACAACACTGTGCCCAAATGCCAGGCGAAGAGCCACAAAGAAAAGACCAGAGCACTGCAGAAGGCAGAAAGGTTACCTCAGCAACACAGTTCTATGTTAGTCTTTGTCTTTGCTTAAATGTTTAATCTTAGTGTAAGTTTAATTATGGAAAACAAAAGTATTTCTGGGTTAGACATTGAATGCAGACTATGGTTCAACTTCTTATCTCTTGTGCTGTGTTGAGATGTGGCTTTAACAGACTCTTTTCCTTTCTGTACTATTATTTCACATCCTAAATTTCACTATGGCCATGCACTTCGATGAGAGAAATTTCCAGTCAAGCTTTCCATTCCTATGCTTTTTTACAGTGGCTAGCTTCCAGTCAAGCTTTCTATTCCTATGCTTTTTTACAGTGGCTAGCATAGTGGGGCTTTCACCCGAACTTAAACCTTTAAGTGCTGCTAAATTGAAAAATGGTTACACATTTTAAAATGCCTGAATGCATTCGCTACCACAGATGGAGTCACAAGACTATCATTTTACCAGGCAAAGATTATTTTCAAAACAGACAGAACCAGTCAGCTGATGTGACAGAACATCACAATACAAGGTCTATCGTGATTACAGACATTAAAATGATTATTACAGATTTAATAAACTAGAAGCAGATGCCTGTTTCAACTATCACAAAGTTAATGAGCCCAGACAATGCAAAATGTGTTCGTTATTTGTGCTCAATTGTTTCCAAAATTGTTAACTTGCTTATAGCAATAATATAACCTGTGTATGGTAGAAGATACAAGACTTCCATTTACATAACGTTAGCCCCAAATACTGTTTTGACTACATAATGGAAACTGCTGAATTTAGCTGATAATGACTGACCTGTAAAGAAGACAGGTAAAGTCACATTCCTACTGAGTCTAGCGAACTCCTGGAGGTGTCTGGGAACCCTTTTTGGACTATGGATAAAGCCAGAAGCACATGGAGCAAGATGGCTGACAGCACGTATGAGATCATGTGTAGGTCATCAGCCTGGCTGCCTGTGTACAGCGCATGGGACAAACACCATCCAGCTTAACATGGTGCTGGCCCCAGACTCATTAGCCCTGCTGGGAGCCCTGGGGCAGTCGCACAGTGGTGCTGTATCTGAGGCACAACCCTCTGTCTGTGCTGTAGGCACAGTTGTGTGGTGCACAGAAATGCATTCAGTCCCTGAACATGCACTACAACCTTGAGCTGCGCTCTTGGCTGCTGTCCCTTCAGGCAGAGGTGTTGAACAACTTGAACACTCATGTTCTCCTGAGTTGCCATGGCTTGCTGCATCAGTGAGAACCCTGAGTGCTTTTTGAAACAGGAACCTAATCACTATAAAGCAAATTTCTTTTTAAACCTAGGTTTGCATGTGCAAATCTTGGCACAAACCTTAAAAAAAAAAAATCTTGACAGTGCTAATTGTCATTTTTCCACTTAATTATGGGAGAGAGAGTGCCAAGTATGAAAGACAAGGGAGAACAGCAGGGCTGAGGATCTGTTTGTTCCACCAGAAGGCAGATTGCACAGTTCTGATGTCCCACTCACTTTGCCTCAATGGAGACCTCCTACATATAGGTAGAGCAGCTCTTCAAAATACCACCAAGGATAAAAGCAAGATGGAGGAAGAAAAATAGGCAAAAAAATAAGGTAACTGGAAACCAGACGAATCAAGAGCATGCTCATGGTTTTCACCGTTTCTATCCCCTTTACCTATCTGTGACTTTAGGTAAACTGATTTGTAGTTGAATATGCTCGTTGTTAAAGAAAACTGACCGTGTTTCTTGTTTGCAAAAGAGTTATAATATGCACAGACTAAGCTATCGTAAGGCATCTCATCATTTTTTGCCACTTTGGAGTTAATTTGCCCATTATGAATGACAATTAATGCAAGAGCACCAATGCTGTACTTTTTCGCACCTTGCCTAGGTTATATAGGATAGGTGAAGGAAGAGAGGTGGGTCATAGGGGTTATGCACTTCAACAGGTCAGTGGGATTTCCTGACATCCCAGAAAGAGTATTTTCAGACATAGCCCAAAAACCAGAAATAAAAAAGGGATTTCTGACATTGTGGATCTAATTTCAAATCACTACTGCATTTGTTTACTTTCCTGAAGAAATAAACCACAAAAAACTCAAGAGACTTCAAGGTTTGCCAAAGATTGGTTTGCTCTGTGACTGCAACCAAGTTCCTTCCTTTCCAGGTGCTTCTGTTTGCTTTGTCTTGCCCACTTTATTCTTTGAGACAGAGAATATTTTCTTGTTTGTGTTTTGACAGAAAATAGAGCAAGGGCATTCTTTTCTTGAGCACTGTCCCTTGCTGATATTTTAATAATGACATCTTAAGACTTGTTCAGAGCAGATGGCCTCAAAGTCTTGGACTTCAAAGAAGCACGAAAGTTCAATGCCATTTCTTGTTAAGAGCACTTCAACTAAATGCAAGATTCCAAATTTGCACGGCTAGTCTAAACCCATTTAACTATGGATACACTCTCAGGTGAGATGTGAGCTGCTTCCATAAACCAGCTCTTGCATCTCCTTCCAGACAAAGAAGACAGCTCTGCTGCCCACCGTGATTCCCCATCAGTCTGTACAAGGAACAGCTGACCCACAGGTGCTGTCAAGTCTGAAACCAGCAGGAAGGTAAGGGGTCATGAAGCAGTTGCACAGAAAAGAATGCTAAAAGACGAAATCCCAAACTAAAATTTCAAGCAAGAAATTAAAATTAAAAAAATAAAACAAACAGGAAAAATGGTGTAAAAGGCAACATTCAAGGAGATTTGTCTGAATACGAGCAACATTTTTCATATTAATTAAATGAATGAGAGCTACTTCAAAGTAGATACCTAAATAATAATTCAATGCTTCTGACATTTAGCTATTATACCTCATTGCCAAACTCACCTACTCTGTCACCAGTTCAAAAACAATGGGATTTTCAACATTTTGGAGTTACAACATATTATGCCTTTAGAGTACAGTCATTGTGTTTACTTTATTTGTGCCTCACAAATTGATTTCTTGAAAGGTATAATATATACTGTTAGTCATTAAAAATGCTGGTCGATCAATGTCAACACATACAGTAAAGACCAAAAAAAAAAAAAAAAAAGAATTATTATTACAGAATCACAGAATCGCAGGGGTTGGAAGGGACCTCCAGAGGTCATCGAGTTTAAGCCCCTGAGAAAGCAGGTTCCCTACAACAGATTGCACAGGCAGGCATCCAAATGGGTCTTGAATATCCATAGGAGATTCCACAGCTTCTCTGGACAACCTATTCCAGTACTCCATCACCCCTACAGTAAAGAAGTTCTTCCACATGTTTGTACAATTATAAAGCAGTTGTCTATTGAGAAGTAGTGTTCCCAATCTTTCAACAGATTTCCTTATACAGATCCCACTGATTGCTCATCCCTAGTCCCAAACCAAATTCTGTGTCCATTTCATTTAATTTGCTCACACTTTTATTCAGTTCAATGTTTTTTCCACTTCTGACACTTTTAAAAATGATTTCCATTTTTCAAGCGATGTGAGTTGTACCATTCATTATGCTGACCTTTACACTTCTACAAGGTTCCAACTAACGTTCTAAATAACCACAGTTCCTAGGAAACGTGGCAGAGAAGATAAAATGAAGTAGTTAATTCGCTGATTTCATCAGAATTGTTCAGACCTGGTTAGGGTATCTGCATTAATGCCGAATGATTCATACAATGACACTGAAAACCGGAGGAATTCCTAATTATTAGCTAAGTACTGTAAAGCATTAGTGACAATGTAAAAAGATGATAGATGGTTTCTAAAGGAATTTTAGTCTGTCAGGTCAGCCTTTTTTTTTCGTGTTAAAGTGTTGTAACAAACCACAGCCAATTACCAGGCTTTATTAGCTACTTCTGGATTTCAGCTGCTGCAGATCTTAGCTCTCAGCATCCTTGCTCGAGACTGACCAGTCTGGATGCTTCTGTGAGAATAGCAATTTACTTTTAGCTGCAGTTTTGAAATAGGTGCTGTATTCTTTCTGTATTTCAAACAGCTTTGTTTGCTTTATTCTGAATTCTGTCCCTGCCTTATCAGTGGTTTTGAAGTGACCAACTTTCTTACAAGTGGCTACAAGAGACTCCATCACATTTAATAATATTATGTCCAGAAATAGACAAATTATTTCTACACATGAGTCTGGAAACTTGCAGCAACTCTGAGAACACTCTTCAATTCGTGCAGCACTTCTTCAAAATGTAAAAATAAGAACACATTTTCCTGCAGTACTCCAAGTGATGGTTAAACAGGGGCTTGACTTCATACTCTCCTGAGTTGTTAAAGAGTACTTCTAGTTAACCAACCTTTCTTGATATCATACCGGATGACCTCTGGAGGATCAGATAACCCTATAAAGAATTATTTTTCTTTCCTGGAACTCCTTAAGCAAACTTTCTAGGAGAAAGAAAGAGGCAGATTGTAGTCTCATGTGACTTGCTACTGGTCAAGTCTTACATCCCTATCTCAAACAGACAACGATGCTAGCTGGAGCTCTGGTGACTCACAGAAGCCTTGTCAGCAATCTAACAGAAATCCCTGGAAAATGCAGAAGATACAGATGAAGCTGTGTGGCATACATTGCACAGGGTCTTGAAGCAGGTGCCCTAACAGTTGAAATGTTCATGAGAAGATGATGTTTATGTCCTCATGGACTTTTTAAGACAAGTACCAACTTCCTCGGCATGCTCTTAGCTCCCTCCCACAGACAGCATATTTATAGGCTGGCGCTGTGCTTGAGTTAATAAGTCGCAGTAATAAGCTCAGAGAGTTAGCAGCAGTCAGACATGCAGGCAGCCCTACACCCATGAAATCGAATCTGTAGGCAGAAAAATCTCACTAACATGAAATCCCACAAGAACGATTATGAAGACGGCTAGGGTAAGACATCTGTCACAATATTTACATTGCATGTGGAAGAAAAAAACTTTTCTGACATTTTCAAATTGTAACAGCTTAATTTGATAATAGAGAGTAATTTATAATAAACATGCTGGTAGAAGTTTGAGAACAGGATATTCTTAGAAAGGATCAGGCTGCATCCAACGTTGTAATTTCAGTAGAAATAAAATGTAATTTAACAAATCTAAAGTAAACAAATTTGATTTACCACTGAAGCCACATACAGTGAGTTTCAGCGGGGATCAAATTCGTAGCTTCTTGGGGGAAAAACAAAGGCTTTGGGTAGATGTATAAACAGAACTCTAGCTTTTCCAGCACAATCAGTTCTGTTTCACTTTGTGTTAGATGTGTACTTTTATTTACAAAATAATACCACTGTCAAACACAGATAGGTTAAATAGAAGGTTGGAGGGCAGACTTTGAAATAACATACTCCAACTGAAATTGCTTTTGGCAGAAAATACGCAGGAAGCTTAAAAATATGGTATATACCACACAAGTAGCATTTAATAAATTCCCCAAGTCTGGTATGCAGGTCTCAGTTAGTTCAGAACGTTAGATGAGATAGACTCCGTTTGCTTCCTTCCACTTAGGCTTGATGAAAAAACATCAACACAAACCATTTTCCTAGAGGAAAACTATCGTCGTGGGTCTACCTCTGCAAAGACTGACTATTCTCTCCTGCAAGAGTCTGTTACCACAGAATCAACCTCTTCTGTTTGGACTCATCAGGAAAGCATGCAGAAATCATAAGATGTACAAACCAAGTAATCTACGTAAAATTCCCATTCCAAAGGACTTTCATATATACAACTGATTTGCTTGAAATTTGAGGAGTTCCAGGATCTGTTCTCTTAAAATAACTTCTCACTGAGGAAATATGAGCATCTGCAAAGGGTTGCACTTTTGAATACCTGTATTTTAAAATTCATTATAGAGGAATAGAGAAAAAAATAATGAAGTGTTCAAAATAGGCAACAAGTATTGATCCTTTACTCGTTTACATCTGTCTGGGGAAACGTGTTTCTGAGACACACCAGTCCCTTCCCTCCCTTCCTTCTTTCCAGAAGAAATTTCTGCTCTGTTCTGCCATTATTAATGTTACTCCCAACTATCTGAAAGATCAAAAGGTCTTGTGTCCCTTGATACGCATTTTCTTCTTTCATCCCATCCAGAATAAACAAATCCTTTGTCTGGCCCATAGTATTCATTTTGGCTGCAGTCCTTACTTCCAGTTTCCCCTTTAAGTACAGACACTTTTCCGGTGTTTCAGATCTTAAAATCCTTCACTTAAAAAAAAAAAAAGCTGAGAACAGTAGAAAGGAAAGAATAAAGGATGGCTTGTTCCACTATGGAAATCCCTAATACTCTCTTTTAAGAGGAGCTTCTGCCTCAGGTATTTACCAATTCCAGATGTTTCCACGAGAGGATTAATCCCCCCCAAATGAACTTAATTGTTCTGTAGCGTCCTGCAGGATATGGAAAGGGGGAAAGGGTATCTTTCTTCTTGATCCTAGGCTGAAAAACAATTTGTACCCTGAATTTTGGAACATGCAGCCTCTACAGTGTTCCTGCAGTACAAACACTTGAGCTATTCTCAGCCTTCAGAGTGCCTCATTTCAGCGAAGACATCAAATTGCTTTCATTCAATAGTACAGCAGCAGTGAGTTCCCAACATGCTCACTCATGTTGATTTCTCTCCTAAATTTTCTCACAGATCAACATGTTTGGGAGTATTTCATATTTCAGTCATCTGTAATTTGCTTTGGAAAACCTTAACAGTATTGTGAGAAAAACAAAGTAGTGTATGATCAACATAAATCGAACTGTTAAAGCTAGATGGCAGTGCATTCGGCTGTGTTTCAGCAGGTAGACTTTTGACGTGTTAATTTATTTCAAGAATGCACTGTGAATGTATCAAATAGAGCACAAATGTGAAGCCAGAATACACTTCTGGAATGACTATGCTATTTGTAAAAAAAAAAATCAGTGGTGAAATTTAATACACTAAAAGAAGGTGGTAGCATGCTCTGACGCTGATATTTATTCTTGTAGCATAAAGAGCACCATATGCTAAGATACTATATATATAGATAGCACTAGATAAAGAACTGAGGTGGCTAAGCTACCCTCAATACCTAAAAATAAACAACAGTATTCCTCTACCTGCAATCTGTAGAACTTCTTAGCTAAATACTCACTTTCGCTGTGCTGTTCCAGCATATAACTACTCAATATCACATTCTACAGAACATGTGCAACCCACTGCCATCACAATCAGAGGAATTCCCCCATCCTTATCATTTCAAGATGCCAGTTTGCCAACCATGTTGCCAGATTCTGAAGACCAAGTGATAGCAGGGTGGTGAAAGCAGACAGTACCTTCTGTAGAATGGATTTTTCCTTTTAAAACTACCCTACTTTCTACTTCTCAAATAAATAGCCGGTAAGAAGAATAAATCAGGTTTTAGAACACGGCTTCTCTTACTGCACTCGTTTCTGGGAAAGCAGCTGCCCAACCAAACCACTTTCTAGGTTGCTGAAATTTTCTCTGTTCCCCAATCTGGTCCCCATCATTTTTAGGAATTTCTTTCACTGAATGCTGATCAGTGAGAGCTATTTACTTTAAGTTCTCATTAATTAATTTCAGAAGTATAATTACATGGAAACATTAAAGCACACAGTGCTTGAGTTATTTTATGTTCTCATCCATAAAAGCCCAGCAGAAATCAACAGGCAGGATTGAAAAATAATGGTTTGGAGTTCCTAAGTGGAAAATGCTTAAAGACGTATGCTGTCACCATCTTTTCATTGAAAACTGGGTTCTTTGAAAATGCATCCAATTCCAAAAATGCATCCAGGTAGAAACCCTCCTCTCTTCCAGATTCATAAATACGCATCACTGCATCTAATTCTCTTTACGTTGCACCAGTAGAAACGGCTATTAGAAACAATTAAGTAATTAACTAATGAATGTAGCGTCACTAATAGTATTTTCAATCATCTTACATTTAAAAACTGCAGAGTAGCAAATAATCATTCTATTGCCAGCAGAGTGCTAGGAAGCTCTTTGCAAGCATCATGAAATGTGAAACTTCACTTTCACTGAAGGGCACTCCTCCCATCCCATTCCTGCAGTAATCAGTACTGCACGAGTGAGAAATGGATAAGATACAGATTCACTGTATCGATTAACCGCAAGCAATCAGCCTATAAATTCTTCAAGTAGAAGTGAGGAAGAGAGAAGAAACATCATTAAAACCAGTAGGATTGCCTTAGAACAAAACAGATGGAGGAACAGCATCCACACTCGGCACCTACAACCATCCCACAATGGCTGGGGATGGAGAAAATCCTCCCCAAAAACAGAGCATGGACTGCAAAGCAAGACAGTCTGGGAATGCTTATGTTTCATATTCTTCAGGAAAACCTGAGCATAAATGTGTTAATGCAAGCTAAAACACACAATCATGACTCCATGACTCTGTCATCATATATATCACATGAAGACATGAGAGCTGTCAATACCATGCCTATGTCAATAGGCAAAAAAAATTACCTTTAACAGAGACATCTCACCTTTACACTACCATATGACTCTTCTTCCTTTTCTTTTATACATACTAACATTCATAACTTATTTTCTGATGTGTATAAATCTGAGAATTATTTAACCCCTCTCATTGCTCCCATCAATAAGAGCTTAGTTCAAAGAAGAACAAACTTCTGTGCATCTTCCTCTGTTCAAGAACTGAGCATAAAGATTTCTGAATCACAGCAGACAAGTTCTGAAATACCTTCTTTTAATCTCCACTTCATCTCAAGATAAACACAAACTCCCTTTTACAAGTTGTCCAGCATCTTTTGATCAGCTGGTAACCAAAAAAAAGAAATTGCTTACTCACTTGCATAGCACAATCATCAACATATTCTCATTGACTCAGAATCATCTTTCTAGGTAATCCAGCAGAAATGCCACTTGAAGACCCTCTATATTGGATTTTAAAGAGAGTTTCATTTTGACTATTGCATATGAATCATACCTCTATTTACTAAACTACTCAGATTACTGGATTACACTCAAAAGATCTTATCCAGTAGCACTGTAATTTGCAACAAAATAAAAATAAATTTGAGTGATTTCAAATAAATATGTGCTTTAGCAAAAAAAAAAAAAAGACAAATTTCTTTTTAGTTGTACATATAAAGGCGCATTTTCCCACTTGCATGCAAATGCCCAGGGTTAGAAGATCTGCCCCAGAATGAGCTGTGGATTGTCATCACCACTGCTAGGGGACAAATGCAAGGGCACCTTCACTCCACAGTCTTGCAGTCATATGGAAATGGCTGATCATTAGGAATTTATATTGAAAGATGTTGCAATGTGATTTATTTTATCCAACTGGGGCCCTTTGGCTGTCCATCCAATGACAATAATGACATCCATCCAATTGAAACAGATCTCATCCTCTTATATTTATTCCTAGATAAAATATAGTTTTATTTGTATAGCTGCAAAAGTCCCACTGCTCTGATTCCCCAAAGTGCACTACTCTGGAGCCACTCTGCTAAATCAAGGATTGGCTTCTTGGTGAAACAGAGAAATGTAGGAGCAACAGCAACACTCTGAAAAATACTGATATCTTTATAAAAAGCGCTATTGCAAAGGGTACCACCTATGTAGTAATCAAAAAGATGCGTCTTATATGAACAAAAGAATGCAAGATAATTGGTTAACCCCTACTTAAAAGCTAAATTTGAACAAGCTAAAAATCACCTTCCAATTTCTCTAATTCATAAGGATCGGGAAAAGCCAATAGCTGTGACATAGGAAATCTTTGCGGATGTTGTAACTATGCAGTTTGGAGCTCCACATCTACTTTTGCTGGGTCTGAAACAGCACTCCACCACCACTTCCGTGGCTTCTGGAGCTGATCAGATAACTTTGACTGACAGCAAAGGGGTAGGGAAGGCAACTCAGACATCAGTTAGATGGAGTAAAACTCACAAGAAGAAGACTTTGTGACACACCAAATACTGTTGACAATTGAACAATAAATTATGGCATCAGGTAATTTTTATTTAACTGGTATCTCTCAAAATTACATTTAGAGCAGTCTCATTTCCAGGTGAACAAAGAATTCGTGTGTCATAAAAGTCATTATGGAAAAGATAAAAAAGTGTAAGAAAAACTTATTGCTTGAAAAAGCAAAGGCCTCAGCCTACATGGCCTCTTCAAAATTGCACTGATTATTACCATATCAAGGGAAGGTTGTGAAGGACAGCACTGCAGAGTATGCACTCATAACTTCTTTTTTTTTTTTTTCCTTTTTTTTTTTTTTCTTTTTTTTTGCAGTTTTATTTACTAACAACATTTTAAAAAATCAGGACATAGCCAGGCTCTCTGCCATGATTCTGCTATGGAGATTTAAGATGTCACTCTTCCTCAGAATGAATTTACCATGCCTAGGGTGAAACATAGCAGCTGATTTTGTGACAGTTCCTACTTCACTGTGGTTGCTAAAACTGGTTCTCTTAATCTACTGGCAATCAGGACCATACCCATAGTACAGCTAGTGCATCTCAGTGCACCAACAGTTGTGTGGTGGCAGCTTATCTGTTTCTTCAGCAAGAACACTTCACATGAGTGAGCAATGTGAGCTTGCAGCCTGGAAGGCCAACTGTATCCTGGACTGGATCACAAGAGGGTTGGCCAGTGGAGAGAGGGAAGGGATTGTCCCCTTCTGCTCTGCCCTTATGAGACCCCATCTGCAGTACTGTGTCCAGGCCTGGGGCTCCCCACTCAGGAAAGTTGTGGAACAGTTGCAGTTAGTAGTTAGTGATAAGACAAGGGAAAATGATTTAAAACTAAAAGAGAAGACGTTTAGATTAGATGTTAGGGGGAGTTTTTCACAGAAAGGGTGGTGAGGCACTGGCACAGCTGCCCAGAGAAGCTGTGGTGCCCCATCCCTGGCGGCACTCAAGGCCAGGTTGGATGGGGCCCTGGGCAACCTGAGCTGGTGGGGGGCAGCCCTGCCCACGGCAGGGGTTGGGGTGGGCAGGCTTTGAGGTCCCTTCCAGACCAAACCATTCTGTGATTCTGTGATATATAAATGTTCACCTGATCATGAAGTGCTTTTAGACAGCGTTTAGCTGAGCTGTGTGAGATACAAGAGAAACCCTCAGAGTGTCTATGTAACTCCATTCTTCTCAGAGCAGCACACAAGCAGTAGCTTACCTTCCCCTGTACCAGGGGGACAGGTGCAATTTCAAATGGCATTGCTCTCACTCAGAGCTGCCATACAAAATTAACACAACATGTACAGCTGGCACTAGCTGCCTCAGATTTGTGTTAGGTTATTTATTTAGTGGTTGGTTTTCTAGTAAATCTCATATCTCCCTCCAGCAAACAGTCTGTTGAAAGAATGGAAATCACTAACCACATATTCTACCCCAAACTAGGTATATATGAGATACTTTTGCATTCAGGTAGGGTCATGCCTGCAGGGAAACTCCTGGAAAAGAAGGAATGTGCAGAACTGGACACATCTCAGCACATTAATGAATAGACAGTCTGAAGGAATAAGTTTCTCACAAAACCACAGAAATACAGGACTGGCTATGCCCCCAGAGTCATCCAGTCAAACTCTGCTGGGTAACAGGCACTGCAGGAGAATGCTCCATTGAGAGGCTGCAGATCATCTGCTTTCTGTAATAAAATTGCAGAATGGCAGATTACCTAGTGTTATCTTCTACCACCTAAGAGGAATCTCATGTGCCCTTCTAGCAGAGATTTACCAAACCCTCTTTCAGGACACTAGCGAAGGAGGTGCCACAGTAGGAAAATATGAGGGGGAACTAAATCATGTGGAATAGTGATGTTCCCAAGTAGAAACCCTGGTAGGACTTTAATATGGGTGCCATAGTCTCCCCTGGCCACAAACATCCAAAATTCTGGGCACTAAACAGGATGAGCTCAGTTTTCAGAAGGCATGATGATAACTAGTTCTGAACAATAGTACTAGTCCTGTTTCTTCTGCAGCCAAAAGAGCATTCTCTTGTTAGTGCCCAGTGATTCCAGAACCCAGCTCCTGTTCTCCAGAAGCATAAAAAAACTCTTCACTAAGCTGTATACTGGCTCTCCTTCAGATTTCGAGCTGAAGTTTCTCAAAATTTAGAATCTAATTAATGGGAAATTGTCTTTTTCAATGGAGTTTGATTTTAAACGGGATAGAAGAAGAGAATTTCCAGATTTTACCATGGAATACAAACTTCAAATTTGTTTATTTAAAAGAGAATATCTAGGAAGTTACAAGTGTTTCTTTGTAGTTCCGTACATACTGTTCTTATGTCATTTTGTGATACGTCAGGAACTGAATATAACTCACATTAATTTCTAAAACATTTCATTTTATATCCAGTTTCGGTAATCATTAATAAGAGCAGTAATTTGGTACAGGCTGAAGGTTTTACCCTCCTCTCTACTTAAAATTTCCTTCTTTGTGCTTCACCACCCTTTCACTAACAGAATATATACAAAAGACAAAATCAAGCTTGCCATTTCTCTTTAAAAAAAAACACTTTTCTAAAAACAATTACTGAAGTGGAAAGATGTGTTTGGAATTCTTTGTGAAATTTCTGGGCACATTCCCACATAGAAAATTTGTCCTATTTTTTTCCAATAAATTCTCCTCTGGCCAATTTAATTGGAACTTTCATGAGCATGGCTCCTAAAGCACTCACTGACTTGAATACACAATTAGGCATCCTTAGTACGTTTCCTTTTGGAATCTCCTGTTGGGTTGTGGCACCGACATGCAGAGCAGTAGGAAAGCCTGAAGAAGTGAAAAGTGGCCACAAGAAACATCTATGCACATGCCCAAGCGCTGCCCAGCATCACACTTCAGGGACTGTGGTGGGCTATGTGCAACCCACAGCCGAAGTACATGGAGTTGAAATTGGAATGAAGGGATTGCAGGTGCTTGGCTTCTGCTGAGCCTAGGGAAGGCAGAGGAATTGATTGTTTGTGCTCTACTCCTTCTCATCACCAAAATCCAGGTGATGAGAAGTCTGTGTTAATTGGCAATAGATTAGAACAAGCAGAAATTATGAGAAGGGAGTGTTTTGCCTGTAACCGCTGCCTCAGTCATTTATGCTTCTCTGCATGACTTGAAATTTATGGCAAAATGAAACAAGCCTTGCAAATACAATTACAAAACAAGTAATAATTTCACTAAGTAAACACCCACCACTCTGCTAACAGCCCTGATGTGCATGTATTAAAATGAAGATCCTAGAGCTTTTTACAGAAGTGCATTTCACATCCACCTACTGCAAACACCAGCAGACATTTTACACCATGACAAGTCAAAATTCATAGGATGCTTATTCTTAGAATAAAAAGGTGCTGAATATTTCTGTCACAGATGACTAAACAAAACAGTAGATCTAACCTTGCCATATAGTCATATGAAATTATTTTTAAGATTTAGAACAGTATTTTCTTATGGATGGTTCGTATTCTTACCTCATTGCTTTCTGATCTGGCATTAACTTGAGAACAATATATCATAAGCAGCACCAGGGGCTTGAGATGTACTTAGTCTGACTGGAGGAACCTGTACTACCAAAATACAACCTATAGCGCAAAAAAACCCTATGTATTCTATCATACCTACAACATAGTGATAAAGGCAGTGTCCTAAAGCATAAAGTAAGCCACATCTCCACCTCCATCCCAGGTATTTCGTGAAGGTAGAAGCTGTGCAAAGAAATGCTTTAGATGACATTTCAACACTAACTTTGCCAGTCTTTCTCTCGAAATATGTAAGAACTGGGTATTGTTTTTATTCCTAGAAGCATTACCAAAATAACACATTTAATCTGCTTTGTTTCTCAGGTCTAGCTTTTACAGTCATGTCTTTATTTCTCATCATCCTTACAGTAAGAAAGCCAAGAAACATGTAGAAAAAGCCCATCTTCCCTGGCAGGTTCAGACATGAAGAAGGGTCGGTCTGTTTAGGGATGCCACTCCAAGCACTGGGCTGTAGAGGGCAAGGGCAGCCAGGTGAAAATGAATCATGTGCCAAGTGGGCTGGGCAACACCTCAGCAATCATCCTGGTGTGGGTCAGGAGTAATCCTATGCACAGATTTTTGGGTGTGTTACTGAACCAGAAGTCAGTACAAGGCACATGGGTCAGCACAACACAGAGACTGACATTAAGCACTGGTGCAAAAACCAAACAGCTGAGCATCAAACTGAAGCCTGAGGTGAGGAAATATTCAGTTCCATCACATACACCACTGTAGCACATTTCCTCTTAACATGAGATCATCTAAAAAGATGAATCTTCAAACCTTAGTTGTCTGTATTGAGAGAGAAATAGAGGTATCAAGGAAAAGAAATCAGGTATTAGTACATCAAAGAGAAAACTTTTCTACTTTCATACAGGCTACTTCATAAATTCCTTGAAACACTGATTTGTTAGCTAACTAATGGGATTTCTACATTTTCTACATTTCTTTCAGTGAATACAGTTTCATTCCTACAGAAACCAGAGCAATGCCAGCAATGAAATAGAGAAGGCAGGAGTATAAATTGGATTCTTGATAAAAGCTGAGTACTGTGTTCTCTTGTTTCTTGTGTTTTAGGTTGGACAGAATTAAATTCTGCTTCCTCGGCCGTTATGGAATGAACAGACACTGCAAACTTAGCCATAAGGTTTCTATTTGCTCATTCTTGCTATTGAGTTGATATTTTCCCTCCTTCTTCCCATTCTCCAGGTTTATGAAGGAAGCCACTGTGTGGCAGTCCAGTACCAAAAACAGATGAATGATAGTGTCAGCAGTGTCTTTTTATAAGTTTATCATGGCATTAAACATATAGGGAGCAAATGTTCTGCTCCCTCTTTCTGTGACCACAGATGCCTGCAGTGATGGAGACACAACTGCTCTCACTGCTGCTGAGGGGTCATCTTTCCTGAAGGCACACTCAAATGCTGTGTCCTGAATCTTCTCATGGTCACATTTCTAGGAGGAGTACTTTACATAATGACAGTTCTGACAAAATTATTTTGTGAAGTTTGAATTTAATTACCTTTCTCAGTATTGTTCCTTAGTTTTCATGTGATATTTCCATATTGTACATTTCCCCGTAACTCAAAAAATGATTTTCTGCATTAGAAAGGCGAGTAATATGCCAACGCTTACAGAGCCATGAAGTAATTTTAGTAACTTTCACTAATCCCTCTAACTGCAGCCAATATGATGATAACTTAAAAAATAAATAGAAGCCACAAAGTGAAAAAAAAATAAATCCAAACAGCGTGATGGGGATTCATGCAAGGAAAACACCAGAACCAGTGAGACAGAATATTAGCATAACTCAAATAAGAGACATAAACATGTACTGTGAATTCTCATTTCAAGTGTGAATGATGATTTCCTGTTGAAAAATTCTAAAAGAAGCATCCAGTGATCCCTGAACCCAAGTGCCCAGCATCATCCCTCCCTTTACATCCTGCGCTAACAAGCAAGCCTATGAACAGAGGATTATTTTCTCTTTGCAAATGTGCCCTTGTGTGACTTTAGCCCCTTCAGCTGTGATCTCATCTTACCTAGCAAGCTGAGAACCACCTGTCTGGTCATTGTTTTGATGAAGCCAGCCAAGGAAAATGCTGGCTCGTAGCACAGCTGTGTGACTGATTCAGTAAATGAAACTCCTTCTTCTGAGTCAGCACCGAGTCACTGGCAGAGCTAGGTGTTAAGGAGCACGATATTTCCGAAGGAGCCATGCTTCCATCAAAATGCAAACTAAAATCCAGTGAAAGGCTTAATACATTTCTTGCCAGCCAGCAGAATGAGCACAAAAACTTACCATGTGTAAATATTCAGAAAACCAAATAGTCTTATTTCCTATCTTACAGAGAAACTAGAGGATTTCATCCAGTTATGACAAATAAAACCTTCACATGAAGTAGCAGGACCGTTCTGTCTTTTTAGCTCACCAGTCTCTTCTGCCTTGGAAATCATCATACCTACACCTTTTCTTCCCCTCCCAAAGCCCACCTCAACTACACACCGAGGATTAGTCCTTTTAGCCTTCTCACCCACATTTGCACTACCAAGTATGTCCATATATAGATCATATGCTCTATCAATACTCCTCTTTATTCCCTGCAAAACAGACCCAAAAGCACTGGGTTCAATGACTGATGGCACTCATCTGCAGAAGAAGGCACTGCCGTGTAAATCCAGTTTTTCACTAGAAGAGCCCACAGCCATATTAGCAGGGCACGACCTGTTGTGAGGGCAGCACCATATCTAGCCTCTGCTTCTGCTTTGCCCTATTCCACAGAGCCTTTCTCAGCAAGGTAGGCAAGGACGCTCAGCTTGGGGCTGGCTTTTAGAAGCAGATAACCATGCAAAAGTCTCCAGGGAGTCTTCTAGGTCATCCATAGGTTCCAGTTTAGAGGTCCTATGTGGTTGCATAAGCATGTTAGACTTCATATATTTATAATGTGTGTGTTTCTTTCTCACCAGTGTAGCTAGCATTGCCTGGAAAACACATGCACTAGTCTCCAATTTTAACTCCAGAGTCTGTAAGAAACTTTTCTGTAAAACATTTTTTTTTTCCATAGGAAAATGACAGATCCTAAAAAACATGCATATATATTCAGTAGGAACAGATTGGTTGAATCAAATATAACAGTGATCAGACACACTTCCTGGGGAAACCTGCCTGATTTCCTGCTAGCTTGTGGCCTCCCTGGAAGCCTCCCTGGTGAGCAGCATGTCTGGGCTCATGGGCTCCCTACTGTGATCATCCTGGGGAGCCCTGTCCTCTCTTATTTAAAATATTGAAACAAAATCTTTCTGCTGTTAATTAAATGAAATTTCATATTCCTGCTCTGTGGGAAGTGAAAAATTAAAGATATTTCATTTCAATGCAGAAGGAATGTGAGTGTGGCCATAATCTTGGCCATTCCTCCCACCACAGGAATTCGAGGTTCTGTCAGGCCCTTCTTACACATCAGTGCTCACTGCATTGCCCACTTCTGGCTGGGCGAAGAGGGCTGGTGGAAATTCAAACCTGACAAATTAACATTTGCAAAAAATTAAAATAAAATAACCAACTGCTATGAATTTAACAACAAACGGGAGCCTGGCTTCCCAAGAGACCAACCATGGAGTGCAGCTGGCAATAGAAGTTAAATGCATGTGGAAGTGGTTAGGAAAACAAAACAAAACAAAAACAAAACTTTTGCATGCAAACTCAAACTTCTATTCTCACCCAGGCCTTGGGAAATAATAATACTGAAAAGAGCAACTCATTTTTTAAGAAAATTCATTCTGTCAGTGAATCCTAGAACACTCTTGCACATAAAGATGCAAAACTAAGACAAAAACAACACAAATAAAGAAGACTAGCAGAGCACGCCAATGACAGGTATATAATCCAGACCCATTGAGCCACAGCCCAGCACCCAATCTTTAACAGTTTTACCAAGGTGAGCTTTGCATTCAGATTCTCAGGACATAATCTCTTTTTCATAGTCAGTCCCTGGCTGTGACCCCTGGAATTTCCTACTCACACCAGCAGCAGTCAGAGCATTGGCTGAAGCGAGCAGGATTTTTAAATACAGCAAAATTGTTCAGCTAGGCTGATATTAACATGATCAAATTTTGCTTCAGAGCAGCCATTTATATGAACCTTTCCTCCTCGGGAACACCTGGTATGATTGGTATCTTCATCTCTGTGGGTGAGGATACAATCCAGATCTGCACTTTCATTCTCATTTTAGGCTTGTTTTAACCAGTTTTTCAACATGGAGAAATGGCAGTGGCTTGAACAGCTAGAAGCTCGGCAGAGTCACTTGATTTCCTGCCTTTTCCATTAAAAGAATGCGTTTTCATGACTCTTCAGTTTCTGGTTTGGAATATGACATCCATCTATGCTGCATACACAGGCACACTCTTATACCAAGAAGTCTGTCCATTTCAAAGCACAGTCAGAGAGCACAGAGATCTCTGCCCAGCATCCTAAGGGAGTACTTCAGCTCCAAGCATTATGACATCTAAGCCAGCATGAGATAATGTTTTGGCTATCTGGCTGTAGCAATTCACGCAGCAAGTGTATGATTCTTTCGTGGCTGGCGTTGACTTTTCAGTTTAAAGCCATAAAGCGTGTCAAAAGAAGTGAACTAGACATCTGGTCATACTGCTGGAATTTATGTGGGATGTGAGTGAAGCATCTGCAAGCCACTGAAAAATACAATTTAAAAATGGAGAAGGGGAAACCTGTGCAATTTAGCAGGCATGGAAGGTAAGTAGGAGGAGGCAGCTCCTTCTACTACAATTTCCGCCATGGCACCTATCTACATCACTTGTAGGCAATGTAAATGTATGGAGTATTTCAATGAGAAAAGAGGAATTAGATGAACCATTTGTGCAAAGAGCAATGTGATCAGAGCTCCCGTGGCAAGAAACAGATCTCCAACGGAAATCTGAACTGCCCTTAAAGACTGCCTTGACAAAGCCTTGCTACAAATCGATGCAAGCAAGACAGCTTGTAACAGAGACGTGAGAGCAGACAATAAAGGACAGCTTGATATAAAAAATAATATTTTCTATCCATAATTTATTTTGCATTGTGTTGTCACTTTTTTTTTTTTTTCCCCTGCTGCCATTTGTTTGATACAATACCTTGCAATGACTGGGAAAACTGCAAGAAGAATCCAGGTCTTATGTGCTCCAAGCCACTCAACCACCAGGTAATAGTGCCTTTCTGCTCAGTTAAAGGCACATGAGAAATATAAAAACCAAATCCAAAAAGAAACTCAATTGTTATGATTATTTTTTATTATTATTTTTATTTTATTTTATTTTATTTATTTTATTTTATTTTATTTTGCCAGGATTTTATCATTCATTTGCTGGCAATAGATAAATTTTTGAAGGGAAGTTTATGAGGGGGATTACAGAGGCAGCATAGCTTTTTTTTAATTCTCAGCATATTTAGAAGCTCATAGTTCACATTGCTCTCACAAGTGGCAATCCCAGCAGTTGAGACATCTTCCAACCATACACATTTATTATAGATATCATTTATTGTTCCAAAATAGAAAGGTCTTCTGCTAGGGGACACGCTGCTAATTCTGTATTTGTAGCTGCCCCTTAAGGGGAAGGAAGTGGTTCCCTGTAGTCCTAAAAGGATCTTAATTTTCAGATCAGAAGACCTACACATATCTTGACTGACTTATTAAGACCCGTGCTTTGAATTACACCTTTCTTTCAACTGCCAGGAGATATCTTCCACACTTACGAGACTACTGGAACAATCTGCCCAGGGAGGTGATTGATAGAATCATCCTGGAGGTATTCAACAACTCTGTAGATGTGGCACTGAGGGACATGGCTAGTGGGCATGGGTTGACAGTTGGAGTAGATGATGTTAGAGCTCTTTTCCAACCTTTATGTTTCTATGATTCTATGACTCCACATGGATGCTTTTCTTACAAAGTGGACTTGCACATTAAACAGATAAAGCTAATCATTCTCAGACAGAAAGAAACTGAACTAAACATTCCAGCATCTACAAAAGATCTACGAAAGATCTTCCTAAGCCATCCACTCAAGCAAAGGCAGACATTAGCAAAGAACCCATAATATCCGGTCAAACCAAAACAAGGTGAAATATCTTGTCTTTCGATTTCCAGGGAAATTCCAATTTCTCCGATGAAAAAGGTGAGTGCCTACAAAATTTAATGCAAGAATACTTTGAACCTTCAAGTTTTATCACGTTTCCTGAGTTAGGAGCAGCCAAGTGGGAGATTTGCAGATTCAAAACTTTGGCTTTGATTACCTAAGGTATAGTTAAATGTTTCTGCCCGAAAGTACTTGGGGGTCCTGGTGGATGGCAAGCTGGACATGAGCCAGCAATGTGCCCTCACCGCCCAGAAAGCCAACCTCATCCTGGGGTGCATCCAAAGAAGCGTGGCCAGCAGGGCGAGGGAGGCGATGCTGCCCCTCTGCTCCGTGCTGGTGAGGCCTCACCTGGAGTACTGCGTCCAGATGGGGAGTCCTCAGTACAGGAGAGATGTGGACCTGTTGGAGTGTGTCCAGAGGAGGGTCACAACAATGATCAAAGGAATGGAACACCTCCACTATGAGGTCAAGCTAAGAGAGCCAGGGCTGTTCAGCCTAGAGAAGAGAAGGCTCCGGGGAGATCTGAGAGCAGCCTTTCAGTATCTAGAGGAGAGGGGGGGTGTAAGAATGAAGGCGATAGAGTCTTTAGTCTTTTTCATTTAGGAAATTTCACACTGAAGGAGGGGACATTTAGGTTGGGTGTAAGAAAAAGGTCTTTTACAGTGAGGGTGGTGAGGCACTGGCACAGGTTGCCCAGAGAGATGGTAGAAGCCCTACCCCCGGAGACACGCAAGGTCAGGTTGGATGGGGCTCTGAGCAACATGATCTTGCTGTAGATGTACTTTTTAATACAGAGAGTTGGACTAGATGGCTTTTAAAGGTCCCTTCCAACTCTAACTAATCTATGATTCTGTGATGCCTACAGTAGAAGGATGTAAGATGTACAACCATGCTTCCAAGCACAAGTCTAGCTGGAGAAAGAAGCCTTCAGAAACTCTGCTGGCACTCCGAGCACTGGCAGAGGGAGACAATGCAGAATTCAAAGTGGAAGAGAACGGTGTGGAAAAGAAGTCAAGGGAAGAAATATATGGGGTAGCGGAAGTATTGAGTCAGAGGAATTCTGAGGGTTATGAAGGAATTACTATACTGCCTATAGAGAGCCAGGGAGAAGGGTACATTATTTGGAATGTGTGCGAGTGAATGACTCTTCACAAGTGCCATGCAGCTTGAGGGCTTTATATTATGGAAATATACATGAAAAGCTTTGCAGATTTGTCGAAAAGCTTTCATGACTTTTTACCCAGCTAGGGTTGGAAACACTGGCGCCGTCAAGTCAATCAGGACAGTGCCAGACAGATGCACAAGTAAGACTTCCCCCACTGAGAAAGGAGAAATTACATACATATATACATACACCTCTGGGTAAAAAAAGTTAAAAAAATGATGCCCCTAAATATTTCAAAAAACATGCAAATGGCAAGTACTTGGTGAGAGTTGCAGAAACAGAGTTAGAACTGGAATTCGTATGGTTATATTTCATCTTGAATGAACACATATTCCACCTGCCTCAGTACAGACCTTTCCATTCATGTTATTGCCCATGAACTGCTTTCTAATGTATTGAAAGAAACTGCCTCCTCTAGGGTTTGGCTTCTCTCCTCCTGAGGCAGAGCACTAAAGTATGTCAGATAAATCACAAACTGCAATTCCTGTCTCTCTCCTCTGACTGTAATTGGAGCCTGGAGAGATCCACTCAGATAAAGACATCCTCTGTAAATGTCTGAAGACATGAAGACATACAAGATGATTCCCACACTAGCTAAGGGCTCCGAGAGACCGGAACAAAGCAACTGCTGGTTTAAAACAGAAATGTCAAGATTTATGGCAAGCACTGTGCCAATAATGAACTGAAGTGGAGTCACTGAGCTATTTAGTATATTCACAGGACACAGCTCCTCCTGCTCCATAAGTAATTCCAAAGACTTTTGACCAGACTGGTTGTGTGGCAATGGGTTAGATGACTCCTTGCAGATACACCACATCCTGTCAGTGGTCAGGAAGAAACCTGAGGACTTCCAAGTCCCTGAAGTACAAATTACTCAGAGAAAAACCTTGAAGGATTTTGTTATTATTTAAGGTATAAGTGCCTTAAAACAGCATGACTAGGAAGGGTGGAGTAGGGGAGTTTCCATTTGACATATATTGGTTGTTAATAAAAACTCTCGAATCCAGCCCAAAGACCCACTGACTGGAATAAGTTTGACACCCAGATCTAGCCAGTGAAACAAATACCCAAATTTCTCTATCCTCTGGTGCCTGGGTGCCAGATGTGTCAGCATCTAGTCAACAGCAGAGAGACCACAATGTACTTCCTTGCTGTTACAAACAAAACCCAGTCCTGGCATGTGTCACTTAATAAATGTGCCTTCCAGTGCTTAGCATTGTGGTTCCCAAAACTGCCCAAGCAGCAGGAAAGAAGGATTAGTGTCTTTCCAGAAAGGACACGGCAGTGAGTCACAATCTCAGCACTGTGGTGAGTCACTTTGACATTGCTGCTGACTGCCTTGACTGTGAACATAAATGACAAAACATTCCCTTTGCATTAGAGATTATGGGCAAATCCCCAAATCCAGATTAGAAGATGTCTGCAGTCCAACTCTTTATCCAGATATGAGCCTCCCCTCTGCTTTCTCTCATTTTCATGGCAATAGGAAACAGAGAAGAGCTGCAAGCTGAGACAACTGAGCCACAACTGTTATTGCAGCTCAGCCCCATCACCCACTGAAGCAATGAGATACACCAATGTCCTGGCATCCCACTGACTGTGGTACATGCTGCTTCCCAAGACACAGCCTATGGTTTGCAAAGAGTGTGCTTGAGTGAGCATCATGCTGTGAAATCTGTTGTCCACATTTTCACCAAACTGAAGCTGTCTCTCTATGTGTCACAGGCCCTAGTTGCAATTTGACATGGAAGGGGATAAATGAAATTTGCACCACCAGCACATGAGGAGGGCAGCGATCACCTCCCCCACACCTCACAGGGGTGTAACCTTGATAGACCTGCTGTCTCTGCCCTTCACGGCCACTGGCCCTGAAAGCAGAGCTTCTGCTGTGCTCTTGTAAGAGCGTGTCTACTTGAAGGAGGATTACATTCTCTCCCTTACTCTGCCCTCTTAACACATGCTTCAGCAAAACCTTTTGCTCCTCATGGGAAGGAGCACCAGCATCTGTGCTCTGGGGCAGAGTAACTCTCCCCAAGAACAGGGAACAGGCAGGGGATTTTCTATGCCTTCTACCACGTAACAGAAGTCATTCTTATTGTCATCCTCATCCTTTCTGACAAATATCTCCTTGCTTAATCTAAATAGAAACACTGTGCCTGAGCTGGAGTCACCATGCTGCAGAACTAACGTTCATTTTGTAAAGGGATGACTTCCCTGATCAGAGGTTACACCTTCACAGGAATACCTTCAGCCCTCAGGCAGCAATGGCATATAAATCAATCCCTGGGTTTACCTGGTAAAATAATCCGAACATGATGATCCTAAAGACGTCACCTGCTGGGCCAAACAATGCATACATTCCCAGCTCTATCTCTCACTGGTATCAAGGTAGATAAACACAGAGACTTCCCAAAAGCTGCTTCAGTGCTGAAATGTGTAACGAATCCTGTATGCAAACCTGAATCATTGCATTAAAGCACCCCAGGTATTTCTGAGTGGTTTTTATAGAGAGATAAAATAGCAGCTCATTGCTTAAAGAAATCATGACATGAAATCAGAGTTTCGTGGCATGATCTAATTCAACAGAATACCAGGCGTTTAGGTGGAAGCCAAATAGCATCACATTATATGGCATTCTCAAATAACAAACACAATCTCATGCTTTCAGATGAAATATTTAGAGAGAGAGAACGCGAGCAAGGAACGAACTATTATCGGTAGGATGTGTGAGACTTACCTGGGTGAGTTATCCAGCTACTTCAGGATGCCTACAGTTTGAAAAACTATTCATCGCATCTTGAAGTGAAATTACCTTAGAAGAGGAAGGAAAAACTTGCCTGAAAACAAAAACAAACAAAGGAAAAAAATATTATATCTATCTAGAAAACTAAGATTTGAATTCAGACTTTGCACAGGTTGAATTTTCCAACAGTTCCTTTCAGTATTTTGCTGCTAGACAGCCCTAATTCCTTGACAACACTTCCAAAATTATTTTTAAATGTATAGTGTATGGAAAAGACAAAGGAAAGAGCTGCTAAAACCCTTTCTTTATTATTTAATTTTCAGCAAGGTACATAATAGTTCAGAGAATGTGGTATCCAAGCAACAGGTCTGAAAGGGGCAAAGTATTAAAAGATTGTGCAGTCAATTATCTTAGCCTGAACATGCTGTTAGCTGACATAATTGTCTTTGATGCAAAACATACTTTCTTTCTCACAGTTACAAATATTTACAGTATATCCAAAAGCCATATTGCTAATAAAGAATAAAATCTCTTGGAGTACTCTTCTCACATCCAGCACACTCACATTTTCTCCTCCAGCCAGAACACCATATCTAAGAGTAACTAAAAGCTGCCACCTTGAAGCAATATATTATTTTCACAGAATCACAGAATTGTAGGGGTTGGAAGGGACCTCCAGAGATCATGGAGTCCAACCCCCCCGCCAAAGCTGGTTCCCTACAGCAGGTCACACAGGTAGGCGTCCAGGCGGGTCTTGAATATCTCCAGAGAAGGAGACTCCACAACCCCCTGGGCAGCCTGTTCCAGTGCTCCATCACCCTCACCGTAAAGAAGTTCTTGTGCACATTCGTGTGGAACTTCCTATGCTCCAGTTTCTGGCCGTTTCCCCTTGTCCTGTCTCCACACACTGCTGAAAAGAGTCTGGCCTCGCCGCTTTGTCCCCCACACCTTAGATATTTATAGACCTGGATCAGGTCCCCTCTTAGTCTTCTTTTCTCAAGGCTAAACAGACCCAGTTCACTTAGTTGTTCCTCATAGGGGAGATGCTCCAGGCCCTTCACCATCTTTGTGGCCCTCCGCTGGACTCTTTCCAAGAGATCCCTGTCTTTTTTGTACTGGGGAGCCCAGAACTGGACACAGTACTCCAGATGAGGCCTTACCAGAGCAGAGTAGAGGGGGAGGATCACCTCCCTCGACCTGCTGGACATGCTGTTTTTAATGCACCCCAGAATACCATTGGCCTTTTTGGCCACGAGGGCACACTGCTGGCTCACGGCCAACCTGTCGTCCACCAGGACACCCAGGTCCCTCTCTGTGGAGCTCCTCTCCAGCAGGTCATCCCCCAGCCTGTACTGGTGCATGCAATTATTCCTCCCTAGGTGCAAGACTCTACACTTGCTTTTGTTAAACCTCATCTGGTTTCTTACCACCCAGCTCTACAGCCTGTCCAGGTCTCATTGAATGGCAGCACAGTCTTCAGGTGTGTCAGCCGATCCTCCCAACTTCATATCATCAGCAAACTTGCTGAGGGTGGCCACTATCCCCTCGTCAAGGTCATTGATGAAGATGTTGAACAAGACCGGACCCAGCACCGACCCCTGGGGAACACCACTAGTTACAGGTCTCCAACAGGACTCTGCACCGCCAATGACAACCCTCAAATTTTGATTTTCATTTAACTGTAGATATCAAAGTTTTATTTCTTCAGCATTCATAATACACTTAATGTCAGATCTATCCGTCTCAAAGGATTAAAAATAATTTTCCACTGTTTCAATCCCTTAGCTCCATGAAGCTAACACAGATGAAAGATAATGAGTAGGATTCTATATAGGCATCATTAAAAAAAAAAGAGAGTAGTATAATACCATACTACAGAATCTTCTTGATCAGAAGAATATATGCTAACCCTGGCCTAAGTGTTCCCCTGTGATCGCTGAGTCAAGGTTGAGGATGATGATTCATAAGTAGGAAGAGTACAGTTCCACATTCACTGTTTCCATGGTTGGCAGATAGGAAAAGGAAAACTTTCTGTTCCTGCAATGAATGTATATGATGGAAAGACAGCAGATGAATAATCCTAAAATGCAGAACTGGGCAACAGTCCTGGAAATACTCATATTTAACAAGCACAATGCTGTTCACACATCTAAACTGGGGAGTGCGTGCATATATATTTGGAGCATTAGGATTTGGTTTCAAAACCAGAATAGTACCTTATGACATGACAACACTCCTTCATAACTACAACTGAAGAGAGGCTCAATACAGAATTAAAAATGATGACTTCTGCCATAGGAAGATATCTGGCAGTGTAGAAGTGAGCTGCTAGAAGGTGAGATATCAGGCAGAAAGTGGACATCAGGAAGGAGATGGATATTGGCCTTCTTTCCCTAATCCAAAGTTTTTTCTGGCAGAACTTGAGCCCTCTCTTTGGTAAACCAACTATTCAGGCACAGTTGTGAAAGCACTGGAATGAAGAAGGACATGTGGCATCTGCCTGATTTCTAAGAGGACTTCTAGTCTCAAACCTCTCCCCCTCTGCACTGCTCTGTACCAGAGGGATTATGGCTAAAAAATGCCCATAGGGACACTCTTCCCCTCCATTGCTCCTAGCCTGATGACAAACCCATGTCACTGAAGGCAGGAGCACAGGGATAGCTCTTGGGGAGGAACCCTCTCCCATTTCAAGTTGGCCACTTGGCACTCAGTGAGCCATTATACCACCCTGAAGATTTCATGCATCCTTGAAGAAAAGGATGCTTGAAAAATTGTCTTCAGTCTTAAATAGGAGACAAAATTTTGTCATTGTCTTAAACCAAAATACAAAGTATAAGGAGTGAATTACACATGAAGACTAACAGAGAAATGAAGCTATAGCGGTTAACCTCAAAACTGTCTTATCCAAGTTTGACTACAAGGTGATGTCTTTTCTGGAAGGAAAGGTAGGTAAGGAAAAGTTCCCAGACTTGTTGTCTTGTCTAAGCAAATTGATACCAACCTTCCAAGACTTATTGTTGCTCAAATACCCCTTAAACAAACACATTAGTAAGAAGAAAAAAGACAGGTCATCGTCACCACTTAATAGAGACAAGACACAAAATTCATAACAAAAATAGGGATAACAATGACTTTACAGTAGGTGACTGCAAAATATATTTTACTAAAAGGAGTTGTGGAGAGCAATCCACCAGTTGGAATCCATACAAATAAAACCATAGGAATTAAAAACTCTCTGTACATATAGCATGTTACAAGAACAAAATTTGTTTATTGGGTAACAGAGACTTTTTTTCTAGTAATCAGCTAAGACAACCTCTCAAACAAGAGTACAGAAGAGATATTATAGTAGCATGTTTGTGTGTCCATCCTACTTGAAGTGTATCATAGAATCATAGAATAGCTTTGATTGGAAAGGACTTTAGGGATGTCCTTGAGAGCAGCTAGGCAGAGAAGGACCTGGGGGTCCTGATGGACGAGAGACTTAACATGAGCCAGCAGTGTGCTCTGGCAGCTCGGAAAGCAAATGGGATCCTGGGCTCCATCAGGAGAGGGGTGGTCAGCAGGGATAGGGAGGTGATTGTCCCTCTCTACTCGGCTCTTGTGAAGCCCCATCTGGAGTACTGTGTCCAGGTGTGGAGCCCTCTGTACAAGAAGGACATGGAGATTTTGGAAAGGGTCCAGAGGAGGGCCACGAAGATGATCAGGGGGCTGGAGCACCTCCCCAGTGAGGACAGGCTGAGGGAGTTAGGCTTGTTCAGCCTGGAGAAGAGAAGGCTGCGGGGTGACCTCATTGCAGCCTTTCAATACCTGAAGGGAACCTACACCCAGGAGGGGAGTAAACTCTTTGAAAGGGCTGACAATAGCAGGACTAGGGGAAATGGATCCAAGTTGAAGGAGGGAAGATTTAGGTTGGATGTTAGGGGGAAGTTCTTTACTAGGAGAGTGGTTAGGCCCTGGAACAGGCTGCCCAGGGAGGTTGTGGATGCCCCGTCCTTGGAGGTGTTCAAGGCCAGGTTGGACGGGGCCCTGGGCAACCTGATCTAGTAAATGTGTATGTTTGGTGGCCCTGCTAGGCAGGGGGGTTGGAACTACATGATCCTTGAGGTCCCTTCCAACCCGGGTCATTCTGTGATTCTGTGATTCTGTGATCTGTGATCATAAAGCTCCAACCCCCTTCTTTGGGCAGGGCTACCTATTAGTAGAGGTCAGGCTGTCAACAGGGTTGTATACAGTGGGACTGTATACTCTGATGTGAATTCAGAAAACAAAATACAAGTGTGTATAAATACCTTGTGGGTAGACCAAGAAACTCTTGCTTTAAAAGGCAGACTAAAATTATTAATATGATTCTCTAGGTTGTTGTTTTCATATCCTGTACATTCAACAGCAGGTACACTGCATCCTTTAGGTATAGATTTGCCTCTGAGCTGTACATTGGTAACTGATTTGAGAAGCAGTTTTGTTTTGTTGATTGCAAAGCCATTTTAAATTAGAACTAACACCTTCAGACCATGTTCTTCACTGAACCTTAGATTTCATTGGATTTCAAACAATTCTGCAAGCAAATGCAAAATAATGGAAAAGTGGATGCCTCAGAGCTAAACATAAATGAAGTAGAATGCTAACAGCTCTGTCCCAAGGCAACTGCCAATAAGTAGTTGGCAGCTGTTGTTTGAGTTTACCTCCTACACACACAAAATTTGACAGTGAATGAAAGCCAAGTTATACTCCTTTGTATAACCTCAAACCCTCCAAATCCTCTGTTGGGACTGACATTTGGGAACAGATTTTCTTTAAGTCTCTTATTCTGTTGCCTAAATTAGAACTAAGATCTTTTGCAAAATGTACTGTCTTGAAGAATTCAAGAAATTTGGCAAACACATGCTGTTCTTCACACAGATGAAACGACACATCAAGCTTTCTGTACTGAGGAGAGGAGGTTGCAACAAAGGATTTAGTGTGCAGATGGGCTGTAGATACTGCCAGTTCAAATCTCTTGTAAATCTTAGAAACCCTACCTAATGGTCAACCAGCCCCTCTGCCCTTGAAACAGGAAGAAGATATCCTTAAAAGAATACCATAACTTCACAGCAACGCTATAAGCATAAATATATACAGTTAATATGCATCTATCAAACTTACGGCAAAGCAGTAAAAAAAAAAGTATCTTATATGAATTCATATGCAGACCTTCCACAACTGTCCTCCCAAAAGACTCTCCATTTTAACCCAATAATTTATTGTTCTTCCTTCTTGCTTTAGATGCCTGCAGTTAATAAAACTTTTCTGAGGTGCAAGATCTTGCATCTTACTTTGGAGTCTGAATGGAGTCTCTGGGGAAGCAGATACCTGGGCTGTGAGGTCAGTCCCATAGGATTTTTGTGGAAGCTCAGATCAACTGAATTCAAACACCTGTTTAAATGTCCTAAATCCATTCTTCTGACTTGTTGCATTACAGTGTAGTTGTACATTGGTTAAGGAAGCAGCATCATAGGAAATGGGACTACTCAGGATTACCAGCCCCAAGGGGGACTCTTTGGATTTGGTGACTCCACACCGCTGTGCAGCTGAGCTGCACCATGCTGCTTCCTCACTACCCCTCTTCAAAAGAACAGGGGGAGAAAATAAGATGGGAAAAGGTTTATGGTTTGGGAAAAAGATAGGGAGATCACTCACCTATTACCATTACAGGAAAGACTCAATATAAGGTACAGTAATAGGCAATAAATTACATTAATAACAGACCAGAGCAGTAAGAAACTAAAAGCAAACTAAAAACACCTCCTCCTTTGAGCAGCATAGGAGAATGGGGAATGGAGGCTGTGGTCAGTCCTTAGCGCTTCATCTCTGCCCCTCCCTCATGGTCACTCTCTGCCTCTGCTCTACACGAGGTACCTCTACCACTGGCTAGAAGACCTTGCTAGTTCAGACACCGGTCATCAATTTTTTTTTCCATTACTTTCTTTTGCTGAGAATTAACAGTCTGAATACAATAATGATTATTTCAGAAACGTATTTCCTTGCTTTACATGAGCCTACACTGTAATTGTATTTCATTTACTTAATGCAGTGTTAAATCTTCAGGAACACTGAAAGGGCAGAAAGAATGTTAACTGCTTTGTGTATGTATTTTTGGAGACATTTTGATGCCTTTGTATCTCAGATAGAGCTCAAACTTTTTTTTCTAGAAGCATCCAAGTTGTCAACAAGACTCAAATATTAAATCCTCTACAGCATTTAGAAAAAAAATGGGAATGGGAGTGGGGGAATTGTTTGAGTTTTTTGTTTGTTTGTTTGTTTGTTTTGGAGACATGGGACATTCAAAACTGTGTTGTGGTTTAAAAGCTGATCTTTATTGAGAAAAGGCCACTAGACCTTCCCAACTCACCCACTGGCTCAAAGCTAGAATACTAGTAAAATCATAACATCCTCTTTGGCACAGTCAACATGAGTTCAGATCTAAAATTGTATCTTGTATATAGGTTTAAAAAATATGTAAAGCATCACTGTTTTCCTTCAAATGTGGCCATCCATTTGTTTTCTAGAAAGAATGAAAGCATATTTGATCAAGGAGGAGACACATACATCAAAAATTTATCATTGAAACTGATAAATTCAAGACTAAACCAGTAGGCACATTTTGCTCACTTAGTAGAGCACGGTCTCTTTCACTGTAGATCACAGAGACAATCCCAGCCTCAGAGGTATGGATGAACGTACAAAGAACATAAGGGGCGGAGCATCACATCTCTCCCTGTAATGCAAACATTCCCATTTCCTTGAATCGCTTTCACAGTGTGAATAAGGATTGCTTTCAGAAAATAAACTGTTGGGATGAATGGATGCGAAATTGAAGCTTAGCTAATGGGATGCTATTACAGCTCCATAACACAACTGAGGTACAATGAATACCAACAAACCTCGACACTCTTATGAAACATACAGTTATAGGCATGACAAAGCTGCGGGCTATAGTACTCGTGAAGTACCAGCAGATGGTGCTATGAAGACAGGCATGTTTAAAACACAGCCCAGCTTTTCTGAAAATAAATTCGATGAGCACCAACTAGAAAATGTCTTCAGTAAAGATATCAGGTAATGTAGTAATATATTTCCTCCTTCAGAGCAGAATGTAGAACAGCAAAAGGGCATTTTCCTTCCCAATTAACCTGCTTTCAAGTGGGACTTTCTTTATTTCTATGTTTGCTATTGCATGTGTCGGTGATCATACACTGATCTCAATACCCACAGATAGTTAATCAAGACTTCATTCCTTCTTGATATTTCACAGATTCGCCTTGAAGGTGAGAAGAGTTCAAGACAGACATCTATGAAAACAATGTCAATCTCAATGTGGGCAGAAATTGTGGAAAATTTGGAAACACAGTGCTAGAGGAGCTTCTATCCCTCTTGCTTGGCAGATCAAAATAGTACTGATGTTTTCTTTCTCATACAAAGCAATACGCTATACGTTTGATTATTTTATTATTTTACGTTCTCCATTTAACAGTTTCTGAGGTAGGACTCCAACTCACAGCATGTTTCAAAGTATACAGGTACAGCTGCATAGCTGCAAAAGGGTGGAGCGTGAGATTATTGCAACACCAGAAAACCAGAGTGGGATCAGAAGTAGAAGAAAAAGTAACAATAAAAAAAAATAATGCTTTTTAACTTGACGTATAATAAGTAATAGAGTTAATGGTATGTTAGTCTAATGGGTATGACAAGAGCCGTACATATTCAAGATTGCTAAGAATAATGACTCTGGATTGAAATATGAGCCACTCTAGATATTCCTTTCACAGCATGAAAGCACTTCTACCTAATGACAATAACAACTTCTTTTAAATTCTGTCTTCACAAATGTCTACTTACAAAGCTTTTTAAGTTTCCTTATGAGCTTTTTCCTTCTGCTCTTATCTTGTTCAGGGGGAATAATTAAGTTGAAAGAAGAATACAAAAACTGTTTTAATACTATAAAAATCTCTAGAACTGGTGTGTTTTTGGCTAATTTTTTGGTCTTAAGAAAAGATTTTCTCTGGCTTTCTGGCCACCAGGTAGGAAGGAACCAGGGCCAGCACCCACCTCTGACCTATCACCTACCAGCCCCAGGACCCAAAGCCCCAAAGCAGGCACTACAGTCCATCTCCCCACTCAGAACCAGGGAGATCACCTGGCGCACTGCATTTTGTGCATCAGGTTGCACAACAGGAAAAAGACAAAGCCAACTGAGACACTCTGATCAGACTGGGTGAGATCTACTGATCCAATGCAGAAAAAAATTACCTCGCAGCTAAAATGAAGCTATTCTTTTTGGCATGCATTTCTACACTGATTTATTTACAGTTTATTTAATAGCATGTTTGCTATATCAGAAGACAGATCTCCCTATAACATAAAATATAGCATGGCAGTATGTGCCCCTCTCATTGGCTTAGGAGCCATGACATCTTTAATTACAATATTTAATCATTAGATATCTCTAAAGGGGAACTAGAAGATCTGAGTTTCCTGATCCAGCTCAGGTTTTCAGTCTGTGATGAGAGGTCCCACCTTGCAAGCAAAGAGGAAGGAAGGGTTACAGAGACCCAGTGACCAGACCCAAAGTTGCAGGGCCTCGTGTCTGGGGCTGCAGGTCCCCATCAGGACCACTACCTGCATCCTACACTGGGTCACGGAGCAGGCAAGGTGCCACAGCAGCTGTGCATAACGCATGTTGGGGGAGAATAGGGTATGAATTTGTGTCTGGGTGGGTGAGATAGCAGTGAAAAGAGACCTGCTTGTTGTGAATTAGTAAGTATGCCCATCTCCGCAGATGGATTCTCCTGTTGCAGTTGGACCTCCCTGCTATATGCAAATACACACTGTCCATCAACAAACGCAGTGAGTCACATGCTGTCTAGACAATGCTATTAGCTGGAGAAGGGGTCTCCACTTTAACCCCTAATATTTGGTGAAGTTCAAAGGTGAGCCCGAATTTTTCTGTTTTCCCTGACTCCATGCTAGGTCAAATCAAAGCACAGGCCCCCGATGCTAGATGCATTTCGATTCAGAATTATTTCCTATTCTTCTTCACTTTTTTTTTTTTTTGCATAGGAATGATCTCTGGTCTTGACAGAAGAATCTACTAGCACAATTTCAGATTGTACTACTCACATTAAGGACTTGTAACTTTTTTCTTTATTGATTTGCAATTAATATTAGACAAGCACGGAACAAATACACTCCTCACTCATTCCAGCAGAACATAAAATCAGTTGTTATATCAATAAAGAGATTCATTTGTTTTGGTTTATCACTCATTGGTTCCAACAAACTTTCCCTCATCATTAAACTTTTCTGTGATGACCTGCCTGATCAATAAAGAAACATGAAATCTAAGCCAGGTTAGTTTTCGTTAAGATATTTTTACCCTTGCCCATAAAGTCTATCTGTTTTCAATTGACAGGTCCAAAATGATAATGAGGTTGTTTCCTTTTACTGAAGTAGTAATTTCCTGCTGACTTCAAAAAGATTTGTGTGCAGTCTGAATCTTGCTACATATCTTTGTCAGGCCCAGACCTTGCCCTCCTTAACTCGATCAAGAAAATACAAAATATGCCATTTAACACTATTAATGGATTAGTAGTTCCACCATCTCCACTATAGTTAATTGTCTTAGTTGTTTCTGTTAGCACAGTGGCTAGAGATAGTAGGTCAGGTTGAAATACTGCATATGTTAGACAGTATCTTAATTGGAACTGGTGCAGTAAATAGACATTCAAGACCCACCTGAATGCCTACCTGTGCAACCTGGTCTAGGGAGCCTGCTTTGGCAGGGGGGTTGGACTCAATGATCTCTAGAGGTCCCTTCCAGCCCCTGCAATTCTGTGATTCTGTGATTTACTTTCTGCCTCAGTTTTTTGTCTCCGAGTGTCTGTTTGGATTGTAGATCAGCGTTAGTATCACAATTCCTATTCATAAAAGAATATTCTAATTCTTTTTCCAGGATATTAGTCAGAACATTATGGCTCTAATTCCTCATCACATTACATCAAAAGGAAAAGCTCAGAAGGGGAAGGAGAAAGCAGTGTATTCGACAATTTGCTCAATAAACAAGAGTAGCATTTTGCAGCTGCAAAGCACGTTTCAGCTAAGAGTCTTGATTATATGGGGTTATGCCAGGGTTATTCGGTTGAGCTGATATATGAGAAAAATACTTGGTGTTTGAAGAAGTAATCATGACAGTGACAAACAACTAAATTGTTTCTTTATTAGATGAATTTTGTCATAGAATCATAGAATCACCAAGGTTGGAAAAGACCTACAAGATCATCCAGTGCAACCGTTCACCTACCACCAATAGCTCCCACTAAACCATGTCCCTCAACACAACGTCCAATTGTTCCTTGAACACCCCCAGGGTTGGTGACTCCACCACCTCCCTGGGCAGCCCATTCCAGTGCCTGACCACCCTTTCTGAGAAGTAATATTTCCTAATGTCCAGCCTGAATCTCCCCTGCCGCAGCTTGAAACCATTCCCTCTAGTCCTATCACTAATGACACAAGAGAAGAGGCCGACCCCCAGCTCACCACAACCTCCCTTCAGGAAGTTATAGAGAGCAATAAGGTCTCCCCTGAGCCTCCTCTTCTCCAGACTGAACAATCCCAGCTCCTTCAGCCTCTCCTCATATGGGCTGTGCTCCAGACCCCTCACCAGCTTTGTTGCCCTTCTTTGAACACGTTCCAGGGCCTTGATGTCTTTCTTGCAGTGAGGGGCCCAAAACTGGACACAGTACTCAAGGTACTCACCTCACCAGTGCTGAGTACAGGGAGACAATCACCTCTCTGCTCCTGCTGGCAACACTGTTTCTGATGCAAGCCAGGATGCCCTTGGCCTTCTTGGCTACCTTGGCACACTGTCGGCTCATGTTCAGCCGAGCATCAATCAATACCTCCAGGTCCATTTCCTCTACATGTTTCTGAAGCATTTTTGTCATGTTTCTGAAGCAGAATTTTCGAGTAAGCTGCATGTGAAGACAGATTGATAGCTTTATTGAAACCAAATGTCAAAAAAACCCTGAAATCTATTACCAATTAGCAGCATATCCACACCTTTGCATCAGCTTTGCCTGAGGAGCTAAAACAGAGGGAGCATTAACTCTGTGACACAAGGCAGCAAAATAAATGGAGCCTGAGACTCCTTGGAAGAGGCAGGAAGGAAATAGCCACAGCTGCAGTGGCTGCTGGGGAAGAAACACTGCTCCAGTCCAAAGGAATGCGCACCAAGAAAGTGGACAAGAAGTAATGAATGCAAACTGGAACACAGGAGGCAATGAACATCAGGAAGCACTTCCAAGCTGTGCAGGTGGTAGAGCACTTGCACAGGTTGCCCAGAGAAACTGTGGAGTCTCCTCCTTGAAGATCTTCAAAACCCAACTGGTCATGGTACTTGTCACCCTGCTGTAGGTGTTCCTACTTGAGTAGGTGTTGGGCCTGGTGACCTCCAGAGATCCCTTCTCAGCTCAACCATTTGGTGATTCTGTGGAGACAGAGGCCAGGACCCAGTGTGTGGTGTAAGCAGGGCAGGATGTCTGAGTTATATTATAGGGCTCTGATTAGATGTGGGGCACTCGTGTCACAATTCCTTGAAATTGAATTTTGGGTGAAGTTTGCCACCCTGCAAACAGATCAACACCGTTTGAGTAAGTTTTAATGGTGGAGGAAATAAGGAGTTTCCCATTTGCACCAGAAAAACTTTCAGTAGACTGGATCAGGGTTAAAAACAGAGCTAAGTAATGAGAAGTTAAACGCTGTTGATGGTGCCGCTCTGCTGGGAGGAAACAGGGCTGTGTTGTTTCAGCCAAGGGCTCCCACTAGTGTTATTCTTTATTCCAGTTCCATCAATTGAAGAAGGAACTAGAAACAGAGGTTTATTAAAGAGAAGAGAAAGTATGATGAGATAAAGTAGCTGTCATAGCAGTCAGACTCGCTGATACTTTCACACGTGATTCATCAGTTTTAAACTTCATGCATGTTGCCAGTTCCTCAAAGCTTACGCAATCTGGAAATTTCTTCTCGGCATGCTGAAAATAATTGGATGCTGTTGTCATTACCTAATGAAGAAATGCAACACTGTGAAAAACTATCAGCAACATAGATGTTAACTGGATCTTCAGGACAGATATTCTAGAGAAGAATGAAGTTGAAAGGGATCTGCTACTGCTGTCTCTAATTCTATAGGGGCATGTGTTACAGCCAGTCCCCAGAATATATGTTGATTTAAAGTCAAGGGGAAATTAGTCAGGCTAAAAACATTCATTAAATGTGTGGTGTGTTCCTTTTGTTTTCAAATAAAAGCTGCAATAACCTGCTCTTAAAAAGTCATGAAGATTTGGATGGCAGGTGGGCGATAGGTGACAATAGAAGACAAACCTTTGGGGAGTAGTGCTAAAGCTGACTCATGTAAAAGCAGTTATTTTCATAAGTCACGATTTAGAAAGGTTTGAATTAAGTAGTCAAGAATTCTCACTGCCTAACAATAGCGAGCACACTTCTCCAGACATTTCTGTGTAATGCTGAGCATTTTCAGTGTTCCAGCAAAGACCATGATCTGAGAAACATGTATTCTATCACATGCCTGCCTTGGATTTGCATTTCTAACAAGCATGATTAGCACGCACAAATACGAGCTACTAACTGGAAAACAACAAGCTTCTCAGCTTTTTGGTCTATACATATAAAAATTGGATATCTACATAGGAAGGAAGCGCAGCAAGGATGATGCATAAAGAATTTTAGAGTTTGGACTAGAGACAGAAGTAAGGAACAATAGAAATTTGCATCTTCTCTGGCAATTTCCATGTTTACATGCATCCATTACTTAATAGAGACTTTGTATTTGTTCACTAAGTGCCAAGAGTGGCTGACATAGCTTGGGAAAGCAGTTGAACTGCTTTGTGCTAGCACTTGGTAGGCTGCTGAGAAAATTAAAAAGTACAAAGTATTTAATTATTTAATACAAAAAAAGCCTTGGGAAAAAAAAAAAAGCACAGGGTAATCCTATTGCTATGTACAAGAGAGAAATATCTCTCTCAACTTATCTTGGAAAAGCACAGCCAGATGTGTGGCTCAGAAAGGCAAGTTACACAAATCCAGAGGGAACATAAATACTGTGAATGCAAGCACGCTGAAATGATCTATCAAATATATGGTCAGTTTTCCACTTTCTCTTTTATTAAACTTCTAATTCAGGTTTGTGCACCTACACATTAAGAGTCTGGATTTCACCAAGTATCACTACCCATTGTCTGTGGGACAACACTTGGGAATGAGCCAGTGAAGAAGCCATGAGTTTGAAACCCCAATTCTGTTTCTCAGCAAATAACTACAATTAAATATCTGGTGACCATTTGTATCACTGATGCTGTAGGCACTGTCTCATTTCCATCAGAAATGTTGATTTTCAGTCAGGCATTAAAATTATGGAAATTATTCAAAGACAGTTAAGAGAAGAGAAGAGAGAAGACTTCCGGCCCCCAGAAAACAGAATCACAGAATTGTACAGGTTGGAAGGGGCCTCTGGAGTTCATCAGGTCCAACCCTTCTACTAAAGCAGGTTCCCTACAATAGGTCACACAGGAAAGTGTCCAGGTGGTTTTTGAATATCTCCAGAGAAAAAGACTCCACAACCTCTCTGGGCAGCCTGTTCCAGTACTCCGTTACTCTAACAGTAAAGAAGCCTTTCCTCACATTCATTTGAAACATTCTGTGTTCAGGTTTTTGCCCACAGCCCCTTGCTCTTTCACTCAAAGAGAGCAGGCTCACTTTGCTCAAAGAGAGCCTGGCTTCATCCAGTTGACTCATGCCCTTTAGAGATTTATAACCATTGATAAGATCCCCTCTCAGTCTTCTCCAAAGTGAAGTCCCAGGTCTCTTAGTCATTCCTTAAACGGGAGATGCTCCAGGACCCTCAGCATCTTTGTAGCCCTCAACCAAACTCTGTCCAGTAGCTCCCTCTTTCTTGAACTGAGGAGCCCAGAACTGGATACAGTACTCTAGATGTGGCCTCACCAGGGCAGAGTTGAGGGTGATCACCTCTCTCGACCTTCTGGCCATGCTTTTTTTAATGCACCCCAGGATACCGTTGGCCTTCTTGGCCACCAGGGCACACCGCTGGCTCCTGGCCAGCCTGTTGTCCACCAGGACACTCAGGTCCTTCTTTGCAGAACTCCTCTCCAGATGATCATCCCCTAATCTGTACTGATGCATGTGGTTATCCCTCCCCAGGTGCAGGATTCTGGACTTGTTGAACCCCGTAATGTTCCTCTCCCCTCACCAGCTATGTATGAGGCAAAGCTTTGACATGGTGAAATCAGTGGCAAAATTTTGATTCCCTGCTACTCGTGGGTCTGGAACCTGCTTACAACATTGCCTTTCACCAAGCACATCAACATTTCAAATTAAAAACTTTCTTTAGCACTGACTTTCCCGCCTCAAGAGGGAAGATTCAACCCAGGAAAGGACTGTGGGGATAAACAAGAAGGACAACCAAATGTCCCATTAACACTCCACGAAAACTGATGAATGCGTTTCTTTCTCCCCAGCAGCCAAACTGCCGGATTTTGAGAGAATTTAATCTTCTCAGTTGCCCTATCTGAGGGTGTAGCCTTTACCATCCTAGTGAAAAAACTCTTTTTTAGGAACAGTTCCTACTTCTTGATCCTGGAAGGAAATGATATTTTTTTCTCAATACACTTAGGTCCTATCTCAACGCTGACTTGAGTCAGTGAGAGCTTTCCTTAGCAGCTGTCTTTGGAAATAAAATATGTAAGAAGATTTATGGATGTATGTAGTAGTGCTGCCATTAGTGAAAGGGCAGAATGACTTGTGCCCTCACACCTACTATCCACCAAGTTTTGCATAAACAAATAGCAGTTTCTTTTTTGAGTCTTTTTCAACTTGTATTCACTTAAAGTGACACACTTAACCAAAAGCATCTCCTGCTTAAAATATAAAAACCTCTGAGGGAAGAAATATACTTGTACTGAGTTTGATTTTAGTAGGAGGAAGAAAAACATTAATCTTAACCATTCATGGAAATTGACCTCTACAACACTAAGACAATGCAACAATTTGGATGCCTTTGTGCATTCTGTGGCAGCTAAAGCTATGAAAAACTGGATATGTTTTATCTATCATCTGTGCTTGAAAACTCATAGGCTGCTAAAGAGAAATATGAAATTGCATGCACAGCTGCAGTGCAGCTGCACTCAGAAGTCTATAAGAAAGCTGAGTTGCCTTTTGATAGATCAACTTAAAAGGTGATGCTATTACTGTGCCAGATCTATGCCCACGCTGTCTTTCTTTGTCCACGTATATAATAACTACCTGCATTTTCTAAAGAAAATCTGCATTCTTTCTTCCAAGAAATGAATCAAAATCAATTAGCTCTGAACTTTCAATCAACTTTTGGCAACCATTCTTGGAGAATTTTTTTTCCAACTAAAGAATGAAAAAGATATATCCTTCTGTAACTTCTCTATGAAGCGTACACAATGCTTTTATTCACAATCCCAGAACAATGAAGTTTGTCCCTGGTGATTGAAATAAAATGTTTGAACTTTTTTTTTGATGACTAAACCCTAATTTTATTATTACTTTTTTTTTATTATAAGGGCTGAACCAGAAACACTGCCTCCCATTTTAACATATTGGCCACAACATCAGAGGTGTAATTCTTCCATGGGGAAGAACTCGCACTCACTGAGATTCATTGACACTGGTTCTAGGAGCAAAACAATGTTGATAACACACTGATGTTTACAGCTGCTGCTAAGCAGTGCTCTACAGAGCCAAGGCCACTCACAGCAAAAGGTCCATGGAGCTGGGAGGGAACAGAATTAGGACAGCTGACTTAACTGGCCCAAAGGATATTCCATACAATATGATGTCATGTGGAAGGAGTTTTGAAGGGAGTGGGAGTTCATCTCTCTCTTTCCCCCTGCTCAGGGAGTGGTGAGCAATTGCTTGTACACCACTTATTATATACATTCATAAATACATATATATATATTATTTCTTCACAATTATTATTCTTTTTTCCCCCCCCTCTTTTAGTACATAGTTTTATCTCAACCCATGAGTTCTCCATTGTTTTTTTTTCCCCTGATTCTCTCCCCTATCCCACTGGGAAGGGGGAAAGTGAGTGAATGACTGCATGGTGCTAAGACACCTGTCAGGTTAAACCAGCATAGACCACAGTGAGGTGGTGGGTGGTGCATTTCAACAGTGGTGACAGTGACACAAAAGACAAACCACAATGAAGGCAGCCAACAGGTGTACCACCACAAAATGAAGAGTATCTCAATCAGATCATCCATGTTAATCATTTAATGGTGGTAACTATGCTGGCAAATATTGTTGTGTAGTTGAGAACTTGCTTTGTCAAATAGAATTACCATCTTCATTGAGTCTTCTGTAGTTTCCATGATAATAAATAGGAGTCATTACTTTCAAAGCAGCCTTTTATTTTAAACAGATAAAAATATTAGCACAGTAGATTTCATCCCACCAGAACACCTTTTACAAATCTTCTCCAAAACACAGTTTCAAAGTCCTAGAGCACAGGAAGTTGGTGAAGCTTCTGCCTGTTCCTGTCTGTTTCCCAGTCCTCATAAGGGGGAAGCCAAGCTCTGAAAGTTATAGTAAAAATCTACAGCGAATGTAAGTGTGGGTAGCATAGGATATTTTCCTTAACATTCATTATCCTTGTGATGGCTCACTTGCAGTTAAAACACTCCCTGTGGCTCATTGCCAATGGACCTCTGCAATGGACAAGCATCTTACCAAACTCATTCACACCACTGTAAGGGCCACAGAGAATTTACTTTCCCTGTGTTCTTCCCCTTGAGCAACAGTAGGATCAAGCCAACATAAACCACACTGCTTTGCTGTCTCTCTTCACACCCACACAAATGTTCTGCTATAGGCTTTGGTGAGGAGGCACTGCCATGAAGCCAAATCATTCATACAAATTAATACTATGTATGTGCAACTGTTCCTTTTGTGCTGGGCTAGCATGGAGGTTGGGTTTAGATCTGCTGCCTTTCTACTACATGCAACAGGGTTCAGTCTACAGCAAGGTGGAAATCATGCAGCACCCAGGGTGCAGGCCAACATGTGAAATTGGGTTTAGAAAATGAAACCTGCTTATGAAGTACAGTAACCACATATCTCTCTTAAGTAGTGGCTACATCCTTATCTCCCACATGTAAAATCGTGACTCCTGAAATTGTTACCTAACAACTCAGCTGCTCTGAGATGCAAAGTACTTGCAACTGTTTTACAGGCAGCTCAGGTCCTCAGGAGAACAAAGTTGCACAGGAGAGCGTGCGCTGTGGATGGATTAGCTAACCGAGTGCAGGTTGCCTACAGACACGCAGCCATGTCCCCAGGCAGAGGAGCTGACAGCAGTATGCAATCCACAGCCAGAACCACTTCAAACCTGGCCTCCTGGGAACTCTAAATCAACAGCTAATGCTAAATAACTCCAACCGAGTATGTAACATTATTCTCAAAGGACTACTTAAAGCGCTCAGACAATTATGCAAAGCCACTTATCAGCTCACAGCAGAATCATCTTGGGATTTATCTGCCTCATCCACATGAGGGCAAAAAATAGTGTCCTCTCCCTTTCTCAAAATACTGCAAAAGGTGAGTATTTCATAGAATCATAATATGGTCGAGATTGGAAGGGACCTCAAAGCCCACCCAGCCCCAACCCCTGCCATGGGCAGGGCTGCCCCCCACCAGCTCAGGCTGCCCAGGGCCCCAACCAACCTGGCCTTGAGTGCCTCCAGGGTGTTCACATTTCTAACAAACCTTAGAGTTAGCAAACAAACATGGTATGAAACCATGGGCAAATTCATTGTCACTGGTTTTACAGAGGAAACAGCACATGAGGTAGAATGTATGCTACTCCTAATGAGCTATGATATGCATACAAACCTAATGCATCACAGTCAGCCTAAATACCTTCACTCAAAATAAGAAATATTTGTTAACACAGAACTATTCAGTTAAAAACATAAAATATTTCCTAATAGGAAGTTTTTCATGCCAAAACGATCCTTCTAATGGTCTGTGCCTTTCATGGTCATGACATTAAGAACTGGAAGGCCTGTTTCTATGACACCAACATATCAACTCTTTATACATATATGCAAGGGTTATATGTATATAGATTTCTCGTCTGTGGAGTCTTAAGTACTGCAGGCAATCTTGTCTGCTGACAATCTGGTTTGAGGTTGGTAAATGTGGGAATTGCACCAGAATCACAGCATACAGTCCTCTCGATACATGTTATTTTGCAGGGTTTCTTTAGAGAGACTTATGTACAACTGACTAATCCTATGCAAAATTTATCTTACACTTTCTTGCGCACTTGCATTTTTATTAATTCATTTTTGTGAGCCTATGGACACTACCAGATGTCAATAAATGGTGCACCATATGCTCTACTGCCTCAGAGAGTCACAGAGGTCTGTGTCACTTGCAAATACTGAGAACAACACAAAATTCTTCTCAGATTCTCCTCTAATCTAGCACTGGCCTCGGGATTGAAAGTGATCTGACAGTGTCTGCTTCCTGAAATCTGTGATCTTGTACTGAGCTTTAATGTCACCCCCAACCTCTTTGAGATACATTATGAAGCCTTTCTGAAGACCGAAGTGACATTGGCCATCCTCCAGTTTTGGGGCACATCTCCCATTTGCCAGGACCTTACAAAGATTATAGAAGCGGTTCTGATCATCTCCTCCTCAATTCTAAGGAAGCCTTCCACCCCCAGACTCTCTCTTACCTCTGGAGTCTGAGATTCCCAAGGGGAAAACAACAAGTTTTTTCATTTATTATAATACAGTTTTTTAGGAGTTAAATATTTCAGCATGTATTCTTGAAGAACCATTGTCACATTCTCTTTCTCTCCCTGTATCTAGGGTGAAAAGAGTCCAGTTTATGTGAGTTGTTTCTTTTTATGAAGCAACAACAAAGATTTTCAGATATTTCTCTGTTTCTTTTCATGCTAGGAATGTGCTTAGAGAACCTGATTACAAAATCTTTGTCTCTTTATAAAGAATTGTGGGCGGAAGAGGGCTAGAAGAGAAGGGAAATGACCCCTGAAAGAGCAGTTACTCTCTCGAATTCACCAAAAAGAGAATGCTCAGGACAATGTTTAAAAAACACTTTTTTTTATTTTAAAGGTCATAGTCAATTCAGTGGTTATCAGAAACACCGTCTTCTTCATCAACTTTATACATTTTTGAGTTGTAATTTTTTCTTCAAACTATAAATGTTCCAGAAATGCTCAAGTGCCAAAAATGCTGACCCATCTCCACTTCCCAAATTGAGAGAAAGACAGCATCCACGATGTCATAATTGTGGGAAGCAACAAATCAGAGGTGACCAGCAAGTGGAGTTATGTGTGCTTTTCTTTTAAGAGTTCTCCAGCTAGAAAAACCTGATTGTTATGTTGCTATAATTGTCACATATTTTAGGGCAAAGTTGAGCTGAAAATTCAGAATCTCCTAGGAAATGTTCAGAGATGGATAAAATGACTTCCTGTGACTTTGGCAGCTTAGTTTGAAACCGCTCCTGTAAGGCAGCCATGTGAGTCTAGAACCACCAACATGGAGCATGTCTCACTCTGTCCCCAGTTTCTCCAATAAAACACTCAGCTATTCCTATCATCCTCTTAGTTTTACTACTGAAAAACAATGCATACGCTATCATGTGTGTATTCTTTAAAACCATGTTAGTTTCTGATGCTCTCGTGGGTCGTATCCACTGACTTCCTTGGTTTGGGGCTTTTAACATTTTTGTCACCTCGCCTGAAACACCACGGCATTGCTCTCGGGGTGAAAGTGCCAAAGATCTCTCTGCTATTTACATTCAATAATAAGATGTCAGCTGTTTTCATAGAATCATAGAATGGCTTGGATTAGAAGGGACTTCAAGGATCATCAAGCCCCAGTCCTCCTGACGCATACAGGGCCGCCATTTTAAACATATATAATTTCCAATTGCACATAATCCTTCTAGGAGTAACACAGCAACTAGACAGGATTTCTTCATATTTCCTGCTATCCCAAAATTTTTAAATTATTTTTGAGATCTTTTATCTTCCCAGAACGTCTTTTTTAAGAGAATATCTGTTAATTAAATAAATTAAATTAACAGATAAACTGTAAGTGACTTCATCATCACTGTCCCACATGCAGACAATGAAAATCCTGTTGAAACTTTTTGAACTCTTTCCTCGGCAAACAAAATATGCTTATTTTCCTTCTTCAAAGCTGACAAAAGAAAATAAGGTCACATTTTTTTATTTAGCTAAATCACGAGCAGATGTTTGGGTGCAGTCATGACTAAGATCCAGTATTTTCAGTATCTACCACAATCACTGTACAAACATCCTTGCAACTTTCAGGAACATGGTAAAAATTCCTAACACAATAGCTGCATTTGCTAACAATGTCTACTGACTTGCTTAAAATACACACTCATAGCCTTCACTCAACACTAAGAGAGCTGCTCAGTAAACATTTGCAAGCACAGTTATACAGAGCAGGTAAGAGCTGTAGCCACTGCTGGCTAGTAAAGGCTGCCTTTCAGATGAGGGATTCTGAATATCCCAAAATTGCCAGATTTCAGAGGTATTTCAATAATAAAGAATGGTCCAGAGCTCACTGAAGTAAACAGGACCATCTTGTTGATTCTCAGTGTCCTTGTCGCAGAATTAGACTGCAATTTTGTCTATTCACATTCTTCTCAAGGTGTAGTAAAATAACAATAAAAAAAAAAAAATTATCCCACAACCACAAATTACTGTCTTTCTTTTGGGACGCAGCAGGATTTGCTGAGAATATCTTTAAGCTATTCCACTAGCTACACAGAGAGAGCGTATTTGCTACTTTTTGTGATGATTTGTAGACCATTGAGGTCTACAAATAGACAAAGTACCCCTTATTGGGGTACTTACATATTGAACCCTGCATTTACTCAGTTGTATGACCTACTCACTTGGAGGATAGAAACCCGCAGCAGTACACATTCTGTCTTTTATACACACATTAGCATATCAAAATGCTTTTCTTCTGAATGTTTTCAAACAGTTAAGTAACGGTTACTTCTAACTAAGAAAAGAGGAATGTTTATCATTTCAAAAATACCGTACAGCACTGTGGATCTGAAAATGAAGCAAGATTTTTCATACAACAGTTGTCAAGTGTTGATCTGTCTTTGGTGAATTAATGGGAAAAAAACATTTTGTGAACATACTTGAGAACATCTTTTTTTCTAACATTGTATTGGAAAGGTTATTCACATATGAATAGAAACAGGGCAATTATCAGAAAACATACTCTCTTGAGTGCTGACATGAAAACAGAAACTAGAGCAAACTAACCAGTGGAATCCCATGGGTAGGTTACTGTTTTTTTCTGGTAAAGTCAATTCACTTCTAGTCTGGCAACAGATGAGAGGCAGACCACAGCTACACTATTAGTTTACTGTCTAACATTCAGCACTAGAGGAAAAGGCCATACAGACCACTGTAAAAGTAAATACCATTGTCACCTATGCAGAGTGAGCTGGTAGGAGACTGAACTCTGTGGGCAACTTCTACATATGAGACCCCCAGACTAATTTATCTTACAGCCTCAGCCCAGGCTCAAAGACCCTCATCTTGTTGATGAGGTCATTTGCTGAGGGATGAGTAGAATGCGTTACCACCCTCACCAGACCTCACTATTCTTAGCATGGCACACCCCCTCAGTGGAGTAATGTTCTGCCAACCATAAAGCCCATTACATATTCAACATCTGGACCCCATCATGCTCAGAAATCCAGGCTACATCATGCTGAACACAGAGCAACACATCAATTCCTATAGCATCCTCATAAAAAGCTTCTTATATGTTTTCTCAATCTACCATGGGTCAAAAGAAAGTTAACCTTTTCTATGAAATATGACTATTAGACAGGAAAAAATAATAATAATAATAATGCTTTGAGGATATCCTCCCCTGCAGGACTTGTTTTCCTTTTAATGACTTTCCAAATACTTTTTTGTAATAGGAAAAAAAGAATGCTCTATGGATATCTTCCTTCAGGGCTGGCTCCACAACAAATTACAGATGGAAACATGGACTAAAGATAAGGTTCATACTGAAAATTAAATCATGCTGTTAGGGGATATTACAAGAATAAATCCATCAAACATCAAACAGCCACAGGACCTCTGCATGGGGATATTCACAGTCCATATAAACTGCTGAGGTTTGTAGTTGGCTGAAAAAAATAAGTTACTAGCATGGATTCTAATTGAGAGGTGAAGATAATAACGCCTTGAACAACTGCAAGAAGGTAGCACACTTGTAAAGGTTTGTGACACATGACAGATGTATACTTTATTCTGTGATCCAAGTAGTAGAACTTTCAGAGACAGGAATAACCCAAGTATTGCTCAATGATTTCCATTGTTGGCAAACCTAGTAACATTCCAATTAAGAACAGATGCTATCTGTGAGTGTCAGTAAACGAACAGCCCATGCATTTCGGTGCTACCTAGGATACTTTCAACTGGTGGATCTAATTTTTCAGAAATGCACAATAACCTACGTGATATTTTCCATTATGTCACAGAGAAGATACTACACCATCTTTGTCTTTGTTTGTCACAGCCTCTTCTGCTTTGTGGTTGTGTGGGTGGACAGGCATGGGCAGTACATGCAAGTCGTAGCGAGGAACTCGTATGCATGTGAGCGCAGGAGAGGAAGTTACTGCTCACGCATGCTTGACTGAGACCCTTCCAACTGTAATTCCAGGAAAGTCTTGTATGGCCCTGAGTGGAAGAACCGATGGTTACATGGTGAAATTAATGTGGGTAGGGTAGATAAACACTCTTACTGCATATCCTCTCGCACTTTTTATTCCAGCAAATTAAAGTCTGACTGAAAATCTTTCTGCATCATGCAGAGAACAAAGTAAGAGACAAATTTCTACCAAATTTTGTGTTGCCTCAGCAATGCATGTTGTGCTACCAATGAGTTCAAATAGTTTTTGTTACCAATGCTTTGTTTTTTAACCTCCGACAACAATGTGGAAGGTTCTCATATAGGAATGATTATGGGAAAGCTGGAGCACAATACATAAGATTGGCTTACCCTTCTTGAGGAGCCATGCTGGCCTCAAGTAGGTGAGCACTGTGTATTTCCCTTGATGTAGGCATGATAATTTGAAAGTGGAGACCAATGAGGTTTGCATGCGCTGTACAGCTATATGAATGATGTGCAGGAGAACTGGGATTCCTTCTGCTCTCTAAAATATAATCAACATGCAACTGAGTACCTGTTAAAAGCAACAGTAAATAAACCTATCAGCTGATGAGCTGTAAGAGCAATGCTTCTTTATACCAAGGATGATGTATTATATCCAAAGAAGAGGCAAAAGCTACTAAGGTAAGGAAAATAGCCACAATCATTCCTTTAGTCTACAGAAAGATTGCCTTGCCAGCTTCTATCAGGAGCTCCGTGATCATCAGTTGTCTTCTCTTCCATAGCCAAAACACGCTAAATTCTAGCAACTGATCTGAAACTGATGCAAGGCTTCAGGAAGACATACGACAGCACAGAACTGATCTGTCTTAGTTCTACTTCATTTTAGAAAGTAAGTGAGATAAGGGAAATGACGACTGATGACAGGAGATGTGTCAGTCCCTTAAATGGTCAGAGAAGGGCCAAACACTGCTCTGGGGCTCTTGTTTCCTAAGGTTTTCAGTTGGAGGACAGAAGAGGGACACGGCTATAAACATGCCAGCCTCCCCTTTCTTGCAGTCTTCCTGTGGGTTAAACACATGTGAACATAAATATATGGTTATTCATATACATTAGGGATAAATAACTCTTAAAAAGTGCTACAGAAAACTAAAACTGAAAAATCTCAAATATTTAGACTACAAACATAAATAATTAGATAAAAGTTGTCTTTCTTTGTGATTTCCTTTCTTTCTGAAATAGTATGTCTCCATTGTCTGAACAGTCGTTTCCTCAAGTATTTAATGCACTGATCTCTAAAAATTATCCAGTCCTGCCTGTAATTCAATGTGGCTTTTATGGCCCTGGGCGTATGCACACAAATGTGCTCACGTTTGCATCCCTAGAACTCAACAGCGGAATTAAATAATTAAATAATTTTTTGTCTTTCAGAGGCAATATTTTCTTTCTTTCGCTCTGTGCTAACATTAGCTATGTTACCAACTAGCACATGTGCACTCAAAAAATATAAATAAAAATAAACAAATCCTGGAAGCAAATCTAGGGAGAGTGAAGAAGGATTTCTGAATAGTGTGAATGATCTGTTCTGGGAACAAACCAGCCATTCTCATAAAATATCCAAACAATCTGCTTGGGGATTGTAGGTGGGGGTTGTAGCTTAAACCTGAATGTCTTTCTATGGACAATGCTCTAGCCAAGCCTCCACTGAAGAAACCAGGGCTCTTTGGTGACTTACAAGAGTGAAAACAGCAGTTTTCACGGTCCTTTTAGCCTCTGTAAAGTTACTATGTCAAATACAGATTCCAAAAAATACAGGGGATAAGTGGAATATCCATGGGGGTAAATGGACCAGATAAAAACCAGATACTCCCTAGTGGCTGTTGCCTCTGCTACCATCTTTAGGATCAGAGTGACAGCATCTGAAGAAGCCTGCAGGGAGGCAGCAGGGAAGTATGTGAGCCCTAGGGGCTAGCTGGTTTCCTTGTTATTCAGGTATGGAGTATTCAAAAAGCAAATTCAGGGTGTTTTTTTCTGTTTGTTTTTGTTGTTGTTGTTGTTTTGTTAGTTTTTTCTTTTGTTTTGTTTTGTTTTGTTTTTTTCCCAGCACAAAGACTCTTTTGTCTGAAACGAAATGCCCTGGGAGGTGTGGTTGGGTCAGGTCCCAGAGACACTGATGTTTGGGGAAGGTGAAACTCTGAAACTAGCCCTCTTGTGTACAGGGCTGAATCGGCTTGACTGTCACAAAGTCAGGAATCAATGCTTGCTTTGCAATGCTGGCTGTGCAGCAAGACCAACCAAGTGTTTCTGTATCAGCTCTTTGACTCTTAACATGGGCAAGCATGTATTCCATGTTCCTGCATTGCCCAAAACAGCGGTGTCCCAATCTCCTCTGAAAACAAGATGTAGTACATGACCAAGATTATTTCATGACCAAGTTTACATAGAGTTCCCAGGCTCAGAGCTGCTCATACCCAGAGTCCACAGCTCCTTGAAAGCTTATAAGGACCCTGTAAGCTTTTGGAGGAGCAGCCCTGCAGAAGTCCATGCCCTTGATCCCTTGGCTGCCCCAGCCCAGCATTCAGCCCCAGGTACTGGAGCAACTGCTCTCCTCTGCTACCCTCATGGCCTAGACAAATGGGAAAGTTACCCTGGGGTAGACTGACATAGGAACTTGCAGTGCTCCAGCTGCTTGATGAGAATTGCCTGGCAGCGTGTCATCATGGGGCAGATCTCATTGCTTTCTAACTGCTTTCCTGGGGACTTCAGGGAAGTAGCATGAGCATGGGCAGTGCACACACAGTAGCTGACACCATGCTGGTTCACATCCTGCTTTAGACTAGATAGATTATGTCTGTGTTATTACAGAGAAGAAATCTTAAAAATCATGACGTTGTGGCAGATCATGACTCCTTTTAATAGAAAAGGGTAAGGTCTTCAAAATCTTTTCTTCAGAAATGGAAGTCTGGACGAGCTATCTCTGAAATTTGTCCAGACAAGATCATGTTATTGTCTTGACCTCTTTTTAATACTTTCTCAATTTTTTCCTTCTGAACCTCCACTATTAAGCAATACGTCAGATGATGCTCTACTTGTACATCTGAACTCTTGACTTCAACGGGAAAAATAAAGCTACAATCAATAAGCTGCAAAGCAAAACTGAGAAGTAAGACATCACTTGTCTTATCTCAGCTGCAATAGTAATGATAGCGCACATTACTTCATCAAAGCTTGCATACATTACAACATACCAATACCAGTGACGGGAAAAGAACAAAGAGACCATATCAAAATTCTAGTTAGGCACAAGCACAAGGGGAAAAATAAAATTAAAAAAAATAATAAAGTGGTCAGGAGTGCTGAAATTAAAATTTTACAAAAGATTGCCTGTCTGTAAACTGTAACGCAAAGAGTGATGTCGGAGAAGCTGATCATCATTTAATAAGCTATGGTAGTATTGCTTCTTTTTTCTGGGGCAAGAGTTGCGCCGGTGTGAATGGAAGATAGGGCTGCACAACCATGACTGCATTTCTTGATATGACAACAAATACAGAACTAGACAGTATCCCCAGGTTGATCCACCACCTGTACTCATTGGAACTCATTGGAAGACAGCTAACGGTGTGCCTCTAATTGCAACACTATTCACTCTAAGACAGCAATTATAGATTTTTTTCTTAATACTCTGACCACATCTCCTACAAGATTGGGCTTTTAGGGGAATTCAGCCAAACCACTCAACTGCCCTATGAACACACTTGCAAAAGCTGTATGCCATACTATGTATGTGCTCTCTACACTCTATTGCAGGTGATATCCAAGGGAAATTTTGAGCCATTTAAGCAGACCAACTTTTTAAAATAACATGGAACTATAGTTATTATCAAACCTCCAAGTAGTGGTAACATTTTCAGTAAAATAATTAAATAAACAACATAAAACAGAGATTTCAGTTCCTGTTCCTCACTTCTTGGCATTCAAAGCACATCCTGTTGAATTACATGGTTTCCTACTGTACTGTGCTATGAGGAGGTATGAACCTTTTTCTACATGTTTTATTTCCTAATTTGAAGACAATGTTAAATTCTTGTATTAGTTATGTGACGGGCATTGTTTTGGTCTGACAAAATTTCCAGATAATATTGTTCTTCTTCAAGGAAAAATATTTTCATACCAGAGAGTATTTTGTAAAATCTGCAAGATTCTTTAGTTATGTGATGGGAATAGTTTTGGTCTGGACAAATCTCTGGATAATTTTGGGATACTACTGTTGATCCTTCAGTTCATTGCAAGTGTTTACAGCAAGACAAATGTTTTTTGCTTCCTACTGTATTATGAAAAATACTGCTTCCTGTAACATCTTCTTTAAATACAGTTTTCTAGACGATCCATTTTAGTTGCTTGTTCAAAACACTATCAGTTTCCAAATTTATGCTTAACGTGCTTATATCATAGAGTCATAGAATGGCCTGGGTTGAAAAGGACGACAATGCTCATCCAGTTTCAACCCCCTGCTATGTGCAGGGTCGCCAACCACCAGACCAGGCTGCCCAGAGCCACATCCAGCCTGGCCTTGAATGCCTCCAGAGATGGGGCGTCCTGTTGGGCAACCTGTTCCAGTGCTTCATCACCCTCTGAATAAAAAAAATCTCCTCCTAATATCTAACCTAAATCTCCCCCTAGTCTTAGGGGTCTTAGTTTAAAACCACTCCCCCTTGTTCTATCACTATCCACCCTCGTGAACAGATGTACCCCCTATTCACTGAGTACTCAACTCAAAGTTGAGCATCTCAACTCAGAACTCATTGGCAACATAATTTGGACATAAAAGCATACACAAGTTACACTTAGATCCACAGAATGACTGACAGTATTTATTCTTGTAACCTTCTTTTTAAAATCCTTACTGATAATCAGTGAGATTAATACATACATTTTTTTAATTTGAAGAGCAAATGTCTCCATTGCACTTTATAGTCTCCGTTGAACTTTATACCTGCATTCATAGAGGATATTTATATCTTGACTTTTTACATAAACATATTTGTGTTTGAAAGTATCTCACCTGTTTAGCTATCGCAAAGATGACTTTTAAGCATTATTATTTATTATTAGTATTTCATTAGCTCTCTTCCCAGAAAACAGTAATGATCAGAAACAGATTTTATTTGTACAAATGAATCTAATCTTTCTACCTTTGAAGTTAGTTTTGGTAGAACCTATATACCCTAATATTTTAGTTCTAACAAGAGATGAGTCACTTCATGCATCTCAGTCAAGATTCTGCCAGTTGTTGTTATCCAGGCTGAGCACTAATGGATTTCTTCATTCCTAACGTGTTCTATGAGAGGTAAGAAATGGCATTCTGAAGTTGTTCTGGAAACCAACACCTACCCTTAGGAAAAGGAAAACTTCACCTGGATGGTCTGGAACAAACATGCCTTATCCTGTTCCTTACGTAAAGGCCTCTGCATTTGGCTCTGAGCTTGGTCTTCAGCTGTGTTTGCTCTCTTGCAGTTCTTACTGTTAATGCATTAAAACATAGCAAAAAAGAAAAACTCTGTCCAAACACCATTTTTCACTCCAAAGCATGAGAACTCATTCCATTTCTAGAACAGTATCTTTGATGTGTTACCTTGTGTGCTATCAAAAAAAAAAAAAAAAAAGAAAAAAAAGCAAATCAGCTTTTTATTTGTGATCACAGCAAGGAATCCCCATAACACCTTTTCAGGAAAACTCTTGCCTTCTCCTGCAAGCTCTGCTCTCCTTTTCTGCAACTCTTTTCTGACTCTTTGGTTTTTTTTCCCCACATGGCTATTGAGGAAGAACAAGGTTGACGAATTGTGATGGTTACCCATCAGTTGTGATGGATGCCCCATCCTTGAAGACACTCAAGGCCAGGTTGGATGGGGCCCTGGGCAGCCTGAGCTGGTGGGAGGCAGCCCTGCCCACAACAGGAGTTGGGACAGAATGGATCTCTTCCAACCCAAACTGTTCTGTGACTCTATGACATCTCAATGCAAGACGTAAATTGACAGCTAACGAAGTTCTGTATCAACTGTAATTCTTGACTATCATCTTTAAGTACAACATAAAAGTTTAAGTAAGTCAGCTTCACCAGAACCAGGTTAATGATGTGCAATGTATCAGTGGTGTGCAGATAGGCTGAAGGAGTGTTGGCTCAACCACTTGAAACTGAGAGTCTTCCTCCTTGCCCAGGGCTAGCAATGGAAATCGCATTTAGAATCACAGAATCAAGAAATGGTTTGGTTTTGAATGAAACTTAAAGATCACCTAGGTCCAACCCCCTGCCGTGGACAAAGTTACCAACCACTAGGCCTACAGTCTTGCCTAATACTGGAGTTTCTTGCTCCTCATGGACAAAATATTTGGTGTTCCCAGGGTGACTTGAAAACCAAAACCAAACAAACGTGAATGCAGAGATCACTTTTAGTGACCACCACTGAAGCATGCATTTGCAGCATGGAGCTTTGTGCCATGTGTCATTGGGCTGACAGGAGGGTGCAGAGGTGGTCCAGCTGGTGGGAGGCTAACAGCAAATGCACCGAATACCAGCACTGAGATGGAGACAGACACCAAATGCGTTGAATGGGAACCGTGGCTTTCAAACATCTGACTATGGCTACACCACCTTTATCAAAGTGCTTTTAAAGCCAACTTAGATCTTCTACCTTCTAAGCTTGATCACGTGCCACCTCAAATATTGCTTAGGGTCATTTACTAATTAGACAATAATCATAGAATCATCAAGGTTGGAAAAGACCTCTAAGAAAGATCACCAGTCCAACCCTATCAACAATAAATATAATCTCTCTTGAAACTCGTTTTGAAACGTCATTTGGCAGCCGAGCCCCAGCGACCCGGGCGGCTTTCCCTCGGCTGGCGGGATTGCACAACCCCGTCCCAGCTCCACCCGGACGGGGCTCCCTCCACTCCCTTCCCACCCCCAGCTCCAGTCCCGAAGCGGCGGGGAGGGCAATGCCCCTAGCCCTGGGCTGGGTTCAGCCAGTCCCAGCCCCGCTGAAGGCGGAAATCCCCGTCGGAGGAGGGGGAAGCTGAATGGCCTGACCCGGGCTAGCCGGCAAAGCATAGCGCGGCTCGGCCAGCTGCAGCGATGAAGCGGCGCGGGTGAGTAAGCGAGCGGGCTGCCGGGCGGGGGCGGGTGCCCCTGCGGGGGTCCTCAGCAAGGTGGGAGTGACTGGAGGGGTTCGGGGGTATAGGGGAGCGGGGTACCTCCGAGCCGCCCCGCAACCCGACCGGGAGAGCGGTGTGCGGGCTGTCAGCCCAGCGCGTGCCCACGGGTGCGTTGAGTTTTATGGAGCCTTTTTGGCTCGGCTTTGGGTGACGGGTGAATGGGAGAGGGGCCGCTGGTTTCGACGGCACGCGTGGGTGCTGTCTGAGCAGCGGGTGGTAGCAAAGCGTCACAGACGGTCCCATTTATCAATGAAAGCAATGGAAATAAAAGTGTTGCTACAGCACCGGGGATAAAGCTGTAAAGCACACAGATGAAACAGAAGCCCGAAATCATTATTGTAAGCATGAAGTCAGCTTTTTTTCGGGCTATTTTGTGCCAGAACAGCACCGTCCTGTGACTGTAGAATAAGTAGTGCCCAAAAAAGCTGAGATGGTGGTAGAAAGAGTTAACTCACTGAGCAAGAATGTATGAAAGAGGAAGTACAACTTTCTCCCATTTCATGTTATTTAAAAAAGAGTAGTAGACGAAGAAGGTGTGGGAAGAAAAGGAGAAAAACCTTACACTACCTTTAAAATAATAATAATTTTTTTAAAAAGAGCTATGCTGCGGGGTTAGTGTGTTGGACACTGCAGATACATACAGGGCAAAGAGAGATTTCTCTGCTCTCTGCAGGCAAGAGCACCTCCCCATTCCAAAAGGAGCTTGGCATTAAGGGGAAGATTTGGGCTGAGGCAGCCCACACAACCACATCTGCAAAGTCCTGGGAGAATGAGCATCTGTAGGTCTGTCCAACAGTACATGTGGCATGATCTACTGAAATAACAAATCAGATTTGCTTGTATGTATTAAAAAGTGGATTCTGGCTGATTAGCTAAGAATTCATTGATATCAGGAAATGCCTTCAATGGGACATTCCCTGCGGAGTCCCACAGCGAGCGATCAATTCTCATTCTCCATTTAATGCATGTGACTTGCTATATCCAGAATTTCTAACTTGGGTGGGGAACAGCAAAACAATTAAGAAATACATTCAGGTGAGCTTTGAGGCAGACATATATGAGCTTGGCACAGGATGCACAGATACTCCTGCAGAGGGCGAATACAGCAGAAATACAGTGTGAAACCACACGCACCCAAAGTTGCTGCCAGGAACACAAGCAAAGCTGCCTCCTTGGAGTATTTAGTTACACACACGTGGGAGACTTGCACTTCAGTGACTCATATATTAGGAGCATTAGAATAGTCAGGCTTTATAGGTAAGTAAGTCAAACTGGGTTTTCTTATATCAGCTATCAGGTGCAACTCCGCTGGGGAGGTCCCTCATCGATTACTTCTCCAAAGGAATAGAACACACCAAGCACTTTCCATCGAAACCTTTGAATGACAATGCATTATCACTGCTTCCTGTTTACATGTTTTATTGAGGGCAGGAAACACACTGCTGCTTGCAGGGTTATAACTCCAAACAGCAGAACGCAGAGCTCTGACCCAAACCTCAGCCTGCACAGCTGCTTGCCTTCCAGCGACCTGGGTACAGTGCAGAGATAGAGGGGTCTCCCATCCATCCGGGTGGTTTGCCTTTAGCAGGAAAGATGGGCACAACACCAGCTATTCTGCTCTGGATTCCAATATCAGTGCACTTTGCTTCTATTTGTGGCCTCAGTCACCCACCCCCAGTTACGTTGTTTGCATGAGAAGTTTGTCAGCTGTCAAAAACGCAAATGCTTTAAGGGGAATTTGCATAATTGTCATTGGTACTTTATTTATCCACTTCTCCAGTACTGAAACAATCAATCAATATTGTGCTTATCTTTTGTGTAAACAATCCAGAAACTAAGACCTATTTTGTAACATTTCTGTTTGCTTTTTCTTTTAGTTCCGGATTTCTGTTACTGTTCCTTCACATCCTGAGAGCTGGTAAGTTGAGAACCCTTCAGTTAAAATGAATTTGCCCTCCTTGGAAGTTCTTGGCCAAATAAGCAGATTACAATTTAAACACCTGCATGTTTTCAGCAAACTCATGAGAATTCCTCAATGAGATCTTCCTGTGGCACACATCAGGGGATGAAGATCAGTTTCTGCCTGTTTCCATATACAGACTAGCAAGGAATCATAGCAGTTTTACTCAGATTGCTCTGCTTGCTTCACAGACATCCCCATTTATTTTTCTCTAAGCACCAACAGAAGTCCTTTGAAGAGCTAGCATCAAGTCAGCACTTGTAATATTCCTTAATTATCCACTACTGTGTCAAGTGTCCAGTATTAGCACATCATCTACTACGCTTCCAAACATCTCTTTCAGAATAAAGGTGAGGTTAAAGGACGTCACCTGGTGATATTTAAATATTTCTAGGTATGTCTCTCCATTCTTCCTTAATGACTGGGAAGCACCTAATGTCATCAAGGAAACTCTGTGTCCCCAAAAACAGGACAAACTGTACCAGTTTGTTGCAGTGGATGCTGGCTGGCCCATCCTATAGAAGACCAGTGAAGGAGGTGCCCCCAGGCAATGCTTTATGCAGCATCACTTTTCCCACTGCTTCAAGGAGTTTCCCCAGGTCTGAGCAACATCCCTGCTGCTATTCAACCCTGTTGCTTCTTCTTGTGCCCAGGAAAGGTCATAGGCCTGGGAGCAGACACAGCTTTCCTCCCCACACTGTTTTTAAAGCCAGATGCCCAACCCTTCAGATGTGGGTGAGCTCATTCTGAAACCATTTGCTCACCGGGAGAAGAGGCTGCATCTGTCCTACCAGTGGCCTGGAAAAGTGCACTGAGAGCCAAATATGGTGCTGGCCTATCTCAGGTGGTTCTCAGGGGCTATTAGTGTCTAATGGACTTGTCACTGGCTGTATATGGGCATGCTAGTTTGTTTGTTCAGAGGGTGACGCCGTACGTAATAAAAAACGTTAACACTATGGACATGCCCACTTTGAGACACCAGATTGTTGTTGTTGTTTTTTTTTACCTGCCTGTTTTATTTTGCTCTAAAAATAGCAGTAGCACTCTCTTACCTGTATTTCTAGTCCTTGTGATTTCCCTATGGCATTTTTCTTATTCAAACAAAGTGATTATTGATGCACTTGGACTTGAGTGTGTGTCTGCAGTCAGTTTAGTCTGACCATCCTCCAGCCACGGGGCTGGGAACAGTTAGACTGGTTAACACATGGCCAGTGATGAAGAGGAGCAGGTCAAGAAGACAGAATGAAGTGAGCATTGTCACTTGTTAGAATACAAATACTGGAGTCACCGAATCATTAAATCATTAATGTTGGAAAAGACCGCTAGTCTACTCATCTGCCTGCTGCCACCATGCCCATGTCCCTCAGTACCACATCCACACGGCTCTTGAACACCTCCAGGGATGGTGACTCTACCACCTCCCTGGGCAGCCTGTGCCACTGCCTCACTGCTCTTGCTGAGAAGAAATGTGTCCTCATATCCAACCTGAACCTCCCCTGGTGCAACTTGGGGCCATTCCCTTTTGAGTCCAATTGTGGTAGAATGTACCTGAAAATATTTAACTTTTTTTCATTCAACTTCCCCTTATTCTCCCTCTCTTTTTATTTTTGTAGTTACTGCACTGGAGAAGATTGTCAGCAAACCTGGGGACAATGTTACACTGAGTTGCATTTATCCTGGAAGAGAATTCAGCTTAGACAGTCTGCGAGTATACTGGCAAATAGCTGGTGATGAAGATACAGAGCCGTGTTCAGTAGTGCATGCACTGATCTCTGGTCAAGACAATGAAAGTCTGCAGTGCAGTCAGTTTAGAAACAGGACTCAGCTATTATGGGATAAACTAGGAGATGGCAATTTTTCTCTACTACTATTTAACGTCAGACAGAGCGATGAGCATACGTACCAATGTGTAGTGATGCAGACAATTGAATATACCAGAGTGATTCACCAGGAGCAAGTGGTTCTAAGCCTAGCAGGTAAGAACTGTTACTGCTTGCACATTTGCCCAAATTCTAATTCTAGTGGCCTTAGTTAATGCCATTTTCGTAGCATCTTTGAGCATGTACTAATGTTGGAAAAGGACTCTGATCCTTTATGGGTCCCTTCCACCTTGGGTTATTCTGTATTCTACTTCAATACTTTGCGGGAATTAAATCTACTTATTTCGAATGTTACAGATAGAGAATCTACAGCTGTAACAACCATTTATCCAGTGTTTGCTTGTTTTATTCTTCTCAACTATTCGTCATTAATATGGTGTACTTTCATTATTCTGAAATTAATGAATATGTCATTGATATGCTCTTGCTGATGATTGGACCACAGCAGCTTAGAAACTTGCTGTCTTCCTTTGAAATTGGCATCAGCCTTCTGCTCTCCCAGCAGTTCTCACAGACCTTTGGCTTATCTACTAAGCCTACAAATGTTTTCCTTTCAAGTTGTGCGGGTCTCATGTAACCCCGAACTTCTGATTCAGAATCCATGTCAAGATTCTATCTTTCCAATACATCTCAAAGTTTTGACAACCATTTCCTTTCCCCTTTCTCTCCAGCTAGTTACAGCCAACCAATACTCAGCGGGCCAATAAGAAACAGTTACAGCACTGGAGAAGAGGTGACTTTCAGCTGCAGATCTGACAATGGGTACCCTGAACCGAATGTTTATTGGATAAATAGAACAGACAACACACTCCTGTCTCAGTCAAATTTTAGTATCACCCAACATCCCGACGGCACTTACAGTGTTTTGAGCACATTGAAGGTTAAAGCAACTTCTGATATGCAAATAGAGTGCTCCATAGAAAATAAAATACTGCAGGAAAACACATCAGCCAACTGTAAGTTCCTTCGTCATACCTTCTGTTTTCTGGATAGCAGATATATCAACCAGTGTGGCTCTGTCTGTAAAGATGCACTAACAAGGGGCATGAAAAAAGTGCAGTAGTTCCAAAAAACACTAAGAAAGCTCAGTTTTTCCCCAAGTCTTCTTAGCTATGGAATTTATTCTTCCAAAATAAATGTACCACCCCATTGAGCATGTCATGACAGTAGTACTGAGCAGCTCTCATTTTCAAGGCCGTCACTAAACTCTACCTTCAGGTTCTTTGCATTAGATTATTCTTCAAATGGTACCATGCAGTTGGTCTTCAATACCTGAACTCTCTGTCTGATGGCTTTGCAGAGCTCATATTTGCTTTGTGCTTTGTCTAGTTTTGAAGTTCTGCTTTCAATCACCAAAACTCAACTCAAATCAGTGTGCTGCTTAAAGCAGGCCTGTAGCAAATAGTTACTATTAGCACAATAGAACAACATTCCAAATATCACAAGTGTAATAGGCTATTTACAACCAGTATAAGTGACCAATAGGAGAAACACAAATATTTAGCCACTATTTTTCACAAAAATTAAAAGCTATTAAAAAATAAAAGCTCTAAGAAAGTTATAGGTATAAGACCAATAGTGAATGTCACAGTCCCTAAGTAGCTGTTTGGAGAGAAGCTATTTGGAGTGGTAGAGCTTCTCCTGAAGTGGCTGTTCAGTCTCCTTGCAGTTCTTGGTCCTGGCTCCCGCCATCTTCTTCCCCAGCTCAAATATGCAGTGTCCCAAGATTGGCAGGAAGGAAGAATGAAAATGAAGGTCACGTGCATGCAGTATGATGACAAGGAGGGATAAAGTGGCACTGTGTGATTATATTAACAAACTGCCTAAGCTAGAGATGGGCCTTACTCAGAACGAATACCATCATAGTAGGACGTAGTCACATCATTGCCTGATATGAAATGAGCAAATTTACAACTCCTTTTTCTATTTTATTCTAGACACAGAGGAGATGCAAAGCAATGGTTCTAGCACAGGAAGTCATAAAGACACAGCAAAAAGTGGACGAGGTGCTCAAGCAGCTGCAATTGTGTCAGTTGTCATTCTGATGGCTTTTCTGACTGTGTTAGTCTGCTGGCTGTGGAGACGGAAGTCCTCTCAACTAGTGTCATACACAGGTAAGGAGACCATTTGTGTGACTAAATCTCCAGGCAAGACCTGGGTCAAGTGGGGTAAAGCTCTTGCCCAGCCCCTGTGGGAGATCGTAGAGGCTACATTCTTCCTTCAGAAAAAGCCTATGAGTTGAGCTGGGCAACTCTTTTCCAAAACATGGAGCAGTGGAGCTCAAGCCCAAAAATCTATCCTTGCTGAAACAATGACCTAGACTGCAAGGATATAAATAGAGTATGGAGCCCATTTAGCTGTCCAGAAAGTATTTAGCAGATTGAACCCTCAGCTTTGGTGGATGTTTAATATTAATCTTGACAGTGTAAAGATTTTGATTATCCTACACACTTAAAACACTGTTTATTTCAACAGATGTTCATCAAAATTAAGACAGCAAAAAAGCTGTACTAGAAACATGTTACCATATTTGACTCAAGAATGACTTAACATCATAGGTTCATCACTCACGTTGAGCGCAAGGCCTTTGGGTTAGATTTACTGAATTATATGAACTCAAGGATATAAAGCAGTGGCCTTATACTTCTCTCAGCCCTTTCCTCAAACTCTGTAAGTATTGCCAAAAGTGGCCTGAGAGTTTTACTTCCAGTAACAGGCTTCTTCAAGGTTTTGGTCAAAAGACACAAGGAATGGGTAAGGATATTGAGCATGCAGGCTGGAGCCACCTCCCCCTCAACTTTGTAACTAACTGCTGTGCAGATACTGTGGCAAAACTTAACAAATTGTTTTAAATGCCGATTCCTCAAGCCTGGACAACAATGACCACTGATCATATCAATACCCATGATAAAATGGTTGTTCCCTGCTTTCTTAGGCATCACATCCTAGAAAGACTTTAGCTTAGCTACACAGACAGATAATTTACTTTTTGTCTATGAACCTGAGCCTGTACACAGCCAATTAAAAAAAAATAAAAAAAGATTTTTTAAAAAGTAAAAAAGTACTAAGCACTCATTTCCAAGGAAAACCAAGGTTTAGACCTTCAACATTTTCAATATCAAGAAGACAGCGTGTTTAATGATTCATTATTTATATCAGGGGGAAAAAAAAAAAAAAACAGAATGAAAAATCCAAGACATTTAGAAAAATAAACTCAGCACAGCCAACTTGTGAGTGCACAAAGGGCATGAAATATCTGCCTATTAATTTGGTAATTTTTGCTGGAGCAAATGACCGTTGGCACTCTTTACAGAACAGACACAAAATACCATGGTTCTACCAAAGCTTGTAATATTTGAAACAATAGAAAGCATAGTCTGCATTAGCAGATGCAGTGAATGCACCAATTGATAATATCAAGCAGAAGCAAAATAATCCTTAAAAAGAAAAATGCCAAGAACTAATGTTGTAGTCATGCAAACTGGATCAATGGTCAGTTGTTTTCCAGACCCATCATGTAATCACAATTTGATCCACAAAAGCTGGGTTTGCTAAATATCAACAGACACTGCACTGTTTCCCGCAGAGGGTAATGCAGAAAGAAGGATAACTTTTATCCCTTCAGATAAGGAAACAATTTCTTGTGTTGCATTAACATAAATCCGTGCAGTTCATTAAACGTCAACCTTTTCCTCCCCTGACTTATACCAGGCCCTATGTGATTAGATCTCTGGGCTTAGCTCGTGAGTAGAAAAACCTCTGTGACATAAATAAAAGTAAATATTTAGTTTATATTGAAGGCTGCTATAGAAAAATTTGTTTATTAAAAACTAAACAAAGACACTTGCCTTGCGGACACTGTATTTTCCTTGGCACATCTCTGCACCATTTGTGGAAGAGGAGGTGGGACAGCAGCTTTTATCTTATCTTACTATCAGAATCTGTCACACCTCCAACTTTCTGCCAACAAAGCTGTGGAAAACACTGAAGGGAGGGGGTCCTAAACCTTTTGGTCATCCCAATCTGGAGGAAACTTAGACCAAAACCAGAGAAATGAGGGTGATCCAGGGAATACGATCAATGACAAGAAGTTGGTTGTCCTTGCCTTTTCCAGTCTAAACAAAAACATACAGAGACAAAATAACAATCTTCTTTGGAGAGTCCCCACAGAGGACGAGTTATTTATTGCACTAGCCCCATGGACAACATGCTTTAAGGCACAATAGATTTAAACAGAGAAGATTTAAACTGCATGTTAGGAAAACAGCTTTTCTAAGGGTAATAGTTGATCGCTACAACAGGGAATCTCTGCAGGCTATCAAGTCTCCATCAGCCCAGGCATGCTGTTGGCCTGTTTTTTGTTTTTGATGGGGTGGGTTTTTTTGGTGTTGTTGTTTTTGTTTGTTTGTTTTTGAAAAACAGTGAGGAAAACGTGATAAATAGCCTAGGAGTAGCTGGTGCATCCCTGGGGCAGGAAGATGGTCTCTTGGAGAAACTCTATCTCAATTCAACTGTCACCAGAGATTTTCAAGTGTGTTGTGTGATAGGGAGTAAAGCACTGCAGAGGTTGCACCCACCAGGAAGCTCTGCCATGGCATTCTGCTTTTCAACACTGATACATTTCTGCTTTGGTTTGACTATGAAGATCAGATTGCTTTGAGGGGTGGAATCATGAATACTGCATAAACAAGAATTACCTACTGAGACTAGCTGCTGTTAGAAAGAGGAAGATTTTGGAAATGGGGGGAAGACAGGATGCAAAGAGGCGTAACTTCATCTCCATAGGATTTAGTCTCTCCAGCTGTGCATTGCAGCTGGTGGGGCAAGATGCTCCACTGAGAAGAAATTCAGAGCTGGATCCAAAACTGCTGTTCTGGATGCTGTCCAGAGGGATCCCTCCCCTGCCTGTAGAGGAGCCTCAGGAAGCTGGTTTCTTTTGATTACGTATAGGCTTTATGCGTCTGATTTTCAGGAGGAGTAGGACTTGATGGTTCTTATGGGTCCCTAACAACAAGGGATATTCCATAATCTCTTTCTGTGAGATTATCTTAAAAGAAACCAAAAATGCCACTGACATCCCTTTCTTATAGCTTAGCAGCTCATTCCATTGATTGCAAAGCAAAAATAACACTAGGAGATGATTACTTATGTGGGCTTATGTTGTTTTTTAAACTTTTTTTTTTCTAAAATTCAGTCATTTTGTTTTCACAGCACCTGTTTAAAGGGCATGTCCGCCAACAACTCGAGCAGCTGAAGGTGCATCAAGAGAAGCATCACCCCTTGTCTCAGCAGCAGCATTGCTTGTAATACAAGCGACACGTTTCTGCAGAGTGTGCCAAGATTGATGGCAAAAAGCTTCTCCAACAGAAGAAAAAAACAAAATCCATTGGATTTCTGTTCTGACCAGGAGTTGCATCCCAACACCTGCTCACTTCTTCAGATGGTTTTCAGTGATAGCCTGCCAGTGTTTCGAGCTCTCACAATGGGGAAGAGCAGTGAGCCTGGCACTTAGCTACTCTGTTCTAGAGTCTCTCATCATCACCACTGAGGAATTTGAGTACATGTAGCCATGTTTCAGGAGCATGGGAAGCTTTGTTTCCTCCTTACGCTGACAGTGACTACTGAATGTGAAGAGGCAGCTATAACTAAGGAGGAAAAGAACCGGACTTTCTGCAAAGTGAGATCTGTAACTTTTTCCACCTTTCTCTATCTACAGTACATTCTGTCACTGTCTGGTTTCACCAGCTACATGTTATTACATACAGAATGAGCTAGACTATCTTGACCTGGATCTAACAAAATAGGTTTTGCCATGACCGGGTTAAGCACTGAATATGTGAACAAAAATAAATCTCCTTTAAGGGCATTTGATATAAAAATTCTATTCTTTACTGAGTATTCTACCAAAAAAGGAGACTTCAACTTTCTACAGAATCTGGTGCTTACTGTATGAAAGAACAACCTGTGGAAAACAGATCAAAAACAGTGCTCTCTCCTATGTTGATGTCAGGTTACCTTGACATATCTCTGTCTGGATGCAACAAAAATCCATATTCAGTCTCTGTTCAATTCAGCTTTTCTTTATTTAAGGCCAGCAGCACCCAAAGTTTTGAACTGATTTTTTTTTTTTTTTAAGCACTTTTTCTTGTCTCATCCTTTCACCAAAGAAAAAGGAGTGCAAAGCATTCAGTATGTTAACTATGAATGTTCTTGATGTGTTGATGGCTAAAGGAAAGAAAGGGAAGGAAAGATGGGAACTGCATTTTCTTCCATGTTCTGTCACCTGTGCCTTACTGGTTCAGCCCTGATTGAGCCAGCAAATAGATGAAGATAGCAAACAGTAAATGTGATGGGTAGCCTAAGATTTCAGAAGAGAATAAATCAATATTAGTTCTTTTCTGTTGGGGTGGGTGGTGGTAATGATTTTAGTACCTCCTGCAGCAGTTGCTAGACTAAAATTCTACTATTTCTGTAAGACGGCCTTGTTTGTCCCAGCTCCACATAGAGAAGGCTGCCCAGTGTCACCCATGAGTTAGGAAGTTTTTGTTTGTTTTTTTAAATAAAGATCAGCTTTCAAATCCTAGTGAAGCAAAAAAAAAAATAAAAAAAAATTTAAAAAAAACATCTTTTTCTCCCTTTGTGCAAAACCCAGACCCATTTGGTGACACTTCTATTGAAACAATACCCCTTTGTGAGCTCAGAGTTGGCTGTGTGCCACCACTGTCAGTATTATGTGGGAGTCTCATGGGCTCACCCTTTATGATATTCAAGGGAAGGAAAAAGGGAAGGAAAGGTACAGCTCTCACTTGATGCAATCTGGGCTCACTCCCCAGTTTCAGTAGGATAGAGAAATTAAAAAAAAAAAAATCCAAGCTACAACTAAATAATTAAGCTCATGTCTCCTGTTTTAGCTGCAAGTAACTGTGTACGATAGTGTTTTAAAGACATTTTATCTATTAATGTTAGAAAAGCATTGCGTATTTTTTAACTTTTAATGTCTGTGAAAGCTGTTCTTTTATTTATTAATTCCACTTTTGCCACACCTTGCCTTCCAATTTACAACCATAACATATCCTATCAGGTAGGACATTTAGCCCACAGTATGTGTCAGATTAAGTAACTTAAAGCATGTCAGTAATCTTAAGTGTCCACTTTTCCTCGTTTTATCTCTTGTCCATTAATCTAAGTGTACGATATCTTCTGAGCCCATATCTAGTCTTCAGGCAAAATCTGTTCAGCGTTCGCTGAAGAGAGAATGCAAGCTCACAGACACCTTTAAAACATGACTGCCATCTGCACAAATGTGAAGGGCAACCATTACCTGGTGGTTCAGTGAGCCATTTTCTCACTTTCTGTCCTGTGAAGTTGTTCTCTGTAACCTCTTTAGTGCCACTGTAACTGACAGAAGCCTTCTATAAAAACAGTTTTCCTCCTTTGTATTCTACCAGTACAAAAAACCATAGTGCTTTGGAGACGTAAGGGGTGACTTAGCAATCACTCCACAGTATGCTGTTGAGAAAATTTATACCAGAGAAGTTCTTACTTCTGGCTTTACTTCATGATACATAGTGAATACATCTAAGCGCAACAGCTTGCTCTTGCAAAATCCATACTTTCAACTGCTTTAAATTTCCAGCTGTTTTTGGAGGCAAGAAAATCCTAGGTAACAGCTTTTTGTTACTTGGAAATTCTGTAATAACAGTTTGTCATCACATGCTATGTTTATATTTTAAATAAAAAAACTATTAATACTTCTTTATGTTTGACTAAGTCTATCAGCACAGTTAAGACAAGCCACAACAGAATCATGCCTCAGCTAAGGCAACAGTTTTACTGTCAACTGGGCTCCTCTGGGCATGCAAGTCGTCCTTTCCAAAGCCCTCAGATGAGAAGGGACTGATGAAACACAGAAGCTCTGCAAGCTTTTGCTACATCTTGCTCCATGCCTTGAACAAATGGAACAAAAGACGGGCAGTAGCTCAAATATAGCACAAAGCCTGGGCTGACACATCTTTGCTCACCCACCTTAGGAACCCCTAACAGAGCAAAGGTACAATGTTCCCTCCCCACTTCAGAATCAAAACTTCACTGCACTGTTCCAAGCAGGTGTTGCACTTGAACATCAGCATCATTCTGTTTCCTTCTGTTAAAGATATCAGCACACAGGAACCATACCTCCCAAGAAACTTAAACACCTTGCACAGAAAAGCATCGCTTTCGTTGTGCTGTGGGAAGACTCAAAGAAATGTACTTTCACAGAAAAGCGAAAGGCTTTCATTGTGGGATGGCTGGTAAACCACAGATGGAAAGCCCCAAGAGAAAACATACGTTGCTACTTAGCGATCTGAATCCATCCTTAGAGTAGTCAGATTTTTTATTTAAATCTTTTAATCTGTGAGAGCTGAAAACTGAAAAAATACTTTCCTTTTTTCCACTTCAGCAACCGTGTCTCCAGCCACTTTTACTCACTGCTCGTATTAGGTCAGAAAACCTTAGTGCAAACTGCTTTTGCAAAATGCCAAGACCATTCTTCTCATATTTGCGGCTATTAATTAATTAAGAAGACATGAAGGGAGAGAGACAAAAAGTCTGAACTTCTCCCAGAGCAGTAGAGCTCCCTTTAGAACAAGGCAAACTCAAATCACCTTTATCACTTTATACTGGCCACATCGTTAGACAGGCAGCTCAGATCAGTATGATGAAATAACAGCGACACTGGAATCACAGTCATTTTGGGTGGAAGGGACTCCAAAGCCCACCCAACCCCCACTCCTGCCATGGGCAGGGCTACCATTCACCATGTCAGGCTGCCCAGGGACCCATCCAACCTGACCTTGTGAGGCTCCACATTAGCAAATTACCAAAAGGACTTCTTTTTTTTTTGAAGTGTTTCTTTACTTTCCATATGTATGCTGATGTTCCTGTATCCACCATGCACTGGCTGCAGCTCAGGAGGTTGCTCTCTAATTAGAAATACATTACTGAATTCTCCTATTAGAATTATGAGGAAGATCCAGCCCTGTCATGGTTGCCAATCTTCTGAACCAGTCAAGAGATCTGGCCACTAGTCAGAAACTTACAGTCCCTTCTGGTGAAATTACTGATTCTTTCTGTACAAAGTGGCCAGGAGCCAGCAACCCAGGAAGGTCTCATGGACTCCTGGCATCATCCCACACAACAGTTTAACTTCAGGGTTTTGTTTGTGTTTGGTGGATTTAAATTTTCAGTCTGTTCGTGAGGCAGAGCTGCCTGCTAAGTTGCTGCTCGTGCTCACGAAACAGCTTTATCCAGCTGAGAGCTGGAAGAATAAAGAGAGAGAGAAAAAGTCTTCATCTGCACCAGCCCGGTGAAACTTCACCATGCAGTGTGGGAATGTTTACTTTTTAGAACAAAGTAGGCCTTCAGCAGAACTCTTATGAACAAGCATATCATCTGTCTGGCTGGAGTCATCAACCACAAGAACCATCAGGCACAAAGAAAGCAAGCCAGTGCCTTTTGTGAGCATTTTTGGCAAAGTAGCAACTGCTGACAAGATTCAGACAATGTGTTTTAACTTCACTTTTGAGCAATTCCTATCAAGCCATAGCATATCTGGATGGAAAATTATTTCTAAACGAACAAACATTCAAACAAACAGTTCCTCAGAAACAGAAAATTCGTCAAAAGAAAAGGTGATTGACCACTAAGCCCTAAGGCTATGTTTACTGCGTCATCAGGCCTTCTGCCCTGGGAAAGGAGAGATCATTCACGCGTTACCTACTTCTCCTGGGAAGACCCAGTTTTCACATTAAAACTTGCATGTCCGCATGCTAAGCTCTCAGTAGCCCCACAGAATCCTAGGCATAGAGGTGTGCCCTTACCCACATGCTTCTCAGTAGCCTTTGGGGTAGCCATGGAAGGAAGGAATTTATTTTTTAAAAAGTAGCCTCCAGGCAGGAGATCAGTGAGAATGAGAGGTAATGGTCTCAACGTGCACCAGAGGGGGTTTCAGTTGGATATTGCCAAAAAATTCTTCTCAGAAAGAGTGGTGAGGCAGTGGCACAGGCTGCCCAGGGAAGTGGCAGTCACCATCTCTAGAGGTGTTCAAGATCTGCGTGGATGTGGCACTGAGGGGCGTGGGCAGTGGGCGTTGCTGTGAAGCTGGAAATGGATCCTTATCCCCTCTTATAAAGGTCTAGCTCTAAAGCCCAGCACAGTTATGCATTGCCTACAATGTTTTACACCGTGTAATAAAGTCTTAATCACTGCACACGTAGATGCTGGGAAGGGATAAAGCAGTCAGCCTATAGTCAAATAACCATAACATTCATCTATTGGCTGGAAACCCCATGCAAGCAGTCAGCATAATTGCACAGAGGTAAGAACAGGATAAGAACAGAAAAAAAAAAAAAAAAAAAGAAGAAAAAAAAAAAAGAAGAAAAAAAAAAGGACCTGGAAAGGACCTTCAGAGATCAAATCCAGCTGCCTGACCTCTTTGGGGCTAACCAAGAGTTAAAGCATCTTATTAAGGGCATTACTCAGATGACCCTTGAAAACTGACTTCATGGGGGCATCAACCACCCTGCTAGGAAGCCTGTTCCAGTGTTTGATCACCTTCAGGGAGAGGGTGTTTCCCCCAGTGTTCAGTCTGATCCTCCTCTGGTGTAGCTCGGTGCCGTTTCCACATGTTGTATCACTGCTTGCAAGGAAGGGGCAGAGTCTAACATCTCCCTTTGCTTCCCCTCCTAAGGGAGCTGCAGAAAGCAATGAGGCCTTTTTTCCAGATGGGACACCTCGGCCTGTCCTCACAAGAAATAACTTCCAGCCCTTCTTACCAGTCCTGCTGCCCTTATCTGGAAGTATTCAGGGACCTTAACGACGCTCCAAGTGAGGCCACATCAATGCTAAACACAGTGGGAAAATAAACTCTTTTGACTGGCAGGCAAGTTGGTGTCCTACAGCCAGCACTTAACATCATTTTCTGTATTCCTAGTCTGTGAGGTATGCTTTCCCCCTCAGGATCCTAGTTTCAACTTCAGTTCCTTTTGGCTTATACAGATGAGTTAAAACCAAAGCCTTTCAGGACATCCATATGATGATGATTACATAATCAGTGATTTTGATTAGTGATGAGGCACATTCCTACACTCAGAAGTATGGAAATATTGTAATTTGCTACTTTTCCTCTTTGTAAATACATATATGAATACTCCATATACACACACTTTTGAATTTCTGCAATCAAACAAACATATTGCATTTGATTCCATTATAGGGAAACACATTTACCTCTTAGTAAAATGTTCCTTGCAGAGATGAGACAGTTTGTTTTTGTTTTCCTTCTTGTGCTTGCTTTTCTTATAGGAGATTGGGGAAGGTAAGTGCAATGGAGCAGCATACCAAATGAAGGTCAGATTTTGAAAGATGAACGATATGGCTCCTGCAACAAACATCTGCCCTCATCTGAGCAACAGAAATGGCACAGACCAAGCACAAACACTACCCCAGTGCTACTGCTTTGTTCAGACATTTTACTTTCAAGGGAGGACAGAGCTGAATAATATTCCCACACCACACACCTTCCCCAAGACAAGTCAAAGCCAGCACTGCTATTATCATCAAAACATGTTCTCCTTGTGTCTCTTGGGATGACCCTCTCTGTGAGTTAGCAAAACAGCAGCAAGTTAAACAAGCAGATATCAGAGCCTGCTTGAACACTCACACTAGCAAAAAATTGTGATTCCTCTTTTCAAATGTAGCTAAAATTGATGCTTCTCATAGGCAGAGGCCAGTGTGTGCTCTGGAGAATTATTTCTTCAAGATTCTTTCATTACGAAGTCTCTGCTCAGTGGCATACTGAACATGTGCACACTGTAAACCCAAAAAAAGAAGTCTATAGAAAGAGCATCATGCATAGAGAGTTATTTTCTTGTGTGCAGCCATTTCATTGCTTGTGCTTAGAAGCATGTGTCAGATGTGGTAACAGTCACACAAGACACCACACGGCTTACTTAGTGTTGTATTGACCAAGTTTTAAGCAGGTTGTTGTTGGATTTCACGGTTTCTCTGCCATGTCAAAATGAAAGACATGTTTCTCCAATTATTCTGACTGCTCTTAAGGACTGCTGATAGCAGTACAATGGCTGCACTGAAATTCTAACATACTTCTCTCCCCCTGATGGGGAGCACAGGGCAGGCACTCAGAGCTTGCACAGTTATCAAGCCAGAGAAGAATCCAGTTACATTCCCAAATATTTAATTACAGCCATAAATAATGTTGGAAGGTGACGCACATGACAGCAGGTGGGTTATAAGCCCCTGCCTAGCCAACCAAGCATCCAAGGACCTCCCTCCATCCAAGGGAGGAAAACAGAGGCACCTGCAGCAACATACACTTTCAACTATCCAGTGCTCCTTACTCTTTCCTAGGAAACCCCAGAAGCAAATAATAAAACCGTGAACACACTTGTAGAAATAGCAAGAACTGCTGAGCATTTGGCATCCTGAACACATGGGCAGCCATCCAGACCGCGTCTTCTGATACAAGAGCAGAAGTGACCTCAGAAGTACAAGCAGCTCATCAGTCAGCCTGGAAATTTTGTCCCTTAGGGGATCAGACTGACAAAAGTAGCAAGAGATCAACTTTGCTCTCGTTCCTTTCTCACAGTTGGGCTCAGTTTTTGTACCCATTTTTGCTTGAACTTTGCTCTCATTCCTTTCTCACAGTAGGCCTCAGCCACATATGTGTTCTTGCTAAGTGTTTATTATTGTCGGGACATAGAAGAACATTCCACATTTTAGATAGCAACACCACTGACTGTCGCCTCCTCATCTGCAAATGATCGTGCTTCATTTTCACTGCTCTAGCTGAACCATGAAAGGGCTACAAAGTTGCTCAAATGATTCAAAAGCCAACATAAGCTCTTCCTTCTTCATACCTGTGTCTTCCCTCACCCTTAGTTAAGAGTCCTGGCCATGTGACACAAATGGACCACATTACCTCTAACTAGTGGGAACTACTGAAATTAATCACAACTGGGAATGCTCTTCACAGGCTGGAAAGCTTTGCTCTACAGCCGAACCCAAAACACCAGTTAAAGTATACAGATCTGAATGAATGCTCACCAACCCAATCCGAGTAGTTTTCATTTCCACCTGGACTGAAGAAGGAATAAGTTTAGTAAAATGAAATCAGAGATTATGAGAATTGCCGCCTCGTTCAAAAAACTAACTTTCCTGTCTTTTGCTTGGAGTTCACACTTTCCTTCGTACATGAATTTGACTGTATCACTTAGTTTATCTGATAACAAAAGGGAGGAAAGGGAGAAAAATTCCTTTTCACTGATAACATCAGGTAACGTTACCAATGTTAATAATTAGTTATGCATAACAGCCAAAGATGTGTGACTCATTTTTCTGGGGAGTAGTCTGCCAGCAGGGTCACAAGTTAGTACGACACAAGGGGAAGAGAAAAAGAAAAGACAAAAATTGCGAGGTTACAACGTGCTTATATAGCACTCAAAGAAACATTGCCTGTTCCTTGGCTGATCTACAGCACTACATTATTAAACTGAAGTTTAGATTCCAAGCACTGGGGATTAACATAAACTCTTCCTTCTTCCTCTCACCCATCCATCTGTACATGGTCAAAAAGGTCTCGTTCAATTTGGAATTTTGGAATTTGATTCATAGTGCTCGAGCAGATGTATAGCAACTACATTTCGCAACAAAGCTAAACGTTTTCTAAAGTGGGTTTTCACATTCTTTGGAAAGGGAGACCATGTTTTTCTTCCACTGGGAGACTTTTAGTAAATATGAAGAATACCTCAACTAGGCAAGAGGCAGAAAAAGAGAAAATCAAGAAGTTTATACAACCTAAAAGCAACACACAAAAAAGCTACTGTCTAGTTGAATGTCTCCAAAAAATGAACTAAGTATTCCCAGAGACTGAAAACCAAGACATTAAGGGCAATGATCTTTAATGTATTAATCTGATTAAATATTTGATGTCAGACTCATAGCTCATCTCATCATATTTGTGTTCTGTGTTCTGTCCATCTCAACAAGCACAAAGTCAGGCAAAAGGACCAAGAGACCTGCATGCATAAACAAGAAGCTTATGTCAAAACTCAAAACAAAAAAGGAAGCCTACAAAGGGCAGAAAGAAAGATGGGTAACCTGTGAGGAAGACAGGAGACATTGTTCAAGGATGTAAGGATGAAATTAGAAAAGCCAAATGCCATATGGAATTAAATATAGCCACAGACATCAAAGACAACAATGACTTCTTTAAGTACATTTGTAAAAAAAAACAAGGAAAAGAAAAATGTGGGCGCACTGCCAAAGGAGACAAGAGATCTGGTTATAAGGGACATGCAAAAGGTTGAGGTACTAAATATGTCTTTTTTGCTTCAGTTTGTACCAGCAAGGCCAGCTTTCAGGAATTCTAGGCCCCAGAGATAGAGGAAAAATCAAGACTAAGGAAGAAGCGTCCTTGGTAGAAGAGTATCAGGTCAAGGAATACCTATGCAAACTGGAGGTTTATAAGTCCACAGGCCCTGGTTGGATTCACTTACAAGCACTGAGAGAGCTGGCTGATATCTCTTTGAGGTCAGCCTTAAACAGTTATAGTTATTGAGAAAAGTATCTGGTGACTGAAGGGAAAAAATGTGATGTTACTGTCTTCAAGAAGGGCAAGAAATAGGGCCCAGGGAACTGTAGGCCAGCCAGTTTCATCCCTGGGAATATAATGGAGCAGCTAGTTCTGGAAACCATTTCCAGGCACATGAAGGACAAGAGTCAGTAGTAGCAGTCAGTGTGGATTTGCCAAAGGAAAATCATACTTTGTCGTCGCCAGCAACAGCAATCAGGGTGAATAGGTGAGGAGACAGCTCCCAAAGCGCCTACAGCTAGGTGGACAGAATAACGGACTGACATTAATATGGTGATATCCATCTTCCACCTTTATTATACAGAACAAAAGAAAACAAAAACCCCTCCCGTAACACAAAGCGAACATCCTTATAGCACTAAACAAACACAGCCAAGACCCGATTGGCTCCCCTCAGTATCGTGTCCAGTTCAAATTTGTTGTTGCCAGACTTCCTCATTGACTCCTGTCAGGATCAGCTCAAGTAGCCTCTTGGTACACTGGATTGCTCACATCCAGCTGCAGCAGACCATGGCCCTGCTCCATCAGAAACATCTCCACAATACTTGACTAACCTGATAGCTTTCTAAAATGAAGTGAGTGTCCTGGTAAACAATAGGGGAGCAATGGATAATGTCTGCCATAACTAGAGTAAAACTAAATATAATTTCCCATCATCTCATAGACAGGCCGTTGAGGTCAGGGATGGAGGATTAAGGAACAAGTTGGTCAGTAAAAAGCGGAGTACCCCCAGGGTCAGTAGTAGGCCCAGCCCTTTTCAACATCTACGTTAATTATCTGAACAATGGGGAAGAGTATGTCTTCAGCATATCGGTTGAAGGAAAAGAATGAACAGGAATGGTTGATACACGTTAGAGGGGCATGCTGACTTCCATAAAGACCTTGACATGCTGGAGGAATGGGGTGACAGGAACCTCAAAGTTCAAAGAGTGGAAACTCTTGCATCTGGGGAGGAACAATCCCAGATGCCAGTACATACATTGCCAACATGCTGAGGGAGCTGATCCTTCCCTTCTACTCAGCACTGGTGAGGCCACACTCTAAATACTGGGTCCAGTTCTGTGCTCCCCAGAGCAAGACAGACATAGACATAGTGGAGAGTCCAGTGATTGGCCAGTAGAGTGATTAATGACTTGAAGCACCTCTTCTATGAGAAAAAGAAGAGAGCTGTTCAGACTGGAGAAGAAAAGTGTAAGGGAGAATTGTATCAAAGTCTATAAATACCTGAACTAAGTTAGCAAAGAGTCTGGAGTCAGGCTTTTTTTCCATGGGTGCTCAACTCCAAGAGTAAGACAAATGGGAACAACACAAGAGGTTCCAGGTGAATACAAGGAAACACTTATTTTCTGAGCAGGTAATCAAACACTGGCACAGGTTTCCCTAGAGGCTGTGGAGTCTTCCTCCTTGGAGGTATTCAAAAGTCACCTGAACAACCAGTTCTAGGTGCTCTTTCCAGAAAAGAGAGGTTGCATTGGAGACTTTCAATATCAACTATTCTGTGTTTCTGGAAGAGTAATAGATGGATTTTTAGAGAACTTCAGTAAATTAATTAACCATAACAGAAATCTCCTTCAAGAAACTCAATTCATGTTAAGTTTAATGGGACTTGTCAATGGTTTACGGGCTGGTTCAGCCCATTTCCATGATGAGTGGGGCGGAGGGATTTTTCAGGATCCGCGCCTCCGGAGATAGGAAAACAGGGGACACCAAATTATTTGGAAAAAAAAAAAAAAAAAAAAACCAGCAACAATGTGATGAGAAATGAACTAAATTACTAAATAGAGTATTGGAAAAAAAAAAAAACAAAAAAAAAAACAAGATAAGACAGTATAATACAATGTAATTAGAATTGGGATTGACCAAATCAGATATAATGGAAAAAAAAAAAGAGATTGTCTGGAAAAAAAAAAAAAAAAAAAGAAGAAGGCCTTACGCTAATGCTAAGATGTAGATGTGACAGTCAAGTCAAGCAGCAGGGAGGATAGCTTACGGAAAGCGAGAGAGAGAGCGCGCCAGATGGCCCACCAATGCCTTATATGCATTCCCCCCTGTGCAGGAATTATATCAGCACAGCCAACAGTCTTCTGGGGAACACAGTTTCTTCTCTTTATGTGTCCCAGTATGCAGAACTGGGACATTAATACTTTAATTCCCAGTGCACTACATGATGTTATGATGTGGAATACCGATGACCATAAAACCATGACAGACTGTACTGAAGAAAGAGAATCAAAAGTTAAAAACATAGTAAGAAAAATCATCCTCATTCAGTAATTCAGTCCTCTATCTGAGGACTCTATAATAAATCGTTACAAGTCAATACTACATTCTTGCCAGCTAATCTTTCTTTTTCATACTTAACTACGCTCACTGTAGCACTGTGCAACACCAAACAATTGCAATACACCTTTTTTAACAGGAATTAATGAGCTTCAAAAAACGCTGTGCATACCAGCATGGTTTATCCTTGCAAGAACTTCTTCAACTTAACCACTGAAAAAAATCTAAGTAATAGGCATGTGCCCACGCCCTCCAGCCACTTAGCCTTCTTTTGAGACCATTGGAAGACACATATCTAGGACACCTGTACTTTCAAATATTGAACAGTTTTGAGAGAGAATGTATTGATAATCCAGATCTGAGCAGCCTGACCTAACCACCAGATTTAGTGGTTTGCAACTCCGCCTATGACAGAGGGAATGGAACTAGATGATCCTTAAGGTGCCTTCCAACCCAAGCCATTCTTATTCTATGATCTGCTGCCTATTTACGCAAGATAGGAGTGCATCAATTAAGTGAGCAAGTGGTGGAATAAAAGAGACAGGATATTGAGACACAATGCTAGAACACAGCAGCAATTCAGTTCTCAGGATTTTTGTGCTGGAAAACTTTTGCGCTTTATCTAACATCACAATGCTAGTTCATTTCTTCGAAGACCAAATTCAAGAAAAACAGTATTTACTGAAATAGGACTTGATAGGGTATGTACTGAAAAAAGTCTACTGAAGTCAATGAACACATAAAGACTTAGTTCAGCTGACGTTATAAGGTTATGTTCAGTTGCATAATATCTCAGCAATGTTCCAAGCGTATAAGGAAGGAATTAATCTATGAAACACTCCAAAATCTTGAAGTTGGTTGTGGAATGATTTTCGTTTACTTGGAGCTGGTCTTGCCCGAGAGACTGATTCCAGCAGTTTTGTTAACATGGACAACGCTTCTGCTTTGTTCCACATAAGAGCTCTCAAAGTATTCTTCCATGACAAAGTAAGAAGAGCATAAAAAAAAAAAAAAAATTGTATTATTCTTATTACATAAACACAATCATAGATGCTTTCATGATTTATCAGCATTTTATTCTCAGAAGTATTCTAGTGTTGTGCTTCAGTGCCAAACTTGAATGCACTCAGAAGAACTTTCCAGAGTGTCTTAGCACTCTGCTAATGCAAGATGTATCAGCCATGCAAAGCTTTTCAAAAGTGAAATACTCTCAATCATTAGCAACATAGAAGAGAATAAGTTGTTCCACTACGGCGGGCGTAATCTGTGTGAGAAACACAATATTGCTGAAATACTATCATATAAGTTGACTTATTTATTAAGTACTACTTCTCAAACCATTAAGTAGGACATGGTTTGGATTGTTGGATTTATTTATTTATTTATTTATTTTGCTTTCTTTCATAAGGAAACACAACTTCCTAGAATTTCTTCAGTTATTTAACTTCTGGCTCAATACTAAAATAAGTCAGGCTTGTACAAAACAACTGCTTAAACTTTAGTGTCTGAGAGTTGCATATTGATATTTAATTTCATCCAGCACCAGTAAACAGTAAACTGTTTGCTTAGTCTAAGTGGAGAAGGATCTAAAATGAAAGAGAACACTGTCTGGAATGCTAGTCATTTCAAATCAGTTTGTATGTCTTTTACAGAACGTTACAGAATGTGAAGTTCAATGCTAGCAGTACATTATTGGGTGCATGTGCAAACACATATATGAGCATACAAACACTTTAAAATAGACAAAGGGAAATGTCAGAAGGACTAAATTCAATGGTAGGACAACCCAGAAATCTGCAGAGAGGATAACTAAACAGACTCTAACCCATTTCTTCATTTTGGAAGTGCCAAATCATGAAATAACATAGCTACGTGCAACAGAAACCTCAGTGAAATGATGGCTGTGTTAGCATGTGCAGAGGAAAATTTTAAACCTATCATGAAATAACACAGCAGAGCACACAAAGTACCCCCATCCAGGATGGCAGCCCAGCAAGATGAGCAGATCTCCCAACTAGACAGGCTTTTTATTTTTATTTTTTAAAACCAATATTGGCTGAAAAAGCAAGAACTACCCATTGCTTGGTGCTTGTACATTGAAAATTGAAAGCCGTTGAAACAGGGCTCATCTTCAGAATAAAAGATGGACTATTTTAGTTGTGTATTTTTTTCTTATTATTTATTACTATGATTGAAAGGCATGCCTGGAAAGTGAGTTTCTGTGTTCAAGTGTACCGGACATGAAATACATTTAACACCAGTTAGAACCAACTGCCAGAACAGTTTTGCTCATTTATTTTCAAAATCAGAACAAGCAAACAAGAACATATTTTCTTATCCTTATGTAAAGAATCAATGTCCCAAGTACCTGAGCTAAGTGGCAAGGGCTGTTTTCAGAAGCATAACTAAAATCCTTATCTAAGCATGTTCCAGCGGCACGTTCATGAAAATAAATGCTTCTTGGTAAAGATGCATGTTTCAGAGGACAAGAGGTACACAGTCCTTCTAGAAAATGCTGCAATACTGCAATACCAGAACATTGCACCATCACAGGCAGCTGACGCTTGGGTCCATTAAGTGAAATAATGAAATGCGTACTACTAAGAACAACTCACCCAGTGTTTTCCTATCATGTACTCCCTCATCCTGTATTTTAAATAAAGTAAGCCTCAGGACAACTCCACACCACCAAAAGGGTGCAGATTGATCTTCAGCAGTCATGTCACTACATTCAAGACCTATGTCATATTTGATGGATCCTCTCTCTCTGTATGCCACATATCAAGATTTGTGATCTTCAGGAATGCTTTCTTACCCTGGCAGTGTAGGGCTCATGGTAAGCAATGAAAAGAGGAAAGGTGGAACAACTCTCCACAGCCTTGGTTGTTTCGGAGCAATGGTAGCTAACAAGCCTGACATCAGCTGAGCTTGCCATAGCGAGCACCCTCAGTAATTCCCTTCCTTCCTCAGCAGCCAAGAGACTCAGCCTACATATCTGAGTCACTGCTTCACATCCTGCCTTGCTTCAACACTTCCTTATCTAAAGCAGAGGCTCCTCGGAGCAGCAGACTGAACTTCCAGCCACTTCAAACAGGACAGCAAGAAATCCCACGTAAGTAAGATACCAGGTTTTCTGACTTGTATTAGAATTGTAGTAGCTATGCCTTTTTGGCTCATGTCTTTTACAATTGCTTCAGACAATGCGGATGCAGGGAGAAAACACCTTTTTCCTTGTAAAATATCAGCTTGCTGGAGACAGAATACAGTTTGAATGGTTTCTGGTTTAAGTTTTCCTGCTGTACAGCTTCACTCCCTTCAGCTGCTGGCAGCCGGAATGCTCTTGTGTATTATGCTAAGATGAAAAGCAAGTCTAATGCTACGGGTAAAACAAACGACAGCTTTCGTAGCTGTCACCTAATGCCCCAAAAGGCATCTCAAACTAATTTAGTCAACTGGCACAGCTTTGCCCTTGTTGCTGATCTTTGTCTTTCGTTGTCTTCAGTCAAGAAAGCAACATACTGGCAGGAATGACTGAGCAGTTCTAGTTTTGTGAAGTTTGGAAAATGAAAGCTAGGCTGCGCCTAATCACACAATACCTCAAGGCATCAGCCAAGAGAGAAAAGACTCAGACAAGACTTCCAGGATATTAGTCACACCAAAACCGAAATTCATTGTAACTTTTCAGGTTCTGAACAGACTCTGTTTACAAGCTGGCAGTGTATGGAGCTATTAAGGTGCTATTGCCCAAGGAGTGAAACAAGTCTCATTGCACTGAACTGCACGTACACATGCACAACACCTGCACCATGACGTCTCATTTTTCAGCTGACAAAGAAATCACGTGCGAGAAAGAAGTACAAGAAACAGGGCAAACAAATAGCAGGCAAGGCTTTGCCCACACCATAAGTGGCCATGGTTTTTACAGTGAGTATTTATGAACTTTGGAAAGTAAGATAAGATACGGCACCACATACAGGATTCAGAAGAACTTGCTGCCATTTCATTTTGATGCAAAGTTTTTTAAGATTCAGTTAATATACCAACTGGAACCACAGATGCATACAGAATTCCACACAGGGGGGCATTTAGAACTACCTTTTCCCTCTAAAATCTACTTGTATTCTTGGTAGCTTATCCCTTCTCCTGAAAGGATAGTACTCCCGAAAGGTAGTGCAGGGAGAGAATAAGGTAGAAGAGAAATACTGGAAAAGTACAAAGCAACCGATGCCATGAAGCCAAATTTCTCCCAAGTCTGTGTGAACATGGAATTAGGGCAACTTAAGAGCCAGATTGAGCCAGAAGTTTTGCCTTCGTGAAGACTAAAACGACAGAAGTATTTCACTAACTGACTAAAACTGAATCCTGAGGTCACAGTGAAACTATACAACTACAGATTTTGGTCTTCATCAAAACAAAAAGAACGATAGAATTATTAAGATTAGAAAATAGCTCTAAGATCATCTAGCGCAGCCAAAGCTTGCTACTGTTTTCAGTTTAACTTGATAACAGAGGCATAAGCAACGTGAAGGCAAAGATCAGCACAGATCAGTCCTACAGTTTGTCCCCACGTTAGTTGCTGAAGTCAAATGTAACAAATGCCAGACAGGGTCTCTGGGCATGTGCCCTAGTAAGACTGAAAGAAACACGTATCCCTCAGTCATTATCTGTCCCTTGTAGAAGGACTAGAACACAAGCCCTGAAGTGCAAAAGTCTCAGTGTACCTATTGATCTCTAAGAATACAGGTTGCTCAGAATAATCCTGCCTTCCTCCAGCACAAACAGTTTAAGAACAACAATTATATAGAGAGCTCAAGAACTCTGAGTTAGACCAGCTGCAGGCGTGGAAGTTTTGGCTTTGTGCATGTTAAATTACACAATGTCTTACTAGGCTGTGACTGCATTCAAAGTTCAATTAGGGCTTCCTAAGAAGTCCCAACATCCCAGAGCTAACCTTCTTCAAGCAAGAGGGTTTTCGTTCCCATCTGTGGGTTACTACTTGTTTTTGCTTTTGGAGCAGCCACAGAAAAAAACTCCCCCACATGCAAATCAGAAAAGCTCAACCCACCATAGCTGGAGCATAACAGTATCTCTAGCAACAGATGCTGTTTTAGTTCAGCCACTGCCACGGTGTACATCTCATCTGCAGATGGTAGGGAGAAGCCATCCCTACAGCTATAGAGCTAACACCAGGAACTATTTCACCTAGAGGATACTATTATTTCTACAACTTAATTTTGCATGCAGATATTTCCACCCCCCACCTCACCAGCCCTCCCCTTGCCCCTCAATGCCTTCTTGTGCATACATTAAGTTTCAGCTTTCTGTATTTCCCCCCCTCCCCCCCCCCCCCCCACATTCCATTTTCCTGCATGCTTGCCAGAAGTGCCAAGCTCAATGAGTTCAAGGAGACAGCTCTTTGCTTTCTTTCTCAAGTTTATGAATCAAGTTAGAGTTGGACTTTGCAACTATTTCTCAGCTAAGCGTGTTTGAAGGCAGAGTACAATCTCTTCACCTCTGGCTTCCCAGATGTTATTTCCCAACATCTGAGTTTCCCATGCTATGCATTGCCACATGCTTAAGCTCAGAGCCAACAGCTGTTTTTAACAGCAAGCTTGCTTTCAAGCTCCCATCTAAGCACCCTTGCCAGGGCAATGTCAGTTGTCACCGTGGTTAGAGAGCTACTGAAGCCAGAGCCAAAGAGATCCTTGCCAGTTCATCTGAGAAGAAAAGATCATTTTATCTTGATCTCAGGAATGGGAAGAGCATCCAAAACTCTCTAGAATTCCCTCACTGAGGCAGCCAATCTTAAACTAGGGTTGTTTCCCTTATTCCTCTAAAAAGATTTGCAGGGAAGTACTGTGTTTTCCTTTCTGTATCTTTGTGTGCATGCAAATTGACTATTGTAAACATCAGCAGAACCGGTATGTTTTAGGTACTCAGCTTGGCCAGAGCTGACATTCTTTCGCATTATAGCAGACAAACAGCACTGATCTGTACCTAAAACACATGGATTTTGTGGTTATTACGAACTCCTACTTCCTGGAAAATTACATTTTCCTATAACCCAAATGCACTTCACTGTTCAGGGAAGGGCCTAGGACAATGCCTAATCTTCACTGTTCTCACCTCCACATCCTCTACCAGAAACACCCGTTTAAGGGTTCAAAAGCAGGAGGGAGGTAAAGGGAGGGGTAAAGATGCCCAGAAACATTTGTGAAATCCCAGAGATGAGAAGAAATTGCAACAGGGAGCATCTCTGCTTTTCCAGCTCTACCACACACCCAACAAGAGCCAGGATGTTACCCTAATTCACTCCCATGCACTCTTCACACTCACATTAATGCTCCCTGTTCGCCTGAGCTGCAAGCTATGTTTTCCTTGCAGCTGGCACAGTTACAGCTAGTTAGCAGTGCTGCTGCCTGGGGCAGCTCAACATTGGGCACAGGATAAGCACGCACATGGCATGCAGCCACACAGTACAGTACCAGTCCATTAGCAAAACACACAGCACTGGCAAGAGCACTGGCTCAGACATCTGCACATCCTGTAGGAACTGCACTGGAGTTATGTTTCCAATAGGTTTTTGAAGACAATGTCATGAATACATAATCCACCAGGACTTAGAATATCCTTTAATGGCTTCTACTGGCTCCTATAGCAGAATATTCTCTCACAGAATTCGTTTTGTTTCATTGTTTGTTTCTTACCCCAACCCCAATGAGGTAAGTAAAGACTTACTAGACAAAAGATCACTACATCCAGTTGAGAGGACTGGAATGAAAGCCCCTTGAGGTACCCATGTTATGCACATCTCTTATTTTCCCACTCTCCTGCTGGGAGAGAGAAAAAAAAATAACAATTTTGAAGGTAAAATGTTTCTCTGAGAGAGTCTCATCTGTAAGATGAGACTGTCTTATAGCTGTGTCAAGCTAAAGAGCAGGAGGTCAACATTTCTTCAAGTGATTAAAACCTCTTACTGTAACACCCATCTTAATACTATTAATTCTTCTCTCCTCACTGAGGAAGCAAGCAAAAAAAGAGCACACTGATTTTCAGTGGAACATCGCCATCCACCCAGTAAGTATACTCCAGGGAAACTTAACTCCATAAAAACTCTTTGGCCCATGGTGCAGACATATTGAGACCAAGAAGTGCAGCAGTGCCTTGGTAAACACAGTCAATTCATGGCACCAGAATCTGGCTGAACCACAACCTGGAGGAAAGCCTAATCTTCTCAAATTAAAAGTAAAACCACCCAATTAAAGAGCTAAAAAGGTTTTATGGCTTGTTGGCTTAGGGGATTCCAATTTCCTCAAAGACAAAAAATACTTATTCCCTCAAAGAATACCTTCCACTCAGCCTCCATACAATTCATTTCACCATTCCATACAATTCATTTCACCCTTTGAGGACTTCAGTACAGCTGCATGTTTCATGATAGTCATGGTATGAAATCACCACATCAATTTACGTGCATCTTCTGAATGATTTCACAGCTATAGTTGAACATCTTGATTCAGATTTAGAAGTGACACACAGCTCTACTGGCCTGAAATGGCCCTACATCACCCCAGCTGCACATCTGTTTCACATGTCAGAAGGCAGAGAAGGATTCAAGTTAGGATAGCATTGATCAAGTTTTAGTTTTATTATCATTTCCCCTCACCCTTACTCCTTTTCCATGTTGAGAGGCATAAAGCAGAGTCTATCCAAAAATTCCTTCTGTCAAGGGTCATCTCTGGTGGATGTTATCATACTACTTCAGCTCCAGCCCCCCTTGCATTTGCAGCCTGAAGTACAGGAGGGTTTAGGAGGACTAGCTGTATGGGCTGAAGCAGTACAAGCCATGGCCAAGCCCACAATCAGCCCACTTACCCCATTTAGAACAAGGGTCAGATGGCTCTGTGGTGTCAGAGTTGTTGCAAATGGTGCACTCAGACATTTTGCCTGCCCTGAACTACTGTTTACAAATAAGGTTTCTTCAGTTCCTAAGAGCTCTGGCTCCCACTTTTAGAGTGGCTCTAAAGAGCCCACAGTCCTTCTCCAGCTGCCATTTCCATTTAATCTCCTAAATGACTGTTTACAGCTCGAATTAAGGGTTATGAAAGACCAACAAATAGCATTCTTAGTCCAGTCCTCTAAATAAACAGACACAGATGTGCCAAGATCAGCTCTGAGGACCTCAGAAATCCAGAGACTGTAAGATCTATGAGCAAGAAGGTAAGATTTTTCAAATCCTAACCAGGTGAAAGATAGGGATCCAAGAGCTTTGATATAGAAGCATGAGATCAGCATTGAACTTCTGAAGATTTTCATAAGTGCCCAGAGGAAGTCTTCAGAACCAAGTCATCTGAAGTTTACATAGTTTTACTGCTTTCTATGAGTGATTTTTCCTGTTTAAACTCATAAGCATGCACTCAGTTGAAATAGAGGGCACAATACCACTCATTGCTAGCTTGCTCTCCACTAGCATGTCAGCAAGGGCAGGGGGAAAAGAACTTGTGCCATAACAATCTCAGAGGTGACAGACATTTGTGTCTACAAAAAGAGCAGCAATGATGTTTAATGATATTTAAAGGTGCTTGAGAATGAAATATTTCATTTGGATCTTCAGAGATGGATGGCAGCTGCCAGTGAATTGAGTACAATGCCATAACAATTTAAACTTTGTACTTTCATGTCTGAGGCCATCGCAACCTTTTTCCTTTGAGAGGTATGCATGCAATAGGTTGCATCTGCCAGAGTTCCATTAAACACTTCTCACACTCCCACATGAAATAACAAGACACAGCTTGGTTAAGCAGTAGGCAATCTCCATATCTTCATCACCACAAAGGGATCAACTCATGTTCATAGAATCACTGAGGTTGGAAAAGACCCCTAGGATCATCTAGTCCACCCATCCATCTGCCATCAATATTGCTCACTAAAGCTTATCCCTAAGTATTACATCTATACCCTTTTCTTAAACACCTCCAAGGACAGTAACTCCACCATCTCCCAGGGCAGAGTGGTGAGACACTGCAACAAGCTGAGAAATTTGTCCTGATATCTGACCTGAAGTTCTCACTGAATACGTTGTGTCTTTTTAGTAAGATGCAAACACAAATGGGAGAAGGAATCCTGCCTTTCCAAATCAGTTTCTCTGAAGTTCTGACTGCAAGTTCAGTCATTTCTGTAAGTCTTCAAGTTGTGTCTTACATTACAACAAATACCCAGAACTTAGGCTTTGGCCACCTGCAGAAGATGGGTATTCACAAACCATCACTGGTTAGAGAGGATGTGGATTCAAGCAGCCCAGCTGTGGCAGACAGTAGTCCGGGGACACCCAGGGCACACATCTCTTGCCAACAGCAGGAGGAAGGCTCAGCTACATCTGTCAGCACCAAACCACATGGTCTACTAAAATAACAAAAGCAGTCCTGGATACAGCTTTGTTGGTCATCTCTCTAGAAGGGTCTACCTCCCTAAAATCTGATGAAAAAACAGAAAAGCAAATATTTACTTTAGCTGTAGCAGCTGCATATTGAATTCTGTTTTCAGACGATTTGACAGTATTCCAAAAACACTTGCAAGTACTTTGAGATTTGAAAGGCTAGATAAGCTTTTAATCCTAACAAAGTAACCAGTGCATACTACAAGGTGTCAGAGACCCACTCCAAATAAGTCCTACCTCTATGCTCCACATTTCGTGCATGGATAAACACAACTTTAAAGGATTTGGCCTATGATTTTAAACAAATCTTTCACAAGGATTGAATTAAGGAAATTAATATTTTTCAAATGAATACTGGGAGTTTTTAATTAGAGAAACCTGAATACACCACAAAATTCTCTCTAAATAACACAAAGACTTATCCCTTCAAGTAGCATTTTACTTGTCTTGCACTCACTTACAGAGAGCAGGGCTGTTTGCTGATGTTTGCAGTCCTCGGAATGCATGTGATTAAGAGAGACAAGGTGTTAGGTCATGCTCACCTGATTTGGGTAAAATACACCTTAGGAGATCACTAAAGTAGACACAGTCAGAAGATCTGAGTGTGCAGTTTTTAAGAAATACCACAGCTGGGATCTTGGATGTCTTGGATCTCTTGGAAGACCAACACCTTTTGAAGTCATGGCTTTAGGATATGTAGACTGAAACATTTGAGAAGGCTGGCCCCAGAACTACAAAATCAGCCTGAATTTGAGTCAGCCTCCCAAATGATATATATCTGCTGACAATATCAGAGAAGATATTCAAGGATGCAGAGTTATGAGGTGACACGATCTGAGATGAGAGGGGCTCAGTCACTCCTGCCGCCACAAAGCAAAGAGGAGGAAGGGCTGGGAAGGGGTAAGAAGGGGTAAAGAAACCATGGAGAAGCTGCCTCCAGCTCCCAGAAGAGCAGCTGCCAATCCTCACAACATGGTGGCTCCTTCCTTGGACTCCAGCTGCTTCTCGAAGAGCAGTGCTCTGGGTACCTTCCTACCATGCAGGAAGGAAGCTGCTGTTGGCAGAGCTGTAGAAACATACAAACTATATCCCTTTGACATTTGAGATGATTTTGCTTTAAATCAACTCACTGATTACAAATATATTTGGCAGTACCTGTAATTCCTGTCTGCTGAGGATGATAATCTAATTTAACCACAGAATTTACCTAATGGAGAAAGGTGAGGCCTAGAGAGCAAACAGTAGGTCATGTTACACACTGTTGAAATTGCAAGCCTTATTTAGGATGTGCTTTTCACATCCTCAGCTTTCAGTTTATGGCTGGTTGGAAATACACAGTAAAATTAAGTTTACCTAAATTTCACAGGGGATTTCCTATAATGAAAGTGTAGAACCACAGAGAGGTCAGGTTGGCCTTTCACAGCATGAGAGCTGATGACTTGGTGCAAACTGCTCCTCATTCATTTCAAGTCACTATTTACCCTCTTCTTGTGCTGTTTAAAACAGCACAGGCTTAAAGTTCTGTTCTGCATCTCTGACATCAAGAAGGGCTAAGTTTGATGGACGAGAGGTTGTAGAACCTACCTGCGAATTGCTCTACTGGCATATGTCTCATCTGCCTACCTCACCAGCAAGCTGCTTTTATAGCAGAATTGTACAGTGTTGATCCAATGATTCACTGCTAAAGCATTTTGGGCCCAGGGCCACATCTGAAGTAGACTCCACTGAAATAATCAGGATGGCCCCCTGGTCTGCTACTAGATCATAAGATGCCACTGCAACACAAGACATCTGTAGCTTTCACACACTTGACAATATCTAGTTGCTTTCACCTGTGGCCTACTTTCAGATGACAAATGTCATGCTCTGTTGTATTAAACACAGTAATTGGTGAAAGGATTTTGTCACCACAAATGGAGCAAGCCTCTCATGAGGAAATGAAACAACTTACTAACAGAGCTCCATTATCACTGAGGTATATCATAATCATAGGTATATCATCATAGAAGAGCAAACTGAAGATCACTTTAAGACTTCTCCCCTTGCCAGCAACTTTCAGGACTTAAATCCCTCCCTCCCCCCCCCATCCTCCCAACCCCCATCGTTCTTGGGACCCTCATTTTGTATATTGGTCTCCCAGCTTCTATTTAATAAATTCAAAGAACTAGATAATCTTTTCTCTCCCAGCCCAGAGATGTAAGTACCAAGTAACAGCTCAAAGATGTAACTCACATTTTACAGCCTGTTTTTTTGTTTGTTTGTTTGTTTGGGGTTTTTTTTTGAGAAAAATGAAGGTTATATGATCAACCAGAGCACCCTTTTAAACTCCACCTGCTCCTCCCCAGCATCCTTTGTAACCCTTAGAAGTGCATTTCAAAAGTTAGGAAGAAAAAAAAAAAAAAATAGAGGAAATTCTGTTCACGCCATTTTCAGGGTGATGGAAGACATTAAACTAGAACATCCTATGAATTAAACTCTTACAAGAGTCCAGAAAAATTTTACGAGAGAGAGGGTTCACTAAAGCAATAATAGTAGAATAAGATAACAAAATAGCATGCAACTTCCCTTGTATGGTTACACGCCTATCTCCCATGTACTTTTGTGCAGTTTTCTTACAGAAATTACAGAGCAAAAAATTTGTCTTCTCTCAACATAGCTATTCGGAAATGATTTGCATTGGATGTTGTATTCCTAACTTGACTGCTGGTAACTTTTCCTCGGGCAACTTCTGTAACATAACCTGTACTGCTGTTGTAGTAACATCAACTTTATTTCCCTAGCCTCTCTGTCCTAGTTATTTTTTCTTATGTATAATATGAATGTGAATTGCATTCTGCAGCTCTTGCCAAGAAAGACAAGCTTTGCTGGATCAGACAAGTCTAGCCTAGTGCTTCAACTCAGAAATAGGAAATGTTATAGAGTGATAGCACATATCTAGAATATCAGCCAGGCTTACATTGTGCTTGTGCTCCACCACAAAATGAAGTCAACTTTTACTGCCTATGTGTGCTAATTAGTAGCAAAGCCAGAGCAAAAACCATGGCAAATGCCACCCAAGACAGGAAACAGCGCATCTGCTAACCTTTAGGATCAGTAGTGTGAAGAGTAGAAAATGTAAATAGGCCTGTGCTTCAGAATCACTTCCTATCACTTCAGATGCTTCAGATCTTCTCTAACACTTGGCTGCCATTTCAGACAAGACCAGATCGTCCTCAGAGACACCTTGGGTGCTTCTTGAGTTCTTTGTCCTGCTGTATCTCCTGAGCAACACATCACACCATCACCATGTCTGTTCAGTCAACTCCATGCTACTAGGGAGAAAAGCAACTATGAGGTTCAACAGTTGAGCAATTGCTTCTACAGAGCTTCATAGTTTCTTGGGGTGGTTCCTGCTGGCTTTTAACAACTCCAAGCTCATCCGAGGCATCGCTACTGCCCCAAAGCACACCAGAAGTTATTACTTCAAAACAAAAATTGAATCTGGCAATCTGGCAGAGAATTTGCCCCCTCCCCCCCCCCCCAAAAAAAAAAAAAAAAACAAACAAACCCTAAGCTTGCTATCTCACTGCCTTTGCTGTAGCAGAGTCACTGTTGAGGAATGCATAAAAATCTATCCTGTTATCTACTGGTATACAACAATCAGATGACTCATGGACCAGACAATTAAATGAGGAAAACAATAACAATAATAACCAAAAACTCAAGATGACCAATTGTGCCCTGCGAAGATCAGGGCATGAAAGGTTGCCAGGGCTAATTTGTAATGTGAAAACAAAGTCACAGAAAGGCATTGTAGAAAGAGACATGATGACATAATGGTAGTTATGTAGGTACTCTGCATCCTTGAATTTCTATCCAAGAAGTGGGTTACCTCCCAATTCTGGGAAAGTGGCACTTCAGGCAGCTAACAGACCTCACCTACAAATAATTCACAAGAAACACTGCTGAAATACAACACAGTTCCCAGCAAGAATGTCAAGACACTGAATGACAACAGAAAAAGGAAAACAAAGCCCTCCATACATCAAGACACACACTTGGAGTAGATTTCCCATATCTACATATAGAGGGCAATATGTGAAAGTTACACAAGTGTGGCACTTCCACACAACCATGGGAAGAAGAAGGTTCTGTTATTAGAAAAAGGCAAGGAGGAGGATGCCACCTCTTTCCTGTGTCATAGATCTGAAGAGAATCTTCTACAGGAAATGAACCTAGGTGGTCTTCCACAGTGCTTTGAGAGAAAGGAGCTCTTCTCTTTCCTTTAAAACCCCAGCCTTGCTTCTTTGAAAAGAATCCAGCAAATTCTTGTGTCATTATGACCAGAGATAAGAAAAAAAGTAATATTATTGATAACAGACACAGGCGCTTGGGGATAGGAAAGAGGCAGTATCTGATCATGTTCACAGTACTTGAAAGACGGTTGTAAAATGATTCAGTTGAACTGGATCTGAACTAACCATTAACAACTAAGCCTATAAGTTTTAAGAAAATTGAGAAACGTTCCAGAGTAGAGGGCCTGCAGGAAGTGCTTATGACTCCACTATATGAATAGGAAAAACATGCTTATGTTGTATAGAACAGTTTGAGTTGGAAGCGACCCTTAAAGATTATCTGGTCCAACTCCCCTGCAATGAACAGGGATACCTACAGCTACATCAGATTGCTCAGAGCTCCATTCAGCCTGACCTGGAGTTTCTCCAGGGACAGGGCATCCACCACCTCTCTGAGCAACCTGTGCCAGTACATCAACACCCTTACTGTAAAAAATTAATAAAAAGTCTTATGTCCAATCTCCAAGTCTTCCCTCTCTTAGTTTGAAGCCATTTCCCTTTGTCTTATTACAATAGATCCTGCTAAAGCATCTCTTTCTTTCTTGTAGCCCCCCCTTTAGATACTGACATGTTGAATTAATAGGATGTGCATACAATAAGTTTAATCTCCTTTTAGAATGGTTATTTACAGCTTAGAAAGATGAGCACAAGTGTTCTCAAGCATTGCTAGAAAACCCTGTTTGAAATGGTCTGTGGTTGTTTTTTGTTGTTGTTGTTTTTGTCCATCTCTGATGGACTGGATTTAATCAGACATCGGCATTCTTACACTTGCAACTGAGCCACATTCAAAAAGAAATATTCATCTTCCATACCGATGAAAGCATAGGAGGCTGTAGACTTCACCCTTGTAAATACTGTCCAGGGGCTGGGTAGGCAAACTGCTTTATTTTCTACACCTGTAGTATTTGGCAACTGCCAGCTTTATTTTTATCACCAGTTCAAGAGCCCTTGAACCACTAGGTCTAAATGATTTTACTAGAATGAAGTTTACACTTCACAAGTACTCTGTGCATTTTATTGGGTAACTGTGAAGATGATAAGGAGTGTCTCCTGCAAAAGGGAAAAGGTTTTCTCTTTGTTAGTTATTTGCATTCACTGCACTTAATTTTCATTTGGGGCAAGAAAAATTGCCACTAGAGCCTGTAGGAATATCCTTTGTTACGACAAAGGTGTACATGATGTGAATTACTCTGGGGGAATTTGTTCTATAAACAACTCCTCCCTCCCCAGAAGAGTTCTCATGAAGTGCAGCAGCAATTAAAAAATAAATAAATGGAAGAATCATCAAATGAAACCCACAAAACTTCAGTTTCTTTAGCAGACAAGACAACAGCTCAGGCAGACGCTAACTCCTTTGGGACTAGCAACAGACAGACATCAGCGAGTTAATACCTTTGATTGATCTCCAGATTTGTTCTGGCACTATAAAAATCGTACAATGAGCAGTTGCTTCTAAACATGTTCAGTGAGTTGCATTTTATAGCTTGAAAATAACTCAGGATGTGATTCAGTGGTTCCTCGCACTTGGAAGAGCTATTACCACAGAGTTCATTCTCTGGGCATTCATAGCCCCAAGAGGTGCCCAGCACTGAGCCTGGTCAGTTCAGTCAAACCAATGCTATGTTCTTGGGAAGAGCCATAACATGCTATGTCAACCTAGGTTAATCTCAGTTTCTTTTTATCCCCCTCATCCTGGTATTCTGAGCTTTCATTTTCAGACTCACTATTCTCAGTGTCTACATGCCCAACATAGCAAACACAATAGCTACCAATTGGTCTTTTACCTCTAAAGCTTGAAGCTTTGCTGTTCATATCTACTATGCTTCACCTGCTCTACAGCTTCCCTCCTGATCTCACCTACTGGGAAGTATAGATCCAACAGATTGTAGGGTCACAGTTTGGAAGGGAAACGTGTACTCAAGGAACAAATCTGACTAGCTGGTATACCTATGTGAAATTGTGTATTCATACTGCTAATAACATCAGCGTGTCTTGAAGAAAGGTTGTTCCTATGATATGTGAATTAAAGACAGAGAGAGAACTCGTGCCCAGAAAAGCAGTGGGCAGCCTCTACAACCCCATGAGCCAGTTGTTAGCAACAGTTGTCAGCAAAAAAAAAAAGTATCTAAAGGGCAGGATTTTCCAAAGCTATCTCAGCACCAAAACGGACAGCAGCTTTGAAGAATGGAAATTCTCTGGAGACACTGCGTTGCACTTCCTCCTACCCTAGGCACCAAACAAAAATAAGGACAGTTTATTTACTAAACTCTCCTCTCAAAGCAGCCTTCTGAGCCTGAAACAGTTTCCCTTCTGCTTCCTAAGAAAGTCCCTCAGAATTTCCCTTTCTCCCTATCTCTTGTGACCGGGCTTTATCCACTCTACAAATCTGAAAGTTCAAAAGGGAGGGATTTTTCCTCTTTCTTTCTTCAGACTGATGACATTTCCTAATGGGGTTTTCATAATCCCACCTTAGTGTGAGAGAGAACTGCTGACTGAAGAGAAACGAAAATGCCTGTAAATAGATAATACGTTGAACAAGACACAGCTAAGGCTATCACCCCAAACTTGTACAAAATTGTTACTTCCTGCTTTGGTGCTTTACAGTATGAAAACCTCAGTTTGGTTCTTCCTTCAAGTTCAGCAGTTTAGTTCTTGTTATGTCCCTTTAAGATCCGTGGCCCTTCAGTTGTGTTCTGTCAAAACATCACACAGGTGAGATGGAGAATAAAGATAACGCTCATAAACAGAGATCTTCTTAAGAGGCTTATCAGCTGTAAGCAGGTAGTGAAACCAAGGCCTGGTAGGACAAATCTGAGGTCAGATCACACGCCTGCGTCAGCTCGCTCCTGTAAAATAATTTATACAGATAGTGGGAGGAAAAGGCCACACAAGAGCAACATCAAAGAGCAAGGAGAAATATCTGGCTGCCACACCCACAATGTGCAAGAACCATCCCATATTAGAGTCCATCTCAGTTCTCCTTGACTGCGTCCGTTTAATGAGAAGCTACTTAGAATTCGTATCGTTTGACAGACAGCCTAAAGGAAAAAAGCTTAAACACCTGGGAGGAAAGGCAGTGAGAAAACTTCATTTCCCTCTTCTTTCACACCCCCAACAACAGCCTACAGATGTTCCCCCTCTGCTTATGACCAGCAAAAAATGTAGAACCCATACACACTCTCAGGCAGTAAGAGAGTTGACTAAGCTGTAAAATGTAATTTAAAAAAAAAAAAAATGGCAATAACTAGGCACCCATTAAGATTCACCTTCATAGAAGCTGAGCCCTTCATTCCTAAGAGGTAACAATAACACAGATCAGATCATCTCTCTCCAAAACCAAGTCTCATTTTCCTAAAAAACTTCAGATCATCCAGTGTAGTACTATTATTGTCAGTCAGCGTGAGTCCAACAAATAGTTTTACTGACTTAAGTTAGTTTCATACCTTCAGGATCCTAACACAGATGTGCCTCAGCATCAGCTGAGCTGTTCGCCATTGAACAGTGAGCTCCAGAATTGGATAATAACACTGATTCCACCATCAGTTTGAGCAGATGTCAGAAGAGAAAAATAAAAAATAAAAATCAAGTGAAGAATCAAAAATGAAGATCCTTATTCCATGTTATTTTACTTCAGAATACCTCTATCTTTAAAGATCGTACAACAGTAAAACAAGATGTCAGGCAGAGAGCACTGGAATCATTTATTCAGACAGTAATTATCTTCGGAAACAGAAAAAAAAGGAAGGAAAAAAAAAAACACAACACTGAATCCTTTCACTTCTTTCTGCATAGTCACTTGTGATCCAGTTCTTTAAAGCTTAGGTTTTCTAGAACAAAACATAGAAGCACATACATCAGCCAGTCACATGTAACTGCAATCTCTTGGAAGAGCAGTTCTTTTTTCTGCTTAAGAAGGATGTATTCATCAAAAGAGAAACGTTTTGTTGGAACTGTCAAAGAGCAGTGGAAACTCTCAGAAGAGCACCAAAAAATTGGGAGAAAGAGGAACTTGCAGTGCCTCCCTGGCAGCTCCCTCACAAAAAGGAACAACAACTTCTTGGTTCGTCTTCGTAAGTTTCATAAAAGGGCACAAGACCACCACACATCACCAGTCACAGGGAATAAGTCTCACCCAGTGAGCATAAGGCAGGCAAAGATCAGGACACACCAGGTGCTGTTTTGGCTACGCTTTCTGAGCTTCCATCCAAAGAGATTGGAATCTGTGACATTCAGAAACCCAACAGAACTTAGAATTTGCAAGATGGGGATAGGTGGCGCTGGGAAGATTTCTTCAGGATTAAGAGCACAAAAGTGGCTCCCTAAATCAAGCCTTTGCCCTGAGAAAGGAAACAAATGACATTCTGTAGGGCAGCTGCACTGCCTTGCAAACCTCACTGCTAAATCTAGCACAAAAGTTAAGATGCTTCAAGGACTAACTGTGCTTCCAGAGAATGGGATACATTCACACTATTAAATATTACTGGCAGTTGACTTCTCTGTCTGACAGACCCCACAGGCAGCAGCCTAAAACATCTCAAAGATCTCCAGACATCCTCCTGGCCCTTGTATTGGTCCTTCCAGTTCCTGCATTAGCCCTTCAGCTTAGGGAACCATCGAAATTCCTCTCAAGTGAGGGTTGGAAACACGGATCACATGGATCTTGGTTGCCTGAGAATTAACTCAGAACCAACATAAAGTGAAACTGCCCAATAACCACAAGATAGGAGCAATATTTGATTAGTATTGAGATCTACTGACTTGCATACTGAAAGCCTGCTTCCTTCCTTCTGAAACTCGAAATGAAATCCGCCACATTTAGCATCAGTCCCACTAGGCCACCCAAACTGTTTCCATTTTGCAAAGCCAAGAACAACTTCAGTCAGAGAGTTATTAGGTTATTCTGAAATCAAGTCTAGAAACCGGAACACTCAGGCGAAGTGCTAAATTGGATATGTTCCCTTCTTTGCCAGGCACATCCAGAGTTCAGCTATTTTCTTCCAAGCGTTTGGGAAGGTGCATGTGAGTTTGAATCCTGCATAATACAGTTAGATATAAACCTTAATTCCCTTTTCCCAGACATGTTTTATTTCCATGCATATAGATACATTTCTTCTTACCAGCACTGCTTATACAAAGTCAGGGTGCAGGATGCAATTTTCCGCTGTAGGATTCTGCTTTGGGTACAGCTTTCCCTTGGGAACAGATCACACATCACCACTTTATTCTTCAACCTCAAGAAGGAATGACTTGGCAGAGTAGATAACGCAGCCAATAACAAACATTCAGCCCCCAGAGCTGGACATGCTTCATATAGGCAGCAGGAAATTCCAGCAGCAGGAAATTCCAGCAGCATAGGAAAACATGAGCAAGCCCAAATCCAGCACTCTACCCGCATGTGGCCTCCACAACATAGGTGGTGCGACCAAAGCGTGGGAGGGAAGAGAACAAGCGCGAACAGAGTACACAGTGAGACAAGGACAAGGTACAGGAGTTCCAAACAGCTATAAATGACTAAACCAAACAATCCTTGAAAGCAGACCAGCCTCCGGATCACCTTACCAGTGCTGGAAGTTTGCTACCTGAAGAGCTCTCACTCAGAGCTTGGCTGTCACTGTAACACAATTTGCAGCTTGAAGATTGGGACACTCCCCCAGTTAACAAAGGACGCTCCCCAGTCCTCTCCCCACTCCACCCCCCCCCCCCCCCTCCCCAAGCTTGAGCAGAGCGAGTGAATTACCCAACAGTTCATCTATGTAAATACCAAATGTCATTGCTCACAAATCCCCAGAACGTTTCTTCTAAATCAGGGCAATTTGCTTCAACAGCTAACTCCTTAAAGGAGAAAGCCATGGTCATATCTGGGCATACGACAGCCTTGTCCCTCACTTGATGCCATTAAAACTCTTTTCTTAAACTAATGATGGGACAGCTGTCTAAGTGACACCTCACTTTGATTACAGCTTTCTTTCAGATTGGAGTTAATTACCCAGTTTTGATACAGATTGTTGCACCGTAAAAACTTTTTCCAGGAAGGCAGTGATTTCCACTTGAAAACTCATCAGCCTTCTATTAGCAAAGGTAAAAGGACTGCACAGTTACATGAGCAGAGGGCACCTAAAGAAATGACAAAAGTTTGACATGATGTGGATAAGGAATAGTAAAGGTGACATTTCTCTGCTGAACATGATCTCAGGATTTCACTGAACTGGGGAGAAAGTTTTCCTTCCCCCACCCCTCCTCTCACTAACAAGAGCTGATTAGCACAAATTTGTTCATATAAGGTAAAGAAAAGGCACATAGGATACACACTTGAAGAAGCAATCAGTGACTAAGCTGCAAAGCTTTGCCAGGTGCATACCAAGCGGTTTCCTTCTTGACAGTGACCTTCGTTCATCTGCTAAATGCTTTGGGCCAGCCCTTTTTGAACTGCAGGTGCCTCCTCCAGCCTGTGCCACCATTCCCATTACACGTTGTTCAGCCAGCACTGGAGGTTAGCCAGCCAAATGGAAGGCCATTTAGTCTTAAACTTAAAGACCATCTAGTTCTAGCACCACTGCACAGATAAGGACACCTCCAACTGTAATATAATTATTTTCCCTTCCTTCTGTCCCAAGCAGCATCCTTAGTGCACTGTAACAACACTATCTCCAGGGTTAACAGATCACTCTCGAAAAATACCATCCTCCTAACTCATTTTACAGGAAGCATTTCAGTGCTGCAAGGGGTAAAAGCCTTCAGTAGTAACAGTGCCACCCTCATTCCATGGAAAGAAAGAACTTGAATCAGTTTTCTCCATGACAAAGCCCCCTACTCTGCATGTACTTGGAACATTTGGTTATTTTCCTTCGTGGTTGATTTCACTATGTTGCAGGCTGAATGAACATGTTCAGTAAGCGGCTTCACACCCATCTGACGTCTGCATCATGACAAAGATATTGCCAAGAAGTTCAAATTTTGCAATTTAATCATACGCTTTAATCACTGTGCGTGCCTTAACTATTTCAAGTAAGTTAGTGTGTTAAAAAGAAGTGGTACTTAGGGCTCTCATTCTTCTGGAAATGATTCTTCATCAAAAAGTCTTACTCAGTTAATTGTTCTAGCATCTCAAAGCAAGGCCTAAATAATTACTTCATCAGATTAATGAATAGTGGATTGATTTTTTAAGTTTGAAATGCATTAGTATCCTCAGCTTCCATTTCATTTAAGCCAGCACTTAAAAAAAAAGGTTAAAATAAAATAAAGATGTGAAAGGGTGGACAAAGTAATTGCTTGGAATGCTTTTCTGTGTGGTGACTGAAACATCTGGGCTGCACTGCACAGACTGAAACAGATCTCCTTTACTGTACCAAGAATAATCATGGTGGAGGTTCTGCATATACATTGACATTTCAAGTGGTGTCAGCTTAATTCAGAAAGAAATGTTACTCCAGCAGAATCTCATCCTAGTAAGATAAATTAAGGGTTCGGTGCTCCAGCTAGAACAGCCCTGTAGTTTTGTGTCTTATTCTTTAAATCAAACAGTACCTTCCTTGTTAATTCTTTACTCACAAGTTTAAACTTCAATGGGGAACTAGCAAAATCATGCGGGTGGCAAGAATATCAGCATTCTCATGATACTCAGATGCAATTTGGTATTTCAGGTCTGATTTCAGCACTTCTCCCCTAGCCTTGACTTTTGTATAGATATTTGTCAGAATCAGAAACCCCACAGGGATTCCATGGGAGTAAACTGTACAAAGCCAGAGATTCAAGCAAATTGCCTTGGCAGGAACAACCACCTTCAATTGGTTCTTGTGCCAGAAGCAAAACTGATAGAAAATGACCAATTTTGGGAAAAGAAAAAAAAAAAAAAAAAAACAACAACAAAAAACCCCACACTTAGAAGATCTGACCTCAGGGTCACTCCTGTTTGCTGCTATCGCACCTTTCTCAGCCCCCATAAGGTGGTCTCACATACTTGATTTTGAGTTCTTTTTGAACAAGGAGATATCACAAGGAGCACCCTTGCACACAGCAGAGCACAAGCCAGCATGCTGCCCTCCTTCAGCCCCACAAAAGACCTGTTGCTACCTAGCAGCACAAAGGTGCAGAGCCCCAGTCCCTCCAGATTCATCCTGTCCTCCAGGCCAGGGCACAGGATAAGATTGCTATTGGTACTTTTGCAGAGCAGTTTTCTACGGAATAGAACATTCATGCAAAGCTGAGAGGGAGCATAGAGGCAGCGTATCAGTGTCATCTAAAGGAAGGAAAATATGGAATAAGCTTGCTTTGCATAAGTTCATTTTCTTGTTTGAAATAATAATCATTAGAAAGGAGATGAAGGCAACCACAGTGGAAGTTTGTCAGAAACACGCAGACTACTCTGGTTAAGAACCATGAGAAAACTCAAACAGGCAAGTATTTCATGGTAGTTTCACTTCTGAACAAAATCCTCCCCTACATCAGTTACATCAACCAAAACACATCCTCTGCTTGCTCATCTCAAGCCACCGCAAAACAGCCCACAAGCAGCCTTCCACCAGCTCTCAAACACTGGTCACACATGCTGAGTTTAACTCTTGCAGTACACACGGCTTATAGTGACCAGCCTTCATCAACAATGTTATAGCTCAAATCCAACCTTCCACAGTACAGCCAAAGCAGTATAGCAATAAGGAGGAGGATCTATGACCAGGATAGGAATCCCAGCTGGCATTCAATTCCTGCTCTCTGGAAGAAGCCTAAGACTTGCTCTAAGTATCAGGAAGGGGCTGGTAAATTAAGCAGGGCTTGGTCAAGAGGGAACAGCACAGAAATTCAGCTCTGTTGCTAGATTTAGAGAACGAGCACACAAGCTTCAGCCCTTGCGGGATTACTGGGTTCCCCAAATTTGGGGCCTCACTTACCCCAAGCAGCACCATTTCACCAAAAATGATAGCACTTTTTCCTTTCCCACACAGGGCTGACTATGAAAAGATGACTACCTTGGCTAAACCACTACCTTTACCGCTAGCATCGTCTCTGAAGGACGATGGGGAGAAGCCACTGCTCACATGTTTGTATTTCCTAAGCTACAAGGTGCTGAGAGGATGGGGAAAGAAAGCCTAAAAAACCCATTTATTTTGTCCTTACTCTTTTTTTTTTTTTTTTTTTTTTTAATCTCTCAGAGAAAGTATCTGATGTAACAGCCTCCTCAAAGAAGCTCTTTCAACCAGCATTCTCCTCCAGTTTATTATCTAGAGCTGTGTTTTGCTGGTAGGTATGTCAATGGGGTCCTGTTTGGTAGTGTCTGAGATACAGTGCTTACACCTCTTCATCAATACAACATTCTCTAGGTTTCACCACCAGCTACAGAGCAAGAATTTCTAACAGCAGACTGAAAGCTCAGGAACTGTAACAGCATGGCTAATAATTCACACCCATCCCACCTGTGAAAACAAATTCCCACACACAGAGTTTAAGAAGAAAGATTGAACCACCAAAAACTAAGCAGTAGAAAATACCTTATTCCCCTCTGGAGAAACACTTATAGCAGCAAACCATAGAATGCCTTCCACTCTTTTGCTTTTGTAGAGACAAAAGGAGCACCTGGTAAAGTCAGTGACGTGGAAGGATTCCTAAGAGCCAGCAAACCTAGAAAATGAAACGGTAAGCTATATCTTTTCTCATGTTGCAAAACAGCTGAAGTTCATAGGCAGAGGGAATTTCTTTTAATTGCCAAAAGAAAACAATCCCAGGAGCAAATTACAGCTACGCATATGCCATTAACTTTGCCCACATGAGAACTCAAGAGGGAAGTATGGGTCTTGCACTTGTGACTGAAACTCATCCCATCATGAACACCAAGAAAGCTTAGATCTACAGGCAGGACTTGCACCCCACACCAACACATGATGACAAATCAAGCCAGGGATGATAAGCCATCCAATCATGTATCTACATTCTCTTCAAAGATGAGGAAGTTATTTTCTCTGGCATAACTTACGCCCAGTTCACATCTATGATCTCCGCTCTAGCATTCTGACAAAGTACTCAGAATTTCTATTTCTCTCACTTTACTAGGGAGACTGTCTGGATGTTTGCTTGCTTGCTGATTACATCTCTACCCAGAGGTAAATATACTATAATACATGTCTAAGAGTTGTGGAAATATTTGCACATGAATACACAAACACTTGTGATAACGATTCACTAAGAATATTCAAGCAAAACAAACAAGCCTGTGCTGTATTTTGCTTTGAATTTATTTCATCACAGTCTAAGGCTTACAAGTGCAGGCAAGAACTTTGAGATAAACCATATCTGAATAAGGGTTTTTGAGGTTTAGGTGTTTCCGGCCCACAAATCTTTACCCGTAAAGATGATCTTGGCCATATCCTTAAAACTCTCAGCTATTTCCATAAAATTAAGGATGGGTTGGAATCTCATTCTTTGCAATGGCAACCAACTTGTATCCCTTTTTAAATTAACTTAGAAATTCAGGAATGTAACGAGCCTACAGGAGTAACCAGGTAAGCAAATAGACCACAGAATCCCTCTCTTTCTCTGGGTCTTTGCACATTTGCTTCAAAGTTCCAGCACAGCTTGGCTTCTGGAATTACATAGACTAGATATCACAGCCTTCCCTATGAAAGAAGTATGTGCTGATAAGAGAGTTTTCTACAAGCTGCAGGGGCAACTTCCTGTAATTTCTTCTTTTGAAGATGAAGTTCAGCAATATTAAGAGCTCTACTTGGAGTCAAGATTTCTCCATTTATCTGAAGATGTCTCATTCTTACATGCAAAACACTCATTTCATGAAAAGCCTATTGCAACTAAAGATAAGCACACCTGCAAGTATTTTAAGCTTTGACTCATTTTTGCCCCTGTAAATAAGGAAGTTCAAGTTCAGTATTTCCAAACGAGCAACTGGGATTGCAAATAACCTCCTGCCACCTCCAATTGTTTTGGCACATACGTGAGACAAGATCTATAAGAAACCATGCAACGTTACCTTGCCAGGGTAATATTTCAGTTTGAACTCATAGACACTCTGAAACACAAAAACTTTCGCATGGCCACATGTCTAACATCAGAATATTTCCCTGCTTAACCCATTACTCCTGAAGCTCCCTTCGTTTAATATCAGAAACACAGCAGCATTATCAGTGCGAGGAGGGAAGAGAGAGTGATGCAAGAACTTTCCACCTGCCAGGCTCTTTTCCACAAGGCACAAACCGTGGATCTCCTATTGGCATCACACCTTCCTTCAGCACTACCAATTACCTCATATCATCTCCAGGAGTGGGAGGAGAGAACAAGAAGAAAGCCCAGTCCTTATGAACATCCCTGCACCATACTGTTGTGGAAGCAATAGCTTTTAAATGTTATAGAAATCACAGGAATCGGTTAGATTATCACTTTAACTCACTTTGATCACCTCAGCATTTTGGTCATGTTTCTTCGTTTGTTTTTGCCAACATTTAAAACAAGTTGTTTTCAAAAGAACAAAGACATAAAAGAAGCCCAAGCCACACATTATGTTTGAGTCTTCTACCTACAGGTACAAGCTGTGTACCAGAAAGCATTTTTGCCTAAAACCCCACACAAAGCTTCACATATAGATCAGCCAAGCACTGCTCACCATACTTCACATGCCCCAGCAGCGGGCTTCCAGCAGCCCTGATAAAGCTTCAGCCTCTGGACCAGTTAACTCCCTGCATCCATATCTTCTGCTGTAATGAGAGCCTCGAGAAGAATCTTAACAAAACACCATCTAACCAATTACATCTACCTCCTTCTCAAGGCTGGCTTTCACATTCAGTTTACACCTGGGTCTGCTCTTCCCATCTACTAAAGATCTCACAGGCCTGTGGACTCTGTTAATCAGTTCATTAGAGCCAAATTTCAGCCACCTGTTCTTGCCCAAAAGCAATCCCACCAGAGTCACCTTTTACAGCTTCTTGCTGCCCTAATTTCACCAGCTGGAAGAGCAGGGCAAGGTGGGTTGGAGCCCTCATGTGTTCATACAGTCTCTGGAAGCATTATGAGGTGCGCGCTCTGCATCACACAGGAAAGGAAGAATTATGCTAGGCTTACGTGTTCTGACCACTGCTGTTCTCAGCATTCAAAAAGAGGCTAAACAGACAAAAGGAAAGCTGATGTACTTCTAAAGCTGGTATAAAATTTAGAAGCTATCGCAGCCTGGAGATAGATAGGAGAGGCTCTTCTAGAGCTGGGGCTGCTCTCTTTCTTACCCTTTTCCTCCTTCAGCGCTTCCAGGTGTGCTGAGTACAGCCAACACAGCACTGGGGGAACCTGCTAATCACAGGGCTGAGGCAATCTCCTTGGGGCATACAGGGTATGGTTTGTTGTAGCAGAAAGTGTGCAGTGGGTGCTGGACTTTATTAAAAACATTATGGCCATTATTTGGATATTTGGGGGACTGATTTTTAACTCGGGTAGGTAGTGATAGGATGAGGGGGGATGTATTTAAACTGAAAGAAGGAAGATTTAGATTAGATGTTAGGAGGAAATTTTTCACTCAGAGGGCAGTGAGGCACTGGCACTGCTGCCCAGAGAAGCTGTGGTGCCCCATCCCTGGAGGCACTCAAGGCCAGGTTGGGGCCCTGGGCAGCCTGAGCTGCCAGGCTGGTGGGGGGTAGCCCTGCCCATGGCAGTGGTTGGGACTAGATGATCTTTAAGGTCCCTTCAACCTGAGCCATTCTGTGATGATATGATATTACTGTAATTCGGGTCCCAGCTGAGAACCTCATCAATGACTTGATGCAATCGGAAAACAATTGAGCTTTCTGCACAACAAGGGGAATCTCTTTGCAATGACAAACAGAAGTAGCTTCGGGGATATGAGTTTTTACCAGCTAGAGGTTTGAATTGTTGGGTGATAGAGGACTGGGAATTTCAGCTGAAAAAGGACTTAAGGAAAGCATACGTTGAGTGAAATGATTTTATCCCTGCCACTTAGCAATCTGAATGATAGTTTTCCTTCTGCTTTTGTATCTGCCTTGATGTACATACTCTAAAAAAAAAAAAACAAGCCTCAAAACAGACACAGATAAATATAAAAACAGAGGCCTGAGCGTGTAACCAGAAGAGCCTTGTCTGGTGTCAGTGACTTGAAGAGAGAACTGGGACTCATTTTTTTAGCTCAATATGTGTACCAATCTGGTGTGTTTGCAGGCCTAGAACACAGGAATGGCAACAATGCCACCAAGAACATTTATTTCTGTATTTAGTCTGATTAATTACCACTTCTTCTTCACAGAATTTTGGCTATGAAAGCAGATTGAGCTGTTTCACAGTGAGATTTAACTTTTATTTTAGCCACAATCCCAAACTCATGCTGCTTTTGTTTTAGCTCCCTGCTGGGGACGGAAGTTTCCCATTCAAATTAATTCATCTGTATTTTAATTCATACCACCATTTTATGAAATAGATTTGGTCAAAGCGTTAATGTCACTCTGTGCTGTAAATACCTTGTTGTCTATGCCTTGCAAATCTTGCTTTTATATATATTAAAAAAAAAAAAAAAAAAAAAAAAAAAAAAAAAACCTAGAAATGCATAAAAGCCTTTTCTCAACCTGCAATGTCGCTCCCTGAAAGTGTAACACTAAAATCTGGTCAGGTTTCGTAAGCCTACTAAGTTGTTCAACATTATAGGCCTGAGAAATGGACCCATGTAAACCTCATGAGGTTCAATAAGGCCAAGCGCATGGTGCTGCAGCTGGGTCAGGGCAATCCCACGTACACACTGGGAGAACTCACTGAGAGCAGAGGCTAAGTGAGTTCTCTAAGGCTGCATCTCTCTGAGTCCTTGCAAAATTCATTTAGCTATGGAGGGAATTTCTTAGGGCTGCTGGGAGAATAACTATGCCAAAGAGTAGGAGAAGCTAGCACACAAGTGTTAGTAGCAGCCTTGGGTGCTTGTACATAGACTTAAAGAAAGCAGCCTTGTTCTGTCAGGCTATCTTAATTATGTCAGGTCCTCCAAGGCAGCGCCTGCACCTTATTTATGAATCTGGAGCCATGATCAGATGCGGTGAGGACAGCAGGATCAGACTCTTCCAGGACTTTCCTATTGACAATGCAACATCCTTTTCACATTTCTCCTTTTTTTGTTCAGCCAGACTTCCTCCTTACCCAAAAGTGGTTTAATCACTCCACCCTCTTTCCACTTCCCTGCATCACTTTCTGCCGTTTTGAGCTGAGTAATTTAACCTGTCTTACACTTAAAGATTACTGTTCCCAGAAGCCAAGAGTAAAGTCACCAGCTAAGCAGACAGACTCAAGCAGCAGCCACACTGACAGAGAGGATGCAACTTGTGTGCAGCAGCATCTGCCCCTCTGCACCTCTCTCCAGCTGGGCACTGAGCATACAGAGCCCTCAGTCCTGACACGGCCCATGTTCCCTCCTGTCTGACTGGGAGCAGGACGCTGTCAGAAAGGGGAAAGAGAGGCAGTAACAGTGTGAGGAAGCCAAGTTATAGGAAACGCAGTGTCCCTAGTGCTGCTCTGTGATGAGGAAGTTGTCTGTTTGTATTCCAGGTCACCCAGACATGACATGCTATGCATCTGTGGGAGAAACTGTTGTGTTGCCTTGTACCAGCACCTCTCCTGAAGAGCTGAACATTTCCCACTCAAGGCTCTACTGGCAGAAAGAGGATCATGTAGTGCATTTCTTTCAAGAAGGGCACGATGATCTGAAGTCTCAGGATAAGCAATACCATGGTAGAACCAGTCTCTTTTTAAACAAGGTGAAGCACGGCAACTTTTCCTTAAAGCTCTCCAATGTCCAGCTACAGGACGAAGCTGTATATAGTTGCATCTACAGCCAGCCTGGACATCAAACACAGAAATCTAAAATTAAGCTCAGTGTATCAGGTGAGAATTTTTTCTTAGTTCAGAGGGAAGGAGCTGGGGGCAGCATTTCTTGCTGACAAGCCACGTACAGCAATTCATTTGGTTGAGCTCAATTTTTAAAGCAAATCTTCACTCAGTTTCTCTCTATTCCCTGCTTTTATTGGGAAAAATAAATAAATAAATAAAAGTAAAGGGAATTAAATAAAGCACCTTTGATATGCATCGGCACAGTATGTCTGCAGAAGTAGCAGGACTTCCAAGGTCACCATGCCTAGCTCCTCCTCTTCCCTAGATTCTTTAATGATTAATGAGCTCTCCCAGACTTTTAAGCATTTGGTTATTGAAGGCACTGCACTGCCCAAGATCCATGTCGTCCCCAGAGAAATGCAAAGTTTATTTCATTATTTGTTCTTGCATCTGTGAAACAGATCGCTGGCAACCCAAAGTCCAGGTTCCAGATGACAAGATGGTTGCTAATTACCTTTTCCTTGGTCTGGAAGGCCTGGATCTGATCGCAAGGCCGGACTCATACCATGAGAATATTATTTCTCTTTCCTAGGAAAGCAACCGAGATCATAACGCATGCTTGAACAATGCCAAGAAACTCAAGCAACTGAGCTAACATGCTTGCATCGCCTACAAATGTGGCCAGTGGAATGGTGGAGTATTTGGTTTGACCAGCTGACTGACTAAAAAAGCAAATTAAGAAAGGGGATAAAAATCAAAACAAATCCTTGTTTGTTAGGGTTGCTTGAAGAGATCAGCTGGAAATTTTCATTGTTTCACACGTTTCATTCAGCTTGAAATAGAGACATGGTTTCAAGCAATATGAACCTTTTAATATCCTTGTTTTAAAGCACATAATTCTCAAGAGACAAATGTTTTAGAAATGTAAAGTAAAATGCTTACGTTCAGCAAACTTAAATGTGCTGCAGCTTTCAAAATTAATCATCTATTTTATTTTATTTTATTTTATTTTATTTATTTGAAAATGCAGAACCAAACTGTTTTCATCAACTCATTTTTGGGAGCTGTAAAGCATCTTTTCCTCTGATTTAATTTTGTGACCAAATTTAAGCTTTTGCTTGACAAACGTTCCTTCTCAGAAGAAATACTAACCTTTACATTGATTATTGATAGCTATTTCCAAAGCTAAAACAAATAACTTTGTTTATTGTGCATTGTTTTCCCAGATTCACCTAGAACTGAGGAGAAACATCAGTCTTCTGGTAAGGCAATAATCCTTTACCTTCTAAGTGCCTAAGAGATTAGCTTTAATCAAACTAATTGAATTAAATTATTTTAATTTGAATTTGAGAGATAGATAAGCTGTGCTGAATAGAGAAAGTCCAAGACATCTAGCAAAATACGAACTTAGGCACAGCTGTTTAAACAGGGAAAAACATCTTCACCACTAGCAGAGAGAGAGACAACAGAAAGAAGCATAGTGAAGTGCCAGCCAGTCGTCTCCAGTCCATAAAGTCATAACATTGACTTGGAAGGGACCCTTAAAGGCCATTCAACCCAACTCCCCTGCAATGAACAGGGACACCTACAACTACACCTGGTTGCTCAGAGCTCTGTCCAGTCTGACCTTCCTCATATAAATTCCCCCCTTTAGTTTGAAACCATTTTCCCTTGTCCTATGACCATAGACCCTGCTAAAGATTCTGTACATTTAATTGTGTAAATTCAATAGAGGAGGGTTGTCCAGAATGTAGACACCTTCAGATTTATACTTCCTAGGCAGCAAAAAAAACCTTTAAAAATTAAAGGCAGTGTTCTTTTTTATCACAGAATCATAGAATGGCCTGGGTTGAAAAGGACAACAATGATTATGTAGTTTCAACCCCCTGCTATGTGTAGGGTCACCAACCACCAGACTAGGCTATCACAGACCAGAGCCACATCCAGCCTGGCCTTGAATGCCTCCAGGGATGGGGCATCTACAGCCTCTCTGGGCAGAGATTTTAGACCTAAGATAACTCATCTTGTAGGCTTAGAGGTCTTTAAAGAGTATGAAGTTACATTTAACATGGCATCATACACCTTCAGTGGCACAGCACTACAGAAGAACACTGTAAAGGCAATTAGAACAGGAGCTTGAATATCTCTGGCTGTCACGTTCCCCAGGAAATGTGGTATCACCAAGGGCCAAATTGTTTAGTGTTGCAGCAAGGGAACTTTCTGAAAACAAAAGGTAAATAGTGGGGGTGTAAAAATGGCTGCATTTAAATGAGATAATTGTGTACTTTTTTGGCTTGGTTTAAAACTCTGACAACTTTTCCTCAACAGAAACAATCAATACCATGAAAAGGTATTTTCAATTGAGGGAAAAAAAAAAAAAAAAAAAGATTGGGAGAAGGGAGAGTGTTTCAGCTTTGCTATAGGGCAAACCGAGTCACACACCTTAACCACCTGAAGACTTCTATACTGATAGATGGTAGGGATTTGGGGAAAGGACAAAGGCCTAACTTTTGAAACGTAACATTTTGAGAAAGAGAAAATATTTCCTTTAGGCAACAAATTTTTAGGGCAAAATATCAGGTTTCACTTTATTACTATCATCTATTTCTTAAGAAAGGTGGGGAAATGTTCTGTTTTGTACCAGCTGCTATTTTGGAAGGGACTTAGCAATGAGCTGCTGAGAGCAACGAGGCTTCATGCAGAAATAGCTTTCACATTGTGCAGTCATTATAACCAGATGAGCAGAGTTTTTTATTATTTCTTTTTTTAACAAAGCAGAAATATTGTTGATCTGTTTCACCACTGCTTCATTTCCTTTCATCTGTTTGCTGGGTTGATTATTTTTTTCCTAATTATTTTAAAGAGCCTGATTTTACTGTCACTTCACTGCCACCATTTCTTGGGAGAGTCCTTCTGGCTCAATAAAAAACTTATTTAAAGTTTGTTTCAGAAACAAATGAAAGTGCACAAACCTGGCAGAGGTCACAAGACCCAGGAGACTTGCTATAACCTTACATCTACATCAAGGTGTCACTGACAGCTCCAGACATCGACTTGTTTTATATACGCCATACTCCTAGAGAATGGAGGGAAGAAAATTAAATGCAAGCTAGCAGCTGTGACACACTGGAAGCCTAGAGGAGCTGAGATACCACAGCAAAAGGAGCAGCCTAAACACTGGTGTAGAAAACAACATACGGCCTTATCTTTGCAGAGGAGGACTTCAATCTAAACAGTGACAGGGAAAAAATCTTTAGTCAGATATTTTAGTCAGGGGTTCAAAATCCTTTCTCTTTGCTTGTGGACTACCTTCAGCATAGGCTGCAGGTACCAGCTGTGGCAGGGCTGCTCTGGATCACGTGCCAAACCACATCATTGCTTGTGCGCCCATTGTGTGACACAGTGCTACTGCTGACTGTGCATCCATGGCCTGGGCTTTTTATTATTCATTGCCTTGATACATGGACTCTCAGTCAAAATGCCTATCTCCAGCTCTCACTTTGAAGAATTATAATTTATTAAATAGCCTTTTTGTTGCTGTTCTGCCAGGATTCTTAACAAGTATTCCCAGCCGTCTAGAAATGGAAGTTATATTGATTGATGCTGAGTGTCTGTAGCACTTTTAGGAAAGACAAAACAGTATTTGTCACAGTATCTTGAAGCAGGCTTTTCTGGATGGTACACTCACACATATGGCCTCAAGTTGTGCCAGAGGAGGTTCAGGTTTGATGTTAGGAAACATTTCTTCTCAGAAGGAGCGGTGAGGCAGTGGCGCAGGCTGCCCAGGGAGGTGGTGGAGTCGCCGTCCCTGGAGGTGTTCAAGAAACATTGTACTGAGGGACATGGGCAGTGGGGAAATAATAACAGTGGTAGGTAGACGGTTGAACTGGATGATCTTGGAGGTCTTTTCCAACCTTGGTGATTCTGTGACCCTATAAAAAATGAAGATTTTGAAAACAAGCCAAAATCCACAGGATTCTATTTATTGACAGTTCTCCAGGAGGGCATTTATATAAAATATATTACACAAATTCCAAAAGCGTTCCTTGTCAAGTCTGATTACATGCAGACCTTCTCTTTTTTAACTTTCCAGGACACACTCAGATTTCCTTGAGAAGTGCTGGTGATGCGCCACATCTGGATGTACTTCCCCTCTCTTTTCATCTCCTGGTGGCACTAGGGGTTTGGCACCTGTACCTGGGGAAACCGACCTTCTTCTCCTTGGAAGATGTTCTCGATAACAGAGCCTTGCTGGGGAGAACAGCTCTGTAAGGTCAGCATGACAATTGCTCCAGAGCTACTCAAAATAAACACCATCATCTGAACATCAACCCAGCACTAGGTACCTCTGTCTTCCATTTTGGTGTTCCAGAAAACCAAACGCAGCTGAACTCATAGCTTGCTTTTCATTTGTTCCTGGAGCCCAGAGTTAGTGCTGCTAGTACAAAGTTTTTATTCTGAATGTTGTGACTCTGATTTAATGACAAGATAAAAGGCTCATGAAGCTACAAGGTCACACATTAACAGACCCTTGTGGGATATGTCACGTAAGAACTCATCCGCTGTCCTTCAGAACTGAAAGCAGGAGAAGAGACAACTACTCTCTGTCAGATAAGAAGTGGAAGTAGGAAGAGGCTCACGTTGTGAAATGTAAGGATGGAAATCTTGTGAAACTTGAGCCTGTGGAACTTGAGTTTCCGTTTTATTGCCAAGCGTCACAGTCTGTCATCAGAAGTATCTTTTTTTTCCGAAAGAAATGGACTATTTCTTCATCAGATGGGCGAAGCTGACAGAGATGATGGTGAAAGTTCAGAGAATATCAGTGCAGAAGAAGGAAGTGATGCAGGATAACAAATCACTTCCTGATAAACCGAAGGCTTTAGAAGGCTGAATTCAGCGTTTTCGTTTTGCCATGAAGCACAGAAAAGTAAAAGTGGTCATTGTATAAAAGCTCTATTTGTAACCTGGAACTGTGCAAAAAGAAATTCTTACTGTGACAATGTTCCTAGCTTAAAAATGGTACCTTTTGGAAGAAATTTTAGAATCCGGTCAAAGTGACTGTACCAGTTACCTGTGCAAATGAAATGAGTTCTTAAAATGTTCAATCCAGGTAGTACAAGATGTCTTGTGTGAGTTAAGATTGAAAGGGTCCTGTATAGGAATATTATCAGGAAATGGCTAAGCTTTGTTTCAGGCCAGAACAGCAGCAACAGCTCTATTGCAGAACTGAGATGTGTCTGGTGAACCACTCACCCTGTCCTGCACGGAGAGCAATGCAGTCATTGTGGCAGACAGAGGAAAGTGACTGAGAAGAATGCACACCGAGTCATCTGGATTTGGAACAGCTCACCCTCTTTCCAAAGGAAAGATAGGATTGTCTTTGCAAGAAAAGAAACAGAATGAAATAGAGCTTTAAATGGTATCCATTGAGGTAAAGGAGATGATTGTTAGCTTTAACCTGCTTTAGCAAACGGCTATCTACAGTGGGGAAGTGAGACAAAATCCCACTCACAGTGCAGGAAGGCTCAGTTGGCATTTCAGCTGTCCTAGGTACAGAGCAGTTTCATCTATCGCCTCCGGTCCCACTTCAGGAAAAGATCTGAATATGAGAATTGTGCATACTGTGATCTTCCCTTTGGTGTCCTACCCTCCAGAGGTTTGCCTCAGATTCTGTGTATTTTTCAAAATGAAAACTTATTAAAAATAAAAACAAAAGTGATTAAAAAAAAACAAAAAAAAACAAAAAAAACCCACCTGCTAAAAGCAATGGCTCGGTGTCATATTGAAGTTTTTTATTTGTATTCCAGTTGCACCTACAGTTTGCTAATCTCTCTGTCCTATCAGAAAGTTGGAAAGGTTGGATCTGTGCAGGTCCATAGGTCCCAGAACTCTGAGTTCCTTGCTCCCATCTCTAGGGCTGTGTGACTTCTGAAATCCAGCAGCCCCTTTAAGCAGCTGTCTACTTTCCAAAAGGTGCTGAGGCCTGTGAACAATATGAGCACCTCCAACCACAAGTGGACACTGTATGGTCCAGGTGCTTTTTCGCATACAGGTGCAAAAAAGTTTATTGGACAAATAATTCCTTACATAAATATAGGCATGCAGGGCCAGAACAGTGCCTTACTGCTGTGGAGGCAGACAGCCCAGTGATATGCTCAAGTGCTGGCACTGGGCTGGCTGACGCTTATGAGGAAGTTTGAAGTTCCTCAAGCCCTTCTTCAACCTCAGAAATGATTCTCCCTGCCCCTTGCAAGCTGGCATGAATCACAGTAAGCACCAGGGCAAATGATGGCTGGAGGAACGCAGGGTGGGGGAAGAAGCCTGGATGATGCAACCATACTTTTTATTACTCAGCTCTGCCCTGGCAGTTGGGGTGCTTAAACATCTCTGTTTATTAATTTTCCCATAGCTGTAGTCAATGCCATTGTCAGTAGCAATGCACTACCAGCATTCAGCTTTCCTATGAGACTGCAAGGGAACATCTGAATTACTGCCAAACCTTGATTTGTCCTTCTTCGCCCACGCGATGATGTGACAATCAAATGTCTTACAGTTCCCTCACTGTGCAGAGCATGAGCAGCACATACTACTTCTGTTTTCCAGAGTTTCACTATGAATGAGAGGGATAAGCTTTGAAAACAAAGGAGCAGAACAATTCATACATTAGGAAGGCAGAATCTCAACTTTGATAGGACAATGGGAACAGTTTTAAACTGAAAAAGGGGAGGTTTGAGGTGCTGACACAGCTGCCCAGAGAAGCTGTGGTGCCCCATCCCTGGTGGCGCTCAAGGCCTGGTTGAGCTCAAGGTTGGATGCGGTGCTGGGCAGCCTGAGCTGGTGGGGGGCAGCCCTGCCCATGGCAGGAGTTAGAAATAAATGATCCTTGAGACTCCTTCCATTTCTCTCACTTGCAGTACTTTGGAGGCCACAAAAGCACAGAACACAAGATGGCCATCTACTACCTTAAAGAAATTCTTCAGTGATCTTTGTGAATTGTTCTTGTAAAAGAATGACTGTTGAAGCGAGTTTTTCATGTGTGGCAGTGACACTGATAAGACAGAATTTTACAGTGAGGTTACTCTTTAATACTTGTCACTGACCTCCTTTCAGTCCTGTATGACACAAGACAAGTGGCCCATACGGATCATCAGCAAGACACGAACGTGATACATTGGTGTAGAATTCTCACTGTTATTTCAGCTAAGTCCGAGAGCATCATTCACATAGCACACTACTCAGCAAATGAACAAAACAATACTGACAATAGGCATTTTCTAAATATACAGCAGGAAATTACATCACTTTGGTGTCATGGTTTTGTAATTTTTGCTATTGGTATTTCATATCATGACATCATGTGGAGCACAAAGAAGAACTACACGTCCCAGAGGACCTCACAGTCAGAGAGGAAAATACATCACAGAAGTGATGCTGTCTCTCTCTCTCTCTCACTGCCTGGCAGCAGGTGTGGGTGTGCTTCCAAGCCGTGCGCCTTCAATTTCAAAGTAGGCTTCCCATTTTTTTGAAAACTCTCCTATTTTACTTGATTTATTAGCCTCAATTTCAATTAGATTGTATTATAGTGTGTTATCTTGCATTCCGATATCACAGTTAGTAAAATAAGTTTTCCTCCTTAGATTGTTGCCACTGCTCTGTTTGTCTCCTTGAGCCCAGCTCCCATCTCCCTGCCCCTTTTCCCTTTTCCCTTCCCATTTTTGGGGGCTGAGGGGCCCACAGGCCTACTGCCCCCCCCACTACCACAGACATAGATTGATCTACATAACTCCGTGACAGTGGATAATGCAATCCTTGTTGCAACTTCTATTTCAGTCTCTGAGACTGCCCAAGCTTAGTCCCTTCTCTTCCTCTCTCACACCGCCTCTTCCCCCAAAGGCTCTAAGCACCACTGAAATCGTCTTGTAAAACATACCCATCAGCTCTTTAATTCTTCTGAGGGCTAAGGCTGACCTGTGCAAAAAAAAAAAGCCTTCCCCCAGCCACTCCAAACCATGGCAAGGAGGAAAAAAGACAGCTTGAACCAACAACTGCAGGCTCGGAATGCAGACAACTTCCAATTATTTGCAGATGGACGATTATCTAAGAAGACAATTTTTTTTTTTTTTTTTAAATAAATGTATACACACAGTTAATAGAATTGTAGAGGTTGGAAAAGGCCTACAGGATTATCCAGTCCAACCATCCACCTATCTGTGATATTTTCCCACTGCCCACATCCCTCAGTACATCCACGCAGTTCTTGAACAGCTCCAGGAATGGTGACTCCACCACCTCCCTTGGCAGCCTGTGCCACTGCCTCACCATTCTTTTGGAGAATAAACTTCTCCTAATGTCAAATCTGAACCTCCTCTATCGCAACTTGTGGCCATTCCCTCCAGTCCTATAGCTAATTACACAGGAGAAGAACTGACCTCCACCTTGCCACAACCTCCTACAAGATAATGCTAGCTTGCAAACCCTCAAGCCCTTGAAGAAACAGTTTGTTTCCTCCCAGGAGTATTGGCATGACAAAAGTCCTTCCCTACAAATCTTGTTTTAAGGTCATCTTTTCTATAAAAGTGTCATTATTTATAAAACCTAAACCACAGCATCATGTACTTTTATAACTTTACATACTTTTATCTCATTTTTCAATGCTCATCATATCATGTGGAAAGTTCCACAGCTTAATACAAGCACATACATCCTTTCATGGGGATAAATACGAAGTCACGACGTAAAAGAAATGGTCTTAATAAGAGAGCTGGACAAACGCATTCACTATGACAGAATGGGACTTCTATTTCTTTTCATTAGACAAGTAGGGATCAGTACTTGTTTGACTCCCCCCACGCGTCCAAAATATTAATATAAAAAATGCCATTAGAATACTACAGCTGGAACGCTGAGCCCAACAGTTCGGTGAAAACCTGCACTGACCGTTGTTCCCAAAGTGCCCTCTGCTGGGCATTTGCTTGACAAATATTCTCTTGTCACCGCAAATCACAGTGGAAAAGCAAAGACTCTCAAACCCTGACACTCTGTTTCAGTAAAAACACTTTTTGCAGATGAAAAATCACGAGATCCATAAGCCAGATACTGCATGCCTCCTTGTGGAGGCTCAGAGAATGCACACCCTTTCACTTTCATTTCTGATAGCGCTTAACAAAACGCACTGATCCTCAATATCTGTCCGCTCAGTTGAAATTAGCAACCCCCTGAGCAGCTCCAAACATCCCTAGAGAATGAAAGGAAAAACACAACTTGGCAAATGTCTTTATTAATCTCTAAATGTACATGGAATTCCCCTCCAAATTTACACTGGCTGAAGGCCAAGAAGACAATCTTGCATCTTCCACCAAAGTCAAACAACGTTCTAAAAATACAAAACCTTAAAAAGAAATGCGTACTGCAAGTCAGTTTTCCATACAGCATTGTGGAATTGCAGCCTCTCGCAAATGAAGCAAAGGCAGGCAATTCCTTCATCCTTATTTATTTATTTATTTAGTTCCCCTAGTAAATGAAAGGTAGAAAGATATTCCAAAATGAGATTATTTCTGAAAATAGTATTTTGTCTTTTATGGGTGCTTCCAGCACTGACAATACTATATGGGGAGCTCATTTTTTGTAATTGCCTAGAAAAAGGTTACAGGCACAGAGTAGAAACTGCTTCCTTAGGGGCTCTCATTAGAACTTACAACTGTAGCACTCAAACAGGCAGCAGTACTGAAAACACCACTTTAGACTACTGTCTGCTCTTGTATTACTGCTATTCAGCAGGTGAGATGTCACACTGGCTGCCTTTCAAATCTGCAACCTTGATTCTAAGCATAAGTTCCTGTGATATTCCAACTTGGAAGTCAGTGATTAACATGACCAACACTCTATCTGCTTAGAATGGCATATGGTGGATTACTAGTAGCTTTTGTTATTTGAGTAACTCTATTCAAGAAAGAATCTCAGGGGCCAGAAGAGATCTTGCCAATCTGCTCTCTGGTGACAGCAACAGGACCCAAAGGAAAGGCATGGAGCTGTGACAGGGGATGGTAAGGTTAGGGGTAAGGAAAAGGTTCTTCACCAGAGGGCAAAGGCTCCCCAGGGCAGCAGTCAAGAAGCATTTGGACAACACTCCTGTACACAGGGTTTGATTCTGGGTGGCCCTGTGTGGAGCCAGGGGTTGGACTCCATGATCTTTGTGAGTCCCTTCCAGTTTGCAGTCAGCGATTCTGCAACTTTAAGAGGCAAAAGGAGGCAACATCTGGATGACCCTCTAACTAACTTTACAACAACTATATACGATAGTAGCGATCTCTTCAGAATATCTTCCCTTTCTCAGCACATCTGAATCTAAGCAAGAGGGGAAAAAAAAGGGTTTATGCCACTAAAGATAGACTTACTAGGTACTGCTGATAGGAGAAACCCCAACTTCACACATGTAGCCATGTTATGGTAACTGTTGCTTATACGAAGACTTAACTTCTGGTTCCCAACAGGAAAAGTTGAGCTCAATTGAGATCACTCATAGAAGATGACAGCGCACAGCCAGCTGGTCTCCCTGTACTCTGGAGTTTTGAATACCATCTCTGATTCGTGATAATTTCTGACGTTACTGCATTTCCTATAAAATTCCTGGAGATGTGGGAAAGGTAACATTTTTAAAATGTTTTTACATTTTCTTTGAAAAATTCCCAAGTTTCTTTGATTCAAATAAAACCTGAAAATTTTCTATGATATTCAGGCCTTCCCCCATATTCTCCTAAAGCCTTTCTGCATAAAACTGATAGTATAGGTTTCCACTTGTGTACAAAGTTTATGGAAGAAAGTCTTGATTTGCACTGAATTACACATGGACAGTGTTTTATACTCCATTTGTTATCTACTAACCACTGAAATTTCCTATAGAATGCGATGCACAAGCCAAACACCAATCACTGCTTCAGAATATGTCCAAAATGCATTTTGAGAACCAGGTCTGCTACCATGACGACAGTGCATGATTTCTTAGTAACTGCACTGGAGCCTGTGATCTACACAAAGGATGTCTATGCAGCCCGCCACGAAAACAAAGCCTTTGGAGGGCAACTTCGGATCTTCTAAATCCTAATGTGATTTTTAATGACAAAGAATAGATCGTGTGCTAAAAAGCTTGAGAAGCAGAAACACATCTTTCATGAACACTCACCAAACAAACTGATAATAGCCATTCTCAGTTTCGTTCCTCCTTTCTTCCTGACAGTAAAAACTATCATTCCACATCCTTAGTGACTCTTCAGCCATAGGCAGTATTTCCAATCCAGTCTAAGTCTTGTAGATTTAATTTATGAAACACACAACTATCCCTGAAAGATAGGGGTTTCCTTCAGCATATCTGTTATGCAAAAAGAAGGGTGTCTTACTGTTTGTGTTAGTTTGAGAAATGTTGTTTCATGATGAATAGAAAGGTGGCAAGTAGCTTGGAAGGTGAGGAAGGAGATTCTGGATTCTGTACGTTAAAAACATCACAAATATGTAAAGGGAACCAAAAAGCAGAAAAATAGCTAGAATACATAAACAAATTATCAGAGGCAGCTATGAAACAAAAATGAAGGACGAGGATGAGACAAAGGCAGATATTAATTTATTTATACATCATTATTTTAGACATTCAGTGTTCCTTTGGAGAAAGCTTTATTACCCTGAAGCAGGGAAAGTGAGCGTATGTTCAGATTTTTTTCTTCTATCCGTTTGCTAGTCATGCAACTACTTTAATACGGATATTATCCTTAAAAATTGTGCGTCGCATCTGCAGATATTTCTTCCTTCCTTTCGAGACCTTTTTAGCTATAATGGGCCAATGGATGAATTTCTCAAAGTGCTAGTACTGTGACAGCTAAGGTGCTGATATTCAGAATGGCTCCTCGGTGAAAACAGGATTCTTCAACATGGAAGAGGAAATCTTTTAATTAACTTTAAGCCAGCAGTAGGATGTGGAAGATCTATTCTCTTGTCAGCTGGCCCTGGCTTATAGTTCACAGATACAGATATGAGCATACCAACAATGAATTACACACTAATTCCCCTCTACTACTATTCTTCATCCACTGCATGGATCCTCCTTCCATTTCTGAAAGCAACTTCAGTTGTGTTTCGTCCTCAAGGAAATGACTCGATACTGATGCACTGTGACGATGGCTGCTGAACACATCTGCACAGCTCCCTCTAGCTGAAAAAGCTCAAGAGAATGCTCACTGTCTCAGGCCAGACCGTTTGCATAGCGTAAGCCCTTCCACAGGCAGCTCTTCCACAAAAACCCTACAGCACAGCTGGGAGTCAATCAGCTTCATAAAAGCAATTATCAGACTGTGAACAGGAAAAGCAGATAAAAATACTTCCACTGGTCCATACTGCTGTTAATTCTATACCCTAAACTTAAACACTTCTGTTTTTCACATCAAAAGTAGACGTTTTATTTGCCAGTTAATTTTAGCACATTCTTTACCATGGCCCCAATGCCGTCAAAGATGTTATGTAATTCTGTTTCACACATAAATGCTGGGGTAGTCACCACTTTGTTTTTTGTATCCACGTGAGCTTCGTAAAAAGAAGTTAAGGAAAACACAGCCTGCAACTCACTTGCAGATGCTACCTGTAAAGCAAATCATCACGGACATCACCTTAGAACTCTACTATCCCATAAATGGACACCTCCAAGTACTTTATACTGTTCAGCTGTAAAGACAGCTGCAACCTGTAACCTGAGTAGAAGCTACACTGCCAGAAACGCAAACACTGCAAGAGCAATCTGCAGGAATGACATCACCAAGAAACGTAAGAAAACTTATGGAACTTACTCATTGCAATAAAATGCCTCCCTCCGATTACAATTTGAACAGAACTTTAGCCTCCAGGAAAAGAAAAAATACACAATTCATCAGTTACCTTTGAGATGTATCTCATGCCAGTTTTATGCACAAATTCTCTTGGCAATTCTGGTCTGTGTTAGCAGGTGTCCAGAGGAATTCTCTGGCAATGACTGAGAACTTCAGACTACACAGCTGGGTACAGAAGACAATGTTTTCTAATCACATATCATTTTACAAATGATATCTGCTACAAACCATACATTCCCTCTAAACTACAGCGTTAGCAGAAAAGCACAGATCCTGCACATATTCATTACCATAGTGGCACATTACTAAACTCTTCATGTAGCAATTAACAGGAAAGGATATAGTTACTTCCTTCACACAATGCTTTCCTCCCAGCTCTTTAATGGCCCCCGCTGTTCCAGCATAAGGCCACTTGCCACCTTCCTCCTCTTCATGGCCCACAGTTACTTCAGCACCAGAAAGAACTTTTGCTGCCAACACTGGTGAAATGCAGCAAAGACTACAACAAAGGGAATTACAAAAACAATTTTGTGATGGCACTCTTTCAAAACTTGGTCACGACTGGAAACGTTCAGATGGATGCAGTCTTACAGATGGGAAAGGCATATCAAAGTAATGTCCACTCAACATTTTCTTAGTCTCTTCTTTCACAAACACCCCCCCCCAGCATGCACACCTTAGGAAAAAAAAAAAAAAAACATTTTAAAAATAAGCTACAACTGATACAATAAAAAAGCTGGGGTTTTTTTCTAGCTCCAGAATAGGAGCCACACATTTCCACAAAACACACCTGGCCTCCACGTGCAAACAAATGCCCCTATCTGACCAACATACGTACCCAATAGGTTTGCCCGCTTTGTGGAAGTCTTTCAAGACACGTTCAACTTCTCTGTTCACCTTGCAATCCTTCCCATCAACAGCAAACGTAGATCTGCCACAGTAAGAAGCTTTATACATACCTTACCATAAATCTACAAATAGGGATATCTATCTGCCCTGACTCTAGGCTCTTGAAGACAGTACAAACATAATACTTTCTGAAAAAGTCGATCAATGCTGCAGTTGACCAGTAACGCATTAGCCCAAATAATTCACTTCTAAGGTTTCAGTATGTCACACAGCTACTTATTTAAAATAAACACCTAGATAAAAGGAGTATTAAATTAGCTTTCTAGAATTACTGAGAAGAACAGCAACGTTGACACAGAAAAATCCATATATAAAATAAGTCAAATTTCTCAAAGGCAACAAAATATCAAAACAATTAGAATTCCATGTGGCTAATACATAATTATTTTTAATTTATTTTTTTAACTAGTTCTTGTTTTATAGTTACCAATGCAAAAGAATACTTTTTTGCCATGAAGGAAAAGAAGGATGACACTAGCAGCATCCGAAACTAATGAAGTTTTACCTCCACTTGCCTCAGTCAACCTCGAAAAGAATCATCACAAAGGCAGGGGGAAAAGTACTTCATGTGCATCATCTAAATCCCTCAGTTCTCACCAATACTGCTAGTGCCAATAAGAATTATAACTGGAAACCATCACAAACAGCACTTACTTCAACAATATGAATGGAGTTTTCCTTATGAAGTAGCAGTTGCATGTGTGTTAAATAAGGCCATTTATCACTCCTTGATTTTACCTTGTGAATTACAAAGAAGGTATCTAATATTCAATCGGCACTCACAAGTTTTTAGCAGCTCCAAATCCACCAGGGAATATCACAGCATCATGGTCCACTGTCGTAAGTTTAGCCAGGTTAGTGATTTTGCCACGAGCAATCCTTGCAGATTCCACTAAAACATTCCTTGAAGAACCAGAAATAAAACAATGACACGAATTAAGCATTTGCACACAAAAGAGCATAAGAAAAGTTTTGGCAGAGGAAGCAAGGAAGCGAGAAATGTGGCATTCAATAAGTGAAGCTACAGACGCTTTTGAAATATCACCACCAGGAAACACTGGTATTAAGAGGCCATGTATGATCACCTCCAGAATTATTACTTTTTAATATCCAAGAAAGCACCAGCTAGCATCAAGCTATTAAAGCCAGCCCGCAAAGCTCTCCCAGTTCAGTTACAGGCTGCTGCCTCTGAAAAACACGTAAGGTGGAGACCCAGGAGTCACAGAAATCACATTAGTACGGCCTTACCTTGACTCAGCTTCAGCTGGTTGTCCTTTACTGTGGTCAACGACATGCATCTGAGGAACATCTGGAGCATACATCTGAACCTCAGCTCCCCCACGACTGAGGTGTACCAGTATGCTAGGAAAACAGAAACAAAACATGCTGAAAACCTTGGGAGAGAGGCTTTATCTATCCTGTACGTCTTGCTAGAAACATTCCACCTGACTTTGAAAAAAGAGGAGGAACACGTCCTACCAAAGTAGGAGCAAAAGAGGGAGCAAAATCCCTCCACGTAACACCAAGGTTCAGAGTAGAACAGAAAGTCAGTCTGGAGGACGGATCAGGAAAGCTAGAGACAAGTTTCTTGGCTCAGTGTTCCCCTCCACGCAACCAGGAACCCTACGAACTTCTTTTCTCATTGCAAGTCCCTTGGTATTATGGAAGAGTCCCACTGTTAACACTGGGAGCACATTCAATCTAGGTGAAAGATCTCTTATTAACAAATAGTAAGAGTTAACATTTCAACTTGGGAATTAACATTTAACAGTGTTGAATTTAGCTGCAGGAATGAAAACTCCAGACAATTACAAAACTAACTCTCCACTTATCTCTGCTGAAATCGATTCTGGGAGTCTGAATTTGTTTCTGAAGGAAAAACGGTCTCTAACTTGTTGCTCTGGCACCACCTGCAGTGCTCTGCATCTTTGGACAGGGATCATGCAGCAAGAATGCAATGCAAGCTCCCAGTCATGCTTTGACAAAAGCTTTTCAAACCATGACAGGACTCTGACGGAAAACAACACCACATCTTTCAGAGAAAGTTCAACACCACAGATTGCAGAAATGAATTCAGTGGGGGTGCTCTAAGGCAAAGCAGACTTCTTTTGAGCCCACAGTTTCACAAGGTAACTTACGCAGAAGCCTCGTGGATTTCTGTGCCATCGTAGACACCACAGCCAGACAAGACCTGCAATAGGAAAATTAAGCACTTCAAGTGATACAAAAGTTTCTACAGTCCTTCTTAGATTTTAAAAACACAAATGAAATAAATAGGAGGATTGAAATAACTTCAGAACAAGCTCTTTGCCAAGCCAGTCAACATCACACTATTAATCCCAGCACCGCCATTTGACATACAGCAGAACCGGCATTCCCTATTTTTAGCTACCCACCCCAGATAGCCAGGACTCGAAGAGAACTAGAGTTTATTTACTTGCTCCTGTACTTGTTCCTCGGAGTTTATAAACTGGCACAGTATCATGAAAGCAGTGGGTTATTTTGAGTGCCATACATCCAATGTATCAAGTGTCATTAAGGTGCAAAACACGTTCTTACCTAGAATCACATCAAATCCAAGTGGGTTAGAAGCACACTTATGGCACTTGGGACCAGCTACATTACCTGCTGCCGTATTTTGTCTGAGGATCCAAATCGCAGATTAATAGTTAAATCACTTTCAATCCAATTATGAAACATTAACTACACTTTATTACCATGATAATATTACTTGCAGTCTGTTTATAAGCAAAGGAGATTAAAAAGCACAAAGCAATAAGCTGTTCTTGTATGGCTGGAGGGAATCTTTCACAAAGTGGAAGAAAGGAGAACAAAAATCCAAAGGGTTCTCTGGTTCTTGAAAGTATGTATATACAAACACTTCTGAGTTTTGGTTCTGTTTTCCCCAAGTTAAAAATCCAGTTGAAGAGTGTCCATTTCCCCTCTTCCCTCCTGGCTTTACCCTTCTTTTTTTGAAATGTGAAAGTTTTTTATCGCAGATACATGAACAGAAACTCACATGTAACTGTCATAGTTAGAAACTTGGGATTTGGAGGGGCTTTCAGCTCACCACATCCAGTTCTCCACTATCAGACTTGATGTCCCACCACCACTTCATCAGATCAGACCAGCAATGTTTTGTCATCCCAGTTTCATTACTGTGATATTTATAAGTCATCTTTTATCATTTTTATTTTATGTTTTTATTTCATCTTTTGGTAAGCACAGAATGAATAAATACAAAAGCCACTGTCCTGTACTTATCTTCTGTACGCAACACTTGCTAAACACTCTCGAAACTCCTTAAAATCCTGGCTTGTACCAAAAATAGTGTTGCCATCAGGACTAGGGAGGTGATCATCCCTCTCCTCTGCATTAGGCACTGGAGAGGCTGTGCCTCCAGTGCTGTGTTCAAAATTTTGGGCTCCTCACAACAACAAACACAACGAGGCCCTGGAGTGTGTCCAGAGAAGGGCAACAGGGACATGGAGGGATCTGGAGCACAGAACTTACGGGGAGTGGGTGAAGGAGCTGGGATTGTTCAGTCTGGAGAAGACAAGGCTCAGAGGAGACCTTATTGCTCTCACAAGCACCTGAAGGGAGGTTGCGGTGAGGTGGGGGTTGGCCTCTACTCCCTGGTAACAGTGATGAGGGGGAATGGAGTATCAGGTAGGATATTAGGAACTGCTTCTTCTCAGGAGCGGTGAGGCAGTGGCACAGGCTGCCCAGGGAGGTGGTGGAGTCACCATCTTTGGAGGCATTCAAGAACTGTGTGGATGTGGCACTGAGGGACACAGGCAGTGGGCATGGTGTGATGGGGCTGCTGGTTGGACTAGATGGTCCTAGTGGTCTTTCCAACCCTAACAATTCTATGATTGTATACTAAAGCACTGTTCTCTTCTGCTATGCCAGTATTCTTCTAGTGACAAAAACTACCTTCTACTATTGTCGGAAGTTTACATCATTAATGTCAATGACAAAGCTTGTTTCCCAGTCTCTATCTGAAGGGTGATGGCTTGCTAAAATGTCAGCATTCCCGCTAAGCGATTTCACATTGAGCTCTCTGTAACTCACTGAATCGCAGGGGTTGGAAGGGACCTCAGGAGATCACCGATTCCAACCCCCTGCTAAAGCAGGTACCCTACAATAGGTCACACAGGTAGGCATCAAGATGAGTCCTGAATATCTCCTTAGAAGGAGACTCCACAACCTCTACGGGCAGCCTGTTCCAGTGCTCTGTCACCCTTACTGCAAAGTTCTCAATTCAACTCCTGGCTGCACAGAAGCCCAATTTTACATAAATTCCCACCGTGACCTGGCTCTCTCCGAGGTGCCCGGTTCCAAGCAGCTTTACCGCTCAATTCAGCTCCTTCCAGCCAGGCCTGACGGTACGCCGAGCCCCACCACTACCACCCCCGCACCGAGCCCCGCTGTCCTTTCACCAGCACGGGAACGGGGCCAGATGGGCGCTACCAGCGCGCAAACCAACTTCCTCCCCCTGCTGCGCTGCCCCGTTCCCTCGCCTCACTCACCACAGCGACGCGGGCGCCGCGGGGGCGGCGGGCGGAGCAGTGGAAGGAGGCGAAGCCGCAGGGCACCGCCCGCCGCAGCGCGGAGCACAGGACCGGCCCGCGGGCGGGCAGCATAGCCGCGGGCGGGCAGCATAGCCGCGGGCGCTCGGAGCGAGGCCGGAGAGCTGGCGGAGCGCGGCGCCGGAGCGGGGCAGGCCGCGGGGGGCGGGCCACGCCCGGAGGCCGCTGCGCCCTTGGCTGGGGTGTTGGGGCGCCCTCTGGAGGCGAGGAGGACCATCGCTAAGTATTCGTTGGGGAAGGTGAACAGCCAGCATGCAAAGTTCCATCGCAGAGATGGATATATACGTATATATACATAGGACTGCCTGCTATGTATCTATTACCTATTTGCTACAGGTAAACCAGTGTTTGCAAAGCTGGCCGCAGCCAAGATCAGCTGAACATCACCACACCTCTCAGCAAAGCCTGGAGCTGTTGCAGAAGAGCATCGGGCTGCCCAGGGAGGTGGCAGAGTCACTGTCCCTGGAGGTGTTCAAGAGCAGTGTGGATATGGCACTGAGGGATGTTGGCATGGTGTGATGGGCTGCTGGTTGGATTAGATGGTCTCAGAGGTCTTTCCAGCTGTAATGATTCAATGAGCATTGCTGTATCTTTTTCCCCAGTTTCTTCCCATGGTATACTACTATCAGTTTGGATGCCATCAAGTGTTTCTCACAATATTCCTGTTGATGCAAGACTGCAGGTGTGGTTTCAAGTGGCAAAAAAATGTAAGGAAATGACACTGCTTCAAGACCCTGAAACACTGTCATGATTGTGGAAAAAAACATGAGGCATGGGAGCACCAGCAAGTGAAAAAAAAATCTGAACAATTTACTACAGAGAAAGAAAAAATAATAATAGAAAAAAAAAAATCAAAACATTTGGTAAGCTTCATTTAAGTAGCAAGTGCATATTCATTTTACACATTGAAATCTTAGAACTGGCTACACATGTCTGGTGTATATTTTGGACTTATTTTTCTTTGTAGCAGTTTTCTATATTCACACCTCTCTTCCAAGAGTAGAAAGAGACCAGAAAATTAATCCAGAAGAACAGAATACACTGAAAACAAAATCAATCCTGGCCCACTGTTATAATTTGCAGCACCTTAAATCAAAGCCCTTTCAACATATGGCTTGAAAACAACACAAACATGGATGTAGTTCTTTGCATTCAGAACCTCCACGTCATTATTAGCCAATTCCCATGCCAATTCCTAAAAGCAAGGAAAACAGAAGTTTCCAATTTTCATGTTAATAAACAATGATTGGAAGTTACGTAACCAAGAAAACCAGGTCCACTTATTCCTAACAGTGCTCCAATAATATGCATTATAACAAAAAAAAAAAAAAAAAAAAAAAAAAAATCAAACAAATGGAGAGCAATAAGCAGCCCTCCCACTAGGAATGACATAAAAACAGAGGTAAAAGAGTCCATCACAAAGCATGACAAGACCATATTAAAATGAATTCTCAATACTTACTCTATACACAATGTCTTTTTAATAAAGAATGCATTTCTTCCGGTCATACTTCTAACTTCACAGATAAAAACATGTTTTTATTGTTCTCAGTTTCAGGTAAGATAAAAACAAACTAAGAAATCAGCGCTGTCAAGCAGCAAGTCATTGGTGTTATGGACAGAGGCTACACAAAGCACAGATGGCACTGTCTATCCTAAATCTCTCCCACTTTTGTAACCCACATGCAAGTCCACCTCACGCTGTTAAAAGAGCTAAATTATGCCGCTATGAGGGCCACTCAGTCCCAGTGAATACCACTGCATACATTTACATTGTCTTAGGTCTTCTCCCATGAAGAATAACTAGGAACTGAAATTGTCGTTATGAACTTCTTGCATAAGATAATCACTGTCAGACTCCAAGTCTTCATCTACTGATGTTTCTGCCACACGCTTCATGCCCCGCTGTTGTGAAATGGCCAGTGCATATTTGATATTGTAGATATTCCATTCACAGCTGTAAAAATAAGAACACGTTAGAAACAAGGTCACGTCTTTTCTCCTAAAGCATAAACACCTCTAAAAGAAGAACGTCTTGAAACATCCAATGCTACGCTATTGTCCCTCAATTACTCCACAATGCAGTGAAGGGGTTTTATTTAAACTTTAAAATATAGCAATACATACAGCTTGGAAACATCTTCAAAGTGACGCTGGATGCTTTTCTGAAGAAACTGAATCATGGGGAGCAGCTTCTGTGACCTTAAATGGAGAAAATTTACAACTTGCATTGTAATTTATACTTATGTGTAAAATCAAGTACTTCCCGATATTCTCAGAAGTTTAACAAACATATGCATCATTGTCTAATTTAACATTAGACAAACAAAAGCATTTTGCTTTTGATTGTGCCAAAAATGATTATATTCAATACAAATTATCTACTGCCAAACATTTTATTAATGTCAAGCTGCGGCATGAAGAACTAAATTCTGCTTGCTGTAATGGCAACAATTTCTTCCAAGTACTAACTTACTTTCCAAACAACAAATAGATTGCTTTAAACTCCCTACTTCTACTTCAATAGAAACAAAAAGAAGAAAGTTTGATCTGGCCATTTCAGACACTCAACTGTTAACACTAATGCTGAGGTAAGCCATGAGTTGCACAGTGCACTGTTAGTTTAACCTGCAGGACTCTATTTCAGACAGCTCTATCTCTCTATCACACCTCCAGTTTACCTGGTTTTATTCCAAGAAGTCTACAAACTCTATACTAAAAGAAGGCCAAATACAATTTGCAGGGCAAGCCTGTGTAGTTTTGAAGAACTTGGTAAGAAGTCAACGCACTTACTAAGAAGCCAACGCACTTACTAAGAAGCCAACAGTGCATGCTGTAATCACAAGCTAACCCTACAAAGTGCAGCCAATACAAGCTTGTTATCCTTTAGCTGTATTTAATGTACACAACCATTAAAAACAAAAAAAACCCAAAATCCTAGTAGCGCTTTTGAAATCTTTATGCATTTATAGACTAAGCAAGCTATGGAAAGTTTTACCTGCAGTATTTGAAAACTGCTTTTCAAATACCCCATAAATGCTACTATGCAACCCAGTTCTCATACACACTCGTTAGTAAAGAAGCTGTAAAAATCAAGTCGTTTCAATTCCTATGTATGCATCTATCAGTTCAGCCCTGAACGGAAAGGAGTTTTAAAATGCTTGTCAGCTTTTTCATTTTCACAGCAGCTCACCTGGTTTTTAATTTCTGTCCATGCAGCATGAGCAACTTATGAGCCCAAATAAGATAGAACTCTAAATGACAAGATATCTCAAAGGCAGAGGCCAGGAACTCCAACACCTTTTCCACATACAGATCTGGGAGCGATGAGCAGACAACATCAACTGTGTAAAGAGGAAACAAACAAAACAAAAAAACACAGACATTAGTGTTGAATTACTATTTGGAATAACAAAATAGACCATAGGCAGGGATGTGGAGAAGCAGAAGACAGAACGTGGTCTTGGCAACTATTCAATGTTCAATATTCTACTTCAGGGCACAGTACCACAACTTCTCAGCAAGCCTTTTCTTTTGAGCTTCCCAATCATCACTGGCTTTAAAAGCAAGACAATAACTCTCCTCCTACCCAAGATGCGCCATAATATTTTTTCCCTCTAACAGGATACTCCCCCACCATCTCTCCTCTAGAACTTTTAACTGTCTCCTTCTCTCCTTAAGTGATCTTAACCACAGTCTTGTTGCTCCTGACTTTATAGTTCTTGTAGAGTTAAGTGGAACTAGGACGGTGTAATAGCAAGAGGAAATAAAAGATGCTTGAAAAGATCCAGAGCTGCCTGCTCACAGAGAAAGTACCTGAATGCTGTTAACAATTGGTCACTATGAAGCAGCACAATTTATAATTGTTCAGAACAACTATGACCTCATTATATACAATTACTCCTCAAAATAACAAACTCTTACCCACTGCAGCCACTCCAACAGTTTCACATTGAATATTCAAGTCAATCTACCTTTCTCTGTTACAGAAACAGTCCCATATTCCTTCTGTTAACGGTGGATTTCGGTGGATTTCAACAACCTAAAGTTTCATGCTTCACCCTCCCAGCATCTCCTCAGCCGTTGTGTACTCTGGCCCTCTAATAGTTTTCCAATTCCTCCTCCTGGACACTCCAGAACAACAATATCTCTTTTGTATGAGATAGTACAGAACTGGACAGAATACTCCTAATACAGTCTCACAAGTGCTGAACAGTGGAGAACATCACCTCAAGCTGCTGACTACATTCCTGACAGTACAGCCCAGACATCAGCTGATTCTCTTCATCACACAGGCACATTGCTAAGTCATGTCAAATTTGCTAAGTCCTTCTAAAATCAGTTGCTTTATCTACATGAATGCAAAACTTGGCATAAATCTGGACCTGATCAAAGTCCGTGTTGTAAAAAAAAGTCGCAAGATGATGACACAGTAACTTGTTATAATTTTACCAATCTAACACCAGGAGGTCAACTTGTTTTGTGTTTGTTTTTTTTCTCTAAGCAGATCATCCTTTCTTTCCTAGTCTTTAGCAACTGTAAAAAGACTGAAGTCTTTGAATGCTCTTTTTTTTCCCCTCCCCTTTCTGTAGAGGGAAACTGTACCCTTTATGCTTCACCTTATTTGGCTAAAACATCTCTGCTTACCAGTAGCTCAGTCAAATTTCACAGAAGATCCACTTACCTTCATTACCAGGTATAGCTTCTATAACCTCCTGAATTAACTTCTTTTCATTTAGCTTAAGGGCCATGACAATAGCCACAGTGTATTCTTTCTGATGCAGTTTTTTGCGTATATTGCTGGGTGTAACATTGATATCCAGCTCAAAAGGATCAAAAATTAGCCCAGCATCCAGTGAATAGATAAGAAGACCCTCAGTGGTGGTAGCTGCCCAGCTTCGGCCTAGAAAAGGAAGCAAGACCATTTAAGTACAAAGCTAAAGTTTCCTAGGATGCAAGCACAACAGTAATAACAAACAGATGATGCTCCGCTGCTTACAACATGCACGACAAAAAACTGCATCACTGATGGACCCATCAGCAATGACACTGCTTGTGAAGAATACCAGCTGAATGTAATACATGCTTCAGCTTCCTAATCATCTGCTGAGTAAGAGATGGGACTGCTAACCTAGCAGCACTGCTAATACCTAGAAAGACCATCTCCAAAGGCATTTGCACTCCTTTGCTCTTCTACTTGTGTGTTTGTTTAATACAGAAGGAAAAAAAAAATATATATATATATATATATCATAGACTCGTCAACACTTGCCTGTAGGAGAGAATCGCAGGCAAGTTACTCTTATTTCTGGTTTGAAGTGTCGAGAACTCATGTCACCTAAAAGAGAAGTTGAAAAGTGATTTAATACAGCCTCCAAAAGTCATGATCTATCAATGATGACAGTACAGTTAGAATTATGCTGAACAGTGTGGAACAAAACCTGGCAGTTAAACGATATGGTCTCTGCACAGGAGATCATAAAATAAGCTAAACAAAGTGGCTGGACTGAATTTTGCTGTGTCATTTGGAAGATCAGAGGCAAAGCAAGGAATTGGAAAATAAAAATGGATCTCACAAGTATTTCCAGATAGCGTTGAATGTGGTACATGTGTAATAAACCTTTGAAGCCACAGACAATTCAAGCATACAAAAACTGAGCTGGACAGTTCAAAGCCTTCATATCTGGCAACTACTTCAGGAATAAAGATTTTGATCCTCATAAAGATAAGACAGCAAGGTCAAAAGCCACACCTGTTTTTACTCCCGGAAGAGGAATAGCAACACCATCTTCATCTCCAGTGCCTTCATCTATCAGAGCCATGCTGCCAAATTCAGTCATTTTTCTCCGATCTAAGTATTCCTACAAAAACACACAAGTTCCATTCACTGCACAGTCTCTTCTCCGGCACCCGTATTAACTGAAAACATCCCATAACATTCAAAAACTTAGTGATTATTTCTTTGTACTTTTGGAATAAAGTTCTTCCAAAATAATGGAGAAAACTGGCTAGCTAAGAATAGTGAGTAATGGTATCCAATCACGTATCAGAATCAAGATGCTTCAGTCTCATGCTCACAGAGTAAGAAACCTCAGACTGTGGTTTCATATTATTACAATGTTATTATACCTAAATGTGCACAATTTCCTCAAAGAAAGTCCTGCCTTCCCTCCCCTTCCACAATCTCACTGTGCTAAAATTAATGGCTGTATAGTCAGTTATTAGAGATCTGCTTAGGATGCTCCTCTCCTCCAATTTTTGCATTCCTCCTCCTTGATTCTTTTCCAGTTGGTTCACTCCTGGTATTTTTTTTCCACTATGTGTAAAGCCATGCTGGCACAATAAAGGGCAGAGCAGAAACGAGAACTGCTTCACAAACGGTTGTTGTCAGGAAACACATTTGGAACCACAATCAAATACAGCTGGACGTAAACACTTGAGCAATCATTATTCCTCCAGGCAAAGGGATATTATATTAAGAAGTCTTACTGGAATTTTTTCAATAGTTTTCATCATTTACTTCACTTTCAAAGGAACTTAACTTTACATTTGGCACTATTTAGAAACTGTGTGTGTAAAATTGTCACAAAACCATGACAAAAATTCAGAGATATTTTCCTGTGTCCACCTTATACTCCTTCATTTCTTCAATAAGATGAGAAACTGACACAAGGAAATCAGCTCAGTACAAAATATCAGTCATTAAAATTTTCATTAATTTTAAGTTACCTGGCTGACTGCGCTTAAAAGAATTTTGCTCGTTAACACAGATACACTGTAACCCAGAAAGATTCTAGTGAGCTACATTTCAGGAAATAATTTTGTTTTCTAAGAAATAATTTCCCCTTATATCTCTACTGCACAAAACAAAGAAAACAAATCCACACTTATCAAAATATTCAGGATATTCAAAATATCCTACTTAAATTAGAGCTTTGGTGCAGTAAGGGGTGAAACCAACCACTACAGCCACATACCTCCATTGCATCTAAAGAAAAGTTGCACGAGATCTCAAATTTTTTCATAAGAATCTGTTCTTTGACATTATAAATACAGACAAATTTTGACAATCCACCAGCCAAAATGGACTGTCCATCTGCTGAGTAACACAGAGTGGTAAAAGATCTGGTAAATAGAAAGAAAAAATTGTTAATTTCACTATCACTTCGAGCCAAAAGACACAAGTCTTGTCTTTTCTTATCAAAAGACACAAGTGCAGTGTGAAGATACGTAAGAGAAATCATTCAATTGTAATAGTAGTAGAGGTCTTCATTCACATTAACAAATCTTACTACAATCAAATACTTTTGGTGCTTTACTATGTATGAATCACAAGCAAATTAAAACTTCAAGCTTTTTCAAGTACGTCAATACTTCTGATGCCCTGCTGCAACTCTGCAAATGAGCTTTCAATTACACTCTGTGAAACACAAAGAACGGTGAGAAGAGAGGCAAAAAACACCAAGGTAGGTAGAGAACGAAGGTGGTTGAGTTCAACACCAAAAAATGTGTTTTTAAGAAATGTTATTTAGTTTTGAGGGGAATAGGAAGGAAAAGGGAGGTTTGGGCAGCAATGGAAAAAGACAGGAATGAAACACAAGACGTCTGTATTAGACTATTTGAAAGCAAATAAATTCGAGTTGCCATTAAAAATGATTTCACATCCATAGTAATGTGTAATAATCCCACAGCGTATTTACATTTATTTTAAAAAAAACTTCCTACACAGTCATAGATAGATAATGTTTACATAACAATATATCCCCTTGAAAGATCCATAACATTTGTTAAATGAAAAACTTACGACAATCTAATATTATGCTGGAAACACAAGCTTGTGAAAGAGAACAGATGATCAGAGTGACGCTGATCAGGTGGTCAACACAGTAGAGAAAGATACATCCAGATGTCAACACCAGAAAAGTTTTAAAATCCAGAGTCAGAATCAAAACAGTTGAACAGCAGACGCACTCTGAAATCTTCATGTAAAAAACAAGCGGAAGAAAAACCCAATTCTAAAGCAAATGCCAGCACAGCACCCTCTTTTCAACTGCCATCTCTTTTACTTACTTTCCTTTGGCCGATTGTTTGGCAGTAATTTTATCGAGCTCCTTCCTTCCCATTTGAAGGTCATGTCTTCCCTCAATTGAGCCAACTTGGACTGCATTTTCATGATCCCAAAATGTTATCTGTCCATTCAGAGAAGCAACTGCAAGCTCCTTGCCATCAGGGCGGAAAGCAACAACAAGTACTGCAAAGAATTAATGGTTAAAAAGCAGCTTGAACTTTTTCTAGGAAAAACTCGTATGTTTATCTATGAAAAAAATACCCGTATTTTTCAAGCATGTCATCTCAACTACCACAAGCAGCTAATGATTAACAAGTGTCACAGTATTTCCTCTCTGGACAACATACATGTTTAGTTAATTATATAGCCAGAGCTGGTAGTATATAAAAAGGATTTCTTTTTGTACTGCTAATTAAGTACCATAGAGAACTACTCAACCTTTTGTTTCCAGTATTAAGAAAAAATACATTTGTATTAGACAGTTGTTGTATCATTTCTGATAATATTTTTATACTTGATACAATATGAAATAGAGATTACCATCAGAGTTCAATATCAGTGTCTCCTTAGTTCTCCAGCTGTCTAACATATCCCATAACTTGACAGTTTTATCCCAAGAGCCACTAGCGAGAACACACTTCATTGGGTTAAAGGACAAACTGCTGATGGGGCCCTCGTGACCTGATAAGACCTAATAAAAGGAAAGATAACATGGAAATAGGTAAGAGAAACCGAAGTTCATACGGTGCGCACTCAAACTTTCAATACAGCAATAAAACTACACCTAACTTGTCCATGCACACTCGAGGTAACTTCTGGACATGAGGGATGATATAACACTGATTCTTGACTTTTTATTTAAATAAGTTGAAAAGAAAATTGCTGAAGTGCTACCACTGTACAGGCATCCGCTCGCATGCATGTATGCATACAGTCTTAATAGAGATGAAGATTTCGGAATAGTCTTCTTTCCCTGCCTTATTATCAGGAGAGCAACACTAAGGAAGAATCATAGAACCACCAAGGTTGGAAAAGACCTACAAGATCATCCAGTCCAACCATTCACCTATCACCAATAGCTCCCTCTAAACCATGTCCCTCAACACAACATCCCATTGTTCCTTGAACACCCCCAGGGTCGATGACTCCACCACCTCCCTGGGCAGCCCATTCCAGTGCCTGACCACCCTTTCTGAGAAGTAATATTTCCTAATGTCCAGCCTGAATCTCCCCTGCTGCAGCTTGAAACCATTCCCTCTAGTCCTATCACTAATGACACGAGAGAAGAGGCCGATTCCCAGCTCACCACAACCTCCCTTCAGGAAGTTATAGAGAGCAATAAGGTCTCCCCTGAGCCTCCTCTTCTCCAGGCTGAACATTCCCAGCTCCTTCAGCCTCTTCTCATATGGCCTGTGCTCCAGACCCCTCACCAGCTTTGTTGCCCTTCTTTGAACACGTTCCAGGGCCTCGAACTGAGGAAGAACTGGGAGCCAAGAGTAATAAGTATTTTTCAAGCATGGAGCTCCCACTCCTCTCAACAGAAATAATGGAGCGGAACTAAACCCAGAACTCTGAAAATCCACTCAAGTACATGTTGAGATACTATTAATGCTCTGTATTCAACATCTACTCCAAATTAAATATGTGAATTGTTGAATTTATCTGATTCGCCATCAGATGTACAATGTTTAAGAACTGAAAATAGCAAATGACAGTGTCTCTCCATAATTAACTGTACCCTGCTGAGAGTAATTTCAAACTAGCAGCAAGACACTGGAGACTGAAACTGATAGTTTTACCACCCTCCAAGTTAAATAACCATACAAAAAAAAAAAAAAAAATCATGTCCCTACTCCACACCAATGAAACCATTCATGCAATCTGTACTGATCTTACAACAGCACCTACACGTTCTTTATTTCCTTGAGAAAATATGTAGGAAAGAACAATTCTGAACAACTAGTTGAGTGAAAACTTTTTTTTCCCAACATGGTAGTACAGTAATCCTTCAGCAATATTTGTGTTATTTCAGCAGCTAGAAAGAACTCATAACTCAAAAATTCATCGTGGGTCCTTACATCCAACAGCCTCCCACTCTGCATTGACCAGATGAATATTTCAAAGGAATCCTGGGAGCCAGCTGACACAATCTCACCACTGGAGTCCACAGCCAAACAGGAGAACTGACTTGGTCGTGGAGAAGTAAAGGTACGGAAATTGCGGTACCTGTTGTAAACGTGAAAATAAACTGAAAAAAACATTTCAAATAGATCTAGAAGTACATTTTACACACTACGGTTTTTCTTCTTAAAGTAAAATGAATTCCTTTTCAGGTCTCTTAAACTATCTACAGAAAAAATTATTCTTTGCATAACATGAGATGCAATGCATCTCATTGGTATGATTGGTATCAATAGAATGACTCCAAGACTCAAAAAAAACATTACTAATTTCGTAGAAAAAAACAGCCCAAAACACTCAAACAGAAGAGCTTTCTTCTATAACACAGCTTACGTCCATTCTCTAGACAACACAGGTTTGCTTACACATCCAGTTTTGTACACAGTTGTACTGTAATGACTCAATCACTGTTAACTACGGCAAACATTCTGTTATATAGGTGCATACTTCCTATTGTAGAAGCAGAGAATGGCCTTACCAGATTTTCAGCTTCTCTGAACATAGCAATTAGGAATCTTGTCACTCTATTCAATTGCTGTGAAGAAAATTCTGGAGGAACTATCTAAGTTTGAATCAAAGGCTGAACTAATAAAAGCACTTACACCAATAAAGTGGTACTCATAGATTTGCAACTTATTCTTGAAACCACCAATCATCAGTTTGTTGCATTTTGGGTGGTGAAAAAAGACAACTAAAGGATACACAAAAGCTTTAGGAAAAGTTACCTGTGCAGATCAAAGGCCCGCACTGTTCCATCCAGGGAAGCACTCAAAATTACATAACCACTGGAAGTAAAAGTTACAGCGGTTACGCCGCTGCTATGGTCTGTAAAAGTGACAAAACAAAAACTGCTTGAAGTGTTCCACACTTTCACCTGCAAAAGAGATCAGAAAAGCCTTCCTGGAATCTCCACCATCAGTTCAGAAGGAATATGTAAGGAAGCAGAAGAGTAAAGAAAAGCTACCTCTAACATTCTTTAACAGCATAAGGAATTTGGAAAGAACTGTGCAAAAGAGGCAGAGCTAAAACTTGTCATTAGACCTCTAAAGGCAAATAAACACAGAAATTAAGTGGAGACAATACATTTTTGAAATAAAGTTAAAATTTCAAGGAAAACTCAATCAACATTTCAGACTCCTGAACTCTGACCCGCCAACTTCAAGCACCAAATTCAAAACCAACTGTGAGCCCTTTCAGTTGTAGCTTTTTGAAATGCTATTTCAAATTTCCCCCCCATACAAAAAAGTTAGAAGTTCAGCTACCTGCAGTTTGAGATTTATGGGGTTTGGTTCATTTTAAATATGAATGGTAGAAACTATGAAGTGGCAGGTCTTTTACCCCATCAAAACTTCTGATGGACAGAAGATGCTATCTTCACCACAATTAAGAACCAAGAGATTTTGGGATCACTTTACAAAACATTCTTTCTCCTCAAAAATACTTCTAACATTTCTTTAAAATTATCTGTCTACCTAGGCTTCCATCTCAATTCAAGTTATTTATGATTTTTTTTCTTTTAAATAGCAAACTTCTGCAATGGTACACTGCAGATAAAATCTGTTTAGAAACTGTATTTTTGTAAGTAATTTGAAATAAAGTCTGTATCAAAACTAATTATTAAAAGAGATTTCAATTTGGATGACTGAAATTCATTCATCTCAATATATCACGGAACCAGCATAGATAAATACAAATTAACATTTGATGAATTAGATCTTTTTTTGGTACTTGTGATGACTCTACGTACAAAAGCAAGAAAAAAAAAAAAGAGCTGCTAAGAAGCTTAAATGATATCATTTGCAGAGGATACCAACAGCAAATCAAAGCAGACATTGTGCAGACAAATCAAAACATCTAAGAAAACCAAGGACAAAAAAATATACGTATCAATTACAGTAACACAGCCTTCCACCTACAATGGAAATTCAAGGTGTTTACCACATTTTTACAACTTAAGTTCATAATTCAGTAATACTGTGTCACTCACTTTCCCATCCTCTCCTCCAGTTACTATGTACTGCCCATCTGGAGAATAAGCCAATGAAACCATGCTGTTGAAATGGCCCTGCTGCTTCAGCACGTAAGACTCACTCTGCCACTCCCACACCAGGAGCTGACCCAAACCTGTGAACACACAAGGACTGATTGGAATTATGAATCCAATGACGGAACCTGTTAACGCACACCAAAAAACACACACTTGCATCTAACAATCAAAGAATAAAAAAAGTTGATGCAAACAGGTTGTATTCTGTCTCCATATTAATTTTAATACAAGACATTTTCATTTCACAAGTTCAGGATTAATTTCCTTAACAACCAGGATCTGCTACCTGGCCTAATATCCTCAGTTCTACAGCAGTGCTGTTAACAGTTTTTGTAACAAATGGATGGATGTTGATAAACAGCCAACAATCAGAAATATGCTAGGAAAGAACTCTATTTTCCTGTTTATGTCAATTCATTTGTTACTTTTGCAATTTCATCTTCAAGATACTGTAGTCATCTGACTGGCAATTGACCTTATTAACTGGTCACTGCAATGAATAACCAAGGTAGCTTGAGGCTTTCCAATCCTCCACTTCTCAACATCAAGGGCTGTGAAGGAGGTGGCAACTTCCTACCTTTTAATTTTTTGATTAGATGAACTGGAAAGAAAAGCAGGGCTCCATGAATATATAAACTTAGTCACCATGCTGACCATTACAGACTGGGTGGAAACACGTATGAACATTCAGCTTACTTTGTGTAACGCCATGTGTCAGAAGAAGTGGCTATGAATGAGAGACTAAAGCCCAAAAAAAAGAGCATACTATGAACTACATTACTAATGAAGAGTTGTAATTCAAAGGATACAGGTTTCATTTGTTTTTATTCCAGTTCCGTGAATCACAAGAACTCTTGTGAGTACAAACTGATTAGGGACACATATAGACACTACGGAGATGAGTCTGTACATTATTAACAACATTTCAACATCTGGAATCAGGAAGGGCAGGAGGAATTTGGATTTGTTTGCCATAGGATTCCTCATTTTTCCATGAATTCAGATCAAACAGTTCACAAACCTGAACATCCAAAAGCAATCCAGTCACCAGTAGAGTTGACAGAAATAGAAGCGATCCGTTGGTCTGAAATACTAAAGAAAGAAAAGTACCCAATAAACAAACTTGCATTTTCAAGCCTTGTATGACAAAACTGGGAACTTCTGAGAAACTGGAGTTTATTTCCTCTTTTCAAGCAAGAATAAGAATACTGTAACATCAAAAGCAGCATTCAAACCTTCCTTAACTATACTCAGGAACATCAAACAGATACTGGTTTATTCACAATGAAGACAAAAGCATCCATATCCCAAACAAAGACACACTTGTCAGTAACAGAGCAGAACTTCCCAAATTCATGAAAACAAAATACCCTTGATTCTTTTGGCTTGTACAAAGAAATTATGCATTCTTTAGCTAGGCTCATACAGCAACAGAAAAAAGAATGTGTTCTTCTACAACCTAGGTACAATTTGTAGGTTATTTTCAATACACTGATATTTTTTATTTTCTTTTTCTATTAGCTTTACTTGCTTCAAAGAAACTGACAACAGAAAATCCAAAACACTGTAGGAATATATGGCCAACAACTACTATTCAGGAGTTCCTCATTCAGACCTCACTTTTCTGTAATGAAGTATATAATAGAATTGTTTAGTATTTATTATCATAGTATCATTTAGACTGGAAATGAACTTTAATAAAAACCAAAACTATCAATTCTAAACACTAAAGCACACGCCTAAGCGCAATGTCCACACATCTGATTACTTCCAGGGATGGAAACTCCACCACATTCCTGAGCAGCTCATTCCAATGCCTAACCATTTTTCTGTGAAGAAATTCTTCCTGATATCCAATTTCAATCTCCCATGGAACAATTTGAGGCCACCTCCTCACATCCTACCACTTGTCACCTAAGAGACCAACTTCTTCCTTACCACAGCCACCTTTCAGGTGGTTGTAGAGACTAATAAGGTTCCTCTCAGCCTCTATTTCTCTAGACTAAACACTCCCAGTTCCTCCAGCCACTCCTCAAACTTCATCTTCTAGTCCCTTTACCAGATTTGCTGCTTTTCTTTGAACATTTTTCAGCAATTCAGTATCCTTCTTCTAGTGAGGGGCCCAAAACTGAACATAAGTTTACCTATGATTCTGCCTTTCCAGAAATTACAACACTAAATCTATGCTCCTGTGTAAGACTTTTGTAGTCCAATACTAATCCGTCACTAGTAAATATGGTGTCTTCTCAAGCAAAGAAACAAACCAAAACAAAGAAGCAACAGCCCCCACACCCAAATCAAACAACCATTAACGCCTATCTCACCTCAAGGAATGTATCAGATTGAAATCCGGAAGCTCATGGAGGTGAAAGATTCCAGAAGCAAAACCAGTGACCAACAGGTGTGTTTTCTTGTGATAAGCTGCAGATGTTAGGTTATTAAAATCTCCTTCTTTATTGAAAAAATACCTGGGCATCAAAGAAATAAGAGAAACAAACAAAGTAAAAGAATACTCTCATAGCTCCAATTCCATATAGGTCGTCTATTTCAATAGTATCCTATGACAGACCTCAAAAGCACTGGAAAAAAATTCCGGAAATTTATTATACGTATACTCCCCATAGTTCATGAAAACCTCTCTTCTCTTCCTGAATGTTTATAGCTGCTCATGTAGTCTTACTATCAGAAGTGACACCTGACCACAAGCAACAAAAGGGACTAAACTTAAGCTCAGAGGAATTGCACTGTGCATTTACCTCCGATCACCACAGGCGGTTTTCACGAATTCACTGGTTATCCTACTACGTGTGAGCCTCCTACTGAGTCAATCATTGTGAATACTACATGTCTAGTGAAGAAGGTTTTTCTCCATTTCTTTGCAGGTATAACTCCTACTGGAACTAAAAATATAAGCGCCTCATGATGGTGCTGAACACTATTCAACAGTTATATATTCCAAATTCCTTTGTTGCCTGGAAATGATGCTCCACAGAGGCCAGGTTCAACGATCTGGGGTAGGGCACTTTCCATACACTTCCTTTACAATCAGAAAAACTGGGAAGAGAAGCCTGATGTCCAGCACTCCTAGTTATCCCTTCTGGAATCCCATTTCTCCCTCGCTTACAGACTAGCTTCCTTATAAACACTGTGCTCCTTTCAGCAAAGCTAAACACAACAACTATTTTAAGACCAGATTGCTGTATGTAAAATATACCTCATTTGATATGGAGAGACAGGGAGATAGTTCAGAAAGGCATCTCCAAGTAGCAGAACAAAGAGGTTGATGAGCTATCTTTACCTAACATTGCTATCACATCACCTCTTCAAGTCAGCCAATCTTGCAATACCTCACAGCCTCTAAAATTAACTAAAGGACACTGTACTGACAATCTCATGTTGACTTATTATTCTGAATGTGAAGGTACCACCTTTTCATACAGTCGAGGCGAGACAAACAAGTGTTGTACTGAAAACTATTTACTTTGGGATTTATAATAAATTTCTAAACCTTGGGCAGTTATACATTACTCTGAGTAATAAAATGGTGAAAAAAGCCCAACATAGTAAACTTCCACAAAAACTCTGCCTTTGGATAAAAGAAAATCACTTACTTAGCCACACGTGTATATTTAACCTTCTCTCTCATCTCCTGCTCATTTGGATTGGCTTTTCCATGAATTTCTTCACCCTTGGGTTCTTCAAGAAATCCATCATCATCTTTTACTCTCTTCTTTTGCCTAGCTTCTTTAGGAGGCATGGGCTTCAGACCATCAAGCTCTGTATCACACTGCCACACACAGAGAGCTCCGTCCCGGCTAACTGTGTACAGCTACAACAGAAACAAAAACATGATTATCATGTAACAGACCTCTTTGAAAGCTCCTGCCCTGTTTTAATTACTACACAACTGCAGAAGGGATAGGGAATCTACACTCTAACATTGGGATTGTATTTTAGTTAGGCAATTTTATTACTAGTTGGAATTACAGCCAATTAACCCTTTCATAATTAAAGCTGTAACTTCTTTTTTTTTGGGGGGGGCTTTAAATCACTCTCATTTTAACATCTACCTCTTGTAACACTCAAATTTTAGACTCATGATCACTGAAGATGAGTTGAGATTCTGAGATAGCAACACAGCCACATCCTTTTCTAAAGATAAGACTGTACTTCAGCTACTTTCACATAAAAATTCAGAAATGTAGTATCATTGTATACATACATCGAGACTGTTCTCTTCAAAAAAGCAGGCTACTATTACATCCTTATGCCCACCAAGTGAGTAATATATCAAGTTCGCCCATCGCTCTGCTCCAAACACCCACGTAGACATGTCCTTGCTTCCAACTGCAAAACACCTTAAAAAAAAAAAAAAAAAAAAAAAAAAAAGGCAATTTGAGTTAGAACACTGGCTTTCAAGACCATCACTGGCTGTAGAACATTCTGCATAGGAAGACAAGTCAGCACTTTAACAGTAATTTTACACGTGATATTTGTAAACTGAAATTAGTACTCTTGCAAATATACATGGGATTATATACACTCAAAGGGTCAGCCATGTTCACACTTGAAATATGTGTCTTTTACGAATGACTGGACAATTTCAAGCAAGAATGCACTACTGGTCCCTAACACATGCTTATTTCGTACCTTCTAGTCTGCCTAGCTACAGTATTTACATACTATATACACCATACATATAGTATGTATGTGAGACATATAATAGAGTATTTCATTGAAGTGTGATCCAAATTTTTAAGCTAGAATCACTTTACAGCAAAGAAAATACATGCATACATGCAAATAATGTTAACGAAGTGAGCAGGTAGACAGTGTTTCAGTTTAACAACTCACTTGGAATCATCAGTCCAGTCAATACAAGTTGTTTCATCATATGGACCATAGTAAGTTTTGTCCAGAACAAACGCATTGAATTCTCGTTTCTTCCCAGGAGCATGGTACATAAGAGCAACATTGTCTTTTGTAATCACAAACCTCCTGTCATAAAGGAAAAAAAGCAGAATTGCAGGCAAAGCTGTTAGAGTAAGCTATTTTTCACTATGAACTGCAATAAAACAGAACAGCGTAACGTTAAAAAGATTTCTGTGTTACAGAAGTGAAAAATACAAAATACTTCAGAATCAAAGCCAAAAACTTATTTGCAGGTAGCTACTATCCCTCATCTTCAAGAATGCAGGAACTAAGCAACAGAAAACCTTTGGAAAAAAATCAATTAAGTTGAATAATGAAGCATTTATTCACTAATTCTTGTAAAGGAAGGTAAAGTACAAACATCCAAAATCAGATATTCTATTTCAACCTCTCTTCTTCTCCATACATTAGCATTTCAGTTACACACATCCTTTACAGTTGCCCCACAGCTGGTGTAATTCCTTAATACAGAACTGCGATTCCAACTTCCAAGCAAAAAATTCATTTACAATCATCTCAAGTCACTTTAACTGAGAAATACTGCCAAAAAGGAAGTCTGCACCTCCTCCTGATGCTCCTCACAATCTCGTATCACTACACTTTGGATTAGTGACCATGGACTTGAAGTATAAGGGACATGAAAAGAAGCACTCAATTCAAAGAATTGTTCCTTTCAGTAACACAGTTGTCTAAACTAAACCAAGCCAGCAGCTAAACTGCTCCACTACTGACAGTCCCCCACATTTTTCCACTCTCCTTATAACATGGAAGAACGGTTAAGATTCATAGCAAGTGTTCTGTGACATCCACCTTCCCAGACTGTTGTCAAGCTTTACTTTTCCTTTTATTTTTTCCTCTCAACTTTACTGATGAAGCAGCCCTGGTCCAGCCCAAAATTTGTAAACAAAATTCCCTGGTTGGTCAGAATGTTTTTAATAATTACAACCAGTTTATGAGGTCATTTCTCGCCTTTTGCTCTAAAGCACACACATTTCACTTACTTGCCATCAGGGGAAAAGGAGACACTGTGCACTGGCTTGTGGAAATGAAACTGATGTATCACAGATTTACCGATCAAACTGACGAGTAAGGCAGCTCCCTCTGTGAGGGAGAATAAGAAAATTATTCAGTGTCCACAAAAAACCATAACCCTAGAAAGCTTAGCTTTCCCCTGTTAAAATAATAATTAAGTACCTCCTCAGAAACTTCTTAAGATAGCATGCTTAATGATGTAAGTACAAAAAAAGCAATCAAAGTTACCAGTTGCTTTTTAAAAAAACCCTCCCCAGAAAATCCGAATTAATTGTTAAAGCAAAGCACTTCTGATCTGTTCTAAGGTTGAACACCTGCTTTCATACAGTGCTTATGCTTCATTCCTTTATAAAGCAAATACGGTATTTGGGCAAGTACCTTCATCAATAAGGATGGCAAGGCTTCCATCTGGAGAGAGCCCCACACACACAATGTTGTGCCGTGTGGCCAGTGGGAATGTTTCACATTTATTACTGCAAGAAGATGACAAAACAGTAAATTGAGTGCAAGAACACAGAAATGACTGCTACCTCTAGCATCAATGAAATACAGCCTGATGCCTGGAATCACAGAACAGTTTGGATAGGTAGGGCCCTAAGGATTATTCAGCCCCAACCCCTGCTGTGGGCAGGGCTGCCCACCCATCGACTCAGGCTGCCCAGGACCCCACCCAACCTGGCCTTGTGCGCCTCCAGGGATGGGGCACCACAGCTTCTTTGGGCAGCTCTGCCAGCACCTCACTGCCCTCGGTGAAAAATTTCCCCCTGACATCATAAACCTCTTCTATTTTTCACTTAAAATCATTCCCTCTTATCCTATCACTATCAGTTCATGTAATATGTTGATTTCCTCCTGCTTATAGGCTCCTTTCAAGTACTGGAAGGCCGCAATGAGGTCTCCTCAGAGCCCTCTCCAGGCAGCTCAAGCCCAGCTCCCTCAGCCAGTCTCCACAGGAGAAGCGCTCCACCTTTGTTATCATCTTCGTGTCCTCCTCTGGACCCTCTCCAGCAGCACCCCACCCTTCTTGTGCTGGTGGTCCCGGGCCTGGACACTGCACTCTAGATGGGGCCTGGTGAGGGCAGCGCAGGGGGGGACAATGCCCTCCCCTTCCATGCTGGCCACCTCTCGGGATGCAGCCACGGACGCCGCTGGCCTTCCGGGCTGCAAGCGCACACTGCTGGCTCACGCCTGTTTCATGCACACGCTGTGCCGGAGGGCCGGGCCGCAACCTCGCACGCTTTCCCCAGGGGTAGAGGCGCGACTGCCGGGTTTCGCTCACTTCTTCAGATCGAAGAGAGAGATCCTGTTCCCGACGGGGCTAATGAGGCAGCTGCCATCGCGGGTGAAGCTGAGGTTCCCGCGGCGGTACACGGTGCCCAAAAGGCCGGAGAACTGTGAGGAGATGAGGGGGGTGGTTAGAGGGGAAGAGGAGAGGCGGGGGCCGCCGAGTGGCACTCACTCACTCACCCGGTAGGCGAACTTCATGGCGGCATGCAGACCGCGTGGACCGTACGCCGCCGGCGCGCCCAACTACGCAGCAGGGGAGCACTGCGCATGCGCCGGGGAGGAGACAGCTGCGCGCCGGGGGCGGGAATCGGTGACTGAGGAGCCTCCACCCCGCCTCTACACCTCCGTATATATGGGTTCAGCTTTGCCGTTTTTATCGGGGCTCGCCCTAGGAGCGCCGTAGAGGCTGGCAGACCTAAACCGAGCTGGGGTCGGGGAACCCATGAGAACTGTGTGGGTCGGGAGGCCCGGCCTGTCACAGGGGACCTGCAGCAGGACACAAAGACGCTGCCCCTCCCTATAGCCTCACACGTTACCTACACCTAAACAACGGGCTGTCTTTCTGAAGGAAAGCAGCTTGGGCTAGAAGGGAAACGGAAGTCATGGCTTCTTAAAACAAAAAGTCACAGCAGTAGAGAACTTGGATTTCTTTTTAAAACATGTATATTTAGAACTGTAACGCTTACAATTTCATTAAACAATCTTAGTACAATGTGTTTAATCTAACAGTATATTACAGAACGATGTGAAAAATGATTTAATAGCAAACCATGAAAATGGAATCAATTAGAATACCTGCAGTGTCAAAGTCACAAACTCATTACCTTTTCCAGTCAAAGAATCCCAGCAGCCATTCACTCACACTAAATGATGCTTTGGGTTTTATCCAGAACAAAATGGTATGATTTCCACAGAGAAAGGGCATTCCTTCACAGAAAGAAGATGCGTAACAGTAACGTTTTCCGCTAGCAGGTCTACTTTTTACATCTATTTAGACATCGCTTAAAAAATAAAATAAAAATGTAAGGTATTTTTCCACCCTTTAACTGCAATTCATTTTGGAAAGAGGGTTTTTTCCCTTCCCCTTTGTAATTCAGCAAAACCTGAGTTTAGAAAAAGGAAAACAACAAAAAAAAGAATGATTTGCCTAAGGAACAGTTCCTCTTTTTTTTTCCCCCCCCCTAATATGTTTAGCTTTACTGACAAATATCTGATATGGGATAGTTTTCCTCTGTGGAGTCTGTTCACAATGCACCATTATAGAACTGCAAGTAGAAAAGGTCATTCTCACATTAAATGCACAAGTTTCAATACCAGAAGCAGGACATCAGGAGTTGTAATTTTTCCAGTCACAGGTGAATTTGCAACATTCACAAAAATTACACTTTCTCTTTTAAACACTTTTTTGTATTTACATTTCAAGATATAAATAATGAAACTCTTTAAGTTACATGTCTTAACTTTGCTTCACAATATACTACATCTGCAAGCTTTCCTATATCAAACCAACCCCTTTCTTCCCCTGTGAATGCGGAAGTCTGGCCTCTAATCAGTAATAATTACACTAAGCCTTTGTGATGAAAGGTTGACTGTTCAAGTATTATCTCATACTGAAATTTTTGCCCCAATTTTAAAACCGGAGCAGAAAACCAAGCCACTTAGAAATGCTAATAAAAGAAATGAATCTGGGAACTCAATAAGCCAAATAATTTATTATTAAATTCTATCAGTATCTTTCTTTGGTAAGAACTATGCAAGAGGATGTCCCACCCATCCCACCCCCCCAAAAAAATAAAACCATATAATATGTGACATCACAGTGTATACTCTGTGAAGGAGAAAGCCTCAAAAAAAATTAAGGAATTTTGTTCAGTTAAGATTGTTTATAGCAGTAGTGCTTCCATGCATTTAAGTATGCAAACGATGGAAGTTTAATATAAGATCACAATGACAGGAATTAACAGTGCTAAAAGAAAAAAAAAACAACAAAAAACAGGAAAGCAACTATTAAGTCAATGAACAAGTTGTTGTATGCTTTGCTGTACTTGTGGCACGTGTGGAAAAACCTGTAAATTACATAAAAATCCAAGATTTGGATGGATAATCATGTCATCCAAATCTTAACTCTAAAATATGCAGGAAGCGTTAAACTGAGCTATCAGCTGCCAGACAAAAATAAAAAAGTGGTCCAAATATTTGGGTTTTTTTTTGTTTTCATTGCTCTGTGTTGAGATGCAGAATGTGACTGAAGGGAGAAAACCCAATAGCTCACACAAAACATATTAAAGTGGCAATATAAACTAGCTGACACAAGCTTCACTGTACATTTAAATTGATACAATTGTCTGGTGCTTCCATGGCCAGTAAATGTTGAGTGCCATAGGTTTCCTTAGCGTTAAAATGTTGCAACAAAGACTAATCAGGTCATAATCCTTTAAAGTGCTTTCATATCCAGTTTCTAATGTTTTTTTGTTTGTTTGTTTGTCTGTTTTTCCTTGTTCTTATACCGAGTTGTCACGTGATATTGACTTCGAGAACATGGTCGTCCTTGCTGGGAATGACAAGTATTTGCATACCCGTGCTGCAGTTGAAGACCTGACCAGATGAAAAGGATTGCAGACGGGGCATTGGCAAACCTTTGTGTTCCCCACTAGCTGCAGAATGCAAGCTACCTCTGCTCCTTATGCTGCTGCTGTCAGCTTGATCATCCACATTCTTGTCCACAGATAGGTTATCATTTTCAATCCAGCTATCTGTTCAAAACAAAAACCCACAGTTTCATTCTACGAAGTGATTAAGTAACTCAAAATTATTTCAGAACTCAGACACGCAGTCAACTTACCACACGTTAACAGTTACTGAACATCTCTGCTGAGGTAGCAGTCTGCACAAGTTTGGCAAGCAGCAGATTCAACGGTGTGAATTATATTGGTTCATGTGGAAAATTTGAGTAGTGTTACCTCACATTTGTCATAAACTAGAAGACTGCACACCAGCAGTTCCTGGTGTGCTTCTGATAAATGGTAAGTTGCTTGCACAAGTGAATTCTCACTAGAGCTCTGGAGCTACTCAACAGTACAAATAAAAACCTCAAGGTCACTAGTAATTTAAGCCTTGCTGTGGTTTATATGCTACAAGTTCTCAGTACTTCTACTTCCAGTTGGTCCTTACAAAAACTGGGTTTTCAAAACTAACAGATGTGAGAGGTGTGCAGTTAAGGGACAATCTTCTAATCCTGAGGTTTCATTATCAAATCAATTCTCACTTAATTTTTAATCAAGTGATAACTAATCTGCATAGGAATCTTTAAAGGAAGTAAGAAAAGAAGTAAAAAAAAGAATGTGTTCATTATTTCCCCTCACATGTTAAGATTGCAACCTGAAACCAAACTTCCCGCTAGAGCAGCACCTTAAATGTTTCAAATTAGAACTGTAAAAGATAAGTATGAAAAACATCTAAGGGTACTTGGTCAATACACTTCCTTGCCTTGCTTTTCTGTTTACTCAAGAACATGGAAGGAGCAGAACCATTTCTCTAAGAAGCCATGTATTCAAGATAGCTTTACCAGCATCAAGTTGCATGGAGTGAGCAGAATGATGAGGGAGGTATTTAAATAATCTGACATCAGGAAAGGGTAGATATCCAGCAAACAATGGCATCACTTCCATGTGGACTTTGTGAGTTGCTTGAGCTGCTACAGGCATAGATATCACTCCAGAACTTTTTCCGCAGACTGCCCAGTTACTGCTGTTGTCAACAACTGCAAAAACAAAGAGAAGACACTACAAAAATCTTACTTGGGAAAAAATGTAGACTTCCAGTATAGTTTTAGAGCGCTTTAAAAAAAAAAAAAATAAATAAAAATATCAGTATTTTTGCAGTATCTAAAAACTCACAGGATTTTCTGTGTGAAGTTGGCTGGGGCCCTGGGCAATCTGATGTAGTGGGTTGCACTAGTGGGTTGGAACTGGATGGCTTTAAAGTCCCTTCCGAGCCAAGTCACTCTGTAATTCTAGAAGAGCTGTGCAAAGTAAGAAAACAGCCCTACACCAAAGGGACCGTAGCCTCAAACAAGCATTCAACCAGCCTGAGTCGCACTTACACTTGAAGACAAGTTAATGAATAAAAAAAAGTACTCGTAAAATACTCTTAATGTCCCATTTTTTGCTGGGATAGAGTTAATTTTATTCGTAGTAGCTCATATGGTACTCGTTGTGGATTTGCTATGCATTGGTAACACACTGATGTTTTAGCTGTTGTAGAGCAGTGCTTGCACAGAATCAAGGACTTTTCTGCCTCTCATGCTGCCCTGTCACCAAAGAGGCCAGCAGCACACAAGGAGCTAAGAGGGGACAAAGCCGGGGCAACTGGCCCCAAATGAACAAAGGGATGCTCCATACCACACGGTGTCCTGCTCAGCAACAAAAGCTAGGGGAAGAGGGAGGTGGGGAACATCTGGAGTAACACTGCTTATATTCCCAAGTAACCATTATACATGACGATGACGTGTTTTCCTGGAAGCAGATGAACTTATGTGTGCGGACAGCAAGTAATGAACAAATTCCTTATCTATCTTTGCTTGTGCATGCGCCTTATACTTTAGTTGTTCTACTTTAACTGTTAAACCGTCTTTATCTTGACCCATGAGTTTTCTCAGTTTTATCTTTCTGGTTCTCTCCCTGAGCCTGCTGAGTAGAAGTGAGAGACCAGCTCTGTGGTACTTAGCTGCCTGCCAGGGTTAAATCACAACTCTCACCCTTAATGAAATGAAAACTACTTCACTGGGAAGTCATAATCGCAATAGAAGAACGTATTTCAAAGGAAGTCTGACAGGTGACATTATTGACACTAAAATACTGGGGAACTGTGTCAGTATGAGTAAATATTATTTGATCGGTATGAGTTAGTATGAGAAAAATATTATTACCTTCATACATAAGTTTTGTTGTGCAATATCCATCTGATTCTGTTAACGCTTCATCTCTGTCAACCTCTGAGAGGTCAACGAGACGGGTGATGGACACCTCTAAGGAGCATAGTGAGCCTGTTTTACAATACTCTGTCCCCAGTGGTGGAAAAATTTCAGTTTTCACATGGTACAATGTCTGTAAGGAAGAAAAAGAATACTGTAATTAAGAAAAATAAGAAGGGGGGTGGGGGGCATTTAGTTCCGTTTAAACAACACTTGACAACTGATATATTATAAACTCATGTTTGTGCTTAACACTCATGTCTTAATAATTTTTTAATGCAAGATTCAGTTAAGTAACATTCTCTTCATCTTATTGCTAAAATTAAACCAAATTTGATTTCAGTTGTTTTTGATACCAGCAAGCTTTTAACTCCTCAGCCTATCAATACTTTTAAATGGATATCTGCCTTACTATAACTGAAAAAACTTTTATTAGCTTCCTGACTCCTCTCTTCCCAGACATGTCACAAAAATTCTGAGAACTTAATTACCACTCATACCATCATGGTCCCCAGAATAAAGGTGTTCATATTAGCAAAGAACAGATTTAATTACTACAAAGTTAAACTTTCTACTCCCCCCAAAGAAAAAGAATTGTCAGCATTGAAAACATTTAGCTCCCTTTAAAAAAAATGTATATGTAAGGATGCTGATAAAAGTGCCAAAAATACTAGTTACATGCTGGTAGACAAAAAGATATCTTGCTGCTCAGCGCCACTTTGTAATAAGCAGCGAGAAAACACAGCAACACTGAAAATAGGCAAAAGGATTTAACCCAATGAAATATTTCTCATGCTGCTACTTTTACCCAAGCATCAAAAAAGGCTAACGTAACTGAATTTAGAGATGAGATTTTGTAATGTTGATAAAATCCCTTTAATGGGAAGTCATACCTAGCTGATCAAAGACGTTTGCCCATAAGGGGAAAGAAGAAACACTTACGATAATGGCCTGGCAAATCCTAAATATTTCATTAGAGGAGCTCATCGATACAAAAGCACTACAAAAAACAATTCAAATGCTTACAATAGCAAAGATGGCACAGTTTGCTTTGGAAAGGGCTGCCTGTAGTCACAGAAAAAAAGCAGCTCAGTGAGTAATCTACAGACATTCTCCACGGCACGAGCCCAAAGAGGCAAAAACACAGAGCAAAACCAAAACAAGAAACAAAAGTCAAGTTCAAGGAAACTCACACAAGTGTTCTTCTCCTCCCATCCTATTCTGAGGTAAGCATGTAATTCACCTCTTCTTCAGTTCTACAGTTCAGCACAGAATACTCAGCCTTCCAATGATTTTAAGTTTCCTTACATAAAGAGAATTTCTAAAATATATTCCTTGACTTCCCCTTAGTGTGCCGTATATTAAGAAATCATTCAGTTAATACATACTGTACTTGAGAATACTTACAAAAAAATTTTCCACTTGGAACTCATAAGTGAACGGCTTCAGGGTAAGAGACTGTTTTTCAGAGGTAGCTGGACAAAAGCTGACTGAAAACAGGCACTGCAAGGAGAGAGGAAGCTCTTTCGTCCACTTCAATTCCCACACAAAGAATATTGATTGCTTACTATATATGACCTGAAAGAGAAATTGTTTAGAGCATTAGTTTTCCTTCTTCCTCTGGAGAAATGGAAATGCACATCCTCTTACATATATTCGTACACTCTGGTATCAGCTTAAAATAACAAGGTTATAAGTGAATGGACAAGTTTGAAAATTTACCTAATCATCTCCACATCTTTCAGAATTTCATCTAACATCAGCAGTGTCTTCTAAAGCATCTTTAAGAGTCAAGTTACTCAGAAGATCACAAAGATGTAACAACATCAATTATCAGCACTCCTACAAACGTTACGTACAGAAGTGCTAATAGTATTACTAGCGGGAAATTTCATCTAACCGTCCTGTCAACAGGCTCACAAAACACCAAGAGAGTCATTTTACCTGTTGAGATTCAGGGTTCAGAGGTACCAGCTGCAGATCTGTACAGTCAGCAGTAGTTTTTAGGTTATTGTCTGAAAGCTGAAAGCAAAGTTCTGACAAATTCTGTATGCAGACTTGCACATACTTCCTGAAAAACATGAAGTTTGTTGAATTTTCTAGCAAATTTCCATTTTTACACTTACAGAATGCAGAGTCCACAAATTTGCTCTAAACTGCACAGCTCGTGCAAAAAATATAAAAGCAGGTGTATTCCTTTCTATCTTTTCTCAATACTTATTAATCTGTAGAAACATGGATGTAAAACACACTCTTTCATATAAAACAGAATAATTGCATAGAAAGTGATCAGTTTGGCTTATTTTATATATTTTACATGGGCTTGTTTAGCTTGGAAAAGAGAAGGCTCTGGGAAGACCTCATTGCAGCCTTCCAATACTTGAAGGGAGCGTATAAACAGGAGGTGGAACAGCTGTTTATGAGAGTGGACAGTGATAGGACAAGGGGGAATGGTTTTAAACTAAGACAGGGGAGGTTCAGGCTAGATGTCAGGAGGAAGTGTTTCACTCAGAGGGTGGTGACACACTGGAACAGGTTGCCCAAGGAGGTTGCGGATGCCCCATCCCTGGAGGCATTCAAGGCCAGGCTGGATGTGGCTCTGGGCAGCCCAGTCTGGTGGCTGGCGACCCTGCACATAGCAGGGGGGTTGAAACTGGATGATCATTGTGGTCCTTTTCAACCCAGGCTATTCTGTGATTCTATGATTTTGTGGTAATGTTTCCAGAAAAGTTGAAAATGTGCTTATTTTGTTGTTAAGAAAGTATACTGGAGAAAATATGCAAACTTTCAGCAGGAAACTGTGCAGGACAGCAGAAGCCAAATTTAAAAAATAATAATAATTAAAAAGTCAGCTATAGGCAATGCTTATGAAACTCCAAATCCCTATTTTCCTAGAAGAAAGAAATAAGAAATGCTTAATGAGTACTTTACCGTTTGCCAGCTGACAATAAGGAATGCTTGGCATTAAAAGGTATGCAGAATGTTAATGCAATAATAGTGGAATAAATCGACCAAGGACAATCAATGGTTACCTAAAAGAGAAAGAGAACAAAGTTCTTGCTCATAACAGGCTTTGCTTTAAAGTCTTTACTTTTCTCATAATCTCCAAACAAACCTTTGCTCAGTGTCTATGTCTAATGTATCCAGATAAAAAAGAAAACAAAACAGTATGTCAGAAGTTAACATAAAAAAAAACCATCAGCGTTTTGTTTATTTCTGAGCAAGGTATGAAATCCTGAAGAAGCTTTTCCCACGGGTAACTCATATATCCAATTCTGAACACCAGAAATAAAGAAAGGTAAATAGTGGAAAAAGGAAAAAGAAGGACAGTGTCACTATCGACAGCAGCTTAACATAATAATCTGATAAGAGGTCGATATTAAATACATTGCTATAAGAATTATTACTGAAATATCTTCGTAATACCTTATTAAATACAAGCTTAAAATATATTGCCTGTTCATGCTAACTTTAAGCAGCACACTTAACTAACACATTACTCTTGCGCATACATTTAACATTATTTTTTGGTATGTGTGCGGAGAGGAGAGGAATTGATATAAATAAATAAAAAATAATTTGTCACATCCCATTTTAGCAATGCTAATCTAAACCTATTCCTTTTAACCATAACATTCACATACAAGGATACACGCTTTGCAAATAGAAGAACTACCTTTCCCATTAATCAAAAAAGAAGGATTCAAAGACAACCATGCTACCTTTCACTAAGACACAAGTATCCTTCATCCTATAAAAACTGAGCATCAGAACACGAATACTCGAGTACGAGCAAGAGGAACACGTGACAACATGAAAGACAATGTAGATTTCTGCTTATGTATTCATTACATTGATACTGTTTATTAAGATTTTTGCATTTACATCTTTAAGGGAAAGTTAGCTCAACACAAGCAGTTTTTCCCACCACTACCCCCATGCAATATTCTGTGAAGTCCATGTTCCTGCAATCAAACAGATTTCATAACAAAAATATTAAATGTCATCTTACTTTCTGATCAACAGTAGCCATACAGTTGTCCAGTTTTTGTCTTTCTTTGTTTTTTCTCTGAACTTCTTTACTTGTAGTATTTTCTCTCTCCTCTGCAGATTGCGTGGCTGATGGTAAATACATGACTTCTAGCTCAAATTCAATCACGTGATATGCAGGAGCCACTGGCAAATTGATGCTTGTAATCTTTTCAGAAGACTGAATTCTTAGTGATGATTCCGAGATCTTTTCTGTGGTTGTGCAGAAAGGGGAAAAGTTATTTGAAAACATTTATCCCTTCATAGCTTTTATTCCTGTAATTAAGTACAGAAATGAGTCTATAAACCTGTTGTAGAAAATATATGGTAACAAAACCATCTTCTAGCAAGACTTTCATATTTTCAGAAACAAAAATGAGAAATACCAATGCTCTATCCTTCTCAAATTCTAGAAAGGTAACCACCACATTTAGTGCAGCACTTCCTTTCAGCGTTCAAGGAAAAACAAGAGGACAACTTGGTAACAGACTTCAAATTAGATAGAGTTAATTCGCACACTGAATTCTTCACAACATCCTTCACCTCCTTATTCTTTATTTCAAAAAACCTTAACATTTACTGAAAACACATAAATAAATATTCTTATTCAGAGGCTGGAGAGCAGCCCTACAGAAAGGGTGTTCTAGTTGACAGCAAGTTGTATCTGAACCAGCAGCATGCCCTGGAAGCACAAAGGGTCAACTGTACCCAGGTAGGCACCAGGCTCAGCACTGTTGCAGGGTGAGGGAAAGGGCTGTCCCCTCTGCTCTGCACTGTGCAGCCTCACCTCCGGCACTGGGTGCAGGTTTGGGTGCTGTGATGTAAGAAGGACACAAAGCTGTTAGAGAGCATCCAAAGAAGGGCTATAAAGATGGAGAAGGGTCTGAGGGCAAGGTGCGTGAAGAGCAGCTGAGGCCCCTCAGTGTGCTCAGCCCAGAGCAGAGGAGCTGAGGGGAGGCCTGATGGCGGCTGCAGCTCCTCACAGGGAGCGGAGGGGCAGCGCTGAGCTCTGCTCTCTGTGACAGCGACAGGGCCCGAGGGAACGGCATGGAGCTGTGCCAGGGGAGGGGCAGCTGGGGGTGAGGGAAGGGGTCTGCACCAGAGGGCAGTGGGCATGGAACGGGCTGCACAGGGCTGTGGGCATGGCCCCCAGTGCCGGAGTTCAGGAAACGTTTGGACAGTGCTCTCAGACATAGGGTTTGGAATTTGGGTGGCTCAGTGTGGAGCCAGGACAGTTAGCACTGATGATCCCTGTGGGTCCCCTTGCAGCTCAAGATATTCTGTGATTAACCACAGAACTTTAATACGTATGGTACGTATCTGTATAATCTATTTCAATCTCAGTTGTACTACGTCCATTAATACTGTTCTCATTTATGTAAAACTTGAGTGTATTTGAGCAGCTAAAGATACATGAAAGCACCCATACTCAAAAAAGGAAAATAAACCCTTTGGCCTCATGTTTAAATGCAACACTGGGTAAAGAGCACTAAATAAAAATGTACTTAGACTACTTGACAACACAACTGTATTGCCTAGTTATGACACACTCTGCATAGTAATAGAAAGTCACCACCACACATTTGGAAATCACAAATCCAGCAGCTATTTCTCCAGATCTACGGAATTTCATCCATGTAAGTAAAAGCTGTCCAGCTATATTTACTGAAAAGTTCATAGTACTACTCCGAAGGTGAAAGTTTAAGACCCCTCTACACTGAAGTACTCAGTTACAGTTCCCTATAATTGTTCTCAATAACAACTACTGAAAAAGTGTAATTGTCTTAATGAATTTTACTTCAGGATTACTGAACTTTCTGCTATCTACAGATTATTTTACTTTAATTGCTTACCCCTGGTGTTGGAATAGATCACTGCCTTGCTCTCTGGATTGTACAGAATAGGCATGGCATCAGCATTACTGAGCTGCAAAGTATCTCCACTCTTCATGCTGTAATGACCTGTAGTCACTGTGAATTTCACCTTCTGTGGAATGCCAGCCAAAAGGCTATCTGAAGAAGAAAGCAGAAATTGTCAACTGATTCCAGTACTCATTAGTTAATGGCTACAATGCACTGCTAAAGTTTGTTACCAATTCCTCCAGGCACTTTGTTACACATTTTAGGGTAACTTAAAAGTTTGGGCTTTTGGCATTAAATCCTGTTAAGTTGTCGTGGGTTTGGTCACTGAAGTCCAAACAACCTGTTTCTCCATGCTTTGTATCTGACCTAGGTGACCTATGTACTGCGTAGCTCTGGCAGCACAGAATTCAGTAAAAGATAAAATCCTGAGGAATTTACTAAGCTTTTTACTGAACTCTCCATGTTGCAAACTTCTTTATAGTTTTGCACCTGTGGTGCCTGTCATACCCACATGGTGTATTTACATTAAAAAGATGAGAAGAAAGCAAGTAAACGCACAGATTCTAAAATACCTGAATCACATCCATCAATTTCCTAGGGTAGCTAACACGATAAATTTCCCTCTCCCCAGTATGCCCGTCCTTCCTTTACATTGTAATCCCTCTCTCATACATTTGTATGATAGCACAAATGCTCATTAACTCATCTGCCCCAACCTGAAAACTAAATCACTATGAACTTCAGCATAACAACTACAATAAACTCTACAACAAGTAATCCTCAGCCATCCATGAAACAAATGGGTGCATGCAGAATTCTAATAACTTGATATCACTGCCTCCAACAGAGCAGCTCAGTTTGTAGTATGCATTTCTTAAATACGAAAGAGACTGAACTAAACGATCAGTTCAGTCAATTAAAAATTTAACTACTGAGTTTTCCTAATGCGCATGGGAAATCAAATCACACATAATACTTAAGTGATACTGCACGTTCAAGTTTGAGCCAAGCTCTGAAATTAGTCATTGAGAAACAAGCCGTAACTGATACCATACCTGATCAATAATTTGAAAAAAAAAAAAAAATCTAGCTCAAAATTAAAAGTAAGACAACATCCCAAATAAAATCCAAGGCAGAAAACACAATCTGGTTCCAAGGAGAGCATAACAGAATCCATCAAATTCAGCGCAGCAGTTGTACCTACCAGTCGTCGGCTCCACTTTCAGCTGGGGCTCCTGAGAATAGACATCATACTGCACAATTGGATAAATATGAAGAAGGACGAACTGTATTTTTCCCACTGAAGTGCACAGTTGCCTGAGGGTGTACGTGCCAGGTTCCTTGGCCTTTGAAGAAAACATTGGAATGGCATTTTCAATTTACAAAGTACTTCTTAAACAAACCTTCTATTAAGGACAAGTATTTTCTCAGCTCACTTATCAGACCTTTTGTTTTTGTAAATCAAATCAAAACAAAAACAAATCAAGAGTCATTCCATAAGGGACAAGATTCTCACAAAAGGTGCATCTTTTCCCACGTTAAGATAATAAGCTCCACAGTGCAGGCTAAGTCAAGAAAGAATATAACATGTACCAGCAATCAGAATAACTAATATAGTAGCTACTCTCTCAAGACAAAAAAAAAAATCCCCAAATAAATTGTTCCCCCTCCTCCCTCCCTCTCTCAAGTGCACATAAATTAAAATACAGCTTTATTAAGTAGTGAAATTATATTTAGCAAGTAGCAAAGTACTTATTTAGCTAACATTCATAAAACCCTACAATGTTCATATTAGGCACAGCCCACAGCTCAAGCTATTTAATTCACACACACTCAAAGTCTTCCCTTGACCTGTGTAATGAGATTCTAGATATTTTGCAATAACATTATAGAAAACAAATCCAATGCACTATCTCATAGTATATTTATTCTTGATTCTATTTACACTTAGCCACTACTACTACAGAATGCGAGAGGTATCCTTTCTCCACGTGCCATCTTACCAAGCGGAATTCATAAAACATATTGATGCTGGCTAGAATTAAATCTGAGTAGTAATAAAAGTTGTGCAGAAAAGCTGTGCCATCAAGACATCGGTGACTCAGACATCAGTGTCTTTTCACTCAAATTTTCACTACCCTGTTGTTCATTACTGCAGCACTAAACTCTGAGTATTTTCCTATGAAGGGTTACAGAAGTGAGGAGGGAGACAGTACTTAAAGAAAATCCAAAGAACAGAACAATATGCTGAGGCCAGAACCTCCTACTTCTGAAACACCAAACAGATGGATAAGTATCACTTTGGAAAAGGCTTGCCATTTTACTTACTAGAATTAAGCTAGGAGGGAAACGCCTTTCACCAGTTCATTAACAATTATAACAAAGAAACTAACCACAAGCCAGAAAAGTGCAAGGTCACAAAATGAATTAAGCACTTTAAAAAAAAACAAACCACAAAAAATAACAAAAAAAATAAAAATAAAAAAAAAATCACACTGCCAAAAACACCTAGGACTGGTACCCAAGGCCTGCTGATTTCTAGCTACTACGCCATCTAGTACTAGTAGTAACATAATGCGAGTATAACCAATGAAGACAGCTATCCTTAAATATCTCAGCAACTACTGGGAATTCCTAACTTGCTGGAGGGGAGAAAGCAGGGAAAAAATTCATGGCTCCAAGTATGAATCTGACTTACAATGCATATATAAATAAGGACTTGGGGGAGTTTCATATACAGTACTATGTGGCAGAAGCAGGACTTCAGGCATTTTCTGAGGGTGGCATTTAAATGATGACCTCCTACTTCCACAAGTGTTTAGTCATGTAAATTCAGTTTCCTTTAGCAGAGACTCCTTATGTTCTTTATGGCATGTCCCTTCTCATTCATTGCGTGATTAAGATTAATAATGAGGGCAATTAAAAAGAGTAACCAGAGCAAACACAACAGCCCTCTTTGAATGGAAATTATGGTCTAGAATAAGAAGAAGAAATCCACAATGTGAACAGCATAACCCATACTGTAACAGGAAGCAATCCAGATATCACTTGCCGGAACTATGTTCTTCCTCAGCCAGTGCTTTTAGTTCTTTCCTACGTATTAGCTCACTCAACTGTAAAAACATACCTGAGTACAGAACGTTATTTTATTGACCCCTGGTTCCAGTATCAAGTTGTGACATTTTAACACATGAGCCCCATCTTCTAAAGTTAGCCCTGAGGGCTTATCCAGAGAACTGCTGCTCTCTTGCCTTCGTAGTAGCATGTGCACATTTTTGCAGATAATTCCCGCTGTGTTCAAAGAGTTATCTGAGGGACTCCGTTCATACATTTCATACAACTCCAGCGCAGGCAAGTTGTTTCTTGACCAAGGAAATCCTACAACCTCATTTGGAAAGCTGATAACACCATTGGAGATTTTGTGCTTAGTGAGCCACTCTGCTGTTTTTCTGTAATTATTCTTCTCAATGCTGAAGTGAACATGAATAGCAATCTGATCCACTTGGATAGGAATGGGCATTTGGCTCAGCAAAGTCAACTCAATAGACAACTTCCCACCTACATGGACAACAGCATTTGGAGGGTCAAAATGTAGAGTTTTCAACTGTGCAAAGGAGTGCATAGGCAATATAATTTTTTGACCTGAAAAGATAAAAACAAAGCAAACAAACAAACAAACAAAAAAAAAATCAGCAAGTTTCTGTTTTCCCCTCAAAAATTTAATCCCTAGAATTAAACAGATCAACAACTTCTCACAATAAATTCTTTTAAAACAAAACAATACTTTCATATTTATTTTCATCCTGCATGGAAATCACACTTAAGATGCTGGGATTTATTTTCTAAGAACACACCTACTACAGTGTTGGTACTCCTTAGGCTATTAAGACAACTAAGTGGAAAGGTGGCATTATAAGCAAAAGATTAACATTTCAATATTACATAAATCGTCACAGATGGGCACAGTAAAATAAGGTGATAAAATTCTCAGAGCATGTAAACTAATAGCAAATATAAGCTTGATTCCTCAAGCCAACAACTTTACCAGATAAGGGATTTTCTCTCTTTTTTTTGATTCAAAAGCAAGCAAACAAAAAAACCAAGAACTTAAGTCTAAAATTGCATATGATACATCCACTCATCAAGAAAAACTTCTACATAAAAGTAACTACTTTTTGAGGACAAGACATCAGTGAAGCAGAGGAGTGAATAAAGAAAAAGGGTAAGATAATCAAAATAATAAGGTGAAAGTGGATAGGAACAAATCTAACATTAGAAAAAGCACGATCAATCAGAGCTGCCATGTGCATGTCAGCAACATAGAGACAAAATTAAGTCCGGAACTGGAAAAAAAAAACAAAAAACCACCAAACAATACAAGAGAAATTATGAGCTACAAAAGCAGAGAAACTGATAGACAAGGTAAAACAAAATTCATCCTGGTATTCAGGATGAAAATGTGAATTACTCTTTCATCATTGATTAGTCAACTATTTCAGAAGTGTCAAAAATGTTCTGAAGAGAAAAAGAGCCACGTTGATTCAGAAGTCATGCACAAGGTAACAAAACCAAACAGAAAAAAAACTTCCCTGTCTACTTTAGGGAAAGATTGCAGCAACTAACGCTTTACGCGTTTGAAAACCAGGCTTACCTTGATTCTCTGTTTGCTGATTGGCAAAATCTAGTATTTCTTGGCAAAAGCTTTTACGCTCATCTTCCATTAAGTGATTATCACCGGCTAAAAGACTGCTTATTTGAAGATAACTAATAAAGTTAAGGAAACATGAGGTAGCACGTTTCAGAACATTCTGAAATTTGAGCAAAAATGATACAGTTTCAGTACTGCCTTTCTCATCTTCTAATAGAAGACCTACTTTCAACATCACCACCTTCTCAGACTGACTAAAACATTATCCATTATTAACTCGAGCAGTCTTCCCTCAAACTCTCATCCAAAAATATTAGTGAGGATAGAAAATTCATTAATTGACAACAGATAAATGCAGTATGCAAGTTAATGCCCCAGTGTGTTGCATTATACTACATATTTAGAATTAAATAACTTGAGTATTTGATTACTTTCTGATTTATTCCACTGATAGTATGCCAGTTGTTAAGAGCACCATTTACCATAATTAAGTTATAAGGCATTCCTTATATTTTCATTGCTGAGGATACAAATGCTCATCTAAGTATTTAGTGGAGGCAACAATATTACTTTGGGGTTGCTTTTTTTTTTTTTTTTTTTTAAAAAAGAACATACACAATGAAGCAGAAAAAAAATAGTAGTGCTTAAAAGCAATCTAAGAATTTTCAATAGATACAGACATCACAATAGCTGTCTAGTTAAAAAAAAAAAAAAAAAAAAAAAAGGAAGGGAGGAGGGGGAGGAAAGAAAGGGAAAAAAAAAAAAAATAAGCTTCCTAGTACTGTCAACCAGAGATCATCATGTTAGCTTTCGGGCTAACAATAAAAAAGAGGAGGGGTAATATCATCAAGTCTTTCCTTGAAACTTCCACAAGAACTGTCTTGAATCAATAAGTCTGTTAAGCTGAACACCCCCAGCTGGGACACCCAAAGAAATTCAATTTAAAGCTAGGAAAGCAGCACTCTTCCCTCAAAATACCAAGAAACAATGAAACTGCCAGTTTTTCCTATAACATATACAAAGCACAGCACTTTAAATTAGAATCATGTTACTTAAGCTGGCTACTAAATTCAGGCAACACCACATGAGGCTAAAATGAAAAGCAGAATTCAAACTGAAGTGTCTCCAATGCCAAAATGAATTTTAAAAAAAAGCACAACAGTCAATAGACTGTTTTCCTTACACACACCTGGTACCCTGAAAGTAGCAACAGCACAGCGACACAGTTATGTTCAGAGTGAACATAATGCAAAGTGAAAAAATCATTGCCAGGTTAGATACAGGAAAAAGGTATTTCCAGTTTTGTAAAGGAAACCGAGAAATTAAGCCCCTTTATATAGGCAAAAGTTCTAATGATGTATTTACCAAATGAAAAAAACGCTATGAATAAGAACTACCACAGTGATCAAGTACAAACAAAATCATAAAGGACCCCTAAAATGGCATACATTGAACTAATGGCAAACTTCATGCTATACATGTTGAATCTCTAGAGCATAGAGGTAGTCTAAAACTAAGAGTAGCACCATATGCAAAAGGTATTAAGCAAACAAGACATTAAAAAAAAAAGAAAAAAATAAATAACCCAACCCTCCCGAAACGAAAAGCAACGAGGGAAATAAGAAATAGCTGCCTGATATTTGGCTGTCTCTAATCTTACATAAAATTAGAGCTATGTCAGAAGAATAAGTATTGTTTTATCCAGTCTTGATTTTCTGGCTCCATCTTTAAGAGGATACTTTTCTATTTGCCCGAGGTGTTTCTGACATTCTGCTAACTGTTTTCTTGTATGCGTGACAAGCAATGCCCAGCCCTCAGCAAGGTAAGTTTTCAGTGCTCCTTGAAGATAGACTTCTGCCTTCTGTGGACCTTTCTTCCTCCTTTAAAAATAAATGAATACAGAGTGATACAAGAGTCTTTATGGCCATGAAAACTCTCTCTACATGCTTTTAAAAAGCAGTCGTGGGAGAGGAATATTTTATATGAATGCAGAACAAACAACATTACACTATTCATTGTGCTGGTGCCAGATCAATGTATTGGTCTATCCTGCAAATCAATTTGGCAGAACTGCAATTAGTCTAAATATATCATGTCAGCGAGACTTCCTATACAGATCTATCACAAGTCGGAGCAAGTGAGGCAAAGCTACCTCCCACAAATGCACTTTCATGATGAAGTCATCTCAGATTTCTGACAGTTAACTAAAAACATGCTACCTTAACAACTTCGGTGCAGAAAAACACTTTAATGAAAGTATTATTTTTAACACTACAAACAGTTCCATGGTAGTCTTTTAACCTGATGTTACTTCCTCAGGTGAACATTTACATTAATGATTCACATAAATAGCTTACATTAGTTTACATAGTTTCAACCCCCCTGCTATGTGCAGAGCCACATCCAGCCTGGCCTTGAACGCCTCCAGGAATGGGGCATCAACAATTTCTGTCTTGTGTCTCCCTCCCCTCAAAATACAGCCAGAACCTTAGCATAGGTTTACAATTAAAAATATTTTCAAAAACTCCTTTCGAAATATGGGTTTCCTCAAACATTACATTCAAGCTTTTCAAAGTCAATGTATTTAACACATTTAATGCTTACATATAAAACTCTGCCAAATCCTTTCCAACAAGCTTAGCTGAGCGAATTCTCCCAATATTCGTGTACATTTCAATGGTGGCATGGGACAGATCCTGTTTGGAAGAAAAGTTATTACAAACTGTGTGTTTCTAGTAGCACAAAGTAGTGCCACTTACTATTTCACACAAACTCATCAGTAACTAAGCTAATAAAACAAAATTAACAGAATAAGTCACTTTATAGATGTCTTCTTGCCTTCAGGACAAACTTTTGAGCAGTCTGAAACATAACAGCATAATGAATTGCAGAAGAAAAGCCTTACCAAAAACAAGAATTCAAAAAACACAAAGCTAATATTTAGATACAGTTTTAAGTAATTCTCCATGCTTTAATCCTCCTGCCTTTTTTGAAAGCACTTATTTCTCAGCAAGTATATCCTTTATGCCATCATTACAAGATAGCACTGTGCATCATTCCAGGATACACCTCAGTGTAACATATTTATCAAAAGATCAGAGCTTGCCCTGAAGATCCTACTATTATTTTAAAATAATATTAACAGCATGGAGGTACATGACTCTTTCACTTAGGCTGCACATAATACCATCAAATATATGCTTAAGTAAAAGCTGTATGTAAGCATACAATTACATGCAGAATATGAAGATATAGTTGGAAGAATTACTTTCCAAATTGTGCTTTAATGCAATTGCTTGAAGCTATGCAATCTTGAGTTGAATTTTCTCAGTCATTTTTAAGCTCTATTTCCACTGTCTACATACAAGTCACTATCCTTAACTTGCCTTAAGCTTGTAATAACTGCATATTTAGTAAGAAAGATCTGTCACTACTACACACTGCACTCAGCCGAACTTACTTCTCAAACATCTAACCATCTCTGGCCATAAAGACATTTCATATCATATTTACAAACCACCAGCCCTTTCCCCAGCAGCTCACTGTCTTTCAGTTAGCATATTAAGTACTGCTTTATACTTCAAAAGAGACTGTCTAAAAAACTTTCAAACACCTAATTTTGTTGGTGGATTATCTGTCAGAAAGCATCCATTCCTGTGAGGCAGGAAAGTGACCTAAGAGAAAGGTTCTCTTAGCCACTTCTTGATGTTTCTTAAACAGAGCCTAGGGGAAAAAGAAAATCACCTGTGCATTCTCCCTCATTAAACAACTCAAAACAGTACTCAACAATAAACTAAGCCGGTTCACTCCTTAGCCAATCAGTATAAACAGAGATTTATGGGACACCAGCTACACGTACAAATGAAAAGCTATATTCCCCCAAAATTAAGGTTCGAACCAATGTATTTGTAGAAGATTTGACAGTCTTACAAAAGACTCTAAAGTCATCAGGTAAGATTAGCCATTGAACTATAAATAAAGAAATAAATAAATAAGCCTTTCATGGTAATAAAAGCTCAATTTCTTCTTTCAATATTTCCGAAGAGCTGCATTTCGCTTTCCACGCTCATTAAAATTTTAAATGACAGTAAGTTATCTTAGTTGTGTCTAGAATTTTTAACTAATTCTGCGTAATTCTCCACTGAATACGTTGGATAGAAGTTACATATATATAGTAAATATTTAATCGACGACTACATATAAAATAAAAGATTGTTTTCTATCTGAATTTCGGAATAAAACCAGTCAGCAATATAAACAGCATAAGCAATTCTTTCACCGGCAACCTCTGCAGAACCCACTTAGTTTCTTAAGTTTAGGAAGACGATCAATTTTGTGGAGATCTCAGGGTCCACCTTAGGACTGAACATATAAGCGTAACTTGAAGTTCTAAAAAAATCTTAGTTCCGGCCTGCTATCCAACTCTTCTCAAAGAAACAAAGCGTGGAAGTGAAATCTGCTATCTTTGTAACATATCTTTTGAGACTTTCTTTAATAACAATCTTGTAAAAAACAAGAAACCACTTCGTTTTCACATTTCAAAAAAAAGTGCTCAATTCTCATCTGATTTTTCCCCAGAAAACTTTAAAGGCAGTTCTGCAACTGTAAGAACTATCAGAGGGAAATGATTCAAGGAAAACAAGCAAGAATAGAACCAACCATCTTTGTGACGATCAGGCATTTTGGGTTTTATTTAACCATTTCTTGTAAAAATAACCACAATATCACTACTACAGCCCCTCGGTAAGGGAGCTGCCGGGAAATAAACATATAAATTAACATGCAATGAAAATTGTACTGTTTCACTCTGCCAGCTCCAGCTGCAACGTTCACATGTCCCACACTTAATATAAGAAATTATACAATACAATCTAACTTAATTCACGTAATAAGCATTGCAAGACGCAAGTCTAAACCATTTGAAAGAAGGCTGCATTCACATAATAGTCTTCCAAAGAAGACTCAATTTTAGACAGCTGAGTAAATAGCTACGACATAGGCTCTGCAGATATTTAAGTATATTTACTTACAGATAAGCTTCAGCATTGTAGCCATAAATGTTAAAAATGTACCTCCACCCTTGAAACCCAGGACCAATACAGAGCCTCTGACTGTAAAAACAAATCAGCCTTGGTGTGTCCAGTATGAGAGCAATGATTTTCGATACCAAAATAGAGAAATACAGATTGAAGTTCCCAACGTCATCTTTTCAGGTGTGAAAATTTTGACACTGTTCAATCTATAATGTAAACACCCAACTCTAATATAAATAACAGAAGACTATACTTACTAAGTAGTGTTTTTCAAAAGCTTCTACAGATGATAAGGCCTCTTTAAGCTTCTTGTATGGGCTCTGTGATGCATTGGCTGTAGAAAAAAGAATAGGAAATGTCACTTACAAATACAAATTCCTATTTTAATACATCACCTCCAACCTTAAACCAGATCAGGCATTTCTTCCCCAGACTCTAAAATAAAATCAAGAAAGTCTGTTTAACAAATGTGACCGTGCGCATACACTCATACCTGAGAAATATTCAGAGAAGGATAAAGACAAGTAGCAATATAGTTAAGTATACTAACTACTCCATACAGCTCTTCAAGACATTTATTCAACCTAACAACACACACAGTTGTACTTAAATACCACTGCGTTTTCCCACCAGAAATATTTCACAACTTCCTACTGTTCGATCTATGAAACAGCATGTCAGAAGTATACTGTAATTTAAAAACATTTTTGCACCTTAAACAAGATGCCTCAAAGGAAAATGAGTACCAGTGTCATTTCTTGAGGTAACTTGCTCATCTGAAAAGTTCTTGCCAGACTAAATATGTGCCAATATTCCCAGAAGAGAAAAAGCCCCCATTTTCAATAAACACAACAGGTACTACAGTGCTGAACTGAGAATCATACATCATCATAACTGCAGGAGCAAGTAAGTTGTCAGTCTGTCAGAAATACTTAAAAAGTACTGATTGTTCTTGAATTTTAAGATCTTAAAGTTTCTACTCTTCAGAAATAGCTTTGTGAATGACAAGAAATTCACAACCAAGTAAATAAATGTGCTTGCTCAGCCATAATAATATCATTCTGTAGCTCCTGTTGCAGGTTATCTTTTTGAATGACATCAAAGAGCTTCCATTTCATTTTCAATGAATTTTATGTTCAATACTTACCTGAAAGTATTACAAACCTTATTCAAAACTAGTACTGTTTAAGAATGTTTACCTAAATGCTGGTAAATGCAATTTTAATGGAAAAACCTTATCCTTGTGAAAGTAAGGAGATGCACTGATCATTTCAGGTACTAGAGAGACTAAGTTAAAATCCTCCTAAGATATAATAGTGGTATCAATGGTTACATATGCACATGGATATCTGGAAATTATTCTTATTGTCGTATTTATATGCCATGTATTTAAGACAAAGTCAGTTATTACAAAGCATGTGTACATTCCTGGTAATACCTGTTTCAGGACGTTCTGCTCCCAACCCTGCCAACAGATCAACAGTTCTGTTAAGGTCTTCTGAATTGGGTCCCTTCTCTGACACAAGCCCACACAGGTAACCCAGAGATTTTAACTGTAAGAAAAAAAAAAAAAAAAAAAAAAAGAATGCCTGTTTTAACAGGCTACAAAACCAACAACAGATCTTTTATTTTATCACACTGTTCTAAAACCACAAGATATTTCTACGGAAAATACTGGTGCCATGTTACACTGCTTATAAAATCCATATCAAAGTTACTTTGTGGGAAGTGGACAGAGAACCTTTCAAAATGTAATTACGTGATTCTTACTTCATGTAGAAATTAATTTTATTAAGAACTAAATCGCATATAATGTAAGTTAAAGACTCAAACATGCATACAGACGAAGCCCTGCATGCAGAGAACCAAACTAAAATAAATCCTTCTATTTTTCCCAATAAACAGGAAAAAAGCTAAAGATGTTTTGCAGTTACTGCAATTTCTATCTGCATCTGTATTTCAGCACAGAAGTTTGAAAACTACACAAATGCACACAATGATTATTTGCTCTTCCACATTATTAGCATCTCTAATCAGTATTAAAACAGCATCACACAACTACTATAAAAATTCCTTCTAGACAGCAGCTGGCATGCCTGATACCCAGAAGCCAGTAGAGGATCCTGCCTTCAAGTTTACTGTTGGCCATATGGTATCTCATTTAGCATAACTAAATCAACTGCCAAGGGTAACTCCTCCCCTCCAAGAAAGTAAGGTCTCAGCTTATTTGCTCTAAACCATATATAATGTGGGTGGCCAATAAAAGGAAAAAAAAAAAAAACATTAAATTCCACATTTCTCACTAGTTGGTAGCTTTCATTCATTCTGTTTCACCTTACTCCTACTCATTATCCTATCATTTCTCCCTTTTTACTCTTTGGGTTAGAAGAACTACAAATGGCATGAACATCTCCAATACAGGTACAAAGCTTCTTTAGAAATACACAAGCAGCACATGAAATCCGATGCAATCAGCAGCAGTTTAAATAATTTTCTTTATTCTGAACTTCCCCTCCACTTTCTTTTTTTAAACACTAAGTCTTCTAAGGTGAAATTGTCTTTCTCTGCTTTCGTAATACTTCAGACAAGGATGACCTACAATCAGCAGAAGATTCTTATCTTTACTAAAACATACACAAACTACAGTCACAGAAATGGAAAATATTCTACAGGCTACAGAAAGAAGAGGATAAGCTTGCAGTGATCTTTGAGAACATTCACTAAGATCACAGTATGGTATTCCATTTGCTTCTGAAGTTTCTTGTCAACTTTCAACACTGTTTTTCAACAGTGAAAAACTATAGCAGCTTTAGACACTAAATATTAGAGAGAAATGGAAAAAGTGAAACTTGAAAAGGCATTAATGTAATTAGGAAAGGGGCTTAACCACACTGAAAAGGCCACTTTATAATTTTCAGACTTCCTTCCAACGAACAAGGGAGGAAGGGCTTCTCAACTGAAAAGTTCCAAGTTATTATCTGCCTTTTGCACAAGCCTCTAAGGATAATGCCTTCAGTACAGTTTAAGGTATATTATTAGCATACTAACATGCTATAGAAATAATGAACTATGTATACAGATCGCTGTAATCTCTATTAAGAATATTAAAGGCATCTAAATCTGGTCGACATCAGCTATAATTGAAATAAAAGTTCCTTCTCTTAGTCAACAAAGATTGAGTTCATTTTGGAGTTTAATTAGCCAATCATCATCAAACTATTGGCAGGGGAGGACTGGAAAGGTTGGTGGAAGAGTTAGTGTTAGACAGACAAAGTTTTACGACATGAAGTCTTTCCTCATTTCCATCCCTTCTCCATAGAAGTGAACATAATTCTAGTAATCCCCAGGTCTCAACCACCTGTGGAGCAACTGGATAACAAACTTGCAGTCTCACTCAAAACAGACAGAATGATATGTCACAAGTTTCACAAGAAAATGTAAAAAATCTGCTCCATCAAAACAAACAGCCTACTCCAAAATTGTAATGCCACAAGAGCAACGCTTTGTTTACTCACCTTCTCGGTAGCATAGCTCCATAAACCAACTGTGTGGGAAACATTTGCATCTATTTGAGCCCTATCACAGCAGCCTTCTATTCTTTGTAAGACCTCCAAACAACTCAAAAATACCCAACAATCCAAAGCTCCAGGGGGAACAGAGACCTGAAGATAAACAGAAAAAAATTAACTGAGAAATAAACATTAGTCAGAAGCCACAATACTTCAGAAAACTACTTTTCTTGATACCACATAACAAAACCTCTTGGAAGAACTAACTCATAAAACATACAGAAAGAGGCCAGTTCTTCCCTAGTTCCTGAATAACACACGTAAAACCAAATCCCAAAGCCATAATGACTAACAAAATTATTAATTCATAATGATTATGTGAATTAGATTTGATGTAGTCATCAGGATGAAAGAAAAGCAAAAGAAACTGAACAGGTACTAGTACTTAAAAGTTCCCGGATTTTTGAAAACTTAAGTCTAAGGAAAACAGAGTTAGGAGGAAAGTTCTGTAGATATGCCACTACTTCTGTAAGGATACATCAGACCTAACTAATACTAAAATTAAAAGTCTACTAAGAAGTAGACTAAAAATCTGAAGGAAAAAGAAAGTGAGTCTACATTTCCTTCACCAAAATAAGTTTAATAATCAAATGATATCTGTCATGGACAACTAATTAAAAAACAAAAAACAAACAAACAAACAAAAAAACCCACAACCCAGAACCAAAAACCAAAACCAGGAAGGATTTATCAGTCATAACGCGATGGGGAAAGAGAGAGGAGTCTGATGAGAGAACCATCAAGATAAAGATTAGCACAACTGGAATAAAAGTCACAGTAATGGTATCTTGAAATCTTATTAATAACCAATGCAAAAACATTACTTTCAGAAAGACTACTATGGATTTTGAGACTGTGACAGTAAAAGTTCAACACAGAAGCACAACACATTAGAAAAAAAAACTGAATTCTGAAAGAATTTTCAGGAAGTGAAAGACCATAAAAACAGAGGAGCTCAGATTTCACCTGTGTGTTCACTGGCATCAAGCCATGTTAAGAGGTGTGACTGTAATAGTAAGAGGTATGACAACAGGGATAGCTGTGCTACATTTGCAAATACACACTCCTGTCTCAAAGCCTCGATATATTTGTTCGGTTTGGATCTCCATGTGTTAAGGAAGAAACATCACACATAGAAAAGGTGCAGAGAAGAACCCCAGACACTAGAGTGGCAGATTTGGGCAGCAGAAGGAAGAGGGGAATTGCAGGAAGTACCCTCAGAGATTTAGAAGGCTGGTTGTATTTATTTTGGAAAGATCAAGTAAACAAACAACAACAACAAACCACGTCACAAAACACACAAGCAAAATATGCTTCACGTGGGAATTTTAAGTAAGTGTTAAACACATGAAGGGGGCATTTTAAAAGGCAACACATCGGAAGTACACATTCTGTTCTTAAATGCAGCACAGTATCTTAAGGAACTTACTAACCAGTGTCAGGCAGGCAAAATTTAGCAGTTACTGTTATAAAAGCACAGCCAAAATTTGCAGAGAACCCAATATTCACATGATTAAATTGGTGCATGAGTCACAAAGTGAAGCCTACACATCTCCTAATGCACACTACACTATTCTTGACAATTTATGTCAATTAAAAATACCTTTGGTGATAGACAAAGAGTAGGATTGGTGCATAACATCCCTGATACAGTCCCTTTAGAGGATTAAAAACACTACTGCAAATTACTGTGTGAATGCCAGGGGGTAACACTGAGGCATGCAGCACGACAAAAAGCTCGTAGTGAAGTCACATTTGTCTGCGCCTTCTGCCATTAGATGAGACAGTGACAGGAACATGCAAAACATGAAAAAGCATTACTGGGCAGCAGAAGGAATTACAAAACAAGAACTACAAAACATGATCAAAATAACATCTACTTGCACAGCAGTAAGAAGCCCTACTGTAGATTAATGTTTAAAGTTCAGAACAGTGCTTTGTTGCCAACAATTAGGCTGCATATCAGCACATTAACCACCTCATCTTATTTTCTTCAGCATAACACTGTTCAAAGATTTCAGTCCACTGAATATATATATATTATATATATATATATATAACACAAACTCACTTCTAATAGCTTGAGTTCTTGCACACAGTTGTGAAGAAGCTCCAATGCTCGCTGGGAAACCTCCCACGGCCTCTGCAGGAAGATTAACAACGTGCACTGGCGAGAAAATAAGTAACTACGCAAGTCCAGGAGAGTAGCTTCTTGATTCTGAATTAGTTCTCTCTTCTCCATGTCTATTGGTTTTCGGAGAATTAAACCATTCCAGCTCCTCACTGGCTGGCAAAAAAAAGTCAGCCAGTTTGCACCATCTAAATAAATAAATATCCAAGAATCAATCACTGTTATTTAAAGTCTCTTCTTCTGCCCCCCCACCTCCAGGTTGCAAATTTGCTTATTTCTTCTTACATTACTTGATAAACTTAACGTCTTAACTTTAAAAACTAAACAACAGAAATTCCATAACTAAGTCAACAACTGTTTCAGAACATTCAAATGCCACATGCATTTGGTCTTATTTGCATGTTTCTTATTATCAGCATAGTGCCACTGAGTTTGTAATGTATTTCTCAGTAATTCTTCCTAAACAAAGTTCCAGACAAACCAGTTTTATCCAGGTATGTATTTCTTACTCAGCCACCACAGATATGTATCCTCACCTTCAGGTTTAGCATCAAGTTCAGTCAGGATAAATATATTTCACTGTCCTGTATTTTCACTAGGATCATAACATGCACCTAATGAAAGATCTTATGTAACACCACACACTTCAGCTCATTAGAACAGTTTCAAATTATTTGATATTTCCTGTACAGTAATTGTGAAGAGAAGGTTTCATCTTCTGCAGTGCAGATTAACCGCATATTTGGTAATCACCACAAAAGTGAATGGAAATATCTCATGTAATTTGAAACAAAACTGGATGCATTTGTTCCAGAAGCTCTTTAATAACTCACTCAAGAGTGAGCTGTGAGAATAGCAACTGCATCCCAGCCAGACTGAAACTAAGATAATTACAGAGGCTCAGAGCTCTGTTTATAACAATCACTGAATAAAAGCAAAACGCAGGTTTTCATTAAAAATTGTTTTTCATTTCTGAGACTTAAAAGCAAGATCTAAGAGGATACAGTGAGATTGTGACAAGAGCACAACTGTCTAGCAGACCTTCACTGCAATGTACCATCTCTTTCTCCCATGTGTGTAGACACACGGTACCCAAGGCATCATTGTCTTTTGGTGAAGCACAGCACATAAATGAATAAGGACTATATTTACCGTTTGAAGACACTTACCACCAGCCCCAAAGTTCACAACGTACTGAGAAAACAAGGCATCCAGTTCATCATACTGCACTAATGCATCCTCAAACTGCTGCAGCATCTCAAAGACGAAGGCCAGTTCTTCCTTTTGACACACAAGCAACACAATGAGCACATTATGGATACTAACTGTGTTTGGTATTATAAGGTGCCTCCACCCCGTACAGAGTTCCAGGAAGTACAACTTCCAACATTTTTCTTCTTCCGGTAATCACACAGAAAAGGAAAATCTGCCACTGTAGTGGATGTACCCTTTCCTCCTAACACAATTAAGCTAACAATAAAACTACAAACATACATCTACGCCAGTCTATCCTACTGTGCATCCATATTCTGATTCACTACAAGATACTGTTCATACATCTATCGAAAGCTCAAGTTTCAAAGAAAACCTACTAAACAGACATCTCCCATAGAAGTAGTAACATCTCTTGTGTTTACACCATGAAAACACCACTGCAGTATCAATAAAGGTTCTGCAGTACACAGAGAAGAGACCAAAAACTATAAGTAGAAAGAGTCAGAGAAGTAGATATATCACAACAAAGTGGTAGCAGACGAAATGAGAGGAGACATGAGGATGATGTGAAATTAGAAAAGGGAATTATACAGTGACTGGAAAATTAAAAAGAATCAAAATTTTAGTTCTATTGAATAAGATTTTTTTTTCCTCTGTATCAGCTAAAGCAGACATACTTAGAAATATAAAAAACTGGAATTTGAGGGCATTCTCTATTGGGCTTTACTCAGAACAGACGCTTCTCCACACATACTGTTAATAAACAAAGCAAAGAAAGCGTAGTGACATTTGCATTAAATGCCAATTATGAGTATGAATGTCTTTGTACAACCACATTAATAGGACATTTATCCAAAATTCACAATATTTTCTAGATGGATTTTGTGTTTGTTACACTTGAGACTCATAACACTTCGTTTGCAGTAGGCTTGCATGCACAACCTCTTCAGGCTTGTCAGTATGAAAATATTGCTTTTATATCAGTCTTCATCTCCCCTTTCCCCTCCTGCCTCAAAGAACAAACAGAATATTAAAAATACCAGAAAGACAAGCCATTGTTAGAACTAAAACTCAAAGCAATTTTTTCCTATTAAAAATAAAGAAGAAGGAAGAAGAAAGACTCTTACCTGGACCATGAAATACTCGCAGAAGCTCCATCCTGGTTCAGTCCTTTTTTCTCTCAAAGTTCTCATGTCATCTTCAAACTTGCCTAAGTTCTTGGTAAATGACATGAGAAGCAATGTCCTGAGTTTGGTCAGGAAGGCATTCCAAGATTCCTGAGAACGGGAAGAGTCTTTCAAAGGGTCTGAAAGTACCACACATCTGCAAAAAGATTGATAAAAATTATTTTGGGGGAAGTACAAAATAAAAATTTCACATATAAGTGCACAGCTGTAATACAGCGCGCGTCTGACAGGTTCACAGTGAATACAATTTAGCTTCTAATTCAACAATCATCAAAGAAAAAAGTTTTGGGGGACAGAAAGAAAAAAGGAGGCAGAGAGGTTTGGTCTTCTGTTTGTTTCTTAAACTTTCCCATGTATGTTTAAGACAGTTATATAGTTTACAGAAAACACTTAAGAGTCTTTTTTACAAAACAAGTACTATTTGAAGCTTTAGTTTTTTTGTTTTCTTTTTAATAAAAATCAAATAATGGGTACATTATTCCAACTACTTGTACATGAGTAATAACGTTATAGCAAACCAGGGGAGGGGTTGTTGCTTTGTTGTCATTTTTTAATAAGTACTTAGCAGATCACAGTAATTCACAAATAAATAAGCATTACTGAGAGCATTTATTTCTTCAGTTTTTATACCATACTCTAACAAAAGTCAAAGGAGTACAGACAGAGGCAGAAAAATCTCTTATTCAAGCTGAACACCATTTCTTTTTAGAAAAGTCATGTATTCTAATTTCTTAGTTTAATCAGTTTGCCATGAGATAATAAAAGCAAAATGTTTCAGAGTTGTCCAGACTATTTGCCCACGCAGTCCTGCAATATACCAAACACTAAGTGGGTACAAATAAATTGCTGCCAACGTCATAACATGCTCACCGGTCAGTTGGTCATCAGTAGCTCACAATAAGGTACAATGAGTGCTTTCATCTACCCCTTTAAACTAACAGCCATTCTTAGGGGGCAAAACTCCTATTTAAAGTTAACTCTTGAGATTAAAACAAAATGCAAATATAATATATATTCTATGCAGTGTTGCAGAATAAGGAAGAAGGTATTTATTCAAGTTAGTTTCAAATTAAGATTTGTGTATTTTATTGGCTTTAATGACGGCACAAAGTTTGATAACTTTTTTTATCATTATCTTCCTTAGGCTAATTTCAGTTTCTTCACCTGTTTTTACGTCAATTATTTCATACTGGAAAGGTGATTTATTAAGTGAAAAGTGGAGTTCAATGGTAAAAAAAAGTAACGATGCCAGCTTCATCTTCCCCTCATACCACACTACCACTACCTGTAGTTCTGATAACGTTTCCGCACCTAAGTTCTGAAAACTGATATTAGTACGCAATTTTCCCCTTCAATCAAGATTAGTCATGAGATTTCAGTGTACTTGAAATATTCTGGAAACATTTCAAAGACACCACTACTCCATGAGGAATTGAAAATAAACTCCTCCTTTTATAGTTTTGGACATTAGAGAAGATCCTATAAGGAATCTGTTGCATAGGGAAGTTCAGGTTTTAAGTGAGCACACACTAGTCAAACGTTTAAAAGTTTGCAAGTAAAAGACTCCTTACCTGTCGCTTTGTTTGTTACAGAAGTCATTTCTTATTTTATCTACTATAGAAGTTCGGGGAAGGATATTTGTTTTGTTCTTTTTCTTGGCATCACTCTCAACTACCACAATTAGCCAGTCCACTGAGTTGTGAGCCTTGAGAACGTTCTGCCACTTGGTGATGTCATCCTTGACTGTAGTTTTGTACACTTCCGTGTCCTGAGGTGAGAAGTGGTGAATCACCAAAGCAAACAGTCATTCTAAACAATTTCAAAAGGCAACTTTTGTACTTTTGTTCCAACAGAAGAAAAATATAAAGGCTTATAAAAAAGAATTAGCGACAATAAATTTACTTATAGGAAGAAACCAAATGAGCCAAAGTATGGTCAGGTTTTTGGTCTTCGAATTTCATTTCTTTCTAGAAATTGATTAAGAGTACTTGGTATAATTGTTGGCAACCCTGCACTAATCATTGTACCAATTAGACTTTGGTGTAATCCTTTAGATTATATTCTTAAACTTTACAACAGGAGTATGCTTGACACCAAAAAGCTAAACTGTTATATACTTGCATAATAATGGAAGCGTGGTGTTTGTACCTTCTAACGCAGTTCAAATCTTAAAGTGTTTACAAGCTGGAGGGGAAGGGAGGTGAGATTTTTTGTTTGTTTTAAAAAAAAAACAAAACCACTGAAGGTTGTTTGCCATTTTTTCAGTTGTTTCCAAACAGATGAATTAGATAACTCTTAAACCTGTTAGGAATGTCCATGGTCACAAATCAGAAGTTACCTCTGTCTTTCAGTTGGTCTCTATTACAAATTAGTAATGCAGTCTCTAAGCAGTGAGCTTCAGAGAAAAAGAATTAAGACCTTCCAAATATTATCCAGTTGTGGTGGTTTCACAGCCCGCTCCTCCATGGGCTTCTCCTGGGCTGCAGGGAGCTTCTGCTTCATGCCTGGAGCACCTCCTGCCCTCATTCTGCACTGACCTTGGTGCCTGCAGGGCTGCTGATCTCACAATTCTCATCCCTCTCCTCCAGCTGCTGTTGGGCAGTTCTTCCCTTCCTTAAATGTACTCTCCCAGAGCACACCGGGTGATGCTCACAGTTCAGCTCTACACAGCAGTGATCCCTTTTAGAGCAGCTGGAGCTGGCTCTGCTCTGACACCGGGCAGCTGCTGGGCTCTGTGCACACAGGTCACCCCTTCAGCCCTCTGCTACCAAAACTTTTCCATCTGAACCCAATACACCAGTTTAGACCACTGATGCATACTAACAGCTGACATATGCAGAAGATAAAGTAAAATATGCATTCTTTTTAAGATTTAACCTCATGAATAGATCATAACCAAAATAAGCTGGCCACATCTCTGTATCAAGTAGCAAATGTACTGTGCTTCTGCAATAACACTGTTAGACTTTAGGTTTTTTAATGACAAAATGCTGAAAAAAGGCTACTCAAAAGCCTGTCCTCCTAGTGTCAAGCAACATTACAAATACCACTTATAACAAAGAAGTACTTAAGTTGACAAGTTTCTAACTTACTGGGTATGCACGTTTATGCATTGCAAACTGAATTGTTCAAGCAAACAAATACAAAAAGCAAGTAAAAAAAACCAAAACCAACAACAGAGAGGGCAAGTTGAAAGTCAAAACAATTTAATTTTGTTTTCCTAATACTTACACAACATTCTGTCCAATAAATATGAAGAAAGGGAAAAGTCAGAAGAGCCTTATTCCCCTCTTTGGGTAGTAGCTCCTCTTTAAACTGAACAAAGTTTGATTCTAGATGAATCATCTTTGGAGCACGGCCATAAGACCTGAAAAATTCAAAAACTAAAATTAGCAAACGAGACATATGTAGCAGAACCCAAAAATGAAAATGGATTTTGTTGAATAAACTGAAAAGCTTTGGGTAGTGGAAACTCAAAAACTATGCTTACAGTAGTTTACATAAAGTTAGCTAAAATATGGTATCACTTGAAGTGCTATTATAGATGCTCCTTTTTGCAAGAACAGCAGCTAGAAGCTTTTCAGCTTTCATTAAAAGATTTTCTATACCTCCAAGAGCTCTAAAAGTAGAAAATTCTAAATAAGAGAATTCCCAAAATATTTTCCTCCACCAGAACACAGTGGGCCATACCAAGGATTCTACAGGAAGTTTCATCTAAAATTCTACCTATATTCTCATGAAAAAGAGCAGCACACCCCTTTCAAAACTGCCAAAGCACATCAAGGCACGTACCAAAACAACAACAACAAAAAGAAACATGGCACTACTATTATTTTCCTCCAGGTAAAGTTCAACACAGCTGAAGTGCAGAAATGAGCATTCTGAACGTTTACCTTGATTAATTAAGGCAAGTGCCATATCTGACTCACTTTACGGTAAAAGCTTCCCACAGCACTATGGCAAACTTTCCCAAGTCTAGTAACATACTGAAAGAGTACTACAGAACCGAATGCAAATTTACCTCCTCCATTCCATGGGTTCTCTTGGAAGCTGCTGAGAAAGTATAGGATACAGGGAAGTAAATAAATTCTGATCTCCGGCACCTAAACATGAAATAAAATAATCTATTACTGTGTGTAAATTACAAAAAAGAAAAAAAACAAACAACAAAAAAAACCTATGCTCCACTTTGCTTCAATTAAAAAGTTGTATTTTTATTTGCTGCGTGGACACTGGAGTCTAGCACAACCTAATATAACAACTCAACAAGGCGCATCATACATACGGTATCATAACTTCCTTTTGCAGTTTTCCACATGGCTACTGCTAGTACAAGGCAACTTACTGCCACTTCAGAAAGATCAGGTGCCGGGCCCCTGGGGCTGGGCCTGCAAGGATGCCCAGGCCTGAGGTTACGTTTGAATCACTTCAGCTGTAACAACTGCATTAATTGCCAACACCACTGGAGCAGCTGCTTATATACAAGGTAGACTAAAACACAGGGTCCACCGTACAAGAAAAAATACTATCAGCAACCCAACAAACACCAATTTTAAAATCCTGCTCCTTCCCTTCAAGCGCAGGGATGATACAAGGAGGAAACTGGTTTAACGTTAAGTTCTCTCAACTTCTGACTCTCATCAGCATTTTTGAGCAAAGAGATGGTGAACTCTGGAACAAGGTACTTTGTCAGACACGCCTGAAACCAAACTGAGTAGTCAACCGTACCAGACACGGTATAATGCCTCAATAGTCCATCACAATTAAAAAGAAAATACTGCACGTCACCTATGGCAAATAAACACATTCCAATGAGAAAAGGAGTAAGGCCATAAATATATATTTCATAGCATTTGGTAAGAGTTACCTATTATGACACATGTGCATTCTGATGTTGGGAAAATGAGCTGGCCTATCCTAGCTGTGATATCGTTTATGATATCTCTCATGTGCACGCTGCCCTGAAGTTACCTCAGCTATTGCTCTCTTCTCTGTGGCTTCTCTTCTCTTCTGCTCCTAATGGCTTTATCTTTGAATTGCTGCATTCTCCTTTTTATGAGACTGCAAATTAATTTCTTTTTAAAATCTTTTTTCCTTCCTCCAGAAGCTCCACATTCTCACTGTCCTTCCCCCACACCCTTCCCAGGATCTCTGGAGCTGAAGAGTTATGTTTTCCAATTACCATGTTAAACAGGCACACAGCAAGTTGGCTCTTTCCTGGCAGTTTTCCACTTGTTTCCTCTTTATAATCACTTGCTGTTGTACCGCCCAACCTGAACAAAGGATCTTCTTGCCTTTCTGTGGAACAGAGAGCTGAGGCTGGAGTAGAACCTGACATCCTCTCTTTTCCCTCCCATTAAGCACATAACAAGGAATTGCTTCTAATAGGAGCTTATCAAACTTTAATTAGAATCACAGAATCAAAGAATGGCTTGGCTGGAGGGGACCCCAAGGATCATCAAGTTCCAATCCCCCTGCCACAGGCAGGGCCACCAACCTTCAACTAGACTAGGTTGCCCAGGGTCCCATCCAACCTGGCCTTGAATACCTCCAGGGATGGGGCATCTACAGCCTCTCTGGACAGCCTGTGCCAGCACCTCACCACTCTCAGAGTAAACAGTTTCCTCCTGACATCCAACCTAAACCTTAGCTCTCTGAGCTTAAAACCATTCCCCCTTGTCCTTTCACTGTCTACTTCTGTAAAAAGTTGATTCCCCTTCTTTTAAATACTGGAAGGCTGCAATGGGGTCACCTTGCAGCCTTCTCCAGGCTGAACAAGCCCAGCTCCCTCAGCCTGTCTTCACAGGGCAGATGTTCCACCCCAATGAACATCTTCGTGGCCCTCCTCTGGTTGGGAATTAAGTTGGGAATCCTTTTACAGTCCACCCACCTTCTTGTAGTTTTCTCAAACACACCACTTTGACCATCAGCCACTAGCACGGTGCAATCATCACACACTAAACAAACAAGTTTGATTAAACACCAGATTAAGTAAACCCAGGTGCTCTAACATTTGACCAAAACAGCTGGTGTTCAGTGACACCATTTCCTTAAATTACTTAAAAATAAACCAATAGTCACTCTATGATTACTGCTTTAGCCTGAAGCCTCCAGAAAGTTACTGAACAAGCACTTCACTCTTGACTCTGCACTTCCTCCTGCTCTGTTTAAATTAAGTGTAGCACACGAAATCTTTAATTTAATACTATAAACAAATTCTGAAATGAATACTGAAACAAGCGTTGGCTATGCTGCTTCACGCTATCTCATACTAAGTTACAACATCTCCATAAGAAGGGCCATAAAAAACTGTTTATTGATTTGCAACTCATTACTGCCCATAGAAAGTGAAATACGGCTCAGTGATTTAGCAACAGCATGCTGACCACATCAAAGTGATAGCCTGGGAAGCTTGGAGCCTGACACAAAGAAAGGAGAACTACAAGAAAGGAGATTTTGCCTCTGGAACACAGCAAAGTGCTCTTTCCGTACTGCACCTAAAAATCCAATTTGCACCCCAGAATATCTGAGAATGCAACATCTTGAGTAAAAAGATTATTTCCATAAAACAGAAAAGGTACTAAATGGTAATATGTATTTAAGTGCCCTCCTATTACAGACAACCACATCGCATTGTCAGCTGAAGAAAGACCACATTAGTTTTAAAACTAATTCGTTTTAATTTGCTTTTTCTCCTGCATTAGATTTGAGGGCACATAAAATACATCTAAGAACGTATCTGTGATCCATGCAAGACTATCCTCAATGATCAGAAGAACAGATCTCCAACACAAACTATATCAGCTTATCTTTTGAACACGGCCCAAACACAGCCACTGAGAATTACAAACACCCAAAGGATTGCAGCATTTCAGGTCCTGCTCAACTAGACCCTATATCTACTGTCATCAGCAAGTTTGAGCCATTTCATCAAACACTGAAAACGAAGTTATCAGCAGGCAACACTAGCACAGAACTGACACAGGACAAACATCAGATGAGTAGTGGATGCCCCCTCCCTGGAAGCACTCAAGGCCAGGCTGAATGGGGTTTTGGGCCTAGAGAAGGTGTCCCTGCCTACAGCAGATTGAAACTGGATGGCCTTAAATGTCCCTTCCAACTCAAAACATTCTACCAGGACCAGGACTACACTTCAGCGGGCTTGTTTAGCTTTTATTCTCAAATACTGTTCAACACTGATCTTTCTGATCTCATTTATTATTACATTGGTAAAAAGTCCTGCTAAGGTATTTTTTTTTCATGGTTCACTAGCCTATTATAAGCTTATCCGTCTAAAGTCATGGAAGGTTCCGTTTGCTGTTTGTTTGGGGGTTCTGTTGTTTTGCTTTTGTTTTTAAAAAGGTCCTCCTGCTCCCCAACCTGGATTCATTTCCCAAAGAGGGCTGGAAGCTAAAACACAAGACATCTCAATTGCTATATAAAAATGTCATGGTTATCTGTTATTAGTTGTAATAACCCCGTGACAAAAAAACTGTAACTAAAAACTTGTAACCTGTAGGAGAAATCTCTTGTAGTGAGTTTTTCCATCTTAGCGCTGCACTGCTATGTTTATAAGATAGGAGTTAACACTAACAAGAATATGCTGCCTCTTCTCATGACAAAGGTAATTAGACATAAGTACAGAATAATATCAGATCACCTCCTCAATGGTTAACGATTTACAGTGCAGACAGGAGGCCTGTTTGCAAACAGAACATGCTTCTGCAGGATGCAGCTGTTTAAAGGGTCTCACCAGCCGCAAATCACTGATCAATTAGGCTACATGCCATTTCTTGTTTGGCACATTTTAAGACCTCTGCCTACTAGTGATACAAGATTGTTTGAATCAAGCTTATTCAATCCCATGATAGTATCCTTAACTGCAGATACTCCTCCTCACTCTAAAAAGATTTACAACTCTCCCCACATCCCCTTCGCTTTCATTAGCCCTTTCTATTTTTGATGTTCCAGTAGGTATTTGCAGACATTTGCCATTCTCAGGACTACGATGATCTTGCTCTTGCTGTATCACAGCACATTCTGAACACGGATCAGATGAAAGCGATGCAACCTATTCTCTCCAAAGAGACAGAAATTTCTTTCTACTGCAAGCACTGACAGCAAGAACAAATTATACACATAGTTTTATACATAAACAGATACTACACATTCATAAGGAGCATTCAACAACTGCTTGACGATAACTGCAAAAGAATAGCTTGGCAGAAAAGCTCTGAGAAAACTATTACATTACTTCATACAGCAAGATGGTCTACAGCCTCCAATGTGCTCTTTATGTGGATAACGACAGAAAGTAACTGAAGTGTAAACCAGCTACATAAGGACAAGTTCTTTAATCAGAACACTTGGTTGGCATGTATTTGAATGAACATTATATTACTGTTCCAAAGACTTTCTCAAATTAAATTTAAAATACAACCCAGGAAACGCAAGCAGTATTGTTCAGGTTTGGTAAGAAAGCAATCTGCTTTGCTTAAAGATTATGCCAAGTCAGCATTGCAAGGAAGATACCGAAGTCCAAGATGTCTGAGGCTCAACCTGCCTCTTTGAATAAAAAACAATTAACAGTGCTGAAAATAGTATTTCTACAGCAGTGAGGAAAAGCTAGAGGCTGACTGGTGAGAGCCTGCAATGTAACGTATTGCAGTGAGAATATCCACAGCTGGATATGTGAAAGTCCCCACTGGGTTTAAGACTGACAGTACAAAAATGTGCTTCAAACTACTCTAGAAAGGAACCACCACAGCACTCAGGCCTAACTGAGGAGAATGACTTCATACTACATGGGATGCTGCCATTTTGAGGAAAGGTAGAATAAAAAAACAAACAAGAGGGGAACAGCATCAGTCTGTGAATATACTACCTTTTCCGTTCTTACATAATATGGTTATCTGCTTGCCTACAGAAACCCTCTTCAAAGTTGTTAGTTATATGAAAAGAGCAGTGTTAAAAACGGCATTTGCTATAGGCAGCAATTATACAAGCCACATAGGAGCTTCCATTTTTATTCTGCAGGCCAAAGTGTACACAGTGCTACACTCAGGATTGTATCAATTTGGAAAATGATGATTTGCACAACAGAGACAAACTCATAGCTTTGGAAGCACAACTCTACCAGTTCTTTTCTCCACAGAAGCATTCCTTTGAAAATATGCTCAAATATATTTCAACTAGGTAAAAACACTTGTTTGCAAAATACCATTATATGTACACTGTTGTAAAAATAAAGTTTGTAGCAAAAGAACCAAACTTTTCAGCTCTTAACTACCAAAAATAAACTCTGAAAGTCAACAGGAGCATTTCATGATACAAATGTTTACCTGACAGAGATTAATTTAAATCTCGTAGCAAAGCGAAATAAATGCTTAGGTTCTGACACACAACCTCAATTATCTTCACATCGACAAAAGCTAGTCACAGAATCACTGAATCAAAGGGGTTGGAAGGGACCTCTGGAGACCATTAAGTCCACTCCTTTGCTAAAGCAGGTTCCCTACAGTAGGCCACATGGGACAGCATCCAGGAAGACCTTGAACAGTCTCCAGAGAAGGAGACTCCACCACCTGTCCTTGCATCTCTGTTCCCCCTCATATACACCTGCTGGGTAGGACATTTATCCCAGACAACTTTGACTGCCAGAAATCAGGACAACAAAACAGACAGTTGTAGTAATTGAATGGTTTCTAATATTGTAGTTTTGAATGTACTTTCCAAGAAACCAATACAAAGCCAACAACTATTTTCCTAAAAGGCCAAGCCTCATCTGCTCATGGATGGTTAGAAATGCTTTCCCTCACCAAAGTCATTTTTGTTGAACGCATTTATTTGAAATTCCATCATCTCCAAGTCCACTTCTCTGGACAGAGAAGAAAGGAAACTAAAGCTGCTAAAACGTGTTCCCACCGCTAAAAACAAATGTTTAAAAATGATAGCAGATCACCCTTACGACAGACCCCCGAGATGTCATCTCTAAGCGCTTTTACTCAATTAGCTTTATTTTTTGAACTCAGTTTTCTCAGATAGTCAATACCAATTCACATCAGAAAAGTTTTACCGCCATACTGCTGTCATGGTTGCTCACAGCTCCTGTAGCCCAGCAGCAAGGCACACAAACGATGCATTAGTGTTTACCTTGTATCTCACTTTTAGATATGTTGCCATCATACTGTATAGTGATGAATCTAAAACATTTTGCAAACACAAAATACGCTCGCTACATGAAATAATTATTTTTAAAATCGGGTACCTGGGCTTGATTGAAACCTGATGAAATTTGTCATTGGGAATTTTGAAAGTTTCCTTTTACAAATAGGCCAGAGAGCCTGAAGTAAAGCTGCACGTATTTCAACAAACTGAAAGGTACTTTACATACTCCAATCATACATGAACAGTAAAGACTGATACGTATCCCACCTCCTCTCCCTCATACATACACACTCCCATTCTGGATACAATACAAAACCGGCAAGTCTAAAGAACAGTTCACCTCAGCCTGAATAGTACTGCGACACCAACAGGGATCACAGAACCATATGGGTTGGAAGGGACGTCTGGAGACTGATTACAACAGCCCCTGCAAAAACAGAATCCCTACAGTAGACTGTACAGTCAGTGATATCCTTCATGTGTTTCTAGTATGTTCATTTTTCTGTCTTTAGACCTGAAATGGATTTCAAAGGTGTCTTGAAGTAGGCAAGGATAGAATATTCAGTAAAGATATCTCTGACTTCTGTTTAGGAGCTACATCCAAGATCAATTAAAAAGTTTAAGAAAAAGAATAGCAGTTATAAAAGATTCTGGAGGAAATTATATATGTATTTACACACACAATTCTGTAATTATGCGATTAGGAGTTTACACTTGGATATCAATATCAGTCTAAGACATTAATCATTAGTCAGGAAATACAACAGATGCTGACTCTGTATAAGACAACACACAAACGCAGAACAGTTTTTTATTCTGCAAGCACATAAAGCATTACCATGACTTTACTGATAAAGTGCAAATAGTCGCATGAAAAGCAGCTGAGGCCCCTCGGTGTGCTCAGCCCAGAGCAGAGGAGCTGAGGGGAGGCCTGATGGCGGCTGCAGCTCCTCACAGGGAGTGGAGGGGCAGCGCTGAGCTCTGCTCTCTGACAGCGACAGGGCCCGAGGGAACGGCATGGAGCTGTGTCAGGGGAGGGGCAGCTGGGGGTCAGGGAAAGGGTCTGCACCAGAGGGCGGTGGGCATGGAACGGGCCGCACAGGGCTGTGGGCACGGCCCCCAGTGCTGGAGTTCAAGGAGCGTCTAGGCAGTGCTCTCAGTCGTAGAGTTTGGATTTTGAGTGGTCCTGTGTGGAGCCAGGAGTTGGACTCTGTGGTCCTTACGGGTCGCTTCCAACTCACGATATTCTGTGACTCTAATTCTATCGTTTCTGTTATCACAGATGAATCTCCTGTTAAAGCACACAGAATTCTGTGGCTGACCCCCACCCACTAGCAGCACTACGGCTGTGGTTCATGTGTTCAAGTAAACTCTGTGTGCCCCACTCTACACCTGTAAGAACACAGAAGCTCCTGTTTTCCATCAGGGCCGGTGTCCACACGTCATGCCTTACACCTGAGGAAACTATTACACCACTGGATCCACAAGACATGGCTCGTTAAACACACTCTCTGCCTTTTAGAGATGGAGCTAAAGCACAATAGTTAAGGATTAAATTGTAACGTCAGCGGGAACCCACCAGCAGCGACCCCTCCTCACCACAGAGGCACACCTTCCTCCTCACCCTCAGCAGCACTACACCGACGAGAAGTTCGGGGCGTTAAGTTTTATTGCCACATTTGCACCCTGAGCACCTGCAGCCCCTCGAGCCACGCTCCTTATTCATCACCACTCCACAACACACCCGAGGAACGCAGGGCCACGAGGAGGGGCGGCAGGGTGGCCACCGACCTGCTCCCCAGCGCCGTTTTCCGCACACAAAGCTGCGGGGTGCCCCCATCGGGAGGCCGCCGCCCCTCTGCCCTCCCCGCCCGGCCGCACTCACAGGTGACGATGGGCTTGTTCTCCATGGTGTAGATCACCGGCGGCTTCTCCCCGCCCTCCTCCTCGCCGGCCGCCGCCGCGGCGGGGTCCATGAGCGGGCGGGGTCCTCAGCCCCGGCTCCCCCGCCCGCCCGGCGCCATGGAAACGCCGCTGCCGCCGCCGGGGGTGCTGCCACGGGCCGCGCCTCTGCCGGGCCTGCTCGCAGCCCCGGCGCCCCTTCCCCGCCGTGCCGCTCCGCTCCGGAGGGGAAGGCGTGCGGGCTCATCCGCTTCCTGGATCACCGGCGGAGCATTACCGCTTCCGGGGAGCACCGCGAACGGCCAGCGAAAAGCGACGCCGTGCGGGCCGGGCGCGGCTGCCGACGGGCGGAGGGAAAGGGGAAGCGGGGCCGGGCAGCGGAGGGCCGAAGAGCGGTGCGCCTGCGCGGGGCGGGCCGGGCGTTGAGGGGAGCCAGGTCGGGGCCGGGCGCTGCCGGGCACCTGCGTGAGAGTTCAGGGCCTCTCGAGGCGGCGGCCTGATGTAGGTGAGGCGTCGGGGGGGAATTCTTTCCTCAGAGGGCGGTGAGGCGCTGGCACAGCTGCCCAGAGAAGCTGTGGTGCCCCGTTCCTGGAGGCGCTCAAGGCCAGGTTGGATGGGGCCCTGAGCAGCCCTGTCCACGGCAGGGGTTGGGGCTGAATAATCTTTAAGGCCCCTTCGAGCCCAAACCATCCTTGGTTCAGTAATAACCATAGGGTTCTGAAGCATAGAACAATAATGCTGAGGAGCCTAAACTATTCCCACAGTGCTCCGAGGTGCTCGGGTGGGAGCATGTGCACCTGCATTGTCTTTCCACTGACCTCAGGCATGCCGGTCAGTACTGTTGCAGGCCATCTGGAAGATGGGCTTTGCAGGTCGCAGTGAGTAAGGTGGCAGATGGCTAGTTTGTAATTAGGCCCGAAGAAAGGTAGCTTGTGCAGAGTGTGAGGCCAGCAGGAGGATTGCAGGGAGCAGAGCACATGGCATGGGCTGGTGAGTGAGGTGCTGGGGCAAAGCCAGCCTACACACAGGTACATCTTGGTTTCAGAGTCACAAAGTGCAGCTGGAACATACCAGCAAATATGGCTCACAAAGCTTAATGATTTATAATGTAAGTCTTTTAATACATAAATATGATACAGTATTGCACTTCTTTTATATCTGATTATTTTGCATTAGACTAAAGTACTCATAAAATTGGCTCATCTTACTGCAGCCACTGTTCACCCCAGAAGCATACAATTTCTTCAACTTCCATGTAATTTCCTAAACTTGGAGGATGTTAACTTGACTATCTTCAACAGTAGTAATTAAGATATAGAGCATACTATAAAGTTGTTTACCATAAAGGGTAAAAAAATGAAGAACATTCCATACATGTATAAAGCTCAATAAACCTAAGGCAGGACTAAAAATATCTGTGTATTACTCATAACTGTTTATTGCAGTAACATTATGCTAAGGTGCTTTGGGTGTCTTGAATATTTACAGAAGTCGTATTGTTTAGATTATTCTTCTTGCACAAACTATTTCCTTGTTTCTTTCACTTTATTTTTGTTTCCTTGGCCCAGTCAAACACAAAATTCTTTGCAAGGCCAAAACTTTAAAAAATTTCCATGGTGCAATAAAATATCTGATCTGTATGTCTAGGTGAGCAGCTGAGTGCAAACACCTTATCACTTCTCTTTTTTTGGTGGACTATGAAAGTCAAAGTATGTCACTGCAACTCAGCAATTTTAAAAATGACAGCATTTATACATCTGTTTACAGTGTCACTAATAAGTGTGTGGCAAATACATGATTTCCTGAAACAAAAAAAAAAAAACAGTTACGCACATGTGGAAAATCATGTATTCCTTCCAGTCAGATCCAACATAATTTATTCCGTACAATCATCAAATTGGCCATCCTGCAAAGACCTAACCAACACAGTTATGAAAGCGGGCAAATGTGGGTTAAATACGTGTGAATCTCTTCCAGCAAATCTCCTGTTAGTGTACAGTGCTTGTCCCCTTTTCTCAGAGATTAGAGCTAAGGTCAGTAGTTCAGTGGGATTAAGGTTTTAGTCACAGAATTTCAGTCTCTTTAGATTTAGTAGTCACAGGGTAGGTATTTCCCTTAAACTAAAACAACAGCCCTAGCCAGTTTTTTGGGCCTAAAACTTTCCTAATCGCATTAGCAGAGCAGAATCATACTAGGAGCTGAACTTGGGGCTGCTTGTAGTCAGCTGCTTCTTGTGCAGGTGCTTCTCCTAAGCATCAGCGTTATCATTTTTATTACAACAGTGAGCTCAGTACCCAAGTAGGTCACCACTGTGATGGATATTGACTGTGAGGTGCGCTGTAATGGAATAGATTAACCTAGGAGGCATCTGTATGAGTGAATGAAAAGCCCTATGTGCTATCTGACCAAGAGGAATCTTCTGGTCAGGTAGCTTCTGAAGAGCCTGTGTGCATCTCAGCTTCTGAAGTTGAGACTGCTGAAACAGAAACATGCGTTTCCTTTCCTCCTTACTAAGCAGTCTGGTTTCTCCGCGTAGGCCGCTGTGTTGTGAACAGGGGCCACAGCATGCTCCACTGACTCTCTTAGATGGATGTTTACAGGAACAGGGCTCTGGGTGCATGTGAATCTACTAGCAGTAAGAAAAAAACATTGGAAAAAATGAACTCTCTCTGAAAATAAGGAACACAAACTCCCTTTTCGCTTGAAAATGCAGGCCATGCTCTTGCTGCTAACTTTCTGTGCTTCAAGCATTAACTGTTATCAGTAGCAATAGCTGATGTTTATTCTTCCTAATTTCACATTGTTTATCTACAGTGAGCTTTCAAGCCAGCTCACTTTCCACTGATTTCACTTCTCTCTGCAGTAGCATCAAACAGAATTTAAAGTTGTCTTCATAAAAATTTTATGTGGCTGTAATTGCTAGTGTTCGTCCTGTTAATATTTGCTCTTATTGATGAGTCAAAGACTTATGCACCCAGTACTCACAGCCATCAGGCAGTCCCACCAGTATAAGATGAGTCATGCTATGTGGCTAATTTCTAGTTAGGTGTGTTTTGGGTCATTTCTATGGCTTTTGGGAACACTTCCTCCAGGAGGAGGAATGAAGGCTGACTTGAAAGGAGAGGACCGTATCAGAGAAAGGAGCTAGCTTAATATTTTCTGTATGTGTATGTTGCACAGTGGTTAATGTAAGCAATTAAAGAGTTAAATTTCTTTGTCCCCTTCTGGCCTGTCCCATATGTTTTTAAGTGCATACCCATGTGGCACAGGTGTCGAATAAACACAGGAAGTCTGTGTGTCTAACCCCCCCTTTCTGCTCCTGAATTTCCATTTCCTTTTTCTCCCCTCAGCTCTTTTTCTCTTACTGGTTTAAGTGATGTTCTCTGCAAGGCAGGACAAAGAATTTCATTATCTCTGTAAAATATTTAGCACTTTTAAGTTGACAAAAATAAGATACAGCTTTAGGCTTAAGTACAGTACCAGAGAGATTAATGAGCTCAATAACTGCAAGAGAAGCAGCAGTAGTTTTGTGAGGAACTGGATCCTCTGTCTCAGGTCTCCCAAAGGGCTAGAGGGTTAATTAAGCCCTGGCTCATTGTTATAACACTAAATCCTAACATATGATGTCAATCTTTGGGTATCTACTGGGACAATTCTTGTTGAAAGTCCTTCAAATACTCAAGACACAGGAGAGGGAAAAAAAAAAAAAAAGAAAGAAAAAGGGAAAAAAAAAGGAAGGAAAGCAGTTAATTTGTATCCCTAATTACCTTATGTTTTAATGTGTAGTTGCTGTGGTTTAACCCAGCGGGTAGCTAAGCACCACACAGTTGTTCACTCAAACCCCACTCCCCCACTGGGATGGGAAAAGGAGTCAGGAAAAAGGAAAATAAGCAAAACAAACAGGAAAACCTAAACTCATGTGTTCTTATACAAAACTACTTATTAAGATAGAAGAGGAAGATTAAAAAGAGATAATAGTAATGATAACGATATATACAGAACAAGTGGTGCGTAAGGAGCTCCTCACCACCTGTTGACCAGTGCCCAGCTAGTCCCCAGGCAACAGCAGGCCATGCAGCCAACTTCCCGCTGTTTTTCAAGGGTGTTTGTTTTGGTTTTTTTCCCTCACATGATGTCATACGGTATAGAATACCTATTTGGCCAGGTTAGGTCAGCTGTTTTGGTTCTGTCCCCTCCTTGTTCCTTGTGTCCCCTTAGCCCTCCTTGCTGGCAGAATAGTTCAAGAAACTGAAAAAGTGAAAGGTCCTTGGCTCCGCACTGCATTGCTGCAACTAAAACATGAGTGTGTTATCAACATTGTTTTTTTTCTCCTGAAGCCAAAACGTAGCATTATACCAGACACTATAAAAGGAACAACTTTGTCTCACCTGAAACAAGGACAAAAATCCACTACAAGAAGAAATCCACATTTGATAATCTTCCTGCTGAGTGTGGAGATTATATCAACCGTCCTATCTGGGGGGAGCAGAGAAAGGAAAGGAAACAAATAGAATGGTGTTGAGGAAGGGAAATGATCCACAGCTGACTAGAGCATGACAGGAGGAAGTGAAATTCCTTTGCCAGGATTTGGCCAGGATGGAGACAAAACAGCAGTGTAATTGGATTCCTGTTCTCTAGTTTTGTCTGATTGCCTTTAAGGTCGTGAAGATCCAGGAGTACTGTGGTAGATCCCAGGATTTGCTGCTAGCAGTGAGCTACAGATGTGGAACTCTTTGTTCCTTCTTATCCACACATCTAACTGCTCCCATTTGATCACTTCCAAGTAAAGATACCTTTATTCTCCACATCTATCAGAACCTAACATTTCTTTACATTTCTTGCGGTGGGTTGACCCTGGCCAGCAGCAAAGCAGCCATTCATCTGCTATCTCACAGCTCCACCCACAGCAGGATAGGAGAAGAAAATAAGGTTAATAAAGCTGAGAAAAATCATGGATCACAAAAAAAGACAGTTTAGTAGATGAAAGAAAGAGATGAAAAACAAAGCAAAGGGAATCACTCACCACCTCCTACTGGCAAAGCAATGCTGAGCCTGTCTCAGAACAGCAACCACCTTGGCAGCCAAAAACACCTTCCTTCCTCCCCCATCTTCTTTCTCTGCCTGAGCTTTCACTGCTGACCATGATGTTGTACGGTATGAAACAGGCCCTTGGTTCAGTTTGAGTAAGTTGTCCCACCTGTGTCCTCCTCCGTCTCTTGCCCATCGCCAGCCTACTCCCTGCAGGAGATGAGCAAGAAACAGAACTGGTCTTGATGCTGTACAAACACAGAAGTAATCAAAATATTAGCGTGTTAGCAACACCATTTTAGTCACAGATTCAAAACATGGTAACCCTACAGCTGCTATGAAGTCAACTCCATCCCAGCAAGACCCAACATAGTATGAGTGGTTCAGATTTTTGTTATGCCAACTTTGAATTGCATGGAAGGTCTTGAAAGTGCTCAGAGCTTTTCACTGTAGGCACAAGAATTTGTACCAGTTAAACTGTGTCCACCTTCTCTTGTTTTTACAACAGCCTGTCATTTAACAAATTGAACTGGTTTTCCTGGGACTTCTTGCAGGATCTGGTAGGATTATACCAGGGATCTTCATAATAATAATAATATCTCGGCTTTTACCTATCACCACTGTTTAAAACAGAAGTTTGTAGGCATTGCAGAGCTCTGGAACTTCCAAGAAGTAGGAGGAGGAGATGCTCATCCATCTGGTATGCACCATAATTTCAAAAGCTGTCTGGCCTGAAACTGGTTACAGAAGAAACACCTCATAGGCAGAATATCCCCAAGTCTAAATTTGTCATTATCTGGAACAATAATAATGTTTAGAAAAAAAAAGAACAAGGTTTTCTGATAGAAGGCTTCCTTCAAGTTGAGCATCCACTTCTACGTATGAAAAAAGCTAGAAGAATTTTTTTTTGCAGTGATCAGGTGAGAACTTCCAGTGAGATGCACTGCACTTGCTCTTCTGATTCATTCTGCACGGTATTGGGGATTAGAAGACCTATTTATTAAATGTAAATAAGTTTTAAATGAGTACTAAAGGAAGCCCTATCTCAAAGAGCTAGTCAGAGTTAGACGTAAAAGCAGATGTCTAGTTTTATGCTGTCACTTCAGCTTATGGGCAGCAGTCAAAGCGCTGGCAATATAACGCCTAGTCTGGTGCCACCTGCTTGTGGCCTATCTGTGAACAGCTCTCTGGCAAACAGACACAAACCCTGTCAACAGACATCGTATTTAGATGTAGTTTTATATAATTCCTACTGTTACTACTGTAAAAATGAGACAAAACGCATTTGCCCCATAAAATAGATGTCATTCTTCTATACTTAATATAGTTGCATTTCTTTGCCTAGACTTTGAGATTTTATTGAAAGCAGAAGTTGCTGATATAGCCATTTGATATTAGCTTAGCAACAGCTTTTTTCTATTACTGTACCACAAGAGAAAAAATACGCTGGATTCACTCCATATCAATGCTTTTTCTTTCAATATAAAGGCAATTAAGAATTAACACTGGAAGCATTCTTAACTTTTTGTCATCTCTGGGCCATAGCCAATAAAGCTCTCCTGCATGCAGTCAGTGGGTTATTTTTAACTGAACAAATTTTCAGTAGAAAATTCTGTTTCGAATTAACTGATTTCACCAATTCACTGCCAGCCACAGGAGCAGAAAAGATGTTGGCACTTGGGAAAATCCTCTTATAATGTCGTCAAGTGAATTCTTTCTCAAAATGAGCAGTTTCAAAAGCACCTCATTGTTTTCTATTGGCATGTCAGCCGTGGAACAGTAGCTATACACAACAATCAGAACTTTGGCTTTTTATTTCATGTCACGGGGAGGAAGTTGTTGACTGAAATTTACTAGCAACAAAACAGTATGAGGACTTCATTTCTGTACCAGCTTAATTTGAGAGCGTTTTCATTTCATTCCTTGGATGTCTGAGTTTCAGTGGCAGAAAATGATGTGTTGTGCAAACTGTCTATACTTCACCAGAAAGCAATGAATGCATGGTGATGCAGTAATAACTAGCCAACAGCAGCATGTGTCCCTGTTGTGGAACTCCTAAGCGGCCTCCAGGACAAACCAGAGGGACAAGGTTTGAGACGATGGACTTCCGAGAAGGTTCCAGAAAAGTTATGAAGAAGTCAAGAGAAAAGGAAAGTGTACATATGGAGTCATGTAGAATGGCCATCAAGCTGGGGCAGAACACCTGGAGCAAGGAAAGGATCTGCTTAAGGAACTGCTTAACTTGGATTGGGGGATCAGTAGCATACTATTTCTCTGCTGTAATCATTGTAACTTGTCAGTATCAGTATTACCTTGTGGGACTTAAAAGAAAAAAAAAAAAAGAGAAGAAGAGGTGGATCTTTCCTGGCAATGCCTCTCTCTGGCACTCTGTATGACTGGAAATCTGCCTGATGGAAAGGGACTTCAGTGTACTGTTGGACAGTTGACTGAATATGAGCCAGCAGTGTGCCCAGGTGGCCAAGAAGGCCAATGGCATCCTGGCTTGTATCAGGAATGGTGAGCAGGATGAGGAAAGTAATCGTACTCAGCACTGGTGAGGCCTCACCTCAAGTACTGTGTTCAGTTTGGGGCACCTCAGCACAGAAAGGACATTGAGGTGCTGGAGCAGGTCCAAAGAAGTGCAACAAGGCTTGTGAAGGGCTTGGAGAATGTGTCCTACGAGGAGAGACTGAAAGAACTGGGGCTGTTTAGTCTGGGGAAAAGGAGGCTGAGGGGAGATCTTATTGCTCTCTTCCAATATCTGAAAGGTACTTACAGCAAGAGCAGGGTTGGGCTCTTCTCACTGGTGATAGGACGAGGGGAAACAGCCTCAAGTTGTGCCAGAGCAAGCTTAGGTTGGATATTAGGAAAAACAGAAAGAGCTGTTAAGCACTGGAATAGGCTCCCCAGGGAGGTGGTTGAGTCACCATCCCTGGATGTGCTTAAAAACCATTTGGATGTGGTGCTCAGGGACATGATTTAGCGAAGGGTTGTTAGTTTGGGTAGTATGGTTAGGTTGTGGTTGGACTTGATGATCTTTAAGATCTTTTCCAACCGGAGCAATTCTATGATTCTGTGACAAACCTTCCCCCTCTCCCAACCCATTTGTATTGAATAGCTCTCAATCATCAGAAGATACTACAATTAAGCAGCATATCTGCGTTGTCAGAAGCAGTTTGCAGAGAACAGCATTTGAGTTCACAGACCAAATGCTAAGGATGTTATAAATTCATTTATCCACTTATTTATCCATTTATCTAGTAAAGAAGAACAAAATCAAAGCATGTTCAGGATGGTAGTGACAGGCATCCAAAGTTCCAAACAGCTGTACCTCTCTCTCTCTCTGTATCCCATGAAATGAAAGAAAAGGGGAGACAGGACACCTTTTGCTCTGAGCTAATTCTGAAGATCAGAGGAATTTGGCCCAATCACTTTTGCAGTTGAGCCATCATTGTACTTGTCTCCTTTTCTTCACCTCACGAGGTCATTTGTGCATTTCTCACAGTCTAGAAACTAACTAGCAATGCTGCAGTGATCTTACAGCCTTTTGCAGCTCTTCTGAAGTCCAAACAACATTTCAGTCAGCAGTCTTCCTCCACAGACAGAAATCAAGTCACCCACCAGCACAAAGGCCCTCAAGCCTCACCAATTTCTACTGCTGTGGACTGATTTCAGGAAGTCCTTCTTGGGCCCAGGCTGCGAAGCAGAAACATTTCTGTTGTTACCACGGAGGCACTAGGGCTGATTAGCTGGTCTTAAACATGGAGATCCAAACCATTTGCACCTGTTACTCTCACCAGCATTTTGTGGATGCCATTTGTCTGCATCACTTGCCCCTGAATCTATTCCCTTAGTAGTTTCCTTTTTCATATTATGCAGCCCTGCTGAGCGTAGGTGCTGCGATTTCACTGCAAGCTGACCAGTGTTACATTAAAATTGAAAACAGTTATCATGAGTCTTTTCTCTCTTGGCCTAGGATATTTCCTTCTCAATTACAATAAGAGCATGGGTGGGAGAGAGTTCTAGGCAGAGTCTCACAACAGTCAGATCCCAAAGCAGGATTTTAGCTTCCTCTCAGACTGTAGGTCTGAGAAGAAAGCAGGTTTTTTTTTTTTTTCCTTGTCTATCTGGAAAGTTAAACTAGGAAGGTGTTAGAAGCAGAGAATAATAAGAACTTGAACACTGGCTGTCCTTTGGAAAAACTGAAGGCAGCATCAGGAGGTGTTCCCACATACAGCTGGAGTACAGGAGCTTTGGTATGAGCAAGAAAACTGCATTGCAACCTGCAGTGAAGGCTTCAAGAGATCACAACTACAACTTGCTTAATAGCCAGAAGATTCCCAGTCTGTAACTCAAGGTAAATCACTGTTACTGTGGCTGTGTTAGCAGCTGTACACTGTGGTCCATGCACCCAAACTCCCCAGCCTGCACAAGCAGGACAAAAGACAGCCCTTTCTCCCATGTACGACTGCACTTTTTCACCTAAAACTCTGTTATTAAAGTAGGTGTATGGTCACTTCAGAAGTCACTTTAGAAAAGGTACTGAAACACTAATAACACAAACCTTTACCAAGAAATCACATCCTTGCACAAACGTAGCAGTGGTTCTGGGTTTGTATTCCATTCTAAAGAGTACGGATGAAGTTGTTGGACTGTACAATTTCTAATTTGATTTTCTAGGTAATAAATATTTCTGTCTGCCCATCACACCAGCCTGGTGAAGTGCTCACAGATCCAAGCTACAAATAAAAAGTGATGAGAAAAGGGAGGGAAGGAAGGAACCTTAAAGTGAGTTGCACCATTATTTAAATACTCTGAATCCATCAAGGGATAGCTCATTTCATAATTAGCATGTCAAAAGCTATTAGTTATTAAATTAAAACGCAGTATTAATTAGAAATCAGATTCCCTTGCAAGCTTACCTTAGGCAGGTCCTCCCTGGGTAGCAAAAATGGAAGTATTACCACAGTAGCAAAGCCTGAAGAGGAAGCTCAGAAGGCCATCAGAATAAGCCTAGGAACAGATACAGGTAGGAGTCTCCCACCTTAGAGTCCTAATTTTTCCTGCAATTACATGAGGGAGATGATCAAGCAGCATACTCAGGTGAAGTTTGGGTAGAAGGAAGATAACTTTTGTGTGTACGCCAAAATCTAATTGTAAAGATAGCAAAGATGTTTGTTTTGGGAACATTCAGTGAGAAAAGTACAGCCCCAGACCAGTAACAAACTAAAACCAAGCAGAGATGGTCACATTCTTGAATTTAATCTGTGGAAATACTTCAAATGAGATCATTGTTCTGATTTCACAAGTATAAGTGGACTTGACTTTTTAAATCCCATAATTTCAATTGTGACCCCTCTCCCTGGTTCCGTACGTTTCCCACCTGGCGACGAATGTCAATGCATTGAAAAACAGGTACAAAGTTGTTTGGTTTTATCGTAGAATGGCTTGGGTTGGAAGGAACCTCAAGGATCATGAATCTCCAATCCCCCTGCCACAGGCAGGGCCACCAACCTCCACCATTAATACTAGACCAGGCTGCCTAGGGCCCCATCCAACCTGACCTTGAACACCTCCAGGGATGGGGCAGCCACAACCTCTCTGTTGTAGCTATGTTACATGAAATTCTGTTCTGGTCTTGTAAGTCGCCCATTTCTGAAATGAGAGCCTTACAGAACCGTCACACTTTGCTCCTTTATCTGCTCATGGTTACCCTGTGCTTCTGTCTTGACCCCTGTTAGCACAGTAGTAACTTCGCAGAGAGAACATGAACGTTCTTTCTCTGTACCCAAACTGTGACGCTTAATGTAACCCCTAGCTAGATAGGAAGAATGAAATAAAGAAGTTTTGCAGTACTGCCCAGAGGCTGTGTAGGCTTTTGGTATTTGTAACGTGCAGCAACGACAGCAGAGCAGCAAGGTCCTAGGCTGCAGCAAGTGAGAACTTGCTCAAATGCAACAGCTAGGGGCACAGAAGCAAAGGAAGAGTTAGTTACCTTCAAAAGGCCTCAGCTACGCACGAGATCCCCTTACCTCCACTACCAACCCTTAAATGAGGTCTGGGAAGGGATGGACCCTGACTCCACTCCTTCTGGTCACTCAGGTTCATTGCATGCACCTGAGCTCCCTTTGGTTGGCCCTGGCTTCTCACCAGGTGCTCCATCACTGGTTCAGGCCATGACTTAGCATTTCCGCTACAGGTATTCATAGGCATCAGCTCTATCAAGAGGAAACTTTTCCTTACAGCACTATCAAATGGTAAGATGCTCTATTTTCATTAACCTTTGCTTCTGAGAAAAGGTCTGATGCCTTAAATGCCATGACAGCAGCACCCCTTGGGGGTTAGAAGTTGCTACTTTCAATTTTAGAGCATGTGTGATTTTGCAAAGGTGAATTAAGCATCTAAGATGACTAGCTACTAAGGTGACTGTAAAACAGATGGTACCGTTGATGGCTGAGAAAGGACAAGAAAGTTTTCCTTTATTCTTGCTCTGAACTCCACAGCCCCCCGGAAATAGGGCTGTAAATATTTCCAAGGGCCAATGTTTACATCCAGAATCCACTAACAGCACCACAAAGAAGTGTTCACTACTATTACCATCTTGTGTTGCAGAGTACTTTTCAGCCATGCTGAACAACATATTAAAGACAGATGGACACTGTGAACTTTATGTTAAGCGCCAAACTGAAGCTGAACAAGATAAAGCTTGAAACCCCCTGCCAAGTCAGTTGCCGGTCAATGAAGACAGGTTTCCTCTTGTGAGTGATAAAGTGCAATCCTATTTGAAGGTACAATATTTGGTTTTGTTTTAAATCCTGAGTGGGAGCACATACTCTTTTATCACAGGCTACATGAGGTGCTCTTCCTTGGAAAGGCCATGTACCCTTTTGATGGGAATTTAGTCTCTACTTGTTTGGGGGGCAGCCAGAGGGGCAAATCTGGGCATACAGACATGTGGGTGCAGCTTATGAATCCAAGCTGAATCAATCTCCGAGAAGCCCAAGAGATTTAAGCACTTGACTCCCATCAGAATGAGGAGGAAGTCACATGCCTAATCCTATTAGTGCCCGTGAAATTCCCAGATCAGATATTAGCTCCAGAGGTTGCTTCATTGAGAGATCCCTTAGAGAATAAGAAAAAAAAAAAATACGTTGCTTCAGTGTGATTTGTTCTCCCTAACTATGTTATTGCCTTGAAGTTAACAAGAATAATTTATGTTCCATTATGTGCCGTACTTAATTTAGATAGGCCAACTGCCTCCTTGTACAGCTGCCAGCAGGAGAGTGCACAGCCTCAGGAAATTAGTAGTTTGCAGGTTTCCCATCTTGCTGGGCTCAGGGTGGTGAAAGCTCAGTGGTCTGAGACTTTTCCATCCTTTAGTGAGCCATTCATATTAAATTCATCAGATTGGAAATATGGGAATTGCTAGGTAAAGTCATTTACTGTGGCCATTGTGTCTGGCTCCGAACCTAACAGCTGGCAGAGACAGCAGTGCTTCCCCACCTTCTGTACTGCTTAACAAACAGGTCATGCCATTATGATTCCAATGAGCGTACTGAAAATCTTCAGTGTCTTTAAAAAGAGAAGGAGGAAAGGGAAAAGAATATACACCTTAACAGTATTGGACATTTGGAATAAAGCTTTGTAAACAATGGGAGTTACATGATTACATGCCAGACACAGCACAAGAGCAAAACAGGGAACAGGACCTAACAAAGGGAGAATTTAGTCCACCTCTTTAGCATTGATTGCATTTTCCCCATGCCTCATTTTTCTGCAATTGCTTAAAGTAATGCCTTACAGCCTTAGCCATGTGTGCCTAAAATGGCTTGGTGTTTTTTGCTCAAACATTACACTTGAAGAGGTTGTGCAAAGAGAGGAGTCACCACAATGGAAAGATTTTCTCCTGGGAAGCTCCTGGAGAGCCAGCTGAGCTCTGCAGCACGCACGGCCCAGAGGACCCCGCTTCCGCAATCTGTAAACTGGGCAGCTGCCAGGCTTGCAGCCCTTGGTCTGCAGTCCTCTCTTTCCTATGCACTGAGGTAACCACAGCCCTGCCAGCTGCGTGGGGCTGTTTATTCTGGCTGCTGATCCCTACGGGATGGTTACACACACTCCAGTCACTGCAGTGGTCCAAGCAGGATGGGAAGCATACAAGAAATAGCATTTTCCTGAAAATATTTGTAGAACTTATACTTTATTGCAGCCAAAGTCAAGGAGAAGATTTATGCATGTTCTTAAATCCTGCCTAGTTTCTCTCTCCTACTGACTTTTCTTATAAAAATGGAGCAGACCCTAACACATAGCTGTTTGTAACCTCATTGGACAAGTAAATAAAAGATGTCACAAGACAAGTAGGCCGCAACTGAAACCTGCTTATGCAAATGTTGCTCTGTATCAGCAAGATGAGAACCAAAGGCAGCTCACATCACAAGCCACAGTGAGGAAAAGCAAAGCGACCTGTCTTCAGAGTGCGCTGTGCTCTTTGCTGCGCTCTTTGCTGTCAGTCCTCTGGGAGCTTGCTCTTGTATCCTATTCATTACAGGCTTGCATCTATGCAAGATGTTTAGCACTGATGGTGACAGTGAAAAGCAGAGGTGTGCTTTTGATGGTCTGCTTTCTTGCAAATACCTTGGGAAACCACATGCTTTTCCTTTCCAGTGATGAGCAGAAGTGCCTCCTGCTGCAGCCTCACATCCACGTGTGAGAGTGTCTGCATGCAAAAGGCAGGCGGGGCAGGTTGTACCTGGACTAGATCCAATGCAGGATACTGAATGTAGCAGTAATCCAAAAATGTGTCTCCTTTGTGGCCGTTTGATCTGTCTTTCATGGTGTCAGTCAGACAGCCTGGGGTGGAAGACCACTCTCCATGCAGGCACCCAGCAAGATGGGCCCTGTAACTTCCCAGAAGGTTTAATTTACAGAAATAGGTTCTTTACAGAAAAGACAGCTCTATGGCCCCTCTGGCCAGCTGGTCCCAAAGCTCACAGTCTATCCTCCATGTGTCTGACCCCCCTGCAGCAGCCATGATATTAACCTGGGGGGTGCAGGAGCAGATGCGGATGACCCTCGTGGATATTCTGACACCTGGAACCAGAGCTATACACAGTCACCAGCTGTGAACTGCTTCAGGACATTACTGATTTCCTCTCTGTTCAAAGATGTTGGAATTAAAAGACATTTTTAAAGTTTATTTTATAATAGGAATTCAGCTGCCCTTGTTACCAACTAACAACCAAGATATCAATTTTTCTCTCAAACAGTGGTGAGAACGGAGATATACAGACATACTGCACATACGCAGTTTATCACTATTACCTTGTGTGAAGGTGCAACCACGTACAGTATTATGTATCAGGACCATACCATTAACATGTGACCTACAACTTGGGATAACATGTTTGTTGAAGCTCTTCAGCTGAGCACAGTACCCCACAGCCTCATGTACTTGAATAGCGTTACATTGCTGGCTGAAAAAGATTCCAACACAGCTTACTCAGCCTGTTTGTTGGATCTTTTTCCCATGCTGCTTTCCTTGCCTGGGCAATTGCTGCCTTCCAGAAGAGATGTCAGGTCCTGCACTGTGTCTGGAAATCTCGTGTTCCCAGCACACCGTGGCTAAGAGCACGTTGTCGTGAGCCACTCTGCAAAGAGTTAAGCATTCACTGGGTGCCAGAGAACACCTGAGCCATGAATCCAGACAAGCAACATCAGTAACCTCCTTGCTCATCACCTTTCAGGTGACAGGGACTCATCACCAGTGAACAAGCTTCCAACATATCCCAAACAGCAGTAGGACAGCAGTAGTTGCAGTCCCAGCAGGTTCACCATACAGCCCACCACAATCCTGCCCCCTGGCGCATAACTTTACCTCAGCAGGAGCATGATGTTGGCATTATAGGATATATATAGAAACATTAAAGGTTTATGGGTGTAAATCCGTAAGGTGGTAAAATCGAGAGAAGCATTTCATTAACCCATACCAGGGTAGTTAAGCTTATACCTACCTACAGATGTCTGCTACGCTTGCATAAAGCTTTGATTCACAGACTGCCAGCCTCTTGGGAACAGATTCAAGTTTCAGAAAGCTGTAAAAATTCACCTTTGAACCCATCCTCTTCTCCCCACAAAAAGATCTTTGCTGAACTTACCTACAGGCAGGAGCAATGGCGTATCTGAAACATAAACTCGTTCCCAGTGCAGCAGCTGTTGGCATTTGGTGTTGAGGACACTGCACTGATTTTATGGAATTCCAGGCTATTTTCCCAAATGAGTTAATGTGGTATTGGAGGGAAAATGTTGGAATAAGTGAGAATCATGTTAACCTAGAAGAGCCAAGTCCAAAAAGGGCCACCACCAATCAGCTTCAGGATATATAAGACGCCACAGCATAAGGGTCACTGTGATGTAACTAGGCTGCTTAATACAGAAAGAAGCCACCTAACATCTCCTGCACCTTAATCCATGCAGCAAATAATTTCTTCTGTTTCTGCAGCTATCCTGTGGAGAGCTGCCTGACAAGCACAGTGGTGTTGGCCTACCCTTGTCCACACACCCCATCACTCCTTGTTTCTGCTTCTGTAGCCCACACAGTTGTGTTCCTGAGGCTGACTGAAAAGAAAGCAAGCAGCTCAGTAAAAAGGATTTGCAGAAGACCAGGTTAAGAGGCAATGAGGTAAGGCAAGCACTACTGAGGACAAGAATTAACAAAGAGTCGTGTCTCTTCTGTAGTTCATGATTAGACAGCACACATGGAGGAACCAAGCTCTGCCTTCAACTGAAGCTTTGATTTTCATGGCTTGGCTTTTGCATGTATTAAAGATCATGGCACCTTAGTCAAATTAATTCTTCATTACACTGCACTGATAGAAATCTCAACCCAGATATTTCATTTTTAAGCTGAAAAAAAAATAGTCCTAAAAGAGCATTCAAGATTCCACATCAAAATAGTTGGCTTTTAAAAATGAATTATGGATCTGAGGAGATTCAGCATTGGCATGGAAATATGAAAAGCTGTTTCTGTGCAAGCTAGTGAAGCAACAAAAACAAGTTTCTGCTTGAATATCTGTAGAATCAGAACCCATCCTCTGCTTTAGAAGTCTGCCTCTGTACAGTGAAACACTGTACAGAGTAACTGTACACTGTAAAACTGTAAAACTGAGCTGACATCTTAAGGCAGCCCAGCATAGCCTGGTATTTGCAGAGAGCAAGGGATCAGGGATGGGAAAACTTACAATGGAAGCCAAGAACTCAGAGCTGGCAGTTCGGCTAAAGGATGACAAGAGGAAAGGGGTATTATCGCATGATGATCTGTTACAGGCATAAATATCATAAAGAAGAACTAATGCCTTAGGCAACAATATTAACACCTTGCAGGTACAGAAGTAGGGCAGGAATATGTCTGAGGTAGAAATTGCAGAGATCTGCTTCTGCTGGGCAGCCCCCTGACAGACATAAGAAGAGGGAAGCTACATCATCTTCCACTGGGTCTTCAACTGCCTTCAGGTGGAAGCATAGGATGTGATGTACAGTTTAGGAATGGGGATGGTCTTTATCTTCTGGTGAAAAATAGAAACTTGAAAGATGGAAGATTTGAAAAATTGATTTAATCTACAGCATCTGTCTGTACAGCCAGCTTAACCTGCTGGATTCACTCCTAACATCATACAGCTTTGTGCTTACTTGGGAAGACACATCCCATCCTTTCCCATCCTGGTAAAGTGAAGGAACCACGTGAAACTCCAGTATACCACCTACATGAATGCTGCAGTAATGCACAGTCCCTCCACAGTTCTTAATGACAGGCTTAGTATGGCAATGGAAGTTGTGTTAAGCTTGTTACTTACTCCCAGGGTCCCAGCCCTGTCCAAAACGATCCACCCAGATTATTGCTGCAGACACGTGGCCCTCACACAGATTGGTTTGCAAGACAGAGATTAAAACAAAACAAAGCATAAAATGGAAATAAACCCAAACAAAACAGAAGGAAAATAGCCCTTAGTGCATAATTAGTTACGAAAATCAGTGTGGCAAATAGGGAAAGAATGCAGGTCTTCAGTTTGTATATCAGCTACTTATTCAGTAACATTGAAGAAAAGCACATGTTGGGCAGCCAACCTTTTTCTCTTGAATACAATTAAAAAACACAAAAGGGTGCCAGCATATTATGTACAAAGTCACATACAAAGAGTGGAGCAACTGAAAGCATGAATGACATTCTACTATACAGCACTTTCACACAGCCAAAGCTACTTTATTTTACAAGATGAATCTTTTGCATTAATCCTTTTTTTTTTTTTTTTCTTTTCCTGAAAGCTCAGTAAAAACAGTAAAATGAACCCCTTCAACAAGATTTAAGAGACAGCTTACAAAATGGAATTTGCATAGCACTGTAAACCTGTGTATTTGTTTGGGCACAGCTCTTTTTCCAAACTACAGCGGGTGACAGAGTGAGTGTCGGTCGGTCAGTTGTTTTGCAAGCAGATTCTGCTGCTTCCAAACACCAAAAAAAGATCAAGTGTAGGAAATAACTTTAGAAATGTACAAAAATATATACACATGCACAGTAAACGTGGACCCTGTAGACAGTTTTATTACTTGTTAGATTTGGTTGATAATGATCATCCGGTACTTACGCGCTTCCCTCCCAATTACGAGTTTGTAACAATCAATCAAGGTTAAGGAGGGTTAGTTTCCTCAAAGAGATTTTCGTTAAAGCTCGAGTACTTGCTGGTGATCTTTAGAAGAGAGTAACATGCCAATTTACACAGCTTGCTGGCTTTCAGGCAAGCAGCATTCCATTGTCACAGCGTACATTTCTGACAAAGCTGAAGCGAAATAATGCAAATGGGTACAGCTTGTCTCTGTGCACAGATGCAAATGCACATAATAAAGGAGGTCTATCTGATGCCTTGGGAAAAATTTGCATTCCTGATTAGCTTGTGCTGCCCACTCTGCCACCCTTCCCAAATTAGATGGTGCTGAAACTAGATGTTTTCCTTGAAAATATACCTTGGCTAAGAACAAAAATACAACCCAAAACCTCGTGTAAGACTGAAAATTGGTGCTAGCAGCCCCCACACTAAAGAATACTTTCAATTTAGATTTGAAAACTATCATTAGGTTCCAGTTTCTGTTAAAGTTTCTATTTTTAAAATACATTTCCTCTTAGAAAAGATAGAATGCTTCTCTTGCTGATGGAGTTTGTAAAGCGTTGAAAATATAGATAATCAGCTACACTCAGGTACTCTCAAAAGTGAAAATGAACAAACGAACCTTCTTCCGAGTGTCCAGAACTGCAGAGCAGCTTCTAACCATGGGGGTACGTTTAAAGAAATCCAGGTAGTTCTCTGAAAACCTAGAGAGGTCAAGGGTGAAAGAAAACATGACACACGAGGCTTATGGATGCCAACCCAGTGTCTTTCTAAATCCAAAGTGTGAAGTATTTCCATGCCGTTTTCTGTTGGCTAGCAATTTGAGGCAGAACTGATAAAACAAGCTTCCAGTTTTCTCTCAAAATCATAGCTGTTAAAAAAAGTCTGGAAGTATCTTGGTGCAGAGATTGCTGAGACAAACAGACAAACTAGCCTTCAAAATAAATGGGGGGAAGCGTGGCAAAACAAAAGTTGCCATCTGTAAGGAGGAGATGGTCTCTTGAAGACCAATTCTGACTTCAGTCACATGGGAATAAGTGAGGGTTACCGTGTAAGTTGTCACAGAGAAGTTTCACTTTTGTGTTAGGGATCAGAATTTGCTGCCCACATATATGCTCATCTCTGCTTTACAGAGCTCCTGGCAATCTTTCTGTTTCTTGGGAGTAGGAATTTAGCTGCATCTGTGCATGCCCCTCTGTTCAGCTGTACGTACTGCAGCTCAGCACTGCTGTTAGCTGCTTCCAATCCCTGCATCACACTCATTCAGAACTGGCAGCTCTGGAGCAGCCCATTATGGATCAAAATGTTCAGAAATAGGGAAATGAGCAGCTGTGATAAACTGTGTTAAAGTTCAAATCCAGCATTACCATGAAGAGGATGGACTTCTCTTCACAGACTTAAGCCAGGATTGCGCAGCTGGGACTGCTGTACACAACAAACTTCATACCGAGTGACATTAGTGTGTGGACATCCAGGAGACGATATGAGCTACTTCCATGCATCCAATGTTCAAAAAGGAAACTGCATCTGCATTTATCTGTGGCATCCCAATGAAACACAGTTGGGCAAAGTCTGTCCAATGTCGGCCTTACGCTCACCTACATATACTTCTCCAAGATGCTGAAATAAACTATTGTCCATCTTCAATCTGAAACACAACACTCTGCACAGTGTGAACTTGGCATTACAAAAAGCTTCCATCCTTACATTTCTGTAATCAAAATGCACACGAAGCAAATACAGATTCTGGGGGTAGTCCTAGGAACAAGTATTACCTTTAGCAATTATCAGCTGTACATTGACCCCCACTTGCTTGTTGCTCCAACTATTATTGAAGAGTTTGTGCCAGCTTCCCTTTTACTGGTTTCATCAATGCCAGAAGAGATCTGTAGAGGTAATCAGTGCCTATGTGCGGCAGGCCTAGGAAGGATTTACACTCCCTACAACCAGCAAAGTTGCATTTGCAGTAGACTTAAATACAACCTTCAGACCTACTGGGCACATCAACCAGTGACAAAATGCAGGAAGACAAAGCCCCAGCTATGCGGGGGTGATTACAGTAGGACTGTTCAAACTGGAAAACTTCAAGTTCCAGCCAGGTTGTAAATGAACCATCTGCGGAAAATACAGACAAGCAAATATACGGACATCAGTAGGTGGTGACAAGTGGTAGCTATCACACGGAAGCGAGCAGACACATTCACTTTTTTTTTTTCCTGTGAATGCTAGGCAGTTAGGACAAAGGTAGTGTCATATTCATTGGTCAGCAATTAAGTATAGAGCCCTTCAAGATATGTTAAAGCAGAACAACGGAGCGTTGCCAATGCTGTTTGTGCCAAATATTTTGCTCAGTAACACTAAGTCAATTGCAAGAGCACATTCAGCCCACAGTGAGCAACAGAGAACTGTAAGCCCTGTTGAGCCAAGATGTCTGGATACCAGTTATCCAAACATATCACAACCGGTCCTTCTTCAGCATTAACTTTTTGTGCCTTCCTCACTGAAAGACGTCACCACGCCAGCAGCCTCAGAGCTCTCCCCTTAGCTTCTCAGACGTAGGTCAACGTGGTGCCATCTTGGAACTGCAAATCCCACTTTGAGAGCAATATCGTTGTTCTTCATTACAATGCTCAGTGCTGCCATGGCCCATTTCAGTCATCTTCAGAGCCAATGCTGAACTCCATGAGTCAGCTTGCAAGTCCATACTGAAAGACACGGTATTTAATCTAATCAAGCAATAAATGAATGTTTTGAAAGGTGGAGAGAGAAAATGCTCCTATAGCTTTATGTTTATTAAACTTATACAGCGTGTTGGAAAGCAAAAGACAAAAAACATGATATATTTTTGTTTATTATTGCTCTTAAAGGGCTTGGTAGTCAAATATACAAGCTACGTTCTATTAAACCAGAAGAAAATTGTGTAAGATATAAAATCTACGCTCACTTTTCCAATCCAAGCCACTTGCTAATCTTTGTCAGTGACATTAACTTTAGCTATTTCAAGTTATTTTAATTTATACATACTGCGTATGTGTGCGTGCGTGTATATAAAAACCCCTATTTTAAGAGGCAAAATTCAAAATGAAGAGCTTTGTGTTGGTTTTGTACTGTTTTGTGCACTGCTGTATATTTCAGTTCTCCAAATGGTTACTGATATGTTTGCTTAGAAGAGCAAATTAATTAAATGATGACGCATGTATCATATTTTCAGAAAGAAAGCATGACCAATAAGTTAAAAGGAAATAAGAAATGTGGGTTATTCTCCCCTTGATGTACATGCATTAGTCCCATGATTCCTAGTAGGAAGTTGCATGCACTGAGAGGAGAAGAGTATCCCATAAAGAGAAAGGCTATTAATTCCTTTCTCCGTTAAACGCTTCCCCTCTTCTCAACATTAAGAAGGGATTTATTTTGTGAAAATCTTGTCATGCCCCATTAATATACTGCTCAAAATGTAAGTGTAAAACAGTGATCAGCCTGCTTTGCAAGCCTCACTTTGCCAGCACAGTTTACTTATACTCTATATCATCTTCAGGAAGCAAGTATACAGCATTTGTAACACCTTTCTAAGAAACAAGAATTATACCCAATATATCCATTAATGAATTACTTATGGGAAAAGAAAAGGGAAGGGGAAAAGAAAGAAAAGCCCACTGGTTTTAGTCTTCTGGTTAAAAAAAGTGAAAAATCAGAGAGTTATCTTTATCAGCATTTGGATTTCTAACCATCTTTAAGTACAAAAGCATTCAGTAAGGAAAACAGAGTCATGGCTAGGATCTGTTCTCAATTCCTAAAGAGTATTCCAAATTTCACTATCAATAGTTGCTTATCCTCTATCGTGGGGAAGATTTTTGGGGGTAGAAAGATAACATACTAATGCTGAGGCTATGGGTACAGTGATTCAGTGAGGATAAGTCTAAGCAGAGACAGACAACACAGGTCATCCTTCAAATCCTTTTGTTGGAAAAATCACTAGTAAAAATCAAGTGCATGACAACAGCGACTGATGACCCACAGTAAAATATTCTTCCACAAAATTCCTCTTCTAGTCTTTGAAAGCAGAAAAACATGTAGGAGAAGAGGTTACAACCCAACAGAACAAATATGAAAAGAAGGTAAATTATTACTCTTTTATCTTTGTTACTAGGGCAAAGACAAAAAATAACTATCAGTGCTCTGATAAGATCTGTTGTTTACAGAAGTGAGATAAATATTCTAGTGGCAGCTGGGTTAAACTGACAGACCTCAAGGGTCAGCTTCTGCCCTCAGCTATGGATCTGCAACCCATTTCTGATAGTAGCTAAATGCAGATTTTGGCCAACAGATTTACACATATAGGTAACTCCCATCTCTCTGTAAATCGTTTTGTAGTTGTGCATACGGCAGCAATCTGCAGAAATCTTAGAATGTGCATTTAGAGGGGGGACGGGATGGAAAGACAGGTACAGCCATGATTCTGATCTCTATTTTCTGTGGAAAAAAAAAATCTAAAGGTTGACAAGCAAAACTAAAGGCATTGAATATCCCTGAAGAGACCCCACACTCATTCTAATGCTTAACAGCAACAAGTCACCTTGTAATATTCTTCACATTAATATCTATAGCACAACCAAGTAGAAAGTGCAGCACGCTCTACTGTTACACAGAGTAGGATCCTGCTTTCATCTGTATCAACACCAAAACTCCCATTAGAAGTTCAAGAGATACCAGTATTTGGAATCTGATTGCTACAGACCTATCCTTTCAGAATTCTTGTAAAGGACAACATTATGAAAACTATTGTGCTCATTTCTGTTATTATCTCCCTTTTTACTAGGAGACATTGATTGAACTGGACTTAGGTGATGACAGACATCAACAGAAACAGAAGGAGAAAACATCAGGACAACTGAACGAGTTTCCTTCTTTGCACAACTTCAAATCCCATCGTCAAAATTCAGAAAACAAACCGAACTCAAGCAAATTCAAAATTACATATGTGTACGTTGTGAAACAGGGCAAATAACACTCAAGACTGAAGTAATATTTTGTGATTAAACAGCCTTGAGCAGTTGGCAGGAGATATGATGGGAAATCTATACCGGTTAAATACCAGTGGATCTGTTCTATGGTATGTACCGATCACTAACGCAATGCATCCAAGTTCCGCTATCCATTCTCTAACGTTACGGAAGTTTTAAGAAGTTGCCTGAAAATAAAAAGTATCAGTGTAACATACAAATAGGATTTAATCTGTAGCCATGACAACACAACCTTTCCAAAATGATTAACCCGGTGAACATGTCAGTTAACTCAAGAATGGTTGTTTTTTCCTGGATCATTAATTTAAAAAGTTGAAAATCAACAAATGCTGTTGGCTTTAGCAAGAGGAAACGTTCTGCGGCTCCTCCTGTAAAAGTGAATGTAGTGCTCTTGACAGAAACCAGTGTATTCAGTCATCTGAAGATGCACACAGCCCATATTCAATGACATCTTTTCTCCCCCTACCCCCAAATCCCCAACAATGCAAGAAAATTTAGATTCTACCTCCCCCCACCCTGATTTTCTCCCACAGTTTGACTACAGTAATCCTTAAACAGGCAGAAAGTCGATGCATTCTCTTCAGGTGATTCCTCCAAATTCTTCATTCTTGGCTCAAGTTTTATTCATTAATATTAGTCATCAGTTATTAAGAAAAAGATAGTTTCTAAATGTTTATTGTTTTTGTTTTTTTGTTTTTAACTGAAGTTAATCGGATACCATAGTCTGGTTATACGTGCTCAACTGCAGCTGTCAGTTATTCCTTTTTCTTGAATTCTTGGTTGCCATAGCTGGAGCCTTTTTCTATTTCAGTTACTCCTATCAGTCTACGAACTCCAAAGGAAGCTTTAAAACATAACAGAGAAATGGGATGTATATTAAAGCCAGCTCAAGAATTCTGGAGATTACATTAAACACAGAAGCAGAACAAACATACGAATAGGAGTTATTCCAAGCCTAAAGTCAGTAGATACTACAGAACGCTGCTTTTCAACTGTGCACTGTGAGAAGTTGCATGCAGACCACCTGTTTTTGTCTGGGTTTTCCTTTTTTTTTTTTTTTTTCCCTCCAAAATCATAGACAAGATGTGCAGTCTGAGTATTTTCTCCTTCAGACATGGACTACAAGACTCATTTGCTATTGATTGCTATAGATAGTGCTTAAGATATGAAGGCAAGTCTGCCTGGATTAATGCTTTTCAAATAATAAAAATACTATACAAGGTAAAAGACTACATAATGAGCTCTTCTGTAAGTCCCATTCATATTCATAATGCACAGAACTAATGGATCCCGTTACATGTCACTGGGCTTAGCATCTTCTCTGCTTTTATTACCTGCTCCGACAAATCCCAGGAATGCAAGGATAAGGAGAGGTGATCCACTTGCAAAAACTCCAAAGCCAAATGTGAAGAGAGGGGAAAGAAGAACTGTGGCCCAGAAAAGAAAGTTTAGGAGAGTCCATGGTCTCCTAGGTGGTTTAAACTGCTGGCCAGGAAATGTGCCTTCTTGATTATACATCTCTTGCAAAGCATCCTGAAAGAAAGAGAAGATGAATGAAAACATAACCATATGTTTGCACTAAGCAATCCAAGACTAGGACAACATTGAGGACATCCTCTGCAGTAAATACTTGTCAAGAGTACATGGCATCCATTTCCATCTGCTATTGCAGCATTTTTGCTGTTTGGGCATTTCAGTTGACTGTCAGAGCTACTACTATATGAGCCCTTTGAAGGCTATGTTGGTCATGATCAGAAACTGAAATGATATTGGTCTTTCCATCACCAAATAACTTCATCTGCTCTCTTAATCTCTTAGAAATTTAGGGCAGTATGAGGCAACAATTCAGACAGTACTTGCCTCTTTGCTGGATGCTTTTTCTTCCTGTTTTTACTTCCAGAAAGGTCAGAGTGATTTGAGTAAATCACAGCATAACAATGCTATATATACAGCAGAAAAGAGGAAAACAAACCACAAACTGACCAGGAGAGACAACACTGTACTAACCATAAATACAAGAGCTATTCTTCTCTTGGTTTGTAAGAATGCTCTGTAAGACATCCAAGCCACTACCAAAGATGGTTCAAGTTAGGCTATTTCTTATTTTTTCCCCTGCTTAAGCTGTTTTTCTCTTAGCTTCTCTTATGAAGGGTTGAGATGTTCAAGTTGTTCTTTGCCAATAACACAGCCCTTTGAGTCCATATCCATTGTACAGGAAGAGCATTTTAAGGATTCCAGTTACAATATACTGCTTCAAGCATAAGATCAATATATGAAATACCCACATATATAAATAATACCTCCCCTGACAACATCTCTCACATCTCTCAAGTTTAATGGAGGAACAGCAAACATCAGCAAGGAACACCAAGCCCTCAATTTGCAAGCAAAGCAGAGCATTCTGCCCAAAGAACGGAGCCAAGCAGAATGGATGCTCTGTGCTGTATCTGCTTAGTCCTGCCATTGGTTTTTTAACAAAGACACAGAGAAAGAAAGGCCCTGTAAAATACCTCATGAAGTTCTTCTCAAACCAGGCAATTTCAGCAGGAATTCTCATACCTAAGAGCATTCCAGACCCGCAGAATTTGCTGCCTTCCTACAGACCTACAGGCTAAGTGTAAGCTTGGAAATGCTGCAGTGTAGGCTAACATAGCAGAAGAAAAGCAAAGACAGTTATTATTTCTGCGCTCCCCATTCCCCTCCCCCCCTCCCCCCCCAGAGAGGAGTAATTCAACAACCAAAATACCCATTTCGAGTTCAACAATATGCCAATTAGGGCTGAGCAATGTAGATTACAGATCTTTCCTCTCTCCTGTTCGATCTGTGGCCATGAAATAAACTATCTAATGGGAAAAAAAGAAATGAGAAAAAGCTTTGAGCCCTCTGAAGGTACTCCAGCCATTTGTGACATCTGTCCCTGGCAACAGATCCCAGGGACTATCTGTACCATGCCACACACAGCTTCAGAGGTATTACAAGAAGACAGAGAAGAAAAGTGAGTGTGGAAGAAATATAAAAGCAAAGGACCAGTGTTGCTGAGAGCCTGGACTGGCTGCCCCTGGCACAGTTATCACTCTTCTTGAGTTCATAAAAGTATCCACGGGGAATATGGAGCTTTCAGAAATGTGTGACAGAGATCCAAGAGCTGAAGAACGTAAAAAGATGGTTGACTGCTATTAGTCTTCTGCAACTCAGCACAACGGGGTCTCTGAAGCCCATTGTGCTTCCCAACAATTTAAGACCTACTCAATGGCAGCAGAGGGGTGGCTAAGGGGCTCCCTTAACAGCACACCTATACTGCTCCATTCAATAGTCTGAGGAATAGCTACCAGATTAAATATATTTCCATCTCTTCTCTCCCTCTGGAGGAAGGATGTGCATTTCTCATTTCTTTAATATACTACCCCTGAAAATTCTGAGAGAAGAGAAGAGAAGAGAAGAGAAGAGAAGAGAAGAGAAGAGAAGAGAAGAGAAGAGAAGAGAAGAGAAGAGAAGAGAAGAGAAGAGAAAGGAAAGGAAAGGAAAGGAAAGGAAAGGAAAGGAAAGGAAAGGAAAGGAAAGGAAAGGAAAGGAAAGGAAAGGAAAGGAAAGGAAAGGAAAGGAAAGGGAAAGGGAAAGGGAAAGGGAAAGGGAAAGGAAAGGAAATTTACCTTTTCTTGGTAAAGCTTATGAAGCCAGTTTGCAGCTTCCTTTTCATCTTGAGGGATATCTTCCAGAGGAAATCTCCTGGTTTAGTAGAGAGGTGAAGGAATAAACAAAAAAAAAAAAAAGAAGAGAAAATACAGGTGTTTGACTTCAGACCTCTATTAGAGAAGATTTACCATTCAATAAAAGACACAGGCTAGATGTAATACTGTCACTGATGGCACAGTTCTTTCTTTAGTGCAGATGAATTGAGACCTAAATAACTGCGGATTCACCACCTAAAAAACTTAGATCTTTAAGAGAAAACAAATGGTATGAGCTCCCATCAATTTCAGAGCTAATTAGTAAAACAAGCATTTCCCATTAAAATGCTGTTATTTCCTCACTGGAGCCATCACCTGCTGATTCCAGTGATCTCAGACTGAGGCACCCAGGGCTGAAATAAAGACAAGCAAAAGTGACAAAACTCAGGAAAACTGCTACATTCTGTTAGTAAGGAGAAAAAAAAATATATATATTGGAAGGTATGGAAGGGGAGTGGTTACAAATTCACTTTGTACCTACACCATGGAAAACACCTCCTACAGAGACTGCCTTCTTGCTCTCTGCCTCTCTGGCCATACAAATATGAAAGTGCATAAGAAAGGTACGTACAGCTCTGGGTACTGACTTGACCTCATTGAGAACAGCTGCCTTTTACAATCCTCCCCCTAGAAGTGAAGAGCCAACCCATTTTCTTACATTCTTTTGTTTTCTGAGATACGCTGTTAACACATTCATAAATGCATTGTCTCCTTTCTCAGTGGCACAAATCTTGATGTCCTTGATCAATTCAGAAAGAAGTTGCTTGATATGTAGAGGTGTGGGCCACACATCTCCTACCCTCAGCTTGAGCATATTTCGGCAACACTCCAACAGTATCAGGCCCCTCTTACAGCAGGGCAGTAAGAACAGAAGTGTTATTTCTGGGAGAGCTCCAGACTCAGTGATAGCACATACATAAAATTTATTTGCTGCCGTTCAACCAGGGAATGCATTTCCACAGCTCAAAGTAAAGCCTTTGAGCCCGCAGCAGCAGAGGGAAGATACTCTAACACATTTCTAATAATTTCCGTATCCCATAAACAAATTGAAAACTAGGGTTTACAGATTTGTTTTTAATAGCTCTAACAGGAGGAGATGCTCAATTAATATAAGTAATGCTCGATAAGAGCTCAGTGAAAAGTCATTCGCCGAAAGCTCTTTGCTACAATGGTTGCTGTGTAGATACCACCACTAGGGGGTACTCACAGCAATAACATTCACCTGTTTAGCTCTGGAGTCCACGAGGACAAAGATTGGATCATCTACAGAGCTAAGCTTCTTACCTTTGCACAGGTATCTGCATATGCATATGTGAAGAACAAGAGCTTACATGCTTCCTTTCTCTATTTAAACCATGTCTGCTGCAGACATAAAAGGGAAAGGAAGAAAATCAACAGGAAAGTGTTTGTAGCTTCTATGATCACAAGGAGGCCTTGGAAGAAGAAGGCGACAGGAGAAAGCAAGAAAGAGAAAGCACATGTATGTGTGCATGTGTGAAGTATGTGCTGTGGTGTGAGGTGTTAGCTGTCACTCTTTCAGGCAAAAAAGTAATGAAGAATGTGAGGAATGTATCACCTCAATTCATATGATGTTTGAAATTCAGCATTATTTAACTTATAATCTGCTAGTCAAACTATGTGACTGAAGGAGAGAAACTGGCACAATAAGGAGCTTTACACCACTTACTCTATAAGAAACTACTAATTTTGGACAGGCTGTTCATACTATGTGTACACTTACAAGAGACTGGAAAGGGGACAGAAGAATTAGTTGGCTTTCTGCTCCCAGCAGGGAAAAGAAGGCGGTATGTAAATGCCCTCACTGCAAAAACCTTGGGGAAATCCCAGCTGTACTGTCAGTGCTGTCATATCCAGCCTTAAAAAGCCCATCCAGTGTGCTGTGACTTGCTGGGCAAAATCAGGGCATGATTCTCAAATATGAAAGCAAACAGAAGCAGGGGAGAAACGGGGAGTTTTCCATGGCCTGCAGAGAAAAGAGAACTACAGCAAAGGACATTTCCCTCTAACAACTGCATACACTCTGGACATACACAAAGCATGCATCTTAAGGCTCACCTCCATCATGAGATACTCACCTTACACACATATCTGCTTCATATTTCTTTCCATAGAGAATTCCTAATAAAGATGGGTTCTTGTTTCCTCTGAAATTTAGTGTTACATCATACACTGCTGAAACTGTTGTAAGGAAGAAAAAAAAATGGCTGTTACATCAGTGATTCTAGCAAACACGTTGCCAGCACTCTTGCATTAAACAGCACCAGGGCCCCTGCATTAATGATGTCAGATGGCAGAGTCCTTCACCACTTCGTGCTTACATGTTGTATGTATCTATTTTAGTCACCTGACATTCCCAACTATGTTGCACGTGTGTTACCAAAACACACAGTGACTTGGTGAACTAAGCAACAATGGCATACATAAGAAAAGTATTTTTGTTTTTTTTTTAAGCGGTAACAGAGTTATGTGGCACAAATAACTGCATTAAAAAAGGGGTGGCCAGCAGGGAGAGGGAGGTGATTGTCCTCTGCTACTCAGCTCTTGTGAGGTCTTGTGAGGTCCTGTGAGTACTGCATCCAGGCCTGGGGACCCCAGTACAGGAATAACGTGGAGCTCTTGGAGTGGGTCCAGAGGAGGGCCACTAAGATGATCAGAGGGCTGGAGCACCTCTCCTACAAGGAAAAGTTGAGGGAACTGGGCTTGTTTAGCTTGGAGAAGAGAAGGCTCCAGTGAGACCTCATTGTGGCCTTCCGGTACTTGAAGAGAGCATATAAACAGGAGGGGGAATGGCTGTTTATGAGTGTGGATAGCGATAGGACAAGGGAAGATGGTTTTAAACTGAGACAGGGGAGGTTTAGGTTAGATATTAGGAGGAATTTTTTCACTCAGAGTGATGCACTGGAACAGGTTGCCCAAGGAGGTTGTGGATGCCCAATCCCTGGAGACATTCAAGGCCAGGCTGGATGAGGCTCTGGGCATCCTGGTCTGGTGGTTGGCGACCCTGCATGTAGCAGGGGGGTTGAAACTGGATGAGCATTGTGGTCCTTTTCAACCCAGGCCATTCAAAAAAAAAAAAACCAACAAAAAAGAACAATTGACACAGTGAATGTTTATTACTGCCAACTCGCTGTATTTAACATAATGAACGGAATATACTACACTGTGCTATGCATTACAGTTAATGTGAAGAAAAAACAGCTTGCCAGTACCTGTTCCCCTGAGACACTGGACAGCAGTGGTGAAGCCTTTGGTTCTGGGCAACAGGTGGTACTTCAGTTTGGGCAGCCCCTTGGATTCAGCTACCTCCATACTGATACGATGCTTGGTCTCTGTAAAACGAGTTCCTTCACAATACAGGAGAAACTAGTACAGCAAGACAAAAGGCAAGAACAAGGATATCCTGTGATCACAAGTAACCAAGCAGAACACCAACATTTTTTGTAACATAAGCATATATCTGTGCATGTGTACATAAACACTTCAGGAAAAAGCATATTAATCATTACCTTGCTCATTTACAATTTGTACTGTACAAGCAGAATTACTCATCTGAGGACAGACCTGTTTGTTTGCCTGAAAGCTTTTCCAATTATTTTTTTTTTAATTATTTGTACCAGTCGTGTTCATAAAATTGATGTGTTTTCCTAAAACCTTTACCTTGTTCATCATGTAAAGCATCAATCTGACTGTAAAATCCTCCCATACTGACTTCAGGCAGCACAAAACTATCTATCTGTCCTTTTCCAGCCTCTACGTTACCACTGCTCTACTTGAGAGAGAGACCAGAAGTAAAGCAAAGCCAAGCCAAGAACCAACAAAACAAAGCCCGTCTGAGCACCTTGGGGTGAAGATCTGTTTAGCCCTGGTCATTTTGAAAGGTGGATATCATTCCCAACACACTTTCATTTTACCTTGGAAACACTGCAGGACTGAAACACACAAATCTCTGCACCACAGGTGCAACAGGCACGGGGGGAAAGCAAAGGTTGCTACTGCTCTTTCTCACAGCAGTACCATGTAATGCTGTAACACTGCAATTCAAAAGAGAGACTTGTTGAGTGAATCACTATATACCCGCAGTTTGTCAGAGCTGCAGCTGCTCAACTTTTCCTCTGTAGCGTATACAAATAATGTCCATCATAAAAGGTAATTTAAATGAGTGTTGAACTACAAAGCCATGCACACAGTAGTTGGAAATGTCTGAGTGTGTGACAGCATGGAGCTTATCCTGCAATCTTTATTTGGCCCTTGAGGACCCATTATGAAAACAAGATCAACCATAGGCAGGTGCTGAGGACAGCTGAAGGTACAGAGGCTAATACTGCACACTGAGCTTCTGGTCTTGAATTCAAGTTCTCTTTCCCCTGTACCAAACTCTCATCTTCTTGTAACTCAATGGAGAAGCAACCCTTTTGAACCAAGTACATGAGCAAGGCACAGACTGCACTGTTAAAAAGACCTAATGAAGGAAGGTTGTACAGACAGTGCTAATTACAACACTTGGAATGCAAAAAAAATAGGGAATTGATTTGTTCAAGTCAATTTTAATCATGATTTAAATTACCATGCAGGAAGTCTTGATTTAAGTAATCAATGCTATCTATATTTTGCATTTATATTTTTTAAGTTGTTTTCTCCAGAGACCAGTCCTTGGATCTCAATACGGAATCATTACAATATATGGATTTGCAACTATCAGGCAGTCTTGATGAATTTTAATGGGTATGTTTTTTCTTCTTTTATTTTTAAACAGTAAACAGAAGGACATATTAAATTTTGTTCATACTGACAACTTCTAGTTATTCAATACTTGAAAATACATTGGCCAGAATCATCTTTTTCTAAATCTTGTGGTTTTGTAATGATAGAAAATCCTGAACAATGCACTCACTATGAACGAGGTAAGCCTACTATTTCACCATTCATTTTAACAAGCTGTGTGGAATGGCATCAAAATTCAGTTAAACTGTGCATAAAACCTCTTAAAATGTTTTATGAACCAAATAACCATACATTTAATGTACTGCTAGAAAATCAAAACAGTAAATTTGTCTCAGTATTTTCATTCAAAGCTAGAAGAAGTTTAATAGGTTGACTATTCCATACCAAAGTCCAAAAACATTGCACGTAATGAAACATACATGTTTACCCTTGGCTTCAAATAATGTCAAAATAAAAAGGAAACACAGTAAGCTTACGATTGCTTTTGCAGTTATGTGTGTTCTCATATAGACTTCAAGGAAGCATATAATTTTACAGATCAAAGAACATACCAACGCATGAACTTCCTATTAAAATCCATGGTGCACACCCTCCACCCAGATGCATCCCCCTTTTTTTTGTGTTCTTTTATCCTACCACAGAAAATGTAACCTAATAGTATGCAGATTTAGTTGTCAAATATTGGCTGTTAATTAAAAGGATAAGAAAGTATAAATGAACTTATTCTAAGCGTTGCACGAGTTTGATTTTATAAATTATCTTTAAGCCTGTAAATCATCTATGCAAGCTTCTGAAGTGCTTTCCAAATGCCTATCATTAAGAGCAGGCAAACAGAGCAACACTTTACGTGCACATGCTGAAAGATGCCCTGAAACAGAGCATGTTTTTCATGACAGTATGCAGAGAAAGTAGGGAGCAAACCTTATCCTGATATATAAGGTATTGCACTGCAAGAGCACAACTTCACTGTTACACTTCCAGCAGTCAGTACCAGAGGAGGAAACTGACACTTACCCACATGTATTCAGGATAGTCAGCCAAACGTTTTAATCCCTCAATAACTGTATCTCTGTCTTCTTCCCATTTCCTTTTGCAGAAAACAATCTCAAGGAAGTACCACGTCCAGCCAATTAGGGGCACATACAATAGCTCTTTCTTAGCAAGAACTTTGGAACTCTTGGAGAAAGACAAAGACAACAAGCCAAAAATGTCACTGGCTGATGTGTATGGAATGAAAGCATTAAGGTTAAGCTGATAAAAAGCTGATGGGGTTTTATCTGAGAATCTGCATGGGTTTAAGACAGACCTCTAGTCCTCCAAATGAAGGGAAAGCTTATGGCACATACCCCCAGCACTCCAAAGCGCTCCGTCATAGTCCAGCCACACAAGAAGTCAATTTCAAAGTTGTGATTCAAGATGATGATGACATGCTCTTTCCCAAAGGTATTCACCGTAGCCTCGTCGGAGAACAAGGTGCACTCTGTGCCCGACCACCATTCCAGCAGCATTACTAACTCTGAGGAACATGAAGAAGAGAGAGATGAGTTAGGGCTGATGCTTGCTTACAGAAAACATTCAGTGTTTCAACAGCAGCCCCACACAGTACCTGGTCTCTTCTGACTCCTGACAAGACTTGTCATCTTCTCAATTCAACCCAGATGAGATTAAATGAGAGCTTGTAAGTCTATAGACCAAATTACAACACTATCCTTAAGCAGTATTTAGGGAACTGGATATATGCAATATGGATACTTTAACAACTTTTTAACGGTGGCAAGTTTAGACATTGTAATACGAATGTGAAATTTTCTGATCACCAGAAAAAATATCAGAAGCTTTATACCTGAAAACAGACAGCTGAGCCGTTGATTGCTCCACTAAATGAGTACACATTCTCCCAGGTGGAACACAAATTATGCATAGATGCAGCCTAATGCTTTTACTCAATATGAAACAAGTTTTATGGAGGTAAACAGACCCATGAAGAGCTTTTTAAAGGGATATGGTGCATAGATCTTCTGCAAGAGATTTTAATATTAGAACACAGGATTCTTAACATTCAATATTATGGTCATCTACAGAGTCAGAAGCAACAGAGATTCAAGCTAGTTTATCAGAATACTTGCACAAAGCCAGGAATGGTAAACTGCTTTTGTGTACAGCAAAAGAATGAACGAGCCCTTTCCCCTCCATGTTCTCCAACTGTCAGTATTCCAGTGTATCTCTTCCTCTACTCCGTACATTTCCTTCATTATCCACTCTTCTTATTTTCAGCTTCCTTCTTTTTCATCTTAGAAAGACCTTCCTGGATGTGTTTAAAAACCGTTTGGATGTGGTGCTCAGGGACATGATTTAGCAGAGGGCTGTTAGTTAGGGTAGTATGGTTAGGTTGTGGTTGGATTCGATGATTTTTAAGGCCTTTTCCAACCTGAGCAATTCTATGATTCTATGATTCTATTCCATTTAAATTCAGCACACATTTAGCGTAGTTGCTATGGTTTGCCTATTTATCTCCTTTCAGTACAACAAGGCAGATGGAAAGCATTGCTGGTATCAGGGGACAACTATAAAAAGTATGAGAATAGTTCATTTTCCCAGTAGGAAGATTAGGGTTAGGGTTCATGCAAACTGTAGTCATTGGTATTTTCTCATTTCAATAAGTTATAGATGCAATCAAAATTTGTTTGCGCAACTATGGCAGTTAAAAACTCCAGCTCTTCTGTTGCTACCGTTACAAATATGCAGGGTCAAAACTAGGAGGAGTCCTTTCAGTTCTCTACATCAGATTCTGCCACACCACATTTCAATCTTCTGCCAGAAAGCCTTTGTTTTGTAAAATGGAGCAGTGCCTTCCTGCACGAGGGCTTCTGGTCAGTGGAATCACAATTCACACTATTCTGTCTTTGCTGCCAAATAAGAGTAAGTCCAATTTTGCATCATATCAGAGAGAAAGCAAACACAGTACTTGGATGAATAGTAAGGGAAAACCATCCTAATCTGCTGAAGACACATAGCTTCTGTAGCTTATCTGTCAGGCTGTTCTCCTGTATAATTTTCAAGACTCCCTCATTTGGAGGCCTGACAAATATATGCAGTTTGCTCATTGAAAGAGTCCAACCCTGGCTGATTGGAATTGCAGCAGAGAAAAGAAAACTTCATAAAAAATAGAGATTTTCATCATCTCTTTACAGCTTTATCTCCTTTGGGAAAGACGTTATCGCTTTTCTTTCTTGTTTTGATTATGCTGGCTCAGTGTAAGAATCATAGAATCATAGAATGGTTTGGGTTGGAAGGGACATTTAAGGTCATCCAGTTCCAACCCCCTGCTATAGGCAGGGACACGTCCCTGTAGACCAGGTTGCTCACAGCCCCATCCAGCCTTGCCTTGAGTGCTTCCAGGGAGGGGGCATCCACAGCCTCACTGGGCAACCTGTGCCAGTGTCTCACCACCCTCACAGTAAAGAATTTCTTCCTAATATGTAGTCTAAATCTACACTGTGCCACTTTAAAACCATTTCCCTGCCTGCTACATGCAACCAGAATGTCCTCAGCTTAGAGCCATGTTCTTCCATGTTGGTGTTTGGGAGATTGGAATAGTGGTACCAAACACAGTGTAATGCTCCAAGCAATATTCCCTTGTGAACAACTCTAGCAACTGCTACATTCACTACATTTTCTTAACAAAAATGAAATGGGTCTGTTTCTTTCTCAACATTAGGTAAAAAGTCTGCAGCATCTGCAGAAGCATTCCTTGTACTATGGATTCCAAAATAGTGGAGGAAGCTTTGCTTAGTTTTGCCAGATTTCACACTGAAAGAGGAGGGTTGATGAGCCAGAGAATTCATATGAGGAAACAGATTGTCCTTTACAAGTGTACTGATAAATGAAGCAATTATAACAAGGAGTGGGTTCATTTCCTTTTTCTTTTGGTGTGTGGGTTACAGCTATTTTGTGTGTACTGATCCTGTCAATGCTACAGCAAGCCTGTATTTCTAAACCAAAAGAATGTACAACTTGCAATGTTTGGGATACTCCACGTAGCTGCCACTGAGAACTAATATTGTATTACAACAAAAACCCTTCCTGCGGTGTGGGATCCAAGACACCAAAGCAAGTGGTTTTATGACCTCATAAACCATTCAAAAAAATTAAAAAAAAATGAACAAGGGGCAGCTTAAAGTACTAAAATTTGAGTCTGGTTTTGGAACTGGACTAAACTAAACACACTGCTATCCAAGAGCATAAGTCATCAGAAAAGAGGTGACATGGGAAAGCTTGAAATACAGACTGCCCTTCATGAATTAAATATGCAGTGATGTGTTTACTTTCAGCCCAGAGTCTGACAGAAATCTCCAGCACCAAGTTACTCCAGGAAGATGCTGGCAGGAAGGACAGGGAGGAGGGAATGCCACCTCATTAATGAAGGAGTTACCTGAACTGTACCATAGATTAATACATTTCTGTGCCATCCCTGATTGCAAACAGCAGCTCTCTGAACACTGGCAATCCACCCCAGTATACAATTACATACAGATGTGGGAAAGCAATGCTTCAGGTCAGCTGATTCTTGCTGCCCCCCATCTCTGCGCCATGTCCAGATGAAAGCTGGGGTAGGAGATGATGGACAGGTGCTGAAAAACAAGGCAGGGCTGGGCTTACTGGAGCTTGTGGTGCAAAGACTCTTTGCAGGAGGGAATATGATCAGCAGGGCTGCACTCCAGCAGGGTCTGTGGGGTATGGCTTAGCCCTACTCCTGGAGTAGCACTGAGTGGGGATGAAGTGTTTTGGGTGCAGCATAAAGAGAGAGCTCAGCTATCACAGTGAGGAGAAGACACAGAAGATTGAGCCCACTGGTCTGACTAGTCCTTGAATATCCGACTCAGCTCCACCAGATTATTTGAATTCACTAATTCTTACCATAAGAAAGCTTTCATGCCTAACCCATCTATCTTTACTTTTTCCTTACCCAAAAATGTTTGCCATGGACACTAGATAGAGTCTATCATCTCCTTTCCCTTTTGAAGCCATGCTTTATGAGTTTAAGAAGAACTACAGTAATACAGCCTCATTTTCAGTGGGCTACAATACAGGTACACACACCAACCACTATATATCTACCCTTACACACTGTTCTTCTGCCAGACTGGTGGAGAACCTTTTGTTGAAGGTAGTTACTGTCAAGGAGAGATCCTACATGAAAAATTCTCAGCCTCAAATGAAACAGTTTCAAGAAAGTGGCCAAATTAAGCATCTAGAATATAATACCAAGCTGTAGGTTCGCTGCCAAAGGTTCCCTCATAATAGAACACGTTTTGTTATGAAGAACAATAATTGAACTGCTACCTTTTCAGAGCTTAATTATTATAAATCACTACCACAGTGCATATTCTCTCGCTTTTCCACTACAGGCCATCAGCACTGTGCAATCCCTTGTAACATTTACATTCATTTTCACAGCTTAATTTCTCACTCATTTAATTTATAACAGGCTATACACGAGAGGTTATCCTAGATGCAGTGCATTTATCTATCTTCTCCAAATCATTTCGGACAATTATTTCCTTCCTCCTGTGCCTCTGAGAAAGTAGTCTGAGTAGGTGGGACAAGAAGCACAGGATAAGGACAATAATCTTAAAACACATCCAAACTAGATACTTTGGAGAATTTTTGTTTGTTAGTACTGCACACTGATGACTTAAGAAATGTGGGTGCCTGTCAGCGGACTGCTCAGTGGTAATTTAAGTACTTGTTAAGGTGATTCATTTACCCAAAGCAGGAGTTGGATGCTGAGCACTAAGGTAAGTGGTCACACATACTGGGAGGAGATGGAGAACAGAAATAAATTAGATGATTCACTACTGAAACGGGAGGTGACATTTGAACTAAGGAGCCTTCAGAATGCTCATTTCAGAAATCTAATTTCCTGTTAAACCGCATGATGGCAAATGAAACCATCTGAAGGGGGGAAGTTTTGCAGTCTTGAAAGGGGAAAGCAAAGCAGCTGAACTCACTGTATAAAGCTCTCCCAGAGGCAGAAGAAGAAAACTGTTTGCAAGAGACACGAGTGTCATCGACAGATACTGTGGGGTGTGAGAAAATTCTGAAGCTGTCACACAGTCCAGCTATAAAGGCCTCTATTCTAGACGACATCTGTCTTTGCAGACTATACAGTCAACTTGAGCTCCTGAACAAGAGGTCAGCATGGTGCCTATACTAAACACCTGAAGCAGTCCCTGTGAATTCCACTTGCTCACACTGCTTAGCAGAGGCTCCAAAGCAGGGTGAAGATGTTACTGATCAGTTTCCTACCCAGCAAGATAGGGCATGGGGTGGTCAGGAGCTTTACTTCGCACTCCTTTTACAGAACAGAGGGACAGTATGTCTCAGTGACTTGACTTCTGTACATCTGCCCAATATTTCAGAAAATACAGTGGCTCTGAACTACTCCGAAAGAGTCTACTTCCAATGCAGCAGCTCTCTTGTGTGTGTGTGTGCATATATGTAGATTTTTTTTTCTTCAATTAATGAAAAGAAACAAAAAACACTCCCCTCCCCACCCCCAGAACTCGTGTCTCCTTCAAGCATACTCACGGCTCCAAAGTGAATAGGCAAGGCGACAGTTTACTCGGCGATAAAACTGCTTGTTTATGGGCCAGAGGACTAGTGTGCATAGTTGAATGAAGTTAATGATCAGTCCACTCACAACAAAGACAAACCCAATGAGGAGGTGAACAATGAACTGGGTCTTCAGAAAGGCAATGAAGCCCATGATAACCACTCAGAAGCGTGTGCAAGGGCCGTCACTCAGAATAACTGTCCTGCAAGAGAAAGAAAAGCATCTAATTGAGTTTCAATTTACAAGCCCTGAGAAAGGGCAAAATAAGAGTGATGAAACAGTTTGTGCAACTTCAGCAACTGTAATCCAACTATATAAACTCTTTGATCTCCCAGTCTGCCTCATTCAGGTTTTCATACAGTAAATCATCGATGGTACAAATCACTTCTGAAAAGAGAAAGGAACATTTATTTGCAATTTACAGCCCACCAAGAACATTTGAAGATGAACCTCACGCTTCTCTCTTCAGACAAAGATCATATAATCAGACAACACTGGGAGGAACACGGACCCATGCATTCACAGCAAACCAGTCAAGCACTCACTAGTAAACAAGCTGGGATGCAATTGCTGTGCCTTCTGGGTTTGCTGTCCCTGAATTGCAACAGGAGCCCCATCTTCCCTGCACCAATAAACAGCATGCTGAGCCTCCAAGACTGCGTAGGGCAGCCAGGGGTTACACAGGCTTTGCTATGTTTGCTATGACTACAACAGTACAGCAGTCCATCTGCAGAGCAGGTTCTTCATCCTGCAGCAGATTTCATGATAGAAAGAGCACGAGCCCTGCAAACTAAGGCATGGAAAGGGAAATTAGGTATTTCCACATTCAAAGACCACGCTGGAGCAAGTTTAATAACTTCTCGCTTTGTCAAGCCACAGTTCCATGATCAAATAAACCAGCTAGTAGGGAAAAAAAGTAAAATAATAAAAAATCCTTAGGCTATGTAGCAGTACGAACTTGATCTGGGAAAGGTCTTGGCACAGAACATGATCACTTCTGAATTAGCCAGAATACTTAACCTGGGCATGGGCCATGTTTATCCCTGATGCAGGAAGCTGGGTGATGTGTGAACCAGCATAAAGTCACAGAAGCTTAGACAAGTCTAATCCAACACAAATCCTGCCAGTACAAATGTAACTCAACAAAATGTTTTAAACAAGAAACCTGACTCAGTTTATTCCAAAATTGTGTTATCTCATGCTGGCCTTTCTGACCGGTTGCGTATTAGAAGACCTCCAGTGAAGCCAACCAGGTTATCAAACCACAGATTCAATGCCTCACCCAGAAAATAAAAGCACACTCCTAAATATCTGCCAAAGTTTGCAGTAAGTTTTTATGTTTTCTCTCTGCAAATGTTGCAAATGACCAGAGCCACCAGTAGATGGTAACAAGTACATTTGACAAGATGAGCATCCGAAGGTGATGCTGAAGCTTCCATTGCTTGAAAACAAAGCAACTTCCAGCTGTGAGGAACCAAATGCCACCTGCCTACATTACGGTGCTATTAATAAAACTCAACAGCAGTTTTACTTGGCAAAGCTTCTTCTCTTACTGTCTCTTCTACACCTTAGTTACTGCCTTCCAAGCCACAGTGTCCAGCTTTTTCACAATTAAAATCTATTTGCATCATTAGCAATCTAGTCACTTCAGAAGTACATTACAGAGGGGAAAGGCGCTATCGCGCCTACCACAGAAAGCAGAGCGAGTTGAATAAGCTGATATTGAAAGCTTGTGATGAATAATCTACATTTTCCCAGTGTTTTCCCATAAGAATGAAAGAAATATTTCTTCCAATAATAAATTCTTTCAGGAACAGCTGTTCAGAAGCAGAAACTCATGTTTAAAAAGAAGCAAGTGATGCCCTCCTTCCTCTCCCCTCCCTCATTGAAGAGCTGCAGGGTGTAGTTACCTCCTAGAAGCCCAAACCCTGCACCATTATTGACAGATACCATTCCATTCAGGAGTACCACCATGGTACTCAATATTCAGTGCCCTAAAACAGCAGTGGGTTCATTTGTCTTTTCAGCTAACACGTGCTTCTCACAGAATCATTTGGGTTGGAAAAGACCTTCAAGATCACCAGGTCCAACCAGCAACCTGACCTACCAAGTTCCGTCACTAAACCAAGTCCCTTAGTGCCAGGTCCACTCATCTCTTAAATACCTCCAGGGATGGGGATTCCTCCTGCTCCAATGGTTGACGACCTCTGTGTGAAGACATTCTTCCTCACAACCATACTAAACCTCCTCTGACTTCCAGTAATTATTTCCCAGGCTGTGACTTGCCTTCTATACAGACACATGCAAGCAGCTTTCCTGATGACTGCATCCCTCACAGTTATCAGACTAGTGCTTACTACCTCCCAAGTCACAGTTTAGCCATTTGCAGACATGGATTGTTAATAAAGCACATACAAAAAGCATGAAGAAAAATGAATTTTCAAGTATTATCCTCAAATAAAATGATCTGTCAGCACTTCCATAGTCTCTTTGCTTTGAGCAGACTCTGGAGCACTCTGGTATTTGTCCTTTAAACTAAGGACATTGCCATATTAGACACCAAAGAGCATGTCACATTACCTAATGGAAAGCTGGAGACAACACGGCATGTTGTCTCTCCAGCTTTGTTGTTTGTGGAAATACCGTATATCACCCTTGCTCCAGTGCCCTACCCTGCACTCTGGCATCATCTGTTTGTGGATCATGAGAAGGGTAAAGAGAACTGCAACCAAAGAAGAGCTGGTGTCCCTTTTGCTGGTCCCTCACTTAGTTGCTCTTGATTTTTTAAGGTATTTATTAAGTTCACCTTAACACAGGGATTCTTTATTTTCCTGCCTTCCTGCCCATGTAGGAGAGCCATGCAATTCAGGACAGACCAACAGGCATAGGACGGTCAGCAGCTGCTTTACTCAATCACAGAGACAGGCTAGGAAGAAGACAGAGAAATTTGAAAGGAATGAGGAAAAGCAGAACTTCTACATCTCACTTACATATATGAAGACCAGCTAAGGGAAGTGCTTAGGAACTGAACATCTGCTTCAGCTTAGACAACAAGTCTCAGCACAGTTCATTTCTTTTGAACACAAAAGCATGTTCACTGACATGCTAGTAAAATCTCTCTTTTTCCCCCCCTCCTTTCCCAAAGCAACTTGTATCTCACAACACTGACCCACAACCACAAAACCTCTATTTCTTACTGTACAGCCACACTGAGAACGACAGGTAACTCTTTCACAGCCTCAGAAAGGTCCTACTTCTCACACTCACGCCACAGGGCAGCACTAATGTAAAACCCAGCTCAAAACAAGTGGCATACTTCCACTGCCTTTAAGTGCCTTATCTCACGGGGTCAGTTGACTATCAGAGACCACACCACATAATGTTAATCTTCTCCAACAAGAAAGTTCTTAAATACTTTACACCCTTCTGAGCTCCCACCCACATTTACATCATTCTCAACTAAAGGGCAAGAGCTGAGCACTGAGGCTCCACATTCACACAGATTTTCTGGTATCTAAAAGATACTACGTGCCTCTCAGTTACACCGTCTTTCTCCATTAGCCATCTTTCTGCATCCATCGCAGCCATAATGATTAACCTGCTTCGAGACATCTAGATCTCTGCTAAACGTGGCTCAAACCTGCTAACAAGCTCAAAAGCCAATAAAAAATAGAATGGCAGAGAGCAATATTGCATCTCTTTCATTTCATTAAGAAATCAGCTTAAACACAAAACAGATGCAGCACAAGCACTGAGCCATTTTGTGAAATATATGTTTATTTGTGAACTCCAAACTGAAAATGAAGCCGCTAATCATTCTACGCACACAGTATTTCCAGTTCTAACTCCTGGTTTTAATTTATTACTGCTGCCGCATACATACAATCCTCTGACGTTCGTAAGGTACGCATGAGTAAGAGCAGGGAGTTAAAAATTGGTCCTCTGGTTTTTTAACGTGCTTAACAACAACCAAAGCTCCTGCAGCAGTCCTGACATCATTAGCCTTTTGTCTCCAGGTTTTCTGAGCATGCCCTGTTTCTGTTTTCACGTAGCTTCTGCTCCACTGTACTATGTCTGTCTCCACTTATGAAGCTAATTACTGACAGCTTTTGCTCCAAACATGTTACCCCCACCCTGATTTCTAGTATTTTGCCTACCCCATATTTTTGCTAGTTGAAAAAATTAAGCAAAACCCTTATGAGACTGAATTCTGCCACTTGCTCTTGTATTTTAAAATACTGTACTTTTCAAACTGAGCTTTGTGCGCCTCTTTGCTGTCTGTACAAACTTGGCAATCCTATGAAAAAAGGCCACTAAAGCTGTAAGTCAAAAGCAGTACAAAAAAACACTTTGGTGGTCATGTCTCATCAAGAGTTTCCCCACCGTTCTTCACAGCTCTATGAACTCTCTTATCAGAAACACATAAAGGAAAAGTCACAACTCTTTTATTTTCAAAGTGAGAACTATTTGTTCCATGAGCTGCTCTGGGAGTGTGAGTGGGACAGGCATGAACAGCAGCACCTGGAGCTGATGAAAATGTCTCTCAGTGCACTTTCAGCCTTCTAGTTTCACATAATCACAGAATGGCCCAGGTTGGAAGGGACCTCAAGGATCATGAATCTCCAATTCCCCCGCTACAGGCAAGGCCACCAACCTCCACCGTTAATACTAGACCAGGCTGCCCAGGGCCCCATCCAACCTGGCCTTGAACACCTCCAGGGATGGGGCATCCACAGCCTCTCTGGGCAGCTGTGCCAGCACCTCACCACTCTCATAGTAAAGAACTTCCCCCTGATATTCAATCTAAATCTTCCCTCCTTCAGCTTAAAACCATTTCCCCTTGTCCTGCCATTATCCACCCTTGTAAAGGGTATCTACCCTCCTGTTTACAGGCTCCCTTTAAGTACTGAAAGGCTGCAATGATGTCACCCCGCAGCCTTCTCTTCTCCAGGCTGAACAAGCCAAGCTCCCTCAGCCTGTCTTCGTAGAGGAGGTGCTCCAGACCTCTGATCATCTTTGTGGCCCTCCTCTGGACCCCCTCGAACAGCTCTCTGTATTGGTGTTTCCTCTAATGAACTGACATACTTTGCTTTTAAAACCAGCCATGAAAATCAGTACTGTAAGCATCTTTGCCCTCATCTCCCTTTATAGCATTAGAAAGCCCAAGAGCACTAATCATCTATCCAACAGTCCAGGCAGGGTAGTGAGGGAAAGCAGGGTGTCCCCAGGACTCATTTATTTCAGAAGCACAGGTGTAGAAGAACCACTGGCAACAAGAGCTATATAAGTAGCTAGAAAACACAGCTTAGATCAACAGCAGTGAGTCAGAGAAATGCATATGAAAGGAAATAAGGTGTAAAAAAGAGTTCTGGTATCCATTTGAACAGTCTGTACCAAGGATTCTCCAGATATGCTGTAAAATAATAGTCAACTACTCAATCACATCCCACGCAGCATTACAGACTGTCTACTACAGACCGAGCCTTTTAAACCTAAGCATGACAGGAAAATTGTCTTAGTTTCTAATACAATAGAGATCTAATTTCTCTGCACATTCCTCAGCCAAATGCAAGTCTGATTCAGAGTTCATTAAAAAAAAAATCCTGCATGTCATGAATTTCCAAAATTAAGGCGTATGGAAGAGGACATGAAACCAAATTCAAATCACAAAGTTGAAAACTTGTTTCCTAGTTGTTGGAATTAAAAACACGATCTCAAATAAAGGGAAGAAAATGCAAAGTTACCATCATTTCAAATGTATTCCTTGAATTATTTTCAATCTTGACAGCAGCACAGCCAGTTTCTAGAAAAGATCAGGAGTGAAAGATCATCACCATGATCTGGTGATAAATATCTTTGCTACATTGGTCTGTTTCTCCAGCCCATTAAATCATAGAAACTTCCACTATTGTCCGCAAGTTTGGCTCAGTATCTGTAGAGATTTTTGATGAGTCTGTTTCCCCAGAATAGGAAGGTTTTTGCTTGACTCACCATCCTAATGAGATGATGATACTTCCAGGTTAAAATAACAATAATAATAATAAGCTGTGCACATTGCTCTGACATTCATCGGCACTTAATAGGTGCACAGACTGAACAAATTACCTGGAGAAATTACGCACAGCAGAAGAACACAAAGTAAAGAGTAGCAGCTAATGGGATGGTCAGTCAGAACAATGACAATCGCAGCAACTGTCTGAAAGCATAAAAAACAGAAAGCAAGCCACGTGAGAAGCACACACCCTCAGCAGAAGCACCAGTCCCTGCTCCTGACTCCTCCATTCTCCACCACTCCTTAATGTTACCACCAGACTGAGTTTACTGGTAAGACTTCAGGAGAGAGTAGGGTACAAACTAAAATGTACCAGTGCTTACTTCCAAGTGCCAGTGAGTGCCTTTCAGGAATGACTACAGAAGGTCATCTTTCCATCCCACAAAGCCCACACCAGGAGATGGCCACAGTGCAGAGCAGCATGTCTGTGCCCTGGATGCCATCTGTGGAGCGCTCTGCCACCCCAACTGCCCTAGAAGGAATGCCCAGAAGGGCCCATACCCTACTGGGATGTCAGCCCCAGCACTCCTGCCTGCTTTTGAAAGTGGGAAAGGTTCCTATTGAGTTGCTTGTGAAAAACAAATATATAATTTAAAACCCCACCAAGATTACCAGTTTTTTAACTTGTATTTATAAGATAGAAGACCACAGAACATGTGACCAAAGCAAAGAAAAATATTCCAATGACTTGCTGGAACCAGGAGGGGATAAAACAGCTTTTGATAAATCTTATCACTGCAGTGGAGGGGCAGACTGCCCTGCCTTTCCTGCCCTAAATGAAATGGAACTGACATGATTAAACCTCCTCCCTAGCTGTAGAGAGTGCCGTCTCTGCTTCTGCTAGAGGTGCAATTGTATTTTTCTAACTTGTTGCAGCTGAAAAGATGAGCAGGATCAAAATGGCTATTTTCCAAATTTAATTTCAACCACTTCCTTTTACTGTACTTTTCACATACAAAAAAATAAAAATAAAGAGAGCAAGTATGCCCAAATGTAATTTCTACTAACACGTGTACTCAGTTAGCTCAGTCTCTACTTAAAACAAATGGATCAGATAACTGAAACGAATCCTGGCTTGCTTAGAAATGCACCAACTGCAGGACAGCCACCACAAGGAAGAACTGCTTGAGGAACCTCTCCTTGCAGGCATCTCTACCTACAAAGAAAATGGGTATCTTTATGAGCAGTTTCTGCTCATGACACGAAAATGGAAAAATGGTGTTTTAAGTTCAGTGGGTGAAACAAGCCCAGGCAACTTCACTATTTGGGCTGAATATCACTGTACCGTGGCGACATCATTATTTCCATAATATGGATTTGCTGCAATCATGAGACACTACAGGATTCTTGTTTCCCACCAACTTAAAGGCTGGCTGTGCATGTATCAACCTTACTTTTATTTCAGGAATACCAACAGGTTTAGCCATCTTAGGATGGTTTCAACTACAACATGTCATTCAGAACAGCTTGTAAGTGTTTATCTATTAGTGCTCTCCTGTGTATGTGCAAACACCATTTGCCACCTTTCAATCTGCAGTTTGGTGCTTTGACTTCCATATAAACAGTACTGAAAGTTTTGTTCACAGAATAATAGAATCATTAAGACTGGATAAGAAAACTAAGATCATCTAGTCTAACCACTGACCTATCACCACCGTGCCTACCACAGATGTATCACCACATATCACCACCACAGAATCACAGAATCACCAAGGTTGAAAAAGACCCAGAGGATCACCCAGTCCAACCATCCACCCATCACCAATAGTTCTCACTAAACCATGTCCCTCAACACAACATCCAAACGTTCCTTGAATACCTCCAGGGCTGGTGACTCCACCACCTCCCTGGGCAGCCCATTCCACTGCCTGACCACTCCTTCAGAGAAGTATTTCCTAATGTCCAACCTGAATCTCCCCTGGTGCAACTTGAGGCCATTCCCTCCAGTCCCTCAGTGTTGCTGTCGTCATCAATCATTCTTCCCTAAAACTATACTATTATAAAAGCCTTAATTGCATACCAAATTTAGATAAGATAATAAGTTGCAAATTCTGCAAGTTTGCTTCATTTCTCACCGATACACATGTTTTTTGTGAGTATATTCTTATTTAGAGATACTTGCAAGAGCCCTTGTAGGGCTCAGCCTTAAACCATACCCTAAACTTGACTATCATTAATTACAGAGAGTAAACGGACTGCAAGCATTTGAGCTCAAGTTCTTTCTGTGACATGCTTGCTATCAAGAGAAAAACAAAACACACCAAAAAAACCAAAGCCATAACTCTGTCCTACAACCAGTCTGATTTCAAAAACCATACAGACATTCCTCCCAGTTTTACCTTTAATGGAAGGGGGAAAATCAACAGTTAGGGATACAAATATAAAAGCTGTTCAATTCCGGTTGCCTGAACCAAAAAAGTAATTGTATTTGAGTAAGCCTTACTGCAGCAGCACGAAGCAAAACTGCATATACGTCCATGTTTTAAGGTACCAGCTTCCCCATTAAAGTGTGCTAGCAGTCCCACACCTCCCCTCCATGCTGACAGCTATTAGTGTGGGCTATATGGGGTCTGTCTTTTTTGCAGCTCTACAGAAGTCAGCCTCTCAAATAGTGCCTCTCTAGAAGAAATGAGCAGGCAGGCTCTGCTACAGAGAAAGAGATGTAAAAATCAACCCAAGGCAAGGGGGGCTCGTGTTCTCAGCAGCCTTTGGCATGGCAGGGCACAGCAGGAAGGGATGTTTCCGGCTCTTACACAGGGAGCGGAAGAAAAGCAATGCTGCAATTTAAAAGAAGAAAAAATATATATGGTAAAAAAACAGGTCAAAACACCAGCACACAGCATGACATTTGATGCTGAAATGCCTGAGCTAGAGCACTGTCTGCATTACATGTACTGTAAGACATAAATAGGAACTATAAGCAGTGTTCCGTATTCCTTATGGCTCCGGACAGGCAGTCGCACATGACTCTGTCAGAAATGGCTGCCAAACACCTTCTGCCAGACTTACTCCTCTGAGCAACTTGTAGGCCTCCCTGTTTGTGGGCAAATATTCCTCCCCTTTGCCACTTCAGCAAAAGCCCAGCAATTCCTGTTCCCAGTAAGGGAGATGTGAGGTGCTAAACCTTACTCGTTCCCTGCTTTCCTCTTCCTTCTCTCATGCTGTACTCTCCTTTTTGTTGCACGTCCCAGCAGCTTCCTGGGTCTGTGAAAGAGTCCCGCTGCGTGCCACAGCGGATTCATGCCATTCAACCACAGTGCCCAGTGCTACAGGCACTGCCTGCCCATCTGGTATTCAGCTGGTACATCAACCCCAAATGCTGAACAATGCTGTCAAGTTTCCAGCTTGCACTGGCTCTGAGAGTAAAAGCAGGCAGGGAAAAGCTCTTGGACAACTTAGCACACTCCAGCAGGTCTCACAGTTCCACTTCAGGTCCCTGACAGACGGCCAAATATTTTCCATCCTGCTAACGGCTCTCTGCAATTTCATTCCCAATGCAGCAGCAAGGTGCTCTGCCCAGCTTCAAGTGCAGCACATGACATGCAACACTGGGGCGTTAAATTTAACACTGTAGATGGCTAAAATTGCAGCACCATGATGCAATACCTGCCAAGCAGTACCGAGCTGTGATTTCTCCCTCAATCTTGGTGCTGAACACTCACCTCCTCCTCCCAGACAAGTTCGCTCCTCAGTGAGATCCCAGAAGGGGCTTCTGTGGCATCTTCTGAAATACTTCTCGTCTCTTTACTCCCTGCACACGAGGCAGCAGATACTTGTGAGAGCCAACAGCTAGATGGAGCTTACTGCATAGCTCGGCAGCAGCTCACACATCTAACCACTGCTCTCATGATAAGCAAAATTGCCACCAGCATCACAATGCATTCCAGCAGTTCTGAATGCTTGCCATGAAAAGCAAGCCAGCAAGCCTCTAAAACCCACTGTATCTGCACGCTTCTGATTTGCTCCCAGTTTCACCATAGGAAATCCTTTATGCCAACTTACAGCTGTAGGATGCTGTAGATGTAGAGCATGTCCCCACAGGCACCTTGGATTGCCCGCTTGCTTGCACTGCTCACATTTCCTGCTGCTGCCGGGTGAACCTGACCAAGCTGTGGCCTCCTAGTTTGTGCATAGTGCCACAGCAATGGGGCTTCAAGGTTTCAGGGTGTCAGCTGGTCAAAGTGGGACATGGATAGAGTGGGACAACAACTATCCATTTAAACCTGCTCTAACAGCCCCTTAGCACCTCCTCCTCAGGCACTGGTCTGGCCTCACCTCAAACACTGGGTGCAGTTTGGAGTACCATGGTGCAAAAAGGCCATCAAGCTATTAGAGAGTGTCCAAAGGAGAGCTACAGAGATGGGGATGGGTCTGAGGGCAAGGTGTGTGAGGAGCAGGGTTTTAAAAATCACTTGGCTGTGACATACATTTAACACACAGAGGTTGTTTCAGCAACTTCCAGGAGAGCAATTGTAGGCCTCATAGAATTTCATCTCAGCCCTGGAGTTATGCTTGTATTTGGAAGGAAACAGTCCATACGTAATTAGCATTGTAATCAGGGACAGAGAAGGAACTCAGGAGAGCACAGACTCAAAAATTAACAAGTAGTGTTGCAAGGCAAGGCTGGCCATAACAAATGTTCTTATTAAGTCAGCACATGATTTCTTCTGTCACAGCACAGCTTACACGTCTATGTGAATGCTACGGAGTACCTGTGATAAAACTCGCATTTTGACAGAAGCAGGAATCCTTTTTTCAGGCAATATGGCCAGAATATCAAATCTCTTCCCTCTCCACAAAAGTAATTGATTACATTTGAATTTTTCCTGCACAGTCAAGGCGCGGATGATCAAACAAAGTGATACGAAAGTTAGAATTCATCTTACGTATACTCTGTTCCAATAGGACTGACAAAAAGTAGCAGCTCTTTCCAACTCTTAAGAGGCTTGGAACTGATCCTTGCTTAACATTTAACTTCACAAATGTTAAAGGAAAGACGTATGCAATGGAATTTTGTTCTGTGCACTCACTGTTATTGTGCGATAGATACCTCCAATACTGTGAAGCACTGTTGGGCTGACCAGCAGCAGTGGTGTCAAAGCACAGCATTTGTACCTTTATCAGCTCCAGCCTCCTCCCTGCAGACTCCAGCTCTGCTTCACGAGAAGGTGGGCAAAAGCAGCACCACATACATACAACATATTGTGAGACAGAAATAAAACTGGGGCTTTTAGCCTGATTTCTAAAATAATTAAGCACACTTCAGTTGCTGAAAATGATGACAGAGGACTGAGACCAAAACTTACTATGTATACATATTACAAACGTTCGATTAATCACAGAGATAACTCAGGCTGCAAGTTGCCTCTGTAAGCTCTTCTCAGTACAGCCAAAAACCAGCATTTCTATTATTTTGAGGAGCTCAGGACTTTTGCCCCATGTAACTGGAGGTCAAGTCAAGATTTAAGTGCCAGGAAATCACATTCTGCTTTTAGCAGCTCTATTATTTTCAGACTTTCGTATGGAAAGAAATGCTGATACCTCCATTTTTCCCTCAAATGCAATCACTTTCAATTCCTTTTGTGGAAAAAAAAAAAAAGAAAGAAAAAAAAAAGACTTTTTGCCTTAATTACTTCTGGTTTTGATAGAGCTAGCAGGTGTAGAGAGACAATTTTCTCCATTTTGACTCGTTCGTACCAAGTTGAAAACCCAACTGGGAGTTGAAAACGCAAAGAGCCTCTCACAATCTGGATAAAAAACAGTTGGGAGAAAATGAGGTCTCAGTTTTAAATGGGGAGAGACTTTCCATGGTACTTAAGTCTTCATTTTTGTTGTTTCAATAGAGTTCTGCTCTTCAAGTGAACAAGTTCTAGCTGTGGCTATTCTTTTTCTTAGTACAAAAAATACAGTCCAGAGTGGATTTTCAACATAATTCAATATGATTCCAAAGCCTCTCATTCTTTCTGAAGTTATAAAACTGAATAGTTTGTCTTTACAGGTGAAAACACATTCTTATGAATGCAAAAAACAGTACAATAATTATAACCGGTACAATAAAACCAGGATTTGATGTCTACGTGCCAATAATAGCCCTTTTTAAGCATTAAATGAATGCTATGGGGAAAATGCTGACAAATATTTAACAAACAACACACTTAAATACATTTGTCCCTCCCTTGACTCCTGCCATACTTTCTAACTTACGTTAACTTCCACTTTGTATCAAGTCTCTCCTTAGGTTCCAAAATCTGAAGTTCAACTAAGTTGAACACGGTTTGTCTGTTTTTCAACAGGCGTGTTAAATATCAATCCATTTCAGTAAGAAACTTTAGTTTTTCTCCATTTCAGAGCAGGAATTATCAATCTGACGGATTTGCTTAGAGCATCCTTTCCAAAAGTACCTGCTGTGACTTATACTGCCAGCATGTGGCTGGAGCACTGATGATCTGCTAGCTGGTTGAGATGGCAAATAACAGAGTCATTAGCTACAGCACGTGATTTCTTAAAATGTTTTAGGTTTTCTTTTTCCATAGAATTAAAAACAAAACAAAACAAAATGCCATAATGCCAGTGAGTTAGCACTCCTCACAGACCAGGGATTTATGGAACTACAAGTGAAATACTGTATAAAAATGCAGCATTTGGATAAATGGCCTGTTTTTAGATCTGCGCATTGTCTCCTCCATGTGAAAAATACACGGCTCCCAGCTGCCCTCTGGAATCACTCCCAACATGGGCGGACGTTTTCCAGTGTGAGCCACACAACTGCAAAACAGAAAACCTGATATGTGCTATTGCTGAGCTCAGCAGTCAGTTCAGTCTGAGAACTGCAAACGGAGAGAAGAAACCTTCAAAAACGCAGCTTCCCTGGATTCTTTCAGAGCCAAGGCAGGGAGGATGCCCAAGTGTTATTCTTGAGCCTTCTGCCACAAGTGCAGCTCAGGTTATTAAGGACGAGAAAAGAGCAGTCTTGAAATGCAGACAAGCCTAGAGCTGAGAGTGGGGAAGACTGAAGGGGAATAAAGGCACAGAGCAGGACAGAAGAGCAGAATCCCCATCCATCAGACCATGCTCCCCTCTGCGATTTGTATATTTGAATTTGCAATTGGAACACTTCTTCTGTCCATCACCTCTCACTACATTTGGTTATTTATGTGTCAGAAGAAATCCTCATCACTTTATTTTTTTTCTCCCTATTTGCTGCATCTGTGGAGTAAAATGACAATCTGGCATTCTGACATCAGTCTGATTGCTACTATCATGCCACAGAGGCATCATTAATGTCACCACCACAACACTTTGATTTAATCAGGCAGGAGTTACTTAATAATTGGCAGGGGGGAAAAAAAAAATATCTCTATTTGTCTACTCATTTCCTAACTGTGGGCACAGGAAGGAAGCCGCATCCACTCACGTGCACGTTTCACACTGTGGCAGCTCTCTTCAACTCTGTTCATGCGTCAGCTTCCTTTGGCTACACTCACTCCCCATGGACTAGCAAAGCAATCACTGGTCAATCCAAAAACTTCTCAGACACATCAAGAGGATAGTAAACCTAAAATATCTCTATCTTTTCTCATCTTCTCACCACACAAACTTTTATTTTCAGCAGTGCAGCTTCTAATACTGGCCTCCTGAGAAAAACACAGGTTTCATTTTTAATTCTCCCCTCGTCATAGCAATACGTGTACTAAGTAGAAAAACAGTCAATTTAGTGAGTGCATTTGATGCTATTCCCGAACACAAGATACAAAATAGTACCTTAATGCTTTATGAGTCTTATTTTTAAAGTAAGCTCCCAAGAACTGAAGTTCCCATCAATTTTCTGTCACTACAAGTCATTTTCTTAGCCGTGTTTCCAGCTAGAAATTTTTTGAACATGCGTTTTTATATTTTGAGAACATTTTTTTTCCTGACATTTCTTTTCATAGTGCCATTTCTATTTAGTTCTCTCTGTAAAGATTCTTCCTCTCCTCTGTGTTAATACATTCTTGATATGTACGCCGACGGCATTTTTGTCTTCTTTCTTACTCCCATATATACAGCTAATTAGCTTCCTCAATCTTGCCCTGTGTGACAGCTCCTGTGAGCACCTGATGATCTCTGCTACACAACCCAAGTTATTTTCAATTTCTAGCTTTATACATTAATTGGACTGTATGAAGATGAGCGGAATATACGCATGACAGTGACATGGGGGAAATTATCCTAGAACAGCTACAGATGAATGCGTATATCAGACCATGGGATGAGAGGGAGAAGGAGAAAGACTCCAGATGCTGACAGCATCTTTTCCCTAATGGATTCCTAATGCAGGATGAGAGCAGATCTTCATACAGACAAGGCCAAACTGTGGACACCCACCCAAAACTTGGTTCTTTCCTTTCCAGACAAAAAGACTGCCAGCAACAAAAACCCATGGGTTGCTTCCAGGTATTCTCCAGTTTTAAGGATGCCAAGCTTCAGATGTTTGTTTTACTTTTTGAACATATCTCTCCTGAGAAGAAGCCTCCAGAATACCGACCTATTGCTCACTTTTGGACGTTAATAAGAAAGCATATCAGTTCATGAAATTCTGGAAGCGGTTATTGGCCTTAGTATGGAGTCACCTTGGGATTTAATGGTACAATGTACAACCACTAACACAGCTTCTCTAGCCCGATCACCCCCTGGTTGACTGCACAGCTGGGCAGTGGCAGAACAGAGGCAGACAGCAATGAACTGCTCCACCACAGCCACACTGAGTGCATATAGGCTATCCCTAACATACATACTGCTACATCAGGGGTCCAAGCTTTTCCAGGGCATATGTTCCCCGGTGATAGCTCACTAGTGTTTAACTTAAAGACCCCAAACACAAATGCAGGGGATCAAAAACTTCCCACCACTGACAGCCCTTTGCTCTCCCAGAAATTTATCTGAAAGATTCAAACAGACAAGTGTATTCCTTGCCAAGACTTCCCTTTTCATTTTTCAGACATGACCGAAGACAGTGATTCGAACTACTACTAGCAGCTTTAACAATATGCAAACAGTGCTCCAGCATTATACATTATAGAGCATAGAGTACACCCTGAGATGGAAGCAACCCGTAAGGACCACAGAGTCCAACTCCTGGCTCCACACAGGACCACTCAAAATCCAAACCCTACGACTGAGAGCACTGCCCAGACACTCCATGAACTGCGGCACTGGGGGCCGTGCCCACAGCCCTGTGCGGCCCGTTCCATGCCCACCGCCCTCTGGTGCAGACCCTTTCCCTGACCCCCAGCCGCCCCTCCCCTGACACAGCTCCATGCCGTTCCCTCGGGCCCTGTCGCTGTCACAGAGAGCAGAGCTCAGCGCTGCCCCTCCGCTCCCTGTGAGGAGCTGCAGCCGCCATCAGGCCTCCCCTCAGCTCCTCTGCTCTGGGCTGAGCACACAAAGGGGCCTCAGCCGCTCATCACGCACCTTGCCCTCAGAGCCTTCCCCATCTTTGTAGCCCTCCTTTGGATGCTCTCTAAGAGTTTCATGTTACTCTTGTATTTTATCCAACTGTTTTCACTTCCTTAAGGTGTTAGAATTTCTATGTTTAAAATGTCATTAAAAATAAATAAATGAATGCTTGTAAAATTATGAGCCTGTCGTTACATTCCAATAGGATAAAAAAGGACGTTAAGACTTCATATTTGACCACAGGAAAACATTCTTAGATCCCTTCCCTCCTTGAAATGTCATCCAGTGCATTCTACAGGAAGTTCAGCAACACACTTTGAGCAATAATAATTAAGTCCAAGCTGCCTGAGTTTTTATCACTTCCCAGGTGGTTTTCACAGCCTGCAGTGAGCTTTATGTTGCCATGGCTACTCTTAGAAGCACTTCAGCCCTCCTTTAAAACTAATCATTTCACAGTTTCAGTACACGCATACCCAATCAGCCACAGATTCATTTTTAACTCTACCAGCTCTGAAATATAACATTTGATTTAAAGCGAGTTCATCCATTTTCTTTCCTAAGGCAGATGTAAGTTAATTATTACTTAGAGCATTTCTTTTGTTACTCTTAATCTCTTCAGTAGCATTAAGAAGATGGGTCTCTCTCACTGTATCTTCCAAACTTCAGCATTCAGTCGCATGTCACAGTGTGACACGATTTGTTTGCAAAGGGTGCCCAAATCTACCGCTGGGGACCAAACGCCCGGGGACCTGTACTGCTGCATATCCCAAGTGAAATGGAAACAGTACCAGCCTCTCCATAATAGAGGTCTGTTGCGGAGCAGCCAATGCAATGGGCATGACCAGTAATGTCCCTGAGGTCAACTTGGTTTGTGTTCAAGAGTAAGAGCAGGCTGCGCACTGTAGTCAACTGCTTTTGCATTCTTTCCTCCAGCCTTTAATATCTCATGTTTTTCCTTAGCTCCAACAAATATGTCAGGGTCATCATTTTGATCATGCATAATGATTGCTCTCATTACAGAAAAGAGCTAGTGTAACCGGCCATTAATCTTTAGAAATCAACTTGCCAAAGAAGGGAATTTAACAAGTAGTTCCAAAAGCATGGTTCCCTACAAATTTGTATTTTAATGTTGACTGTCACTTTTACAATCTCATATATGTGTAGATATATGGATACCAAAGAACATACAAATTTATGCCATAACATTTCTCTAGGGCAAGACTCTTTGCACCTTCCTCCTCTCCCTGGTCACATTCATGAATCTCATAGGAATCCATATTTTGGAGATGTCTTGCTCTGCCTCCACCTTCCAGCCAAGCATGTCTGGAGAGCTCCCAGTGGCTTCAAAAAAGATGGACAGAGGTAAATGTATTAAAACTTACATTGATAGGCTGGGCTATTTCCACAGAAAAGCAGGCTGAAAATCTGCCAAGTTCAACCCTCTCAAGTCATTAAATTTAAATGCACAGCAATGCTACGTTAGACTGGATGAACTCTTCAGAGCACATGGGAGGAATCACAAAATTCTCTGGATCATGAATTTTTAGATATTCAAGATTTCCATGTTTGCAGATCCGTGAAAAGCAGCCAAAAACAACCCCCTGAAATCTGCATTAATTGTCATAGAATCATAAAATCACCTAGGTTGCCACAGATCCTCCAGATGATCGAGTCCAACTGTCAACCTGAACTACCGAGTCTCATCACTGAGCCACATCCCACAAAAAGCTTAAACTTCTCTGTAAACTCATGATTTATTTGAATAGTCTACATTCTTAAAATAGAGCGCCTTGGTGCTATGTGTGTGTTAGGAAGACGCTAGCAGTTTAATCTCCAGGCAGTCATCTCATAGACAATTACAGAGTCAGTGGAGGACACCTATCTTCTCAGTATAGTTTAAGCTGCCTAAATAAAGCAGCAGAACATACAGTGGTTTTATACAAATGAGGTGATATTTAAAGCACAGCAGCCTGTAGATTACGGGCACCTTATCCACAAATAACAGAAGTTATAGAAATATGTAATGTTGAGCTTTGTGTGACATGACAGTATACAGATGCACCCAGAAAAGTGAGTTTCCATGCTACGCTTGGATGCATTCTTCCTTTGCCTCCTTTAATGATGGAATGTGTGTCCTGGGAGTAGTGCATGGGGACAGGACAAGGGGAAATGGGATGAAGCTAGGGCATAGGAAGTTCCGCACAAATGTGCACAAGAACTTCTTTACGGTGAGGGTGACGGAGCACTGGAACAGGCTGCCCAGGGGGTTGTGGAGTCTCCTTCTCTGGAGATATTCAAGACCCGCCTGGACGCCTACCTGTGCGACCTGCTGTAGGGAACCTGCTTTGGCAGGGGGGTTGGACTCGATCTCTGGAGGTCCCTTCCAACCCCTACAATTCTGTGATTCTGTGTGATTCTGGGAGGAGAGGCTGAAAACAGCTGAAAACACTTGGGTTGTCCAGGCTGGAGAAGAAGAGACCAAGAGATGCCCTCATTCCTCTCTGCAACTTCCTATGGAAGGGAAGAGGTGAGTGCTAGGCTACTGCTTCCCAGTCCCTTCCAACTGAACAATTCTATTCTCTCTCATCACTTTATGCTAGAACTATGACAGAGAACTTGCCAGGCAAATCTTAATTCTTCTCCCCACCATTCTGTTTTGAGAAAAATGTCAAGTTCTCAGCAATGTCACTAGCTTCACAAGACCTGTAAGCTGCAACTGCTTCAGGCCCAGGTGCTCTGCTCCATTTCCACATGCAGAGCAAGGGCAGAGAGGTCTGGGGGATACTAGGTATTTCACCCCACCCCACCCTACCAATCTGTTGGTAGGGCAATGCAGGCCTAAGTGCCAAAGTCCTCAGTGTCCACGGAACCAATCCAATTTTAAGTCCTCACAAGAGCAGACAAGGTAGACTAATATTTACATATGTGAATAATATACTTTGTACAGATGAGACTTCCGTCATTAAAATCTCCATCCTAAAAGTTCATCACCCTGAAAATGGCACTCTCTCCTTTTCAACCAGGCAGGAAAGATCGGGGCTTAGAAAAGAAGCAGGGCTTTTTCTGCTGTGCTGCTCCCCTAACAGCCTGCCAACCGGTGCGCAAACAGTAACAGCAAATCTGTCTATTCCATTTTGGCTATTTAATTTCCCCAGAAGTCAATCTTTCTTTAAAAAAATAGTTTAATAGGCAGTCACTATACAGTCCTCCACTGAGCTATTCTCTTCAGAAAAAACACAAATCAAATACCAACTTGACAGAAGCAGAACTTTAAGTTCATATTCGATTAGTGTAACATTTACATTGCAGTAATTCCCAGTGTTCACCATCCCGAGGTCCGGTTGCACCAGACTCTGCACTGACACAGAATCTGCCTCTCCCCATGGTGTGTAAACCATTGCTCTAACAAGTAAAAGTAGAGATCTCTGGATTATTCCTCCTAAGACACCAGACTGATGGCAACAAAAAATAAATTAAAAAAATAATATATATATATATATATATATATACAATGTAATTATTCAATCCAAACATACAATAATGGCAAATACTAATAAAACCTGAGTGAAACTGAAGACAATATGAGAGATCATGTGCTAAGCTACTGTTTCAAATACCTGAGATCAAGAGAGCAAACCACAACTATGATCAATAAAGCAAATAAAACAAATGGCCAATGAAATTAGATAGCTCATTAAAACGCCTCAAATATATGTAGGTTCCTCCAAAAGTAATGCCTCCTATTTATTTCCAAGGAAACTACAACAGATACAAAGAGCACAATAACACTATTTGAAAGAGCAAATTCTCTGCTACACAACACTATTTTTCAACATAGCCACCACCACTAGCAATATATTTTCACCAGCAATGAACAAGAGCCCTCATGCCACACTTGTAAAAATCTGCACCAGCAGAGGTGACCCACTGTTTCACAGTGGCTATGGCAGTGTCATTGCTAGGAAAATGTTGCCTATGCAGTCCACCTTTTATTGGCCTGAACAGCTGGATGGCAGAAGGTGCAAAATCTAGACCAGGGTGTGCGTGTGGAAGGACAGTCCAGCCAAGACTGGCAGTGTGCTCCATGGGCTTCAATCTGGTGTGAGGTCTGATGTTATCATGCTGCAAAAGAAAGCTTGTCCTCTTCTCTGTCTGACTCTGGAAGTTCGAGCCTTCAGCTCAGCCAGTGTTCCCATGTAGCAGCCAAAGTTCATGGTTTGTCTGGGTTCCAGGAAATACAGAAGGATCACCCCTTTCCAATCCCAAAAGACAGTGCACATCACTTTACACACTGAAGGCTGTCTTGAACATTTCCTTCAATGGGGAATTCACCTGTTGGCGCTCCATGGACTGTCATTTTAGCTCCAGCTCATAGCAGTGACACTACATCTCGTCACTGGTAATGATGTGATCCAGGAAACTGTCATCCTCAGCCTCAGAGAGGTTCTATAGGTCCTGAAAAAACTTACCTATGGTGTTATTTCTGTTCCTGTGTGAGCATTCATAGGACACATGCGGAGCACACTTCACAATATTCTAGCATTGCCACCATCATTTCCAACACACTGAAACTGACATTCAGCTCTATACACAGCTCCTTAGTCATAATCCGCTGATTGAGATACTCTTCATTTCATGGTGTGACAGCTGTGCACAGTGGTAACAAATGTGACTAGTCTTTCATGTCACTGATGTCACTACTGAGACGCACCACCGAATACCTCACTGCGCTCACATCCACTGTTTGGTCTCCATCAACATCCAGCAAGCGTCAATGAATGTCAGTAGGCACCATTTTTTCCACAAGGAGGAATTCAGTGAAACACCTTTGCTTCATACGCACTTCCATGTCAGATCCCATGGTGTCAGACTGCCCTTCTGCTGCCATCAGTCACATGGCAACAAGATGCAATGGGATACTGGCACACCACCACCATCTGCCTGACGCCATGGGCCAAAATCATAAAATAGCAGGCACTATTGAAATACAGAACCCAACATTAACCAAAACTTTGTGATCTCTGAATTATTTTGCTCTTTACTCAGAAAAAAATGCATTAAGGAAATCAAAACATTAACCAGCAAAATGAGTCCAGGTATTTTGACACTACTGAAGTTACAAGGCAGGACCAGAAACGTAATAAATTTCTTGAGGAAGTAATGACTGAGCAAAGACGATAAACTGATGCCGTGTGTACTTACAATAACTGCAAACTCTAATTTTGGACTGTAGGTCATACAACTTGTATATACAATGGATTGCTGCAGTATATTTTGTGAGGCGTTCACACTGGTATCAGAACAAGGGAGCCAGATACAGGTAAAGGAACAGATCCCCTCTGCATCCTCAGATGAACTCCTTGAGAGTCTGAACTACGTTCAGCCCAGAAGGTGAACAAAATGGCTCCTATCCAGCAAGCTAATAAGGGTGCTCCAAGATCACAGATGGAATTACAGAAAAAACAGGTTAATCTCTCAATATGCAAAGTCGATCCCCTGCTGAACTGGTGATCTCTGATCCTAATCACTCCAGCTCTGCTTGAGGATATTGTGAGAGAATTGCAGGAGCCAGTGTAAACAGCAAACAAACAAAAAGTCTTTCTAGGTATTTTCTACAGAGCATACGTGTTAAAATTTTGAAATAAAAAATGTTTACCCAAGTCAGTTAATGGTAAGAAACAATAAATGAAGCAGCAACAAATTAGAGAGGCAAACAAACTAAATCCAACAAAGCCGAGGAAGCACTGTAGTATTCTTGTTAAGGTTTCGTCCATAACTAATGAGAAAGCAGCTCTCATCAAACCTTTTCACAAACAAGCGGATGATGTCATTAATTTTCTCTTGAACCTTAAGGTTGTTGAGGAAGCGGATCTGATCTAATACCAGTTAATTCCCACTGTGTGCAAAATTGTAATCTGTCCTGCAAACCAGATCTGACCTGGATTCGAGTCAAGAATTTGTGAGTTAACAAAGGAGGAAAAAAATATATATTACATGACAGATGCATGCGCTATGCCTATGCGTATACCGTGCCCACAATGTTATATTTTTATCGGTACAAAAGCATAACTGATATAACACACTCCAGTATTAAGTCAAGACACAGAGAATTAATAAAAACTACACTTTTTCACATACGCACCTACTATAGAAACATTCTTGGGTTAAACAAAAAAAAAAAGCAAACCCACAAAACTACGGCTGTTAACGCTTCTATGCTCTTCTTTCGCTGTTTTTTTTAACATTAGAACTGTAACAGCACTTATGTAGGTCCTGTTTTCTTGAAGATTCTGAAGACTGAAGAGGCCAGTAACCATGCACATTTTAATTTGTGCTGCTATGCTGTACGGCTGCAAGTTTACGTATCTGCAGAAATTCACTGTAAAGCTGAAATATAAATAAACTCATCAATATTAGAAGTGCGTGCGTACACACACAGAGGACTGTAGGCTTGTAAACAGCACAGGCGTAACTGCCTGGAGGAATTACTTGGCAAAAACAAAGACAAGAAGATCACCCCACAGATTTTAATTTATTTGTCTCTTCATTGCTTAATAAAACAAACAAACAAAAGAACCCACACAATGCTCTGGAGAACCGTCTTCTGCAGATTTGCATCCCTCGGAAAGCCTTCCAATTGTACCCATATTAATTACAACTCCAGCAGGCTTTATTTTACAGCTGAAGTGGCATGTAATTTTTCCACTAAAACTAGTCAACAGATTGCACTCGGGCTTCAAAAAGTTGTTATTTACTCCAGACATAACTCGACAAACTTCCAAGATTTCTTTTGGCTGGAAGTCTTAGGCATATGTAGAAACATCCAGAAACGAAGCCAGCCCAGAAATCTAGGGCAGGTCTGTGTTACTTTTCTTCTCTTTCCCAAAGCCTGAACAGACACCTTGCTGAGGGCTCCAATGTACAGAAAAAAACAGGTACAGTCAGCCTCCACCCCTGTGTCCCACCCACCCTGCCCCTGGTAGGGCTGCTTGCCCCCAGCTTGCAGCAACCCACCTGCCTGAGATTTGTTTTGAGGTGCTGAAGACACGGGTGTCACAAATAACATGACAGAAACACGCACCCTGACTGTGAGCCTGTAACAGCCTGATTTCCAAGTTCCATACCAAGAGACACAACTACACGAACCAAGAGCATGAAAATTAGATAGAAATTTAAAAGCTCTCACAATGAAAAGGAAAGATGATTGCAGTTTTAACAAATGTTTCCTATGGCAGCGATCACCACTATGTTCTCAGTGGAATAAAAGTATACAGCAACCTTGAACGATAGCAACAAAACTGAGTCCCGCTGCACCTAAATGGGCATTGTCACGGGTGGGCAAAGAGTGAAGGATGCTATCTACAGCTAACAACAAGTTATTAAGTGGATCGGCCTCCAAGAGCATTTCAAAAGGACCACCACCTTTTGGCTCACTCAAGAAAGCATTTTATAGAAGCTATCACCATAGACACAGCACAAAAATTCAACTTACCAGTACAAGTAATAGGCTAAAGCCAGCGCAATGAGTGTAGCACAGACTCCCGCTAGCAAGCATGCACCCGACTGGCCTACCAACATCTTCCCAATCTGTTATTGATTAATAAAACAAAAAAAGAAGTAGAAAAAAATGCAGGGGCAAAAATGGACGATGCGAGTCCTTGCTGGGAAAGCAAATCAGTCTTGACATGGAGGAGGGATTATGATGACAAAAGCACATCGAGGTAAATCTGGTAGCACTGCAGCTACTAAAACTGCTGGCTCAGCAACAGGAAAAAAATCTGGGTGTCCTCTTCTTTGCTTGGCTTCCTAAAACACAGCACTAAATGAGCCCCTCTTACCTCCAAGAATGAGCACATGATGGGGGCATAAGTGGACTCCTATCTGAAATAGGTAATACTTCTCAATAAATATTACTGTCAGGTGGTGTTGCTCACAAACCAGGCTTTTGTTCTAATCCAATAATCTTCTTACAGCAAATTACCAGGCTACAATCAACTGGATTCGCTCATGTGGTAAGGTACGTACGCCCAGCACTGCTGTTTGACACATTTTGTGCTAGGCTGGGTTTTTTTAAGAGCTGAGAAAAGACAACTCTAGACAGTAAGCAAGAAAAGGCTCTCACCCCACCCCAGCCTCTCTCTCTCCCACGCAAGGAGCCAACACAAAGTTTATGAGACCAGGGCTGCAGAGAAATGGTTTGGTCTGCACCCAAGTATAGGCTTTCCAGGGTTGAAGGACTATTTGCTTCAGCACTGCAAAGAAGGGAGGTCTTAACACGAATAAAGGGGCTTTGCAGCCAGCTGGGTGTTTTTTTTGCAGAGGGGAATTTGGGACTGCACTGCCTTTACCCTCTCCCTGCAGCTCTTGGAGGAGAGCTCTACCATTCTACAGGAGACAACATTTTCTCTCTTCTTATTCAGGGCTCTGGGGAGGCTTGAGCCACTGCAGGGCTGCTCCAGCAGCCTAGTTTACAGGAAGGCACTAAGGAGGCCAAGGATGAGAGGCAAGAATTCTGTAGGCACATGCTGTGAGCCTGCTGCCCGTTGGGCCATTTTGTGTCTCAACAGTCCCAATGGAGACTGGAGGCAGCAGCCATGCAGTTATGGGATGGTGGGAGAGCATGGTCACTGCTCGCCTACAACTACACCAGTGTCCTCAGTGTATGCTTGTTTCAACTGGTGTAACTGATTCCCATGAGGGAAGGGTTAGACCACCAGGAAGAACAAAAAGAAATAAAATCCAAACACAATCCTTAAACACTGAAGAAAAATAGAAGCGGTCGTTGCACACTCAGCACTTCTGCTTTCTGACCCAACTCCGGCACTAGTGCTGCAGTAAGCTGTGGGAAGCTTCTGGCCCTTCCAGACCCCTGGTTGCCCTGCACACGTGGCCACAGAGGTTTTAGTGAAATAGGAAGAGAGGACAGAAGCACTTAAGCAAAAATAAACAGGAAATAGTACAATCAAAGGAATTCACAATGCTTGCAACTATTTAGAAACATGGCCAAAAAGGAACCTAAGGATTGGATTTGAAAATCACCAACCAATAGGAGATTTCATCGGGTATGAAGTTCAGCAGAGCTGGGCAGAAAAAAGCAATGAGTATAAGAAGACACCTCCCAGTTTAAAAGCAAGCACAAGATAAGTATGCCACATTCTAGAAAGTACATTGAGAAGGGTTCCGTTTATCAGGTCATGCATGAAATCAACTTCTCAGTTAGGACAAAAACAATCCAGTATTCATGACTTTAAGGAAAATTTCAAGTGCCCTCTCAGCACCAGTTCAATAGGTCCTCCTATCCTGTTGTATCTTGAGCAAACTCCAGGGCTACTTCAAACACTTTTTCAATCTCACCTGTAACTCAGCCACATTTTTGACGTGATAACACAGGCACAAAGTCTTACTGCTATCTACTTCTTTGTCTGTTGAGGAGGCAGCTTGCACGCAAATCCACTGCTTGGGAATAAGCTCTTGTGGGATCCAAAGGGATTTCTATGGGTTGTATTCCCCCATTTCATTTTGAGACTAGTCACATACAAAGTTATGTATGAGGTTTTCAGACATTCACAGTCTGCAAGCTGGTGCTAGCAATGTTGCCGTAAATGAAGCTGAATCCCCAGTTTCCAGGACTGATGACCAATACTTTTCCAGGCCACAATATTCACTGCAGAAAATACATATAATGGAGTATGACTGAGCAAAGGACAGCCTTACAATTTGGTGAATAAAACAACAAAACCAAAGTAGCAATTATCTAGTGGCTTCTTTAATAAAATACTTAAGAATTTTCAATAATTGTCTATATCTGGAACAAATCTTACTTGTTACTTCTATTATAAAAACAATTCTAAAATTATAGTGCTGGTATTCAAACAGGGATTCTATAATACCAACCTTACATAACAAACAGAAAGGAGTTATCTAACAGAAGCACTATTAGTACAAAATGATTTCTGAGTAATAAGCCTCTTGAATTGTGTGAAATAATCAATGTTATATAATTAAACAGCGTTGCCAATCTTAGTCTCTGATGATTAAGAAAAACCTCAACAGCGTCTACTCATCTTTAAGACTACACAAAATGCTCCCCTCTGCTCCAAGTGGTTGAATTTTCAAAGCGGATGGGAATTCATTCTTTGCATTCATATGAAGTACAGAAGAAATTCAAAAGCATTTGTGCAACTACACCCAAAATCGTAAAACCTAGAAGCCCATCCAAAAGTCCACTTCCAGCCACAAAGGCTGGTGGCTTTAAATATACGAGTAAGTAAACAAAAGTAGGAGGAGGAACATAGGCATAGAGGCAGGCGTTTATAAATTTGAGTCTTCTTCTAGAGAAGTTTGTGTGAAACCGGAAAATGCTTGTGTTTCTTACCTGTTTTTTCTTACAGTTTTCTTACCTGTTAAAACTAGGGACAAACAAAAAAAAGTCTCATCCACCACCATCCAATATTTAAGTATTAAAAGAAGGAGGATACACTTTGCTTTCTGGGTGGTAAATTACACATAAATTGACCCTCAAACAAAAGAAACAGAGTCAACCAGGAGATAGCTGTTAACATGCAAACATGCTTTTGCTGAACAAGGAGAAGCTTCTGACTGTGGCTAAAGTCTCAGCAAACACTGTATGTGCCCCTACTCAAATTCAGAGGTTTCCTTTGATGTAATGCACAATAATTGGGAAGAAATTGTAAGTCTGTATTTCAAGAAATGCTTATTTGCTTTAAATTTTAGGTAGGGAACACTATTTTCTGCAAGACAGGAGCAATGTGATTTATTTTATGATTGTAGCCACAGTAATACTTCCTCACAACTTCTAAGGGGTTCAAACTGGGAAGGAGGTGTGGAGCATGCAACAGAAGGAGGGAAGATGAAAGCTGTTGTTCTGAAGTATTTGGCTTTGGAAGATCTCAGTAGCAAGAGAGACAAGGAATAAAAATACCAAACACAGAAACTGTAGGTGTTCTGCTGAGCAACTGTCACTCACACAGCTTCACATAAAACTCTGTTGTTTAGAGCCATGAAGGAATAATAGGTGAAATAATAATAGGTGAAAAATGTGGCTTGGAATAACAACAGGTAGAGAACCCAAACAGCTTCTCCGTCAGCCCATGCAAGATGAGTTGGCACACAAAATTGTACTGGGGAGTTTGATTCCATGGAGGAGTATGTTCAGTGCAGTGTTACTTTGTACAGACTGCCATTTACAACCCGACGGGGAGAATGCAAGAAAGGTGGTGTAATAGAGAAGTCACATCACTCCCCTCTTCCTTGTACAGGATCCAACTTTTGTTCTCTTTCCTGCCACCTCAGCTGTCATCAGGAGTACATTCTAACCCAACACAACAGCTGGGCCTCTTTCAGGTGATTTTATTGACAAATATTTCACAATGTTGTTATCAGTCTAAATTCATAATGATCCCCGTGGTCAGTTCTCTTTTTGCATATACATAAGACAGATATCTTTCAAAAAAGATAGAGCACACTATCAAGCAGACTGATAGCAAAAGCAAATACATGCTGGGCAAAGTTTTTTGTTCTGTGTTCTCAGACAAGATCACAGCAGCCCTTTCTGGCTTGAATACCAATACTGTCAGCAGCCACACAGCATACAACCTTTCTGGTGTAAATGAAATCAAACAAAAAAAAGAAAACAAACCAAAACCACAACCAAAGAACAACCCACCCACCAAAAGAAGAAACAAACAAACAAACAAAACACTTGAACACATCATTTTGATTGTAAATTTGAACTCCATAAACATGAAATGTGTTTTCACATATGGTGAAATCTTTCTGAATGAGAACCAGCACACTTTATAAATACAGTATTCTGCTCATTCAAAAAATTAACTTGTGGAAGTGGAAGGCTTGTATGCTATTAAAAGGTCGGACTGTTGTTGGCTATTCAGCTGGAACACCCAATAGAAGCTGCTCTGCATAATAGCTGATCTGTTTTAAAACCCATGTGAGAGAAAGACCTGAAAATAAAAGTTTATAGATCTCCCCATGTCTTAAAATCTTCTGTCTCCTGGTAGCTTAGCATCCTATTGATAAATAAGATAAATAATAAGATAAAATAGCTAATTCAAGCCATTATGAATTCTTCAGAACACAGCATCCTTCCACGGTAACACACACAGGTTTTGAACACCAGCAAAGATCTGAAATCAAGGACCTGTTAGCATTTTCATTATTCAGTTTTCTCAGCTTACCCTTCTCCCAGCAGTGGCCTTCTAATGCAATGTTGGAGAGGGAGTTAACCTAATTACCTTTCTACTGAAGACTAGGGATACTTGAAATGAGTAGCCCACTAGAAATGCATGCTTCTGTTGTTCCAGAGGGCTACTCTGCACAAGGTCTACTCCCCAAGTGACAGTAAAAGCACCGAAGTTTTCGCAGATGCTCTCTGCTCTTGTTATCATCATGTCATGCACAATAGCTCAGACTGGATCTTTACAAAACATCGTTTAACGATGACTGTGAGTTCCTTCTCAGCCCTACAGGTGCTGTAGCACTGATTGTCATCTCACTGTGTGAGGTTTCTCAATAGCCTAACCCAAGCAATGTGGGCAATCACGTGCGTGGAAATTTCTACATTACAACCACACCATCACTGCCACTCCTGTTTGAGATATACAGCATCATTGGAGCAGAGATTATTTTCTGCTACCTGACAGAGTTATAAAGCACCAAAAGAAGTGTCAGGTGAAATTAGCAGTATAAAAGTAGGCACCCGTTTCTCTTGGAGCTTGCAGCATTTCAGAATAGATGGACTGCCAAGCCAAAAGTTTCTCTCCAACATTCAAAAAACTAGAAGCTAATTAGTAAACAGAGATTACTAAAGCCTCACATTTAAAAGAGCCTGCGTGCCATGTTTGATTTTGGAATGCCATCGCTCTAGCTTGGCACTGCTCTTCAAAAGCTCCTCAGCCAGAAAGCATAATGGTTTGAGAAGCAGCATTTATGCTCTTATGATTCATTTTTATTTGCTAGAATAATCCTTAGTTCATCTGCAATTGTATGCAAAAAAAATCAGATATTCAAGGATATTAAAAACTGCCTGCAGTTCAATGTTTTTGTGTTCATATAGAACACATTTATAGACAGTGAGTCTAGCAAACCAAGCTAGCTTCATTTTAAATAAACAAACTGCTCCAATTACCAAACTAATCTAAAAGAATCAATATTTCTCCAATCAAGATATATAACAAGAACCTTCATGCTATTTACTCAGCAATGTATAATTGCTTCTTACGTCCACAGACTACACTGTTCACTTTCAAGCCCATTAAATGTGAGATAGTTATTTTGTTTCATTCTATTTATATTCCTCTTACCTCCACTATAAGCAGTCAAATTTTGGAAATATTTGTAATAATTGAAACTTCTCTGGATTAATAAGAAAATATTTTTCTGTAACTAAGATCATCATTACTTCCAGGCAACTGGAAACTTATTTAGATGCATGGTTTGACTGATTTCTCAAGAGTCCCTACTCCAGGCGCTCCTAGAGGCATACTCTTAATTCATACTTAGGGTCAGCCTGTCCTGACATTTGCTTGTATTGATATAGGCTGGCTGAGTAGTTGGGATCAATGCATATTAGTTTAAGGACCAATATATTAATTGCTCACGTTGGAAAAAACCTTAAAGATCATAAAGTCCAACCACAACATAACCATACTACCCTAACTAACAGCCCTCCGCTAAATCATGTCCCTGAGCACCACATCCAAATGGTTTTTAAACACATCCAGAGATGGTGACTCAACCAACTACCTGGGGAGCCTATTCCAGTGCTTAACAACCCTTTCTGTAAAGAAGTATTTCCTGATATCCAACCTAAACTTACCCTTTGCTTTTAGTTTAGCAAAAGGAATTGACGTGTGTTAGTTCTAAAATGTTCCAGTTTAGCTTTGCTTGGTATGTGAACGGTTTTGTTTTCCACAATCCTTGCTTCACTGAAGCCACAACAGACAGCTTTTTATCTATATACTATATACTGGGAGCTTCTCTGCATCCACCAGGTGCAAGGACTTTTTCTTGGATTTCATATAAATAGTTTTGAGTTATAGAGTACCGAGATAAAAAGTTGCTCATTATGGAATAACAAGCAATGGAAATTTGTCAAATTGGGGAAAAACAGCTGAAGATCAGCCAAAGATCACTGTGATTAAGCTGAAGATGAAATAAAAGGGATGAAGTCGGCAGTCTTCTGACAACTGAAGGCCTGTATTGCACATGTTCACAGGATATTAGCATATATTAATGAGTTCTTGGAAAAGAATGAATATGTAAGCCATTTCCAGGAAATATATCACATACATACGTTTTAACTGTGTATATGTAGAATTTGAGAGTGCTCTGTTGATTTGTCAAATCACCCAGTATGCATCATGAATAAAGGAATGCCTACTTGCTAACACCACACTGGGGTTAGAGAGTTTTCATCTGGACTTTCTAACGACAACATAAATTTAACAGCAACCACTCATTCCTGATCTGTAAAAACAAGAAATATCTTAAACTAAGCTGTAATCCCAGCACTATGCTGCCTCACAGACATTAATAGTACAGACTCCTCTGAGGTACACATCACAAGACTAAGCAGCATTGCTATGCCTGCAATACAAAAGAAAAGGATTGCAGGATAAGATGGTTCTCTGTATGAGCCCTTTTGCTGCCTTCTTCAGATACAGATCTAAGGCATCTAGATGATTCCTTACTGAGTATGACAGAAGCTCAGGAAGGGGGAAGGAGTATCTTCCTTGAGAGTCATCCAGAAATGACTTGCTAAACCACTGCCAGACAGGCCCAGAAGTGCAGCTGAGCAGCCTGAGCTGCTGTCCTACACACACACTGGTTTTCCACCATGGTGGAACAACTGCTAAAGCAGCCCATCCACCACAGGCATCATCTAGAGCTCAGTGAGGATCGCAAAGATGATGAAGAACCCAGAGTATCTCTTGTATGAGGAAAGGCTGAGACTTGGGTCTGTCCCCCAGCCTGGGGAACAGAAGACTGCAAAGGGATCTTATTGATGCTTCTGAATACCTCAAGTGCTGCATATATTTTAAATGAAATGTGCATTAAAGCAAACTTAGCATTAAATAAGCCTTTTGCAAGAGAGTCTATAGGCTAAGGAGTACATCCACCAAATTTTAAGAACCTTAATCAGGACTTAAGTTGCATTTAGGCACCTGCTCCTAGGAGCAGCAATTACCAAAGACAACTTATGGATCTTTGATTTCCCCTGAATTTTCCTGTGCTCACACTGGTTCTTGACCACCCTAGTAGGACTGACCAGTGGTGGGTCCTGTTCCCAATGTAGCCAGCACCTTCTGACGGTGCTGTTCCTTCCTCTCAGCCTCCTAGGGAACAAAACAGTGTGGTGTAGTCCCACTGTTTTCAAATATCAAGAGGACCGAGTGCTTCACAAAACACAGCTGGTACACTTGTTTCTTTCAAACGAAAATGAAGAGAGCTGACCTTCTGTTGCCCCTCTCCTATATGCAGGCTCAATAGTTAGAGGAGACATACTCAAGTGAAAGATGTGATAACAATATTCTCTCCATACTGAAATAGCTCAGAGCAACACTTCTCACTTGGCATAAGAATGCTGCATGCAATAACTCATACAATAAACAAACAGAAAAATCCAACACTGAAAAACAACCCAACCTATTCAAGTGTTTCTGAACTACCAAGAAAAACTATTCCTTCCTTATTTTTACAGTGTCCCAGCTCAGTGTGCTATCTATTAAAAACAGATGGGAAAGAACATTACTTTTTATGTTGTGCAAAATAGACTCTTGGCTTAAATATCATCCTACACCAGACTAACAGTAGGGAATATGTCTCTGGTAGCAGCTTTTCAGAGTCTGCCAGAGTAGAGGCCTCTGCTTTACAGGCTTTGAAGCTGCCTCTTAATGCTGATAAAATAAATATGAAAACTGAGAATGTAAACAGTTTCCAATGTGTTCTACACCTCTTCTTGCTTGAACTAAAAGAAACTCTTGTGACTGTCACTGCTTTTGTGAGCCGCTTCTTGTTTTAGTCTACTAGATCTTTATGTCCACAACTGCTTGGCAAAGGTTTTATTTTATTTTTTCGCCCAACTAACTTATATTAAACCAAATCTTCCAACAATTGTTACAAATTGCCACTCTGGCAAAACTGAGAAAAATATATCTCCCAGGTTGATACACTGTAAGGACAAAACCAGCCAGTGATACCTACAGGGCCTCTGTTTATGCAGAAGCCCCAGAAAGAAAGGGCAGCCATTAGGAGAAGCGCTGCCATAATTCAGTCTCCCTGCACTTTATTCCCTCACCTCATCAACTGTGTACCCGTTGGTACCAGTTGTGCTCTTGTTCATGAAATGGAGATTTGTTCTGCGTCAGAAGTGTCCACTGGGACACTGAAAAGCTCTCAGTGAAATTTCTCTAATCCATATTAATATCTATCGACCCACTAAGGGTTTATCTGAACAATCAAGAAGGCAAAGGCTGAAGGAATTATTCAGGGGATTATTCAACCTGTGCAGTTTCCAGCATGGCCATCCGCCTCACTTGGGACATTTCATTTTCAGGAGAACCTTCCATGCTCTATCGACCTGAGATAAAAGAGTCAGGCATGCGCTATGGAGGGCACGGACACCAGGCTTTGCAGTCTGCAGGGCTGGGTAAGAGAAGCCCAAATTCTCTCTTCTCCAAACATAAACAGAGCTTAAGGATTTACCAGCTGTGCACAGTTCATACAACCCTGTCCCCCCAACATATCTTAGCTTCTCACTAACACTCAACTGAATGATGGCCTTGATGGCCTTTTCAAGCCTTTAACAAAAAGGGGGAAAATGGCAAAAATTGCAGCCATAAAAACTGAAAAATAAGTTACAAAGCAGCAAACATAAAACCAGGTTTTGATGCATTTTCGTGGCATTTCTTTCACACAGCAACAAGCCCAAGAAAAAACACTGCAGAATCAGCTTTGAAAGCAGCTGGTCACCATCACAGTGTAACAAGGCTGTTTCATCTGCGACCCTCCCCCATCAAAGCTGCAGATGGTCAGCATTAACCAGATTCAGGTAAAATGACTAATTGTGAGTGTTTGTGCAAAATTTTGATCCAAGAATATGTGGGGCTTGCAGAAGTGATAATTTGCCCATCCAATACGATCTGGGATAAATGCTCTCTTTAAAGCAGGATAAAAAAGCAACTTCAAATGGGGTATACCTTTGCATGGAGTGAATACAGACTGTGGCTGATACAGTATGCATTGCTTTGTGAGACTGAGCTTTGAAGGGACTCTCACAGAAATGAAAGTTTTGTGGGAGATGACTTGTCCTATAATAGACCTTGAAAGGTTATAAAATAGCAAAGCAACACTGTGTGCTTGCAAAATCACCAGAGTTAAATTACTTTCCTATATAAAAAAGCCACTAATAGCCCATGAAGGGGGCAGAGTATCACAGAGATCATCATTAAAATGTCAACAGCTGACACTAGCCGCTCCATTTTTAAAATCTTGTCCTGGAAATCTCCATCCTATTGCTGTGCCAGTGGGATCTCATCAGCTTTTTATTGTTGCTGCCACCTTCTATGGGGGAGAAACTGCCCTCCCCCCCCCCCCCCCCCAAAAAAAAAACCCAAGGTGAAAAGAAGAAAGTCTGTTGTTGTCACTGAACATTTTCATGTCTGGTTACCAGACAAAATTTAAAGGCTGTTTGGCTTAAAGGCAGCCCAGTCTAAGATGACTTCAGAATCAGCTGTCAAGAGACTTCTAGGAACTCTGTAAGAAGCACTTCAAAGCACGCTGAGGCCACAGTTCCAAGTACATTTCAGCAGGGAGGTGACTATTTAGCATTTAAGGAGTTGCCTCGGTATGGGTTTATCTGTGGCTAAGTCTTTGCTGCCATTAATACCAACAGGTACAGAATGCATGAAAGCACACAAGTCAACTCTATAGCACACACCAAGCTGAAGCACAGGTTTCCCTAAACTAAATTCAAAGAGTGGGAGGTGCTTGATGCCTCTCCTGGCAACTCATAGAGATATATGAGAAAAACAGGATGTGCACCCCCCCCCCCCCCCTTTTTTTTTTTTTTTTTCTAAAAGCATCTAATTGCTACAGACAAAACACAAATGCAGAAACGTGGGGAAGATTTCTTTCTTACCACCACCACTGTGGACCACTTCTGGCACCTGGCAACACTCAGAGCAACAGGAGAATTCCCATCTCCTCCCTCCAGGAAAGTACCACTGCTTATGTTTCAAGAGATTTGCTTTCTCATTTGCCTATAAGCAAAAAAGATATCCTTCAATGAATGAGGGTAAAAATATTTTGTTTAAAAGCAAAATACAATGCAAATAACAGAGCTGCTAACCCCGCTCACCCATTCTTTAGCTCAAACTTTCCCTATAAACGTTAACTGTCTTTCTCTTTTCTTTAGGCAAAGAAAAAAAAGAAAACAAAACCAAAAAACGACTTCGTCTCTCTTCCCATGTACTAATGTTACATTCTGCTCCACACACATCAACTACCTTTACTTTCAGAAGGTCTGGCTGGCACATATCTATGAAATTAAATGTGCTCAATTTATATTTAGTAGTGAAATCGCAGCTTCTATTCAGAAATGAGAAGGGGTTTGCATACTGAAGAACTAACCTACTTTTCCTGGCTTTACTAATAAGCATAACAAAGGGTATTTCTTCTACCTACAAAACCCCATCTTCACAGAAGTTATTTGAAAATGAAGCAGAAGCAATTATCTATTCTCAAAACACACACTTAATCCCTATATTTTATTAAGAGGACTTTTTTTATGATCTTGAAGCAATTAAGTTAATCATTATTTAATTTTAGATTTACGGAACTGAAGATTTATTTCAGACACAAGCTCACTTTCCACATAATTTAGTCTCAGTAATTAGAGATGCACTTTACCCAGAGGTGGCTTGTTTAAAGCGTGCTGTCTGATTTCACAAGCCCTGCAAACTATATGCAACGTTTATGTAGAAATCTACAAATCAAACTTCAAAACAAGAACATCCCCCAATAAAACCATATTTAACAGATTGCAAACCTGTTTTTCTCAAAAATAAGTGATAGCAATAAAGCCATTCAAACATCTATCCTGCAATTCAGGTAATCACAAAAGCGAATACAAAACATTTATCAAACCCACCACTACTTTTACCAGAGTTTAAAGATGCTGAATCATAGTCTATCCCGAGTTGGAAGGGACCCATAGCAATCACTGAGTCCAACTCCCAGCTCCACATAGGACCACCCAAAAATCAGGTGATATTTTAATCAGGTCTGATTTTAATCAGGATGTAAAGCCTGCATGAAAATGCATGCATCTAAGAGAATGCCCAGCAGACATCTGATACTGGAAGTAACCAGAACTCCATTGTTTGGACACCCGCAGAATTCTGTGACAGCTGTATGAGAGAAGCGGAAATGACAACCAGGCATATAGGCGCATATTGTGAGTATAGAATCATTAAAGTCAGAAAAGACTTCTCTATAATCATTAGATCCAGTGACCAGTCCATCCCCACTCAATGCTTGAACATCTGAAGGGATGTTGACTCCATCACCTACCTGGGCAGTCCATTCCAATGCCATACCATTCTTTCTGAGAATAAATATTTCCTAATATCCAACCTGAATATTTACCCGGCACCCTACACCATTCAAAAAACTGCTCAACTCTGACCTACTTCAGAGAACTTTGTGCAACCGCACTGCTGACATCGAATCACACCAACAACTGTTAGTGTAGCCATTCAGCAAGCTGGTAATGCTCTGCCTCAGACTTAGGTTTGTACACAGTTAATGGCATTACTGCCAGTCCAGCTGGGCTGGCGCACTTCCCAAGGCCGATTTTATGTCAAAATGTGTTTGCTGGTTTTTGGAGCAAAGGGTGCCATCTTCCACCATTTCTGTTAGAGGCAAGGCAAACAGATGACCAGGCAAGCATTTTAAAGGATTACATCACTTTCTACAGCTCTCTCTTGAAAGCTGTCCAACAAAACACAACTGCTCAATGTTCAACTACTTTCAAATCAAGAAAAATCTCATTCTCTCCAAATATGGAAACTGTAGACTCATTTCAAGATTTTAAAATCACTACTCTTATGATGTAATTTGGCTTTCTGAATAGAAAGGGCCACATGAATGTGGCACCAACCGCACACAAGGTTTTCATAAATACTGACAAAACATGAATCTAAAAGACACCAGGACACAACAGATTTACTGAAGTGAGATTACTGAAAATAAAGGTAAGTAAATTTAGGTTAGATGTTATGCAGAAGCTCTTTCCTCAGTAGGTGGTGAGGCGCTGGCACAGCTGCCCAGAGAAGCTGTGGTGCCCCATCCCTGGAGGCGCTCAAGGCCAGGTTAGATGGGGCCCTGGGCAGCCTGAGCTGGTGGGGGGCAGCCCTGCCCATGGCAGGGGTTGGGGTGGGTGGGCTGTGAGGTCCCTTCCAACCCAAACCATTCTGTGATTGATTCTCAGCTATCTGGACTTCCAGAAAACATTAAGTAATACTTTTCTGTGTGGCGTTTACATGAAGTAAACAAGTTGGAGACCTGTCACTTGGAGCTGTGACACCAGTAAGGATTGCGCCCAAGAGAGATGGTGACAGAACAGCGTGGAGAGAAAAAGCTGCAGACTTTCTGTGAGTCACTAACAAACACACTAAACAAAAAACAGTATCAGTTTGCTGGTTCATTTTCACCAAATTATGGCTTACATAAAAAATGACAGCAAATGATGACAAAGTTGGAAAGCAATTTCAATAGAAATGTGAATTGAGTTGTCATACAACAGGTACCACAGTCTTAAAGGCCGGAGCCACACAAGCAAGATGGAGAGTTGCTAGTATACAGTGCACAGCTCCACATGTAAAACAAGCAAGCCCAGCCAGATGCTGGAAGCTGGTGAGTGCCAGGGGCAGACGGGCCTGGGTGCACTAGCTGATCCTAGCACAAAAAGGCTGCGAGTCACCACTTAGATGCAGCTGGGCAAAATGCACTTGCAATCCTGGGATATATCCAGAGAAACATTTCTAACAGAGACAGAAAGTACACGGAAATACATAGGAAGCCCTGCTAAAATCCTATTTGGAATATCACACAAGACACCTGTGTTCAAAAAGGAAGCTCTAGAAACAAGAGTCTGACAGAGGGCTTTCACACTGGGAGTATGCACAACCTGCATGCACAACCTGAACAAAATGGTTTAGAGTAGATGTATTTGCCCCTGTAAGACAATAAAGATAAATGTCAGGAAGGGGAATAAGCTATCTGAGACAAAAAGGCTACTGATAAAAGAACAGAAAGGCATCCGCTGACCAGGAGTAAGTTTCAGAAGGAACCAAACCAGAATAGCAATGCTCTTGGTGAAGCTTTCAGAACAACAAACCCATGGGCTTAAGGAGTCCCTTGTGATATTTGTGAGAAGGGCACTACAATACAACATCTGTTCTTTGTAGTTCGCACTATTTTTGGGCTACTCTGTCTAAACATTCATTGAAGGGTCTATGAAACAATCACCAAAAGCAGCTGGTTCTCAGTGCTGGTGGGGTAAGTGGTACAGAGTGTGGCTCACAGAAGAAAAATAAATAAATAAAGCTGATTTATAGGGGAGACTAAATAGCTCAACTCATCTTCCTTGCAACCCAAAAAGGCGTACAAATATCTCCTAATTTAAAATAGTAATTTTAGCAAAATTATTTACATTGAAGCATTCACATGCCAAGTACGGTAATATAAAGCGTGCATTATAAAAGCTCAGCATAAAAATATTTGAGTCCTGCTTCCCAGCATCCCCCAATACAGCAATCAGCAGAATCAATGCAACAAAGCATGCTACAGTTCAACAAATTGCATTGCTCGAGCAAGGAGCAACAAGCCGCTCCTTGGAACAAGTAAATGTTCTGCTTTTGGAGTAATTCTTGAGCACTGCCTTCGTGGCATTTCAGAGGGATCTCTGCCTTTTCACTGTGTACAGCTCCTCTCATGCAGACATTTTACTAAAACTGATAATACTGAGGTCAAAGTTCCCATAATGAAACGCTGCAACTGGTAGGAGAAAAATATCTTGTTCAATATTGAAACAAGGCAGTGTTACGCAAGAGAGCGGGATTTGAAAGCAAGTTCGGTCTGAAACCTTCTGCTGTATGGTGCCTGCATGAATACTTGAGACCCCAAGTAGGAGAAAATTAAGAGAGTCTTTCCATTTAGGATCCTTGTCTTCTCCCACTTATTTATTTATTTAAGTATAATCACGAACTGGAAATATATCAAATTAGTGCTTGGATGTCTGCCAAGATTCATCAAAAACATTTATACAGTACACCGAGCACAAAAAAAAAAAGTTGCATTTGATACATATATTTCTCCATATCAAAAAGAACCTCTTTCAATTAAATATACATGTGCATGCACTTAAATGCTTATACAGTTTCTCCTGCATCACGCCTTGCATTGAATGCAATATGATAATTCCCAAACCACGTCTCCATTGGCTACTTTTGTATCTCAGGCTTTGAAAATATTCTCAGCACTCCAACATTCAAGATGTACAGGACACAGAGTTGAATGCATCCAGTTTTGTCTTCAGCAACATCTCACAAGGACAGCACTTTATGACCATTCAGATATCAATTGAAGAGCTTCAGGAAACTACTTCCTGCCACCATTGTACAATTGTGATCATCATCTCTTAGAAAGAATACCCCTAAATAATAACTGCTCCGCTAATAACAATTAAAAATGACTCTGAAACTGCTTTCAGAAAAGGAAGTTTTCAATCATAGTAAAAAAACAAGGCAATATCAATAAAGGTACAATGGATTTAAAACACAGTTAGAAATATCGTAGTTTCCAATGTATAACTGAACTGTAAAGCTTCTTGCTAAGGCTGTTACCAGGTGGCTTAACACATTTGGGAAGAAAGGAGCTAGACTAATTAGAGAAATCAAAATCAGGAGGACGTTACAGGGAAAATACCAACCCTGTTGACAGTAAATCCTTCTACAAGGCATTCATTACATGTCAGACTAGTGACTTAGATGGACAACAGATGCTCTCCTTTTTCAAGACGGAAATTAGGCTTCTGCAGCAAGTAAAGGATTTAATTTCCAGTTGTCATGGCTTTATGGTTGTTTTGTTTTCGGTATTCCACCTCATAACATCAAATAGTGCACAGGGAGTTAAAGAGTTAATGCTCCAGGTCTGTGGATTGTGGATAGTTCTGGGAACCCAGTTCTCAGAATAGAAGAGCTACATACTACACACCCAGAGGACTTTGTGTTATTCTGTTTCCGTTTTCTGTTCAGAGGGAAGGATAAAACTGTTCTCATATCACGAGATGTCCCCTCTTTTCCCTTCTGCTCGGCCTGGCTAGACATCTCACCTCAGCATTAGAGTAAAGCCTTTGGTTTTTGGATGCTCTCTCTCATTTTATTGGATTTATTAGCTTCAATTCTAATTACACTGTTTTATGTAGTATTAGAGCGTGTTATTTTGCATTCCCATGTTTTATTTAGTAAATTAGTTTATTTCTCCTCAGATTGTTGCCTCATCTCCCCTTTTCCCTTTCCCAGGTCATGGGTCTGTGGGTCCCCCCGCCCTGCTAGTCACGGAACTGGGCTGAATCAGCCCATAAGCCATTGACACCAGTACAACTTGTAACAAAACCCTACAGCTTTAAGCTTCTTTGTAAGATGGGGAACAGATAAGCAAGAATGAAGCAGATATATTTATCTGTAGCCTCCTGGCTCATTCAGTTTCTATGTTCATCCTGAGCAAGGTTGGACAGCAGTTATGTCAAATCTTGTCTGTATCTTCCTGTGGAGACAGAGCTCTGATGGTTAAACATCCTCCAGCAGATGCAAATGTGGCAGCTAAAACATGACTGCCCTCTCTTGCGTGTTCTATCATTCTGCTGGGGATTACTGCTTCAGAATGCGAATGCACATCTGAACCTTAGTTGCCCCAGCTGACAACTCAATGCCTTACTTTAAAACCTCTGATAAACGTGCATTCTTGTAATGCCTTCTTTATGTTTGGGTGTTTGGCTTCTTTTAGGGTAGCTGGAAAATTCTGGTGGAGTTTCCTGTGAACTGCTGGGATTGAAGGATATGCATATGGTCCCTTCTGCAGCACCAATAGCTGATAATATCTGGAGGAGCAAGTGATGGCTGACATCAAAGCGGCAAGATTTGCTAGACAATTCTGGTCTAAGCTGAAGAGGTTGAATTATTCTCAATTAAAGAGGCTATAAGACTTCCAATACCTGAGACATCCTAGCAACAGAAACAGGGTGAGTCCTCAGCAAGTTAAATCAGATGTCTATGCGATACTACAGCGCTTAGCAGAAACACTTCTTTTTCACTCCTAACTTCCAACCCAGGCTAGATGTGGCTCTGGGCAGCCTGGTCTGGTGATTGGCAACCCTGCGCATGGCAGGGAGGTTGAAACTAGATGATCACTGTGGTTCTTTTCAATCCAGGCCATTCTATGATTCTATGATAATATATGATATACACAAAAGGAAACTATGGCCATACAGTATTAGGCAAGCTGGGAAAGCTACAGCTGTCTGAAACAACTATGACAGAACATCGCTGAATTAAGGTAAGTATGCAATATCCTGAAAAAAATATTAGCCCAGTTATAGTCAAGAAAAGCTTATTCACAAGAAATCTAATAATTTATCTGCAGTTTCTTAGAGATCAGCTATGTCTGAGGTTTTGCAATGAATAAATGCTGACTGAAGTCAAGATGAAGGACAGCACAAAAGAGGAGATATACGAGAGAAATTTGAGTAGGCTCAGGCTAGGTGTCTGTATTTCCCTGTGTTTGGGAGTGCTTGGTATACAAAGCTTTTGGTTCGGTTTATTAATGAAAAATACATTGTAAGTACATTCCAAATGTGGATACAAGCTCACCCATGCTTTATAAAAGAATTACCCAAACTGGCTCCTGGAAAGCAATAGACTGTGAAAGAAGACCTAAATGATATTTTGTAAAGAAAATGGATATTTAATTGCAGGCATAAGTTTTTTGTACAGCAATATACAAGTCTGTCATGTTCAGAGTAACACCAGTGATTTTTATTCTCCTTTTAAACACTGGGATTTTTTCTTTTTTTAGAGTATGCCTATAATGAAAAATATTTATGGTAACACAATTCTACCTAATACAGAGCTACATAAAGAACTGCCTACACAGAAACACAGACAGTCAAATGTTGTATTCAGGACCTAAATACTACAGCAACTGACCTGTAGGATAAGGAATAATCTTTTATTTCTTAATTTCCCCACTTTTTTCATCTTTCAAGTCCATTAAAAAAAAAAAAATAAAAGTTGCAAAAACCCTCTGCTGTATTCCTCTGATTGACCTTCCCAATGGCACCTTCCTTCCATTACGCTGCACTTCTGCACTCATTTTGTGCACTGCCTCAAACTTTGGGACCAAGGGTCCTAGTACTGCTTTCAGGGTGGAACCTCCAGCACACTGCTGAGGTTGTTCAAGCTTTTCTCCCGTTATTCCAACATTTCCTTTGGTATTCAGTGGGTTTGTACACAGACTTTAGCACTGTAAATCTTTCAGTGGCCTTCAGTCTGGAAAAAAAAAAAAAAAAAAAAAAAATTCCCAGAACACAGTTCTTCATAATTAGTCACTAACAAGAAGAAATTGATCACTAATTTTTCTGCTCTGATCTTCCACAAGCAGATTTTCCAGGTACTCCAAATTAACTGTTTCTTATGAATTCGTTGATAAAGTTAATATCAAGGAGTCATCTTCTGGGATTTGAGACTTGCAGTTAGTATTTGGCAGAAATATCTTTATATGTATTCCAGTTTCCAGCAGTTCTAATAAGAAAGTGAGTTTGTGAAGCATCAGTCTCATCGGAATTAAAGCTCCCAGCCAGCTTGGCGTGTGTAACACATCCTGGCCAAGCTGGCCACCTTCACTGGGCTCTGCTGGCTTTCCCACCTGCCAGACAGCCACCCCCTGTGCCAGTCACTACTTCAATAAGGCTAGCAAAGGGAACAGACCCATGTCCATACTGGGATGCCTTCCACTGGGAAGCTAGAGCTGCCCTCTTGCAAGAGACGGGTCAATGGGCTCGGGGACCCATGGGCTGCATGGGATGCCAGCTGGTCCCACACAGAGCTGCATGTCCCTTGAAGGTCCCTCTCCCCACTGCCAACACACAAAGTCCTGCTATCCCTCTGCGGTGCAGGAAGTCTATTTTCCCCATCTGCGAAGCAGGAAAATGAGTCACAGCCAGACTAAGTAATTCAGAGACCAGCCACATAGCCTCCCAGGCCCCTTAGAGGGGCAAAACATCTCCCTGAGCTCACCCCTACAGATGCCTCTTCCCTCTCCACACTAAGTCCCTTTTTACAGAGGACTGCCACTAGGGTCGTAAGTCAAGCTGGCTTGGTTATAAATACTCCCAAATACCATTCCTCATCCTCCTTACTGCTTCCCACGTGACCTTCTGCCTCCACACTCTGCAGACCCTTCAAGCTTCGAAATATTTGGAAAGCACCCATAGTATCAGCACCAGCAACTTGCTGGCAGGAGACAGGCACATCCCAGCCCTGGGCACAATCCTGAGTGGCAGCTGGCAGATCATCCTTAGCTGTTGCTCCACTCCTCCTTAGTAGGCCAAACTAACTACCAGTACTGCTGTTTATTCACTATTCATGCTTCAAACACAAGTGAAATTAAAAGGATGTAGAACAGCAATCTAGTTAAGAATTTTAATGAACACAAACAGCATTTTAGAAATAAAATCTATTATAAAGCATTTGCAGGCCTAATTAGAAATTTACTCTCTGCCCAAAAGGCTTTTAAAGAAAGCTTTAAACTTCTGAATTTCCACAGATAAGGTCTGAACAAGCAGCAGTGGAACTCACCACGATGCTGTCATATCTCATTCAGTAGTGCAGACAGGTGAAGTTAAATACACCTGTACTCCAGAGCCCTCCCAGGGGCTGGGGCTGTCCCACCTGCAGCAGGTGGAGGAAGCCTGCCTAGAGCCCTCTCTGCTCTTGCCAGCCCAAAATCTGGCAGCAGAGGCAGTAGGGCCATGACTCGACCCAGCCAAGAGAGTGACTGAAGCAGGTGCCAGCTATTTTTACACCTACACAGATCTACACTTGACCTGCTGCTCAGTTGGAGAGGAGAAGCAGCTGCAGCAGCAGCAATGAGGCAACATCCCCATAGTGGAGAAGGGATACTGATGGCCAGGATGCAGCCACAGCCTTGAAATGCTCATCAGGCTTTTAAGGGGTGGTCAGCTCCCCATGGCTGTGGCAGGCTGGCTTTGAAGAGAACTGAAGTGCACCCAGACAGACATTTTAAAAATAAATAAATAACAGGCATTTTCATACAGGAAAGATGGTAGCATTCAGTCACACCGTGAATAAGGATGTGGGTGGGGAGCAATTGTGAGAAGCATTTACAGGCAGGCTGGGCTTACATCTGTCAGGAATGAGAGCAGAGCAAGGAAGGTAACACCTCCTGGGCCCCCTCCAGCTCCACCTGCTGTAAGCCAGCAGCTGCTGTACACCTGTGAGCTGCCAAAAAGGCCCACTGCCCTCCTCCCTGCACATCACCCAGTGCACAGCCCTTCTTGGCAGCAGCAGATTGAGAGCAGCATGCACCTGTTTTGGCTAAGTCTCAGCATTTCCAGATACTGAAAGGTATGCACATTTTGTACATAAAATAATGTGTCCTACCTGGTAAGCCACTGAAGCAATACTCTAATCTCAAACTAATCTGAGATTAAAACTAATGTATTAACTGATACGCCAGCTTGTTCTCACAACGCAGATCTCAAAAGGCTACTCAGAACGTAATGGCTAGCTATGTGCAAAGAATCTTGTGTATGGGAGATCATCTGCAAATTGAGAATTACTTCAAAATCCATCTCAAGTGTGTCACTCTCCTGCTCTGAATATCTCAGTTTCTAAGATTAGAGATCTTCTGGATGATTATTCATCCCCTCATCTCACACTAAAAAAGAGGCCAGAATTACTCTATTCCAAACTGTAACTGAAGCCATTCAGTGCAAGCAGCCTTCCTATCAAGGGACCCTCTTTGCAGTGAGACCTTTTATAGGCCTTGGAGTTTGAAGGAGGCGTTTATTGTCTTATCTTTCCAGAAACACAAGAACTGTACAGTCTCCTAATCTCTGAGATTGCAAATGCCCATCTTCTACGTCTGCAGTAATTAGACCAACTTCTCATGCCATTACCCACCTCAAGTCTCTTGCTCAGCATCTGCTCTATTCCCACATTGCATTCTCAAATCAAACCAAGACAAGCTATTTTCTAAGGTCAGCTGACTTGTTTCTCCCTCAAAATCACTGCAGCCAAAATGATTCTGGTATAAAGCATCTTGCTAAATATCCAAAAGGTCTCTTTTAAAGGGAAAAAAGAAATTGTAGACGTCAATGCATGTGGATATTTTTAGCACCTGAGTTGTTCTATATTTATTCCTTTATGTCTCTCTGAAAAAAAAAAAAAAAAAAGAAAGAAGAAGAAAGGAAAAAAAAAAAAAAGCAGCATGATTTCTGATGAAGCATTACCAGAAAATAGAGCCTACTGGCAAGGCTGCTTTAGGAACCTGAGCTTGATGAACACTGCAACATGCTTGTCACACTAGCCCTTAATCTCAGGGTTAGGAGTATACGCAACATACCTAAGCATAATCTTTTTGCCATTCTATTTAGATGCAACACCTTAGGTTTATGTTTTAAAAATGAAAGCCTGAAGTATTTGTAAAAGCCCAAATTCCCAGGCCCTATGCAACGTAACCTCAAGAAACTTTCTGGGTTAACTGTCAAAAGCAAAGCCAAACCACCACCTCAATCTCAAATCAGCAGCAACAGCAGCATCTCGAGCAATATTCATCAGGCAATAAAAGATTACTTCTCTCTTCCTTATTCTGTTTCCTTATAACTGTCACCTTCTTGGCTCAAAGACTCCTGTCCCATCACCTCCAACGCTTTTGCTCCAATATCCTCATGCCCCTGATAATCAAAGGCATGGTTTATTTGTGTGGGAAGAGATACTTCCAATAGACAGGAAAAGCAGACTGAGTTACAGAAGCTACACCCAATTGTAGTACATTTTCACTTAAAAAGAAAGAAAATAAATTAAGACAGGATCTTATATCATCAAAAATGGGAAAATCAATTGTATTTTGGAACTTGCAGTATTTCAATTTCCTGCTCTAGAAATATATTAGTTATCCACCCACAGTAATGTTAGACATTTGAGTTATGGCAGATCTTTTAACATACTGTTACAGGAAAACTTGGAGTAGTGGAGGAAAGAAACTAATTGTATACCTACCTCTCTCTATAAACCTGAAATTTCTCTCTTCTCTGAACTCAGAGGACTCAATCTTCCTTCCAGATATTCCCTACCTGTAAGACAGGTGTATCTCATCACTCAGCCATACTCTCTAAGTGTTTTTCCAGCAGGCATTACATACATATAGATAGCTCTCTCATCTCAGAATAAACAATACACAGCAAGGGACTCCACAGCATGAAACTAAACTGGCAATAGCTCAGGGCACACACATATAACATGAGTATGGTCGGTGGCAGGTAATTACTGATCCCATGCGGTACAAATCACTTGAGTCTGCAACTTGCCACAAAGTAAATTTTCAAAACATTGTACGCCTTTTTGAGTGAGAAGCATACGTCCCTCATATCAACCTCGGACTGACCCTGGTATATTTACCTTTGAAGACATTGCACTGCATCACTCTTGCACTGTAGAAGCCAGCAAGACTTCAGATTACATTTATAGAATTTTATAACTGCTCTGAAGGCTTTCACCTGAGCAAATTCACCTAATGGTCCTACCCAGCTTTCAACTGTTTTTAAATGAAATGTTTCCCATCCAGCGGTGGTTTCATTTGAGACTTCTTAAGAAAATGAAAAACAAGGAAATGGCTAGCTATTATTCAAAATTCCTCTCTTCTTAAGCATACAAAATCATCATAAAAAAAAAAAAAAAAAAGAGAAACTCTCTCACTGTTGCCAGCTCTTCTTTTACTACTAAACAACAGTTTATCATTGTAAAGTATCCCAAAGCAAAGGAAAAGAAACATCAAAAATTGTAGAAAGAGAGAAATCAAATGCTGTATACCTTCTCTGGTTATTTCAAAACGAAACAAAACAAAAAACATATACCACAGCCAAAGCAAAGAGTTTGCTTAAGAGAAGTACAGCTGTGGGAGAAGGAATTGCATAATAAATTTATTCTTATTTCTGGGATTAGAACCATTTAAGCTCACATGACAATTCTTTCTTAGATAATTTGTCCAGCTTTTGTGAACTGGATAATCCTTTCTTTCAAAATGGACTGAAGTCATGAATAAGCATAGCAAGAAAAGTTTGTCCAGGAAAATGCTTTCCAAATAAGGGGTTTACATTGATGGTGGTTTATTTATTTATTTTTACCTCTGTCAGTATTCCCTTCTGCTATATTATTTGTTATCCAAATTAGTTTTGCGGCTTTTCTTAACGTTCTGGTGTCAAACTGACCACAGATAACCCGAGCACTGAAAGGTCAACAGGTATCTAGGTATAACCCATTTGTAATTACAGTCACTCACGTACCCTTCTCATACTAGAGCCCTCCAATGTGCCCCTCTGAGCAGACCCCTGAAGACATCCTAAAGATATGAGCTGATTCGTTAACCAGAGCCATGAATACTGACTCACAAGGACACCTCCAAACTACAGAGGGGGTCACTACCATTGCATTGGTGATGCAATCCAAACAATCATATCCAACACAGGAGCTACAAAAATAGCTTCTTTCAGAGGAATGAAGACTGCAACACGATCTCCAGCACAGGCAGTTTTTCACAGAAAGAGTGGTGAGATGCTGGCACAGGTTGCCCAAAAAAGCTGTGGGTGCCTCATCCCTGGAGATATTCAAGGCCAGGTTGGATGGGGCCCAGGGCAGCCTGGTCTATGCACATACCAGTCTTCCTTTGGATGAAACTAAATCAGAAGATCCACTCTGAATTTCACTCCAAACCAAGGCCCCCAAGAGGGGGCTAACTAAACAAGGAGCAGGGCTGCTGACTTGTGAGTGCAAGAGGACTGGCAATCAGTGCCACAGAGCTGAAGACTGCCTTCTTAAAGGCAAGGGGTAACATGGTAGACAGATAAACAGATCATTGAGCACATCATCAACCCTACTCCCAACAATGGGATGTGCACACACTGGAGCGTCATCACACAGGAGATTCTGAAAAAAACCAGCACAGTCTCTAGCATAACTCTATGCTTCCCATTCCCAGACTCTGCAGGTATCTACCGTGGGGGAACATGCACAGAATAAACACTTCCCTTTGTCCTTTCTGCTCCATGGCCAGAGCCAACAACCTCCAGCATTATTACCTCTGATTCCACCCCAGGTTAAGCGCATTGCCTTTCTATGACTACTGCTAGGAAAGAGAGATGCATACACACCAGTTGAAGCAGACTTACACTGCTTGGGTCTGCTGAGAGCCAAACAAACGTCATCAGTCTGACTGGAAAGGCTGCCATGCTTTTCAAAGCAGTTCCACGAGGGCAAAATATTGCTATTGCTAATAGCATAGCAAGGTGCTAAACTGCTAAATCCTCCAGTCCTTGCCCCATACAAAACTCCTATAACCAAGAACATCCACACACACTGTGTTCTGCTAACACAGCACTTCTAGAGTTTTCCCACAAAGAAACTGACATATTCCCTCTACTTTCCTAGCATAGTAAGGTAAATAGTGATAATATGGTAAAGGCACTACACACAGCAACACATTCAGTTGCAACTATAGCTACCTGATCATAATTTGAGCTGTTTCCATTTCTTTGGAACACGAGGCAGGGAGCAGCTCTTGTGGTGGTCAAGCATGGTAAGACCCTTCCCCTCATTCTGGTCCCTTTTTCATATTTCAACAAGCCTTCTGATATTTAAAGGGAGATTATAAATAGGAAAGAAATCAACTTTTTCAACAGCTAGATAGTGATAGAACAAGGGGGAATGGTTTTAAACTAACGGGGAGATTTAGATTAGGTATCTGGGAGCAGTTTTTCAAAGAGAGGGCAGTGAGGCCCTGGCACAGCTGCCCAGAGAAGCTGAGGATGCCCCATCCCTGAAGGTGTTCAAGGCCAGGTTGGATGGGGCCCTGGCAGCCTGATCTAACTCCTGATGCATCGTGCACTATATTAATGTAAGAAGCTTGGAAGCCAGCTTTGGAAACCTGCACTCACACCTGATTCACCCACCTCACATCAGCTCATCACTGGTAGTAAGAACTGAAGGTACTGCCATTTTACAGATGACAGTCACTTTCTTGCGCAAGGCCCGGGCTGCCAAAAATCTCATCTGGTGACAGCAGAAATGTGTTATGGTCTCATGGCAGGTCTTGAATCTTCATACACAAAAACTCTGTGCCCAGGCTTGTCCACTAGGACCAGAGACAAAGCAGCAGCAAAACTTTCAACAAAGCTGTTACTTCTGACTTGCTCCCCAAATAAGATGTCCAAGAGGGAGAGATTTTGGTTGTTTAGATAAGCTCCTGGAACAGGTGATGGTGAAAAATACCAATCTCAAGACTTGGGAAGAGATTCAGGCAACAGGTTAAATGGGTCACTCAAGTAAGCAGGAAGATAAATTAATTTTGTTCCCAAAAGAGGCCTGAACAGAAGAACCATCAGATATTTCCTGGAGGAACAGTCCAAAGAGCAGAGGTTAGTGAGACAGTTTTCCTTCAGACACCTCTGCAACACATGCACAGAGAGGGCAATGCGACTGGGGAGAAAGCTAACCTGAGTTTAAAGAACAGTAAGCAGACAAACATAAAACTGAAGCCTGATCCAGTGACCTGCTCCTGCTAAACTGAACATTTGGTCAGGGCAAGCACAGCCAGCCATGACTCCTAGTAAAGTGCTTCCCTCTTCCATGTACAAGAATCCACAGAGAGCAGCTCCAAACTCCAGGCCAAAGTCCAACACCACACTGCTGGGAAGAGATTTATTTTCTCCTTAAAAGCATTATGAGTACTATGTGCTATACTGCAGTACTTGTTTGTCTTAATAAACTTTTGTTTCAGATGCCTGGTAGAAAGGTGCTTGTTTAGCCCTCCCTTTCCTACAATACATACATTTGTTTTTATAGTTACAATCACTGTAACTACTAGAAAAGACAGAGGCTAGCATGTATATTTAAGCAACTGATAAGGGCAGAAAAGCAAACGACACAGTCCTTTGACTTCCAGTTTGAGCAATATCCTGAGTCTGAACATTTCACAAGGGTATATTTTCCCCTTCTTCCTCCAAACACGACATTCAAAAACCCTGATGTTATCGAACACTGAACTATTATAAATCAGCCTCTTGGGATCCGAACCCTTAGGCTCAAGGGCAAACTTCTGTAGAAGCCTTTTTGTTCTTTGGTGGACTTTGTACTGATTCTGAAGTTATAGAGTTTAATGCAAGGGCACAACTCTGTTTTGGCACGTACCCTGTCAAGCAATGTTGCCACTGCTACTTGAGGCGATGCTATTTTACAGGAATTATTTCTTGTATTTCTGTGCTTTCCCAGTTCTTGTACTAGATGCTCTTTGAACTTGGTACTGCCACTCCAAAGGCGAGAGAAACAACTGCAGAACAGAAGGAAAAATAAATCAAGCAGTTCAGTCTTCTTTTAGGGGTTCCCAGCCAACAGGGAATAGCCAAACTGTGTGATGGGATGAAAAGGGAATCAAAATGCAAATTCAGGATTGGGTAGATCTGGTAAGCTGCCTGTAAGAGAGGATGGAAGTGGTTCCATCTCTAAAGAGATATGAGATAGACCTTCAAATATCATGAAGGAAAATCCTTAGCTATAGACTTAAAACCTTTGTGCCACACACTCTTGTTTATGTTTGGACAATACTCTGAGGTCTGGAGAGAGAACTGATGTGAGCACCCGGCTAATCACCGGGCTGATGAATCAGCTCTCCAATGTACACTCTCCTTAGGGAGAGGAGAATTGGCAGAGGACAGTGCTGCAGAAGACAGCAATATTAAGAAACAGCTGCTGAATTTGATGCAGAAGCAGAACACTGTATAGAAAACACTTTGGTGCAGTATTCTTGGTCAAAATCATCATCTCCAGTGAAGCATATCCCACAGCCTGTAAGAAACAAACATATTTCCTTAGGATATCCAGTCACGGCCACTTCCTTTCCAAATCCAAATGCTGGAACAGCAAAGCCCAAGGCTTTTTTTTACCGTACATTCAAGTAGCAGTGAGACAGAAAACACAGCAAAGATCAAGAAAAATCAATATTGATGAAATTCTCTCAAGGATAGTAGTATCAGTTGTGTGCAACACAAAGCAATGAGCTTATAACACATCTATAGCTCTATTTCATGAAACCTGCACTCGTCTGAGGACCATATTTTGTAGCAACCAGTGGTCAATTGGCCTCAAGTCAGCACTGTTAGCTTCACATTGTAACCTTTAGTGAGATTATATGCAAAAATAACTTTGTGTTTTTTATTGTTATTTCATAAAAACCTTAACCCACACTAAAACAGGAGAGCAGAGCTCCACGTAGGACCATACACAGTCCAACAATTTGCTGCAACTTGCAGAAGTAACTAGGTGTTGCACACCTCTTCTGCAAATTGAGGCAGAGGCCCTTTCTCTTTCCTCTCCTTTTCAGAGACAGGCCCCAACACCGGAAAAGCAGCAGTCAAAACTGCACAATCAAGCCTTACTGTAAGACAACCTCCCTATGGACTTTAAGGCTACAATTAATTCACCTTAAACACTGCTTATGAAACATCAAAGTTAAGGGAATGACAAGCAAGCCATTACTCAGAGTAACTGTAGGAGAAAACATCCATCTACAAAACAAGCTATTTTCTCATTGACAAAGCTGATAGAATGAGTTTAGGGATCCTGACATCGCCAGCCTCTTCTAGTTAGATTTCCAAAAAGTTTAAGTTGCCAATTCTCCACTTAACAGACTAATAGGCTTGGCTGGGAGAGAGATATCTCAAAACTGATGCCTCCATCAGTGAACCCAAGACCCTCTGGGAGTCACTGCTGCCCTTCAGCATACCACCATGTGGCTCTTCGCGCCAGGAACAGGCACAGTATTGGGAAGATGTGGACCAGGAGCAGTGAGACACAGCAATTTCCTGGGCAGTGATAGCTGCAGAGCAAGCAAGGCAGAGATGAAATACTGTGTTCATATGTTCCCACATAGAGCTCCCCTGGACCAACACCAGTGCTTCCAAGATGACCTGCAGCACGGGGGCTGTGCTCACACCAGCAGCCGGCCTTGCCCTTCATGGTTATCTCTTCCTATCAGGCCACACTTATTTCCATATCCAAATACACCTCCAGGAGAGGCTGTTGTAGATAACGGCATACAAAAGCAGCAGTTACATTTTTTCCTTCATTCAGATGAGCTGAGAAGCCAGGCTGCTTGTTCACATATGAACTGCATGTTGCTTAACCTTTTAATTTTTCCTAATGCTTCACATGTGTCCCATCAGGGCATACTACAGTTTTAGTTGTTTTTTTTTCCACACAGCCTAAGAGAGCTTCCAGTCCGCATGAAAGATGATGCCTCAGCCACTCCCAGCAGGCCCCTTATTTATTGTTCACTGTAACTTCTCTCTCCTACCAGCAACTAGAGACTGGCTCGCTAGATTTCTGTGATGACAGGTATAATAACATGCAAGCAGATACCTTTTATTGCATTTCTGGACACCTGCTCTGAAAGAGTTTTCTGTTTCTGCCCACTGTAATTTGAATATGTGAATGACCTTTCAAAGACAAGCAGCAGTTTTCCCCAGAACACACTCGGGCAGACTGTCAAAGAGAAGGGCAGAAAAGTACTCCATTTCCCCACACATCTTTCAGTGCTGCCTTTGTACATTGAAAGATCAATGGCTTCCAAGACTTATTTCAAGCCCTGTACATTCTAAGACTTAAAACAAGTGGAGCTATACAGTTGTATAGCTGAATAAATCTAATGAATTCAGACTGTCTATCAAGGTTTTTATTAATACAAACTCCCGTGAATCAACACTGCTGATTTTTTCCACCATCTTCCTTCCAGGTGATCAAAAGGATTACTCTCCCCAAAAAATGCCTTGTTTTGCATGTAGAAGAGCAAAAAGGCAGCTCTTTTATTCTAAATATCAAGGCGCTGAAAACAAAGGAAGAACTCTATGTATGTATTTAATTCCCTAGGCAAGTGAGCCTCACAATTTGGGATCATTACTTCCTCCAAAGCTAGCCTTAAATGGAGAACCATATTAATAGTCTCTCAGTATTTGCTCAATGGCTTTCAAACTGGTCCGTCTCTCCACCTGAAAGGAGTATAAAGATTAAGTCCTGGTGCACATCAGCAGAAGTTAGGACAGTCCTCAAGCAAAGAGAAGAGCAGTAAAAGGAAAATCCGTAAGAGAGGTGGAAGAAGAAATGAGAGCAAACAAAAGATGAAGAAGATGCAAGATGATGGTCAGGAAACATGAGGAGGAAAGGGAAAAGGAAACGGTCTGGCTGTAAAGAGAGGCTGATAGAAACAGGAGAGGGGGTGGTCACGCATTTGCATTGCCATGCCTAGGTCTGCCTGCAGGAGCTCAGGGATGATGCTCACAGATTGAAGAGTGTGCATGGAGGAGCTATGCACACAACATCAGCCGTCAGAGAACAAACCTTTAGCTGAAAACTCAACAAGAACAGCTGTTTCGGGAGGGGGGGGGGGAGAGAGAGAGAAAAAAAATCGGCTGGCTTCTGGATGAAACTAGAAATTGTAGTCAAATGTCAGGTACATGAGCAAAGACAACCAACCCCTGGGCCAGCCCACAAGGACCAGGTTAGTTTTTCATGGCTAATCATTTTTAAACTGGGTCTGGACACTTCTCTTGGAGGCAAGCTGTAGTTCAAGTACAGATTTATGAAATGCAGGTTAGCCTGGAGACAATTCTAACGGCCTCCTCTAGCTTTCGGCACTTACTCAAGGCCCAAAGAAGTTGGGAGGCGGGTGAAAGAGGTGGGGCAGGGAAAGAAAGTAAAGAGGTAAAGAGAAACAAAGAAAGCATGTTGATAATCACAGAATGTCCTGGGTTGAAAAGCACCACAATGATCATCCAGTTTCAACCCCTCTGCTATATGCAGGGTTGCCAACCACCAGACCAGGCTGCCCAGAGCCACATCCAGCCCGGCCTTGAATGCCTCCAGGGATGGGGCATCCACAACCTCCTTGGGCAACCTGTTCCTGTGCATCACCATCCTGTGTGAAAAACTTCCTCTTAATATCTAACCTAAACCTCCCCTGTCTCAGTTTAAAACCATAATGAACTAGAATGAGGAAGAACAGCCTAAAAAGAGAAAATACAATATACATAATCATTTTATTTCTTCTCATTGAACACATGAGAAATAAATTGGACAAGAGAAACCAACTCTGCGCAGGAGAATGGGGCTGGAGATAGAGAAAAATGCTTTGGGTTTTTTCCTTTGTTTCAGAATATTTATTCAAGGGTGGATTTTTTCAAGTGTGCTGTTCTTAGCACCAGCTCCCAGGTCCAGCTCACCCTGTGGCACATTTACCACCAGGTGATGCACGATGCCTTGTGACAGTAAGGCAGAAAAATGCTCAACATGCCCCCCAGCCATGCTTACACTGCATAATTCTTGCAGATGACAAGAATCCTTACAGCCAGTGACCTCATCTCCAAATGAAATGTATAAACAGATGCTCTTTTAAAGCCACTATATTCCTCCACATGCTGCCTCGATCAATATAGCCGTTGTTTATTTACTCCACTGCTCTGAGCTACGTGACAAGGTACAACAGTGAAACTCTAGCTGGACTTCAGCTCTGGCAGAGAATCAGGTGTGTGCAGGCATGGTGATGTATGCAGAAAAGAAAGGAGACACCAGGATATGAGGTATCAACGTATGAAAGCACAGGAAGCACGAGACTACCAATGTGAAGTGTCTCTCATGGCATCCTTCCAGCAACAGCTCTGGGGTGATATGACACAACCACATCAAATACGATTCTCTGCATAACGGCACAAAGACCTGAACATTACAATCAGGGGTAGCTAAGCAAGAAAATTGTGTAGAGCAAATCTAAAAGTACTGATCAATTTATTAGCCACAGAAGCTTTAGAACAAGTTGTTTTGTCTTGGTTATAGTTCCATCAATGAACACAGCAAGGAAGTTGGTTTACTGCAGCAGAGAGTGCTTCTGTTCCCTTTGCTGGTCAGTGAGAGAGATCAGTTACCTCAGCAGATCCCAGCTTACACCTGTCTTTCCTCTAAAATCCACGTCCAGAAAAACACGCATAACAGGAACTTCTCAGTGTGTAAACACAAGGTAAAAGCTTACGCTTTCTGCAGCTGAGCAATACCATTAACAACAACAAAGGCAGAATACAAACACATCATCATACCACGTATATAAAAAGTCATAGGCTAAAGCTCAACGTTTGAGGATAAATAAGACACCTAAAAGTCTTAGGAAATAAAAAACAGGAGATTTTATTTTATTTTATTTTTTTCCTGCAAACCTCCTTTTGCTTTCACCTACATTCATGTTTCATGCACTCAGCTTCTTCATTCCAGGACAAAAAAAGAAACAAACATCTGACAGCCTCTTCCCCCCCCCTTCCATCTTTTCCTCCTTCAGTCCCAAACAGTCTCTCTGCAGCTGGTGCAATACTACCCTGGATCAACTCAGTGGCCTGCACTGCTCTGAGCTGCCCCAAGCAGCATTCACCGTGGAGATGATCAGGAAGAGAGACAAAAATGCTCTTAATGTAGAAATATGCTCAAATGACAATAGAATTACTCAGTGAAACTGAGTGGGGTTATCAGTGGGGTACAGTTCTTACTGAACACTGAGGCTGTTTACTCACACCCCACACACTTTTAAGTGTTAAATTGCATATTCATAAAAAAACAAAATGTATTCCTTCTCATGTGTGTGTTTTCCTCTGCTTCCAGTCACTGCTTCTTGGAGCTCCATTATTCTTGGTAAAAGGAACAGTCCTTTATAATCTACCTGTTGCTTTTCAGATTAATTTCACAGCGTGCTTTTATTAAAAAGAATAAATAAATAAAACCAAAGAAAAAAAGACAACAACGTGTGACTGTGAAGGAACTAACTGCCCAAATATGTCATCTGTAAAATAAAATCTTTCACCGTATGACATCTTTAAACAGAAAGAGTAAAATAAGGAAAGTGAACAGTGGAATCTTAAGGAATACGGCTTTTCTGTTGTTGTTTTATTTTTAATAAACCTTGACAGATTTGGAGGCCGTCTCATACCCACTAAAAAGCAGTCCTGGCATTGTTGTAGTAGGCAACAGCAAGGATTCGGGATGTGATGTGGTAGGACTCTCCCCTTGCTCGGTGTCGAAGGGTTAATGTATGCATAAGGGACGCAGACAAAGTAGAATAGGTATATAGGTAAATGGTACGACGCAACAAATGCCATTTTTCTGCTCACCATATTGGTATTCACGTGCAGTTCTTTGGCCCGGGTAGGCGTTGCCCTATAGTCCAGCACAGGCACAGAGCTAAAAGAACATGGGTTGCCAGGTGCACAGCAATATGGCATCTACATGTCAGCAGACTGTTTTTACAACTAATCACCAGTGTTGTCAGTCTAAGTACGGAGTGAAGTTTTCTCTCATTCTTAAATCACCAATGCCACAAGCAGCTAAAATGGAACAGTAGAGTCACTGCATATTCTACTAAGAAACTAATCTTTTTTTGTTGTTGTTGTTGTTATTTTTTATTTTTATTTTTGTAATTAAGAGGAGTGAGAAGATTACAGAATAACTTAGGTTGTAAGGGACCTCACAGCCCACCCACCCCAGCCCCTGCCATGGGCAGGGCTGCCCCCCACCAGCTCAGGCTGCCCAGGGCCCCATCCAACTTGGCCTTGAGCACCTCCAGGGATGGGGCACCACAGCTTCTCTGGGCAAGATGCTTCACACGTATCTACATCCATAGCACTCGCTTAGTTTTCGCCTCCCACGATATGTAGAAACGTCTCCCTATTATCCTTGCAGGAAACAAAAATCCATAGATGAAGACATCTCCTACATCTTTGAGAGATCAAAAAGATCGTTGTTTCAGAAGGGCAGGACCCATAAAATGATGAACCAATATAAATAATTAAAGATTAAAATATTTACTGGCACGTGGAAAATAAAATTTCACATTGACAAAGCATCGTAAGTACAGCGCATTCAGCAGTAAGTGGATTAAGCTCCCAGACAGATGTACAAGTGGACTTGCAGAAGATAGTTAGAGGCATTAAGCTATTTGGCTTCTGCTTTCCCTGCCTGAGTTTCCATCTTCTCCTTGCCCCCAAGCCTAATCATTGCTTTAAAATAACAAGTCATAATCCCCTTTTAACAAACTGAGAAGTTTCAGGGGTTTTTTTACCATGTATAACTGAAGACCTAAGCAGATAGAAGTAGGCCTTCAGTGATGTCCATGTGAAGCACTGCATACTGCCCAGTAAGCTGCAGACACTGAAGATCACTCTTCTAGGATGCCAATGACCTGGAGGTCACCTTAAAGACAGGGTCACATCCACCAGGTGATGTGGTCACAGTGTCCACCAGGAGCAGCCTCAGGGCCTTACCTATGCCTGAATTCATGTGGCTCCAACTTAGCCTGGCCCAAATGGACTGCTGACTCCAAATTTGGCTTTCAATATCTAAAAAAGGGCTATGAGAATGAAAGGGACAGACTCTTTAGCAGAGTCTGTTATGATAGGACAAGAGAAAACGGTTTCAAACTAAAAGAGGGGAGATTTAGATTGGATAGGAGGAAGAAGTTTGTTACAATAAGGGATGTGCGGCACTGGCACAGGTTACCCAGAGAGGTGGTGGATGATCTGTCCCTGGAGACACTCAAGGTCAGGCTGGGCAGGGCTCTGAGTAACCTGATGTAGCTGTAGGTGTCCCCGTTCACTGCAGAGGAGTTGGACCAGATGGTCTTGAAAGGTCCCTTCCAACTCAAATGGTTCTATGAATCAGCAGGAGACACCCCAGATAAAGCTATGCTTTTCATCACTACAAGCAGCAGCTGGTGAGATGCTTGCATGTTTGCTACTGCCAGATGTGTCCAACTGCACACACAGCTGTTAAGCCAAGCGATTAGGAAGACATAGCTAAAACAGCTGGACACAGCCTGCACTGGTTCTAATCATGTCCAGAGCAGAACAGCAATTATTTACCAATGCTTATTTACATAACACCACTCACATCAGTATTCAACACACAACATCCTTCAAAGATCCGGCCGCAATCTCACCTTGCTTGAAATATAAATACCTTTTGGAAAAGTTGCATAACTAGGGGAAAGTGCACAGGCAAAGCAAACACAGAACGCCCTCTGCATCTCCTAGGTCACGTTCCACATACAGACAGACAGATGAATTTGAGAAATATTGTCATAACCTTCAACAAGTTTTACTGATGGGCAAAAGTCAACCTGAGCAGGTTTCTCTCTGAGCGCATTTCATCTGAACATGCAGCCACAAGGAATAGCTGAGTTCTTAGCAGCACGTTTCTCCAAGTGTCATGCTTGGCTTTTAATGTGGTATTACCCTGCCCATCCATTCAGCCTCTACCAAAGTGCCCCAGGCTCCCCTGCTGCCTCTGGCCCAAGCTCTGCTCACCCTGTGCAAACATGCTCAGCCACGGCCAGCAGTTTGTTATACCACAAAGCAGCATTTGATTACAGCCCTCAGATGCATGCTGAACTATTTACAGAGCACAAAATTACAGTAGTCTTTATCCATTTCATTATAACGTAATATGCTGTTGCATGAAAGACTGTTTGCTTTACAATGTACGTAGGTCGCTCCAAAAGTGATGCCTCCTATTTATTTCCATGGAAACTACAACAGATGCAAAATGCACAATAATACCGTCGGATAGAGCAAATTCTCAGCTACAAAACATTATTTTTCAATACAGTTACCACCATTAGCTATGCATTCTTGCCAGCAATGAACAAGAGCCTGCATGCAGAATATTGGTGGGAAGGTTCAACCTCTACTGCCATACCACCAACAGCTACCTCTGGCATCATGGGCCAATATAATAAAATAGGAGGCATTACTTTTGGAGCAACCCTCATACGTACTAGTGAATAGGATACATTTTGAGCCATATAAGAGTGCCAGCTGATTTTTAGATAAAGGAAAAGGAAAAAGTAGTACACAGTTAACATCTCATTCTGAAGTCAGACACACCAGCTGCAACTATAAGCAGCACCTCACACACCCCAAAGAAAAGAACACTTGCTTCTCAGCAGTACAATAACCTGGATTAAATAACATTTAAAAAGAAAAGAAGAGAGAGAAAGAAAAGGAATATCTGCTTATTAACAACAACAAAAAAAAAAAACAAAAAAACAACAACAACAACAAAAAAACACCAACACAAATACATGCCTTTTGTCCTTCCACTGCATGCATTCTTTCCTCCTGGAAATGTATTTAAAACATGAAATGCTTACTCAAAATACTGAACAACTAAATCTGCGTAGACACTTTACAGGCACCTGCATCCACTCATGTTGTTTGATTTTGTTGTTGGTTGAGGTTTTAGGGTAGAGGGAGGTGGTTTGCTTGTTTTTTCTTCACAAGGACTGAGTGCTTAGTGACCAAATGCATCACCTAAATTTCTGATAGACGTTCAGACACCAAGATCAGCAACATTCAGCAACTCCACAAGTCTTACCCTGAGTTTACATCATTGATGAGACCACTGTTCAGAGGCTGTGCTTTCTCTTAACACCACCACCAATCCTTCCACAGCTCAAGATGGGGGTTGCGCTTCCTATTATAAGGTGTTTTGGTAATTATGGCTCCTTCACTCATAAATGGTATTTCAGACTTGGATGATGGTTGTGACAATTGCAATAAAAAGTAGCTGCATTTAGGACACAAATCTTGAAATCAAGAGGACTTAAACGTAAATGACTTTAGGTGCCTTGGTGAATCAAGAAGGACTGGAAAGCATAGAGATGATGCTAATAATTTTTGCTAGGGAATTGCTCTGCTCTTCACGTGACAATTATTTTTCCAAAGCTAGAAACCATCGTTCATATTTTCTTTTGGTTCTTTAAAACACCAGATTTATCACAAAGCTATCACACAGTGATATTATTTATTTGTTTAGAAGGACAGTGCTGGGGGCAATGGGAAACGATGAACAAAGCCCACCAGCACGACCCATTCCCTACCTTGCTCAATTTGTCTTGCTCTGTTAGGATAAATGCTATTTCATTAAAATAGCTGTGATACTGCCAGCCAGGAATAGGGAAGAAAGCAAACAATCAGACTCTGCTCAGCTGCCTGGAAACTATTTAATGTATAGTAAAAATCTCGATCCTGTCAACAATAAAAATATTGAAGTTTGCAGCACTCACATTCCCGTAAGCCCATACATCTTTGAAGCTGCATTAAGTGCTCAGACATCTGGATTTTTCCAGTGTTGAATACGTGGATTCAACTTTTCAATCCATCCATTCAACCTTCAATAAGTAATCTTACAGCAATTAAATTACATTTATGTGAGGGTCAAGTAACTTAAACAGAATCCACACACTGCCCCATGGTCAGATTTGTTTATTGGCTCTTCCAGTTCGGGCTTTAAACACAAATGCTGAGGCAGGGAGATGAACAAAACTGAGGTCTGAGGAAAGATCTATTGATGATGAACTCTTCCAGGCTACCAGGCAGATAAAAAGCTGCAGCTTCGAGATTTTTACTAACACTTACAGGAGAGTTCTCTGTTTTTAAACACAGGCAACAATGCCATTTTTTAATGTTTCCAAGGTATACCCACGACATCTTTGAGGGATGAGCTAACATGACACCAGACCACTGGAAAACCTGTACTCTTGGAAAGTGGTGATTCCATGCCAAAAGAATCACGCAATCACCGAGGCTGGAAAAGACCTCCAAGATCATCCACTCCAACCATCCACCTACCACCAACATTTCTCCACTAAATGTTGTCCCTTAGTGCAACATTTAAGCATTTCCTGGCCACCTCCAGGGACGCAGGGATGGTAACTCAACCACCTCCCTGGGCAGCCTATTCCAGTTCCTGACCACTCTTTGTGAGAAGGAATTTTTCTTAATATCCAACCTGAATCTCCCCTAGCGCAACCTGAGTCCGTTCCCTTTAGTCCTATCACAATTTACACAGAAAAAGAGGCTGATCCTCACGTCTCCACAACCTCCTTTCAGAAATACCAAGTGCCTAAAATGACATCAGATTCACCCCACCAGGACAGGTGAGAACTGGATTGACCAGAGAAGCTGCGGATACCCCATCCCTGAAGGTATTCCAGGCCAGGTTGGATGGGGCCATGGGCAGCCTGAGTTGGTGGGTGGAAACCCGGAGGAACCAAGATGATCTTTGAGGCCTCTTCCAGCTCAGACCATTCTATGATTCTGTGATTAGTCCCAGCCCAGTCCACTTTCCTGCTTCCTTTCAGCATGTTCCTTTAACGCAAGGCCACATGATTTCAGTACACAGAAAAGAGAGTCGCTTCCTCAAAGCAAATGCTTGAAACACTTTGCATGGTGTAGGTCTGAAACTTTGAGAATAGTGGTCATGAGAGAAAGACTGCACACTAAAGACTGAGCTGTGCAGAAGGCAAACAGAGGACAGCAGCACGGAAGGACTTTGTTTTCACAACATGCAAAGAGATGTGCTGTAACACTACTCCTATACAGTCTACTGGTTCATGTACACTATTTCCCATTACCATTTTGTGAGATAGCAGAGCAGTTTCTCTTTTAATTTAGAACAATATCAGGCTCCAATATGTAAAAGTATACATCACAAACTCAAAATCATGTTTTCTAGGTATCAAAACCATTAATTACCTGATATGAACACTTTCTGAAGGTATTTTCTACCCAGACATTCCAAGGCCATTGTGATTACAGATGGGAAGCACCATGACACCACAAACATGATAGAAGCATGGCTGAAGACTCCAACATCTTCACCTCATCTTACCTGAGTGTTTTATTAAATTTTCTCTGCTCACTGGCAGAAGTGTGAATTTCAAACTCAGATTAGGAAAGACAGAGGTCATAACAAAACATAACCACAGCTAATCTATAGGAGGGGAAAAAAAGCACAAAGGCAAAAGGAAATATTTTTTTCCTCTTTGGGTGTTATTATTTTCACTAAAACATTTGTGACAGACAGACAAATGTACATTTAGTACAGAGCAGAAACCAGTATTCAGCAGCCTGAAGTGAAATCATATCAGGAAAGCCACAATTTGCAGACAGGAAAGACCACTGTTGTGAGCAATGCCCAGCAACCAAAACATACCTATAACATACAACAAATCAGACTCTGCTGAAGTTAGATTTTTGACCTGATTACATTCCCATTCCTAAAATAACCTCTCACCATATAACCAAAAAAGCTGCAGCGGAGAACTGGCCAACATAACCAGGGTCTTTAACAAGCTTACACAACTCCCTCAAGTGTGTGCAGAAGCTATCACTTCCATCACAGGAACTGTGAGAACAGTTAACATCTGAACAAGTCTTAAGATAGGAACTCTCCATAATTTAGAATTGCATCCAGAACTGAAGTAGCAAACTAGGACTCCCTAGAAAAAGCAAAGTTACTGCCACCCCCCAAAAAAAGGGGAAGTGGCCCTCAGAAACTTGTAGAAGCCCTCTAAAGAAGAGCTCTGCCCTCTCATCCTCTGGGAGGCTTCTTCCCATCCTCTGGGAGCTGGGAAACCTCTCAGCTGGGTGTGGAAGGGAGCAAGAAGCAGAGACAATGCAACGAGCATACTGCGGAGAAAAGAGAAAATTAATAGAATCACAGAATGGTTTGGTTTTGGAAGGGACCTTAAAGCCCATCTAGTTTCAACTCCCTGCCATGGGCAGGGCTGCCCCCCACCAGCTCAGGCTGCCCAGGGCCCCATCCAACCTGGCCTTGAGCACTTCCAGGGATGAGGATGGGTATGTGACAAATAGATTCAAGATCTAAACTCATTTCCACCAAGGAGATGAGAGAAGCTGTGAAGAGAGGCCAGGAGAGATCTGCTTCAGGAATCCATAGCAAAGCAGTCCAAGAAGGCAACAGGCAAAGCAAATGACTCTGTACAGCCTCCCCCTTTCAGCATCTCCTCCATAACCTCCTCTTTTTCAGCAAGACCCTTCCCCAAACCCTGCTGACTTAGTTTGCAGCTGAAATACCAGCAGTACCAACACAAGGTACTGTTAGGCCTAGAGAAGCCCCCAAGGTTACCAGTGCCACATGGAGCTGAGAGGGCCTTCATTTACTCTTCAGCCATGAAGCTCAAGTCCTGTCAGCCACAGAAACCCTGACAGAGCAGACTGCTGGGCGATGAGCCTCCTGACAGCATCACTCATCATCAGCCAACACACACACAGACACAAATGCAAGAAAACGTGGGAGTAGTTCAGTCTTGCTCATTCCCTCTGTGCTCCTCCTTCCTCTCCTATTATCAGTACAAACCAGTTACAGGTAGAATTAAGAAAATCTGATCCAATTACACCACAAGTACAAAAATCAAATATGCAGACCAAGATTAAGCACTGCTAGCACAATGACTTCACCTGTCATGCAGCACAGCATTAAATTTACCTGCTCATTACTGCAATTTGGCAACTGAATTAAATGCTTAAGAAAGAGCTCTGACGAAACTCACAGTAAGTGGAATGAAACAAGGAAGAGGAGGAAGAGGTGAGCAAGAGAAAATTACATCAAGAGATCAGGATAAGATGGATATGCACAAATCCACCTGTCTGAGCAGATCTGCCTTCTCCTTACTAAGGTTTCTTGCAAGAATTCAGCAGCCGGGGGGGGAAATGCAGCCAATGGTGTGTGTCTGACACTGTTAGGACCTGTTAAACACAGCTGCCCTAGGACAGACAGCTGTAGACAGGATCTGTATCAGTGCAGCAGGCTTTTAATTTGTGCAACAATTAATCTCAGGTATAGAAGCACAAAGCTCATGAGGACTCACTGCTCTACCAGACCAAGCACCAGCTTTCTGTTATTTACGTCTTCTCTCTCAGGTATAATTTCAGATTACAAATACAGATACAAATATAGATTACACTGTATTTGTGAATTCAAATTATTATGTTATTCATAAACAAACAAACAAACATGGTTTTCCAAGATATGGGTTCCACTACCCACAATGCTTCCCGAATCACATTTTAAGGGCACTCTGGAATTAAGGCAGGAACCCAGCGGGGCTCCCCTCTCATAAGAACATATGGCATTTTAAAAAGCAGCGTGTTACAAACTCGCACAAAAGCTATTGAGTGACTCAATAGAGGCTTAATTTATCTCTTCTCTCTCTCTCCTACCTAGGCACTTGCTCTACAGTCAGTGATGGGAAGACTGAAATTCCTCACAGTCCTAAAGAAGCAAGCTGTCTCTCATTTACATCAGAGATATCCACGCTTTCAGTGAGTTCCTCAGATGCAGCTGATAACAGTTCAGGGATGCCAAGGTTAGGCATTGGCCATTGCTGGGGAAAGAACACAAAGAACAAGAAGTTCCTTGCATGGAGCATCCTAGATCACATGTGTTTTACCAACAAGAAAAGACCATATATCTTGCCAAACAATTTGGGCATACCACACATAAAAGAAAGCATTTCAGGAAGCTGGTTAATATTTCTTTTCTGTACACACGGAGTGACAGACCATCACAGCCCATAATTTTCTGTTACTTCATCTCTAACACTCACTCGTCAGCACAGGGAGCCAGAAACTTGACTCAGACTTTAATTCATCACTTACCATTTTGCAAAACCACTCCAGCACCCACCAGCTTTGCGCAACAGCTGTAATGCCAAAAAGGCAAGCAGAACAAGAATTGGTGCTTGCATTGAAATTCTGAGGGCACAAGCAGGCTAGCTTCTGAATTAGGGTTACCCAGCCTTTCAGCTTCTGTTTAGCGCCCTCCACACATTTCTTGTAGTTACAGCTTCTGGCCAGAGCAACTAAGTTACTCTGGCTGGTTGTCGGGAATTAATCTGGTGCCACAGAAATTTACTGAGAGCTGAACGGATGAAAAATGGCAAAACAAAAAAAATGGACACAAAGGTCTTTTGCAGGATTTGGGCTCCAGTCTTGAGGCTGATCCACGAGGTCAACATGTCCCTCCTCTGCACCGCCTTCTGCCTAGAACACATGGACCACGAGTGAATTGTTTCCATACACTTACAAAGGAAGGCATGAAGCAGCCACTGTGTGAAAGGACCCCTTGCCAGAAGAGTGGAAACACTGATATCCTTCCCAGAGTCATCCAGTCTGATGCACAGATTGCTGCCCTGTGCTGGAATTTACAGCATGTGAGGATCCCAGAGCAGAGCCGGCTTGGAGCGTGGGTCTCGATCAAAATTAAAGGGCAGTGTGCACAGCTAAAGGAGATTTCAAGAGGTCACCTCATCCAGCTGTCCCCAGTCTTTCATAGCTAAGCTTTGCCATCACCTTTCACTTCATTAAGAACACCAATTTCTTGTTCTCAACATCCTCCAAGCCATTTTTGCACAGCAACATTAGGGACATGGAGAGGCTGCCAGAACTTATGTTCTTTGGCTCCTCCTTGTCTATATCTAAAACTGGGGCTCTTCCTACCAAAGACACAGTGCTCTAGCCCCCAGAGCAAGAGCCCTAAGTCCCAATCCTTTCCAGAGGTATCTGCCAAGATCCACTGTTTTTGAATTCTCTCCAGCATCAGAGATTTCGTAACTCCCATTTGGCAATAGAAAGCTTTTTCCAAAGCTTTCTAGCTCTCCCTTCTGCATCTTAAACCTGTAACTTCTTGTCCTCTCTACAGTGGGCAAGGAGAGCAAACTACTCCCTCCTCCTCTTCAGTAGACTTTCAAGTGCTGTCTACATAGTAAGCCCATTATTCTGCAAACCTTCCCTTTGGTGATGTTTTCTAGACTTGCCTGTGACTTCTTTCATTTCTCTCACAGCTTTGCCCTTGGCAAAAAAGGGTGTCTTTAGTGGTAATGCCTACAGCTGCAGACCACGCTATTGCTCGTGCCATGCAGAATCACAGCACAGAAGCGTGCATGCACCCTAGTATGTCTGCTTTCTTTTGGGGTAGGAGGCTTTGTGGGTTGTTTTGCAACGGTGCAAGACTGACTCACATTCAAGTTGGTGAACTGCTAAGTGGAAGCACCACAGTTTTGGTTATTGTCAAGCCAGGTACTGGTATGAATGCAGGCAAGCCTGGGGCTCTACTTTCTCTCAGATGTTTTGCCAGCTTAGCACAGTTAATGAACAGCATTAAAGAGACTCCAGCGTAGGCACAAAGGCACAAAGTAATGCAGGCAGTGATATCACCAAAAAGTGAAACTGTTGTGGTTGTTCTTACTCAGACAGAAGGATTAAGAGCACCAGCAAATGGGCTCCTCCCCAACCAACTACATTGCAGTCTCACTGGAAAAGATGCTGCCAGCATTTTTTCAGTGCTGATATTCCCAGAGCAGTGGGGAGGAGCCAACCACACAGGAGTAGAGCAGCCAGATCTATCCTCACAGTGACAAAAAGCTCCCAGGAGTGCTCCATTATTCCAGTGCTGCACATGCCAGATCAGGTAGAAAACTGAATGCACAAGCATATGGCTCTGTTCCCTCCCTGTGTAGCCAGGTCTCGGGAAAGGTAATACCAACCAATAAAAATGAACGTCGTGCTGGAAAAGGGGGGATGGGGCTGTGAAATAAAGCTTAATTCAGTTATTTTAGGTCACCCAGTGAAACCAAAGCATCTACAAAACACTGCTAGGTTCACATATACTACTGAATTTGTAAGGTTCTAAGTGGAGCTTACAAACTGCACAATATGCTTTAGATCACCCTTGGAGCTTTTTGACCTGAACTCGGCCCTTTAAAACATGGCCATTTCTTCACCTAACCCAGCAGCCTCACACACCTCCTTGTACCAGGGTAACCATACAGGAGATGCTTCTCACATGAAAAATTAGATCCTCTTTTTCTCAAAGGATGAGGGTCAGGAGGATGAGGGCTCTACAATTTCAATAAAGACATTTAAAAAGTAATGACAGTAACAGAAGTATCAGCACAATTTTAAGACAGACAGTAATATTGAAGCCTGTTTTCAGCTTGCTTAAATATTCAATCGAAAAATTCACCTAGGTAAAGTTATTAATCAAAATAAATCAATCCAGGAAATGAATATTAAACCAACCCTAAACTCACATTCTCTTCAGATGTTTCTTCACTGAATAAAGACAGCTTCCTGCTGACATTATAAACCTAATCACATCTCAATGGATGCTCCTTTGTTTGCAGCAGCTGTGGGTGTAAGGAGCATCCAGTGCTAATTCCAAATGCAACACCAGGAGCTGTAAAGCTTTTGACAACTTCATTTGAGCAAAACCACATCTTCCTTTCTTTGGCATAGCAAGCCAAGTTATTCACAGATAACCCTTCCCGGTAATTCATGGCATCCTTTGGGACTTATCAACACAACCTTTAAATTGGCATTTGGAGGACCAGTGCAGATGCACTGCCTTCCCACTCATTATGCCTTTGAAGAAAAGCAAAGGTTCAGCTTTCAAACTTCAACCTACAATACGGGTGCTAACTGAGAACACGGGTGCTTGAAGAAACCAAGATCCCAGCATCTGCAGAAAATGCTAAGGCTTAGGATTTATACACACACACACACACACACACACCAAAAAAAAAAAAAAAAAAAAAAAGATATTATAAGAGAAAAAGAAAGCAAAGGATTATATTTCTTTTGCTGTAGAGAAAAGTATGGGCACATTCATTTAAAGAGCTAATGCTTATAACAGGTCCTGTTAGTTCTATGACGGTGAGCACTGTTCATCTGGCTTTCACTGTGAGATATAACAATGATGCTGTAAATGTCAGTCAATAAAGTACACAGGAAAACAAGGAAACTTGATTTTTTTCCAGTAATACTAACAATAACTTTGAATCCTGGGAAGCTACAAAGCCTGCTATCCAAGTTGTTACAAAAGAAATACTTAACTATGGGCACCAACAAGGTCAGCTCTCCTTGGCCAGCATGACATCGCTACTGAGAAACCAACATACCACTCCAGCAGTATATTGGAGTATGCCCTAAAAACCCTGCAATACACAGTTGGACTAACTGAAACTCTTCAACCAGTAAAGCTTACTTCCTTATATCAGCAACCATCACAAGTTTACAGATTAAAAACAGAAAAGTATTGTCAAGAGGGCTACTGTATAGGCACAGCTTCGTCCAGGGCAGCTTGCTTATGCTATCACGTATACAGTTAATATGCAAGCGTACATGGTTAGCTGACATCTTCATTCTAAGACTACGCTCCAAAATGTTTCACATGAATAAAGTTATGGTCCTCATCTCACAGCTACAGCTGTGAGAAGTAAGTTGGAGATATGCTTACAGATATACTGCTGCATGGTTTTTAAAAAACAAATACGAACTCAGTACACTCTGGGTGTGCACAGAGGGGGAGCTCATTGGTTGGCTTCTGGTGAGTATTTGGATAGGAACGCTTGGAAGGAATCCAGCAGCATTTGGGAGTAATAAGTCTTGAACCATCACACATAGACACTGGGGAAAATGCAACTGGAGAGCTAAGCTAGCCTGTTTAGTTTCCACCGTCAAAGACAATTGAACTCGAGAAAGCGAAAAGCAAACTGAATTACTCAAGGTACATTACATTTCAGCTTAAGCAATCTCAGTTCTTAAGAGAGATCATATAAGCATTCTTGCCACTGTACTAGCTGTGTATGAGACATTTATTTTCAAATAGTTGTCCTCCCTCCCTACTGAGGGATGCTGCACAGAAACTCTACAAGAAAAATGTTTGCAAATTTCAGAAGGGTTAGTTAGCAAACAGAGTACTAAAAGACAATGGCACTCAGTCTCATCAAGGAAAGCAGACTTGGGAGAGGCCAGGAGAGCAAGACTTGGCCAGAAAAGCTGAAGAAAAGATAAAAACCTAAAAAAAAAAAAAAAAAAAAACCTAATACCAAAGACCACATCATCCCTCTAACATTCAAATTCACAGTGGAGGCTGGCCATGTGGTTAATAACCCAAGGGCTGTAGGCACCAGATTGATGAGAGTAGCTCTGCTCAGACACGCTGGTAATGAAAACAAGAGTGCAAGAAGGCATTTGGAGCAAGGGTACCCTTGGAAAAATACACCACATGCAGCACGGCATTGGATCCATCACAGCTGTGACAGGGAGCCAAAAAGGCTTGCATCAAGCATTAAAGATACATGGCTCAACTGCATAGCCATGCAAAGATGTGGCACTAAGGGCCATGGTCAGTGGGCATGGTGGTGATGTGTCGACGTTTGGAATAGGTAACCTTAGTGGTCTTTTCCAATCTTAATGAACCTCTGGACAGCAGGGAGAAGGAAGGATGATACCACTGCAATCTGGTGGAATGCTACCAGTCAAGCCAGTGGGTTTAAAAATTTATCTTTATAAAATAAACTGATTACAGCTGCATTATCTAATGGGGTGTCAACTATGATCAACAGTTGGGTCCATAAGCAGTCTAGCTTACAACACTACCAGGAACCTAAACCTGATCCATCAAGAGAAGGCTGAAAATTGATAACATAAACCACTGCATGAGTTACGTTAAAAGGAAAAACAGGACATTTTTGAATCAGCAGATAGCGCACATATTTCAACTATCATGCTCCACTGAAAAGACCAAATCTGCATTTCAAGTACCAACAACTTTGAATTTCTGGGAGGGGAAAAAAAAAAAAAAAGTGTTTTTTGTGTGGAGTCAAGCCTAGGCAAATCTTGCAGCAGTAATTACAGTGAGTGCCTCCCCCCAAACCATCTGCTGTGGCATTTATAACTCCTGGAAGGGCAACAGGCAGTGATGGTGGAAGAGAAGAGAGATCTCAGCAACCGAATACAGACTGCAAAGAACACCCAAGGCACTGCTCTGACCTGGCACAACATGGCCATATCCCAAATGGGAAGTTATGCTCCAGCTGACCCTGCATATCGACAGCTCCTGCATCTGTAACAAGATTTCATCAGTAGCACTACAGTGGGAATGTACACAATGGCAAGATTCAGCAGCAGGCCAAGCTCTGGGCCCTTTGAATATCCCACTGTCACAGTACAGATGGAGACAATGCCGGTTAATTGTTCCACCACCCATAAAAAAATTACTACAATACCCACTTCTTAGGGTTGTCACAAGGATTATTTAACAGTTCTGAAGAGCTTTGAAGAAGAAATAGTGGCTATTGTTTCGCATGGCACAGAATTTGGAAAGATTGCACATGAATTTTGCACAAGCATGCATCTGTGACAGATGCAGCACCAATAGATTATTTTCTCCACAAAACAAACAACAACAAAAACCAAGCCTCACAGAAGCTCATTTACTTTGGGCCATGTTTTAGTCAGAAATACATTTTGTTTTGCTCATTAATATATTCTAAGTAGACATCGATTGTGACTATTTAACTGATAGATCGAGGTGCCGGTTCTAGTCTATCTTAATTAAAAGGGAGACGCTACATTTTTGACAAAGAACTCAGTTTAGACTGTCAGGGCTCCTAACAAACACACTGTAACTATCTAGGTAATGCTAATGCATTGGAACAACAACAAAGAACAAAACACAAAACAATTAAAAATTATGCAGAAGTTGCATTTTCTTTGGAGCAGATGAGGCAGTTGTCAGCACAGAGGTGCTACACACAGAGAGGGGCCTATGGTATGTACTCAAACCCGACCATCAAAGAGCTCTGAACTCTGATGCAGAAACATTTTAAAGGTTTTAAACAGTTCTTCCACGGATGCCCAAATACATAGGAGGTGTTGGACAATCAGAGTGTTCTAACATAACATACACTCTGATTCACCTCTTCCCTTTGTAAAGCATTTACTGTTTCATTCCTAACGTACAGGAAACCCGTATGTCTCTTCATTCTTGTAAAACATAGAGGGCTCAATGCCTACTTCAAGGACAAACATTTTTCCAGGCAGACTCAAACGAAAGCAACGGCCACAACCAGACAACAAGGCTGTACTGAGACAGAGGCAGGTGGAGCTGGCCAAGAGAACTAACTTTTCCACAAGAAAAAGTTTCAAAGGATCTTAAAGCTCTTTGGGACACAGACCGCATCTTTTGTTTGGAAAGCAAACAACACCTTATTGATACTACTGCAAGACAAATAACACCGCTGGGGCCCGCCTCTACTCTAGCTTCCATTCCCCATCCAGGATGCAACAATGTTTTTTCTCTTCTGTAACTATGTCATCCCAGCTGTCCACTCAGGAACCAGAACCAACAGGCAAACAAAAAACCAGAATGATAATATTGCAGCATTTCTTTCTGTCTTAGTAAACCTCACAAAGCCCAAATCTCCTGTTTCCTGACTCTCGGGGGAATCAGCAACCCAAAGCTGTGTGTTCTCCCTACAAAATGCATGGAAGAATTTGCATGTCTGAGAACAGCAAAGAGAGGAAAGACAAACAAACAAACAAACAAAAAAGCAACGCAAGCAGCTGGGCTGATCTACGCAGAGCAACACAACAAGATACAACATCAGTCCCACCTTCCCCCAGGTTTATTTCAGGTAAAGACCAACATCTTCAGGGAAAGCTCAGGGTGCTGGGATTATACCAACTTCATCATAAAACACAGGTATGAAACAGAAGGGTCAGAACAGTACTCTCTTTTGCCCAACAGACCATCGGGGCCGTATCCTTACATGGTTTGAGCTGTACACAGTTTCACTACCTTGTGAAGAAGAAGGAAGGAAAACTGCATCATAAATGTCACCCAGCACTTCCCTGGTTGCATACCAATGTATCCCAGCACTGCTGGTCACTGCCTTCTCCTACTGAAACAGTTGTTTTCGCATGGCTTTACAGGCCTGGAATACGAAAGGAGTCACTGTGGCTTTCAGTTCCTTCTTATCATACTGAATACTCACTAGGACACAGACAAGAACCCAAACGTCCTGCCTCCTGTCCCATCTACTGAACCGCACAGTCACGCTGCCCGCCCTGGACAAGTCTGGACAGCTACAGATAAAGATACAGAAGCAGAAGGTGCTGTTGTAAATGACTGGATCGAAAAGTAGTGCTTATAGATTGATCTCCACAAACAAGACAGGTATTTCTTTCACTTTTGCTATGACTTCAATATAGCAGCTGCAATGCCCAGCTTTGCATCACTGTCATGTCTTAGAAACTCTTCAGCATATCTAGACTGAGAGAAAGAAAATTATATAGGCAAATCGTAGGTATGCTCTCATTGCAGGAGAATCAAAAAATACATAAGCTAGAGTTTGTTACCTTTTTAAACATTTCTAATTTCAACTTCTGCAATTAATACACCAGAGCAGGAAGCAGAGATTGCTGTGCTGGGGCATCAACCCCCTTCTTAGCTCATCCAGATTTTATCTATCGCTGCCTGCATCCTTGCTCTACTCAGTCCCTAGCCTGGGTGCTGACTCACTTCTAGAATCCTGATATGATCACATATTAGATGGCAAATTGATTTTAACCTAACACTTGTAAGGATATCCTCATCAAGTACACTGCAGAGGCCTTGGAACATGTTTCTTTTGTTCACAGTTAAACAAGAAATTTAGATAATGCCTTCTAATGCCTCCACTTTCCCTCCCTTTTAGTCTTACTTCAAAAAGATGGTATTGATTACTTATCAAAAACTAACCACAAGCAAGTTTCCTGATATTAGGCTTAATGCAAGTGTACACAGAAGAGCCTTACTAGGGGCTCGGCACCAGAAGGCAGTAGTACAGTCTAAGATACAATGACATATTTGGTTCCCTTTGCTTTTTGTCATCTCTTGTACCAATTACCTGCTCTTTGTTCGAGCACTGGCTATAAATGGACAAACATATGCCCACCAGTAATCAGTATTACCACATAAGAGCACTGAAAGAACAAGACATTTCTCGCCATAATGAATGCCAATTATGTTTGTCAGTACCTAGGCCATTCCTAACAAGAATTACGTTCTTCTAAGCCAGAGAAGAAAGAACACAACCTTTGTTGGGGTTTTTGCCTTTCCGGAAGGCATAGAAGCAGTCCACAGTAATTTATAGCTATCACAGATTTAACCTAGGTGAACTCATTTCCGTTAACAGCAATACTTTATTCATACCAATTCCCCATAAAAAAGTAAGCTTTGCATCCAATTATTCAATAAGAGTTTTGTGAGTACGCAAAGCATCACTTGGGATTTGAAAACAATGCATCCTTCTGCAAACAGAGGTAGAAAGAAAGAAGAAAACCGTTGCTTGCAGGGGACCAAGCAATAGTTTCTTTTCATAATATTAATGCCGGGCAGAAAGCATTCCTTGGAAAAAGAAGGCACGCTTTATGCTAGTAGAGCTCCCTATCATCTCAGGCAGACTTCTCCCCCATTTGTTAATGCATCTTCTTTGAAGATGGAAGGAACTGCACTAGGAAGAGGAAACAGCACTGTTATTTCTGTTCAACTCCTAAGAAAACAGATCCTGATTTCAGCAGGTATGAGGCACAACGTGTGCACCCTAGAGCGAGGCCATGCCTGAGCTGCCTGCAAGACACTACTGCACCACAGTGCCAAGCTGTAGTTAAGTGCTGTTGCCATTGTAATAGTGTCAGAGGAAAATGATTGTCCCACCCTGTGCTGCATTGGTGTGGCCTCACCTTCAGCACTGTGTGCAGGCTTGGGTGCCACAGTACAAAAAAGTCATAAAACTGTTAGTGTTACATAGATGTGAAGGCTCTGAGGGCAAGGTGTGTGAGGAGCGGCTGAAGCCCCTCAGTGTGCTCAGCCCAGCGCAGAGGAGCTGAGGGGAGGCCTGATGACGGCTGCAGCTCCTCACAGGGAGCGGAGGGACAGCACTGAGCTCTGCTCTCTGTGACAGCGACAGGGCCCGAGGGAATGGAATGGGGTTGTGTCAGGGGAGGGGCAGCTGGGGGTCAGGGAAAGGGTCTGCACCAGAGGGCGGTGGGCATGGAACGGGCTGCACAGGGCTGTGGGCATGGCCCCCAGTGCCAGAGTTCAGGGCATGTTTGGACAGTGCTCTCAAACATAGAGTTTGATTTTCAGTGGTCCTGTGTGGAGCTCGGAGTCTGACTTCATGATTCTTGAGGGTCTCCTCCAGCTCAGGATACTCTGCGATTCAAGGTGTGCTCCCATTGCTGGATGAATCCAAGCTACTCTGGGAAACCCGCTGCTCTACACACACTGTTTGAGCAGGTGTAAAGGAGTGGAGAGGTGAAGATGGGAAACGGAGATGATAAAACTTTCTTAAAGAGTCGTCAAGATTGTCTTTACAAAAAGGCTGAATAAAGGTATCGAATTTAATGCATGTAATTTTTATACTAAAGGTTCAGCAATAACAGAAACAAAGGGGAAGAGGACCAGAGCACAAAGAAGGCAACCAGAAGTCAAGGTTCTTATGGGAAGGAAAGACCAAAACATCAATGTTTCAGAGCCAGGGGCCTCAAATTGTTCATACTGCAAGGAGCTTTGTGTACAGCAGCAAAGCAAGTTCAGGGCAGGCTACACCTCCATTATGCTCCATCACCTGAACAGCTGCAGCCCCAAAAGAAAATCAACAAAGACCGCTTGGCTTTGCCTGTTGATGGAATCCAACTTCACAAATACACATCAATGGCTCAATATGTTTCTGCTGAACTTCTCCCAGTGACCCACAGTTCAAACAAAGACCTCAAGTCAAGAGTGCCACAGCACATGGAACACTGCCAGGACCAGCAAAGCACTCACCACTTCACTCCCAAACAGGCTTGTACCTACCGGCAATCCAGCTATGGCCAGCCCCTGATCTTGGACCCCTGCCTACTTCCCTTAGAGCAGGCAAAGGCCATCAAGTTTATATCAGGTTTGAAATTAATGAGTCCGATAACATGACGAATGGCGTGGGCAGCGGAAATGATTGCTGCTTCGAAGAAGGAGCACCAAGACGGCTGCAAACTCTGCCCTTTGACTCTGCCTCGGTGAGGAGGGGAGAGGAAGACGCCAAGCGGATGGAGCAGCAGAAAACACACAGGTGAGGCACAGAGCAGGTAGCACTATCTCAATGCTAAAGTTTCCTCAGAACACAGAGTATTAAGAGCTATAACGTGATTGATAATCAATGCACGCCTTGGTTTAGATGCCTGCACGTTAGGTTAGCAGCTCATCAGACCCATCAGCATCATCCAGGCACAACAACACCCCATATGCTCCCAGATCGATAGGCTTTGCTCTTCTCCATTTTACACTCGCGGTGTACCCAGATGCAGCCCAGCTCCCCGGCAGCACGCTTCTCTCCGATGGTCAGCCTTATTATTCCTTACAACTGCCCTCTCATTTACCACCACTCTTCCCCCCGTCCCTCCAGCACCGGGCACTACGAACCTCCCCGGGCCCCGCGCGGCCCCCCCCCGGCTCCGCCGCACAAAGCGCTGCCGCAGAGCCAGGGCCTGGCGAGAGGGGAGTCCGGCGGAGAGGGCACGGCCATCCCCCCCCCTCTCTCCTCGCCGAGCGGCACCAACCTGCGGTCCTCGCCGCCTCCTCGGGAAGAGCCGCTCGCGCCCGGCTCAGCCTCCAGCCCCGGCCTCGCCCGCCTCCGCCTGCTGCTGTCCGCGCGGCCCCCACGGTGGCGGCGGGCTGCCTGTGCGCGCCGCGGCCCTCGGGAGGCGGGGAAGGGGCGAGCGGGGCGGGCGGCGGCGGCGGCTCCGGCAGCCTCTCTCATGGAGTGCGGCAGCCCCAGCTGTCGCCGCCGCTGCTCCCCGCAGCCGCTACTTCCTGTGCGGCGATGGTTCAGTTCCTCCCGGGCCTCTGGGAGCAGGAGAGCCGGGCGGCGGGGAGCGGAGGAGGAAGGTCGGGGCAGAGCGAGGGGCGGCGGTGCGGCAGATCCCCCCGCTGCGCCCAGGAGCCGGCTCCCCAGCCCACCCCGCCGCCCGAGCCCCCCCCGACGCGGCCGCAAGGGGGCGCCACTGCTCCCGCCCCGCGGAGGCCGATGGCCGCCGCGCTGGTGGGAGCGCGAAGGCGGCAGTGCGAGGGATCGATAAAGGAGATTCTCCTCAGCGCAGGAAACCACTGCGTAATGCTGGGAAGAAGTGAGGGTACGGGGCTGGGGCTGGAGCTGGACGGAGGAGAAGCGCCAAAGGATGCATATCTCTTGAGCGCCGTGGGAGGGACAAGCCTATGAAGCCTTCCGGACTAGAATACCGGGATCTGAAGTTACCCTTCTTTGTGCCGACGTATGTTTTTACTTCTGAAGATGGGGAGAGCTTGCGGCTCACAAAGCCTTATCATCGAGATTGCGTGTGGTCGTCGCCTCTGAAAATCGGTTCACCCTACGTGGATCCACAATGCAGGTTTTGCATTAGGCAAAATAGAGAGAGCAGCAGTCAGAGTGCACTCGGGGTCATGGGAATAAAGCAGCCGCTCCTCTCAGCTGTTCTGGAGAGACCTCGGGGGAAAAACAGCGTTTTTATGGGCTACTGAGGCTCTGAATACTCCCTTCTTTCCCTTGCAGTCCGTGGCATTCAGACCACGCTAACTCGACCTACTTTAGATACCGCTCGCTGAGCTTTTGCAAATACTTATGTTCTGTGTTTACTTAAGGTGCTATTAAATCCTTTATTGGCTGTTTTACTGTTGCAGGATTCACTCCAGGTGTGTGCGAATTCCCGTACGAGGCAGAGGCTCTGCTCGAGGTCAGGTGTGTGTGGTGCTTTCCATCCTCCCCTCTCAAAGCCTCCCCCGGTTCAGCCTCTCTCTGCCAGCTCTGACAGCCCTATCTAATGCTGCTCAGCCCACGCCGGCTTGTCCAATCACAACACCTTTGGCTGCTCTCCTGTCCTGCTGTATCTTTAGAGCAGGCTGCCATAAACTCAAGCAGCCCCAGCAGCTTCCTGAAGAACATCACAGGTGATTTCAGACCCCTGTGCGTACCGTTCCTCTGAGGGTCTCAGTGCTGAGCCTCAATTTGCCTTCATGTTACCAGCAAATAGTTTGCTTTTGTGCTTCTGGTTTGGCACAAGGAAAATGGGGGTGTTGCACATTATGCAGCTTGCATTTTTCCCTAAATGAGCTTTTACTATACCTCACAAGTCTGTTTCCAAACAAGAAATGATCATGCAAGGAAATGACCTGATAGAAGCAGCTCACCACAGTCTATTGTAAAAACAGAGTGGGACACAGTTCCTCCAGTCAGAATCGTTTTCAGATTGTATTGCTAACAGAAAGTCTATTCAGCTTGACTAACCTGTTTCTTGTCCACTCAAATTTTAACAACAGGATAGAGCAAATGTCCTACTTCTGTTACAGAGTAGCAGCCCTTCTGTACAGAGCTTACCTGTTTGTAATGTAATGTAATGCAATGACTGCTGAAGTCTGCCTAAGTATCGTGTATAGAACAATCAAATTATCAGAACTGGAATGTGAACGAGGGAGATATATTAGCCTGAGAGATACAGAGAAACAGGAGAAAGAAAATAACAAGTCTGGGAATAGAAATGGTGAACAGAGAAATATCATGAAAAAAGAAGAGTAGTATCTGTAAAGAATGCCAAGAAATTTATTTCCATCTCCCTGCCCAACTGCATTCTGACACTTTACTGGCAAGTAGCATCTTCTCTTCCTAAATTACTAAGACAGCTCTGCAAAGTGCTGATCATTACCCTGGAGTGACCACTACCCTATTTACCCATTATTATCCCCAGGCTTAAAATGAGCTGTTCTGCAAAAGCAATTCTCACTCTGTGCATGAAGCAAGATGGCAAATAAAGCAGTATTCATCTTTTCTATTGAGCAAAAAATACTTGAAACTTCGACATGGTCGGAGACTGTTGAAGAGTACTGGGAAAGAGTACTGCGAAAACGTCTATTTCATATCAACCCAATTGGTCTACAGCATCTGCTGGAAAGGAAAGTTTTCACATTGATCCTCAATTGTCTTGTCATTTTTATGTATTTATTTATTTCTGAAAACATGAGTAGAATTATGAGATACAGACTTTCTCTCCATTTCAAGAGATTTTCAAGAGGTAACTGGCTTAAATGTGTCAGGGAAGTTCAGGTTGGACATTTGGGATAATTTCATCTCAAAAGTAGTGGTGAGGCAGTGGCACAGGCTGCCCAGGGAGGTGGTGCAGTCACCGTCCCTGGAGGTGTTCAAGAGCTGTGTGGATATGGGCCTGAGGGGCATGGTCAGTGGGCATGGTGGGGGTGGGCTGGTGTTTGGACTATATCAGGCATGTCCAACCTGTGGCCCAGCACAATTCACAGTGTGTCCACCTCCTGTGTTACTGTGCTCATTGTATCTGTTGTATTTTCTACAGAAATAAATTCAGGTGTTACATTCAGAGCAGCCTACGTATTAGCAGCCCTCTTCACTCAATGCAGCCCAGGCAAGCCAAAAGTTTGGACACCCATGTACTAGATCTTAGTAGTCTCTTCACATCTTAATGATTCCGATTCTCTTCAGTGCTACTGGCAGTTCAGTTCTCTTTGCCTTTGAAATGTATCCTTTTTGTACCCATCACACCCCAGACACCTCATTCTGCTTTCTCAGACCTTTAGAAATGACTAGTAAACATTTTCATGTTAGTTCTCAATACTGTGCTGTGCCTGAGTTATGTTCAACACCTCATTCTGAAGACAGCTGCTCATTACTTCCCCTCAACTGCAGTGACATGCTGATTAATTCCTGGAGTGAGCAGACACCAGGCAACCATTTGTAGTTCTCTACAGTAGATACCATGTGAGCCGCAATGCATCAGCTGCCGAAAGGTCAAGGAGACTTGAATTGGACGCTGAATTCATTCTCATCTATACTTGAAAATCCAGGGACACTCCAACTAATGCAGATATGCAGCATTTCTTACATAGGTAAAAGCACAACTGAGCAACAACGCTGTTACTTGCTACTGCTCCCACATCCTATCCTAAATCCAAGTGCCATTTCCTAATAAATTTGAGGTCTTAACAACAGAAAGCTCTACCAACAGAAGAAAAACAAAAAGTGGAGACAAAACACATAAATATGCATGTGATACGAGCAGTACAAATGAAAGCTGGAAGAGGTTAGTATCTTGATCACAACCTGAATATCCTCTGAGCTTACCAAATGTTCAACACTGCCTTTATAATCATTTCTACAGTATTCTCTACTTCGTTGTGTTCTTGGTTTTGTTGCTGCTGATGATTCTGAAAAGCGTTCAGAACAGAAACTTTCTGACAATTACCTGAAAAGTGATTACTGCTACAACTGAAATTTCTCAATGCTTAAAACATTTTTTTATTCTGTTGGGAAAGTGAAATCAGCTTTCGGTTGGTCAGTTTTCAATTACGTAAGCATTAAAAAAAAAATTCCTGTCTTGTAATTACGGTTGTGTCCAGCAGGTTAGAAGAAATGTAACTAGAAATGAAGAAAGTTGCAAGCTAGTGTATCAACTGTTTCAGAAGGGACCTGATTTTGTGTATCTGAGGGCGCATACTTTAAGGGCTTTTCAAAAGCCCTTGAGTTTGTGCAACTAGTTTCTTTCCAGATGTCTCTGTTACAGTGTGTTATTTCTCCCCCTTCTCTCAGTTCTGGTGTTGGTCTGCATTAGGACTGGACTAAGAAAGTCTGATAGATTGTGTTGCTTTTAAGGCTGGGACAACAGAATGCCTATTTTTTGAGTGCCAGATCACTTCAGCCAGAGGTGACATACACAGATTTTCAACTCTGTATGCCTAGTGATAAAACCTCAGGCAGCTGAGCAAAATATAAGCGGAAAACTTCTGTGTCAGTGTGAGTCAACTGGCTTGGAAGGTGGCTTAAATTGCAGTCATGCATTTTACGTAAGAGCTTGACCACTATGGGAGATGGTCCTGAAATCACATTGAATCCAAGTGCAATGTGGTTTGGGTTTTCTCTGATGTATAGATGCACATATTTTATACACATGTAGCTATCAAAAAGGTTATCAAGCTCAAATACAAAGAGGAAAAACATTGTAATGTTTTATTGGGCATAATTAAGGAAAATCAGTTTTGTTTCTTTCCCACTGGAAAATTAATTCTACTTCTGCACAGAGGTCTTCCAATAAAAAAACAAAGACAACAACAACAACAAAAAACCCACATGATGCTGAGAAATGAGCCATGCTGCTGAGCAAACAACAAAATCTCACACAGTGTAAACACACAATACACGTTTTCCTTAACTACAAATCCCTATGCTTTTTCCTCAAATTGCATTCTTTATCTTCAGATACCCTGAGGTGAGTTTTAGTTTTGTTCATCTTACAAGGCACTCTGAGCCAAGCCATTCTTGACTTGTACTGAAAATACATATTCTTCCATGTGATCTAAAAGCTGTACTTGGTACATCTTCAGGAAAAAGAAAAAAAAAGAAAAAGAAAAAAATAAATCCAATAACATTAGAGGGAGATTTTATTTACATTAAGAGCAGTATCACAGTCACATATATAATTAGATCTGAGGAAACTTTGGATACAAGCTACCTTGATTTAACTGAGCTTCTCTCCACCATCTATCAGCGTTCCTGGCTATCTATCTGGAGAGGTCTCAGAAGATTATTCTTCTTGCCGATGTGACTCCCATCTACAAGAAGGGCCGTAAGGAGGATCTGGGGAACTACAGGCCTGTCAGCCTGACCTTGGTACCAGGGAAAATTGCAAAACAAATCATCTTGGGTGAGATCACATGGCACATGCATGGTGTTCAGGGGATCGGGCCCAGCCAGCATGGGTTCATTAAAGGCAGGTTGTGCTTGACCAACCTCATCTCCTTCTACGACTGGGTGACCAGACTAGTAGATGAGAGAAAAGCTGTTGATGTAGTCTACCTAGACTTCAGCAAAGCCTTTGACACAGTCTCTCACAGTATTCTCCTGGGGAAACTGGCTGCCCGTGGCCTGGGCAGGTATACCCTTCTTTGGGTAAGGAACTGGCTAGAGGTCCGTGCTCAGTGGGTAGTGGTTAACGGAGTTAAGTCTGGCTGGCCACCCATTACAACTGGTGTCCCCTAGGGGTTGGTACTGGGGCCCATCTTGTTTAATATCTTTATTGATGACCTAGATGAGGGGATTAAGTTTACCCTCAGTAAGTCTGCAGATGACACCAAGTTGGGAGGTACTGTCAATCTGCCTGAGGGTAGGGAGGCCCTTCAGAGGGTTCTAGATAAGCTGGGTTGCTGGGCCGAGGTGGATGGGATGAGGTTCAACAAGGCCAAGTGTAGGGTCCTGCACTTCGGCTTTGATAACCCCATGCAGCGCTATAGGACTGGGGCTGAATGGCTGGAGGACTGTGAAGAGGAAATGGACCTGGGGGTGCTGGTTGATGCTCAGCTGAACATGAGCCAACAGTGTGCCCAGGTGGCCAAGAAGGCCCATGGCATCCTGGCCTGCATTAGAAATAGTGTGGCCAGTAGGAGCAGAGAGGTAATCATCCCCCTGTACTCAGCAGTGGTGAGGCTGCACCTCAAGTATTGTGTTCAGTTTTGGGCCCCTCACTGCAAGAAAGACATTGGAACGTGTCCAGAGAAGGGCAATGAAACTGGTGAGGGGTCTGGAGCACAAGTCCTATGAGGAGCGGCTGAGGGAGCTGGGATTGTTTAGCCTGTAAAAGAGGAGGCTCAGGGTAGACCTCATTGCACTCTACGACTTCCTGAAGGGAGGTTGTGATGAGGAGGGGTTTGGCCTCTTCTCCCAGACAACAAACAGGACCTGAGGAAATGGCCACAAGTTGTCCCAGAGGAGGTTTAGATTAGACAGAAGGAAAATATTTTTGTCTCAGAGTGTGGTCAGGCACTGGAATGGCCTGCCCAGGGAGGTGGTGGAGTTGCCGTCCCTGACAGTGTTCAAGAGGTGTCTGGATGAGGAGCCATGAGAGGTGGTTTAGTGGCTTGTGGTAGCAATCGTTATGGGAAGACAGTTGGACTGGATGATCTTGTAGGTCCTTTCCAACCCTATGATTCTATGATTCTAATTTATCTTCTGGAAATACATATTTAACCTCAAATGCCCAAGCTATGCTTGCTCTCCAAGCCTCTCTTCCCAGTGACATGAAAGAGCCTAGCTAGGTGTGAATGTCTGCATTAGAGATGTTACATTACCTAACCTAACAGGAGGAAAATATTACGTGTTGTGTGGCTGCAGAAGTGTGGGTCTAAAAGGTAACATGGAGATCACTTGCTCATTTCTCCGGTCCACGGGCAACATAATGGTCTGGAGGAAGCCCTAGGTTCCTCTTTGCCTATCTCTTTGTTGGGTTTCCTCTTGTGAACCTTGCATATTTTCTTTCTCACCTGCAGGAAAGAGGCGTTTATATTTGATACTGAGTTTTTGTAGCCTTTTCTGTCAGCCACATTCTGACAGCTCATGCATGGTCTTAGGCCACAATGGAAGAAAAAAAGGATCCAGTCCATCTAGAGGAAACATCTGTACAAAGAAGTAGGATGAGCTAATGAAAACTACTTAACACCTCAGAACAAGGAAAAAAGAGCTGAATTTACGGGTGATTCTTAATTCAGAATTGTCAGGTATTTGCCATAGACAGAGGAAGCAGATTTGGCATTATTTTAGTCTTGAAAGCAATTTTGGAAGTTTATTCAACTGATTTTCCTTTGCCTCTCCAGAATGGTGGATGGAGGCCAAAATGTGAATGTAAATTGGATTCTCCAGCTTCTGTATTGTGACAGAAGAGCTTTTCTGTCAACTGCAGTACCTTGCTCTCTAACTTGAATGGCAAAAGCTTACAGTTCAGTTTTACTGTGTTTCTAATGGCTATCAGCTCTATGGGAAGTGCCCCACTACTTCAAACTAAATGCTGACAAACTACCATATCTATTCTGTGCACTGCTCCAGCAAAAACCTACCCACTCAAAGTTAAGCCATTGCTGCTGGTATTGGCCTGAGCTACTGGCAGGCTGCCCTATTATGTATAAACATGTAAAACATGAAAACAAGACTGTAATGTGCCAGATTCCTGAGACAGATGATAACTTGTTCCCACCCCCCCCCCCCCCCCCCCCTGCCCGTTGTGGAAGAAGTTGTTATCTCCTAGCTTGGGAAGCATGATGTGCATACAGCAGTAAAGTGCTGTTACATGGAAGGGAATATGCTTGTATTCTATTGTAGGCTTTGATGCATATCAAACTGCTTTTCTTCAGTAAACTATGGCTTTGCCAGCCTGAAACTCAGTAAGCAGACTTTAAAATGTCAAAGTTTGAGTGACATTGCTGAACACATCATAAAATAAATCACCGCTGATTTATCAACGTATGAGCAAAGACAGAGAGGTTGTCCAATATTATCCACTGACATCATATACAGCTCCTGATCTATGAACTTCACTCCTTACTTAGTTTTTCAGGTATGGCTTTAGTGACACTAGTGGAATCAGATTCATGATGCAACAATATACTCAGGAGCAAAACCAATTCCTACTTCTGCCACCAGTTGATGCAGCAGGCTGGCATAAGCCCCCAAACCCAGGTGGAATTATTGTGCATGGCTATGGCAACATTTCAGTGAGACAGGTATAGTTTTGTAGTCCTTCCATACATGTTAAACTTTCCACATAAGAAATTTCCCCTGAGACATAAAAATGAAAATTGAATATCCCAGTATCTGTTTGGTCTGCGCATCTTTTACCTATGACCTGGTTTACATACTGCTGGTAAACTGTTTGCAGTTTGAAGCACATGCCACTTTTTATTGCAGATGCACATTCCCTCAATGTAACTGTCATATTTCTCTAGTTATGTAGACAAGAGAAAGGAGGCAATCATCTCATACCCTCAAAAGTGAGCAGGAAAGGCATTGGTAATTCATACAAGTTTAGAAACCCCACTGATTTTTAATGTGGCATTGCTTCAAATTCAAGAAACACATGTGCTGAGAAATTGCAGTTCCACAGTCATGTAATAGCCTGGATTTGCCAGAAATGGAAATGAGAGTAAAGCATAACAGATTCAGTGTCATCAAAAGTGCTTTAGCGTATCTGCAGTTGGGAAGAAGTGTTTGGGTGCATTTGTGTCAGAATAAAAAAAAAATCAGCAATTGCTGATACAAAGTCTCTGAGAAAGATCCAAGTGGATTGTCATAAGAAATAGAAGTCTCTGCTGTCAAATGAGGAAAAAAAAGCACAAAAAAAACATATTTGAAAGACTCAACCAGCACTTCCAGGATTGCTAAGTGTAATGCACAGTAATCAAATGTCCAAGTAAGAAAGTCTGCTGCAAAGAAAAGAGACAGTAGGTGCTTCATAAGTATCACTAGTGAGGTTAAAGCTGGAAAAGTCTATAATCACTGTCCTTGTTTCTATGTCTACTCCAAGAGTAAAGAGATCAATATTGCAAAATAAGTGTAAGATATCTTCTGGTTAGAAATAGTGTAATTAATCCAAGTGCAAGAGCTATCATGGACTGTAACAAGATTTATACCTCTATATGAGTCAGTAAGTAAAGTATTCGTGGCAGAAGCATTTTCCATTGTAAACCAGAATGAGTTTGGGGAATATATTTCATGAGAAAAGAAAAATTATACATCTGGAGAAACTGCTTCTAGCATGCTTACTATAGACAAGTGAGTGGTAATTATGTAGTGAAACCTTCTGCGTTAAAACCAATTAAATCTAAAGCAACACATAGAGGAGAGGTGTTCAGTAGAGCAGCATTAGGGCCAAGAGTTGAGTTTACTTATAGCACCATGTGAATCACCATGAAGAAAAAGGGATAGGCAGAAATGAATACTGGGCCTGCAGAAACTATCCCAGGAAATATCTTGACATAACAAAGTGAAACTATGGTTGGACTAGACAATTACAGTGATTTTTCTAACTTTAATGATTCTATGATTCTCATCCGAAGGATGACCACATATTTGAAAATCTTTTTGGAAGATGTCTGTTTGTTAAGACTCCAATAGGGAATAGACTCCAATAGGGAAGTTGTACATTCAATATAACACTTGACATTCCTAGGAGAGAACAATAAAGGCAGTGCATGGAGCAAAGGAGACTGCTCTTCTATAGTGTACCCACAAGGCACAAGGTCTAAGGTTGGTTTTTTGTGTGTAGCCCTCTCTGTAAATCAGGATTTATCAAGTTGTCACATGAAATGTGACATATGATATTCATATACCACACTCTCCCCTGTGCCAAATGCGGGTGTAAAGAAAGCCAGGAGATAGGAATTAACTCCAGTCTTTTGTTACCATGAAACATCTAGCAGCACTCATCATGCCTTGAATGGTGGCTTGTAGGTATGAAATTGGAGATGATCCCAGCTGCACTGGGCCCAGTCAGTTGTGGATTCTTGAAGGGCACACAGGCAGCGTGAACAGTATTATCACGAGCCAGAGCCACACTCAGTTTTCCAAGGTGGGACAAAATCCAATGGACACTTTCACAAAAAGACCAAAATGCACAGAGCTGTGACAGATACCAGTCTAAACTAACACAAAGATCTTTGCAAAGGCCATGGTATAGTGTGTGCCCTACTGAATTTGGAAGGGAAAAACACATTTGTCACTGATAGGAGGATTTCACCAGAGAAAACATTAATTACTGATAAACCAAGAGAAGATTATCATAAACAAAGATGTTTCCCTAAAATGCATCTTTAAAATTTTCTGCCCTTAGCTGTACCAAGAGCTGATGTTTCTACATTTAACTGTATGACCCTTAAAGAGTAAACGGAGCAGTATGCTCTAGTTTAGCTGTTGTTATGCTACCATCTTCAAAGAATTTCGTTACAAAAGGGAAATATGTGTCAAGATATTAAAATCAGAAGCAGTTCAGTGCTGGAAGGAAGGAAGTGCTGAAAGGTTTTCTTTCTCAATGACTGAATCAAATCTTGTCAAAGTCATAAAATATAAAGAAGTCCAATTACCCAAGCAATTAGAACATCTGAGAAAACCTTCTCAGAGGGAAGTAGTCTTTCCTCTGTTTAATAATTTAAATGCAGACCAGTGGATGTACTACTGCAAATAAATCTCTTACATGAAATATTGACTTCTCACATTTAAAAACGAGTCCCATTCTTCATCAGTAGTGCTCGGCACACATTAGTATCAAATTAATTTTCTTTATTTTCATTACTGACGTTATATCACTCAGAACTTAGATGCAAAAATGAAGCATTGGAATGAATATATATTAAATTAGTTAATTATTTTAGTAAGCATATGTGTAGGTTTGGTTTGTGAAAAAAAGAATGAAGTAGCATAAAACTACATATAATTGCAAAGCACCCTATTTAAATGGTTTTAATGCAACAATTGTGAACTTTTCCAATGAAAAGAGATGAATAATGAAGACCAAGAAAGACTTATGACATAAAAGAGCAAATATCACCTATGCCTTAAATCGCAACTGAAATCACTATGGATTCAAAATAGAACTACTGGGTGCTACCATTTCCAATCCTTGAAATACTGAAGATAGGACGCAGCACAGATGCACATGAATATATGTAGAGGTACACTTTGCCTGGCTGTTGGCTTCCCAGTTGCTTTTCTGGACAGAAAGGAAAATAGGTGTGACAAAGCAAAAGAGGAACTAGTCATAAGGAGCCATCAACCACAACCAGCAGTGTTTTCAACCCAGCAGAGGAATTTCAAATGATGGCTGAAAACTGAGCTGTGTGCCACTGTTCCTGACACTCAGAAGAACATCTGAGAGGACTGCTGTTGTAATGCCTTCAGCTTTTCCCAACTTATATTGAAGTGGTAATAAAACACAAGCAAGGAGCAAATCCTTCTGGTTTGGATCCTGAAGCAAAATTCATTGTCCTGATGTCAGGTCTTAGCCTGCAGTCTCATGTGCATGCAGACCAGCTTTCCAGTCTTAGTACTACCAAATGAAAGTACTTAAAAGGTAGAAAGTAAAAGAGTTTCTTTTTTTTTTTTTCTTTTTTTTTTTAATGAACAAGATGTTTCTTCCTTACAATATATTCCACTAAGCAGCTTACAGAGCAAATGATGTTGATTAGTGTGTTTGATAAAGCAGTCTAAACATGGATGTTTGGGAAAAACAGTAAAAGTTGCAATTTCCAGCTGGGAGGTAGCTCATTAAAAGGCATGAAATCAGCTCAAATTCTGCCAGGAGGGAGAATCAAGAAGGCAAAAAGATCCCAAGGTAGTCTGTTACTGGCGTGGTTTATTTGCCTTGCTTGAAATTTAAGATATATTTAACAAAGAGAATGTTTTCTGTTACTCTTCAGAGACTTTAAAAAGAGTTCTACTCCTTGCCTTCTATATTTTTTTCCACAGATTTAACTGCCAAGGACTCCTGGGTTCTGCTGCAATAGCTATCATTGAAACAGCAGATGTCTCCATGTCAATTTACCTACATCTAAACTTGGGATGATCTTCCTAGTTCTTAGAGGGCATTAACTGTTTGGCTGTAAGGGCAGAAGGACCTGTGCCTAAGATGTGCCTACTGTGCCATCTGATTGTCTTTTAAGTACACCCTCCCAAGTCTCCCTAGTGTAGTAAACTCACTTGTTAAACAGTTAAATTCACTCAAGGATGTGAAATGGAGTGATCTCACTCTACCCTTACTGTGTTGTTAGCTGTTGGCATCATGCCATCACCCGAGCAGTGTTCCACAGCCTTGGCCCTGTCACCAGCCCACGAAGACAGCCCTTGTGTGTAGGGGGTGGGGGATACAGGCACCTTCCAAGAGCTGGGGAGGAGTGTGGAGCAGAGTAACCTTTCCCATAGACTAGCTGCACAGAAGTATTTTTTACCCAGTCTTGCTCCTTGCAAGCCTGAGTAAAACGTAGAAAAAAGTAATAGAAACCTTTTCACTGACTGCAATCAGGAAGCAAAGTAGGTTTGGGCCATTTGGATTTCCTAATAATTTGGCAGAGTTCCGCAGCAATGCCGGACTATCAGGTGTTACACCTGTCTAAGGAGCTTCTTGTCATTCAGTATGGGATGGTACAGAAGAGAGGAGTTTTGATTTAGCTGCACTTTGAAATGTCACTGAGATAAGAGGAAATATCTGCAGTCTTTAATCCAAGATTTTCTAGGCTCACTGCCTGCAGGTAACATACATTTATGACCCTAATGTATGGATATGCATAACCATTCCCTTAGCAGCATAAAATTTTATAGCTGTTGTTTCATGAAGCCTGCCATTCAGAATAGATAGTCTGAAATTATGAAGTTTGGAGTTTAAGGGAAACTTCTCTCAGAAAAAAAAAAAAAAAGGAAAACACCACCTACAAAGAATCAAAACAAAACAAATCAAAACCCACAGCAACACAGAAAATGTACAATAGAAAACCAGAAATAATTAAATTGGTCTTAAGAGAGATTAATTCAGTGTAAATGCCCTGTCAGAAAGAGGAAGAGATCGCCATGTTCATGTCATTTTCTCTAAATCAAGAAACAGAATTAAGTGAACCTGATGCAATCATGTCTTTGATAAGGACGTAATCCTTTGCCTAGGCCAAACAATGAAGCTGTAATCTCAACCATTCATATGGTCATGTCACAGCACAGTCAATGCTGGAAGGAGTTCAAGGAATCCTTCACTACAACTCCAGCAAGAAACAGAAGAGAAGGTTGAGATGATTTCCTTAAACACGGTCTCTAAAAATCACAACTACTGTTGTTCTGAAGCCAACCTACCAGAAGCTAGCATTTTATGTGAACCCTTTTTCCTGTTAAAAGATCTAGATAGTCACTCTGTGGCACATTTCTCATAGGGCTGTTAAGGTGCCTAAATCAATCAGGTTTTTTACCTCACTTTATTCAAAGAAAATACCTTACTTTTCCATTTTGTCCACTTGTCCTTCCCCCCCCCCCACCCCCCCCCAAAATTGTATATATTGAGGGTTTTAAATGTGATCATTGTATTCTGTAATGCATCAGAAAATATGTGTAAAGACTTATGGCAAACAGCACATGGCAGTTTTTTTGCCATTTTCCTGAACTCATTCAAAAGTTAACATCAAGATTAAGCCCATATCACACAGAAGGGAAAAAAAATCCTCTTAATGCTATTGTCTTCTGAGATTCAAGGCAGAAAGCAACCCAGCCCACCGAGGGGAAGGCAGGGATGAGTTGTTGGCAGCTGGGGAGACCAAGCAGCATTTTGAGTGGGAGAGTGTGAGCAGAGTCCAGAAGCTGTGGGAAGACAATCTAGGGAATTCTGCACAGCCAGTTGTTATTAGGAAACAAATAATATCCGATGAGACACTTGATCAAAGACAAGCAGAGAGCTTTATGGGATAAAATTGTGGTTTACTGCTCAACAGACTCCATGAAACAGACAAGCGTGCTCTCAAAATGGCAGCCCAGCTACCCAAGAAAGAAGGGAAATACATATTGGGAAGTTCACTCTAAGACAAAGGAAACCAACATCCTGTCTGTGACAAGTATGGAGACCCCGGAAGTATTGCATTGGTTCAGCACAAAATCATGCTTGAAGACAAATTTAATCAATGCACCAAAGACATGACAAGACCATCAGTTTCCTACACAACAGTTCTTGATGATGAGGTAATAGATTTGGGATTTCTCAGGCAGCTCAGATGTTTAAATTAGCTTAATTCTCTTAACAAGGAGAGAGTTATAATTAGCTCACACACCATAGATACCTATGTGGGAACCAAAATCTGATGAGTGAGGGTTTACCAAAAAAAAAAAGTCCATCTGACTTGCTGAATCTATAAACTCAAACTAAAAATAATATGCAAAATTCAAAATGCAAGTGTAGGTAACCATTACCAAGCTATACTAACATTAGATTTTCCATTTCTGGCAATCCATTAGAAAGCTGTACCAATGGTTGTGATGGATTTCCTACTTCTCTCAATCTTAGAATTGAAAACAACAACAAGAAAGCTGTGTTTTTGTTTGTTTGTTTGTTTGGTTTTTTTTTTTGTTTTTTTTTGTGAGGATTTTCCCATAGAAGACATGGGTCTAACAAGAATTTGGGGAAGGTGGATTGTGCTGTAGAAGTGCATGTGTTATATAATAACAACTCCATATATAAATATGTGGCTTACAGTCTGCAAATCCTTCTTCTATGTGAACCCGTCCATTAAAGGTGCTTAACAGGGTCTACCACAGGTTAAAGGGGTAAATTTCAGTGGGAACTGCTTGTCAAAATATTTGCGGCTTCTCACTGAAGCATCCTTAGTAAATAAAGCTCCCTCTGAAATCACAAATGTGTGAGAAAGATGTGTGAGAAAGTAGACCATCACTTACAAAATTACATGCAGTACTCTGTGGAGGCATATATGAACAAAAAGAGACTGAGATCACTCAAAAGACAAAGAAGCAGCAGTAGAAATTAACTGTCACACCCCTCACATCTTTGGACAAAAATGTGATGATAATTAACACTAATAAAGAATTGCTTCAAAATTCTCATCTAGAACCAATAGATAAATATCATTCTTACATTGCCTTTTGCTTTCATCCCCCAAATATGCACCATTTGCAGTCAGGCTTCTTTACATATGTATGTGCCATGAAGCACTGGAGAGATGAATTATTTTTCCTCTAGAAAGGCAGGTTTTTCTCAGATAAGACTAATGGGGTCTGGAGTAAACAGACCATAATGTGAATGCTAGGAGAGCTGATGAAATTGGGCAAGGGTGAAGGGAAGGCCTGAAAGCTAAATAACAGATGTTATAGAAAAAGGCAAAACATTCCAGCAGAGACCAACCAGTGGCTTAGCTTAGTCCGAGTATAAATGCCTACATCTCTATCTCCTGTAGAGTGTAACACAGAGAATACACAGCATGATGGACTGCCTCGTCATGCAAAGCATGAATGTGCCTGGGATGTGCCACCATTTCCAAAAAATCAGGGCAGAGAGTCAATAAAGAGGAGAAGCTTCCTGCCCTTATTCTGCCTCCCCATCCAAAGCATGTAGGAGCATTTCACTACAGGGTCAAGAGCCCAGAAGCTTGGGTATGAACATCACCAGCATATATGAAACAGCATATTAGATTCCCACATTTAAGAGTAGACTACCTTGTAGGGCTATAAAGACATACAACGTAGTCTTTGGGGTACTTCTACACCTTATTTTTGTACCTTCTTGGAACAGTACCAGAGTTTGGCCTGTTTTCTTATAACTAGCTTGCAAAACCTTCTTAATATGGATTTGATGAAATGCAAGTTTTTTTAATATTTAAAATTTTTATTTTTATTTTATTATTATTATATGTATATATTTTACTTTTTTTTTTGGTGGGGAAAGGGATTTCACACCTGAATTTTAGATTTACAGATTTAGAGATCTGCTTCCAGTCTTGAGGCATTATTGACTATGCAACAAGTTTCAAAAATCAAATTAAATGCATTGGTTTGCTCCTGGGCAAGTCTTGCACGAAAGAAGCAGCTGTTTCTATGACTGCAACTCCTAAAATTAAAAACAAAGCAAAGCTTAATAAGAAACACTTCCTATCTGATGGACTTCTTGTCCCTCTACAGAAAATTATTTTTAGCTTTGATTGTGTACAATACTTGTGGAAAAGCTCTTGTGTGAGTCACAACAGATAAGCAGCAATGCTAAAAACATAGCTAGCATTTTGCTAGGTTGCAGAGATGGTAGCAAGATTAAAAGTCTGCATTTAAAAAAAAAAAGTCAGAAATATGATAGCAGTCAGATTTTGAAAAAGAACATTTCTACCTATTGTATCAAGCTGAAGCTCATTTTCTACCCCAGCACAGCACGGTATATTCTGGGATACATTCTTACCAAGCTTTTTTTACCTCTGCTAGGAATATAACAATCCAGTCAGCTTATAGCATTACGTATCAGCATCCAAGGACAGACGAGGGAATAAGATATTTCTACCAGTTCCATCTGCAAAACTCTCATAAATCAAAATCAAGCACTGCCATTACTCTTAAGCAGCCATGGCTGTTGAACCCTGGAGCTTTAACCTGTCATTTGAACTTTGGGAAAACGAAGATGTAAAGTCAAACTCCTCTTTTATTTCCCTTACTCTGTCTCAATTAGGAAAGCTGTAACTGCCAGGGTGAGATACCGCTGAGCAATGTCATCTATTGTGGTGTTCACTTTTCATTCAGTGCAACTAATATATGATTTGCATCTATACACGGATGTGAGGGAGCTGAAGGAGCTCTTGTGCGGGGGGGATAGAGTGGAAGGCATCCTTGGAGGGGACAGGGATGGAGTCTCCTTTGCAGGAGGTTTCAGCAGGGAAGCATGGCTTTGTGAACTCAGCACGTGTGTGTGTGTGTGTGAAGAGAAGGACAGGTTAATCAATGAACATGTGTGTGTGGTAGCTGGAGTGATGTTAGAAGTAAGCATGAAGGAATGGGCAGAAGAGGCAATGTACCATAGCCATGACATAGAGAAGGAGACATGAAAATGGCTGGTGCACACCATCAGCACTCTGCCTTCGTCCTCTTCCTGTCACAGCTCCTTTGGGCTGTATCCCCAGCTGGGGCAATGCAGCACACTCAGGCAGGAGTCAATTAAACTTCCTTCTGTACACCAGCAGGGACTCTGTTTTTCTCTTTAGAAACCATGCTCCCTAGGGCATAAATTGAGCTTCAATCTACAATAAAACAGCACTATAGTGGCTCTGCTTTATTTTTGACTGAATTAACTGGGAATTACTGCAATGTAAACAGCAATTTCATAATATTCATGTAAGTTGTTAGATTGCAGAGTCACACACTGCTGTTAATACTCGTGGAGTAAGGCTGCTCATGCAGTCTTGCAGAAGGTTTAACTAGGAGAGCTAGGTAGCTACAGAGGGACTACTGCAAACATTTCCTGTGAGAATAATATGACTTGCACTGTCTGCAACCCAATAGTTCTGTGTGGAAGATTCTGCACTAAAACTGGATGTAATTCATAGCTCTTCAGAGATTCTCCCTGCTTTGCTTTTTAAATATGAACACAAGAGAGGAAAAACTTCTTCATCTGAAAAATTTCACTGTCTTCACACACAGGAGTTTTTTCTTCTTTTTGTTGTAGCATTTTCCTATTCAATTCCTTATTCAGCCTTCCAATACTTAAAGGGAATTTACAAACAGAAGGAGCTTTTCACATGGGCAGATAGCAATAGAACGAGGAGGAGTGGCTTTAAACTAAAGCTGTGGTGCTCCATCCCTGGAGGCACTCAAGGCCAGTTTGGATGGGCCCTGGGCAGCCTGAGCTGGTGGGGGGTAGCCCCGCCCACGGCAGGGGCTGGGGCTGGATGGGCATTGAGGTCCCTTCCAATCCAAATCCTTCTTTGATTCCTCCTAGGTAAAGCAGTTTAAAATACATAAGAGGAGACAAAGCATGCATTTGCATTATCCATTGCTAGTGACTGTAGAGAGCTTATAATCGGGATAAATCTCCCAGCTGAGACCCTGATCTCACAGCAGTCAGTGATAACTGACTTAGGAGGTTGAGATTCTGCTTTCAGAGTTTTATGGACAGTGCCAGCTTAGCAACCTGCATCTGTGTTTACACAGTGGGGTGGATGCTGGATCCCGTGCTCTGGCTGTTCTAGTGGGAATTAGGTTTGGGATTTCTTTGGTCATCTGTGGGATGAGTAATAAAGAAACAAAATAAAGACATGTGGAAGAGCACAGTGTAAGTACTTTGATGACGCAATACTGTTGGCGTATCCTCTTTTCCAGAGATGCTCTTTCAACACATTCCACATTGCATAAAAATAAGAAAACCTTTGCTTAGCTTTTGGCCTTACCCTTGAAGGTCACAAGTCTCAGCTGTGATAGGGATTGCTGAAAGGCTTTCAAGATCAAATAAGGTGTCATAAAAACACAACAGTAGCAATAAGAAATGTAAATATTTATCAGTAGCTGAGTCCAGCTAGTCTGCACAAGTACTGTATCTGTAATATTTCTATATGACACAAGTGACTGCAAAAAAGATTGCAGAAAACTTGACACCAACTCCCAGAAGGTTACTCCTCCCCAAAGCCAAAGCATTAGCTTGTACTGCTAATAACTATTTTCTTCAAGTTGTTTACTATTAACAGTATAAATATGTTTCAGTGAATGCCAGGCAAAAACCCACAGCAATACTCACATTCCTTGCAAAGAATTTGCCTACTTCATGTATTGGAAATATTTGAATATCTCATTTCTTACACTCTTTTCCTAAGTATCTCATACTGCCCAAAGCTGGAGACAGGATAATAATCTAGACAGGCTTTGGTCTGACTCATGTATGTGTGCTTGCACATAAATGATTTGCGTAACCCCGGTGTTTATCTCTGCTTCCAATTAGCATATCACTTGCTCCTTCCCCACCCTGTTTGCAGTCCTCCCATAAGATCTAACCCTCACTCACCGAAGACATGTACCTTTGACAGAATAAAGAGTTAACTGCTATGAGAAAGTTGTCTTTTTTCAGGTCTTCCCAAACTGGAAGGAGACAATCAAACCAGGAGCACACGGTCAACCCAAAACTGCAAGGGGAAACACAAATGAGGCCAAAGTCAGTAAGTAGGATGTTGAAAAGTCTGGTGAGAGTCAAGGAAAACCAAAAGTCAGGCAGATCAATCCAGAAAGCTTGCACAAGCACAGAGAATGGAAGAACCCAGCCACACTTCTCTTGGCCTTCCCTGCAACCACTGAGCAGGAATGTTTTGCCCGACAGCATGTGGCTTATATTACAGAAATGTATGCAAACAGGAATTTAGGCATGTCTACTTAACAGCCGCTGGTGAAGATAGAAGCACCTTCAGCACAAAGAAGGCAATTCTGCAGCTCTGTCCCAGCAAGTAGAGTATCAAAAAAGGTTTTTCCAGAGAGCAAAGCTGAGGGGTGCTCAATCTGCAGGCACCACATGGGGCACTATCTGATCACATCTGCTTAGAAGAGTCAAAGCAAATGATAGCTGTTCACTCACGCCAAGTGTATGCAAGCTTCATCCAACTCATCAGCTGAAAGAGCAATGAGAGCAGAGTAGCTTAGAAGAAAGACCATGGAGAAAAGAACAGGAAAAAAATATTATTTGTGTTTAAAAAAAAACCCAAAAAAAACAGAAAACAAAACCTAGAGTCTCTCTTCACCCCTTTTTTCTGTGTTAGGAGTTAGTGGTAGATTTATAGGCAAGCTGTTCTGGAAAACCCCTGAAGGTCAGTCTCTTTTTTTCCTATCATACCAAATGTCCTGAGAAAATTATGTATTACTGCATTTCCCTCTATCTCCAAACCCGCTCTCCTACTGCAAGCATACAGTACTGTACAAGTGCTAGAAGGATGCTTCTGCGCACAGAGATGAAAATCTGCAATGTTAGAGACCAACCACCTCAATTTTGCTGGGCCCGAGTCATAACACTTAATGAGGTACAAGCTACAGATCCCCAAGCTGACATTAAGGAAAATAAACATTGCTGGATGAGAAGCAGTGCTGAGGAAGCCTTATTTTCTACTGACTGTCAGCCTACAGCTGTACTCTTCCTCTTCACTCAATACCCCCTGCTACCTTCTGTATATTCCCTGTGGTTCATGCTTTCCCTCTTACTTCTCCAGCCCCCTCACATCTACCAATCTCTGTCACCCACAGCTTGAGAGTGGCCTTTCAGTACCTAAAAGGGGGCTGTAAGAAAGAAGCGGACAGACAAATCTTTAGCAGGATCTGTTGTGACAGGACAAGAGGAAATGATTTCAAATTAAAAGAGGGGAGATTAAGACTAGATATAAGAAGTTTTTTACAATGAGAGTGGTGAGGCATTGACACAGGCTGCCCAGAAAGGTGGTGGATGCCCCATCCCTGGATACGCTCAAGGTCAGGTTAGACAAGGCTTTGAGCAACCTGGTTTAACTGTAGGTGTCCCTGTTCATTGAAGAGGAGTCAGACTAGAGGGTCTTTAAGGGTCCCTTCTAACTCAAATGATTTAGTGATTCTATGCTATGAAGTGGTGAGGAAACCAAATGCACACAGCATGTCCATCACCAAGCAAACATTCCTCTGTGGAGATTCTTAACAAATGTCTGCTCTGAACTAAGTATGAATGGAGGAAAACACACACCACAAGGGTTAACAGAGCCATTTCTGCCAGTACCCAAGGTCAGCAGTATTGTGCTAATGAACATGTTGTTTACACCTAAGCCTGTGCTTAGATAAACCCACAGCTCCAGTGACTTGTCAACAAGAGATCACGGCTGAGGACATCAGCAAAATTAGCATGCTACCTGTTTACCGTGCTTCCTCTTGGTGGTACTTCTCAGATGTCCTTAATGTGGGAATGCAGAAAAAACACGTCAGATTTTGCTAAGATTTACGAAGCAACATTACGAGGCCAAAGGGCCACACCATAACTGTTGGCCTCTAATTGCCCACAACCTGCCATCGCCAAGACAGAGGTACTGCTGGGTCATGTCTCTTACTCTCTTCGTTACACACATGCATCACACTATGCACGCCTGGAATGGAGAATGAATGTTGGTGGGTGAAATCTATTGTCTTCAGTGTAAAAAAAACAAAACACCCTAAATTTCCGTAAGATCTCACTTCAAGCTCTCCTGCCCTAACTTCCTGCACCTAAAAGCATAAAGGCAAATAATTGGAAGGCTTCCTGCTGAATAGAAACTCAATCTATTGACTAGGTGTCCCCCTCACTCATTCTATGTTCTCCTAAATGGTCACACTTGCAAGTTAATTTTTAGTAGTGTCACTTACTTACATTTGTTTTTATCTGAAGGTATCTGAACAGAGAGAAAGATTTTAGCAGTGAAAAGGGTTTAAAAACTGGCAGTTTCCCAAGGTTCTCTCCTTCATCTCCAAGGTCTTTTCTCCCTGTTTCTTCTGCTGATTAACTGAAAGGAGTGGGCTGTTTTCCATGCTCCTGACTCTTCTCCCTAATTTCAACTACAGACCTCTGTATCTAGTAACTGTCACAGCAATGAGGTAAATGATCCTTTTCTCCTAAGCATTTCCAATTTCTGCCTTCAACTAGTCAAGAGCAGAAAATAGAGCTGCAAAAGCCAGATTTCTTCAAGATGACTGAAGCATCAGGCTTTGACTTGTCAAATCCCTCTGAAACCTATTTTTAATTGCTTTTCAAAACAAGCACTTCCTACAGAGTCCTTTTTCCTTGTTTCAGTGCCTACTCTGTTTTGCCTTCACCCTCCCTGATGCTTAACATGACCTCAAACATTATAGTTATATATACAATGCTAACCCTATTTCTTGGGTTATCTGTCATTTTCCTCCACTTAGTAGGCGCAGAGTTATTTGAATTTAGTGTCACTTCCCTATTCTTCAGAAAGTTATGATGCTCTCTTGGGGGTAAGTAGAGAACAAAGACCATTTTGTTGGGCATCTCACAGTCTGTTAATGCAAGTTGTCAGAGGGCTTTTACTGCAAAGCAGATAAAGCAGAGGCATGGTATAGGTGGAGCGGCATGAAGGCACTTACTTAGCAGATGTCATGCTGGCTGAGAACCAGTGGGACATCTCACTCCTCAGACCCCCAGTGCTGTGCCCAAGGGTGACCACAGCTACCCAAGTTTCTCACTGCTCTTCCCCTCTCCAGTCTCCACACCCTAGAGCGACCCAAAATGAATCGCCTTGTGCTGTTTTGGAGAGAGCTATGCCATTTTCTCATTCCTTCCTGTCCACTTGTGATGTGTTGATGGTGGGACTAAATGATCTTAGCGATCTTTTCCAACCTTAGTGATTCTATGATCACTAAGACCTCTACAACCAGTTAAAGACCCCATACAGTCTGAGGTCCTTTTTGGAAACAGTTAACTAAACCTAAGCTAAGGGTTTTCCTTGCTGCTCAGAGGAGTACAAGAGCAAGGATCTGAGAAAATATCTAGGCAGAAAGTCTTTTCTTTGAATTCTTATTTTCATGCCCACTGAAGATTTTCAGCTTTATATCTGTGCCACAACTTCCTGTAAATAAAAACAGTAGGAACAGGGAAAGAGCCTCCCCATCCAATCACAACGTTTTCACAAGCTTGTTCTGGGACTATACACAGCTAAAGCCAACAATGCCTCACTGTACCTACTAGTAAGAAGGCACAAATAATACATGCAAAATTTGGTTTGCAAACAGCAGGAGCTTACAGTAATGTGAATATTCTGTTTAACAAAAAGGCTGTCTAAATGCAAACTTAGGATTCAAAGTAGCCCACAAGAACTGTTTACGTCTTGTGTATTACTTGTATTGTATTGTAGCATTACTTGTGTAATGCTATAATGAGGTGAAAAGTAGTGCAAGTAATAGCATGGTGGCAAAGTCTTTGGCTACAGCAAACGCAAGCAAGCCCAAATGCAGCAGTCACAGAAATGAAAGAAAAGAGCTGCTCACCTTTGGAAGGCCTCAGCTGTGGAGGGATCTCCATCAAGAGATGCTCTCCCCTCCGCTGCCAACCCCTAAATGAGGTCTGGAAAGGGGTGAATCCTGGCTGCACCCCTTCCAGTCACTCAGGTGCATTGCAAGCTCCTGAGCTCCCCTGTGTTGGCCCTGCCTTCCCAGCAGGTTCTCAGTCACTGCTTCAGGATGCGACTTACCATTTCTGCTACACTTGCCAGTTGCTGTCTCTACTCACTTAAGTGGAATATTTCTATCACAACGATAAACCTTCCAGAAAGAAAGGCAACTGTCACATTTCATCCCAAATATTTGTGCGTATGATAGCACATCAGTAGAAAATACTGATACATATTATTAAGTAAGGGTAAAGCCATGGCTTGGCTTGGCCAAGGCATTAAAACTAACACCTCCGCAAACTGAAGGCAGTTTTATGTGCTTTTATCTGAACCTGTATAAATTATGGAATAGTTCCACTGTGCGGTAGAGTTACTGAGTTCTCATAACCCATATTAACCCTGCAGCTCAGAGAGTCAAACAACAACTTTGCACTTCAATAGTTTTCAGAAGACAAGATTTCTAAGCCACGAGAGAGAGGACTATCTTTCCAGCACACAAGTTTCCAGAATAATAGGGTTAGTATACTGCTTCTTGCAGTTGTTTCAAACCCTGTGTTGGCTAATCCACACAAAAGGAAGTTGCTTATTCCAAATATTGGAGACATGATGTAGAAAACACACCTTGCCCTGTATTAGAGAGCCTACAAGTCTTTTGGCTTGCTACATATGCCAAATAACATTTGGACTTCACATAGCAGAGGTCTGGACAGAATGTTTTTCTGCATCTGGGTTGCTGTTAGCATTGCCTGTGTATCAGCTGTCTGGAACCACTGATTTATACTAACCAGCCATTTCACAATTCAGACATTAAGATTACAAAAATGCTGCTTAGGAATAACCTCTGTAAGCTTCCCACACTTCACAGAAGATAATGAACACAAGGCTGTCCCAGATATCAGCAGTGTCACAGGAAACTTTCACTTAAATAAGCAGGGGTGTATCTCTGATCAATCGAGCTGATGCTTTAGTCTTGTCTTACTGTATAAGAATTATTACTGTTTGTGCAATTACATCCTCTGCAGATGAAATAAGAGTGCTTTCAGGTAAGCTACACTAAGGGAGAATGATTGTATTATCTTTGAGAGCATTCTCTCTTTTAAAGATAATTTTATCTGCTTTTAAATGTATCAGAAATTCACTAAAACCTATGAAGTTAACATGGGGATAAGTAGTTTTGACATTTAGATTTTAAAAAGAGGCAAAATATACAGGGCATTGCTGCCTATTACAACAACCAACCAAACCACAACCAAAACAACCACCAACAAAACAAAGCCATTAATGCACACCTCAAGATTCCGCTGAGTTGTGTAATACTGAGCAGGAAAGACTTCAGAAAGGAATCTCCAGACTCAGCAAGACCAGATGTTCTGCTGCCCTATTAGCCAAATGGGCAAAACCAATGATTCCTTCACTCCTTTCTGGAAAAGGAAAAAAAAAATTGTGATCACATTTGACATCACTTGAACGCAGCCATGTAACTCCACATCTGAAGTAGTTTTACAGGCTGATGATGGCTCCTATAGCAGCTAACTCTTCTGACAGCTTATTGACTCTCCAGAGCTCTTTCAAAACTGATGAAAAGAAGTCAAATGGAGCAATGGTGTTACCTTTCAGCAAAGTTTTAAGACTCTTCCATAATGGATTCCTGAAGCATACCACCCTCAAAACTTGTGGTTCTCAGAAGAAATCCCTCTCACTTTTTAGAATCACTTATATATAAGAGAGAACAGGAAAAACCAGCTCTAAAACATTCTGTAATGGAAATTCTGCCAACCCTCACTTTAGGCCCAAGAGCTGAACTCTGTTTATGAGATATTAATGAGGCTCAGATGTCTAAAAGTGCGGGAATCGCCTATGAGCATAGACCTCTCCTTTCTCAATCCTACCTTGCTGTTGGCCAGCTGTAGAGTACTGCTCCTCTCTCTTTCTTGAGTGTTCACCAGCCAAGCTTTGTCTGGGACTGACCTGTAGGATTCTTAGGGTAGACTTCTAAGAATCAGGAAAATGCCCCAGTTCCCTCTCAGCCCAATCCACTGCCTCCTTCCAGCTAGAGAACAGCCCTGGCAGTTCCTATGCAGCTCCAAGGTCAGTTTTCCACCTGATGCTTTCCCAACACATCCTGAACCATGCTGAGAAACTTCTAACTCGCAGTCATCTGAAAAACAATAATTTTCTCATTCCCACTCTGCTTTTTCCCTATTTATATTCCTCACCATGCTTCTGCTGAAAACAAGAGTAAAATATTCATTTCATTTTGGTGACAAACTGACTCTATTTATTTCCACTCTACCCTCACTACATGACAGCCCCACTGCTTCATTCTCCTGATGGCTGATGGTTTTTAATATTGTTTTTGCTGTTACTTTTTTTTTATTACTACTTCTATTAATACCCTTTTTGAAATCCATCTCATTTTGATTCTTGACAGTTTTTACTTTCTTCTTGAATTTTCTTCATCTTGGGACATCAGCCTTGCCATTGGCTTGCTGATTTCTCCTAGTGTCTACCCTGTCACTCTTATCTCCTCTTATGACCTTAGCCTTTTCTTCAATATTTTTCCCTGTTCACTTGCATCCAGACCCCTCATTGTCATAAAATCAAAGATGCAAATACTGCAATTACGCTTTAAAGCACGGCACAACAGCCAGCTTCACAAAGATTGGCCCTTTAAAATAAAAGATTGTTTACCTGCCCCTCTTTTTAATCCCCTCGTCGCTTGATCCAGAGTAAATTTCTTAAACCACTTCCCTACAATTTTCTTATTTTTTTCCAAATCAAATCTTCAAGGTGTCAGCACATTTAATTTGTTCAGTGACCAAGTGGAAGAGAAGAGGTGGGTATACATTTTCCCATACCTGGATTCTACTGTAATAACCAGTGTGTTCTCTGTAGGATTAATCCAGGCAACATTAGAGGGACCATTAACTGCATTATGTGCGGATAGCAGTCATAGAATCACAGAGATTGGAAAAAAACACTAAGACCATCAGGTCCAAACATCAGCCCATCATGCCATGCCCACTGCCCATGTCCCTCAGTGCCACATCCACACAGCTCTTGAACATCTCCAGGGACGGTGACTGCACCACCTCCCTGGGCAGCCTGTGCCACTGCCTCACCTCTCTTTCTAAGAAGTTCTTCCTAATATCCAAACTGAGCCTCCCCTGGTGCAACTTTTGGCCATTCCCTTACATTCAGTCTTTGTTACCTGGGAAGAGAGGCTGACCCCCACCTTGCTACAGTGTCCTTTCCATTAGGTCTTCCATAGCAAAGCCATGCAAAGTTATTCTAATTCTTTAATTTGTACTTAGGGTGATTTGGCTTCATGCATAGCATTATTTTTTTGCTTATGTACTTTATGCCCTGTTGCATGATGTAAATTTTCCCCTTACACTCATCTTGGAAAGTGGTAATGTACCTACACATGAGAGCACCTTCCCAGTAGTTTGTTTTCCAAGCAACTCTAATTCTTGCATCACATACAGTGATTTTTCTCAAAACCAGGTCACCCTGGGTACACCTGGTGTCATAGGATTCTTCATTAGATGCAGCATCAACATTCAAGAATTAGAATCAACCATTATTTAAATGATATGCTGCAGTGAGGCTTGGGAATGCAGCTGTTTCTGACTGCTCTTTATTCCTCCCAACACACAGGCATGTTACATGTCTAAAATCAGCCTTGCTAGAAGAGATGAACCGGGCAGTGTCTCAGCCTCTTCCTTTTCACCTCTGGAAATCTTCACCTGACTTCAGGATACAGAAGCAGCATGGATAAAGTGTTACTGAGTGGCAATAAAAGTGCAAGAAAAAAAGCAACACATCAATTTAATTAACAGGGAAAATAGTGTCTAATGACCACAAATGCCATCAGACGCTGTACTTTGCATATGATCACTGGTTAGTATTCTTGCTTAATAAGAGTCATAAGCCACTGAAACTTAACAGAAGATCTCTTATTCTGGGAGCGATCATCAACTGAAGTTTGACCGGAAATACTCCCAGTTATTGCTTCTTCCTTTGAAAAATGTGTTTTCTCCCTCCTGTGCAGCAACTGCACTGAAAGTACACGGGCAAAAGCAGTAACATCAGCTAGAAGCTGTAGCATCACCAACCCTGTGAAACATGAACTCATGGTAGCTGCAGTGCTCTGTACAACTCAGCAGTCCCAGCTAAAGCACCATTGTGCCACAGGAAAAGGAAAAAAAAATGTGTTTTCTTGTGATCACATCAAGACTGAGTGGGAGAAGTCCATCTGGCAGGGATGCTCTTGGACCACGTTTTGCTGCTGGTACCTGGTAGGAGCAAAGGGCTAACTAATGAATTCGCAACTCTGAAGGACTGGCAGTAGGAGACTGCATCCAGCTGATCTGGCAGCTGCCCCTTAGTTCTTGTAATAGAGGAACGAGCAGGTTTCTTGTTTGCTTCCTCCATAGTGTGCTCGAGGCCACATACCCCTGTCATATCTTATCTCTCTATGTGCCTCTGCCAGACTTAGCTACCCCGGTCATTTTTATGTTAATATTCTCTTTTCTGACCAGCTTTGCCATCTTCTTCTCTATCTTTTCTGGTTTCTTTTCTATCTTTCCCATGATGACGTGAGCAGAGCAGCACAAACCTACCCAGCAGACAGCGCATCATAGATCCACAGAGTAGCAAAACATCCTATTAACAAAGCAGGATCTTGTTTATTTCCTGCTGGTTTTGAAGAATCCGTTCTCATTTTTGACAGCTGCTGTGGGTTTAGCAGGAATTGCCTTGAACAGCAAGATGGTCTTCCTCACGGCTATTTCTTCAGGATCTGCCAGCATGCATATGAAGTTCTGTGTGCTGAAGTGTCTTGCTCTGTATGTGGCCACATGAAACGTCATCCACTACTTAATTCTCAAGCCAGTCAGTACCACAAGATCTTCCTTCAACTCTTCACAACTGGCTGTGATTTTGATTACCCAAAGTAATACATCCATTTAGAACCTAGAGTGGTGACCTTGCCTGGTGGTAAAAAAGTGACACTTTCTGTCTTTAAATTGGTCTTTAATCCATAAAACAAACCTTCACCTTAGTGAAAACTCAGTTTATTTAAGGAAGAAACTCCACCTAGAGCTTTGAGGATTCCAAGCACTCAGTATCTACTGGATTAGCTTTATCTACATGCACACTGATTCTCACAAAAGAAAAAAAGTAAGCTTCTGAGTTCAGTTTACCAAGCTGTGTGAAGTCCTCTCCTTTATTTTGTGTTTTTGAATATGTCTACTAATTCTCTTTTTAATAATGCTTCTCACACATGCCCCCGAAATGAAAATCATATGTATGAGTACACAGTTCCCTGGGTCCTCTTAGGGAGTTGTTTAGAAGTGGGCATCACGTGTCCCAATCCCTGTGACCTTGAGGCTAATTTAAGCAGAGCCAATCCAAGCACTAAGTTCTTCATCACAGTTAATAGTTTGGCAGTTTCATATCGGAGCTTCTCAGGAGCTCCTGCGTGAGTGCCATCTGGTTCTGTTGATCTGTTATTAACTGTTTCATAGGTTTGTTTTAAAAAGTCTTTTAATGTCACCTCAGTTTGAGACCTTTCCCCAGGTTTGCCCAATTAAAGTTTCCAGGGTGGCGATTCTGCTGAGCTCCAGCGCTGGAGCAAACACCATGGAGCAATCCATTTGGCTTTCCATCATCCCATCTTCCTTTTACACTTTGATCATTTATCAGCTACAGTGAGCTCCTGCCAGAGACCTCCTGTTTGAAATTCTTTTTTCAACATCTACTATTTTCTTATTCTGATTTTCAATGCATTTTTACATTTTTAACCTAAAGAAATTTAGGTCCCTTTGAATTAAAACAAAGATGAGATATTCAAAGTTTATTTTTAAAAGTGTTTTCTCATTTGTGATTTTTGGCCCATTTTTGAAGCTCTACATGGGATCTCTGCAGGATTTTTTCTTCCTGTGGACCTGCTGCAATTGGGTGCACTGTGCTCTCTCTGCTGAAACATCCCGGTGATATTTATGTCTGCAGAAATCCCCTGCTCATGGCCCAGGATGACACCAGGAGCTGCTTTTTCTCAGCTGTGCTCTCTGCACAGTGCTGCAGGAGTTATTTACAGCATCTACAAATATAATCTCTGATCGTATTTTCTCATAACATTCACCAGGCTGAAGGACATCACTGAGGCTTCAGGTTCCCTTTGTTTTCTGCCCTTTTGTGCTTCCTAATTCTTCCCACTCCTCAGCCAAGGCCAGCGGCCCAGTCACACTGTTTGTTATTCTTCTCCTTTAGGCTCAGGCGGCAGAGACCCTGCTTTAGTGATGCACTGGCAGAAGTTGCCCAGAGAGGAGGCAGAAGACCCATCCCTAGAGACATTCAAGGCCAGGCTGGAGAGAGTGCTGAGCAACCTGATGTAGCTGCAGGTGTCCTTGTTCATCGCAGGCGAGTTGGTCATAGTGGCCTTTAAGGGTTCCTTCCAACTGAAATGATTCTATGATTCTATGATGTGCCATGATGATTGATTAACCTGGTCTGACTCCAAGCTCTTTCCAACATGGAACAACATAACATCACCTGCAATTCCCTCCACAGCTGCAGCTGAGAGCTATGCTGCCCCATGGCTCTGCTTATACTCCACACTGGTGCTAGGAAAGTTCCAAGATCATTACATCAATACCATCATGTGAAAGCCCTCCCATTTTAATTTTTGACCTCTATCCATTTAACTTTAGGACTTATAGTTTTACAGAAAAGCCAGTATGTATCTTCTGATCCTGGCCTTGATGATAAAGGTTTGAGAGTTTTTGTTCATAACTGCTCTTTGCTGTCCACGTCAGAAAATTAATCATCTTCATCCCTAATTTTTTTCTTGTTGCGTTTGTTATTTCTCACCAATAGGGGTGTAACCCAGCTCTATATATAGTCAGGAAAGCTCTTCGAGTAAATTGAAAGAGGTACAGGATGTTTGCTCACTGACATCTCAAAGCAAAGCCAGAGAATACTCTGCCAGCATTTGGCTCTTGTACTGTGAGCTGTCACCATCTGGGGCTATTGTCTATTAATTAACACGACAGAGTTGTGCAAAATCAGTCCTGTCAGGAAGCAAATAAAGCAGGATAGCTTTGAAAATTCTCACAGTGAATCCTTGGAGTGGCCCGCAGATGATGAGCAGCCAACAAAGCACAGAGGTCTGCCTGGGGCCTGGGCTCCCAGCAGTAGGGCCCAAGAAACCCATTACCGTGATGGGGGCACACAAAGCAGCTGGAAGTCCAACAACTCAAGCCTCATCCTCAGTGGGGCTCACAGGGCCTGCTCCATCAGAGTCCCCTGCACCTCACTCACTAGAGAATTAAAGGAGCAAATTTCCAAGAAACTGCACTGTACACCAGAGACATTACCACAGCGTGCCTGCTACACTGCCAGACTTCACTGCCCCAAGGCAAAACCATATTATTTCCTGTGACATGACGGAACCTACAGATTAAAGTGTTTTGTGATTTATGTATTAATAACATTATATACTTTATGAAGGCTGCTCCAAAAGCAATGCCTCTTATTTTATGTTTACCCACAATGCCAGAGGCTCATGCTGGTGGGATGGCAGAATAGGTTGAACCTTCCCGCCAATATCCCATTCCATGTTGTTGCTGTGTGACAGATGGCAGCAGAGGGGCAGTCTGACACAATGGCATCTGACATGGAAGTGCTTATGAAGCAAACACATGTCACTGAATTCCTCCATGCAGAAAAAATGGCACCCACTGACACCTGTTGACACTTGCTGAACACTGATGGAGACCAAAGAGAGGATGTGAGCACAGTGGCGCAGTGGGTGAAGCAGGTGACAGCAGGTCACCTCCTCTGGTGTAGATGTTTCTGAGCACAGAATGCAGGTTCTTGCTCATTCCTGGCAAAAATGCAAAGCTAGTGGTGGTGACTGTGTTGTCAAATAGTGTTTTTTAGCTAATGATTTGCTCTATCAAATAAATAATGTTATTGTGCTCTTTGTATCCGTTGTACTTTTCAAGGAAATAGACAGCATTACTTTTGGAGTGACCTACATAATACACACTAAATTACGCAGCTCGCTAGCTGACCTTCACCATATGCAGCACAGGATGCAAAAAGCCCTGAGAAACTCAGTGAGTGCTGAGAGTGGTTAGACCACGAGTGTTGCTGTGGTTTTTCAGCACCAGAGAAACTAAGGCAGCCAGCTGAAAGCCTTGATATAGTGCATTGTAGCCAGCTGAAGTGCATACATGCTCTACAGTCCAGGCACACTTGATGGGCATATATGTAGAAATGAGATGGAGGGAGTCAGAAAGCACAGCTGACACTTGTCCTGGCAGACCGTTGGTATGCTTGTAGTCAAGTTCTTTTCTGGCAAAAGAGACTTTGCAAAACTTTACAAAGCTGCAATATATGTGCTGTGAGCAATTCCTCATCGGGAGAAGTATGGGGAAAAACACAAGATGTGATTTTGTAAACCACTGGGATTAGATAAAGCAAATGAGCAAGGAAAATATCTTGACTCAAAAAATCCACTCCAAAACTCAAAATGTACCAACAGTACAGTTTGCTATGGAGAGAAAAGAAAAGCTGATCTTGCACCTTCTTTTCCCCTCCAGTAGTGAAGCAGTTCCTCCTTCAAGCTCAGACATGTGAGTTAGCTCCACAGCCTGTGAAACTACTGTCTTTTAAACAACAGGATCAGGCTGAGGAGGAAGAAATAGTGTAATTGATCTGAGTTCTTTTCATCCCACCCATTCCATGATGAGTGAAATGAGGACATTTCTCTGGAGGGTCCCCTAGCACAGCACTCCCAGAGATGTTTTGTCCTCAGTATAGATAGTCATGGTTTCAGGTAGGGAGACAAAGAATGGACTTTCCATCAGCACAGAAGGAATATGTTCACAGATTTCTGATAGCCCAGGATAAGCAGTGCTTGCTCCAGGACTTCCCAAGTTCCAGAGCTGAGGGATCTTTTAGTGTTAGGAAAGTATGTAACTTCCTTCCCCAAACTATCTTCTTTGTACCTTCCCTTTTATCAACGAAATAGCTTGGCCAGTCATAAGTACAGCCCATTTGGAGTCTGCCAGTTATTACTTCTCTTCAGATTTTAATTCGAGAGAATCAGCTTACAGCCTGTTAAATGCTTTACTCACTGTCTTGCTGAGACTCATTCAATTCATTAATGTGTTGTGAAGACTTATTGATTTTTCTGTCATTTTATTATGTTATACAATAGTCAAAAGATGAACTACAATCAAGTGGCTAACACAGTTAGCACACTGGCAGAGGTAAGAGCAGGCAGGTTAGACCAGGGGAAAGGCTTTCTGGAGCCACCAAAGGAGAGGGCTGAGGCACTAATACAGCTGCTCATAGTTATTTCTGAGGCTCCATCCGTGACAGGTGGAAGACACCGTGAAGCCTGGAAGAGGACAAAATACCAGGCACCAAATTCCTTTTTAAAACAGGAAAAGAGAGAACCCGAGGGCTGGTGGACACTGGGTTCACTATACTGAAATGAATGATGAAAGCTTGGATACAAAAATAAGAAGAGTGATTAAAAAGAAACCGAAATGTATAGAAACTCTCAGAGTTTTGTACCATACCTGTGATTGTGGAGGGAGGGTAAATCCGAAGTTTCCCAGTGCTTGGGTGGGAAAATACTGCTAACACCAAGTGACTAAGAAACTTTACATGCAGTCTGCCTGGGGAGCAATGGACTGCTGGGATGTTTCGTCTCTGAGACCTCAGCATCCCCCTTTCCTGCTGCTTAGTGCAATCACTTTCCTTGCACAGAACAGAGGGTCAATCAGTAGATTAATTCTCTTCTTTTGTTTCTTTTTTTTTTTCATTAAAATAGCCCCAAATTCCACACAGCTTCTGTTCCATGCAGTACACAGAAAAAGGAAAAGGCAAGGGGAAATCCCACCTGGGATGAAGGAGACAAATCTGGAGCAATTGAAATAGACATACTTTAAAAATGCCAGAATAAGGGAGAAAAAGAAGGAAAATACTTTTAGAAGGCGGCAAATAAATAAATGTGTAAATGTGCAACTATTAAACTATTCAATGAAACGATAGTGTTTTTCCCGGACTAAATAGTATTTTGTTCACTTTAAGTAGGAGTAACCAAAAAAAACCCAACCCCTCTGACCTCCCCCTCCGCTTTAAGCTCAGTTTGGCTATTTATATAATCATATTTTCAACACTGTGCCTATTACAGCAGTTCTGCCACAGCCTTCCTATTCCAGTGAAGCCCTGAAGAAGGGAAGCTGGCCAAAAGAGGGAGTAATAAAACCCATATCTTCCGTTCTGTTCAGCCTTATTATTGGTGGGCCTATTTCATATCATTACTTTTCAGAGATAGAGAGCCAAGTTCTCTTTTTCTGTTTCTTTGCCAGGCCACTGTTCCTCAAGATTGCAAACTCGACCAGGGCAAGATCACTACATTCCAGACTGCCTCCAGTCTTAACCTCTGATGAGCTCTTCCACATTGATGAGCACTAGGTCCAGTAACACTTCACCTCTGATTGGGCTGTCCGGTATCTGGATCAGGAAGTTATCCTCAGTGGACCCCAGGAGTCTCCTGGATTGCTTTCAGCTCATTGCATTGTTTTCCCAGCAGATATTTGGGTGGTTGAAATCCCCCATCAGGATGAGGGTCTAAGAATGCACCACCTCTTGCAGTCAAAGCAAGAAGGCCGTGTCAACAGGCTCCCCTTGCAGGCAGACTGTAGTAGATCTTGACCACCAGATGTCCTTTTTTCAGTCTGATCCTTGATTTTAAGTCACAAGCTCTCAACCTGACTGTGGCTATTTCTCAGAGGCAGCTCTTTGCAATTGATCCACTGTACAACACAGAGGGCAACCCCCCTGCCCCTCCTGCCTTGCCTATTCCTTCTAAAAAGCTTGTAGCCCTCAACTGTAGTTTTCCAGTTGTATGACTCACTCCGCCATGTCTCTGTGATAGCAATTAGGTCACAGCTTTCTAATTCCGCCACAATTACAATTTCCTCCTGCTTATTTCCCATGCTGCGTTTTGGGATAAATAAGATTATTAGATAAACAGATAAATAAGGATGTTAGTCTTGACTGAGGAAAAGCGCTGTCTCTCTCCTACTTAGTGACCAGAGCACCCCCAAACCTGACTGAGCATCTCTAGTCTTTATGTCAGAAGACAGCTCTCCCAGGAAATGCCTAGTAGAATGAAAACCCGTGAAGACAACTGTGAAGTATGCAGAAATAGTTCTTCAGATGTAATATTTGGCAACAAACCTTTTTACAGTTTCAGCTCACTTTCAGCCCAGAAAACTTGCTTTTCTTTCACAAAGTAATTGTTGTTTTGATAGTGCTTCTTACGCTTACTTCATCCAGCATTTTGTGTGCTATTCATGTTAAAAAGACATTTTTTTGTTCTCAGCAGATGGAGAATCCTGCAGCTGAATACTTCTGGATGTTATCCCAGGCCTTTTTTTTTCCCCCTTTCTCATTCCGCTTCTCTCCTACCTCCCCCTCAGACTGAAACAAGCTTTGCACAGATTTGGAGGATTTTTGATTTCACAGTGTGTTTGAAAAATAAGAGTGACTTGGGAGATACAAAGCATACAATATGAAGCAATGCATTCAGCTGTGAAAATTTGAAAGCCAATGCCTTCTTATGGAGTGTCTACATTAGTTTGGTTCAAGAAGCTACCACTTGCATCTGTATTCCAGTTATCCCTACAGGTGCATTCTTATCATGACTCCAAAGAAAGAACAAAAGTAAATGAATACATTGTCAATTATTTCCTCTTCTGCTTTTCCTGAGATGTCTGGTTGTTCTCTTGTTAGCCATTAGAGAAGTGAAGGTAAGAGACAAGACTAGGTTTGGACTTGGAGTTAAGTTTGATTTTCCAGACTTTGGTTTCCAGATTGGTATTAATTCATGTAAGTGTAGTACACACCACAGATACATGGAATAGTGAGCTAAAAAAAACAGCCAGAGTTTAATTCTTGCTGTGGTGACAATGGCTCTTTTTCCTTCAATACCTTTTGCATTAGGATCCAGATTCACAACTCTTGCAAAGGTACACGTCTCTAAGGGATCCAATGGAAGGAGCCTGAACCGTCGCAACTAAGCAGCTAGCCCCGCATTTTAAAGATCAAAGAAATAGCATTTTCCTCAAGTATTCCCCTTATCCCCTTTTATTTCTATGCATTTCCTTATATCAAGCATTTTCTCACATTTTTAGAGCAACTTGGTACCTCGCACATCCGTATTATTGAATATATCTGTACTCACCTCAGGTTTCCCAGGCTCATTTCCTCAGACATTTCTTCTGAATGTGTGAATTCTGTGTACATTTTAAAATTAAAAAATAAAATTTAAAAAAAAGCGAGAAGCCATTTTCCCATCACTTCAACGTACTTCATTTAATGCCCTATTCACTCAGTTCACTGAGGTAAATATTCTCTTCAAACTTCCTTATCAGTTACAGAGGACAAATAATTTTTTTTCTCCAGTTAAATGACTCTGAAACTAACAGCTTTTGTGCTCACTCTTCGTTACAGAGGAAAACCATGAGAAATCAATCCAGCTACAGAAACATAAAACCAAGTAAGTGAGGGGAAGAGGGAGGATATCAGGACAAGGAGCCAAGAAAATACTTTTTACTTGAGCACATGAGATATATAGTAATGTGTTACAGCTGTTCAGAAGCTTTAAATGGAGTTCCATCACTGAGGGATTACACCATGATGTGTTTGACTTTCCAGTGAATGTAAGTCCATTGTCTGTACTGGGAATCTTTCATGGCCAATCTTTCATCCAGGCAGCCTGACCATCCGGTCAGTGTCCATGCAGTGCTCCCCCACTGTCTCTTCTCCACATCTTGAATGTCACTAATTTCTCCAGCCCCCTGCGAGGAAGTCCCACAGACTGGCCACGTGCATCAAACTGAACCCCAGTAGCCTCCTAGACATTATTTCAGTGGCTGTCAATTACCTGCCCCCCATAGTGGTTGATCAAATCTGACTACAGGCTGAGTTTTGACCATCTGGCTTGCATGATATGATCATAACATTGTTTTTAGCTATTAAAATCATGCCGTGTAGATATTGAAAACAATCCTACCAGCATACACAATACACTCTGCAGGGGCTTTCTGATTACCACCAACAACCTTCTCTTACATCTCATAGCCCCCAAAATCCTAAAAATAAAAGGCGTGTAGAGTGAAACAAGTACATTCTTTTCAAGTAGGTACTCCCACATACTCATGCAGTTTCCTCCTTCAGAAAAGTGTTTTCTGTGAAAAGGTGTTCCTGGTTGCCCTACAAACCAAGGGTAACCAAGACTCCAGCCCGTGTTTTTTGCTCTTTCCCTTGCTCCTCGGTTTTCCCTAACCAGTTAGATTTCTTTCCTTTTCCCACATATCTCATTGGTTATGAATACACTGTAACAAAAACAAAACCCAGAATAATCAGCAAAGAAAAGCTACTGCATATCACGGTACCATCCATATCCTTCTGGAGTCACACTAGGTAGGAAGAAAGTACAGAATTAAAAAAGAAGAAAAAGCAGTGATTCAGAGGTTATCAATGACCATCACCTGAGAGAGCATGGGGAAATACAGAGAAGATTGCTGCTCTTCAGAAGCATACTTCTTAAGCGTACCAGAGTATGTGCACAGCTTAAACGCCTACAAAAGCTGATTAAAGAGAGGAAGCCTGCAAGGAGGACGCTATAAGCAATTACTATGCATTATGAGGAGAGAAAAAAATACCCACAAGTTTTCCTCTCTGTTTACAAATGTTGTACTCAGTAGCCTATAATTTAAAGAGAAGTCTTGCCCTCCAGACCCTTTACCATTTTTGTAGCCCTCCTTTGGATGCTCTCTAATAGCTTTATGTTCTTATATTGCTGCACCCAGGGCTGAGGCTGCACAGCAAAGGGCTGAGTAGTTGTGGAGTCACAGGTGGCATATGCTTATTATAAGAAAACACTGAGCAAGAAGACATATTCAGAGAGGCAGCCAAGGCCCGTCAGTCAGAGGTGTTGTGAATGAAAGGGGTGCATTACCCAGCTCCCTGCACTCAGCCGTGGCATGCTGGCTTAGAACAGAAGGAATAATTCATTCACTTGTAGAAAACCAATGTGGGTCCAAGCTGGGGAAAGGATGCGTAGAAAATAACCTGTGGCTATTTTAAGCTTAACAGTTGTTTCTCCACTGGCTGAGTAGCACACTGATGAGAATGACCTTACACCAGCTGATTTCTGCCCACCAAGAAGCACAGCAGGGGAACCTCTGAGACCAAGTAATTGTTTCCTTCAGTTTGGTGTTTCATGTTCAAAAGCAGCAACTCTAAAACCACTATGTAACCCTCCTGTTTATTCCCGCCTTTTAAATATACCCAAGCATCTCTACCTGTAACCACTCCATTGATGTTCATTCTGGGGAAAGGAGTTGGAGGAACGCTAGGGAATGACATCCTCAGTATGTCTGGAGAGCAGTTCTTGAGTAGCCTTCAGAGCAAGATCAGCGGCCTTCCCCAGAGATGAATAAGAAACATCAGAGCTAATGCGGGTGGCTCACTCCCTCTGCTCACACGCTCCTTGGCTTCTTTCCTGAGATTAAAATGAAGAATCACACGGCAACTTTGATAATAGTGTTCCTTGTACTGCCTTATTTGCTGATGGCAACATGCAAGAAACTCAGCTGCTGGAGCTTGCTGTAATTCCAGAAAGGCAGGTTCTGGCTGTTTATTTACTTATTTATTTTTGCTACCAGGCCACTCCAATTTATTATTTATCATATAACAGTGCGGGAGACTTCTGGGGGCCATCTGACATGCACGCACCCTCCACTTCACCTTGTTAAGCATCGTAATAATGGGAAAGGGTATCTGAAAAGAACTCATTCTAATACTTAATGGAATTGTCACAGTTACCGATATGAACAACCCTGCGCCTGATCATTCAATCCTGGCCGTTGTTTCAACCATCTTCCAACGAAACCCCTTGTTGCATGGGAGCACCACCACAGCTGTGCCTTTGTGTGCAGCTGCGGTTATTGATGCTTGTGCAGAGGTTTGTGATTAAGGCCTGGAGAATTTCTCTCTAGAAAGCAAAAATCAGACATTTGGAGATGTTTCTGAAAGGGTCATTTGATTTTACATTTTTCCCATGTTTAAAAATAAGTTATCTCTGCTGATACGTGTCTTTTAATCAGAGAAGCACTGTTACCTTTTTATTGTTTATTGCTTACCAGGGCTGAATACGAACTGATGAGAACAGACTACAATGTTTGATATCAGCTTACAGTACAATTGAAAGAACAGCTGCCAAAATGATCTACATATGCACACTTGATTTGATCAGTTCACATCTTTCAGTTCAGAGAAAGGTAGTACCTATTTTTCATTATTACTTTGCAGATTGCATAGAACTGTCACATGCTTCGCATTATTTCAGCAGTACTTGAATAATGGCTATGCCTGACTTGATAAAAGGTGACTCGTTCAATATTAACATTATCTAGACAGCATTTTCCAGTAAGCATCCTGACCCATTCTCTGTTTTGTATTGAGAACACTTGCTTTTTTTCCACGGGAAAAAAAACAATCCTTATGAAGATAATGATTTCTGTAAAACGTTACAAGCTTCATTTCATAGATATACACATATGGAAGATAAGTGCACTGAAATGAATGCAGCTGTTAAGAGTAATACAGCAAGAATCAGGGAACACCCTGAGAGCTGCACACAGGCATCACTGTGGTCCTTCAGGAAATACAGGAAGAAGTTACAGAAGTGACTTTAAAACTGACACAACTTTATAGAAAATAATCCAATTTTTGCAGATTTCAACCAGGCTAAAGGAGCAAGGGTGTAGTTAGCAATCAGTATATGTCATAAAGCACTTCTGGTAGTAGGGAACTCTGTTTTGTATGGTAGATATTGTTTTATTGCGTTGATTTATTTCTTTTAGTTAGCTGTCCTGCTAAAGAGAAATCACTTTGTATGTTGAAAGATTTCAACAATATTTAAATATACACCAGAATTCTGGCCTTGCTGAATCCAATGGCAGATTCCCAAACTAGATTATAACAGGACAAATGTATCATTTACAGATGGAAAATAAAATCCTTTCAGCCTTTAGCAAGCTGAAAAGCTCCTCTGTTTTGTGTCTGACATTTTTATGGAGCTAGAAGATAAAAACCTGAGAAGGATAACAGTGAATAAGATCTATCCTGTGTGAGGCTCAGGGCAGTGCAGGTGATGCCTACACTCCTCACTGCCTGGATCCCAACATAAGGGGCTCTCAGTGGGGTCCTGATGAGACCAGGGGTGCAGCAAGTTGAATATTGCTCTACAGCTATTTGACATATGCTCTTTGAAGCAAGGGAGGGAAATTGCCCAATTTACACCAACGGATGGAGCATCAGCAAAATCGGTAATCATAACCAGAGTGAAACAGAATGATCTGTGGTGTAGGCTCCCTAGGGAGGTGTTTGGAAATACCATTCCTCAGAAGTTATGCATAGCAGGTCTAGACATGGCATTCAGAATCACAGCTTTGGTAACTTGAGTGGCTGCTGGGGAAAAGAAGGGCAGAAAAGCGTACTTGGGAGGGGAGAAGCAGCCTGGATGAACCATCTCATTTCCTAGTGAGAGCCATGGGTGTTCAACCTTTTGGTTTGTCTGGACTGCACTAAGTGAGGAATTGTCTTGGGCCATATATAATGTAGACTGCTTTGAAAGTAATGCCACCTATTTATCTCCATGGAAACTACAACAGATACAAGGAGAAAAATAACACTATTTGATAGAGCAAATTCTCAGCTACAAAACACTGTTTTTCATCATAGTCACTACTGTTAGCTCTGCATTTTCGCCAGCAATGAACAGGAGCTGCATGCTGTGCTCGTAAACATCTACACCAGAGGTGACCCACTGTCACCACTGCTGAAATGCATCACTTGTTGCCTCACTGTGCTCACATCCACTGTTTGGTCTCCATCAACATTCAGAAAGTGTCAAAAAATGTCAGGGGGTGCCACGTTTTCTGCATGGAGGAATTCAGTGACACACCTTCATACGCACTTCCATGCTGGATGCCGTTGTGTCAGACTGCCCCTCTGCTGCCACCTGCCACACAGCAACAACATGTACTGGGATACTGGTGAGAAATTCAACCTCTTCTGCCATATCACCATCTGCCTCTGGCATTGTGGGTAAACATCAGAACACTGGAGGCATTGCTTTTGGAGCAGTCTCCATAAAGTATATAATATAGTTAATGTCCTTCATCCTTGAAAACGGTTGTTCACAAATGTATGTAATGCCAAAAAGAGGTGATGTGAATAAGGTTTGAATGTGAAGTGAGGGGTATTCCTCTTCAGTAAGAGAGGGCTTATGGAAGTCTGGTAAAGAGATGTGATCACATATTTCTTTGAGTTGAATGTCTGATTGCAACTTGATACATTCCATTTGAAAATTCACAGCTGAAAATAGAATCACAAATATATCAAAAAACTGATTATCTTTTTCAGCCATCTTGAAACCTGCTCTCAAACGCAGCCCAGGGGCAGAGGGTTGGGCATCCTTGTAAGTCAGCAGCTTTCTGCAGCATTCTGCCTTGTTACAGATCGCTCTGAGCATCAATGCGCAGGCTGGGCATTCAGAGAGAAAAAACTTCTGAGCACACTGAGTAGAAAACGTGTTACTAAAACAGCACTGGAAGTCACAGAAGAAGCAGTTCCTAAGCTAACCAGACTGCCCTGTTGCAAAGGCTTTCAGGTTTTCGTAGCACTGACCAAGATATCGCTGGAGAGTGGGGTCTGTGGAGCTCATTGTGAGCAGCTTGGCAGTGCCGTGCGGTTTCTGGCAGCTGGACAAAATGCTCGTGTTTGGCAGGCCTCTCGCAAGACCGTGGAAGGAAAGGATATAAAAAGAACACTGTTTTTGGATTAACCAGAGAGACGGGCTGCACTGGCCAGTCACCATGCAGTGCAGGAAGGAGAGGGCTGAGCTCCCACATTCAACACATCCGCTGCTTCTGTGGAGCCAGAAGAAGGCAATCAAGGGCTGCCACCAGGAGAACAGAAGGCCTACATGAATCTTCCAAAGTAGCTGATGTGACGTGAGACTCGTTAGGAAAGTGCTTTTCATTTTATATACAGCTCAGCAACAGAGGCTTTTACTTTAATCTTCTCACTTCATAGTGCCTGGGGTAAAAAAAAAAAAAAAGTCTCAGCTGAGTAAAGATTCAGTTTAAACAGATTGTATGGCAGCTCCATCGGGTATTTTCTTCCATTTAATTCCTTATAATGTGAGAAAATTTCTAGTGACATCTGGATTCCCTTTTTCCTCCTCCAGGCACACTCAGTCTGTGCTCTCACTGTGAAAGTTCAGAGCAGGTTGAAATATCACCTGCAGGGGCAATTTTTGGTTGTAAAAATAAAAGGGTTTTCTTTCAGTGCTAGCCATTACTGGAACAGGATGCCCAAGGAGGTGGTGAAGTCACTGCCCCTGGAGGTGTTCAAGAACTGTGTGGATGTGGCACTGAGGGACATGGGCAGTGGGCATGGTGGGGGTGGGCTGATGGTTGGACTGGGTGATCTTAAGAGGTTTCTTACCCATCTATCTGGACACCTACCTGTGTGATCTATTGTAGGATACCTGCTTTAGCAGGGGGTTGGACTTGATATCTCTTAAGGTTCCTTCCAACCCCTACGATGCTATGATTCCCGAGTATTTGTCTTTAGTGCGCTCACAGTGCTGACCCAAAACAATTCTGTATGGTAAACTCTGAAGAGTAGTGTTGAACACCTTTCTGGCTGAATTCAATCTGTAACAATGCTTTGAAGAAAAAAAGGCCACTGCTCTGCTCTGTACACCCCTGCTAATGAGCACAAGCATCAAGAAGGAGAGTGGTGGCCATGCTACCTGCCCAACTGATTGCTGTTGCTAATGAACTACCCTGATTAAAAACCGTTCTTGTCTGTCCATAGTGGTGTTCTAAAGGAAGATCCTATAGTAAATGAGATCATCAGTGAAATGATCATTAGTGTGTGTGGATTGTTAAAACCTGTCTGAAAACTGCTATAATGGGGCTAGAGTTGAAAGTACTTTTAATTAATTTTGGATCAAATAGTCCTTGGGATGTGAAAGTGATCTGTAGCTATCCCCCCAAAATTATACATCGAAGAAAAGGGCAAGAGGGATGTCAGGTCTGATTAGATAACAAATGGCAGGAAGTAATCAGCTGCTCAACTTCCAAGGAAGAGGTGGCAGAGAGCACTGTGAATGTGAGCACATAGAAGGCACAGCCCACAGCCTGCCTCTGCTCAGGGTCCCACAGACCTGACGGTTCAGGGCATGAGTGCCATTTGGGGTGTCGGGTGCCTCCCAGGGTCTTGGATCGCCCACAAGCCCCTTCCATTGACAGAAGAGAGCTAGGCAACAGAGGCGGCTAATGAGCTGCATAGGAGTGTGAGGGAGAGACATCCAAAGAGCAGAGACTAAGACTGATCTGACATTCCACAGCTTGGCCAACACAGTCCCACCTTTGCCATGTGGGTGGCATGTGATGAGTCGGTACGGGCTCCAGAAAAGCTCCTTGAGCACCATGTATGTCTGAGATCTGAGGGAAGTGTAATTAAAAGCACAGATTTTGATGCATCTGAAGGAAGCAGGTAATTGTATGTGCTGAGACAACCCCTGGGTTACAGTGGAGGAGTATAATAGCCTGCATAAATGGTCAGCAGAACGTTGTATTGAAGAATGAGAAAACAGTAATGTGCGAGTCCCCTTGCCTCGAAGGAGGCACCTCTATCCTGCAGTCCTTTACTCAGGTAACCAATCAGTCCTTCCAGTTCTGCAGAACAGCAGGAATTTACTTGCCTTGCACTAATTATCTGGATATGTTAACACATTTCCGGCCATGACTTGATACTGCAGGAAGCCTTTAAGACCTTCAGAACTGCATCTATGTACCAGATGCTTGGTTAATGAGGCCTTCAAGACACCCAGCTAACAGTCATTAAACAGAAAACACAAGATTAACATTTAAAAGCATCAATTACTGATTTACTACTTTAACAAGCTGTTAATAAAACAGAAATTACCAATGCTTTTCTCCGTTGTTTTTTTTTAACTCATAGTCACATTTGGGGAAAAAAAAATAACAGTAGATAACAGCAGCCACTGAAGCAAGCAACAGAACCTGGCATGGAGTCTCCCACCTCCTACTGCTTTCTAAAGTCATTGCTCTAAACACACTCTTCCCTACTGCACAACAAGGCTATTGCAACTATCACCAAGCATGCTATAACTGCATGTTGGGGCTGTATGGCCAGCACCAGCTGGTTGTCCAAAGTGGGGGAGATTTGACTGTAAGCCACATAAAAAGAACACGGGACTAATTTTCCCATTGTACTTTAGTGATGCTACAGCTTTTGACTGGTACAGAGCAGCATGGAGCCACACAGGCACCCACCAGTTTGTGCAAACCAAAAGATAATTTTCCTGGAGGGGGTGTCAGCAGGTAAGCAAAAAGCCTGACCCAGACAAGACTGTAGATAGGATACCACTGTTAAAATGTTCTCTGTACATGCGTCAGTGCCTTGATATCTTCCTTGTAGTGAGAGGCCCAAAACTAATAAGGCACTTGAGGTGAGGCCTCAAATATTTCTACCCCGCAGTTCCGTGAAAATGCAGCCCTCCATTTCCATTTCCCAAGTTATTGTTTAGCCTGCTCCTATCCCGTACTTGGCTCAGGGTGCACTTCACCACGCACTATGAGAGGTCAGTGAGGTGAGAGCTGCAGGCCTAAGCTCAGGGTGAAACTGCACCTCAGCCAGTTGCACATCTTCAAAAGTTTCCATAAACAAGGCCCTAAGACAGCACGCCAGTCCAGTGTGGTAGAGAGCTTTGCAGACCTGCTGGCCTACAGAATAAAAGAGATTTCTGTCCACTGGCATCATGTGGGAAGCAACTGAGCAGAGCTTGATGGCTGCAGCTGCAGCACTTTGCAGAGACAGCACTGGAGGTGACTTGCAAATGCATGAAAAGGCACTGGCAAGGCAATCCATGCTGTGATAACTCCTGTTGGCTTCGTCTTCCCTCCCCATCACCTATAAAAGGATTTCTCCAGGCTGATCCCACCATCCAGAGATGGAGCAAGAGCCTTCAAAAAAAAGGCAAGAAGAAAACCAACCCTCAGTCATTTAACAACAAATTAAGACCAAAAACAATTTATAATCACTGAGGTCAAGACTTCATGCCTTGGATTATGTGTCACTTCATTTTAAAATCATAGAACTATAGAATCATTAATGCTGGAAAAGACCTCTAAGATCATCTAGTTCTACCATCAGCCCATGCCTGTGACCACTCTAAACCACGTCCCTCAGTGCCACATCCACACAGATCTTGAACACCTCCAGGGACAGTGACTCCACGACCTCCCTGGGCAGCCTGTGCCACTGCCTCACCATTCTGAGAGGAACTGTTTCCTAATATCCAACCTGAAATCAATTTACAGCTCTTCTCTCTCAGCCTTGCCTTGGCCCTTTGTAAGCCCACACAGCATGGCACCTGATTAGAACAACAATTTGAGAGGCAAAAAAGGTCAAAGGACACACTAAACGTCAAGCTCTGTCTCCCTTATCAGCGACGCTGTACCTTGTACATTAGGTAGAGCATGTGGGGTCATGTGGTTACTCCAAAGCCAGCACCTCAGGATGAGGCTCATGAAATGCTCAGCCACAATCCAAATTCCTGAACAACACAGCACCCTCAGGTTTGTGCTCCTGAACTCCCATGGTGGATCCCACATGAGCATCAGGTTTTCCCATACAGAGTGAAGTTTTAGGCAACCAAAAGCATGCTTTACACATCAATTTTGTAGATGTTTATCCACCTTATAGATAACGGAGGCCTGCAACAGGCAGGCAACCACTCACTCATGGGCTCCAAAACATATAACGCGAAGGACAGCATTCCAACCGTACCCTGACACTCCATATTCATCCTGTTGACTGCCACATGCTTGCAAATCCCTCTGCGGCATTTGAGTGTTTAGCACAGGAATGAGCTTACATAGCTCTTCTTTACTTTTTTAAATGCTTTTTTAAATGCTTTTTTAAATGCTTTTTTAAATGCTATTCCCTGTTAAAGGGGGCAGAAGTATGGGATACAGAGATGGCAATGACCATAGAAGATCACAAAAATGCTGCCTTCCCTGCACTAGGATACCTGCCTCTGTTTGGGAAGGAGCATGAAGATGACAAAAAAATCCTCCCACTGCATCTGGGATGCTGCGTAGACAGCTCATATCGTACAAGCTCACAAGTGTTTAACTTCCCAGCAGAGAAGAACTATTAACTACTCAGGGAATATCTCATCAGCTTCAGTTCATGCACACTGTTTTTGTGAGACTTTGGGAGGGATGTTCATCCAGAACAGCAGCACTGCCACCAAGTGCTGAACCTGACCACACCATCTGCTCAGCTCAGACCAAGAAGTTTCCAGCCGTCGTGCAAGAGCAGCAATGCCATGACAGGCCAGGAGTGTGCAAACCAGCTCATCTATAGTGTTTTCCAAACTATTCCATTGGCTACACCACAATAAGGGTCATTTCCTTTTGAACACGTGAGAACAAAGCTTGGGTTTTTTTTTTTAAGAACTATGTTAAGGCTTTTAATTTGTTTCTTTTTCAGTAGTGTTTTCATCTGTTTATCACTGCGGGGATTTTTATTTTCCATTTTCTTTTCCATTCCCAGTACCCTCATTGACTTGCTTGTACAAGGCACAGTGAGGAGGGTCTCAATGTCGGTACTGCCGTGGAGTGCCAGGACTCCTGCAGAGAGACTTTCTGCTGAGAGCTGAACCCACAGCCAAACCTCCAGGAATGAAGTCTCCTTCACTTCCCTCGACAGACCACTCCAAGACTTGACCATCCTCTCTGTGCAGAATTTCTTCCTGATATCCAATGTAAACCTCTCCTGGTAAAACTCCAGGCCATTACCATTTGTCCTATCATAGTTACCTGAGCAAAGAGGCTGACTCCTGGCTGCAGCCTCCTTTCAGGTGGTTGTAAAAGTGACTAGACCTCCCCACCACCCCAGCTTCCCCAGCTGCTCCTCATAAGCTGTTTTCTACTCCCAGTCAGCCAAAGTCTCCAGAATTACTCAACCCTAGAGAACAATGTTGGTGACCTCCAAAAGCAGGCTGTGGATTACTGTGCTGTGTTTGCTCTCACGACAAGGGCAACAGTTCTTCTGCAGCTGCAATTTAGCCAAATGTGGTTTAAACATTAATCACAACTCTTAATGTTGCCAGCTTTAGTTGTTGCTGCACTCAGCCTGTCTTGCTAGATCAGCAGAAAGTTCATAAGCCAGCCATGGGGTCAGCTTTGCCTCACCACACTCAAGCCCAGCACACACTGCCCTCATGGCCTACCCATCATGACAGGCCAGACACCCGGTGCTGGCGAAGGGGCCGTCATCCTGCCTGACTTCCCTGCAGTTATGGTGTTCCCAAAGGCAGGAGGCTGCACAAGAGGAAATGGCTCCAAACTAATGGAGGGGAGATTTAAACTGGATATAAGGAAGAAGTTTTTTATAATAAGGGTGGTGAGGCACTGGCACAGGTTGCCCAGAGAGGCGGTGGATGCCCCATCCCTGGAGACATCCAAGGTCAGATTGGACAGGGCTCTGAGTAACCTGATGTAGCTGTAGGTGTCCTTGTTCATGGCAGGAGAGTTGGACCAGATGACCTTTAAATGTCCTCTCCAACTCAAACCATTCTATGATTCCGTCAGATTTGGTTGCCTTCAACTTGGCAGGCTCAGCTTTATGGTCCTTTTGAGTCCACTCACAGTCCCTTACTCGTATTTCAGTTCAATTCAGACAAACTTCTTCACTTTTCACCTCCCCAGGATGACCTGGGGAAGCATTTCACTGCACCGGTGACCTGAGCATGGACACAGGAGGGAAATGCTCTTTTTGAGGATGTTTGTGAGAGCTGAGTGCCTCACACAGGGTACACAAGTCACCCAGAGGCAGGAACATTCCCACATATCCCATCACTGGCACAAGGGGATGGTGGGACTTCACAAGAGAGGGACAGCCATGGACATGGCCCAAGACACCCCTCATCTCCTGCAGAAGTGAGACCTGTGGCAACTCTGCTGGATTGCCACAGGAGAAGGCACCACTCCTACGAAGTCCCTCATTTGTGCTTCTATTAGGCAAATTGCAAAGCACATGATGAATATAAAAAGGTCGCCGCCCATGAAAGGAAAGAGCTGGTGCAGTGAGGATAATAGGGTTCCAAAAAGGATACCAGCTTAAGATTGCCTTAAATTGTATCAGGGGACATTTAGGCTGAATATTCGGAAGAATTTCTTCTCAGCAAGAGCAGTGAGGCAGTGGCACAGGCTGCCCAGGGAGGTGGTACACTCACTGTCCCTGGAGGTGTTCCAGAGCCATGTGGATGTGGCACTGAGGGACGTGGGCAGTGGGCGTGGTGGAGTTGAGCTGACAGTTGGACTGAATGATCTTAGAGATCTTTTCCAACCTTAACGATTCTGTAATTCTGAGCATCTTTCCCATCCCTTCCCTGATTCCCTGCCTCTGTTCCCTGGAGTCAAGAGGTGGCAATGGGAACTGGGCTGTGCTTCCCTCCCCTCCAGGCTCCCAGTCCCCAGATCCTGTCAGCTGAAGGATGCAGCCGTGCTGCTCCAACACGTCTCTTCTGAAGATGTGCTGAGAGGCCACTGCCATAAGTCGCACCCATGCTGAGAGAAAGAGAGCTGTCACTCTACTGTCAGGTAGAGGTGACAACAGCTCCCGCAAGGTAAAAGGTGAATCGGTCAGCAGTAATGCTTGGCTGAACACGTACTGGGCTCAGCTCTGGGTAACAAAGGGAGGTATCTGTGAGAGGTGGGGGGAAACGCCAGCACATGGGTCCCACCACCTTGAACTCCAGTAAAGCTGGGTGCTCCTGGTTAAATGGAGAAAGAGAAACATCGCCAAGGAAAAAAGAAAACCTTTATGAAAGGAAATTTATTTTATTGGAAAAAAAAAAATACAGTTCACTTGTACACCATGAAAATATTTAGTTATTTTCAAAAGAAGAGGTTAAGACTTCCACAAGAAAACCACATTCTTTATTACAGCATTACTCTATGAGATGAGGCTCTGGTGGTGTCTGCACTGGGCATTTTTCACTAAACAGTAGCGCAGGACTAAATGTGCTTTGGGCAAAAACCCTAAATATTGCCCTCTTCCAGATGCTACTCCTTCTTGAAGATACAACGCTTGGTCAACATCTCATGATTTCTGAATTAGACACAATTCACAATTCACAATCCACTCACATAGATCTTACAGAAATTCACAGCTATCCTCCCCCCCCCCCCTCCACTTATAACAATCTTGATTCAGATTTCCCATTCAGCCAGCTAAAAGCTGCTTTAAGTGGCATACATGATGTCACACTCAATCTTCTGGTAAGAAAACAAGACTGAAAGGGCTATGTGACACTAATAATCCCAATCACTGACAATGAATTATAGTATCAACATAAGAGACTGAACTTTACAGGGCTTCCCTACGTCGCTACATCTCCAGCAACAAACCTTATGGCTTCCTTCCCTACCAAGGCATGTATTCAGTGGCTGTCAGCACAGGAATACATGTGCTTTGCTCAATGCAGGGCACAGAACAGAAGCGCCCGCCTGTGAGTGGTATCCCAGTGCCATTCACTACAAGCACACGGCAAGCACCATGCTGTGCTCCCAGTCACCTGCGATGGGCTGTATTGCATTGCTTGGCAAGGCATCTTCGGAAAACTCCTTATGAACCAAAGACCTTTGGCATCATGAGATTTAAAAACCTGTAAGCAAAAGTAAATAGCAATGCCACATATTCCCAGGTAACTTGCCTTACTTATTGATTTGACTACTTACTTAGAGGGGAAGGGAAGGAAAAGAGCCAGACATGACCAAACCTAACATCATGCAAGTGCTGTGAAAGCAGACTTTCAATTTCTTCCACCTGGATGTTACTGCTATGTTTCCTAGGTGGATAACTACCTTATTATATGCTGTTTTCTACTTTGCTAGGCACAAGCATCTTATCAACTACACGAACAGTCACAGTAACTCTTGTTAGTACTGTAATGCTTTTGCGAGATTTGCAGCTAGATGGAACAACAAACTTGGATTCCTACATACATAGCTCTTCTTTCAAGTACTTAGCTGACCAGGATTATTTTCATTACCGCTAACAGTGCAGCTCTGCAATTAAGACTCTGCTTGTCCAGCCTCTCACTGCCAGGAAAAGCAACAATCCCAATCTCCCAATCTCTTGCCCAGCCACATGTTCCCAACCCCTTCCTTGTAGCAGCACACTCATCTGTTCCCGGGATGAGAATGTTCAGGGAGCTAAAGGAGCTGAAAACTTCAGGCTTTTTGGATGGATGAGTTCCCCACTGGTTTTGTTCCCCCACTGCACTCACTACAGGGTCAAGTAAGGACCAGGGCCAGCACAAGTGATGGACAAGGAAGATTAGGATGCATTTTTATGGTGTAGTTTAGCTGGGTAAGAGAAATCTACCACAGCAGATGATAATTCTATACTTTTCCAGTGCATAAGAAACTTGCCTAAATTTTCCAAACAACTCACTCGAAGTGTCTCTTTCTCTCCATGAACTGCAGAGGAAGACTAGGGAAACCTCATGGCAAAACGAGGTTCTTAGAAGGGAGAGAATGAGCATCCTGCCGCCATACACCAGAGCCAGGACAGCAGCATGCTGCTTATCGTATGCTTTGACTTCAAAGTGAGCAGAGTTGCGTTAAATTAAAGTTTTGGTACTGCATTTAGGAAGGGGCGACCTCAAAGTGCCCTCATCACGCACTGAAGTCAGGGCCACTCCCCTGTGTCTCCCCAGGGGAGGAAATCACAGCACAGCCAAGCATGCGAAGCATGGCCGCTCCCTTCCCGAGTCTCTCTCCCAGCAACACATTATTCACCTTAGTGATGTGTTTTTCGCTAATACAGCAAAGCAGAAGCAGTACTTCTAACACATCCAGAACTTGAAAAATCACGACAGAAAAACTGTCGAATTCTCCCCTACTTTATCGCAAGAGCGATTCATTGAGGAATGCGGATTTATTGAGGATACTGCCTTGTTTCTCAAAACGAGACATAATGAATAATGCTCACAGTCTCTCCAGATCACCCGCTATTGTGGGAGGAGCACAGCATGCAGCGGAGGGCCTTGCCCTGCAAACTGATTTATGCCGCACACCCTTTCAGGCTTCCTATAAAATCCCACACGACCAAACGAGAGAAAATAAAAAACATCTTCGAATAAAAAAAGATCGAAGGGCTTGAGCCCATCTCCCAGCCACAGGAAAAGATAAAAGAGTACAGTGAGATTAAAAAATAATAATAATAATAACCACGCTCCTGTTTTCAAACACGCCAACAGCTTGCATTGTGACTGAATGGGATTTTGTTGGTAACTCAACTCTTCTGAAAGCCAATGTATGTATTGAATTTAAATTCAGATCACTCTCTTTTAAATTCTTCACAGTGCCACAGCTGACAGACTGGAGGAAAAAATAAAAACCCAACGTTTTCTCCCACTTAGCCCACTCATCTCTCTGTCGCACTCATTCAGTGCAAACAATGAAGTTAGCTTGGCCGGCGAGTGCTGATCCAGTCTCTAGGCTTGTTTGCTTACATGGTGCTATTAAGGACCAACGAGATCCCGCAGTCCTATTACATTACATAAACAAATCCCTCACCCATCTTCATTCTGCCCCAGATGTATTTGGTGTTTTATTCCACTGCAAAATCTAAGTTCTAGGCCTATGTCACCACTTACCTGATTTTGTCATGGATAAGGCAGCAATATTTAGGGTTTTCTTTTTACACAATGGTGTCTACCATCCTATTGCCTCTCTCTACAATCAAGCGTACAAGCCTCACTGCAGAAAGAATACAACTCATAACCGACAACCAGAAAACACACAAACACTACAAAAGCCTACAATTTCATTAGAAATTAAATCATTTGCTGCGACACAGAACGTTGTTGTTTTTCTGACATAAAATTCATCGAGTTACTACATACGTCTCAAAGACAATCATTGAGATGTGTAAACATAGAACAGGTCCACCTAGTCAGTACAAAGCACCACACAGACTTTAAGTACATAGAAAGTTTGCTCATAAATATTTATCTCTTTAACAATTCAGCACTAAAAAAATATTACTTAAAAAGGCATCTTTTATTTAAGATATTTTAGTTTGTCCAGGGCTGGTGGGGTTGTTCTGTCCCTACTTTATTACAGCCACCTGACTCTATTTCCATCCCATCTTACTTTTCAAGAAGAAAAGCCGAGGTGTGGCTGGGACCCAAAGCTTCATCACAATCTATAAAAATATAATTCTTTATGACTTTCTACATACATCCTGAAGGCCTGCACAGCCAGCCCCCAAATTTTGTTTCCCGCCCCCACCACACTGCAAATAAAGCCTCAACATACACGCACGCATACATACACACAGAATACATGTATTACTCATCTACACACTGATTTTTCTAAATAGCAATGCAACCACAAGGGCAATAGGTAAGGAATACACATGATTTCAGTGGTAACATATGGCTCAGCCTTCTCATATTGCTGGTATTCTCTGTCTTAATAATGTGCTGCCTAATTCACCACTCTGCAAAAGGTGTACTTATGACTTTTATTTGCATCGTCGAGGCACTAACTTGGGAATGCTAATTTAGGAACATACTTGGGAGTGTCCCATTTGTCTCGAGATCTGCTGTTGCTGGAGCAGCAAGCACCACGCGGTTGGCTGGTGGTTTCGGGGCTGTTACCTGGTACTGGTCTCAGTAAAGCTGACAGGAGCATTCCTAGGCTGCTGAAAACCAAGCCACATCCTTTTCCTTCCTGGAAAATGAGAAAACCGGCTTGGGCTCTCCTAAAAAGACGTGTATGGGCACAGCAGCTACACAGCATCCTGCACTCAGCGCCCTCCCTGGCAGTTTAGGGATCACTCCAAGTTTCTGATCGAACCTTGTAGATTTACCTTCAGTCTGCTCCTGCATACAGACATAAATTTCGTTCTACTCACTTACTTAAAAGAGTAGAGCTGTTTTCAGGCTTGTGATTGAACACGTCAAAAAGCTTACTTTCCGTGGTTTACATGTATGTAATTGATACGTTTAGAATGCCAGCAGGCTACCAAACTGCTCAGCAGCAGGCTTTCAATCATCAAAAGCACATCTTTCAAAAAGGACAGCTGTTCTCCAAGTAATTTCTCTTGGGACTCTAATAGTTGAATGCCTAATCAAGGATGATTTGTGATACAAAAGAATGGATTGTTTGTTTCAGTTTATGGAGAAATACTTTGCATTGAGTGACCGAAATCTGTAACATTCATGTCTCAACTTCTAGTGGTCAAAAACAGTTAGTCAGGAGAAGTGGCTGTCTGTGATGTAAGCCTAACTTCTCCAGTCAGCATTAGAATCTTCTCCAATAACCAGTGCTCTCCTTAAATTGGATACCTGCTCTCCTCCTCCTGCAAACCGGCACAGCATACACAATGGAGAGTGCTGACAGAAGCACTTGTTCTGACATGCAGAAACAGTTGTTACCAACTGTATAGTCTTGTACGCTCTGCAGTAAGATAAAAAAATTACTCTGTGTGAAGGGGTGTTCAGCTAAGCGCTGCACAAGAAACAGACCTGAACATGAGTTGTGATCCTTACTTCAAGCCTCTTTTCTCACCTTCTTTGCGGAGATAAGGAGCACATCATGGGGGGCGGGGGGGGGGGTCCCTGCACATGCAAGTACAAGGCATACAAGAGCAGTGCCGTGGGTGTCAGCAGTTGCCTTCCCATGAAAACTTCTCAGGAGAAAATCTAAGAAGACAAGGATGTTATTCTCCTCTAGAGACCTATTTCCTTGCAATGAGATGACGGTGGAGCACACAGGTACCTTCCTTCATTAACTATGCATTCTCTATACTAGGATATATCTAATTAAATCTTCAAATACATCCACTTATTCAGCAAGACTATCAAACTCTTCTTGATTTGTTTAATTCTGAAACGATTAACATATTCAAAAATAGGATCTAACAATTTGTGTGTACAGTATATTAAATGTAGATGCTTTTATTACAATCTTCCTTGCCACATAGTTTAAAATAAAATATATCAATACAATCACCAGAACAATCTCAGACAAGAAAAGAATACCATCCAATCAAGATACAGTAAGATACTCAAAAAGGCAGTATGAGTAGCTGGAAACCTTGGTCCTCCAATTATTTTGTATAGCACACTGATCAGAGATTTTCCAATATAAATTAGCAAACAAACATTAAAAGTTAACAATTTCATACTGTAGATTCCTTACATGTTTATATCGAGTGTGAACAGTACTGATTCTAGCACAATGTCTTTATGCATGTGGCTCTCAAAGAGGTAAAAGGGAATTTTAAGTATGCAGTCACTATATCCAGGCCCAGAAATGAGCAGAACATTTGTAAACAAGTTTTGGTCTTTCCTGTACAATGGCTCCATAAATGAGTGCAGAAATCAAAATGGCTGAGCGCATACACTGAACAAATCACCCCAGAAAAAAGGATCCAACACAAACCACTTCCAAGTAAGTGAAGAATGGCAGAGAAGTCAACTGAACTCAAACACAAACCGCTCACCATTCCCATGAGGGCATGTTCTCATGGGACTGCCCTTCAGCATTAGATGTGTACCTCACCACTAACTTCACACATACACGTGCTCTCCACACATATACCGGGGAGTATGCACGGCAGTGAAGCTGGCATTCCCCAAACAGCATCAAGGCTGAGCAGGGGCCATGGACTAGCAGGCTACAGTCACCTTTTGTGCTGTTAGGGCAGTCATGAAAGTCCTCTCATTAGTTATAGACTCCACTTTCTGTGCTAAAGTGCTTTTCCTTCTGTAATCATTTGAGATCTAACCCGGTTTAGGTTAACCATTTTCCTTTACCTAGGCAACTGCATGTGCATCAGACAACTCTGACAAGTTTTCTCCAAGTCCATAAGCAGTGGGAAGCTGTCTAACACTGAGATACTTTCAAGAAGCACCCAGACAGTAAGAATGTGTTGCTGTTGTTGTTGTTTTAATATAGATATTATCCATGGGAGGAGAGGCAGGAATAACGGTTGGACGTGAATGCACTGAGACTCTGAATTCTCTTCTGCAGACATCACGAAAAAGTGCTCTATAACTCTGAATCAATAAAAATGCATCTAAGTATTACATATGTATACCCTGACATTCAAAAATACCTGTTTGCCGTTGTGACTTCAAAATGTCAGCTACAGAATATATTTACAGATGATTGTTGATGTTTGTTCCAGGCAACAGACGTTAAGCACAATTATTCCCAGAATACATAGGCCCGAACTAATTCAGATCAGGGCAGTGGGAGTTTGAAAGAGATAATACATGAGAAGCTCTCAAGGACTCAAGCAGAAGCAGCAAGCAGCCAACTGTTACAGAGCCCACCTAGTACAAAATACAAACAGCTGCAAATTGGGCTTATTAGTAACACGACCTTTTTATCTTTTTCCCCTGAAGCTACCCTTACTGTGTCCACCTATACAGCATGGCTATGCCACAGATTTCAAGAAGGGTGTGGATTACTGCAGAGACTCTCCTTTCTTTGGAGCAATAGGGAAAGATCACATCTGACGGGTATAAGCTGCTCTGGCAAACAACTCACTTTCTCTTTTATGGTGAGATCAAGGTTGATCGTGGTTAACAGATAAAACCCTCTTTGTAAGGTGCTTTTATATTTCCTAAATTCTAAGCTTAATTCAGTGAAATAAAGATCTGCCTTTCTCTCAATTCCCCTCTGAAAGCCTACTTTTTCAGTGCCAAAAACAAAGGTGCTGTCTCACCCTTTCTAAGAGGGTTTTTCTGTAATACAGACTTAGAACAGGTAGGGTTTCTTTGACAGCAAATTTTGACAGTGCATAGTCAACACTGCTTTAAAAAAAGAAAGAAAGAAAAAAAAAGGTCAATTTGGAGCTCTTCTCTACTGCTGACCCCCTGAAGAGCTTCAGAATCTCAATCTTTGAATATCTCTCGAGGATGGTGACTCCACAGCCTCTCTGGGAAACTTGCTTCAGTGTTCATTCACATTCATAGTCTTTTTTTTTTTTTTTTTTTTTTTTAATGTTTCAGCAGAATTTCCTGTATTTCAATTTAAGCCCATTGCCTCTCATCTTCCCACCAGACACCAGACACGTGAGAAGAGCACGGCTCCCTCTTTTTCACTCCTTCCCATCAGATTTACACACACTGGTAAGACAGTTCATGTCTTTTTATGTGGTGGACATCTGCCATGAATTCATCTCCATTACTGACTGCTAATTTTAGTGACTGCTCACATCACCAAAATTATTATTGCTACAAAGTTATTTCATGGCAGTGGTTACTACAAACAGTGGCAGCAGAATCACATTTTGTAGTTCACTTTTGTGTGTTTCCCTTTTTCCTTAAAATTCTCATCTCTTTTCTTTCTTAATTTTTAATGTCAAACATATGAGAGAAAATAGAAGTATTAGTTGTGGAGAGTAAAAACTTGGATTTTGCCTCTTCCATATACTGCAAAGTGTGTTCATCTCTTAAATTTTATGTGCTTTAGAGTTACTGAAAATGAGGGATTTCAGAAGTACATTAATTATGAAATCTTACTCTACCAAAAAAAAAATATATATATATATATATTCAGTTAAAAGTAACTTTAAGAATAAATTACTCTTCTCCTAAGTGAAACCAATCAACTTTTACAATGGCAGAAAATCCACAAAATGGCCGGATAAATGAAGTCTGCAGTGGCAAAAGCAATCTCCAGACTGGCTCTGCTGGGGACTCCCACATTATGTGACACTCAATTAAGCAGGTGCGATGAGGAATGAGCAGGAAAAGTATCTGGCAGACATCCAACAGTGACTTTCCTGGGCATAATCACGTCATGAAGAAAAGCCCAGAGCTGCCCCTTCCCCTAATGCAAATTTGCTTCATGAAGAATTCTGCTTCAAGCAAAAGTGAAATTTTTATCTGCCCATGACACCTAAGGAAAAAACATCAACTGAATTTGGATTTGAAAACACACTAGCTCTCCCCTTGGGAGAAGCAAGAACTTCAGTCCCATACAGAAATCAACAGGAATTATGAGTGCTCAGTACTTGTCAGCCAGTCTCCCTACTGGCATAATATGTGGCTGTGATATACAGGACACTGATATGAGTAAAAATTCCATTTTGAAGGCTAATGAAGCTGAATGTTGAAATTAAAAAATGTTTGAGAGATAAATAATAACACATTTCTGTGATCTCTACTCAGAGTAAGCCGCAGAGAATTATAATATGAACAAATTTAGTACGTTGTCCTGAATTTGGTAAACATATGCAATTTCCTAAGCCACATGTACTACTGTTACCACATTGCTTCGTTGATAAGCTGCCAATAGCGCTCACTATTGCTAAGTGGAAGTGCTCTACACAGTGTAAATACATCCATGAAGAAAAAAACGATTGCTGTCAGGCTTCAGAATAAGAGCTGCTTTCTCTTTTGTCCTTAAATAACATTTGTCCTTAGTAAGAAAAACAAAGAAAGTGTCAAGCCTGGCCTCAGAGGCAAATCTACAAACTTGTAGTCAGTGCTACTGAACAAATATATTCTCTTATTAATGAAAGTGTTTCGGGAGCAGAGTTTTGGAAGAAAAACATGAGGACACCTGTGGACATTAGATATTAGCAGCCAGTACCTGCAAAAACTGAAAATGTGCAGCTGTTCAGAAGACAAGAAACGGGACCAGTTATCAGTAACATTAATGACAGACACCTCAAGGTCACTTCAGAGTACTTAAATGCCAAACATCTTCAAAGAACTTCTACACACATCCAGAGCTTTGTGTGTAGTTTTAACCCTGCTTAGTTTCGTAGCAGCTGAGATAATGAATACCAGAATAGGTAACCATATCTCTCCAGGAAAAGGGAGCTTGTAGCAAGCTCCATTGGCACTAGATGCCATCTTGAAATATATTCTCCAGTCAGTCAAGCATTCCATTAGCAAATTCACATCTGAAGTCTTTGGCAAGGCAGGAACATTGTACTCTCTTGCCCTGGGAAATTACACACACAAAGTGAATTTGACAGCCATTTTGATACCTGGTAATATGCTTTAATGCATACCGACTCTGTTTTGTTTTTAAAACCGAGCAAGGCCAGCACATATGTTTGAGAGTGGATATCTGCCTATGCTGGGCACTATTTCATGAAAGTCAGGTTTCTGTCACAGATCTAAGGCAAATATTACAATTTACAGGAAAGAAATGAGGACATCAATACATTGTGCGTTATTGGAGACATACAGCCTTTATAACACAGTAGCTTTCACTATGATCTCTGGGTTTTCTATGTCCTTTTTGCTTTGGACCATTCTCAGTTCCAGACTGGCTGAGTTTGGTTTGTTTCCTTCTCCAGCTTGTGCTAAAAAGATGACATCAGAAGGTCAATAAAAACAGCAGTTTAAAAGTAAACAAGTTACAATTACTGATATCCCATTCTACTTTTTCTCTCTCCTCCCACTTCCCTTACTACCTTTGCTAAAGGCTTCTGAAGTAAAAGATGCAGATCAGCACTGTATTTTCTCAGCACCTCAGCTCTGCAGCACCTCTCTCCAGAAAAGAGCACAGCTCTGCTGTCATTTAGAAAGCCACAAAGACATGCTTTGGGAATCCACTGTTCCCATCTGGATCTCCTTAAAAGTTGATAGACATGGGAACTCAAAGGTAAAAGAAGCTGAAAAAATCATTCTTCACATGGCCAATATGGCAAACAGACTGTTTATTACTGGTTGACAAGCCCTTCTCAATACCAACTGCATGCACTAAAAGGTAAAGTGAGTGGGCTATATTTAAGCAGAATTTCCTCTGCATGTCAAACTCAGTATTTCCTCAAGTTCTTCCACCACTGCTCTGCAAAACAGTCAAGCACTGTCAGCATACTGTAGTCCCAATATAAGCTGAACAGTGACACCTTCAGTCTGGTGTTGTCAAAAATAGGGCTGGAGGACACAGTAAAGAACATACACTGACAAGACTACCTAGCTCTCATTCTATAAATTCTCCAAATTCTCTGGGAACTTCTGCACTGAAAGCTGTCGTTCTGTGTCAGGAAACCCAGAAAGCTACCTAAGTGTTTCTTCGGATGCAAATCCAGACAAAGAGAGGGCAGAACAAGGTTTGAATGAATTACCTTTTGCACTCTTAATGGTCCTCTGCAGAACATGTTGCATGGCTGACACAGTCTTTTCACACGCCACCTGCATATTACCATAACATATTTAGTTCGTAGTAAAACTTCAGCTGCTCAGTTTAATATTAGTAATACTACTACTCAGGCAAACACAACTGGCAAGACACAAACAGGGTGACAATGAGGTAGTTTGGAAAAATAAGTTTTTTAGATTCTCTTAGCTCTACCCAGACAAGTATTAGAAACCATACACCTGTATCAATGACTCTACAGACAGAAGAGAAAGAAACAGAACAGACAAATGGTTTTCAATGCTTATTATGAAGTGAGGATAAAATCTATTTATAAATGTATGTGAAACCTCTAGAGACAGAGCACCTTATCTGGCAAAATTACAAAATACTGAAATTGACCATGCAAAGTTGTACAAGCTAAAATCTTGTAGGAAAAGGGACATTCTGATTTCTTTGCTCAGAAGCGAGAAAAAAAAAATTCTCATCAGATGAGAGTCCATAAATAATATAGTAGATTAAAACTAATTAAAAAAGAAACAAAGTCTGAACTTGCAGACAGGTAAAAAACCTCCCCCATACCTTCAAATTGTTTGGATGTTTATGCGTCCATGCCAAAAGCATAGCAGCGAACAAGTCTCCTGTTCCAACAAAGACAGCATCCACTTTAGGAGATTCCACTCGAATTCTCTGTGTTATCTTGGTACCATCTGCATTAGCTGCAAGAGAGACACAGTTAAGTAAGAGACCCAAGCAATTAATACAACGGCATTTACTATAATTTAAAAATGATCATCAGATTTGAATTCCTCTATTGTTTGGAACGTAAAGATGCCAAGGAGTACTGTAAACTTTGTATCACTTCTTTTTCAGCTCAGTCCCAAAACTCTGCTGAGTAGGATAGCATTTACAACTTACATACTTTCACGTGGGAGAACGGAGCTAGCACTATCACTTTCATGAAGAAACGGGAGCCTAATATGTTTCATTTAGACTGCAGCAGCAGTTTGCTCAGATGCTGAGCAAGGGAATCTGCTGAATCCTAGGTGGACCATACCCAACCAGAATCTAGACAACCTCTAGAGTAGGAACAGCTATAGACATCAGCAGAGAATATCTGATCCACGCGCCATATTGTTATTGTCTCTGAAATTATGAGACTTACTCAAGATTGGCATGTACTAAGCACTAACAAGCACCAAGCGGTTCTTAGTGGAGTCTAGAGGAAATTGCAGTACATTTTTTTGTTTGTTTCTCAGTTCAGAATATGGCACCTGGACTGAGACCACACAGACAAACAAAAAAATGAGATTATCTACTACCCCAGTAACTCTGTCCTCCTTATGCAGAAACATCCTGCAACAATCCAAACATACAGTGAATCTTTGTGATGGTACAGAGGAGATAGAAAGGAGAAGCAGAAGGGTGTTTTAAAACCAAATAGTTAAACTTTTCATTAACGCCACTAAGCCACCCAAAAGTTCTCTTTCATACCATTACTGCTTGTCAGGACCTCTATTACGGGTTTCAATAGCATTGATCACTCTCACATAGAACACCCACTCATGTACCTTCTGCCCACTGGCCCAGAAGCTGCACAGAAGCTCAGGTATAAGCATCCGTGCCTGTGCTATGTGGTAGGTGTACCTGTATCCAGTCCTGCTTGTCCTTACTTGCTGACTGGAATTTGCTGATCAATCTCTGACCTAAGTCATCACCTTCCTTCGACGACTGCTGGTCTGCCAATGGGACCTGTCTGCCACCACCATTCTGTTCTGCCTACCTTTTCATACATGCTATAGACACCCCCACCCCTCAGCCCGTCTTTCCTCACTGAGCAGCCCAGTTCTTACTGCTCCCTGGTATTACTGGATGAAGGAGGAGTTCACTTATTATCTCCTTGAACTACAAGTGGATCTGATGAAATCATTTCTTCACAAAGTGACTGAAAGCACAGAACTAGTTTGGGGGAAAAAAAAAAAAAAAAAAAGAGAGAGAGCAAATACACTAATGAAGCAGTTTGTAACTTACTTTTCCTGTAGCTTCCCAGAGCAATCAGGTAGTCGTTTCCTAGCGGTGCCTGTAGATCTGAGCTGGTTATCACCACAGTCTCTGGTCCCATGGCATGGAGCATATCCATTACCTTCCCACGTGCAAAAAGGCAGGAATCAGTGACTGCAATGTGTGTTCATTAAACCTTGCATCATCCAGAGCAATTCTTCACAAGCACCTTATTTTGCCATCTTTCATAGAGAATGAATGGTTTTCACTCAAATAATTCACTTGAATTAGTGGGATTAATTTGAAATAGGGGGATCATTCATATTTAATGCACACACTTGTTCAAATGTCCAAGTATCTCTCTGTTATCTTTGGATGCCCCTCTGCAAACAACATTCTGTTTCAGCTACTATCAAAACTTTTCTCTGCATCACGTTTCCAAAACATACTATCAAAAAAAGAAGAGAACAAGTACAGAGAGACACGCATCTGAGCTGGTATCTTTAAACACATGATACAAAGGTAAGAAATACAGGCTGGGAAGTATTGTTTAGTCACATCTAAAGGAGTTAGCAAAAACAACGACTTAAAGAACTGAGTTGGAGGCACAACTGTGCCTATCTCCATCTTCTTTTCCCATTCTGTTACAAATCCAAAATGTTGACCAGTAAATTATGTACCTTTCTAGATGTATTTTCTCTCAAGGTGTTCCTCACTTAAGATCATTAATGCTCTACTTCTGACATCACAGCTGGTTGTTACAAGACTGATTTTGATTTCCGAAGAAAGAACGACTTTAAATAATGAGTTTAGCATAAAATACATAAAATATTAGTTCTCCCAGAAGTGCTTAGCTAAAAATCCTCCCAGGCTACCTATGACTCATGAACAGTTGAATGATAAGGATTTATACGTGCGTTTTGAAAATTCTCTATCGTTTGTCTAATAAGTCTCCAAGTTTCTTCAGCTGTCACAACTATTTGCACAGACATCAGTTGGGTTATAAAGAAGTAGCGAGCTCACCAGCATATGCTGACATGATCAGCCTGCGAATAACATTAAACTTGATTTCTCTTCTCATCCACAATTTAACAAGAATCTAATCTATTTCTGGTTGTGGCACTCAGCCTCCTCTACATTAAAATTAGGCTACACTTAATTTTTTATTAAAAAAGACTCCATTGTCACCACTGGGCTTGCTGAAGAAATCAGTGAAAGCATGCCACCCTGGGAACAGATGGCAGAATTCCTACTACCTCCAAAGGGGACAAATTCCAGCATGAATTATTACTTGGAAGGAAAGACAAGTATATAATATGCAGCTCAATGAGAAAGACATATTTAAATGTAATAACCTGCAAGCAACTTTTAAAAAATGTTTCTGTTCCAATGTCTAATTCCATCTTCAGAGGAGATTTTTAAAACCCATCTTAAAGAAGAACTAGCATTCATGAGTTGGAAAGACCGGCAGATAACTTGTAATTGTTTAGCACATGAAACTAACATTTGCTGCTGTAACATGCAAACTGAAAACCAACAGGTGCTCAGACGACAAAGTTGTTCTGAAGACTACGGTTCCACTTGGGAGGATGAGAACGGAAGAAATGAGTAACAGCAGCTAGTAGCATTCAGCACCCTCACCCATAACAGTGCAGTAATACAAAAGTGGTGTGGAAAGGAAAAATTAAAAGAACTCAGATCTTTGGAGCTGCTTTTTGCTGTGAAGAGATGGTAGTCAACTGATGTTGTATGACGTTGCAGGAGGAAAAAAACAATAAACATTAGGGCTGACAGAACCCAGCTACTCTCCAGGGTGCCTCTGCAGCTGCTGTTTGTTTAAAGATTTTGTGTTCCTTTGAAGTTCAAAATCAAACTGGAATAAATAACATCAGTCCATTATGAAAGCACTTGACTCTTCAACAAAACAAAAAGCTCGGATATTTAAAACAACAAAAAAAACCACCCAAAAAACGTAAAACTACATTCCTATTTTGTCCTTCATCACCATACCCTGCAGCTTTTTTAAAGTCATTCAACTTGTGTAAAAGGGTAAACCCTTACACCTCAATGCAGTATATTTGCATCAATGTAGGATGAAGACAACAGCTGCCAGCACTCCAAATCTGCCCACCTTTCATCAGGAGTTACCTGAAGGTCATCACTCCCAATCCATTTTCTCACCTATGCACTACTTTTGCAATGCAGGTCTCATGGCTTGCAAGTCAATTTCCAAAAAATGAAACAAGACAATTGTAAATGCTATCAATCTTTATTTGGTCAATCCTCTTCAAGAGTTTCCGAGTAAGCTTTCTTCCTTGCAAACTGCGTCAATGGGAGAATGAGAAATAGCTGTACTCAGCATGGCTGCTGCACGACTAGCATGTGGACAGCAGAGGGAGCGACTTAGGCAGGTTTCTAATGATCAGAATCCCTCGGGGTTTTCACGTCAGCCAATGACAAGGAATCACAGTCAGCAGTATGGATATGCATGTGTGCTGCTGCTTCCCTTCCTACACTGCAGAAACTCACAGTGACCAGCTCATTAACACTGCATTGTCTTTATTTGTAGTTCTTTCGGGAAGTTTCTTCGTAAGTCTGACATGAGAACAGAATGTATTTTGCACGCTGACAGTACAAGGCTTTAACGATTGATGGAGAGAGAGAGGCTAAAGTAATTTCAAGGTTAACAACAAATGGCAAACATTGCAGGTAGAATTAAAGAATAAGATCTTGCACATCCTATCCTTCATCTACTTACCTCCAAAGCATCTTTTTCGGTGTAAATCTTCCTCCCAGTAAGTAACCTGAGAATGAAACAGAAATCTTGAAAGAGCACACAAAACAGAAATCTTGGAGGAGCACACATCTCCCAGGCAATAACAGCTTTGTTTACTCTTTGAAAGGATGAAAGCTTGGACTACACAATACAGGCTTAAACAATTTGTTCACTACACAGTCTGTTGTACCAGACTGCAGTCTTTAGAAGTTACACGCACAGATACACAGTGCTTCTGCAGCATGACTGTATCACTTCTAACCCAAATTCCATACCCTAACATTACTTCACAAGCCTTCTCTCTCCATCTTCCATGTAGCTGCTCCCTCCCTTTAGGGGGGCAGCACGTAACGCATCATAACAGATTATCTCCTAAACAAAGATTATGACAGTGTAGACAGGGTGGGCACGAGGCAAAATTATTACTTCTTATCAGATGTTGCCATGGTGGAACTTCTAAATCAAAATTTGGGAGTTTTAGTCAAACTATTTCGGTTTTTATGTTATGACATATAATACAAGTTTTTGCAGGAATAGGTAAAACAAGAGAGGGGAGAGAGGTATTTTTTCAACCTGTTCTAGATATACAGGTCTCTGGAAGCAGTCATGTAAAATGAGAGACTGGAGAAAATAAAATAATGGTGTTCCTCAAATAAATCCCCTTTTTTTCCTGGTTTCAATATAAAACAGTAGGTTTGCAGAAGAGCAATACTTCAAAGCAACAGCTAAAAGCCAAAACCCAACATATACATACATACAGTACTATACTGAGACAAATGAAAGAATGAGTGTCAGTCTCCCATTTTTATCTCTGGGTTTACCTGACTATAAAAAGAAATGGAGTACTTACTCAGCCTCAAACTGGTTAGGAGTAATTATATCAGCAACGGGTACAACTTTGTCCCTATAGACTGGGAGGAGATCCTTAGGCACATACTGTGGGAGAAAAGATAGTACAAAATGTCATCAGCTATTTCAGATATGGGAGTGACATGCTCCTTCCCTGAACTACCATTCATGCTGACACTTAGTAATCTTAAAGCTCCCACTGTACTGTTAGGTAGCAGGAATTAAAGTGTCTGTGAATCCTGCAGCTGGTGACAGTGGGAGGTGATTGAAACCACCACTAAATACACCTAAACTTCATTAAAAGGAGGTGATGTCTAGATTAAGAGTTTTGGGGTTCCCGTCTACCAAGATGACAAAGTAGTATAAGGAACAAAAATGGGAAACCCTTTTTCTTGTCCGTATCTCTAAAATAAACTACTCTGCTGTTGTATCAACGGAATGGAGGTTCTTTGCTGCATCACTGCAATGTATTGGTTGTACTGCACCGCAGGGCTTGAAGAACAAGCAACATTCACATTATGTGCTATTCTGTCCCCTCTTTTCAGTGCAACATTTCTAGGGTGTGCTGTACATTCATAAACATGAATGGGAATCCAATTTGTAAACTGATAAGTACAATTTAATTTACTGTAAATTACTTATTGTAAATTACAAATACTTGTGTTGCACACAAAGCTAACAAACCACTCACATACTTTGGTGACTTCAAGTAATGAGGGCCAATACACTCCGTTCTGCATTCCTGTTCCACCTCTATCCCACCTTCTTTAGCTATATGCAGCCCATTAGCAAAGGCAGGCTGGTTCTCTAGCTGGTGACATACAAGAAGATGCAGCAGGAGCCTAAAAGACTGTAAGTCCTTCAGACTTGGAAGAAAATTGAGAAGTATCAGCTCTTTTGGCATGCAATGGAGTTCAGCTAGGAGCTAAGTTGCAGGACTCAGCTCACCTTCCTGCATCCTGTTGTAGCTCTATTTAACAAAATCTACATTAAAGTTCTTTGTTTACTAGTAGCTATTCTTCATTAGCACCCCATTTTCTAAATCAGGATTAATCTTCACTTTTGTCTACGTTTTATTTTCTCTATTAGGCACATAAGCTACGTAGGGCAGGGTGTACATATAGATGCACCCATGTGTTCGCCTCCCATTTCAGCTGTATTATTGACAGATAAAACCTCATTATGTTATTGATCATTAGGTGATATCAGAACACCCGTCATCTTGGGACTGAGCTCAGTCATGTTGTCTTGATGAAGTAATGTTGTCACTGGACTCTGCTTTTAGACAGGAATGCAAGACTAGGTCACATCTAAATCAAGCCCTCTTAAATAATTTTTTTACTACTTTTTACATCAGGAATGAGTTGGTGGGTAGTGTGCTAAATTTTCTCCTCTTCTTCCATCTACCTTGTCTTCTACCCAAAAGATGTGGGTAAGTCCATGGTTATGACTTCTCTCAAGAGCTTTTCAAAGTCACTCTACAGCTAATGCAGTTCTACAGCTACTATATTTCTGCCTTGTTAGAAAAAGCCTAGGACAATAAATATTGCAATAGACATAAAATGAAAGAATGAGACCACAAAATCAATGGCAAATTTATTACTAAGTGCTATTCCACGTGATTTTTCAGGAGCAGGTAAACTGCAAAAAGGTACAAGGACAAAAAGAAAATCATAGTGTGTGACCAGCTAAGGCAGAAGAAAATAGAAAATATCATCACTGCTGATCTTTTCCCACAGTCCACTTTTACTGAAACTATCTGCTAGTGTTGATTAAAAATGAAACATTTCTTTGTTGTAATGCAGTGGGTCTGGTACTGGCACCTTAGTACCAGTACCAGTACTTGGTACCTTTCCATCTCTGTCACTCTAACAGCCCAATGCCTAACAGCTGTTGCAACTCACATGAAATAAGTCATCTTCATTTAGGTTCAGGTGGTACGCCAATTCATATAATCACAGAACGTGAGCGAGACTACCAGCTGGAAATGCTATCTTGACAGAAGATGAGAGAACTCCAAAGAGAAGTGGAGTGATATCAGGCAGATATTTTCCTTTGGACAGGGCATGTAGCCTACCTGTTCCCTCATCAGGGAATTAAGAATAAGTCCCAGGGCTATGCAGCCATTATTCTTCCCTGATACTAAACTCAAGCAAAATACAGTAGTAGTGCAAATGTAACTGATGTTGGGATTCAGAGCCACACTTGAGGAAAATGGCTGAGTCTTTGGTTTAAAAACTAATAAACTTCTATGCGGATATATTTATACAGCAAATAGTCGCTATACAAGGAAACAGGTAAGTACTAACCATGGAGCCTTCTCCATTCCATTTGTCTCCCATCACTGGATCACATACTGTAACAGAGAATAAATACAGTTTTAGAAATGGGGCCCTATTTTTTACTTAAGTCCAAAAACATACTTGCCCAGCATACACAAAAAACACTGTATTGTATGCATTAAAATTATGTGTATTAAAAAGAAACAAAAAGAAAATCCAGGCCAGAGGACATAAACTCTAATTTAATTTAATAACAGTAGCACGCATTTGGCATGCATCCTGAATCTTCAGCAATGTTAACAATGTATTTTAAGTGCCCTCAGAAAGAATGGAAACAGCCTAGCCTTGTACTATTATTAATTGTATTAATATTTATTAATTGTATTAAGAGAGCTTTCAGCAAGATAAAAGAAGAAAAACGAATTGCAATGTATCAAATCAATGTCTAATTAGTATTTAAGGAAGTTTCTACAAATTACAAGTGTCATTTGTTTACATTTTGAAAGTATTTTCCTTACAATATGATCTCACTGTTAAATATAAAGGATCTTAGAAGTCTCACTGCATTCTCTCTACCTGACCACTTCCTCACCATTCTATGCTTCTTTCTGTTCATACTTCAATACAGCTTTTAGCTTTCACAATACCAATACATTGCAAGCTAAAAAACTGCAAATCAAGTTCATGGAGATCTCTTCACTACACCTTCAGAACAAGAACTGTACTTTGTTAACTCTAAATCTTCTATCAGACTATGCAGCATGGTGCTCAGCAAGCCCTGTTAACCATTGCAGATTCCTGACGACACGGTTTGTTGATCCTGCAGATGGTTCAGTGATCATTCCCAGTTCTTTATCCCAGTAAATCCCCACTGACTTTGCTGTGTTATTGTGAATTCTTTGCTCAATTCAAGCCCATGCTGGCTGAGTTTGTAAGTCCTGAAACACTCAGGGAATCTTTTCTCACAGGTCTGTTGCTCTTCAAGCATTCCCAGGTAATCTTAACAGAGGGGACCAGAGTTAAACATGCCTCAGAGCTTAAGCTAAATTGTTAAGCTTATAAGGCACATTAATATACCTGTGGGATGCAGCAAGAAACCACATCAGGGCAGTGTTGAGAGTCTATCCTACTTTTGACTGACCTGGAAATCAAGAAGAGGCTTCAGGCATTCATCTCCCAGCCTACGCTTATGAATACAAACAGCAACAGCCAGCTGGGATTTCACAAAACTTCCTTTCATACAATTACTCCTTAATACACACTTTTATTTGGATGTTTCATAACATATGAAACACACTGAACGGCATAATATCACAAAGATTAAATCACTTTTCAGCAATGTTGAAATGAAAGTTCATTGGATTCTGAGCCGGCCCCAGTCAGGTCACAGCACAAGATGACCAAAATACTGGGTAGCATCAGAATGACATTTTCATCCTAAAACGTGAAAATGATAAAATGATGGGCAGGTACAACAAAGAAACAGAAAGAGTTTTAACTCAGATCCTTACCATATACTAGGTCAGAATTCTGTTGCTTCAACTCTTGGACAATATCCACCACCATTGCAAGAAATGATGTGTCTCTTGTATATCCTTGGGGGGGGGGGGGGGGGGGGAAGAAAGATACCTTTGAAGTAGATTTTCAGGAAAGTCTTTTTTTTTTGTATAGGAAAGCTAAACACTTCTAATTCTTTGGGTCAACACGCAACAAACAAAAGGCATTTTTTAGTATTTTATTTAGAAACAACAGGTGGAAGACAAGTCAAGGCAGTCTCTACTCACCTAGAAATACAACTTGAGAAATTCATTTGCTATACGCATTATATATTTAGTGCTCATACAACTTCAAAATGCTTGGACATATATGTACAAAAAGGTTTGGACAAAAGGAAAAAAATGTCCTTCTCTTTAAACCACCAGTCTGAGCCAGCACTATTTTGTACGTGGTACCTAAACCTAAACCAAGTTTAGGTACGTGTATAGGTTAAGTTCCATATACTTTTCTCATATCCTGGTTAGAAACAGTGTGGGGTTTTTTTCTTCCAACATATTAATGCAATGGAGAATGAATCTTGACCATTCCAGAGCAATGGCCAAAATACCAGTAAAATTCCTAATTTTAGGCTTAGCAGTGAAATAAGTTGTAAAATGGTTTTATTACATCTGAAGGCCCTAATCACAGAACTACAACATTCGTATAGTTATTGATTTATAATACCTGTTTTCTTCACTTACATATTTGCTCATTGTGTTTATTTTATATATTCATTTTATTTATAGCACGTATTAATTGGTAATTTCATTTTCACTTACTTTAGTTCATGTCATAGCATTATTCTAGCAAGGTAGTGTCTTCATATATTTCACTTGGAAATGCTCATTCCAGTAAAACATATTTTTAGAGATTTTTTTTTAAGTTGTAAAATCGTTCAAATTCTTACATAATGAGGAGAAACGGAAGAAACCTCTAAGATTTTGAGGCAAAATGCTCTGTCCATATTAATGATAATCAGAAAAAAAATAAAGACAAGATGTTATTTTAAAAGTGGGCTGTCATGGTAGGCTGGCTTAATAAGAAATGAAGTTAACACTGGTGATAGAGGCATTTCAAAAGCACTACAGAGAATCTGTGTTTATCTGGCACCTTGAACACTTTCCTGCAAATGAAACAAACAGATGAAGATCCACAAGTAAGTGACAATCACAAAAGCTAATGAAGCGTCATTTTATAGAATCAGACTAAAGAGAATCATTTCCATTTCAGCCATGATATCTACAGTAATCAGACATGCAGTTACAGTCAAATACTATCTGCCGACAAATTACTTTAAGTGTTTGATAAATTATTTCCAGGTCGGAGGTAGCAGGCTATGACTGTGCAACACAGTGAATCACTGTCTCTGAAGAGAAAAATCTTTTGACCCTGGATGAAGAAAGCCAGACTTTTATGTTCAGCTACAAATCAACTCAACACTAAAACAGATTAGATCATAGGAAATGAGAGCCATTTTCATCCACTTCTTCTCATTGTCTATACTGAAATACACTGAACTAGACTTTTAAACAAATTTCTACAAACGACAGACCTATCTATCTATACACCTATACTCACAAATCACATTTTAAAAGGCATTTTAATAGTTATTCTTCAAAACGTCTTCTATTGTTAAGTGAAGATTTCTGATCTATTGCATCCACTGTTGCCACCAGAAGATACTAAAAGAAAAGGAGTTGGGGCAACTTTCAGGAATGGAAAGTAAAATAAAGAAGGAACACCTCAGCAAAGAGAATACTCAAACACTGTTCGTTGCCTACTAACATTTCCTGAAAACTCCTGCAATACGATTGGCTCTTCTGGGAAATGTCCTCTGTGTGTCTTCTTTCAAGGAATGAGGCGCTGGAGCAGGTCCAAAGAAGGGCAACAAGGCTTGTGAAGGGCTTGGAAAATGTGCCCTATGAGGAGAGACTGAAGGAACTGGGGCTGTTTAGTCTGGGGAAAAGGAGGCTGAGGGGAGACCTTATTGCTCTCTTCCAATATCTGAAAGGTGCTTACAGCAAGAGTGGGGTTGGTCTCTTCTCACTGGTGACAGGATGAGGGGAAATGGCCTCAAGTTGTGCCAGGGTAAGTTTAGGCTGGATATCAGGAAATACTTCTTTACAGAAAGGGCTGTTAAGCACTGGAATAGGCTCCCCAGGGAGTGGTTGAGTCACCATCCCTGGATGTGTTTAAAAACCGTCTGGATGTGATGCTCAGGGACATGATTTAGTGGAGGGTTGTTAGAGTTAGGGTAGTATGGTTAGGCTGTGGTTGGACTTGATGACCTTGAAGGTCTTTTCTAAACTGAGCAAGTCTATGATTTAGATAGATAGAAAGGATGTCCTATTATTTTTCAATCTTAACAAACCCATTTATGCTGAAATTGATTTCTTAACTTTAACTCAGCCTATTTTCTATTTAGTCTCCTTTAATTTGGGAAGATTTATTGAAATGGAAGGAAAAGTAGCTTTTCAGATATACCGTATACTTCAGTCCAGAATGGCTGCTCAGGGGTTAAATCCATTCAGTTAAAGTCTCCAGTTTTCCTTGTGTACAAAGAAAGCACCTTCCTACATGAGGAAGCTGTGAAGTTAATTAAATCAGGCAATTTAATTCTATTTACCTTTAAGAAGTGTCTGCTCACTACAATAAAAAATGATACTGTAATCTAAACCAGATGCATACCTCCCACTGAGGTGAAACCCCATCAGTACTCTACTCTAAAGAAAACAGAAATTGGATGAGAAGCAGTTTGTAATTAAAAACACTCTTATAATGTCTCTTTCCATAAAGCATTATACATGAAGTTCTCTTTGCAGTATTTATGAATGCTTTCCACATAGCGGTGCATAAAATTATGTCCCACAGAACTGCATCTACTTGGAGAAAATGAAAGGATCTACAAGAACAAAATATCAAGAAATACGACAGACTAGAATACAAAATCTGTATCGAAAGCACAACCTTTTGAAAATCAGGTAGATAAAACATAGGCAACATAGACGGTTTCAAACTAAATAGCATAAACAGCTATGGCTACAATATACAACTGAAATTGCAGGAGGAGCCTGAAGAGAAACATGTAATTTCTTGGTTTGGAATAAGGAGGGATATGCCTTATGTATAGGAACTGTTGAGTCACAGCCTGAACCACTGATTGAGCACCTGGGCAAAGGACCAGGTCAGCCCTGGGAGCACAGGTGAAGGCAATTCAGCTTTGTGACCCGAAGGGGTGGAGCCTGGCTGCCCCTCTCCTAGACCCCATTTAAGGGCTGACTACCACCAGAAAAGGATCTCTTTTTGGAGATTTCTCCTTGGTGAAGCTTTCCCTTATGAACCTGGAATCTTCTGATACAGGTAAGCAAACTTCTCCCCTTGTAGTACCTTTTTATTGTGCTAATATTTCTGTCATTACACCTCTGGTGAAATGCCTTTTCCCATCATACTAATCTGTTCAATTGCTACACCTTATATATTTCTATGTTCAACTCCAGAAAAACGAGTTATTTTTACCTGTGAGTACATAATCATATTGGTTGACTTTGTTCAGTTTAAGTCCTTCATACAGTTCATGAAGTTCATCAGAATTTAACACCTGACCCTTCCAGTGGGCATAACCTGCAAAAGAAAAGCCAGGTAATCGTACAAAACAAGATTTCCTAATCAGGATCACAGAGTTCAAACACTTGAAGGGACGGTATCAGACATCAGCAGCAGAAGGCGTTTCTTTCTCTAATGCACTACTACTGAATGAATGCTGTTTGCTGTTGTCAGTAGAATTGTTCCATTCTCAAACACCACTGTTTCCCAGAGGAGCTAGTAACACTACTATGGAAATTTAGATTGTCCATTCATCAATGAAATGAGTGGAGTACACACAAGCTCACCTGTGTTTTCCCATGGAGCTTGTACAACTATTCCTTTCCTGTTGTGAGTAGAATAGACATGTTTTAGACCTCATTATGGGCAGGCTATCAGTGGAATCTATTTTTGTTATTACATATTTTCATTAAAAAAAGAAACCAACAAACAAAAGCAGCAGGATGACCTTTAATTACTAGCCATGAACTCTGCATTATGCAGAGCCCAGATTTCTCCCAGAAGAAAATAGGCTTGTAGGTCTATCTGAAGACCTCTCTGCAGGTATTTCACGCTTGTAGTCAGATGCAGCTTTCATTGGCACCTGCGTACACTGCACAAAGTGACCACAGCAGAATTATGTCATAGGACATTCTTCAAACATATGCATTCTAAAAAGAGGACAATTCTAACACTGAGGGTGCTGGAGGAGGCAAAAGAGTATTAGAAAGACACCAAAAAACAGACAAACAATATCTGTAACCTTGAATGATCCCTAGGAATTATAAGCAAGCATTTTTGGCTGTGAAGTGAAAAAGAGAATGCTTCTAATCTTCATTAAATTCAGGGTTTGTTAAAAAGCTTGTATTTTTATTAAGTGAGATTATGAAAAGTGAAATGTTATACTAGTATCTTCTTCCATGCCACCCCTGTGAAGAGACAATGGTATTTTGCCTTAATTCCTGCTCTTGGATTTGGAAAATTCTGTGATTAAAAACTCCTGGCTTTGACTGTCACTCTAAACTGTGTTATTAAGGTAATTGCCAAAAGGTGCCCAGAGACTAGGATAAACACTTTTTTTTTTTTGTTTCCCTTCTTATAAATGCAAAAACACCCACAGCAGGGTGAGCAGATGGATCATTTTGTTCTCCTCATCTCATGGAAGCCTGGTCCCTAAGCCATGACGCATGCCAGCTGGCGAAGGGACTGACTGCACCAGCACTAGGATTTTTTTCCTTAGCAAATGGTTTTTAAAAGTCTTTGCAAAGAAATGGACTAAGAAGGAGATTCCCACATGTTAGGACAGTAGTTCCAATCCAGCAACAGATATTGAGAGCAGCAACATCTCACACCTAGGCATTCCTCTAGCTCCAAGTATAAGAGGAACCCTTGGCTACAGCTGTCTCAAGCACTTGGCTTACTCCACATTAATACAACTGCTTGTTCTGCCACATCTTATTTAAAGAGAAATAACCTACCCTCTCCTTTTTCCCCCAGTCTATATTCCTATTGGCACTCCAAAGCCAGTTTGGACAGGGATGTGATGCAGACATTTGTATTCCACTGCATCCAGAATTCACCAGAGAAGCTCAGCTCACTCCTCCAAACATGGTAATTCACTGGGCATGCAAAGAGAATGCCCTCCTCTAGGGAAGAACTCAGGGAAGACACAGCTCCTTAGAAGAAAATAGGCAATGCCTTCACTGAATCTGCGCAGAACTGGGATTTCACTAGGAGCTGAACTACGTTTGAGCAAGAAAGAAATAAAATCAATGCTGATGGTGACATGGAAGCCACCCTGAGCCCTTTCCCCAGGGTATCTTCATATAACGTGACAAATCAAGTGCATAATCCCATGACCCTGCCTTTATCCTACTCTCCAGCCAAAAAGCTGCTTCTGCAGAGACAGAAGAAAAAGGCAGTTACTGTCGTTTAAAAAGGACCTTGGGGTCCCAGGAAGATGAAGGGAACTGCTGCAAAACTGTAAGATCATGGGTAAGCTCTAGTAAAAATCCAGAGAGGTATTGGGAGGTCAAAAATACAGTGTGCAGCTGCAAATATCAAGGAATGACAACAGCAAGCCTAAACATATAAAGGCTTTATGGAATGCTACCAGAATCAAGGACAATAAAGAGGAACCACTGTATTTCTTGGCTGGATGTGAATGCTTGTCAAGAAATGAGCAGAGCTGAAGGCGCGGAATTGCACTGCATGCCTTGCAGCAAGACCTAAAGGAAAATCAGCATCCTAGAAATGTTACTCCTGTACCTATACCACTAAGTATGGATACTGGGAAACAGGAAGAGAAAAAAAATTAAGTCTTCTTTTTACTGTCACTTACTAAAGACTTTCCCTCTGCATCAGAGTGGCACACAGCAATACAAAAGCTCAGTCTCACAGAGTCTGGCTATCTGTACACACTGTACAAAAATCACAGCCAAGAAAACTTAATAATGAGCTCCAAGTGTGTACTTAGGAAAAAGAAGACTTGGTCCCGTTTGGAAATTTCGATGGTGGCTAGGCACAGTATGAAAGATTAATAAATGTATCCTACATCTTGGATGTTAGTTTCAGATTTTGGCTTGTGCCTTCCAAAAAGGAAGAAAGATGGATCTTTCTTCTTTCAGTTACAAAACCACTGAATAATTCCACTCAGTGCCTAAGAGAGCAGAGGAATGCTGCCAGTCACGATGCTGCTTCCCAAAGCTGCATTTAGCTCACGCTGACTGCAAGTCTCCTGGATTAATAAAAAATTTTAAACACATAGCTGAACATAAAGTATAAAACATCTGTAAACTCTTCTACTTATCTGTATTATAGCAGTTTGTTGCAGGTAAATGTTATATATATATATACATATTCTAAGTAGTCAAGGGAATAAAAACCATGTGAGATATGATGCTTCTTGCCTCTCATCCCTCTAAAATGATGAACCTGTTCACTAGTCTCCCGGGAAATTCTTTGTTCACCTACTAGTAGTACATCGAAACACCTAAGAAGAATTTATGTATTTCTCTTTCTAACCTTCCTCAGCTGGTACATTTTTCTTTCCCTTGGAATGTGTTTATAAGCTTCTTAATTACTTCCGAGAATGAAGAGGAAAAAGAATAAAAATCCCAGGCATATCAGAACAACAACAACAAAAAATCACCATTTAAGCATAGCAAGGCATGTAAGATATCTTTGTTTCCAATGAGAAACATTCTGTTCTGAGGTTTGAGCTTCCTCTGTTTGCCCCCTGGAATAATGTTCCAAGTGTCCAGTGCTGGGCTCCCCAGTTCAAAAAAGACAGGCATCTCCTAGAAGAAGTCCAGTGGAGGGCCACAAAGATGATAAAGGGCCTGGATCATCTCCTGTAGGAGGAAAAGCTGAGTGACCTGGGTCTGTTCAGCCTGGGGAGAAGATGACTTAGAGGGGATCTGATAAATGTTTATAAATATCAAAAGGGAGGTAGGAGGCAAAGGGATGAGACCAGGCTCTTCTTGGTGGAATGTAGCGATAGGACAAGGAGTAATGGCCTAAAACTTCAACATAGGGAGTTCCATAGTAACATGCAGAAGAACTTCTTTACAGTAAGGGTGATGGAGCACTGAAACAGGCTGTCCAGAGAGGTTAAGTCTCCTTCTCTGGAGACATTCAGGACTTGTCTGGATGCCTACCTGTGTGACCTATTGTAGGGAGCCTGCTTTAGCAGGGGGTTGGACTCGATATCTACCCTTCCAACTCCTGTGATTCCATGATTCTGTGATACTTGTCAATAAGCAGGTATTTTACACGAGGAAAAGGAAGAAAGATCAGGTGTTTAAGGCATATGATGGACAAGCAGTCTGGGCTCAGCTGTGCAAAAAAACTCGCAAACACTGCAGACAATCTGACCTAAAAGCATTACTTAACCTTCAGCTATAAGGAAGGCTTCAATCAGAAATGCAGTTCTAAATTCTCCGCTGGACAGAGCTGGAGGATTATTTACAGCTGCTCAGTGTGGGAGTAAAATATTGCCACTGTTATGCACAAGTGGGGATTATTTCTTTTTGTCCCACACTCTGTAGTTGTGAATGACTGTATATAGGTGGCAGACTGTGAAGAATCACATTGACAAGAAAGAATTATAATTTTCATGTATCAGAACTACCAGTCAACCCAGCTGCCCACACACACCCACTAAGTAGAAGTCAAAAGTGCTCTGCTTTAGAAAGGAAAAAAGAAGAAAAACACGCAACACCAAAGCCAGACTATTTGTTCTGGAACAGCTTCAAAGGTAGAACTTGGAGGGCAAAGCAAGCACACTGCGTGCTTACCATTAACTTGCCAATTAAAAACAAAACCACAAATCACGGAAAAATTAAAAGTGCGCCCCAAAAAAATACTGATAGTCAAAATAAGACAAGACTAGATTTTTAATTTTGCACCTTAGACAAGTAGATGCTTTTGCACACAGTAAAGTAATAAGGAACTAAAAGCCCCAAATAGTTGTAGGTTGCATGACAGATTCTTTTATTTCCACACGATGCACGATGTCATTCAAGGGTGAGTCACTCTAATCATAGCGTAACATTGCCTCACGGAGCAACATGACACTGTTCTCCAAGGGGGCTGATTTAAAACACATTTTCCAAATCTCAGGATTATCAGAGACTAAAGAAAGCTGAATTCTCTGAGCAGGAGTCAGCAGAAATAGGCCTGTGGTATCCTAATCATTTGTTAAAGGAATAATGGTTCACTAAAGAAGGTCTGTTAGTCATGAATTCTCCCTGGGTTTTATCTTTTACTGACAAGATTAAGTTTAAAGATGGAGATGTGGAAGAAAATTCACTGTGTTAAACTGCCACATCACATACTTTGCTAACTGTACCCAGTCCAGCATGTCACATTCTTTTTATGTTCACAGCTAGCCTTTGAAGCAGGAGTTTAATCTTGACTGCAGCAAGGTTTCTAATAAGATGCTGTTCTCATAGGAAAATCAACAGTTTTCTTCCCAGTTCACCCAGCACATGATCCCTGTGTACTGTGGCACTGCTCCAGACACAACGCAGCGTGCACTTCATGTTCACTAATCCCAGCAGTATGACAGACCTCACGTACATTAACTCATGTGCTGTCATGCACAAATGGACTGCAAACATCTCTACATGAGAACACTGCTTGATGTTCTCTCTTGAAGGGGAAGTTCTATGCCTCCTGACTTTGCAAAACTAGGCTTAGAATCTATCCCTGAATTTCAGGAAGGTTGGAAAGGTTCAAGTAGAAGAACTATTGTCAGAAAACTAGACCCATCTTAAAAGGGAACTTGTACCCTTCCTTTCTTCTCCACTCCTTTTTTCAGCCAAATGACCAACACTTCAAGATACAACCTCCCTTTATTTACTCTTCACTAGTGCTGAAGGATCTACCATACTCTGATTTTCTTTCCAACAGCTGTTTGCCAAAGTCAGAAGATTGCACACCAGTCTTTGAGGGTTTTTAACACAGACAATCAAGACTAAAGGAAAAAAAAAAAAAATGGATAATGGGATTCCTGAATATAAGAAGACAGAATACTGGAACAGGCTGTGCAGAGAGGCTGTGGAGTCTCCCATGGAGATATACAGGATCTGTCTGTATACCTACCTGTGTGACCTATTGTAGGGTACCTACTTTAGCAGAGGGTTGGACTCGATGATCTCATGAGGTCCCTACCAACCCCTGTGATTCTGTGATGAGTTCCAAATATTTTAAAGAATTGTGATTTCAGAAACATTCTGTTTCAAGAATCTGATCATTCTATTGGTAATGTAATTTGCCTACCTTCAGATGCATTCAGTTTATGGTCTAATAAAAGCTCTTTAAGACTCTTTTAACACCATATAAAATTGATTTATTCTTAACACTGAAAACCCAGAAGTGACAAGACAAACACCGATCCATTCTGAGCATCTCGTTATTATTTCAGATGCAAAAAATTGCTTAATTTCTGGAAGACTGTAACAGTTTTACCCAGGTATTAAAAATAAAACAAGCAAAGATCACTAATTTCCAAACTAAAGACATTAAAGTCACATCAAAATCTCTGTTAAAACATAAGCACACCTTTGTACTGTACCAAAGGTTACATGCAGCATAAACAGCTTTTTGCCTGAGCCAAGGGAGATCCCACAGTCTTTGTTTAATTATTACTTCTTTTGTGCTTTTTCTCTACTGCCACTGAAGCTTTTAAATGTTAGGAACATCTCATAAATGTCTAAAAGCTGCCTGATGCTGAACATGTGGAGGACAGAGGCCTGCTGGTCTGCTCTCTGTTCAAAAAATTAAGCAGATGATTAATAAAGATATACCTCTAATAAACTATTTAAATATTTGTCTCTCTTTCTTTTTTTTCTGTCAGAAACCATTTTTCCTCTTTTCTAAGACACTGAATTTGCTCCTTGACATTTCCTAGAGTACATCTCTCAAACAACTTGCCACAACCATTACAGTAGATATAACTCTACTGAGTCAGAAACAACAACTTGGAGTGTTTTTAAGGGTGAAAGGTATTACTAAACAAACAAATTTCATCTTTGTTTACAAAAAGTGTCCTCTAGCACTGAGCATGTTAGGAAGTCTGAAAGCGTGATCTGAATATATGATATTTTGTTCATATTGAGGCTTTGAACCCAAATAAAAACATACCTAAATGTATTAACACTGTCCTTCCCTCTTATTCTCCCTCCAAAATGCAATTTTAGGCTAACTGCTTGCCTTCTAGGTGATCATACACACAGAAGAAACATGTCTAGCTCACACATTTGGGGTTGGTAATGTGATTATGAGTGTCATAGGGCCATACCATACAGAAAACAGCAGCGAAGACTCCCTCATTCACAGGAGTGCTTGTGTGGATGGCCATACTCTAGTAACTTCAGTCTCAATAGACTACTGCCTTATAAAAGTAATTCACATTCTGAAGTAACAGGACAGAACATCCCCATGTCATATCATGTACAAAACCCAAATCCATGGATTTTTGATAGTCTTGAAAAGTACAATTATGTCCAATATCCTGAAAACAGGACTGAAACCATAAAACAGATCTCCTTTCCACAATTACTTGCTGAGCTGAGACACATATTGAGTACAGCTCAATCCCTGAGGGGCAGTGTCTTAAGATGCAAATAAATTTTTTACCTGTGTGGTTTGAAAACTGGACAGAGTTCACTGTGTCAACTTCAAATCCCAGAACCTGCAACAAAACATAGGAGTATTTCTTTTATTGATACAGCTTTGTCAGTGTTACCAATACCACAAAATACAGGGCAGCATTCTTACTTCCTAGTGCATATTTAAAAATCTTTTAGTGCTGTCTCAAAGTCAAAGCTGAGTCAACATACATGCAACATAAACAAACAATGCAGTAATTTGGTACACAAGAGGTTATGGAAAAAGACTGACACTGGCACCAACATCAGCAAAACAGAGCTCTGAATCCTCAGGCAAGAGTTCATCTGGGGATAAGGACAGAGAAGTTTTCCCAATCAGCCGCAGTCGTGGTAGCTCTGAGGAAAGCCTTGGCTAGTCTTCCTTGCTAAGAAAAGCAGTCTTAATTTCAAGGTGTTAACAGAATGCAAAATACAGAGGGAGGATGCTGTTTGTATTTCAGAAAGCCCATCCTTCTAAAAGGAGGATGGAAGAATCAACGGATCAACACACTTGGATTTTACAGTCTCTTTACAGGCTAGTGCAAAGAGAATAGAAAGAAATCCTGGATAATTAATTCGGGGAACAATTAGACACTCAATGGGAACAAGCTTTCAAAAAGACAAGCTAAAAAGAAGGCATGTACCAAACCCATCTGCTACCTTGCATTACCAGCAAGTCAAATTCTGAAGTAATTTGCTAGTGCGATTAACAAATGTTGCTCAAAAAGAGACAAAAATCATGAAAAAAAAAGAGTACCAAATCAGAAAAAAACTAATGAGGTATTAGGTAAACAGGTATTGTCCGGTTAATAATCATTAACTTAGTTAACCTGTTTAATAGAGATAGTGACTACTCCCTGTGAAGCCATTTTTAGACAGTTATCTGCAAGGAGAGACATTCTAATGCAGCAGTGACATAACAGTCTGACATTCCGTATTTGCTTGCACAGCCTACTTGCTCTGAGTAAGAATTCTCCTCAAAAGAATTGCTGCTATATACAGCTCAGTGAGTCATACCAGGAGATAATAGTAATGATGCAGCACTGTTTATGATCCATTTTCAGGCAATTTGCTGAGGAGGGGGAGTGAATGGAGGAGGCTTTTGCCAGTCACGTTTTTCACTCCGCAGCACATTTCTCCCTTTTCATCACAAAGGCAACTCCTTCACATGCATTAAGAATCTCTGAGTGGATTGTACCAGAGAGGAGATTTCCTCAGTGCTTGTACTTTCTTCCTCACATAAAGCCATTAAGTAACAACCTTTTCTTTCAAACCCTGGACCGTTATACAGAGACAGAGGTGCGTGCTGCCACAAAGAGTTCCTTTTGCCTGCAGGCACTGTGTTTCTGGCACACTACAGCTCAGAGCATACACAGGTCTTCACCCAGTAAGTGCCCTATTCCAACATTTAATCAAGGTTTCTGTTCATTCTTAACTAAACAACTAAGTAACCTTGCATTAATGATAGGCAGGTTGTCTTGGCCTGATCAAGTAAAAACTCTTCTCTGCTTCTGCTCTTCTCCAGTTCCTTGTTTCCTCTTGGTGGATTTATTTTTAAATATAGAAAAATTAACAGTATGAGAACATGGCAATACTGTTAGGACCTTAACCCTGATATCTGCACATGTTCTTCAAAGACATGACTAAGAGAACTGCCTCTACAAATGCCATCCCATTTTCAATTCTCCTTGTAAAGAACAGGCCTAAGAAGTTCTAACTACCTTCCATCATCTTGGCAATAACTGCAAATTAATCCATTCCCATGCAATACTTACATCACACATCTCCAACTACTTAACATCTGCACTTTAGAACAGACTTACTAAGATTTATGGGGGAACTGAAACTAGGTGAACTTTAAGGTCCCATCCAGCCTAAGCCATCCTACGATTTACTAACCCATAGGTTGGATGGCATATAACTTTAAAGGCAGATCCACACAGTAGTTCTGTGGCGTTCAGTCAGCAGAAAGCAAATTCGAGCTGGTAATGGTTTATCATGGTTCGCTGAAGAGTGCAGTTGTCTCTATGCTTGGCTTGATAAATACAGCAGAAGACACATGTGCCACTTGGCCACTTCCACCAGAGTGACAAATGCCTTTACTGAGATACAGATGGTTTCAACTCATACCCAGTGACACATCATGTGCCCACTGCTTCCTGAATTTTTTTTTCCTTATCAATCTTACATTCACAAACTGACCCAACTTTTGGGCCTTATCATTTATCTCTGTGTGTATTCACACATATGTTCTTCTCACTTCAGTGTAAATAAACCGAAGGAAATCCCTCCATGTTCATTTAGGCTACATCTGAACTAACATCTTCAGATACCATTTGCTTAGGGCAATGAATGAACGAACTTACTAAGAAATGCACAATAATACTTAATTTATTGCTTCTCTATACTAGCTTGTAAGTAGTCCACTCCTGCTGCTGCTTCCCATTTTCCCCTGTAATAAGGGTCCTGAGGTGATGGTCCTGCCTCAGGTTTTAGAAATCACAGAACCACAGAATGGCTTGGAGTGGAGGGACTTCAAATATCATCTATTTCCAACCCCTGCCGTGGGCAGGGCTGCCCCCCACCAGCTCAGGCTGCCCTGGGCCCCATCCAACCTGACCTTGAGCACCTCCAGGGATGGGGCACCACAGCTTCTCTGGACAGCCTGTGTAAGCATCTTACCACCCTCTCAGTGAAAATTTTCCCTGACATGTAATCAGAATCTTCCCTGTTTTAGACTAAAGCTATTCCCCCTTGTCTTAACACTATCTGCCTATGTAAAAAGTTGGTCTCCCTCCTGTTTATAAGCTCCTTTCAAGTAATGGAAGGCCACAACAAGGCCTCCCCAGAGCCCTCAACTCCCCAGGCTGAACAAGCCCAGCTCGCTCCACCTGTCTTTGTAGGAGAGGTGCTCCAGCCCTCCGACTATCCTCATGGTCCTAACGCAGATGACAGCAGACACTTTGCAAGTGCCCAGGCCGCAGTTGCCGGAGACGCACATCTTTATCCCTGTTTTCAGACAATTTGGTCTCTTGCAGGCCCTCCAGCAGTGATCACTTCCTCGTTCCATCCCCTCCTCCTGCTGTCAGTCTGCATAAATATCGTTTGCCCGCAGAGCTGCAAATCCTCAGCAAAATCTAAACCCAAAGCCCGTTTGGGTAAGGATGATAAGCGCACTTCAAGGGAAAAAGATAACTGACTTCATCTCAGACTCCGCACACGTCAAACAGCGTTCTTCTTAAGACCCCAACTAATGTTGCCTTTATCATGTCATACAGAAGTCTCAGAAGAAAATGGGCAATTCTAACAGCTTTTAAGTATCCTCACAAAAGGAGGCAGAACTGTTGCATTTCTAAAAATTAATCACAAAACACCAAAAATAGAGAAGTTTTGCATTTGGAAGGCATGGCTGGCAGATCTGTATTACAGATTTCAGGAAAATATCTGGAAGATTAACTCAAAATACACACACTGGAGTAGAATGTATTAGAAGAAACAGTTGCCATGAAACTCCAACATCATGCATGACATCAAACGAGGCTGAGCTCTTTCTCAATTATCTTTTGGATGTACCAACGTTTATGCATTTCTTGGTGAGTTAGGAGTTAGAGGTTTATTTAAATTGTACATTCTGCCTTCCTTTCCCTGTCAGAAAACATTTCAGTCACATACACACTGAAACATGCCAGTCCTTGAGGTGCTGGAGCAAATCCAAAGAAGGGCAGCAAGGCTTGCGAAGGGCTTGGAGAATATGCCCTATGAGGAGAGACTGAAGGAATTGGGGCTGTTTAGTCTGGGGAAAAGGAGGCTGAGGGAGACCTTATTGCTCTCTTCCAATGTCTGAAAGGTGATTGCAGCAAGAGTGGGGTTGGTCTCTTTGATGACAGGTGACAGGACTAGGGGAAATGGCCTCAAGTTGTGCCAGGGTAAGTTGAGGTTGGATATCATAAAAACTTCTTTACAGAAAGGGCTGTTAAGCACTGGAATAGGCTCCCCAGGGAGGTGGTTGAGTCACCATCCCTGGATGTGTTTAAAAGCCGTCTGGATGTGGTGCTCAGGGACATGATTTAGCAGAGGGCTGTTAGGGTAGTATGGTTGGGTCATGGTTGGACTCGATGATCTTTAAGGTCTTTTCCAACCTGAGTGACTCTGTGATTCCCTCACTGCCAAGAACTAGTAACAAAGACCATGAGAAAGACTACAAATCCACATTTCTTCCAAGAGGTTGAAGTTGTGTCTGTTGTGTAAGGGGGAACTGTGAAAACAAGGAGAGAAGGAAAATTGTTACAGAAAACCATGACTTCAACAATAGAGAAAGACTCTGAAGCAAATGCAGCATATTAAATTCTGTTTTAACAATTGCTAAACTTTATTTTCTATTTGGATTATCCACATTATGTACCAATGGTCTAAAGACAAATAAAAGCAACCATTTTAAGCTCCTAATCCTGTTTGCTATATGATTGTTACTACCACTTGAGACAGAAAACTGTTAGCTTACAAGATTAGCTTTGCCACAAAGTAAAGACTAATTTAAATTCCCATTTAATAATTTTATTTACTCTGAGAAATGCTTTTAAGAAATGCTAAGAGCTATTACTGTAGCTGATTCTACATACAATTTGTTTTGCAACATTACCGGCCTTATCCAGAGGAAAAAAGAAGTGCACTCAAAAGTATCACACTTCATAGTATTTTTAAAATCCTCTTTTTCCTTTTTTGTATGCAGTTTAAAGAAAAAGTAGGGGAAAAAAAGAGAAATCTGTTCAACCTCTGAAGCATGCAAAAGGAAACCTGTCATGTGATTTACTTCTACGCTGAACTAAGCTTGATTGCTTCCCCGGGTACTAAACATAGGAAAAATAGGAAAACAAACTATTCCCAATGTATTCCATGCACATATTGAGAGAACGAGGGCTCTACAGGTGGCTGAGAGAGAACCTGTAGAACCGCTGTCCTTGGAGGACTACAAGACCCAACACAGTCTGCACATGAAAAGCTTCACCCATTGTATCCTTGTAGCCAAAGCGGTAAAAACCAGTGGCACAGTATGTTTATACTACTAACTGTGTTGGCTGTCAGTAAAGACACTGTGTCCTTTGTTGTACAATGAGGAACTGACCAATTAAACTTGAATGCTTTAATTAGTACTTAATTTAGGCAATTTTAGAGAATAATGACCTAGTTCTGCTAGGTTGAAATTCAATTAAAAATATCTTTCTACTCTGCAATAAGATCTGTACTTATTGCCCTCCTTGGCCAATAGGTTTATGCCTCCAGTGGCATCTCATTCTAAGGTTTGAAACTAATACCACAAAGCAGTACTGCAGCTCACGTGAAAGGAAAAATCCAGAACAATAAGCAAAAGGCTTATAAGAAAGAAAAGCAGTGAGAAGGAAAAAAGATTATATAAGATTATGTAAACATGATTCTTCTTGACAAATGTTCACAGGCTGTCACCTGTATTTCATGAAGCAAAACAGAAACCTCCATCCACTGTCTCCAGTTGCCTCAAAGCTCTTGATTTTGGAAGAAATAAGCTTTATCATATTAGAATATAGCAAAACCAATTAATCCAAGTGATCCCATAAACCACAAAACCAGGGAAAAATATCTAAATCAGGGCTGTAAATGAAGCTCACATTCACACAAATGGGAACACAAAGTATCTTATTTCTTTAATGCACAATTAAGAGTTTCACATTCAGATCAGAGCTTGAAATGTACCACAGGTGAAAATCTCACTATGCAGACTGTTTGCTCACATCCCTAAAAGATGAGTTTATTTCCCAGGGGAATGCAGTTTAACAAGAAAATGGCACTGGCTAAGAGGAAAGGGGAAGATTGTGCTAACTAGGAGAATTCTATGGTTCCATGATTCTATGGATTCCGCTAACTAGATTATGTTAACCAGATTCTGCAGGAGAACCTCTCAGACTCCATTTTTGAAAGGAGGATTTGACTTGAACGCATCCAGTTCTCCTCAGATTAAATGCAGCATTATTATGTAATACTCAATTCCCCTGTACTTCAACACTTCTGCTTAATGAGATATTCAGTTTATAAGTGAAGCTTATGTAAAAAAAGGGTGACTGTTTCAATGAACATTTAAATGATGAGCCACCAAAGCAAATACCCCATCATTTGTGCCAATGGATGGTAACAGACTAATGAGTTAGACCCAAGCAGAAGCATTGAGAACAGTAAAAAGGTTAACACAGACTAGACAACTAAATCAAACCTATCCAGACAGGGCCTAAAAAAAGTAATTGGTGAATTAAGTGCAGAATTCCTAATAATGGATCATACTACTAATTTATCTTGCTGTACTAGGCAAGATCACAGAATCATAGAATGGTTTGGGTTAGAAGGGACATTTAAGTTCATCTAGTTCTACATGCAGGTCCATTATCAGAAACGGTAATTAATTTCAGCTGCTTTCTAACCTGATGACTAAAAGACTGGGATGCCTAGGAATGACTTACCAAGTCATGAAACTCAGTCAGATCACACTGCCTTCACTTAGAAGTGATGGGAAGGCAACTTTATTGCACGTTAGCAAGCAGTCTGACCCACCATACTTCACAAAAAAAAATGTTGCCTCAACTTAGAGTGATTGGCTCTGCAGATAAAACATTCTCGTGGAGAGGCTGAAAAGCAAGGAACCATGACGGAAGCTGGGATGTGGTTTTAAACCAGTTCTAAAAGAGTACAGTGTGTTCAGACATTTTTGTGTATGCGCTCCTCCTCCTGGTCCAGACAAACTGCTCGTACTTTTGGAGGGTTTCTCAGCTAGCTGGGCCCCTCATCCAGACAGGCAAGTTGTAAAGCAGAACAAGATCATCACAATCTAACCTCCAAATCATTTTATACTTCCGAGCCCTTTCCAACCACTGTGCTGCCTTCTAGAGACATGGAAGACATATGGAGGACTTGATCTATCATCATGCTATCTTAAACACAGTGGTACTACAGATTTCAGTGACAGAAGATGCGAAAAATAAATGCTGTTCTGAACACTGAACATTTTCCTCCTTAAATCACTAGGAGATGAGCATAACACTCATCCCATTCATATGGAACAGTATTATCTGCCAACAGTGAGTAAGAAATGCCACCATCACTTTCCAAACCTGTCTGCTTAAGACAGCATCACTTGACCTCAGATTTGATAAGCCAACACCCTGCTCCTCCCACACCAAGAATATAGCTTGCAACAAGACCCTGGTTCCTTCCGTGCCACCAAAATTTATGATGTTTGGACTCAAACACACTGCACTATGCATCCTCCGTCTGTGTGCTTCAATGTCTGTACAGGGCCACATCATACCTATGGTACTGTACTTCATTTTTCAGCCACCTGCAGCCACCTGCCGCTGCAGCAACTACATCAAACTCAACAATCTTCTAATTTTTCCACAGAAACCATTAGCTTTTAATGAAATCCTTCCACTCTATTCAGAACAAAACATAGTGCTTAATATTCAGTAGTTACTGGAAGTACATGACAAGCCCATGGGCTCTACAGGAAGGGGAAAAAAAGCGTCCTTGTATTCAAGAGCCAATTAAGGCTTCAAAGTAAAGGGGGTAATACTTCACTTTGTATTATTTTATGTGCAGAATGTCATTTTAAAGAACAGACATGAATGTTTAAGAAGGAATCCTACATATCAACGGTATCTTTACAAATACAAACATATACACACATTTTTATTAAGTATAAGAAGGTGAAGTTTATGCCAACACAAACATCGGCTACAGATTTTAATTAACAAATATTTAATAAGTGCCTAATTACAGTCTTCTTTGCCCCCACAAGTACATTTAACATAAGGAAATTCAGCAGCGAGGAAAAGTGGCACAAGGCGCTCGAACAAATGGTTTTGGGCCACACAAGAAGCAAAAGTAGATGGGTGCATTAACAGAATGGTCTGTGCTCCATGCAAGTGGAAAGCATCTGAAAAACACGACCCACCAGCCCATCAGAACCAAGATGTAGGTACTAAATGCAAAAGCTGCCTCACTCAGGACTGCACAAAGCACATCTAATTAGCAGATGATAACAGGCAGAATTAACAAAGAACTTTCAAGAAATCTTGTGGGAGGTGCCCAGACTGCTGAGTTAGCAGTGTGTGTGTATAGACCACAAGCTGAATTAGTCAGTAATAACTGTGTTCGTTTACAAAACCCCAACACCATATAAATCAAAACCATTGTACCCATTTCTTTTTTTCAGATATATTAAAACTGAGTTTAATTTAAAGTCATTAACAGCATTAATATTAATGCCACAGTTAAAATTACCCTGTCAAACAGGCTAACTGAGTTGGTTGTGGTGTTCTTCCTGTCTGCTAAGCAATGGGGGTACTACTTTCCAGCAAGAAAGACACTGCATCAGGACACGATATGCTCTGAAATACCCACATGGGTTCTCATACATGGGCAGAAGCTTATATAGCTTCGTGATGAGGCATGCCCAATGCACTTCCCGCAGGCTGCATGCAGCCCAGCCCAGCACAACCTGCACTGTGGTTGCCCTCTGCCATCATGGTGGATGTGCAACAGTGACAGTGGGTCACCACGACTGGTGCAGAAATTTATGAGCACGACATGCGGGCTCTTGTTCATTGCTGGCAAAAAAAAAAAAAAAAAAAAAGGCATAGAGCAATTCATAGAATCACAGAATCACTCAGGTTGGAAAAGACCTTAAAGATCACTGAGTCCAACCACAACCTAACCATACTACCCTAACTAACAACCCTCTGCTAAATCATGTTCCTGAGCACCACATCCAAATGGTTTTTAAACACATCCAGAGTGGTGACTGATAAAAATATTGTTTTGTAGCTGAGAATTTGCTCTATCAGCATTATTGTGCTTTTTGTATCAGCTGTATTTTCCATGGAGATAAACAGGAGGCATTACTTCTGGTGCCACCTACATATATGCAGCCCAAGACAATCTCTCTTCATTCAGTGCGGCCCAGGCAAATCAAAAGGTTGGACACTCATGCACAAGCTTTTGGAAATTTGTCTTCTATGGCCATCACTGTCATTCCAGTGAACATCACTTCTTGGAACATAAATATAGCTTAGAAGGCTGAATTTCTGTAATCAAATTAATTCAGAGCAGGAGAAAGAGAAAGGTTTTTCCAGTTGTGGCTTGCATCTCTCACTGGCTGTGTGCCAGCTCTTTCACTTAATTGCTCTCCTTACATTTGCTACAGAATCACAATCCATACATTGTACTGGATAGAGAAAATTAGAATACAAGTTCAGTTTGGGAAAAGGAACCCGGGGAAAAGAAAAGGCAACTAGTGAAGCAGGCACAATGGCTGGCGTGGGCTGATAAACTGAACTAAAATTGCTATTGACTAACCCAATCTTCTTTTCTCTCTCTGAGCTTACCAAGTAGATAACAAGAACTCTGTAGGTATAACAGAGCTGTATTTTCGTATAGCATTTGACAAGGCACTGCAAAGACAAATCATTAAGACGCTAGAGGTATTTTGCCATGAGAAAAATACAAAAGCACATAAATGGCTCAGAAACAGGGGTGCTGGAGGTAATTGCTGATGATTCATTAATGCAGGGCCAGGTACCAAACAGGCCACTTCAGATTCCGGAGTTAGAAAAAGATCATTAAATAACAGACAATTTAAAAAAAAAATGTACAGCAGATGACCTTGAGAAAAAGTTATTTCACGAAGGCAGGCATCAGAAACACAGGAAACAGATACAATAAACGGTGTTTGGATGGTTCCTGATACTTAGTAAAAAAGAGACAACTTGAAAAAACATACAAAATATACAACACAAAGCCTAACAATACAAAAATCACGAACATAAAAACAAGCTACCCAGTTAGAACTGCTCACCCTCGCAGCAAGAGAAGGATATTATTTTGGCATTTTTTTCATGGGTTCACATGAAACACATAAGTTTAAAGAAGGAGATTCATCTGGAGTCCACAGCAATTCTACATATGGCTGTTCGGTTTGCAAGCACCATTTTACAGGAGTATCATCTGTTTGTAGCACTGGTTCTTCATAACCCATAACAACTGCTGCACCTTCTACACCCATGACTTTTGTCGCTATAGTAAGATCTACTGTAGGGTTAAACAGTGAATATCTGAAACTCTAGAGTCTGGTTCGGGGCAAAATCCATACAGAAGGAGGTCCAGTAATACTATGTCCAGTCCTTCTGCGTCTAATTTGGTATTCTTGAGTTTCAAAAATTCAGGTTCTGATACACAGCCTGGAGACTTCACTACAACTTCCAGGAAAGTGCCAGGTATATATCCATTATCCTTGAGGCCACAAATTAGTTCTGAAGGCTCTTCAGGAGCAACAAGGGCCACATCCTTGGCAAAAAATACCGTGAGCTGCCTGTTCACATATTCCAAAACATTTCATTCAAGGTTACTCAAATAACCCCCTGTGCCTTCAAGACGTATGAGTCCGTCAATATTACTTTATGCATTACACCAGTTCAGTTTGGGATCAGCCCAACTCAGAGTCAAAAGATTCATAGCACAGATGCTCAATTAACCTTCCTATGTGCAGGAGGTCACACTACCCATCCGATGGGGTCAAGTGACGGATCAGCAAGACAGTGATTTATAAGGGCTAACGTAATGAAAGACAATGAAATATTAGTCTGCCTCCCCGCTTTATTATTTCCAGTAAGGAACAAACATATGAAAGAAGAATTAGGTGGTATTTTGAATACCTGACTGCCTTCCCCCCAAGAAATACATTTTCCCTCCCACATCCTAAGCCTCTCTTTACTCACTAGGTAACAGTAAAATTTGATACTGACTTCAGATGCAGAAGGTGCAGTTCATCTGGAAGTCACAACACAAGAGGAGACAGTTTTAAACTTAAATAGAGTAGATTTAGATTAGGTATTAGGAAGAAATTCTTCACAGTGACAGTGGTGAGGTTGCCCAGAGAAGCTGTGGATGCCCCACACCTGGAGGTCTTTGAGGCCAGGTTGGATGGGGATTTAGGAGAACTGGTCTAGCAGAAGGTGACCTTCAAGGTCTTTTCCAAACCGAATCTTTCTGTGATTCTACAGATCCATGCTTCTGAAGAATAATAAAACCTGCAGGTTCACTGCACATTTCAGGTTCATCCTCTTCATGCTACTTCCTTCTACACTTGGATGCAGTTTGACCAAAACATAATGTCTGTTACTGCAAACTCTTGCCAACTGGAATCATGCACGGTGTACTACATGAATAAGTTTACAAAACCTAATTAGGAGAGGCAGACACACAGGGCAGCAGCAGTGCTGAGGCATGCACTTATTTTCATCTTTATTTTAGTGAATCAGATTGTAGAGGAGGGAGGAAAAAACCAATAACATATTATTTCCCCCTGATTTTTATTTTATTTTTAATCCTACAGCTTATATTTTGGATAGCTAGTTCTCTAGCTGCCAATCCATTAACAATGCCTGGCAAGCACATTATGTGCTTTCAAGGTGGAGCTATCCTGCAAAGAAGAGATTTCTTTTATCCAGCACATACACTACACTTGGACTTCTTAGGCAGACTCTGAATGGATCCCACTCTCCTACCTCTGCTTCAGATGTTAAACTGCAAGATAACAAATGCCTGTAAGAAGAGAACAGGACAACTTCCTGAAAGAGGCATCACATTTGTAAACATCACAGCCAGGCCACTATGGGGAAAGTAAGAAGCTTCTGTAAGAACAGTTAAACATCCTCACCAGTTCCTCCAGAACAAGCAGATATCTTAGATCAGAGTGTGCTCTGAGGAATGTTTCCTTTGGAGTCGATACCAGGTGCAGGAGCCTGGGGCTTGTTCTCTCCCTGAGCCACAGTTACACCAAAAAGAACTGTCTGTGGGGCTCTGCAGTGAACTGGGTCAGAAAATTGACTCGTGAGATAAATAACTTGACAAAGAAGGAGCTAAAAAAAAAAAAAAAAAAGGGTTATTTATAACCTGGATGGCTTTTCGGAGCAGTTAACCACATGGCCTCACAAAACAACTTTCCTTGAAGAATTGACATGGACAGAGAAATAGCACAGGTGGAAGAACCAGCTGGTGTTGGGAAGGAAGGCTGCTGTAAAATACATGGAAACACCATTTTAGAAATATATATATATACGTATAATTTCACTAGGTTCAGGCCAAACTTGGCTAAATGCACCACTGTAAACTCAGACATATCATTCCACAAAAATAGTAACATTTTGAGAATTTATCCAACATTTGTTTCTGTTATAGCTTATTTTCATTCTCTTTCCACGTTCCAGAAGTCGAGGAACGTACCAAAGAGCTACGAAAAAAAAACAAAACAAAACACTGTAAGATTCAGGAAGAAAACTAGTGATTCAATGTTAATTCCAAACAAGTAAATTAACAAATAATAGAACATTCAAGGTGAGCATCAGAGAAAAGATAATGGCTATGTCATTCTTGGTTGAGATTTCCATCCCATATCCCCTTCTCAGAAGTAAAGTACTACTGGTCCCACAGTGGAGAAAAGGGGAACAATTGCAATCAGACTGGAAGGGTTCCACCAACCAGAAAAATCATTTACTTCTGCTTTCAGAAATCACTGTATCCACAGCTCAGAAATTGCACCTCTGGCTTTTGTTGTGCCACGGGGCAGGCTCTACCATTTTTCAGCCAGTCCTCCATCGCTAACTGAAGCCAACACATTCCTCTGGCAAGAAGTGCTGGAGTGAAGTTAAATCAACTTTGGAAGGATTTCTACTGCCGGTAATGAAAGCCCAAACCAGCTAATATGCTCAAATTTACATAGGTTGACATAAGGTGAAGAAAGTTGTTTTTTAAATGAATCATGTAAGAGGTTGTTGTAACAAAATTGTTTCTCCTGCTCTATTTTTAATTGTTACAGATGTTAAGAGAACTGGAGCTCAGAGTCATAAATGAATTAGCACCATCAAATACAAAGTTCTGAACAGACACCTGAAAAAAAAAAAATAAGGTAGTTCAGTATAGCTACATTTCAGGTCAGGAACACCTCCCTGCTATGACAAGTTACACCGCTGCTGCCAAGCTACAAAATGATGTGCTATTCTGGCTGATTCTGCAGGGGCAGGCATTATCCATCAAGTAAATCCTCCTCGTGCGCTTCAAGCGTCGGGCACATCAATAACCTTGTGCGGTTGGAGGCTCCTCAAGGAAAGCTGATCAGTATTTTGGGATGTAAATATAAAACATAAAAAGAGACAATTTACTAAAAGGGAGATTTTAGAGAAGCATCAGTAACTTTGTATGCCTTTTGTATGCCTTTTGTTTTCCTAGTGTGTTTCGTTCTATTGTATTAGTATCACAGAATCACTAAGATTGAGAAAGACCTCTAAGATCACATAGTTTAACCATCAGCCTATCGCACCATGCCCACCTCTTTTTGGGTGATTGTAGAGAGCAATGAGGTCTCCCCTGAGTCCCACTTCTCCAGACTGAACAATCCCAGTTCCCTCAGCTGCACCCCATCAGACTTGCACTCCAGATCCTTCACAGCTTCAGTGCCCTTCTCCGAGCACACTTCAGAGCCTCCATGTCTTTCTTGTAGTGAAGGGCCATAACATGAATGTAAAGCCCCAATTCTTGCTTCAGATGTGCAATTTAGGACAATCTTTGGACACTACAAACAGAAAATGTATTCTTTTCTCTTTGCATTTATTTTTTAAGAGTCCATTTTTTCAGCCTTTGATCTATAACAAAAACAGGGGTTGGCCAGAAAATACATTTCCTATTGTTATTCTGTAAAGGCCTTTGATTCATCCTTCTTCTGACTCATATAATTGATGCTATAGAAGTAGTTTTTGAAAAGCAGAACAAGCAGGCATCTTAAATAAGAGATACTCCTATTCCTACTCTTTCCCTGTACAATACTTGGCACATTTGACTACATTGTTCAAAACAAAAGATTTAAAAAAAAAGAAAAAAAGAAAAAAAAAAAAAAACCCTGAAACTTTTCATTGCCGTGGCATCAGATAATCATTAGAAACAGGTTTACAATGATTTTGATCTCAGCACATGCAAGCAAATTCTACCCGTGTCCGAACAACGCAGTTGGAGACTATCCTTAAATACCACAGAAATCACCAGCTATGCTGGCCGAAGTTGTTTTACCATTTCTTCTTACAATAAAGAAGGAACTAAAACCACAGGCCTACTATCTATCTGTGGAGGAGAATCACTGAGGACTAGTCTAAGAAGCATGGGAATCACCTGTCTTTATTAACACCCAAACAGGCAGCTATTTCCATTCTTCATAAACAAATTAAAACAAAAAGAAACAACAACAACAACAAAACCACTGAACAAAATTCCAAAGGCTCTTCTTCTACACTAGAGGAGCTGTTATGGTGATGTCATACAGGGCAGGGAAAACAATTTCAGATGCCAGACCCAAACAACACGTAGTATTTCTCCGTGCTTTTAGTTCCATCTCCAAGGTAAACAGATACGGAAAAGGAAGTCAAGAACCAAATCATAACAGAGACAACATTATCTCAAATTCTGTGAGCATTAGGACAGATCAAAAGCAAACAAACAAACAAAAAAAATGCCATCATGTTCCATCAGCATCATCAAACACACAGTAAGAAAACAAAGTACAAGATTTGGCTGCATTTGTTACACATCAACAAAAATCTACAGCCTCTGGCTTGCAGACAGTATTATTTAGCCCAGTGGACCAAATGTGAATGCCCACTGCCCACGTCAAATCAGCTGAGATCTTCTCTTGTGCTTTCCTTGTCCTTTCAAACTTCTTTGGAAACCCACAGTAGCCCAAAGGATTGAACATACAGCCTGAAATACTTGCTCACAAGCGCTGATTTTCTGATGGGTGCCCTATATAAATCTCAAATCCACCTGCTGACAGAGATGTTCCTGGTGACCAGGATGAGGTACCTCTGCAGAACAGAAACATGTCCATCCTTGTGTATTCACTCTGTGGCTTGCGGAGGCCTCTCACTCTCTGTTTGCCAGCACCACAGCCTCTGCTTATTGCCATATTTACCCACATTCCTTCCTACCTGGAAGGTCAAGTAGGAAAGGGGAGCCAAAATAATATTTAAAATTAACAAACAAAAGATCCCTCTGGGGAAGAAAACACCTACAGTAAAATAATGTTGAATGCTGTGTGTTGTGGTGATTATGTATATTTTTATTTCATATCTCAAAAACTATGACAAGTCAAGTAGGAGACACATTCTTGGATTAAAACAAGTTACCTGACTAACAGTAGCAACTCTCTAACACTCATTTTACCACTCTTCATCTCCTAAATACTGGACAAACCTAAAGCTTTTCCTGATAACAAAGCCACTCAGGTTACGCATCTGTTAAGTAACTTAGTAATTTTAAGAGTAACTCAGAATCACCTTCACAAATGTTAAAGGTAAATAAAATAACGCAAGCAAAAGTTCCTGAATCTTTTGATACAATAATTCACCTCTCTGGAAAGTTATAGAATACTCCGAGTTGAAAGAGAACTACAGGGATCATGGAGTCCAACTTCAGACTCCACACAGGACCACCCAAAATCAAACTCTATGCCTGAAAGCACTGTAGAGATGCTCCTTGAACTCCGGCACTGGGGGCCGTGCCCACAGCCCTGTGCAGCCCGTTCCATGCCCACCGCCCTCTGGTGCAGACCCTTTCCCTGACCCCCAGCTGCCCCTCCCCTGACACAGCTCCATGCCGTTCCCTCGGGCCCTGTCCCTGTCACAGAGAGCAGAGCTCAGCGCTGCCCCTCCGCTCCCTGTGAGGAGCTGCAGCCGCCATCAGGCCCCCCCCTCCGCTCCTCTGCTCCGGGTTGAGTACACCAAGGGGCCTCAGCCGCTCCTGGTACATCTTGTCCCCCAAACCCTTCCCTATCTTTGTAGCTCTCCTTTGGATAGAAAGTTTCTGCAGCACTCTGCAAACGGCAGGTGAATCCAACGCTGGGTTTCTTTCTGGGTGCTGCTGTCCAAACTCAAATTCCTGAATTGTTCTTGTCATGATTTCAGCCCATCATGCAGCACATGCCCACATGCATGCACGTGTATATATGTATATCTACATACACTTTCTTGGCAAGCTGATAGCTTCCTGATAAGCTGAGGAGAAAGCCTCATTTTGTTCAGAAGAAGGAAAAGAGGAAATAACATGAATACGCCAGAAGATTTGCACTTATCCTGCCATCAGGTCTCCTTATTACAGGACTTAGGTTTATAATTACAGTAGATGTATAACATATAATAGATTAATAGACTTAGGTTTATAACTCTTTTCACTTGTTCAAAACAAACAAACAAATAAATAAATAATCCCACACAAAAATAAACATTAGGAAAATGAAGTTTTGCTTATTGGAAACTTGCTACTTCTGTTGTTCCACCAATACCAAGGTGAAAATAACTTGCTAGCAAGCACAACCTCATCAGAGGCTGCCCACATACAAATTTCCAAGTGCAGCAGGAGAGTTGTTTTTTCCTCCACCCCAGCAACTTCTATCTGTGCTACACACTGAGGAACAACACGCAGCATAATTCTGACAACCTCCCATGCAGAACCAGCTCTAAGTCACTTTTTAACTACCACAGTAGCTAATTGTGCCGTAGTCCAGGAGCTAAAGACACTTTCAAGGACCAACTTATCAAGTCATACAGAGGCTCATATGCCAGAAGTCTGAGTAACAGAGCAGTAAAGAGATCCTCTAAGCCAAAACTGAAAAGAAGACAACAGCTGAAAAGCCTCGTGATTTCTGGAATGAGGGTTATTGCAAAGTTTTTTGCTATCACAAAAAAAAGCCTGGGGAATGGGGCACAATTTAGAGATTATTCATTGGGAAAGGATGGACAGACAGATGGCTGGCCTGCAGATCATGACAGCCTTTCAGGCATAGGTCTCCACATACACAGATTTCTCTACTATATGTTGATTTCCTGTGTACATCATCCCAACCATGTATTAATTTTCAGAAGACATGTTTATCATGGCCAGCTGCTGCTGCTAAGGGGCTGTAGAGGGGTGGCCAGCAGACAAGGGGGGCTATTGTCCCACTCTGCTCTTGTGAGGCCCCACCTGGAGTACTACATCCAGGCCTGGGGCCCCCAACACAAGAAGGAATAGGTTCAGATGAGGCCATGAAGATAATCAGAGGTCTGGAGCACCTCTTCTACAAAGACAGGCTGAGGGAGCTGGGCTTGTTCAGCCCTGAAGAAGAAAGGGCTCACTGGAGACCTCATTGGGGCCTTCCAGTATTTAAAGGGAGATTACAAACCGGAGGGAAATCAACTTTTTACATGAGTAGACAGTAATAGGACTGGGGGAATTACTTTGAACTAAAAGAGTTAGATGTCAGAGGGAAATTCTTCCCCAGAGAGTGGTGATGCGCTGGTACAGCTGCCCAGAGAAGCTGTGGTGCCCCATCCCTGGAGGGGCTCAAGGCCAGGCTGGATGGGGCCCTGGGCAGCCTGAGCTGGTGGGGGACAGCCCTGCCCATGGCATGGGTTGGGGTGGGTGGGCTTTGAGCTCCCTTCCAACCCAAACCACTCCGTGATTCTATGATGCGTGTCTTATTGCAGGCCTGGTCTCAAGCACATCATTTATCAGCACAGACCATCTCTGGTGCCTAGTCAAGTGAGATTACAGCACCATTTATTAAGCATGGATAACCCATGTCACAACACTGTGTTACGGCAATGAGATTCTTAAACAGCAAGCTTCCTGCAACCCCATCAGTGCAAAGGTCTCTTTAAGGTAAGCAGCCAGATTGTATCATGAAGGCATTTCACAAGCCACGTACCAAAGCTCACCCCAGAGCACACCGCCACCAGACCTCTGCAGGAAGTCTGCACATGACAGTCATAAAAGGTCAAAATTCACTTAAACCCACGCAAGCCTCATACACTCACTCAGTGAAGGGACACGGAGGAGAGAGGCTTTGCCAAACTCCACCAGTGCGGGGCTCACCCGCCGACCAGCACAGGTCTCAGAGCAGGACCCCCACACGGGCGCCCTGAACGCCGCGCAGGTGCTCCCGCATCCGCCCGCCAGCGGCACCCGCCGGCCCCTCGCCCCGCTGCGAGGAGCTCGACCGTCCCCTGACCTCACCCACCGCCCTCGGCAGGACGAGGCCGCCCCGCAGCCTCCCGCACCGGGCAGCGCTAACCCACCTGCAGGGGAAAGGTGGCCGCCTTGTTGCCCACGTAGCCGCGCACGACGTGGCTCTGGATGGACAGCACCCGACACTCGCGCTCCGACTCCATGGTTGCAGCTCCGCCGCCAGCCCGCGCTGGGCCGACGCGGCGGCAGCGGCGCAGGGAGCAGCAGAAGCGGCAACGGGAGGCGGGGCGCGAGCGTCACGCGCTCGCCCGCCCCTCCTGTCACCTTCCGCGGGGGAGGAAGGCGGGGAGCGCGGCGGGCTGTGGCCGCGCAGAGCCGCCACTGTCAGGCGATCGGTGCGGACGCCTAAGGGCCGCCTTCCGTGGCGCGGCCGAGATGGCGGCGCCGGCGGTGGTCTGCTGTGAGCGGCTGTCAGGGCCGGCTGCCGGGTGACGCCCGCAGGTTCCCGCCCGCCCAGTGTCACCCGGCCGCCCCCTCCTTCTGCGGTGTTATGACACGCCTCGGCCGCACGCTGGGCCCACAGCTCCTTCTCGAGCAGTGCAAGCTGCCCGTGGCTCTGCACCCCTTGGTCCAGCCACCTTCATTGCTTCACTGCGTAGCACAAGGCGCTCGGTGCCTCATGAATGCTTCCAGCACCCATAGCTGTGCCAAGCACTGGCCAACACGCTGGTTGTCGGCCATTCTGACCTTCGCATTTCCACGTGCCAGCCACCATTTGCGATCAGCACCTCCACGCAGCTCAAGGCCTGACGCTCCACCAGCACACTGCGGTGGCGAGGACAGTGCACATATCATAGAATCACAGAATCATTAGGTTAGAAAAGACCTCTTAAGATCACCCAGTCCAACTGCCAACCCATCCCCACCATGCTCACTGGCCACGTCCCTCAGTGCCAAATCCACACAGTTCTTGAACATCTCCCAGGACAGTGACTTCACCACCTCCTTGGGCAGCCTGTGCCACTGCCTCACCACTCCTAAGAATAAATGCTTCCTAATGTCCAATCTGAACCTCGCCTGGCAAAACTTGAAGCCATTCTCTCTTGTCCTATCACTGTTAGCTGGGAGAAGAGGCCAACCCCTACCTTGCCACAGCCTACTTTCAGGTGGTTGTAGAGAGTGATGTCTCCTCTGAGCCTCCTCTTATCCAAATTGAACAATCCCAGTTCCCTCAGCTACCCCAGATCCCTCACAGCTTCATTGCCATTCTCTGGACACACTCCAGGGCCTCAATGTCTTTCTTGCATTGAGGGGCCCAAGTTTGAATATAGTATGTCCCACCTGTCCCATAGCTCCTCAGGCATCCAGAAGGGGCTGTGAAGCCACCAGTACCATCCACAGCCACACAAACTGCTCTACAATGGCCCACTGGCTTGCTGCACTGAGAGGCCACATGGCTTGCCAACAGATTTTGAAGTGAGTGCAATTGTATGTTATTCACACACACACACAGGAACCTTTCAGAGTACTGTCAAAGAGTTAAAGATGTTTCGGCTGGCGAGTGCTGTAATACATCAGGACTCTGCTGAGATAGGACTTGATAAAATGCCTGGGAGCTTCATCTTCCTCTGGCCATTTTTCGTTACTGACCATCGCGGGCACAGTCAAAGATCATGTCACAAGGAGAAATCACACCTGATGTCTCTTGTTCTTCTTAGTGTAGAGCTTTAAATCGAGTCTAAAATAGAAATATTATTTCTCAGAAATATTAAATTATACTTCCTCATGTTATCTGGTGGTAAATGAAGGAACATTCCATTCCTTTCTCTGTCATCACTCCAGTTGCAAAACACAGAGCTTGCTGTAGGCTGGCTTTACAACTTAACAGGTTCTGCTTTTGTTCTCAGTGCTTAATGTTTGACAACAGGGTACAAAATAATCTCCACAAAAATCTCATGTTTTTCCTTTTGTACCAACTACTAACATTTGCATGAATTGTTTGTCAGATGAATATTTGAGGTGTTAGTCTTAAAGGAGTTGAATTTACTGCAAACAAAGAAAAAGTGCAGTGTTTGTAAAGGTTACAGAACAACTTAACAACTACAGAACAACTTATATTCCAGTGCAGTGAAGGCTTAGGCTTATCTCCATCATCTATAAATGTAGGTATTTTCTAATTTTATAAACTGGTGCATATCATTAGAGCGTAAGATCAGAACAGCGATTCAAGTTGATAATGATCTGTGTCTTGTATGCTCAAGATACAGCAACCCGGCAAAACATAACAAAATAACATTTCACGAGGAGGTTGTCTCAATGAAACACAGGTCTGTGTGGCAGGTTAAGGTCATATACTGGCTTTAAACTAAAAGAGAGGAGGTTTACATCAGATGTCAGGGAAATTATTTCCCCAGAGGGCAGTGAGGTGCTGTCACAGCTGCCCAGAGAAGCTGTGGTGCCCCACCCCTGGAGGTGCTCAAGATCAGGTTGGATGGGGCCCTGGGCAACCTGAGCTGGTGGGGGGCAGCTCTGCCCATGGCATGGGGTTGGAGCTCAATGATCTTTGAGGTCCCTTCCAACCCAAACCACTCCGTGATTCTATGATTCAGCTTCTGGTCACATATCTTCACTCTCTACCTCCAGGTTCCCTGTTTTCATATGCTCAATCCCACCTCCTATCCCTCCTTCTGTAGGGCTCAACTCCTGGATTTCCTCCTCTCATCATCTTAGTATACATGGAGCCAAAGCTGATTGCCAGGTTTTAACCTCCTTCACATTTTCTTCACTTTTCTGTTTGTTTGTTTGTTTGTTTGTTTGTCTTCTGATTTTTCATCTGATTTGAACTATTCTATCCTCCTCAGTAACTGCTATTTGGCAACTCCACTATGTTTTCTTTTGTTCCGTATTTCCTAAGTGCATGTTCTCAACCATGTAGTCACTGTTTCCAGTAATTACTTTTAAACTACAATCATTTATTTTTTTTTCTCAATTTTCTCTCCTGCTTCTCCTCCTTGTCTCCCATTCCCACCCCTACTCTCAACAACAATGTATCAGACTCTGGTCCCTCCATGCTCAAACCAGGCCACTGACTGGTGTCTATGTTACCCTAAGGTGAAAACGGGGATAAAATGAGGTTCCAGCTTCCATTTGCTGTGCCAATATGAGACAGGAGACTTGAGAAGCAAGATTGGCAAGTAAAGTCTGCTTTCATGAACTCTGAAGAGCTTAAGGCAGTACTTGTAACAGACCACAGACCATTAGATTTTTTTTCCTCTCAAAGGCTTACAGAACTGTATTAGAATTTGAGCTGCTTTTCCTAAGAGGAGCAAAATACACATTCTTGACATGAAAGCATCATCTTTCCCCAAGTAAGCAATCCATGACTTCAAAGCATAAGGTGACAACTTATTTAAAAAAAGAGAAGAGTAAGGTATCTTCTGCCTTCTTCCAGCTTTATGGGCAATTGTTGGAATACAGATGTTGTCCTTTTTTTTCTGCTTTTTCTCCCTTCCCCAGAACTAGAGTATATTCCTTTTGGGCACAACTCAAATAACATCTTATTGGTTGCACAGTATTACTGGGACAGACTGGGCCTCTCAGAAGGCAGCTGTGTACTGACATTTCTGGATTGTTTCTGTCCTTTTAGATTCTGCCCTGACTGTATAGTTCCCTTCCTGATAGTGATATACTATCCACAGAAGATGCCAGGAAGTGTTCTGGCATTTACAGCTGTTCGTTCTAAAAACAGCCTGAGCGCGTCTGACATTCACAGTGGAGCAAGTTCCTCCCCCAAGAAGGAAAGTACTCCTCATGCATTTATTAAAGCCTGACTGTGGGTTTTGTACGGCAGCTATTTGACCATGTGGGCAAAGCAGGGGATATGCCCAGGGAAGTCTGATATAGCAGAGCACAGCTGATACCAGACTGCTTGTACAAATAAGCAGGGGAACTACGGTGTGGGTAGCAGTGCTTGAAGCCCTCAATAGGAAGGCAGTGAGTCTGCAGATGCAGAGCTCTGCCTTCCCCTGCAGCTGCTGACAGTGTTTCTTACAGGGGAACAAACACATGCTGTTTCTCCAGGCAAATGGAGAAACCCTTTCCATGCAGGATTACTGCAATCTTAATATTCTGAAAGGAGTCCTCCAGCCTTCTAACAGTCTTTATGCTTACCCAGGAGGAGTAGCTGAAACCTCCCTTTGTGCTCTAAGCAATGTATGTATATGTAGAGGATTAAGCAGTGGAACTTGCATGCGCAACCAAACGTAAGCAAGGGGATGACTCAACAGCAGCAGCTGAATATCAAGCGCCACAATTTTTCAAAATATGGGTGAATTTATGCATCTATACACTAAGGAAGTTGCCACAAGCAAAGCAAAGCCCACAAATCAGTTCTCCTTCCCCTCCAAAAAGCAGCTCATCTAAGTGTGAGCACCCAGTTTCTGAGCAGTGGTTTTGTGTCGTTGGGGTTTTTTTTTGGGGTTTTTTTTTTTTTTTTTTTTCAGATTTTGCTCTATCTATTGCTTAAGAGGTGGTCCCCTTTGTCAGGAAAAATAGTGGGTCAGAGGAAGTAAAACTAGACTTCAGCTCCACAGTCACTGCATTCTGCTGTGCTGTCCTCAAGCCTGCTCTCTTTGAAAAACAAACGAACAAACAAACAAAGAAAACCAACTCACAAGTACTCTGCCAAATCTAGGGGTTACTAGGACTATGCAGAGAGCAGTAACCATTTAATACATCACAGCGATCTTCATTAGAAGAGGAAAAAAGTCCAGGTTAGATCAAATGTAGGCAAATAGGGAAGATTTCCAAAGCTCCCCACTACAGCTGCTGCCATGGTACTTGCTGAGATGACACCTCAAGCTCCTTACCTGTCACTGGACTCTGTGTGGAGTTTTATGCATGGAGGTTTTTGTTTTTGTTTCTGTTTTTTGTTTTCCTTTTAAGTTAGCCTGTCCCTTCAAACCAGTTCTGCTTGGTTAGAGCGGAATATTGTCAAAAAACTAAAATAAAATAACACTGCGAGTAGACAATCATGATTTGATGAAGAGAGGATAGGCCAGAAGACAACAGTTTACCAACAAATGGCTATGTTCCACAGATGCGTTTTGTACTTCCTATACTCTCCTTCTACATCTCTCCTTAATCCCCCGTCATTGCACCATAAAGCAAAACAGACCTGGAGCAATACAAATAATTGACCAGCCAGCAGTCCACATCTTTTCCTACCTTATCTTTGCTCCTGAGCAGACAGAACACTTTTATTCGCCGTTTGTTGCACGGGCTGTGCCTTCCAAGGTCTGTCTTTCTACCCTTTGGAATTCCAGTGGACAGGGCATGAAGAAGCTGCGAGATTACAGCGAATAACCAGCTAGCATGAGACAACAGTGTCACAGTATTGCACTGAAGGTGATCAACTTTTAGACTGCATAAACAGAAATAGAGTCTGCAAGACGTCTAAAGTAATCCTTGCATCATATTCAGCCTTCTTAGGGTCTCTGGTTGAGTACTGTCAATGCTGATGTACAACCTCAGGAGGAAATTTTTTCTGTATCATAATGAAAGGGCAACTCCAGTAACAACCTACCAATACATGTAACACACAGCTACAAAGATGAAGGGGATAAAATTATGTCCATCATGAGAGGCTTACTTCCATTATGCCAAGGATTGTGAAAAGCACAAGGAGAGATTGCTTTGGAAGATTGCTTTTATCTTCAGTTCATTTGTTTTTGAGTAACTAGTGGAAGAAATATATTTTATTAATGTTAGTAGCTGTATATTAATTTTGCCTTGGAACAGAGAGACATGTGACTGTATAGTTTGGATTTTCTACATAAGCACAGTAGAAAAAATAGGGGTCTGCCAAGAATATGAAGCACTCAGCTTGATAAGAGATGAACAAAGAGAGGGTCTTCAATCAGGTTTTATATCTTGTTTATGGATTCTCCAAATCATCATAGCACTGACAGAAGACAAAAGGTCAAGATTGTGTAGAAGTCACACCAGTAGCTTTTCCTCTCCTCAGTAAACATTCAAGGCAGCAGGTTGGCCAAGCACAGAACATCATTGTGCACTCCCTAGCAAGAAGATCATCTGTATTTAAGATACTGTATTTTCCTGGTCACTTGAATGTTAGCTAAGACATGATTGTAAAGCAGCAGTTTACTATTTGGATAAATTCCTTCTCAGCAAGAGCAGTGAGGCAGTGGCACAGGCTGCCCAGGGAGGTGGTACACTCACTGTCCCTGGAGGTGTTCAAGAGCCGTGTGGATGTGGCACCGAGGGACGTGGGCAGTGAGCAAGGGTGTGATGGGCTGCTGGTTGGACTGGGTGATCTTAGTGGTCTTTTCCAACCTCAATGATTCTGATTCTATGATTATAATAATAATAATAAAATATTAGCAGCATTTGGCTTAAGAGGGTGCAGTTTTTCTTGTTTCACTTGGCCTATATGGAAATGATTAATGTAATCAGAAAATGTCAATAATGGCAGGAAAGCCGTTTTCTCAGCGAAAGAAAGCAGATGATTGAAAATTGATTTTGCCATCACACCTGTTCTGCATGGTGAAATTAGAGTGGCCATGCCGAAGCATTTCACAGAGCTCCCATCTGTAGTATAAAAAGAGCAGCAGCCAAGGCTGCTTTGCAGAAACCTCACATGACGTTAAGCCTGCGAACTTGCAGGGCTGATATGCATTCATCTTTGGTGAAAAAACAGCCTGCAGAAAAATTGTGGGACCACCTCTTCTTTAAGCAGAATTGAGGGAAACAGTATAGCAAGCAGTAATAATAAACGTGATACATATAATTCTGTACTGGAAACTGCAGTCTTCTATCACTTTTGTAATCTTGAGCAGCCTAACCTTGTAGTGATTAAAAAATGATCATTTTACATATTAAGAGAGGAAATGATGAGAAGAGCACAGTGGAATATCCATTCACTTCTGCCTCTGATTTGAATCTGTTCTTTATCACTGCCTTGCAGAAACTCAGTATATTCTGATTCTTTTCACAAAAGTATCATCCCAATGGGGCATGAGGGAGAACATGAAATAGCTCCAGATGCCAGGTCCAGCCTTGCAATCCTGACGTGAACTGGTGTATCAAAGTGAGTTGAATAATACACCAGTGACCGAATGTCACAATGGGAGACGGGCCAGCAAAAACAGTTTTATTTAAAATAACCACTGTCACAAGATAAACAAAGTTCAGGACTGTGTAGTGTGGGATTCTTGATCCTCAACCTCACCTCCTTCAGTAAGATAAGGCTAAAAATACTTTTTTTATAAAAAAAAAACAATGCAAGATCACTTCTCTGTGAAATTTTCAGCAGAAACACCCCTTCTGTTGTTACAGTTCCCGGTAACTGGACATGAATATACCCATAGGTGCTGTTGCTCACACATTTTGTTTCCAGCATCCAAGTAACACCATTGTGGAGTTAATCAAAGGGAAGCAGAAGGCCTCCTTCATTTTGCTAAGAGAGCTGCGGTGCTGAGGGTCAGCTTGCAGTTTCATCCTGGATGCTCATGCTTGTGCCTTCAGGATCCAGTCTGAATGTTCTTATCACCTGTTACCTGATGTTGGTGAAAAGTAACTCTCATTATTAGGTGTTTACTCCCAGTTACATCTTTTTAGTGCTTGTGTAATAATTCACAGAATCAGAATCATTAAGGTTGGAAAAGACCTCTAAGATCACCCAGTCCAACCACCAGCCCAACCCCATCGCACCCACTGCCCATGGCCTTCAGTGCCACATGCCTGAACACCTGCAGGGACGGTGACTCCACCACCTCCCTGGGCAGCCTGTGCCACTGCCTCACCACTCTTTTGGAGAATAAATGTTTCCTAATATCCAACCTGAACCTCCCCTGGTACAACTTGAAGCCATTCCCTCTCATCTCACCACTGTTATCTGGGAGAAGAGGCCGACCCCCACCTCACCACAACCTCCTCATTCACCAGGGTTAAAGATGTAGCAGAGTAAATGCACATAGCTCTTTGCCAACCACTAGCATATTTGCAGCAGCAGACAAAGCTCTGCTTTGGTAAGCAGTGAGGTAGGACAAGCAATCAGCTATGGTGCAGTACAGCACAACATGTGGTCACGATAATAGCATTACAGCAGTGCACACAAATGTTTTCATTCTGCTTTTAATCCAAAAGCAAAAGAAGGAAGAAAAAGCTGCTATTTCAATGCTTTGAGTGATTTGACTTCACGGGCATTTCAGTACCTGATTTTTAATATTTAGCCTTGAAGCTGCCACACTATGTAAATTTGTTTTATAAAACATGGCAACAACTGAAAAGAACAGGGCCTTTCCTGGCAGCAAGAATAAGGCTGGCAATAATGACCTGCCTCTCTGAGCAGCTTGTCCTGTCTGTGTCTTGCATCACGTGCTGTCCTTGTGCAGTCATGAGTCACTTGCTTCGGATCTCACTGCTCAGGGGGAGCATCCTGGGGAGCAGTATTTCTTCCCTAGGGGAAATGTGCACATGCAGCAGTGAGAAGCCAGGCCACCACTGTGCTCTAAGTACAACAGATTTGCATTTCAGTTCAAGCTGCAGGAAAAGGAATACATGGGATATTGACTAATACTGCATCTGTTTTTAGTTCTGTTACCTGGGTAATGGTAATTTCACTTTGTTCTTTTCCTCCAGCTATTACAAAAGGTTTCCTACTTTAATTTAACCTTTAAAAGTCTGAATGAAACCCAGTCAGTTTGCAATCGAACTACCTAGTACTTCCAGCTAGCATTGATTCACTAGCAAGGTGGTGGTAATAGAGGACTGATTTCAGGAGTATAAGAGATGTTAGTTCTGTTCTAAGCTGGAAACCCCTTTCTAATTTGCCTGTGTGATCAAGGGACATTTCTCAACACAGTTTTAGCTTTCACCATTGTGACTTACAGCAACCACTATTCTATGTAGTTTTGAAGCTGTCCAGTTTTTTCTTTCTCGGTGCAAAATTAAAACAGTGGGATGAAATTAGCAGACAGTAGTGGGGCCAAAATTTTATAACAAAGTCTCAAAATTTCACCAGGAGTTTCAGTATGATCCTAGGTTAGCTGGATGCCGTATTTACTGATAAAGTACGTTCTTGGTTTAGCACCAGTTAACGTCTCAAAAACGAAATGAAACCAACCAACAAGCACAAGAAAAAACCCAAACTCACACACACTCTTCTATAATTGTGATTCACACAAATAGCCAAAGCTGCAAGAAGTCCAAGGACTTTCACCACTGGCTTCTATTTTTTTGGTCCCTGAATAACAAACTGTTATTTTCTGGAACTGAAGATAAACCCAGATACAAAAATGCATATGTGCAATACAAAGGGAGCTCCCCACTCCCCAAATCTAGGAAGAGAAAAAAGAATAAAATCAGAATCTAAGTCTACTATGGGGCATTCGCATATCACCAGCAATGCAGTTGTGTGTAAGGCACAGAATCTGGACACAGGTTTCTGGAAAGGGAGAGCCAGAACACGGAATGCTGCTTTTGATTCATTTTGGTCTTAAGTGAAAGCAGGATGGTTCATACAAAAATCATTTCTTTTGAGGACTTCTCATCTTCCTGAAGCTGGTGTTCTGGAGTGAAAGAAGAGAGAACTTTTGGTGTAAAACTGCAACCACCACATACTGTAAAACATTCAGCAAGATACTAATAGTTTTGAGAGCAAAGGTTTTTTCCCCCATGACAGCCTCTATAATTAAACATGCTAAACTGGTACAATATAGATTGAAGATTGCTTGAGACAAATGGGCAAAGGCTGTAAGAAGTTATCACCACACAGATACCTGAGCTGTGTCATCAGCAGCAAACCAACATCATTGTCCATGGCAGGATAGAAATAATCAGCAAAAACTCTTGTATCATATGCAAGCTCTAAACATGCCAGTGGTCAACTGCAAATTTCTGCGCCTGGCATTTGTATTTTTTTCTTTAGCACTGTACTGCATTCAATTAAATTAGAAATTCATCTCCTCCCCCAAGGAGCTCATTCACTGTGCCCTGAAGCGAGTGTGTGCAGGGAGCAATCAGGAACTTCCTGCTCTTGGCAAAGTGACAGTATTGGAGTCCAGGCCTTCAAAAGCCAGCTTTGCAGCCTGTGAACATCAAACATTTTCTTCCTGTCTTTCCATAAAGAGCTCCTGAGTGGATTTCTAAGGAACAAACACTGGGCACTCTCTCCTTTCTGTCAGTCTTTCTGGAGCCAATGCAAACCTCGTGAATGATTCTTGTTCTTCCTTTCAAAGGGATTAATGACAGAAAGACTTTAGGGTTTTCTTTTCAGAAATTACTCCATGGCAGTACTCTGCAGAGACAAGTACACATATCAGATTGTACAAGTATTTAGAGTTTCAGCCTTCATTTTATGGCAGATATCTCCCAGATGCTTACCGCAGCGCCAAGGCCTAGGGAAATGTAGCTCCAGACTGGAAGGAGATTGCTCCCTAAATTAAAGGGCTGTGGGATTCAGCTCCCTGGGGAGCCCAGCTCTTGGAACTTCCAACTTTTTTTCACAAATCTGGATCAAAGAGGTAGCATTTAATCTGGGGTTCTGTTCAAGTACACATTAGTTTGTAAAGAACAAAATTCACTCAGTGAGAGCAATTTTAGGATCATATCATTTTCTAAGCGGGATCACGGAGTATGATGGCTAAGATGGGAGTCCAACCAAGCCTTGATCAAACTAACATTTTCAAAAGCAGAAGCTCTAAGAAATTGTGTGCTCAAAAATCTTACTGGACTCTGGGGAGCAGTCCTCCTTTTTAAAAATTATTGTTATTTCTTTCTGGCCCTGTATGAAAATTTTTGTGTTGAATACAACATTCGGTGCCTGGTTAGCCTTGTGAGCCTTCGTGGAAGGTCAGACAGAGGGAGAAACACTATCAGCTTCTCAGTAACAAACACTGCAGGAATGCTAACAGGAGGCAGTTTCCAAAATTGCGGAACTTTTACACGCTGTGAAAAATGTACAGTGAGCAGAATTCAAACCTTGCAGGGCTTTACTTTTATTCTGCAAGACAAACATCTGGAAGAGAAATGTGAACAAGTGCAATTTAGCCTAGGGCCTGTTACAGCACGTTACATATGGAACAATGTGAAATGCTAATTGTTAAGCCACTGGAGATTTTCTTTTAAAAGCAACTCTGAAATTGGCTATCTGTTGGCGCTGAATCCAAAACACTGCTATTTCAAAAGAACTGCATACATTCCTAAAAGAATGATGGCCCTACTGACTTCTCTTGTGAAGGGCTTGGAGAATATGCCCTATGAGGAGAGACTGAAGGAACTGGGGCTGTTTAGTCTGGGGAAAAGGAGGCTGAGGGGAGACCTTAGTGCTCTCTTCAAATACCTGAAAGGTGCTTACAGTGAGAGTGGCGTTGGTCTCTTCTCACAGGTGGCAGATGACAGGACGAGGGGAAATGGCCTCAAGTTGTGCCAGGGTAAGTTTAGGTTGGATATCAGGAAATACTTCTTTACAGAAAGGGCTGTTAAGCACTGGAATAGGCTCCCCAGGGAGGTGGTTGAGTCACCATCCCTGGATGTGTTTAAAAACTGTTTGGATGTGGTGCTCAGGGACATGATTTAGCAGAGGGTTGTTAGTTAGGGTAGTTTGGTTAGGTTGTGGGTGGACTCGACGATCTTTAAGGCCTTTTCCAACCTCAGTGATTCTATGATTCTATAATTTAACTCTTCAAAAGGAGTCCAGTCATAATTGACATGATTTTAAGCCCACGCCTTAAAGCTCAAGGACTTCTTTAGTACGAAACACTAAAGAATAATCAGAATAGTAAAAAATAATCATGAAGACAAAATAGAGGTGGTAAAACCTAATGTTTGTCTCAGAAATATGTCATGTAAGGAGCTCTATAGACCAGGGTCAGCTGTTTCATTCCAAAGTCAATTTCAGAATAATAATTCGTATTCCAAGATGAAATTAACAGGAGTCTACAACAAATTTTGGGCTTTCTTAAACCCTTTTTTTTTTTTTTTTAAATAAGTTTTTTCCCCAGGAAGGGTTGTTCCTATGACTCTAGTTCTCAAACAGACTATATTAATAACTTTGAAAGTCTCACGGTATTTCTCCTGGATTTGCATGGTGAGAATAAAATATAAAATACGTTCGTGTTATTTTGCAGAATGTTGCCCAGACAGACTTTTTCCGCCTTCTTAGAAACACCAGACAGTATGGATCACTGAAATGCCAACCCAGGTCCAACTTGCTTGCATGGATCACATAAAAGAGCCATTGGGGCACTGAATCCTGCAACGATCCCATGAAGTATATTCAAGGTAGGCAGTACAAATTTGCCTGTACAGCACCCTAACCAAAGCGACGAAGATTCTATACCACAGGAAGGCTGCATAACTGCAGTGGAAATGCTAAGTCACGGCCTGAACCAGCGATTGAGCTCCCCTGGGTTGGCCCTGCCTTCCCACCCGGTGCTCAGGTGCATGCAATGAACCTGAGTGACTGGAAGGGGCGTAGCCAGGATCCACCCTCCCCCCAGACCTCATTTAAGGGTTAGCAGTGGAGGTGAGGGTGTCCTTTGCTGGAGATCCCTGCCTACCTGAGGCCTACTAAAGGTAAGCACTGCTTTTCCTGCATTTCTGTATCTCTGGCTGCTGTATTTGGGCTCGTTCTCATTTGCTGTAGCCAAAGACGTAGCCACCCAGCTTTTATCATTCCAATAAAGCATTACAATAATGTACTACATTAAGTTGTATCTTGGCCCCACGGTTAAACTACAGATACGGCTTTCCATCTGACACCATGTAAAATAAAAGCACATGCAACAGTTAAAGTTCACTGCTGCTACAAAGACCTTTGGTACCGTCAAAACATGCTGACATCTAAAAACTTAAAAAATTTACACATAAAAAATGTGTAAACTTCTTAAAACGTGTAACAACACCACCACTTTCACAGCACTTTATTTTGGGGGGAAATCTGATTTCATTCGTATTTTAGCTTTACCAGTGCTGCTTCTGAAAATTCCATGCCTCTTAAAAAAGTATTCTGTATTTTTTTTTTTTATTGCTGCTGCCTAAACACAGGACCACTCTGTTCCCAAGATGGAAACGTAATATACTTTGGAATTATTGACATAGGTAATGCCATACTTCATTCCACTGATGATAACAAATATGTAAACAGCTTTTAATGTGCCCATGTGCTGCACGCTTTGGCACCTGGACAATCGTACCACTAAAGTACACACTGCACCATATCACTGCTTCAATTACCTGTTTCAGTTGTTGAGGAATTATTGTGTTTGATCTACTTTGTTTCTGCTAAGCAATTTTGCAGCTGCCATCTACTTCATGACACAATTCCAAAGGTCAGTAGTTCAAGGTGTATGAACAGGCATACCTTATTGCAGCACCACTCACTCCTAATGTGCCAAAGTCTTCACCAGAATTGGTTTCTCATACAAGAGAAAAAGCGCTGCACACGCAAGAACGACTTCTTTGTACTTTCAAGCAGGTCCCAAGACACCACCCTCCCATTTCCACCCACAAATGTACCCGAAATACAATGGCCACAAAAAATAAGATGGTTTATTGAAGTAGACTAAATGATCTAATGCTTAGACGCCATATTTCTATTAATAATGTTGTTGCAGGGGTACATAAATGACAATAGAACTTTTTCCCGCCTGTAATCAGTCTAAGCACAGGAAATACAAAAAAGGGCGCTAGAAGCTTTCCAACTCACAAAGCTCTGATAGAATACAAAAGCTCTTATGTGCCCAATAATTTAAATATAGTTTCAACTTTTTATGTTACTGGATAATTGTGCTTTTGAGTCCTCTCGAAGCTATAAAGGATTATAAACTGTTAGAGAATGAGAAATACAAAGTTGATCGGATTTGTATCAGAAATGTAGAGATAACCATTAAAAAATACTGTCCTTTAAAAGATATGCCACAAGCTTAAATTTTAACTCAGAGTATGATTGGCAGCTTCAGAGATGGAAAAACACTATGAAAAAAAGCTATGGAGAGACATCACACAGGCTAGCTCAGTTTTTCTTTTCCTTTTTTCCCCTTCAGGTACATCTTCCCTTAGAGAACCATTATGTCTGTGCAGTGAATATCTCAGATGTTCTGTTTACTTCTCCTTTATTTATGTCTGTATTCAGAGTTTACTGGAATTTTCATTATCCCAGTATTTGGGTTAATTTACATTATTTAACCCAGCAATGCTGTTTGAGCAGCATTGATATCATTTTTTTTTGTTTGTAAAGTTGTCCTGAATGAAATTGCAGACACCACTGACGACAACACGCATTCCAAACGCGTATTTATAAAACTTTTCACCCCTGACATAGCACAGACCTTACACGCATGAACTGCAACACAATCACATCATTATAATTGTAGGTGAAAAACCTGACTAACATTGCTGTCTGTTACACTTAGTGGTGTCAGCAACAGAATGCTTGCAGTGCGTTCAAAGGATCCAGCGCCAATTGAAAAAGATCCAGACAACCTCTTCAATACATTTCCATAATGGGTTATATGTAACAAACAAAATAAAACCAACATGAAACCCCAGTGCATCCTAATCCTTGACTTTTCTAAGCACACCAGATCCACCTACTGACTGTTAGCATCTATATCCTTGGAGGAACATGGCATCTTCAACATATGGCACTGACACTCATGCACACACAAATGCATTTATGCGTATTCCACAAAAGACTTCTCAAACACAGTACAAGATAAACATACAACATGCTTCTTGTCTTGTCAGAAGATGCATTATGCTTATAGGATGAGATTTTAAAAAACAGATTAACAACAATTGTTCAAACAGCAAATGCTATTGGTTTTCTCGGATGTATTCTCCAGAGTTCCTTACTGAGAAAAGGAAAGAAGTAAGGGGGGGGGGGGGGGGGGGGGAAAGGAATGAAAGAAAAGAAATTCAGTCCTTTGTTTTAAATGAGAAAAGACAAGAGCAAAATAACTTTCTAACATCCTGATGGCAACACCACAAAGTTAGTGAAAGAACTGTCATGGTTAGAACTGAACAACCAAGATCAACCAGCAACCACCACACAAGTACAGAAATCTTCTGAAGAAATCTAGGTGAACAGTGAAAATCTGTTTTCAATCCAGTTGCATACAGGGACTACTCTGGCAGAGGACAGTCAGCACCAAAGACTGGTAAAAAGTAGTATTCAGCAATGCAAATGTATTATGCCACAAAATTTAATTCTGCTCACTGAATTAGCAAAACATTTACTAGTTCTCATAGCACAAGGTATTGAAGCAGTCCTACTTTCTCTAACCTAGGGGATCCTGGAAAAAAACAGTGGGAAGTTTCATGAAGCCTGTTCTGGCACCAGGGCACCAGGTTGTACTTTGAAGCTGAACTCCTGTGTAAAGATCTGCTGCAGAGCCTTTGCTTTCTTTGCACAAGCAAAACTTTCAATTAAAGATGCGATGTCTTTCAATCATATTTAAAAAGCTTTTATTTTCATTTGTTCTCCCTTTCCTCATAGTTCCCCCTTGGAATATCGTAACAGTCTCTCACAGAAGTACACAGTCTTCTGTACCAAAGAAAAAAAATGAAAATTTGCACATTAGTTAAAAAAAATCCAAGTATAAGCAATGCAAGGAAACACTGCAGAGAGAAATCTTCTGGTTCTACATCAAAGCCAAAATCAAACTGTTTGGACTATCAAGTTTTACCCTGTTTTGGGAGGCACCAAAGATTTGAGAGAGGCATATCCTAATGAAGGATGCACAACACTAATCTAGCTTTACTACAACCAGTGGTTCATTCACTGAATGAGGATCTGTTCTGGTAAAATATGGTGATACCAGCTACTGAAGAAGAAATCTAGGCTCCCTATAATACCTCCAGGAAAGTCAGCGCTGGAGTGGTGGGGAGACCAGCTGGAATAATTAAGGATTTCTCCCATGTGAGTGCACGTGAGTTACAGTAGAGGCCAGCTTACCGTACGGCAAGTGTAAGTCAGTTTTGGCACTTGTATTACCAAAAGTAATGTAGTAAGAGTTCTCAATTAAGCAGAAAACCCACTGTGAAGATTTACTGTATCAGTGATCAGTTGAGCAGCCACGCAAATATAATTCCTGGAAAATCTTTCTTAGTTGGGTAAAGCTACCCAAGTTCAGCTCGTGTTAAGCAGAAACATGAGGTAACTGTTATTTGATGAAGAAACAAGATGCCAATGATGGGGTGAGATTTTAAAATAGAGAAATAACTAATGGAGTTAAAATTTATGTCGTCTTTTTCCTTTCAAGCCCTGACCCGTTAGAAAGAGTTTAACAGCATGAAGTGCAAGGTTTCTTAAACTGGCTCTAAAAAAAAAATCCCAGAACAATGCAACCCTCGCCATTCCTTAATTAAATGTAAAAGTCTATTGGGAATTGCGTGGATGGTGACTGTATTTTTGTAGACTATACCTGAGTAGAGACTGGATTTTATTTCTTTTCAGTTAATAGGCAAAACAAATATTTCAAGATACAGCTGAAGTGCTGTTAAAATAGTGATGTTTCAGGTCACAATCAGAATCTTGTATATACAATTCATATTAACTTAAAAAAATAAAGTTCAAAATACCTCCAGAGAATGTTATATTTTAGCAAAATGTCCTGTACAAAAGTAGGCCACTGCTATTGGTTTAAAAGAAACCCCTAGCAGTTGTTTTCTTCTTAGCTTGTGCAGTAAGTGGTTTCTTCAGTTTAGGCTCTCTGTCTGGGGTACCTGCAGGAGACTTCAGCACTCCATGACGGGGTTTCTGTGCAGGATTGAAAGCTACACGAGAGGGTCCTTCTGGGCTCACCAAGATACTTTTGTCAGTCTTTTTAAATTCTGTTGAAAAACAAGCAAGTGAATTAAAAGAAATACAATTACTGGACTCATCAATTAACTGTGGAATTGTCCAGTCCTGGAAATTTGCCTTAGATCCTTAAGTCCATCAGAGATGGTGGTGAAATGCATTTCTTAACTGTGTTTCTTTGACGGTGGGGTTTATTGCAATCCACAGAAAGGCTGTGAACAATTCACTCCCTGCAGTTCCACAGGCCACCAGAGAATTAGCCTATCCCTCAGAAACAAAGTGTTTATGTATCCCATAATTCAGTGTCTCTGTTCTTACAGTTAATCAGCATGTATCTCCAGAGACTCCTGATTATCACTTCTGCTAGTAGATATACATTTTTGTTCTCTTTGTGTGGCAGTTACATTAACATAAATGCATACATCAAATCCCACTATTCTCCATTTGAACTTGGCCTACAGCATACCTCAAAGTAACAAAAGTAGTTAAGTGAATACACTCAGTTAAGTAAATGCCTTGCTCCATAGCACAGAAGTTTTAACAGGAAAAACACCGTCTGCTTACAGGTGGGACACAGAGAGAGACTGGTATTCACCTATTAATTACTATAATGCATCAGAGCCAGCCAAAATAGAAGTGAAATTTTACTGTAACAGAGCCTGACCTCATTAGAACATCAAAACCTTTATCCTGAGAAACAACCAGCAACAAAGAATATGAAGTGTGTGTGCTTGAAAGGCACCCCGTACAACAGGAGGCTAAGTAAGGAGAGACTGTCACAGCCACACTCAATCTATTAGGCTCCATCTGCAAGTCAACAATGCAGCGCCATGGAACCATGCAAGTCTAGCCGCTGGGCTGAACGTCCTCAGCTTCACCTTCTCCTCTGGTTAGGAACTTGAAGATTGTTTATAAACTAGTCAATGAACTGTTAACAAATACTGAGACAAAAAGAGATCAGACTAATCCTGTTTGAGAGAGAGAACAGGAATGTTGGAGTGCAAATGTGTACAGCCTCCCCCTTCTTGGGTGACATGCGAGTGTCACACGGATATATCAGACTCACCAGCAGTCATGTTTTTATTCAAACCAAAGGTGACTTTTTTGGAGCTGGATGACTGCAGTTTATTCAACTGTGAAGCAAAATGAAAACAGAAAATAAGACTTCTGAGGCAATAACATGAGTTCTTTTACCCACATCCCATCAAAACTGATGCAAAGCAGCCTACTTCCCTCTCTTCGTTTAGAAGTCCTCCAATGATCTAGAATTAACATAATGAACTCTGCTAAGACAGCACTGGTTTTCTAGCCAAAAGCAAACATATTCCATTTGTAGAGTAAATGACATGCTCTAAGATCATTACATAATTTGGCAACAAACAAGAAAGTGTGAATTAAACAGAGGGCAGTCTTTTGAAGCCTGGTACTGCTACCAGCTACTGCAAGTGGGAAGAAATGGAGGCTCAGAGTCACTTAACAGGACTGCAAATCAGTTAAGGTTTTTGTTTTATTGTGAAATGAGCAGGTTCAGAATGGCATCCTTTCAACAGAAGGAAATTTTTGAAATCATTGGAGAATAAAGAAGAGACTTTTGAAAATGCCTACGACTCATTTTCTGAAATGCTGGAGCTAACTGTAGATCTGTCTGCAAGGAAATGTCACAGCATTTCCAGTTTTACCTGCCTGCATTAGGAGATGAACAAAGACTGGAAAAGACAGCATGAGTGAGGGTATGTGCTTGGTTTGGGTGTGTTTCAGGAAGAGACCAGTGGCAAGATTTAGCTGCCATTGGTGAAATCACATTACCGGAATGGAGGCTCTGGTGGAGGAGATGGTACTTCTGGCCTTCCTGAAGAGTAATGCCTTTGGTACAGTTGATTTTTCAAATTTGACGAAATCACTCCCTTGTTTTGCTTTCTTTTTCTTTAATGGCAATAGAGCAGGGCTGCTTTCCTACAAAGACAGGAGGGAAAAAATCCTCAGTACAGGCGAGTTGTAGCTAATCAACACCTAGTACAACGATCAGAGCACACAGCCTACCACACACGGTTCTGTAAATGTTGCCAAAGCTCAGAGAGAGCTGTCTGGTACTCACACGAGCCAATCATCCTGATTAGCTCTCAGTAAATAACCTTAGAGTTATCATGACTGAAAATACAACCCTAAGACAGGTTGTGCGCTGGTACACAAAGCTCACTGCATAGCAAAGAAAAAGGACCCTGTGAAACTTTTGCCTGGCTCATCAGAATGCAAACAAAGCTTTCACCTTTTTGTGCATGACGCTGCCTTACAATCAATTCAACTCTTCCATAGTACCTCTGAGAGGATCAGATATGTAACTAACAAACTCAGCTTTAGACTGACATGGAGATGAAACAAAAAGTCAAATATGGTGTCTGTGTACACTCAAGAAATCCAGCAAGTGTAAGTTACTACTAGTCTGCTGCCCTCCCCTCAGTTTCACTGTGAGCGTTGCCATTTGGAAAACCTGTCCATGCCAGAGGGGTTGGAATAAGATGGGTTGAGGTGAATGGGATGAAGTTCAACATGACCACATGTCAGGTCCTGCACTTTGGTCACAACAACCCCATGCCTTGCTACAGGTTTGGGGCAGAATGGCTGGAAGGCTGTACTCAGGAAATGGATCTGGGGATGCTGGTTGATTCTTAGCATAACACGAGCCAGTTGTGCACCCAGGTGGCAGAGAAAGCCAATGACATCCTGGCTTATATCAGAAATAGTACAGCCAGCAGGAGCACGGAAGTGATCACCCCTTCATATACAGCTCTGTTGAGGCCACACCTTGAATACTGCGTTCGGTTTTGGGCCCCTCACTACAAGAAAGACACTGAGGCCCTGGAGTGTGTCCAGAGCTGGGCAACAAAGCTGTGAGGGGTCTGGAGCACAAGTCTTATGGGGAGCAGCTGAGGGAGCTGGGATTGTTCATTCTGGAGAAGAGGAGACTCAGGGGAGACCTCATTGCTCTCTACACAATGCTCCTGAATGGAGGTTGTGGCGAGGTGGGGATCAGCCTCTTCTTCCAGGTAACAGACATAAGACAAGAGGAAAAGGCCTCAAGTTGCACCAAGGGAGATTCATGTTGGTAATTAGGAAACATTCCTTTCCCTGAAAGAGTTGTGAATCACTGGCAAAGGCTGCCAAGGGCAGTAGTGAAGTCACCATCCCTGGACACATTTAAGGGTAGATGTAGTACTTAGGGACATGGTTTAGAGGGCAATATTGGTGGTTGGTGAATAGTTGGACTAGATGATCTCAGTGCCCTTTTCCAGCCTTAATGATTATATGATCTTTAAGGTCTCTTCCAACCCAAGCCATCCTATGATTCTATGAAAGCTATTCCTTTCAATCCAAGGATCTGTAATTTTGGTGCTAATGAAATGCACTGCTTCAGAGCTTCTCAACATGTTGTCTGTGAGCATCAGATGCCTGTGAACTACTGTGAGGCTCATATGCACTTTACAGTGATCTACAGATGTGAAATTCCTAGAACAATTTGCAGCCATGCTCTGAAAAACATCCACAGGGATACAAACAACTTCTCTCAATTTGCTTTAAAACAAAGCAGAACTCTTCTAGCTTCCTGAATTCTGAATACAACCATGAAATAACACTGAATGTGTTTGCTTTTCCGCCTCTTCCTTTTCAATATTTGAAGATTGTTCCTTAGATGGGTGTATTATCTTGTGGAAGTAAGATCCAAAACATACCCTTTGTAATTCCTGGGCAAGAGACCAATGTTACCTCATTAAAATTAGGAAATAAAATAACATTTTTTTTTTAATATATATATTTTTAATTTCATTGTTAGAGAAAAGGCAAAGCCTAATTTCCTCCACAATTATTCATCTTAGCTTTACCTCTGCAGTGAGTAAAACAGTTTACTTACTGGTTTAAGAAATGTTTTGGTTCTTTCCCTCTCAGTCCTCATTAACATCGTTTCAGTACTGTTTCAAAATGCGTTTTTCCTCACTTGGAGGTCTGAGTGATTGTATCACGTATGAATCGGCACTACTTAACTGATCATACACTTTTTTTCTTTTTTAATTAGACATCTAAGTCAAACAGAAATGAGCTAACAGGCTACTAACATGCACTTGTTAATCAGAGGAAGACCAAGTTGGTTTGTATGCCAAATTTAATTTGTGTTTTATGAATTTTCTATCCTTTTAAGTGGGAATGTCAGCAAGACTTCCAATAATACACTTGAACCCATAAATGCTTAAGGGTGAATGTACAGACAGAAAATGAATGGTTAAAAGGATTTTAGAGGCAAGGGACAGAAAAATATTCTTTGTTCCTTGTGCGAAACACTTTTGGACTCTCAAATTGCTGAAATCTACCTTCATTGCCCAAAGAAAATGGGAATGGGAGGTAGAGGGGGGAAAAAAAATGAACTCGTTCTCAAATTGCAGAACTACACGTAGTAAGAACAGTACAGTCAGACCTTCCTAGCAAAAACACAGCCTGACCTTTGTGAGAAACTAGATCATTCTCAAAAGTGATCGTGGAACCACTGATGATACTGAAACTCCCAGTGCCATACTATCTGTTCACTCTTTTCTGCATAGCACTAACAAGACGCAGAAGGGAGTTAGCAAAAGAAGCCATGCTTGGAGTTACTGAAGGCAATATCACAAGGAGCTTATACTAATCTAAGTATACAGTGTTGCTGCTGAAATAAAAGTGTTCCATCTCAGCATTCCCATCCTTTTGCCAAGATATGCCAAGATTGCAAACATGCTTGCTCAGAGACCCAGTGCAAACAAATAACTAACTCAAAGGGGAAATCAAAATCAAATAACCCTAGCCAACAACAAAGACTACTCCACATCCTAACCAACCAAGTTTCAGTCACATGAATTCTTTCACAGGGGTAGCTGGCACAGGCTCTAATGTTATAGTGTAAGAAGGTGTAAGAATGTAGCAGGGGTGAGAGGATTTTTGGGAAACTGGTCCTTTTGGTAACTGTACAGGTAAAAAGAAAAAAAAAAAAAAAAAAAGCCTGGAAGTTTGTGAAGAGGGCAAAAGGGAGGGGAAAAAAAATGAAAAATAGATGTACATACCTCCTTTCTGCTTTTCTTGCATGCAGTCTCCAGAATTCCATTGGCTTCAACAGAATTTAGCACCTCTTTAACTTTTCTCTTCTTTTTCAAGGTTGCTGCTTTCTGGTTGGAGACCTTGATCCCTTCCAAAGCAACCGGCTTTGTCTTTTTCTCCAATTTGACCTTTCTGGAGGGTTCAGATTCTGAGTCCACAACTCTTGGCAGTGGGCCCTCCTTGTTGGATTTCAAGTCTGTCTGCTGCAAGAAGTTTTCCCCATTGACTAAGGCAGACCCTGCTTTTTGTTTCTTTTTCCCAACCTTGGGAATTGATGGTGTGCCAGATGGGTCGACATCCTCTGCCTTGTTGGCATTAGCTGGACCATTTTGACACTCCAGCTTTCCAAGAACATTTTGCACTTTTGGATTCATTTTCTCTGACTGAATCTTTTTATTCTGTTCTGTGTCAGTCTGACCACTCTGTGCAGAGACGCTGTGCTTATCTCTGGTGTCACTTACTGCATTTCTGATCTCATTTGTCTCGTTAACTAGCAATTTCTTCCTCTTCTTCATCTTATTATTTTCTGGCATCTTTCCCGGGTTAAATACAACAGATTCAGATGTTTCAGCTATTCCCTCCTCAGAATTTCCATCTGTTGTTCCAGAATCAGCATGTGGGCTCTTCTCCCTTATCTTCCTTTTTTTCCTCCTCTTCTGTGGAACTGATGTCTCCTTCGCACTTGATGTCTCTTGTTCACCCTTCTCCGAGCCTACTCCAAAAGGAATGCCATACAACACAAATGCGAAACAAAAAGGTACATACAGCAAATGAGTTCTGATTAGTTCTTTTATTTTTTTTTCCTCCCCTAATGAATGTAATATTTTCTTGTTTTACTGTTACAGCTGATCAGGACATCGCATTCCCTGAACTCCTAGCCTAATTAATATTTAGCTGATCTTGCTTTGTCACAGCTGACTTCTGAGCCATTCTACACGGGAACAATATTCTGTACAGAAACAATGTTAGCAAGAGTTATTATCTATCTATTAATCCCAGAAGAAGGGCAACTCAGGGGTTCAGTAATTTAGTGAGATATTTTTGGTATGACTCAGCTTTGGCCATGTCAGTATTAGACACGCTGCTATAGACTTGTTTCTGCTTCTTGGAAGCTTTCTTCACCTATCCAGAAGCTCCACCAAATTCCTATATTCTGATATCCTTTTCCAGGAATACTGACATGTTTCTGTTTTTCTACAGTAAGTGAACTGCTCAGTGGAGTGATGCTAACAACTGCTTTCAGTTCTGCTTTTCATCAAAACTGAGGCGATCTTCACCTCAAAAAAGAGAAACAAAATTCCCATCATTATCGAACAGACCTTAATTTCACTTTTAACCTTCACTGCAATACAAATCAGCGTGCTCTAAACAACACTTTATGCCTTCTTCAGAGTTGCAGTATCTGATAATTTTTGTTATTGGACAAGTGATCAGAGATCATCTCTCTTAGAAAGGTTGATCTTGTCTTACCTTTTACTTTTTCCGAACTGCTTATCTCTGAAGGTTTGACAACTTTTTTCTTTCGCCTTCCTCTGCTGAATGTATCATCATCTTCATCTGTAGAAACATCTTCAGGGAAATCTTGGGGGAAGATTCCTGTTGAGGGGAAAGGATAAGGTATCTGAAAAGCACTAGTATTTTCTATGTTGCTGTTCATATACAGCATAACTCCCACAGAAAGGAGATCAACTCATTGTTACCCATTCAACTCAAAACAAAATCCTACCAATGATTCCTATTTGATTAAGTAAAAATAACAATCTTTCATTTAAGGACAAAGGACAGGATTGGTGAAATTGTGAAGGGGATTTGGTGATCTCACCAAAACCATGCAATTAGTTTTACGGCAGTTAAAGGGAAGAGCCCACAACACTAGAGTATCCTTGAAAAGCATCTTAAAAACAACAAACAAACAAACAGATCTGCAACACACATTGGATGGGGATCATTATAGAATTCATTTCCATGAGAGAATATTTCTGTATGCTGCTCAATCCTTACCTTCTGCTAAATCCTGGAACCTGTAGGTAAGGAGAAAGGGAGAGAAGGAAAAACAAATAATCATTACTCATTTAGTACCAGTTGCAACATGAGAAGCATAGTGTCACTGTACTCATTATAGTTCTGTTGAAATAGAAATGATTTTACAAATGAAGTTACAAAATGCTTACTCCAGAAGAGATCTGCCAAAATCTAAAGTCTTGGGAAAAGAGGAGTTTAACGATCCTGTAATAGTAATCTGTGTTACATATAATGAAATGTGACATTCTGCAAGACACAGCCACCCAGTGCAGACAGATCACAGCTACCAATAAGGAACAGCAGCACAGGCTTTGGACACTTGCCAGGTAAGCCTTCCTTTGTGACACTGTCGCCAGAACAGGAGGGTGAGGGGAAAGTAAAGAGGTAATTTAGAACAAGATAGCACACGCAAGGTGTACTTCAACAAAACTCACTTTTTGACCAGCTTGTACAGACGCTTTCTGTTAAGGGCAGGTGTATTTTTCCTGCTTGCCAATTCAAAGAGTTTGTCAGCAACAGCCTTATAATCAAACTGTTGGAGGAAAGCACAATATGGCTTTTCTTAGTAAACATGTCATGCAAGATAACCCAATGAGACTAACATTAACAACAATTCAAGAACCAGACACACCCTTTAAACACTGACTTCCTTTAAACCCAAAGTAATTTTCTGTTGAAATGTACACCCTCTTCACGCATTTCTACTCACTGTTACAGGTGTTTGTACTCAGTAACATTTCCTGAAACATTTCTAACCTTAATTCCTATTGTTGAGAAAAGCCAACCAACTTCAGAACCACCCAAAATATTTAGTTAAGGACTAGATTTAAAGTATGCCATTTCTTGCTTGAAAGCTACAGATGGGTGAAGATGCCTGAATGCGCACGATTGGTGGATCCTTAAAAAAAAAAACAAAACACTATGCTGCACTGGAAGTAGGCCTAGAAAACACAAATTGCAACCTGTTACTCTCTTACTTTTGCTCTTAGTGTCAATAAAACTTATGGTGACTTCTTGACCATCCACAACGATTTGGCTTTTACCACACATTTCTGAACTTCTGAAATAGGAAAGTACGAGCAAAAGAAAGAAGGTATAGAAGAGCGGAAAGAAGGAATCAGGGAAGAGGATTAAAATTTTATAACATGTTTATCTGATTCACACTCTTTATTTCTGTACACGTTGAAATAAAAAAACAACAACAAAAAAGAAAGCACAGAGGGGGTACTGCTAATGAAGAAAACAAGCCACAAACCTGAAGAACAGGCCCAATGCTATCATCAGCATTCTCACATACATCCTCTGTTTCTTCAGTGCCCTGTGTTGATTTTTCTGACAAACGTCTGTTTGCTGTCATTAAAAATAAAAGCAAAACATTGAATATAAATGTTTAGTTTGTAAAAACAGACACCAAGCTCTACTCTCATACAGCAGAAGGCCAGCAGCAATTTTCTTCGCACCACCTTGTAAGCCTGTCCTGCTTTAAGTGCCTTAGGTCACCATTATGCAATACACAACGATAGCATTATCTGAGAACCCAAACATACTCGAATCAAAAACCTGACTGTCTTTTTTTTTTTTTTCCCATTTAGCTCCCACAGAATGCCAAAACCACATTTTAAAAAGTTCTGAATGACCAAGAGCCAAAGGCCAGACTGGATTATCTAGCACTGCTGTAGAAAGCCGCTGTAGTCTGGTTTTATGGAGACCACCCATTTCTGTAACATATTCTTGTGGAATCACTTTATTTAGTGTATCCAAAGGGAAACGAGGGAAAAGACAATCACTTTCACATCACACTGAATACGTCTGAGCGGTTCAGGGCAGAAATGTATTTTTAAGAAACAGAATTTTTAAATCTTATTATTACTAAGGACACTCATAACTTTGTCCTCACCTTTGGTTTTAAGCATCTCTTTCTTTCCCTGTTCATCATCTTCAGACACATCTTCTTCATCACTGCTGCTTTCCAGTTCTTTCATTAGGTCTTCAATGGCATACGGGGACTGATCCACAATCATCTCAAAGATACCACTGGCTACAGCATGCATCACAGAAGGACTGTGTTAAAAGAGAGCAGGAATGAGAGTTGAGAAACAGAAGCATGCTTTCTTCTGTGGAAATTTGGGGGACACAAGGAAAACGAGTAATAAGGAACAAAGAGGAAGAGCAACTAGCTCTACAGATGGGAAATGTCACCTTATTAATTTCTAAAAAGCAGTCCTTAGCATCCAAATAATCATGGCTAGTAGGTGTTTTGCTAACATTCCCCTCCCAAATTTCACAATGTTTACATGCTGCTTTACATTACGTTGCTGAAACAGTCCAACCTACTCATCTGTTCTATGCGTGTTAAAAACAAAACCAACCAACAGAGGTTGACATGTATTTTAAGATCTATAAAGATTACTTACAAATTTTATAAACATAAGTTATCCTCAAGTGATTACGCACAAAGTAAAGTACCATTCTTTCTCTACACTCTGAAGTTACACCATGGCTTTTCTTGTTTATTCGGACATGGTGAGGCAATGTAGAATGTCTTAAGATAAGAAATATTTATTCTTTCATTAAACTTACTCCTTAGATTTGGCAACAAAATTGCAGAAAGGTTCAATGAACTTGAGACTCTGGTCTGCTGTGAGCTGTATGATTAGAAAGAAGAAAGCAGTTAGCACAGTAAACATATGTGCATTCAAATTCCTTGAATATTTGGTGTATGCTTGCGTGTGATGGAATCACCTTTAAGAAGTTGTGCCAGTGTCTTTCAGCATACTCTCTTGTTCCAACTGACAGGAACATCCAGTGACTTTTTGTTACCACTGCTACCACTAACTTCAAAATATTTTTTGGAAGCATTCTAATGGAAATGTTCAGCCTGGAGAAGGCTCAGGGGAGACCTTATTGCTCTCTACAACTTCCTGAAGGGAGGTTGTGGTGAGCTGGGGGTCAGCCTCTTCTCTCGTGTCATTAGTGATAGGACTAGAGGGAATGGTTTCAAGCTGCAGCAGGGGAGATTCAGGCTGGACATTAGGAAATATTACTTCTCAGAAAGGGTGGTCAGGCACTGGAATGGACTGCCCAGGGAGGTGGTGGAGTCACCGACCCTGGGGGTGTTCAAGGAACGACTGGATGTTGTGTTGAGAAACATGGTTTAGTGGGAGCTATTGGTGATAGGTGAACGGTTGGACTGGATGATCTTGTAGGTCTTTTCCAACATTGGTGATTCTATGATTCTATGATTCTAAAAATGCTAACAGCTTTGCAAACTTTAACTTACTGAGGAGAAAAATATAATGAGCGAGGCTTCATATTTCAGAAAGGGAAAAATGAGATGGAGAAACCTTAGGTAGTTTGGTGCACATTCACAAAGAAGGACTGTGACACAAATAAGATCTGGGTTTCTTTTAACCTGCCAGCCCAGACCACACCAGTCAGTTACAGTACTATTAAAGTACTACAGAAGTACCACTTTCCTAAACTCAATTTACCACCTGTAACTTCAAGCAGTCTTCAAGACTAAATCTCCATGACGGCTATTTGTGGGGCTGTCACTATGGAGCTACAGATATCATATAGGCTCCAAGTGCTGACTGGTCTCTCACACTCCATAGTCTAGAACAATAAAAGCGGCAGGCAAGATTATATGCAATGATGACTGCAAAGAATACAAATGGAAAGCTGCTAACTGCTTCCTCCATTGCTATGGTAAGTATCAGATTAAAGAAACAAGGAGGAAAATGTGCACAAACTTAGAACTAAGCATGGGGCAGCAGGCAGCTCACCCTAGTGGAGTAACAGGAAAAATACAGTTTGGAAGAAGTTCAGCAGCAACAGTTGCAGCAACAGGCTTCTAGCTACTGCAAAACTGCAGCACTGAACGAGATAGCAATCCACAGCAAAGACAGACCTACTTCACCATCAAAACGAGCAACTAAATGTAAAGGGTAACTTGCTCACTGCACAGGTCCAAAGCTAACAATAAAAAAATAACAGGTAACTTTGACAGCTTGCTTTCTTTCTCTATGTAGGTGCATTATAGAAACAGCCAAGAGCAGGCTGCGCCCCATTTTTGCAAAAACAAGGATTGGCAACTGTGTTCTTGCAGGGAAAAACAATTTAGGTCCTTTCAGAGAAACAAACAATTCAGAATGGTATACCTCTTACACAGCTCCCAATTTAGGCTGGAAATAGCAGTGGATGTACCAGTACTCAAGGACCTAAAAGAAGTTACTATATTCTCACTTTCTACACTAAGACACAAAGAAAGTAAAGGCATAAATTGTAATAAGTCACCTTCTTCATGCTTACTCAATGTTGCTATGTTACATTTAAAACTGTTAAACATATATAATGTAAAAAAAATCTTATCCCTTTTAAGGTTCTCCATGCTATATTGACATTAATCAGGAATACAATGCATTTTCTAACCTCCTTTGCACCAACTTTAGCCAATTCTTGCAGATAGATATCAATGAAATGGAACTTTATTCCTTTGGGAGCATTGCTGTCTGGGTCCATGACTTCTTTCATTAGTAGCTGCAATAGCAGTTCTCTTAGGCTACAAGGGAAAAAAAAGAGCAAGATATTAATAGTCAATTGTTCAGGTTGTTTGCTTTGAAATGAGACTCCAGTCACAGTTTTACCACAGTTCTCAAGGTGGGTGTTCAACACAAGAAACAAATTCTATGAAGGATTTTCACATCTTAAAAAACAATTAAAAAAAAAAATCCACATATGATTAGAACTTCTTGCAGTCTAGAGAATTTTGTCACATCATACAGTCCACTCAGCACAGTCTCCTACAGTGGAACTTACAGTTTTAAAATTCACTTGAATATGGACTGAACTTTATTATGCTATATGACTGATGGATGGGATGTTTTGAGCAAGGCACTCCCGTAGACCCAGCTGTCATCCTTGAGGAGTGACATCTCCCATTCCTCATTTTACGACATCTCTTTCGTTTTGGTGTACGTCCAACAATTACATTTAACACTGATCCTTCTCAAACTCATTTCCACCATTCAGACTTTATCTTCATTAAAGCACACTATTTACTGTCCCTTAGAGCAAAACAGTGACCCGTGGGCATTTACCAAATGCAAAACTAAGATAAAAACAGAGAGGCTGACAGGTACGTTCCTATTTTCTTTACATTCCCATTTCCTATTTCTGTGAAATTATGCCCATATGTATCCACACTCCAGAAGGTAAGAGATAAAGGATAAACATAATACTAGGCTATCACTTTAAATCAAGACTTCAAAGACTGCCAACAGCTTAAATGCAGAACAAGCTTACAAGTGGCAGAAGGGCTCTAAACAGAGCAGGATAACTGCAATCGCTTTCATTTTACGGCATATGGGAGAAACATAAGCAAAACCATGAATGTAAACTAGCATCCTGTTGCAAGGGAAACAAGGACAGCTTCCAGATCTGTCTTATAAAAAGGCAAGTTACCATGATTAAATAGAACAAAAATAATTATTTTTTAAGAAGCCACAACCAATAAGAAACAAATTATAATTAAAAAGTTCATTTTCTGTGTTTTTTGTGATGCCAACTCAGTCTAATCTCGCCATGGAAGATAATTCACTGCTAGTTCTCCTGGCTACATAAGTAAGATCTGGCAAACTGCATTATATATTTGAAAGTCTCATGATTCAAGACTCCTTTCTAAACTACATATTGTAACTGATACAGAAAGCAAATAAGTCTTAGAGCTGAGGCTTCATGGCTGTGGACAAAAAGGATCTATTAAATGAAAATATATTTTACAAAAACAAATCGGGTACCTTCCCTACAACGCAACTACATTCAGAAATCTGCTTACCTTTCATCCCAGTCATTTCTTTTCAGCACTTCAAAGGATTGCCTCAAAATCATACGGATTAGCTGCAAAGTACAAAATTTGTTACAGGAGTTCATGAAAATGGCTAAGAGTTAGTGCGACTGTAACAGGAATAGAATTCTTAGTAAAGCTCTTCATAGCACAAGATGGAAAGCTTCCTCCCCTGAACATTTTGATAGACTTGCCTATCATGTCAAGCAATGTGCAGTGAGGTTCATATGACAATAAAGTATTTTCACATCTCAAGCCCAGCAAAATCAATGACCACCTCTACTGTACAGCTTTCTCCAGCTCCATCATCATTACGTGCTGGAAGACGTAAAAACCCCAACAACTTGAACAAGCTGGAGGTGACAATGAAGACATTATAACAATAATCATTTAATTGACCGGAACCTTTCCCTAAGAGATAGCCATGTGTAAAACAAATACATTAACTTGATTCAGACACTGAAGCACCTTCTTTCTTCTAACACTGAGAAACAAACAACAGCAACAAATGTGCCTGCAATTACTTCATTTGAAACGAAAAGATTAATTCTGTTCTTTGCAAAGGCAGATCTGTTAAGAGTGTTCTTTCAGTGATCTTACTATCTGTTTTAATATAGCTTTTCCTACTGAAAGAATTCTGATAGCTGAATGTACTACGGCAGATATCTTAGTACTGGAATGTGGGAATACAAGAAGGACTGTATGGAGCAGCAGCTGTGGAGCAAGATAAACAGCATGAGAACCAAGGACACCTCTAAAAGAAGAAAGAACAGCTTGCGGCTCTGATTGGATAAACTCCTGTGTGAACGGTTGAAGAAGTGTTTGTGGAATGTTCTGTTGAACTGTATGGGCGAATGGGAAAGCTAGGAAAAGAAAACTTGTGAAGGTATATAAGTGATGTGAGAACTTGTAATAAACGATTTGGATCGTTCACATCTGAGTCCGTGCATCAGACGCAGCACTGGAAAGCCGGCATTCTAGTGACAACTGGTTTGTTAAATGGAGTCACAAAAAAAGTCTTTCAACAGCCCGCTCTAAATCACTGATCTTGATGCAGTGTCTGCTGAGACAGTATTAATATGCAGTGAGAGCACTTATGCATGAAATCAGCTTTCTTCCTAAGAAGTTCTCTCAGTGTAATCTATGAGAAAAATCACCGTGATATGAAGGAAGGCAAACAAAAAAATAACTCTCAGCGTGACATAAACTGTAATGACTTCTAAATTTGTGACAGTGGGCAAAAAGCCTTTAAAAGAAGTATGTTTTGCAATGAACAATGAAAACAGTCACTTGCCTTCTCTTAAAACATACATAAATGCATGTGCTGGATGCTGCCTTCCAGCAGACCACCATTTTCTACACATATTAAAAAAAAAAAAAAGGAGCTACAATATCGTTAATATTACCATATAGTACTTATCGAGACGTAGATTGTCTATTCCATTCCATTCACGGCTCATAGTTCGCCAGAATGTTTGAATGAACAAGTGCTCTGCAAAAGAATAATAAAAAAAACAATTTGCAACTGCTTGTCTGGCACACAGGTTTCTTCTGTTAACCTAAAAATCTCAAAAAATCACTTCAAGGTGAGGGAGGACTGCATTTCCCTAGGGATTTGCCCGGTGACTGAGGTAGATCTGTGGGAAGATCTGCTTTAGACAGGTACACATCCACTAAACAAGGCACGAAATGGCACACAGCTACCTTTAAAGACAAGTGCAATTACAGTGATGGTTGAAATGACAAAGTCACCGAGGCTGAGCTTTGTACCTATAAATTTTCAGACATTTTAGAAGAGACCCACTCAGACAAACATAAAACCAGTACTATACCTGTAGCAGTGGTTTCATTTTTACTCATGCTAGTTTAGGCACTGACCAAGCACTGCATTTCAAGTGGATTTTGTATATTTTGTGCTTAACAGCTCAAGAAACAAGGTTGGGTTTGAGCAGAAAATACACAGAACAGCAAGGTATGGGTTAAGTTTTCTCTTGCCATCCACCCTGCAAAAATTTCACCTTTCTCACACTAGAGGAGAACAGTAATGAAAGGAGGAAGAAGTAAAGCAACAACCAGAAATAAACGGCATCTGATCCAGGGTCTAGATACTTTCCTAAATGCAATCACATATGCCAGCTGGATTGCCAGCAAAGGAAAAAACAAAGCTATGATCCATACCTGTCTCTACTCTAGAACTGTGAAAGTAGGCTCAAAATCACCAAACATTAAAGCACCTTGAGAAGAGTTGGATACTTAAATAGTACTTACGAGCCTCTGTATTCTGAATCACATGGATAAGTTGTGAAATGTTATTTGCAAGTTCCTCCTAAAAGTAAATAAATAGTATAGTGTATTTCAGAGCTTGGTCTCCTCACTACACATACAACCAGAAAACAGCCAGAAATATGTAGAAACATCCCTCAAAAAACATTCTCTTAATAACTGCTTTAGTACCATAGTTGTCCTTTCATGGGGATTAAGTTAGTTAGAAGGGAAAATTCAAAGCTATGAAACCCTGTCTTACCAGTGCCCTGCACAAATAACCCTTTTGTCAGCAAGACTGAATTAGGAAAAGAATAATCCAACATATCTGAATTAACACATGATGTAAAACTTTTGGGATACTCTTCTCATGTAGCTTAAATGTAGGTACATCTCTGTACTATTTATGAGATAGACATTGTTCAGCAAACAGACAAGTGATTTGAAACCTGATTCAGTGAGGTTACCAAGATTTCTACTCCAAAACTGGAATCTTTTGAAAATAGGTAGACAAATAGGAGGAGAGAGCAAAAAGTTGGTAACAGAGGAAATACCACCAAACTCCTCATACTAACAAAGAACAGGAAGTATGAAACTTTCAAACTCTGCGAACTAAAGGTTGTACGAATATTGAAGTTGCAGGTAAGGGCAATCTGTTGTTACTGCTGTAGTTCCATCAAATCAATGCACTTCATAACAATATGTATTTAATCTGGAAGGTAAACAGCTACACGTGCTTTTGAAAGGGTGACTGCAAACACCTCATGGTTCACATGGTGAGGATCACTGAGTTAGTCAACACTACTGAATGTGCCACTGTCAGGGCAAGACAGAAAAGTGAACAAGACTTAATAAAGTTATTTTCACTATTCTAAAGTAGTATGTTCTCACAGTACATTTTAGAAGAGACCCACTCAGACAAACATAAAACCAGTACTATACCTGTAGCAGTGGTTTATCCTGCATCCACATGCAATAGAACAGTCCCTTCCATATTTTTAGCAGTTCTTCCTGGGTGAAGCCACCTGTGGTACAGAATAAGTGAGAATGAAAATGAATCATCCCACACTTCCACCAAAATGTTTTAAAGCAGTTCTCTTTCTTCCCCGCTTCCCTCTATTTTCCATTTTTTCTTTCTTTTTGTCATTCTTATGGGCAAATACTGATTCCTACAACAAGCAGACTAACTGGAAAGCCACTTGGGATAGTTCAATGATTTCATGCTTTTTAGATTTCATTATGTGCCAAATTAACAAAGACCTCAAAGAAATCACAGAGATGAACGCTAAGGTAAATCTGATAAAACTATCTGCCAGCTAAGCATTGTTCCCTCTGGCATATCGCTAGCACCAAGTCTGAGATGAGGGCATCATACCTAATTCTGAAAGAGACGTAGTGTGCAAAACCTTGAATATAGCTAACTTGTGCTTTTTTTTAAACCAACATCTTTATGCAAGATACTAAAACATAGAAGAAAACGTAACCCTCCAATTACCAGCCCAGTATAGCATGTTCTTCTCTTACATGGTGCAGTGACACTGCCACGTCACAGCCTGAACCAATGGTTGAGCACCAGGTGAGGAGGTGTGGATAACCTAGGGAGCTTAGGTGCAAGAAATGCACCTGAGTGAGAGAAGGGCCAGAGCCTAGACCCACCCACTCACATTTAACTGTGAGCAGCATCTCTCTGGATAGAGATTGCATTTCTTTCAAGCTGTTACTGGTTGTCAGAAGAGGTGATTCAATTTTCCTTCTTTATTACCTGCTATTGCTTTGTAGTGCCTGTATCCCATTCATTACCTTCTTTTGCCATACAAAAGAAAAGGATTTTAGGAATGGACTGATAAGAAAAACAAAAGCAACACTTCTGAAAAATAATGTGCTCATCCAAGTTCACCCACACACATGATGACTTCAGAGATTCAGCAGTTCTATGCTTCCTCTGGAACTTAATTTATCTAAAGTCAACTGAGGCTCTAGCCCTGCAGAAAGGTTCCCTTGCGTGGCTGATAACCGTAGCATACACCATACTGAATGGTCCATGGCCTGTATCCTGCCTACCTATGGACAATGTGACTGAAATGAAGTCAGCAGGAACTTCAGTACCTCGTTCAAAAGTTGGCAAGGTCTTTATTGTTCAAGTGAAGGTCTCTAGCTGGCTTACCTGATGCGTGATTCTCATCTCTGACAAAGTACCATACAGATATATGCCTGCTTACCCATAAATAACCTGAAAACAAACTCTTCCTGAATATAATGCTTTTTTTTCCAAGTCCAAGTCAGGTAAATTTTGTTTTAATATTACTAGTTTGAACTTTGCTTGAGAGTAAGTAAATCTGAGAGCACTGGAAATCAGTCACTTTGGTTTCCTCCTTGTTTGCATTTTATGGCGAGTTGATCTTTACATGCAAAAGGTTCTCATTCAAACTGACCACTTCCCTATGGTAGTTTCCTAATATTTTAAGGCATTAATTGAACATACAACCTCATTTCCCAGCAAGAGCACTCCCATCCACCTCACAGGCTGTTTCCACAAACTGGGAGGAATCAGTATCTTATAGTGAGACTGAATATTGAGATACAAGAAATATAAATATAAAGATGCTACATCCAGCATAGGAAATGCCCAAAGCTAAAACTATCTGTACTTGAGAGGGGCAGCATGTACACTTGCTTACTCTTACTAATCCCTACGCATCTCCTTGATTTATTTATAGCAACTGTCAGAAAGAGAGCCAATGGGGTACCCAGGGGTGCGTTAAAGAGTATGGCCAGCAGGTCGAGGGAAGTTATTTTCCACCCCTCAACCCCCCCGCTCTGCCCTGGTGACGGTTAGGGGCCCGGAGCATCCCCCTTCTGAGGAAAGGCTGAGAGAGATGGGACTGCCGCCTCAGCAAGAAGCAGAACATAAAACCACACGCTTCAACTCTCACGTATTGCGAAACAGATACGAAAAAAAATTAAAACAAGAAAAAGAAAAGAAAAAAAGGAATCGAGCCCGGATCCCCACGGAGAAGCCTCAGCGCAGGCCCTCCCCACACGTGCCCCGCCGTCCCGTACCGCCTGGGAGCTGGGAGCGGAGGCTGATGTAGCCCCGCAGCTTTTTCACGGCGCGGTCCCGGATTCGCTTCTCGTTCGCTGCCAGCCGCTGCGCGAACTGGACCTCGGGAGCCTGCGCGGCGGCGGGAGCCATGGCCCGGCAGCACCGTACCGCGCCGCACCGTCCCACGGACACTCGGGCGCACACTGGTGACGTCAACGACAGCGCCGTCGCTTTTCTCTGATGTCATCGCCAGGGGAGGGCCAGTCCCGGTGGAGGATGGCAGTTAGGCGCCGCTTCTACACAAACTCTCTCAATAATAATAATAATTAATAGACAGCTGTTGTGCCTAAAAGTGTTTTTATTCGCTGTAATGATGAAGAGCCCTCCGCCAGCCCAGCCCCTCCCTCAGGGCAGTGACGCAGCGTGACGCGCCGGCGTCGCGCCCTCCTTCCCGCCGCCTGACCTCCCCTTCCCGCCCTACCGCCAGGCGGTGCTTGGTGCCATGCGGCGCTGCGCGGGGCAGCCGTGCGACGCGCAGGTAGAGCCCGGTCGGAGGGCGGGCTCTGCCTGAGGGCTGCGGGGATGGGCCGTGCTTCCCTCTACGCGCAGCGACTTGTTGCGGCTGAATGTTGTAGTGCAGGGAGGTGTTGGGTGAAAAAATAAATCCCGGTTTTTGTGTGGAGGTAGCGTGAGGGGCTGTGGTTTACAAAGAGGTACACCCCGCGTTTCAAACCTCATTAGTGGGTACTGCCTGGGTTTGGTCATTGGGAGCAGATAACGTGGTTTTTATGTCTGTGCTATGCTTTGCTTTGTAATTTCAAAGTTGCTAAACTATTTCTGCCTTTCCTGTTTGGAAATGTTCTCCTGGTGCTCCTCTATGGAGTCCTATTGCTGCGTATGCTCTCTGTGTGCTTTTGAGACTAAAATGAGTTGTTCTTCCTGTGGATTGTGTAGTGTGGTGGGTTTTGGTTGGGCTAGGTTTCCCATAAAGGCTCCCTAAATGCAACTGCAAGTTAAGAACCTTCTTCCATGTCTTTATTGATGGTGAATGGAGTTAAATCCAGTTATTGACTGGTTGCTAGCTGAGTTCCTCAGGGGTCAGGGCTGGGGCCAGCCCTGTTTTATATCTTTATTGATGATCTGGATGAGGGAATCGAGTGCACCCTCAGTAAGTTCACAGATGACACCAAGCTCCAAGGGGGTGTCAATCTGCCTGAGGCCTACAGAGATATGTGGACAGGCTGGATAGCTGGGCTGAGGTCAGTGGGATGAGCTTTAATAAAACCAAGTGCTGGGTCCTACGCTTCTGTAACAACAACCCCAGGCAATACAGCAGCTTGGGGCAGAATGGCCAGAAGACTTCTGAGGAAAAGGATCTGAGGATGTTAGTTGGCAGCTGGCTAAACATGAGCTATCAGTGTGCCCAGGTGGCCAAGAAGGCCAACAGCATCCTAAATTGTATCAGAAATAGTGCAGCTGGCAGGAGTACGGACAGAGAGGTGATCATCCCCCTGTACTCAGCTCTGGTGAGGTCGCACCTTGAGTGCTGTGTTTGGTTTTGGGGCCTCTCACTACAAGAAAGATGTTGAGGCCCTGGAGTGTGTTCAGAGAACGGCAGTGGAGCTGTGGGGGGTCTGGAGCACAAGACTGATGGGGAGCAGCTGAGGGAACTGAGTTTGTTCAGTCTGGAGAAGAGGAGGCTCGGGGGAGACCTCATTGGTCTCTACAATGACCTGAAAGCAGGATGTGGCAAGGTGGGGTTCTGGCCTCCCAGATAACAGTGATAGGACAAGAGGGAGTGGCTTCAAGTAGTGCCAGGGCAGGTTCAGGCTGGATATTAGGAATAATTTCTTCTCAGAAGGAATGGTGAGGCAGTGGCACAGGCTGCCCAGGGAGGTGGCGCAGTCACCGTCCCTGGAGGTGTTCAAGGAAAGGGTAGTTGTAGCACTGAGGGACATGGTCAGTGGGCATGGTGACGATGGGTTGATGGTTGGAGTAGGTGATCTTAGTGGTCTTTTCTAACTTAATGGATCTGTGATTCCATAATGACCTGTCATGGATGGCTGGACTGGAGATGGCTGTGCCTTGAGGCAGTGGTTTCTTGTATTCTCTAGCACACTCATCTGTCTGAAAGAAGGTGATATAGTATGTCAAGGATCTCAATTTCTGAGACCTGCACCATTCCCTAAAATTTAAACTGCTTGGAAATGTCATTTTTGCATTGTGAAAGTGTATTAAGTCATTAATGTTTTAGACAAAGGAAGCTGAATCTTTTCCTGTGTTAGTGTGTAGCATCTTTAAGATGCAGCAGTGTGCATACCAAAATACATCAGAAACTGGAGTTGGGTAGTTTATTATACAGGAAATGTTGGTATCATTTTAAAATCAATACACATTCTCTTGGACTGTGCAATTGAAGTTATTTCATAGCAGTATCTTGGCACAAGAGGAAATTAGTAAATACATTTCATACAGTCATTTTGTTTAGAAGAGACCCTTAAAGGTCATCTAGCAAAACTTCTGTGCAATGAACAGGGACACCTATAGCTACATTGGGTTGCTCAGAGTCTGGTCCAGCTTAACCTTCAGCGTCTCTAGGGATGGGGCATCCACCTCCTCTCTTCTTCTGTTGACTTGGGATTGAATTACTTTTATGTGGGATTGGATTACAAATAGCTTTTGCTTCTCACAAAAGGTAAAGTATTCTGGAAAAAAAAGATCTTGCAAATTTTTGAGTTAATTAAGAAGTGGAGCTACAGTGTATGTTTTACAACAGTTGCTAAACAATAGTTTTGCATATGTATAGCTGTTCACATTTGCAGACATGTGAATGTTAATTCTTACAGCTTTCTGAGGAACATTGCACACATTTTAGATGTAAAAACAGATGTAAAGAGATAATATAATTTGCTTTAGGCCAGCGTGGCAAAAATTAGATTACACTCAAAGACTTTCTGTCCCAGTGACTTGTTTTAAATTATTACTCAGTAGTTCTCTTAAAATAAGGTTATGAATTTCTGAATTGATGTAGTGCAGAACAGTATTGTTGAGAGAAAGGACGCAAGCAGGAGAGTACTTCAAAGCAGTAACAGTGTTGTTTTCTGGGGATTTTTGTTTGTTTTTATGTTGGTGGTTGTTTTGTTTTGTTTTCCATTTCAGAAGGATGAAACCAACGAGGACTTTGTTCAAGTTAAAAGGAGGGATTTGGAAAGGCTGACAACTGAGGTTATGCAATTGCGGGATTTCTTACCCAAGATACTCGATGGTGATATTGTGTGGACGTTCCAGAAACTGGATGCTATTGAATCAAGTGAGTGGTGCTACGTTGTAAGCTGAGATGGTTTCTGCCAAAACTATTCAGTGCAAGCTGTTTTGCCAATATGAATGGTTGTAGAGTTTGAGGCATTCCAGGTTTAACTGTGATGTTTAGACTGCTTCAGTAAATTAATGTTTTTGCAATGAGGAAAATTAGAAACCACATTAAAAATAATTAGGCTAATGTCAAATTAATCTTTAAGAATATTTTGCTGTGGATAATACAGTTCAAACAGTTAGAGAAGCTGTATCAGGAAAAAGAAGTGACTCTTCTTTGAGGGAATGGGAAAGTATTCTGTTTTTCAGAATGTCTCTTAAAGTGATCAACAAAAGAACAGGTGAAAATAAACAACCTGTGGTTAAGAAGCTAAATTTGAAGGAATAGGTAATAGCTTTGCATTTAATGGGTTGAGCTTTGAAAACAGCCATTCTACCTTGAGGTTGAGTCAGGTCTTGACTTCTTCTCTGTGAGACTTTCTCTTGATGAGTACCCAAGCAGTCGAGTGAAAGAAGATCTACCTAGCAAGTCCCTGCCTCCTGGTGTGTGTGTCTGCATAATTTCTGGCTCACGTAGCCTTCTGGAATGAGACCTTGATGTATAATCTTTTAACATTCCTTGAGACTTTGACCCAGATGGTAGAGGCTGAGATTGTGGTCTAGCCTCAAGTAAATGTATTGGCCACAAAGTACTGGAAGAGAAGAACACTGGCTATGTTGGTGAAAGTAGATATGGAATCACTTTTCATAGGATCCTTTGGTCCTAATTTGCTTTCCTGCTAGAAGTACAGTAGAATATCTAGAAAACATCATGACTCAAACATTTGTGTTCTCCAGAAGTTACCATTTTTCAGAATTACACTCCAGACTTTACAGGCCTGTCTCTGATACCAAAGATTGTATTGAGGTGGAGTTTCCAGCAATCTCCATTATCTGCTCTTTGGAAGGCTTCTTGCATGCCATCAAATACCAATAGAGATAAGGAGACTGTACCATCTCCTGCTGCCATTTAAAATGTCATCCATGTCACAAGAAGTGATGTCAGATGTGGAAATGGTCTATGCTATTGCACGGTATCAAGGACTGCTGCCTGTTGGGTTAAGCTTTCAACATTCTCAACTTGTCACATCCTTCCTTTACATAATTGTATCAGTGCTCAGCCGCAAAATTTCTCTTATGCTCCTTGTGTGAGGCATCAAGGTGACAGAGGAGGCATCAGAGCATTCTAGCTCCAGGTTTGTGTTGTTAACACACTGATCTCAAGACTTTGTTCCAAATGTTTTGCTGGCTTGCCTTTACTCTAGGCACTTTGGAGTAATCGTTGAGGTCAATCTTTAAATTATCTTGTGTGCATCCCTTAAAGAAGACTTTTCTTCTGATTAATGTTGTGGCTTGATTACTTATTCAGGCTTTTGCTACTGTTTTCTTTTGCAGCTGGACGTGTCAAGTGGTGATTTTTACTACTTCATTCTGCTCCCACTTCTGTAGCAATGACAGCGTGGAATGAGGTCTGCTGAGAGGAAGCTGTGGAACATGCTGCTCACAAAAAAACAAGGTGTCACAGGGACACTATTGCAGCTGTTGGCTGCAATGTCCTCTGTCTTAAAATAGTGAGCTGTCTGGTTCTGGTCTTTAAGTAAGGTCTGTGGATGTTGCTGTGTGAAGCTTACAGGACTCTTCTGGCAGCTGCTTGAGATGGTTTTCTGTACAGGTCTCGCAGAGGCCTGTGGCTGATCTGTACGTCTTAGCTTTCAGCAACTATCACAGTTTTCTAGGTAGTGTAAACATCGGTTGTTTTATAATCTGGATTATAGCCAGAGACTTTAAACACCTCTTGTTTGTTCAGTTGTGAGCCTGATGACGTTTTGAATAGCTTCAGGAAGCTCTGAGATCATTGTATTTATCACCTGCATAGCTAGATCAGTTGGATATCTGTTTGCTATGGGAGTATCCCACTGGTGGCATCCAAGATCTGAACTGGCAACAATACAACTGACGCTACATTTGTGCTGGTGTTGGGGTCTTCGTTAAGGCTTTTTCCAGCCTTTTTTGTTTCAAAAAGAAAGGTCCATGTTCTTCTTACTGCCCTATTCAGAAGTGTTTGGCTCCAGGAACGTTAGAAAAATAGATTCAGCAAAGCTTCTGAATTATTATACACCTATTCAGCAAGACTTAGCCCACTGTATATAACATTGATCTAGTGTTTGGATCAGTAGAATTGGAATCCCGTCACTTCTTGGCATTTGTTATAATGGTACTCAGTTGTATTCAGTTCTCCACTTTCAAGAGTGTTGAGTTTATATCTCTTCCAGAAAATACCTGGTGTGATCGATAGCATAGAGGCGAACGAGCCCACTAGAATTGTATCCCATTTGTCATGCCGAGTGTCTCCTTCTGTTTTTGAGTATGCTTCTGCTCTCAGGGAAAAATGTCACTACTTCCCAGAGTCAGGTTTACCATTGCAGTGGTAATGTTACGTGTTTCCTGTTTGTATAGGGATGTCATTTTGTATTTTTTGCTCATCCAAGTTGGTAGTGAACACTGCTTCTTTGCCTGTTTAAGGAAGACAGTCTGAACCTCAGGATCTTAGTCTCGAGAAGGAGGGAGCTTTTTTACCAGGGAGTTGGGACTTGCAGACATCGGGAGAATCTGTCAGGCATCCTCCGTGCTGACAGGACTGCACTTTGCAGGGAGTGAGCAGCACAGCTGTGGTGTTTAACATCATTAAAATGTCTGGTGCTCATTCAACTGCCATATGTCAAGGGATTGTCAAGTGTTGGGACTGGTGCATCCAACCTTGAATTCACTTCAGAGCACACCTGGAAGATTTGGCTGAACACAACAAGGGAAGTTTCCAGGAATGAGGCATAGCTCAAAGTAGGTCTCTTTTCATCAGCTTGCAGTACTACCATTTTTTTCCCTTATAGGATGGGCGTAATGTTAGTTTCCTTTGACATAAGCCATCATAATACCTTAGAGGTAAATACTTCTTTTATCTGGAAGTCTTCAAAAGACAGCATGTAGTGCTTTATATACAGTCAGTAGTTAATGCCATTCCATTTCTCCTGGGTCAGTCTTGGTTCCAGGAAGTCTTGCAGTGAGGTGTGCAGTATCTTCATATACCCCCTGGCACTGCAGATACTATATTCAGGGTGGATCCATCTTGTCAAGGGATGGAGGTGATTCTTTTCACTCTAGAGAGTTTGTCTCCCTGCAGTGAGAGAGAGCTTCACTGGGAGTTGGTTTCACTGGGTGTGCCTACCTGGCAAGGATGAAGAGGTTTTTGGTCTGTCATTGATAAGCAGAGTATGCCTTCCTTGGACTCAGTATGTCTTTATATTATAGAATCATAGCATATCCTGAATTGGAAGGGACCTGTAAGGATCATCAAGTCAAGCTCCTGGCTCCACACAGGAGCACCCAAAAATCAGACCGTATGTCTGAAAGCATTGTCCAGACTCTTCTTGAACTCTGGCGAATGCTTGAGACCGGCATTCACAAATAGATAAATGGGACTGGAGTTTGTGAAGGAAAGAAAGGTTTCCTATCACCAGCTTGGATAGTTCCTCAGAAGCTCAATGAATCCATCCCCCAGTTCATTTTGGTTGGTTTCCTTGGAGCTGTAGGTTGAAAAGAATTGCATGTTTGGAGAGAGTGCCCTGGCACCTGGGCATGTCACAGGAGTGGGATGTGCACTGCATGGATGCTGTCTGTTGAAACATCCTGCAGTTGGTGGTTTAGAATCAGGCAGGGGTTAAGTGGAAATACATCCCACCTTTTCTGAAAAGCTGCTCAAGGTGTCTTATTTTATACCCACTACTCAAAGTAACATGGATGCACTGGAGATGATAACGTTTTTTCAATTAGGACAGAGAAAGAAAGGAACTTCTTTTCCAAATAATGTAGAGCTACTAAACTAAATGTATTTTTTGGATGTTATTTTTAAGCTTTATGATATCTTTTTATGGTGTGATCCTATGTGTTACTCAGTAAGTACATTCAGAAATACTGACCATCTGTGTGGGGAAGTGTACAAAGTGTGCTAAGCCATAAGCAACATTCAAAATCGAGGAGGTGGTGCTTCAAGTGGTTCATAACTTATTTTTAAGCTTTTAAAGTATAGAGTAGATAATGTTTGGCTGTGACTTTTTGAAATTACATCGATGTGTTTCCTTTGTTTTCCTTTCTTTTGTGTATATATACTTACTAGATGCATAGTAAGTATATGTAAACACAATCGTTGTTCCAAAAAAAAGTCCTTCAAAGTTTGTTTTTTTTTTAAACAGACATCAGGATGTTGTAATATTTGTAATATAATAATGTAATTGTTGTTGCATTATTATCTAATTATTGATATTTTGATAATATTGAATTATTTTAAAATACATAATTAAAATAATGTAAAAAATAACGTAATATTTGAAACTTGATTTCCAGCCACTGAAGTAAAGCACCTGAATTGCAGCATGAAATACGTGTGTATTATATGATGCGACAAATCACACTCAGTTTTAAGGGGATCACTGGTAAATTGGGTTATCGCTGGCACTGTTTAAATGGCTTATAATGCTTTATGAACATTAATGTAAAATATTCAAAGTAGTTGCATAAAATTCCTATTATCCACACAATTTGTCTGTTGCACATTGAAACACTTTTGAATGACGTTGGTGTTCTTTTTCTTCGATTTTCACTGTATTTCCTGAATTCTGAAGTCTGCAGACAGAAAACAAAATAGAACACTGGGTACATTTTAAGAAATCCCCGGGGTGCTCAATTCCAGAATAGTGTTTTATCAGCACACGCTATTTAATCATAGAATCACAGAATGGCCTCGGTTGAAAAGGACCACAATGATCATCCAGTTTCAACCCCCCTGCTATGCACAGGGTCACCAAACATCAGACCAGGCTGCCCAGAGCCACATCCAGCCTGGCCTTGAATGCCTCCAGGGATGGGGCATCGACAGCCTCTTTGGACAAATAGCAGTGTTTCCGCTCTTTCACTGTTTTAAATCGGAAGCACCGTACATTCAGGGTTGTTTAATTTTTAAAGTCCTGTTAAAACGTGGCAAATTGCTAAATACCAGTTTGGCCACTAGGAGGTGGTCTAACACAAGCAGATGTTCAATGTAACTCACAAATACTGTACTTAGTGGATTCATTTTTCTTTAGTGCAAGCCAGTTGGCTGTAACTTATTATTTCATTTATCTAATTTATTCTGTCACAGGCATGGAGAAAAAGGAGGAGGAAATAGAGCAGCTGAAAATGGATTGTGAGCACTTCAGAGCCCGCCTGGAAGCAGCCCAGGCAGATTGCATGAGGGAGAAGAAGGTATATTTGCCCTCAGGATAGTGAGATCTGTATGCTTAAGTTTTGAGAATGAAAGTGGGAGCAAGTGGTATTCCATGTTCGTGTCACAAAAAGCATCCTCAGCTTGGAAAACAGGCTCTTTCTGGTCTTCGTAATGTTAAACTCAGCCATTAGCTTTTTATAAGGATATAGTAACATGCTGAAGTATGGCTTTGGGTGCTCAGAAAGACTGTGGTGTAGATGACACTGGAAAAGTACTTTACAAAATCCATTCTTTTCAATTCAGTGCAACCATAGGGTATTTTCAGAGAGGAAAACAGAAGATAATGTAAGCAACACAACATGCAAAATGATGCTGGCTTCTCCTTTGGTTTGCTCTAAGCTGTATACCCGTGTTTAGTTTTAGGTTCTTTCGCAATGCACCTATTGATCCTGTTGTCATGTACAGCTGTGAGTTGAGACAGAATTACAGAGCTGCTTTTGCTTTATCAGCACAGTTTTTAGTGATTACAAGAGGGAAATTCTTAACAATGCAGGAATAATGAAGACCACTATCTCTCAGATCTTATTAGAGTCCAAAAGGCTTCACAGAAGATTACATAGACTAGTGGTTAATTTTTGAGAGGCAGTTGTGAATCAGTGGTGATTATTTGCTGCAAAAACTCACTTCCTTGGAAGTGTCAGCTTAGCAGAAGCTCATTTTGCTGGGGTTCTGCGGTTCGGATCTGCCAGGTGGAGAGCTGTACAAAGACAGATAAGTCTACAGAAGTTATAAATAAGTGAAAACTTGGACAAGTCATTCTGTTGTGAAGTTCAGTATGAATGTAGTAGCTGTCTGGGTGACAACTCACATGATGGAATAGCTGTCTGTCTGAGTACTTTTCTGTCTGCTGTGATAGTTATTGCAGTTTTACTGTGCTTAGTTGTTTAGGCATCCAGTTTGAAATCTCAGTAGGATTTAATAGTGTTGCTGCTTTAGATACTAATTAAGTGGGGCCCACCTTTTGTACATATTAATATTAAAAAAATGAATGGAAAGTGACTTAGGTTAGTGATTTCTTTTGGATGAAACTCTGAGTTAAAGCATGTGTAGTTAATTAAGAATTGTTGGTGTTTTGGTGTTCCTGATCAAAGCTCTTCGTTTCTTTGCTGTTGCAGTGTACACCAGTTGCCTAAATGGCTCCTGTTGCTTGTCGCAAAAGTGTATGCCCCATCCCTGGAGGCATTCAAGGCCAGGCTGGATGTGGCTCTGGGCAGCCTGGTCTGGTGGTTGGTGACCCTGCACATAGCAGGGAGGGTGAGACTGCATGATTGTTGTGGTCCTTTTCAACCCAGGCCATTCCATTATTCTGTGATTCCGCATTTGAATGGATAGTGCTTATGTATATTGTGAAGCCCTTTAGCTCTTGGGATGAAAGAAGATGGTGTACACATGTCGGGTTGGTTTTTTTTTTCGTTTTGTTTTTTCCTGTTAATGACTTTGCACGGTATTTTTCATTTACTCGCTGTTCTATGTGTCCTTGCATATAGTTCCAGAATTATTTTTTACATATTTATTTGCTGAAGGGAAAGGAAATGATTCACTGAAACGAACGATAAAAATGCCTTTTCTGGCTGAGTAGTGCCCCCTTTCTTAGGGGACCACAAATCAGCGTTCTGTTTTGCAAAACTGCTTTGCGGTGCTGCATCACTAATGAGGGAATTGCATTGCTTCCTGAACCTGAACAAAACCTGATGTGTGCATGTTATTCTTGGCTAATGCCTCCTTTGTCTGTCTTTTTGTAGTTAGGCGCTTAAGCACTACTGTATTCCTGTGCCTTGACCATTTCCTGAAGGTGGTGGTGTTGCATAACGCAGTGATTGCTTCATGATGTGAACTCTCAGGAGTGTCTCTCTTCCAGGTTGATTTGCTTTCAGGCTCCATTTGTCTTCCTGGCTCCTGAATGTTCTGCTTTGTTATCTTTGCTTCGTACCTTTGTTCTGATATTGTTTTTACCTGCGCGCAACTGTGGCGTTTCTTGTGGCTTTGCATCCTAGTTGGGGGATCTGGCTATGTGGTATGGCAGAGCTTTGTCTTGGTATTCAGCGTTAGCATCCCCATGCAAAATGCCAATAAAACGCATTAAAATATACTTTTATCTATGGACGGTACAGGAAAAGAAAAGTCAAGGACAGTATAGGAAATGGACAGAAAGATGCTTGTGGACATTTTGTTGATGCACACGGTGGCAGAATAGTCAATAATTCCAGCAGTGAGTTATGTATAAGATAAAATTCGGCTAACTCACCTGAAAATGATCAGAGAATTAAGAAATGAGACCATTTCCGTGACACTTCATGCCTAGGGAATTGGCAGCAAGGTTCAGTCTTTCTCTTATATTAAGCCATAAGGTGAGAGAAACTATGGAAAGAAAATATATGTGTCAGTCTACTTGATAGATTTCATCTGAACATTCCAAATCCTTCCCTGTGTGTTCCATTAGCAGCATGATAAAGCAGCTCAGTTCTGGCTGTCAGATGTGATACAGGGGGCTAGGCAAGTGATTGATGATGAGCAGACAAACAACTTTGTATTGGTTGATTCTACGTTACATAAATTTTTGGGCGACTTTACCTTTCTATTCTTTCCAAACTGAAAGCAAAATATTGAGGCAAACCTCTAAAATGGCAAGATATGTACTTTAAAGTCTCAGTGGGAATTATATGCTTGAAGGTTGTGTTGCATTTACTTACTTTGCAAATTGACATTGAAAAGATGCCTTCTCATTCCCCACGCTTCATCCTGGTAAGCAGATAAACAGGGAAGAGTAGGCCGAGGAGAATGTTTCTGTGCTGAATATGAAGATCACATGCCCCCCATATGGGCAGAGCAAGATCCTTCTGTTATTTTGTCATCAGATGATCTGTGCTTCTCTCTCTTAATCCCTGAGTTAACATCAGTTTTCTTGTCAGGCCCCTATCTTTCCCTGCAGCACTAATACCACCCATCGGCACTACCAGGGAGTTCCCACCCAGCTAGCAGACTGTGGTATCCCAGCCTCCATCTCACTGTCAGCACCAGCTTGAAGCTGAGAAATGCAGCAGTTTTGCTATACCTGTGGTAGTTTGTGGGAAGCCAATGAGACACAGAATCATACATAATCTTGTTACATCTTTTGGAAAGAAGTACTGGCAGACTGAGACTGAGTCCTGGTTGTGTTGAATTGCTCCGTTCTTTTTTCAGCTCCATGGCAAGGACCACTAAGCACCTCACTCAGCTGCTGGATACACAATGGAATGTGGGCTTTTCCGGTCCTAAGTATGAAAGGCACTTCAAACTTCAGGCTTGTTTTTCTAGGCACTCTTATTTTGTCACCGTTTTTCTGGAATACGCCAGTTGGAAGAACCAAGGGGCATAGCCAACAACTCTCCCACATTAACAAAGGCAGCCCATTTTGAAAAACAAAAGAACCCTCCCTTCCTGTAAGATGTTCCAGTATCTTTTGTAAAGTGGCTGGAAAGGCTGACTTCTGATGCTGAAATCTCTTCCCTCTCTGAGATACACAGCTGTTTGCTTAGGATGAGTAGACTTTCTTATCAGACTTCTCTAGGTGCCGCTCAGTCTCGGTGGGTCACTTGGCCTGCCCTTGTGGACAGGCTTCTGGTTACTGTCAGCTTAAGTGATATGTTTACTACTTGGATGTAGCTCAGTGGAGAAGGTTCATATTCAATGCAGTGAATTTGCACTCCCACCCCCCCGCCCTCCATATATGTGACTGTGGCATTTCTTATTGAATCCTGAAGCCTAGAAACATCTGGGCTGACATGAAGTGCAACCCAAATTTCTTTGTGTCGTTTCAGGAGAAGCTAGACCTCCGGCAGCACCTGCGTGAGGCCAAGCAGCAGCTCCTGCAGCAAGCGGAGTATTGCACAGAAATGGGTGCAGCTGTCTGCACCTTGTTGTGGGGTGTGTCTAACAATGAGGAGGCTGTTAAAACCATTCTAGGAGGAGTAAGTATTGCAGGTGAATACTTGCTGGTGGTAATGCTGCTAGATACTTAAATACCTCGTTTTGGTATCCATCAATACATGTTACAATGTATTGATTACCATCAATACATTGTAACATGTAAGAATATATTTCAGAAATAAATTGGACAACAAAGATGTTTCCTGATGTGAATATTCTTTAGGAAACATCCATGTTTTTATAAGAAGAGCAGGAGATATTAAATGTTATGCAGTAATTAAATTTCATGTTAGCAAGTAGGGGTTACCTGTTGTCTGCCACACACAGTTAAACTGGAAGCAAGGCTACAGCTAGCATAACATTATCAAGCAGCAATTCCCATGCCAGCAGAAAGTTTGGAGGAGCTATTTCCATGAAAGGAGGACACAATCATCAGTTCGCTACTCCTCTGAATCCTTACCCCAGTACAGTCTTTGTGCTGCCTTAATATTTGTGTGAGTCCTGGAAGTTCAGAGGGCGTAGCTGTTTCAGATTTAGTGGATCTTAATAAATCTTCAGTGTTAAACATGGGCAGGTAGCTTACTAAAAACAACAGCAACAAAAATAACCAAACCAACAAACGACAAACCCCACACAAAAACCCATCAACTATAGACAGTGTTAATATTATAACTAGTATAATTTCAGTGCAGCTGATGGAATTAGGAGGAATCAAAAGAACAAGCCTGATTAAAAATATAGTTTTGGTCTTCTCGAAGCTGACGTGAGAGGGAGTTGCATTGAAGCTGAGTAAACCAATGTCATACTTTCTTTTGGTTTTTCAGCAACATGATACCTTTCAGTGATACCTTCTGGTCAATCAGGATCCAAAATACAAAAAACTGATAGGTGGACAGGTACTACAAAGCTCACACATAGCTATAAAACCGGTATAAAACCACATTCTGTATTTTCAGGACAGTTCATAACTGTAAGAGCAGGTAATCATTTAGTGACTAGCCATTTTTGACTTGGGAAATGGTATTGAAAGGGCATGCTTCCCATGAACAAAACACGAGCAGTACTGTATATGACCACCTTCTACAAGATGAGAGTAAAGTTAGTAGAAACCTTGTTGAAAACAGTCTTAAATAGAAAAATCAGATAGCATTAAGTAAAAAACTGAATTGATACACTGGCCATTTGTGTAAAAAGCCTAACTATAAAGATGCGGTTCTTTTATTTCTAAGTTTATTTGAAATTCCTAGCAATCATTAGAGCCCACTGAACTGCTGCATTTCTGGTGAGGGTCACAGAAACATTTTGGGGCATAAATTTTCTTGCAGTGGTGTATGTAAAATGATAAGAAGGGCTTGCAACAAGGCTACTGTGAATTACATAAAGGGATTGCATGGCACTGTATCAGCCGCAGATTACAAATGGCAGTGAGTCAGTTTATTAAAAGAGGATGGAGAATTGTCATACAAAGTTTTTGGTTTGGGTTATTTTTGGACAAGCTGTGCAGCTTGTAGTACCTTCTCAGGGGAAGATGCTATGAACTACAAAAATGTATGAGAACATGAAGAGTGCTTTCAAACTATTGCTCATATTTAACCGTGTGGGGAAGGGTGGCATCAATTCAAAATAACTTTATGCCTTAGGGAACAATGCTCAGCTTTTTCAATCATTGCACGGATACAGAAGTAGTTCTTTTATATAGCTCTGTAGTGTAGATTGACTGACATGATATTTGTGACTAATAAAGCATTCATGTCGATGCGGGTTGGGCAAGTCAAAACTTGAGCAGCAGATTTCAAGTGTAACATGAATAGCTTGCAAGGCAGTGGGAGAGAAGTGCCTAGCATTTCTGCTGATGCTTAACATTTCCAGAAAGAACCTAAAGAAACATCCAGAGAAGCAGCATGAGAGACAGTATTCAAGTACACCTGCGTGTGCCAAAGACAAAGTAAATTAACTTCCTTGAGGTTGTTTTAGGTGTCTTTCAAAAAGCTTCGGATGGGTATTTGCATCACGGGGCTCTAATGTGGAAACAGAAACCGAAGGTTTAATTTCAGAATAACATCAAGGTTTACTTCAACATAAGACATTTTGGATGCTACAAGGTGATCTGCTACTACGGTTATCTGTAATGGTGGAAAACTGCTCTGTGTTTTATGGCAACACTTTTGTATGTTAACTGATGTTTTCATTGAGAAGTTACATAGAATGCAAAGGGCTCACTGCACCGTTTCACCTCAAGCACTTTAATGGCTGATCTCAGAGCTGTCCTTATCTCGGTGTCTGTGAGTGAGAGATTCTTCACTTCCATGAAAACACTGTCAAGCTAATTAGAGGCTGCACAGAGTATGTCATGTTCCCGATTTATAAACTTGACTGATCTCTGCTTCCTCATCTGAGACCTCACCACTAGTGAAATGGTTGTTTGGAAAGAAGGCTCAGCAGCGAGGACGCCAGTGGCACCTCAAGGGACTGACTAATAATTTTGCCTGGTTTCTGGTTTCCTTAGCACTCTTTTGGTACTACTCTTGCATAGCATTCTTGTATGGATACACTTTTTAATAATAGCTTACATTAGTCTGCAGTACTAAGTTTTCTTCCTCCATTTTCTCTTGTATCCTTTATTGCCTAAACTAGTCACTGCTTATGTTAAAATGACCATCCCTGAGGAACACTACCCATATATGTATATAAAGTACCTCTGGTGCAAGCAGAAGCGTACTTTTTTTCCCCTTCTCTTTCCCTGTAACCCCTTCATTCCTGTTCTGGGACTGCAGTTTCATTTGTAAAGGAAGAGCATTGGCTCACCCTGCTTTCTACACCTCACTGTTGGAGTCACCCCACACGAACTGTGCTGCATCCCTTCCAAAACATGTCATCGATGTGGTCTGTGTGCAGCAGCTGAGAAATGAATGAATGGTATTGGTGGGTTTTAAGTATTGTGAAGATGGTAGTTGTGATAAAACACTGAATATTTCAGTCATTTTGCAAAATGAGTAGGAATTCAGCGATTTCACAAAGTGATGGGAATTGTAGACACTTTCTTGAGCTGTTCGGCTTTTCCAGTGGGTTGCTGCAGGAAGTGACGAGGTTTCAGTTCTCATGAAATGACTTGCAAAGTTATTAAGCACACCAGGAAACCTGCGCTTTCTGTTATGCTATTTTGATCGAAAAAACAGAATCCTCTGTGGGAAATAGTGCTTCAGCAATGTTTTACAGGTCAGCATTTATTAATAAGAAGAAGCCGTTCTTTCAGTTGCTCTCTGTGGGTTCTGCCTGCACCTCTGACCATGCTCTTTGATCTGCTCTGAGCTTCACGCTGGATGACTGATTCTTCAACTGAGATGCCCCAAAACGGAGCAGTATTCCAGCTGAGATCTTGCGCTGCGTAGAGGAGATTGCGTAACATAATTACAGGCCGTGCTTCTGTTTACTCATTCTGGCATGATTGTCTTTCCTATGTGGCATTGACTTAAATTTGACCTGTGACCCAGAGGAGACCTCTATTTCCTATTCTAAAGAACTGCCCCGCAAGTTGATCTTCCTCTTATATTGAGCAATACGTGAATCCTTTTATTAGGATCCAATCCAATCCTATTTCTCTGAGCATTTCATTGGTTTTCTTAGGAAATTCATAATAAATCATGTAAGTTGGGCAGCTGTCCAGTTGTCAGCTAGATAGAGTTTTGGTAAAAGTGGCTGTAGTTGAGGTGAATGTGAAATGCCTTGCAGCTACTGCAAAGCAAAGAGATAGTGGTCTCGGTTTTGAGAATAAGCATATTGTTTGATATGTATTATTTAGAGTTTAGGAGGTAATTATCCAACAGTAGAGTTTTATAAATGTAGCACTGAGTAGTTTCCCTTATTCTCTTGAGATAATGGTTCCAAATATTAGAGAACTAAGCATGTCACTTGGTGTTTACCTGTTGCTTTATGCTGTTTTATGAGGTGACTGGATGCTTTAATAACTTTGCAGCTTGTCCAGATTTATAGTAGCATCTAATAATCATAGTCACTGTAGTGTGGATAATCTTTTTTTTTTCCTCCTCCATGCTTGCAGAGCAAGGCAGCGAAGTTTTTTACTATCACTGCACAGACTATGGAGAGCTTTGTGAAGTCATTAAGTGAAGATGTGAAACAGCAGGATTTGGATTCTGATGAAAATCAGTTTGTGTTAGCGTTGGCAGGGATTGTAACAAGTAAGTTAACGTTCTCTCTCAAAATAGCATTCCACGTGCATTGGGAATTTCTTTATTGCTCTGCATGTACTGCAACAATTACAGCTTTCTGAAGTCAAATATTTAGTCAGCGTTGGTATCTTGGGTGACTTCTAGTCTTCTGAAGTTCTAGCAGTTTTTTTTTAATTTGGCAACTCTGTGAGGAGTTGAACTTTCTGTAATATAGTTAAGGATGCGTTGTGTAAAATTTGTTCAGTTCTGAAATTTCTTAGCACTTCCGGTCAGTCTGAAGTAAAGCAAGTACTCCTTTCCTAGTCATCTGCACTCACCTTGCTTTGTAAATGTCAAGCAGTGTACTGTCTGAATCACAGATAATGCTCACATCTTTGAAACGTTCTAGCTGCAGATGATGCAGTCATCTCAAGGTATGTGTTCAGCATTTTAAATTCGTGTAAGAATTGTGTTGTCAGGTGGACTCCATCTTCGCTGTCCTCTAGATCACCAATTCCAGGATCCTAAGGAAAGTAGAAGTTAATAAACATTATTTCCGCCCTAAATGTTTTGTTTTTTTTTAAGAGGTAGAAAATAGGTGGGAATCACAGAACTGAAGAAAGACACAGATCTGTCTCAGTATGGCTGCCCTTGACTTGGAAGGCTATTAGAGATGGGGATGATATGTCAGCTGCATTGTTTTTTTGAAGCAGTGCAGCTGTCAAAATGGTATTAGCTAATGATGTGATGCAAGATAGGTGAAACAATGGCTGTTTGTACAAGTGAATCTTGCATTAGTGGATTTTCTGAACATGTGATTTTAAGTGGTGGTGTGCCATTAAAGAAATAAGAAATGGTTATGTGGCACATTGTGCTGCTTGTACCAACTAACAGTAGGATCCAATTCTCTCCAATGGCTTAAAAAAAAAAAAGAAAAAAAAAGGAAAAAGAAAAAGAAAATAGAAGCACAGTAAAAGTAAAGTCAGAACAAACAAAATGGTTAATGTGGGGGAGGATGATGGTGTTCTGCCTGAGGAGGAATCAGCGTGGTGGAACGAAATCTTGCCTCACTGAAGCTGATTTTTTCCACTGAATTAAGTGATGCCAAGATTTCCCTCCTTGTAATTTAGGAAAGGGTTGCTGAAACTTAAGTATGATAAAGGATGCAGACATACAAATGATATAGAAGGTACAAGTGTAATCCTTCTAGTATTACGTTAGAGAAGGATAGCTGGTCACAAAGTGCCAAGTACTCAGAAGTCAGAGAACAACAGAACAGAAGTTCTGAGTTCAGTCTTAACACAGCCCAGCATGAACACATGTTATGGTACCAGTCCTTAATTATGTGCTGTATCCTTTGAGCATCTGCTTAATTCTGAGTTTAAAAGGCCTTTTAAAGTGGGGGAAAAAAAAAAAAAAAAAAAGACATTCATGGCAGAGGGAAACTGAGGGTATGTGGAAGAACTTTGTCATGCAGCACATCCCAAAGTTTGCCCTGAATGGGAGGCCAGGGAGCTGAGTTCTGTCACTCATTACATTCATGGTACTTCACCCATTTGGAGGAGGCTTGAAAGTCCTGGTTGCTGGAAGATGTCTTGCACATAAGGATTTCCTGAGTTACAGGGCTAGCATAAGGGAAAATATTTGAGGAAAATCTGTTTTAGAGCAGTAGTCACTGGCAATGTTTTTGCCGTTTGGTTCGTGCATGAATAATGTAGTGCCTGCAGAGAATTAGGAAAAGAACTCTGAGTATACTTTCACAAGCATTTCGGCTGTGTAATGTGCCAGGCATATTGGATTGGGCGACTGTAAAACAATCTGCAATCCCCTTTCTGCAAATCAGGACCTATGATGATCAGTTTTGCTTCCTTCCCACATTACTTGTAGATGTTAGGTTAGACCTGCTTGAATCCAACCTTTTGTTTCATGATTCACTGTGTTATTACTAGGACGCTGGCCACTCTGAATAAATATTTGAATTATCAAAGTAGAATTCTGAGGGAGTTTGATCAGTATCATTTGCTGCTTCAGTATTTGCTCTGACGATGGACGTAGTTTCAAATTTATACAGATACAATAGTTCATTCATCACAGCTGACATTTTTTCATGACTTGTTCTGGTAATTATCATGAACTTTTGTTTGAAACATGAATTTTATGGTGATATTTTCTGTTCTCTCACAGATGTGGCTGCACTGGCATGTGGCCGTGAGTTCTTGGTTAGTTCAAGTCGTGACCTATTGGACACAATGATGCACCTCCTGGGAGAGATGAAGCCGGGACTCTGTACAAAGTTTAAAGTGTATGATGGCTTTTTTTTTTCTTTCACATGAAATGCATTCCCTTTCAATGTAGATGAGTGATTACATCAGTGTTACCACTTTCCCATTATTTCCTTTCCTGGAGGCAGGGTGTAACGGTTGGAAAACTTTACACAGAAGCATTCCTTGCAGATACACTAGGCTTACCTGCAAGGCTAGCTTTATCCAGGTTTTGTGTCCCTTTGAAAGCCCCTTAAGCACTGTAATACTGCCCACCTACCTTAGGAGGGGCTCATAGTTTGAGGGTCAGATAAGGAAAGCGTGAGGTCAAGCTTTAAAATAGAGATAACTGTGGGAAATGTGGATTTGTATTTGTTCTCTTCCACTACGAAGAATTCCTTCTGCAAAATACTACATGCTTACATGAAAAAAGTGCTCCGCTAAGAGCAAAAATTAGATTACTTAATGCCACCTTAGTAGCCAGAGGCACCGTGCAATTGTACCTGTAATTGGGTGCTGCTTGTAAAGGGACTTCGTGACTGAGAGTTGAAAGAAAAGCCTATGTTACGCCTGTCAGCCACTGGAAAAGTTGTACTTACAAAGTGGTGGAGAAACTAAGAAAGTTGTTAGCTGTGTCTCTTTCTCACACTTCTTAAAGCTGAGAATATATGATTTTAGCAAGCAAATTACCACAGCTTATCAAGTACTTATTCTTTTGCTACACAGTGAACACGAGCCCGATAGATGTCATAGAATCACAGAACGGCCCAGGTTGGAAGGAACCTCAAAGATCATGAATCTCCAACCCCCCCGCCACAGGCAGGGCCACCAACCTCCACCTTTAATACCAGACCAGTCTGCCCAGGGCCCCATCCAGCTTGGCCTTGAATACCTCCAGAGATGGGGCATTCACAGCCTCTCTGGGCAGCCTGTTTAGCCTCTCTGGGCGGCCTGTTTCAGCACCTCACCACTCTCATTGTAAAGAACTTTGTGGTTAATTTGTTATTGAAGATGGTTTAAGCCAGTGCGTGTGGTTTTGTTTTTATAGCTGGACAGGGAGCACATGCTATGAATTCATGCACAAGTTAGCTATCACAGTTCAGCTGACAAACAGCAACCTTGTCAGCCACAATAACCCAATTGCGTCTCTATGCATGCACTTAAGCAGCTTGTACGTGATGAGTATGAAATCAGGCTTGCTCCTAAATTTGGATAGGTTTTATCTTGCCTAACCTCAGCTGTCTGAAAGCTGGTGGTGAAGTATCTGGTGGCTTTCTGTTCTTCTTCCTACCTTCAGCACAAAGAGATGAGGCTGTAAGTAGGCTCATTCGGCCCACGTTGGGAGTGAATGAGCTGCCCTCTGGAGATGCTTGCCTTTACCTGTAGGGTAGTGAAGAGGAGGCTGAACAGCCTGTGCTGTATGCAGTAGTTAGATACTTTGGGGTCAGTCATGTCCTGTGTTTCCCAAGCATTAGTCTTGAAGGTCAGCCTCAAAACAAGCTAGTTAACACTTGCAGCAGTGTTTTTCTGTAAAGTCCCAACTAAAAGATTCAACTTGAGAAAGAAAAGATAGTTTGTGCCTTCGTGTATTTAGGGAAAGATACTAAGAGAGGACCTGCAGTGGTTGAAAGCATGCATGTCAACTGAAGGAAAAAGGATTTTCTTTTATGGGGAGGAGGGAAATTGTTCTTAAACATACTCAAAGTTTTAAGCAAATGAGAAGCTGTGGGGTAAGATATGTGATTTTTGAACATTTCACGTTGTATTAATGTGGTTTGATAATGCAATTGGATTTGAAAGCCTTCCTTTTGAAATGGCGTTTTGTTTTAATTATATTTCAAAATCTGCCAGAAGAATTGCATGTGATGCTGTGAACTGTAGCCATGCAGCAGCACAAATACAATACACATGCAGTACAAATAAGATACACATAAGCAATCCCATGAGGCAGTTAGGGATTCAGTAGAGCCTCTTGGTATAATAAATTGAGTTTGCACAAGAAACATTTAGATGATGTACTGAGGGACATGGTTTAGTGGGGAAATATTGGTGGTATGTAGATGGTTGGACTGAATGATCTTGGAGGTGTTTTCCAACCTTGGTGATTCTATGATTCTGTGTACAGATACAGACAGACATTTTTACAGCAATGTCTCATGGATGTAAGCATCCATCATTTTGGAAAGGTGATGTATTTCTCTCAAAATGTCACCACTGCATTACATGGGAAGAAATCACTGACTTAACATTCAGGCAATAACAGACAAAATTTGGCTTCGTATTTTCAAGGATGTGTTTGTCCTTTGCACAGTTTCTTTGCTTTAAAATTCTTTTTTATTTTCTATTTTCAAAAGTATTTTTCTTTACTGTGTGACAAATCAGGGGAGACTGTGACTAATTCTGCACACAGCAGAATCGAACACCAAGTAAACTGGAAAGAGGAGTTCTCGTCTTTCCCTCTTTTAGTTCTAGCAATACTGTGAGGATTTTTGTTGTTGTTGTTGTTCTAACAACGTATAAATAAAACATTTACAGGAAAAGTTTCCAATTATTCTAGCAATACTGTGCTATCCATATAACTAAAGCTTCTACGCGAGTGCTAGCACTGAAATCTCATGACTTTTTTTTGTCTTTCTGAAATAGCAGTGGTGTGAAAGATTTTAGATGGCATTGCTGTAGGCTTTGATCAACATTAGTAACTATTAGGTGGTCAGTAAGCATTTACACGATTGTTTATGTCTATAATTAAATTGATAGGAATCTTCAGCTTTGCTCACGTAGCACTTGAAAGCAGCCACTAAGAATATTTCACTTTATGTACTAATCCCATCTGTTAAGCAAAAGAAAAGGGCCTTCACAGTGGTTTTAGCTGTAGATTTTAAAGCAGTGACAGATACAGTAGTACACAATGTTAATCATTTTGGAATTGCCTAAACATGATGACTATGAGGCACATAACTAAAAAACTCTCCACGCTGACAAAAAGCAGAAAATACTGTCTATGAAGTCATGCTGTGTGTCAAGTTTCCTTCAATAAAAATATGGATTACGAAAAGTACTTACTAGAATGTGCAAGTACTAGTGATGAAACTGGTATGAAGGGACTGGAAGAGTTTCTGTGTTGGGCTTCTATATGTTTAATTAGTAATAATATGCTACTATAGGCCCTTCCCGCTGGTTAGTGGGATGGGTTAGGTCCTGTTGTGACACTGCAAACCCCAGCGCTATCCTGGATCACCACCACCACTCAGTCTCTTTTGTCTGCACGTAGCAAACAAGTAAAAGAAAAATACAAACATAGCAGCATCTCTTTACGTCACTTTATTTCTAACTGTAAATGTCAAACAGATTAATGATGAAAGAAATTGTTGAGAAATATTAGCACTTTCCATTGTGAGGTATTGTTTTTTGATCATTTAAATTCTGGCTGATTAGATGTAATTACAACTGTGCTCCTTTGTCAGGGCTTGGATTCTGGATTGCATTAAGAGCTGCAGGAGCCATATGAAAAGGAGCGTGTGGGCTTTATGGCTGCAAATTCAATTCCACAGCACCTCTCACTGCTTACTGATGGCCACTGATGCAGTAGATTTAATAATCTATTGCTCTTGTTTCTAACTACTTAAGAGCTTAAGTGATCAAACCCGTAGCATTGCAGCAGTTAATGTAGCTTATCTTCCGTTGCAGACTAAACTGAGTTGTGTTGCTTTCCTCTCCTGCTATATGAAGATATGCATGGAGACTGCTGGAAATTCTGCTGATGGCAGATTAACTTAAGCCATGTTCACTTAAGAATGGGATGTGAGGTGTGAAGGCTGTTGGGAGTAACGTTATTTCCCTCTTGTTTGGAAATGGTGCCAGTTGGATAACAGGCAGCCTTATCACATCGTGAGAGATAGCAGCAGGCAAGCTGATCCCAGAACAGAGCAGAGAATTCCTACCTGCTCCTGTTTCCCTGCAGTTGTTTTGTATGAGACCAAGCACTATGTTCTGAGTGGGTATCATGGTGTGTTCTGTAAATGTTACAGGAGCTGCGTTTGGTCATCTTCACTTTTCATTGTCCAGAACACTGGACACTGTTGTCATTGAAAAATAAGCAGGAATTCGTAGCATCAAACGTAGCGTGTTTTAAAGTGCACTAATGCCCTGACATTCCAGCCACTGCACAGCTTTTAAGATGTTCTGCATAAAAGGCAGGGTAGGAGAACGTCACTGGAAGGGTGAAAGGCTATGTAAGACAACTTCTGACTCCAGAACTTTTCAGGCACATCAGGGTCATCTTGGCTGGAAGTTTGTAGTTCAGCAGTGGTTGAGTGTTAGTCTTCACTGAGAGGGTGGTGAGGTGCTGGCACAGCTGCCCAGAGAAGCTGTGGTGCCCCATCCCTGGAGGCACTGGTTGAATGGGGCCCTGGGCAGCCCAATCTAGTGCACGATGTCGCTGTCCATGGCAGGTGGGTTGGAAATTCCAACCCAAACCATACTACAGTTTGAGGATTGGTTTGCCTTGTTAAAAAAAGCCATGGCTTTTTTTTTTTTTTTTTTTTTTTTTTTTTTTTTTTTTTTTAAATGTATGCTTTCTACCTTTAAGTTGAAAGGTTCCTGCTGACAGTCAGAAAAAAAAGTGGAAGTAATTCTGAGGTAAGCCCACTGACATTCTACCTAGCTGAAAAAGAAAGTTCTACCCACCAAAAGCATAAGAATTCTCATCAGAAATGTGGAAGACAGTGTGATATCATCTGCATCAAGCGTTTGAAAGCAAAACCTAGCTCAGCAGAAGCTGCAGGAGGTTTAGTGTCAACAAAATCCTCTGCCTTGAGCATTAGTAGTTGCTAGCACTGGAAAGTGGAGATGCATTTGAAGCCTCAGGGTACCACAACCCTGGTAGGTTGTCCAGCAACCTAAAGCAGCTAAAACTACATTTTGGCCTAGACACTTTATCTGCACAAACTGGCAAAAATGCTATTTCTCTGTATAGCATCCTGTGTCTTACAGCATCACATCAGCACTGATGTAGCTGAGGCTGAGGCGATTGGTACCTGAAGTCAGCCCCCCCTTTCCCGATAGTTTTCAGATTTTTCAAGTTCCTGATCATACTGAAGCTTCTCATGTGTGCAGTAACTTAATTGGAAGACATCTTGAGAGAAACTGGTGGGATCAGCAGGCTGGAATCATCCTTTTCAAATAGAGAGTCTTTTCCAGCAAGTCTGTTTTTCTCTCTGTAGAAAAGCTGAGAGTAGTTTAATATGTAACTTGTTTTCTGTGCAGCCCCAAAAGATGACTAATGCACATCCTTATTTAGGGGACTGATAAATTAGGAAAAACAGTTTTTGGGAGCTTTTGAAAATGTAGCTGAAATGAATGATGTGTATTTTTATTGTGTGGTTTACACACTGAAGTGCAGTGTGACTGTAAAGAGCAGCAGACTTGGCTTCAATTTGTCAAAGGTGTCACGTTAGATTTTTTTTTCAATTCTCAATTAAGTAAATTCTTTTTAGCTGCAAGACCATAGGCGGTCTTTGTTAACCCAGAAGACAACATATGGGTTCTTTGTCAATCTGAATGACCGTAATAAAAGACGTAAAGAAATCACCTTCTAGGAAAAAGAAAAAAGGCTTTGAGGTTACCCAAATGTCATTTGGAAACAAGTTTCGAAGAGGTGAGGGTGAGAGTAGCATTTGGCCTGTGCTATCCTGTGTTGATTTATGGTAAGAGCACAGTTTATGGCCAAATTGAAGTCTGGTTCTGTTGACTTACTTAAACAAAAAAAAGCCAGATGTCTTTCCACTTGTGAATTGAACCTAATCAATCAGAATTCCTGAAGGCAGAATAAATAGAAAAGCTGGTGATGACATTTTAAGAGATGAGCAGTCTTGTTTTTTCACAGCAGGGTCTCCATTTACAGGCCAGCAACGTCCAGTTGGATGAGGCCTTGGGCTACCTGTTCTAGTGGTTGGTAACCCTGTGTACAGCCAGGGGATTGGATGATCTTGGAGGTCCTTTCCAACCCAAGCCATTCTGTGATTCTATGTGATTCTGTAATCATGCTGCCCTTCACCTGTGACAGAAAGTAGCAGTCCAGCTTAGGAAGAAGCACGCTGATCTTTTGACTACTTGTGCTTCCCTTTTTTATCCTTCAAGCCTGTCCCCTTCTTTTAAATGCTTCGGTAGGTGTAGTCACTTTCCTGTAAGAGGAGAGAGAATGCGCTGGTTCTTGCCGTGCATTAGCTATGTATTGCATCTGTTCTTGTCTGCTGTAGAAATAGGATAATAATTCAAAGAGGATGGTCTAAGCCGTGTGTCTGTTTCAGCTGACCGAAGGGTTGGTGTACATAAGGCCTGCGTTGCACAACCAGTGGAGCACATCCTTTGACGTTGTTTCTAGCATTCAGTCTACAGCCTTTCTTTTTTTGTGTTTCCTGTTGGCCCTTAAACTTGTCAGAGCAAGCAGCGGATCTGAAATCATTCTTGTGCCTAGACTGGATGATCACTATGAACCTGTTGTATAGATTGTATGGACATGTAAAGCCAAATTTTGCTTTTGTATGTTTCATGTAAGGCATCTCACAGAGTTTGATGAGCCTTTCAGGTGGTATATTTTTCTACAGGAGTGAAATATGTGATCCTACTGTAGAAACAAGGTTTTGAATAACATTGTTTATATAGCATTTGAGACTTGTTTCTGTTCTCAAAGTATAAATGATGAGGTGACTCTTCAGCATCCATACATGATGGGCATAAGTAGCAAGAGATAACAAAAGATGCAAAGAAATAAAGGAAATCACTTCTTGTTCCTTTCAATTTTAGGCTAATGCTAATGTCACTTTACAATGTGAGTATCAACTTGAAAGGCTTGAAGTACATCAGTGAAAGTCCAGGTTTTATTCCTTTGCTTTGGTGGCTCCTGAATGGTAAGTTGCTCTAAGAACCTTGTAAATTGTGGCTTCGGGGATTGTAGATTGTGGGAATATTGCAAATACAAAATAGAAATTAATGTCTGTAACCTGATTGCGTAAAGCTTTTGTCAGATTAAAAGTAAACAACAAAGACAAATAAAGGGAGGAGGTGTGCATTTCCCACAACATTTTTGGTACTGTATGTAATACTCCATTAATATAAAATTTATGGACGATATTAAAAAGAAAGAATGGTGAGATGTTGTGAAGTGCATTAGAAAAGCCACCTGTATTTTTATATACCAGCTTTAAAACCTGAGTGAAACTAAGATCACTGAAATACAAGGGAAATGTAACTGTGTTCTGAGACGTTTGGGAGAAATGCTCTTTCAGAGGCCTCAGATCCCTGTGTAGGAGCCAGCTGAGATTGACGTTGCTGGCACACATTGGAACTTGGCTGGCAGCTGTGTGCACAGCTTGGAAGGGACAGTAAGGACTGCAGTAACTACAGAGCCATGACACTGTCCTGCATGTGAACTGAAACTAGAGTTTGCTCTGTCCTGGGTTTCTGAGGTTCCTGTGGCTTGTCCATGAGAATATTTTTGGTGTTCATTTCATAGTATCAGGGAGGTTGGTCATCTTGGCACTCCGCATTGTTGTGCAAAACCCTGCTGAAGTACGAGAAGTAAATACAAAAGGTAGCTGAAGTGGCAAAGGTTGCATCTGCTTTTTCAAGGAGCTCAATTCATATTGGAGTTTTTGAAAAGCTTTGATTTGGGCTTGTGAACTGGAAGTTGTTTGTATTTCCCACAGTTCTCTCAACTATTTTGAGGAAAATGTAGGTAGCCGTGCTTTTTCACTAAGGAACTTACAGCTTTGCACTGCCATAGACTCTATTGTGATCTCAGAAGATGAAGTAATCATTGAAACACTGTTGAAAAACACCTGTCTGTTTTTACAGCTTTTTAATGTCATTTGAGAAAAATTATGTTCTCAGTGAGTACTTTTGTGTATATCATCCTTCGTTCTGCTGTATGCAGAAGTTGAACATGTGCTAGTTTAGATTTTTTCTTTCATGTTTGGTTAATACACATAAGCTTTGCTCTAGTAAAACAAACAAGCTAGCAGAAAACAACAAACCAAAACTTTAAAAACCTTGTCTAAATGTGAGTTCCCAAGTGTGCCCTTCTAAATTTTGCGATAAGATAAAGAAGCTGATCTTGTTTGATGCAGTCTTTTGTTTGAAGGAGGCTCCCAGGTCACGCAAGAGAAAACAGGGCACAGTTATAAATAATTTACTGCTGCTAGTGGCAATAGGAAATTGAAAGGCTACTTTACATTTTGATACTGTTAATCGTGTGTGGCTGGGTTGGGGAAGGAAAAGGTGGGCATGGCTAATCCCCTTATGGTTTGATAATAAATTCCTCTAGCTACAGCAAAAGAGGAAGGTGCTCAGATACCTACATCTGCTAGTTCAGATTTTTGACTTGAGAGGAAGTCTGCTTACTGTCAAGGGAGATGGCTGACTAGTTTGTATATCGGATGAGAGGCTGGATCCAAGATGCAGACTTGTTCTAGTCGTTTTGTATGAGATCGCTGTCATTTTCTCTACATTTAATCAACCTCTGAACTTCTCCAGAAGTCAGTAGCTTTCTCACACGCCTGCTTCTCTACTGTTTCTGCAGTCAGGATCTTCACCTTCTGCTGGCCTTGATTAGATTATAAACATCTGGAGTTGCCACAGTGTAAAGTCTTACATTTTTTTTCCATGCAAGAGAACCAAGCAATACGGTTTGCTGTCAGAGCGTCCCGTATATGCTGCCGTCCTACAGGAAGCTTCTTCAAAGATTGTTTTGGCTAGGGCTTGAGAGATGATTCAGCTTTCCACAGTTCTCTAAGCCTTCATCAGTGCTCTCACTAAGAGAGTCCTCTGAAAGCATCCTCTGACTTTTTTTTAATTTTTAGAGAATCATCCTGTTTCCCGTCGCCAATTGACAAGTGTCCATGGTCTCATACTATACATCAAGGCCAATTGCTTGTATACAACAGATAAATCCCTCAAGTTCTTTCTCAGAATTTTCAGTCGCTTCCCAATCTTCTTGTCCCCGGAGGAAGAATGTCCTTCTCATTAAGTGAAGAAGAGAGCAAACACACACGATAACTTGATTCTCTTTGTTCTCCCTTGTTATATCTAAAGTAGAGAGTGGTTTGATTCTGATTGTCTGGTAGACTTTTTTTGAAATATGCTGTGACACTGAACACATGGATGGTAAGAGAAAGGAGGCAAACCCGTTAATGATTCCTAGTGGGGAAAGAATGTTAACAACAAAGGTGTTTTGTCTGTCCTACTGTCTTTAGAAAATTTGGATGAGCTGGAATGTCTTCACATGCACTAAAAAGAATTCTTAATAGCTCCTTCTGCTGGAGGCTATACTGAAAACAGGCGAAAAACAAATGCTTGACACACTTTCTGAAGGTAATGCAGAATTGTGCAGCCTTAGCACTGCATGACATAGGCTGTTCTCTTCCTCTTTTTTGCCCCCCACATTAAGTACTGCCTGAAAGGTGGGGCATCCTTTAATAAGCAACAGTGATCACTGACGAAAATAGCCCCATAGCTATGTAGCTGTTGTATTCTTGCATAGCTATCACCTATTCCTACCTGCGTCTTCCCAGCCTAGTGCCAGCATAAAGTATGTAGATGATGACTCAGATTTCTGTCTGTGAAGCAGCTTGTGGAATTAGTAGGTTTCTCTTCTTGTGGAGCACCATTTGTGTGTAGAGCAGCTGTTGCTGTCTTGGAGGATATAGGCAGCTTTAGTTTTCTCCATCTCCATCTGCTGTCCCTGTGTTGATATCTTGGCTAAAGGTTTTATGTAACTTTCAGATTTCAGGAAGCTCTGTCCTCAGCAGTAGAAAGAGAAGTTATATAACTTTGGATAGAAATCCTCTTGAGATATTTTGGTATTTTTTTGCTGGTACTTTACTTCTGTAGATGCATTAAGACTTTCAATCTGCCATTCTGAAAGAGGTAGACTGAGTCTTTTCCCTGCAAAGGATCTTTTGAAGAAGTTAGAGTCAGCTCAGGTGTTACTGGTGAAGACTGAGTTTATGTTTTTCATTTTTAATCATACAGAGCATCTACAAACAAATGAGTGCTGGAGAAAATTAGTCTGGGCTCTTCACTTAAAAAAAAAAAAAACAAAAAAAAACTATGGGTCTATCTTACTTTTCTTTTTTCTTTTTCCCATGTATTGCAGTTCTTGTCCTTGCTGGACATAGAGAGGTGGAATTCAGAGAGACTATGTCAGTGACGTTTCCCATCCTTGCTGGGAAATTGCTCCAGGTACTTCATTAAACAAAAGACAAGAGACATATGACTAATCTTAGGTCTCTCCCTTCAGCTTCCTCCACCACGGTTCCATACGGAAATCTATCCTTGTTTATCCAAATTCTTTGCAAATGACGGTCTCTGTTATAAATGTCTATATGAAGCACATTCTCATTTTGCTGCCTGCAACCTTCAGTATTTGCTTTTTGTGACTAACCCTGAAGGGCTTCTAAAGCCTTTCTTTTCTTTTTGGATTGGTTATAGCTGTCAGAATTTTGGGAATTCGGGTTAAATTCATGGCAGCATGTTATTTAAAAGACATCTGGACAAACAGAGCTCTGCTATTTATGAATCGGTGTCTGTATTAAAACAAATTTTGGTTGGTAAATCAAAACCTCAGTTACCAGTTTTTCAAACTCTCAGCAGTTTCATATTCTTTGCGCTGTCTTAAGAAGAGGATTACCCTACTTGTCCTTAAAGAACGCATCCATTTTCTTAAATGGAAGGATGTCAGTTCTGACAAAGTCCCTGAACCACTGCTTGCTGAGAAGATGGGAGAGTGGCTGGAGGAGGTCTCGCTGAATGCTTGCCCTTTTCCCCTGCTCTTCTCTAAGCAGCAAATGCTGTTTGTCTAAATAGAGCTCCTGCTGAGCCCCGAGAGGCTGTCCTTACCATCTGAGGAGGAGTTTCTCGACTAGATCCTCCTCCTTAACATCAGAGCCGGGCAAACTGATGTTCTCCTTCCCAACTGGCAGTATTCCTTTTGTGAATATACATAAGGAACCTTAACTCTGGTGAATGCATCTGTCACTGTAAAGCACTAGTTGGTCTCCTGTTGTTCAGTAGCTATTTTGGGAGTCCTCAGATGCCCAAATTAGGATTGATTGAAGCTGGAAAATGCACCTAACAGCTCACTCAGGAGTCTATCAGCTGCAGGGCTGCATCTGTGTGAGTTCCTTGTCACTCTCAGCCCTTTATGTAGCAGTCAGGCAAATTGGGTCTGCATTCACTGCTATGGTCTCCCTCCTTGAGTCTCCCTCAAGGATTTCCCTGGTAAAAGTATGACAAGCATGTATCTGTAGGGGAGTGGGGATTTCTGCTGGGCTGAACTCTGTGTGTGACTGTGAAAGCAGTTGTTTGGCCAGGGAGCAGACTGAAGGAAATCCAGCTGCTCTGCAGGAGCTGGAGAGAATGTTTTGCGGTGCAAAAGTGCATTTGCATCCTTAGGAGTTGCAACAGTAAAGCCGTTCTTTTTGCTGCCACAATGTTCTCCCTGTTCCTTCCCCACATAGGGTCTATGTTGCAACACCTCTTGGCTCTCAGACCGATCAGCATTATGAAAGTGTCCGGAAAACTCTGCACTGCTGCAGATATTGGCTCAGCTCCACCAGTGTTAGCACTGCGGAAAGATCTTACATGGGACTAGCTGTGGCCCTGTCTTTCTCTATTAGACCCACTGTGAACGTAGTCAGTCTGACAGGTTCATAAAAAGGAAAGAGAGAGGCTGTCCCTTTATGCTAGAATCAGACAGTGATTGAATTGAATTACATTAGCAGAAGTAATGGGAAGCTTTTGAAATATTGCTCTCGTACATAGGCATAGCTGTAAACTGCTTGCTGGTAATAAATCTTACACTCAGGTGGCCAGGGAATGGTACGGGCACGTGTAAATGGAGCTCATGCAGCTCAGAGCCAATTGTAGATAAGCTGTTTAGCATTGATGTAATGCAATTACTTAAATCCCGCTGTAGGGAACAGTTCATCTGAGAGCATGGTGCTAATGACAGATGTGACTAAAATCTGTCCACGTTATCAGTTGCTTTTGTCAGTGACTGAAAGCCAGTGACATCAAACAGTGGTGCTGGCAGCTCGCAGAACGTCAGCAAACTCCAGCAGCTTCAATACCTTGTTAAAATTGCATCAGCGCTTTGTGATGGCGGTAGGCTTACGCTCCGCATGTGATCCCCGACTGAGGCAAGCAGCTTGATTTCTTACCCTGTTGCCCAGAAATAATGACTGTAGTTCCGAAGTTTTAGTGCAGGAGATGTGTGTGCTGTAGTTGTTGGGAGGATATGAAGCAGTGATTTGATTGCAGCTGAGGCTTTTTTTTTTTTCCTTCTTTTTTTTTTTTTTTTGTTTTTTTTTTTATCTTGTACAAACAAGATGTTACTCAGCTAGTGTAGAAATGGCTAAATCTGGAAGCTATTGAAATACGCAGTGCTGAATAATGAAGATTCCTCACATTTCTTGTAACTATTCTCTAGATGGGAGTTTTAGAAAAAGCCTCCAAAGATATTGAAGAGGGAAGAGTAAGATTTCTAGGGTTATTTTTAAAAGTCCTCTTAGAAAACATGATTATTTGTAGTATTATTTTCAAAATCATATGTAATCTTAAGTATATTCTGAGGCATGTGTATTCATTTAATCCAAGGCAACTCACGACACATGCACAACAGTGGAAACTGGAGGTTAAATGCATATTATGTCATCTTCTGGTGCAGAATCATTTCCTTCCTTGTTAGAGTGAGTCAAGCCATTGGGCTTCTCTGGCTGCTGTTGAAGATTCTTCCTAGAGCCTCCTCACTTATTGGAAAATATTGTTGCTAGTCATGCTGGAGTTCATTTCCTGATCTCCTGCAGGTCCTGACTTTATTCCCTCCCTGGCTATCGCTTGGTTCTTAATCAATTCTTTACTTTGTACAGCTTTTAAACTCTTGCAGATAATAGTAAAGTAGATGCCTTTAACAGCATTAATAATGAAGCACTATTTATCCAGGGATATATAAGATCTTACATACGTGAAGCTTCCCAGCAGTATTGCAAGTCACTACAAGTATTAATGTCTTTATTACGTGGAGGGATAATCTCGCACAGAGGAAGACTGTAATGAGCTACATAGATTTCACTCCCAAAAGCTTCTTTCAGCCTATTTGCGTGTGTTTTATTGCTGCTGTTTCCGGTGAAGAAATGCAGAATAATTCTAAGTACAAATAAAGGGGGCAATTAATACATAAATAAACACACAAATAAAATCAAGAAGTTAAAAAAAAGAATTAAAAAAAAAAAGATGAAAATGGAAGGAATGGAAGGAAGAAGTTTTTAGTCATGTTTTCATGAGGTTAGCATGAATCAGAAAACAAAAACTTGCACCTAATTTTTTTCAAAAGGATTTATTGTTGTTGCCTTGCTGTCTGTGACGCTGAGTTGCAGTACTTCTCCATGGGAAGTTATGTCTCCTTACTGCTGTTGGAGCTGATGATGGAAAGGGATTCCATGGGCCCTCAGTCCAAGAACCGGCAATAGGAGTTGTGCTATGAGTATGGCCACTTCTGTGGTGGTACAGCACTGATCATTGCTGTTTGTTTGCTGTTTTTAATACTTACTCAAATGACTGAAGTTATCCGGTGTGCCCAGTGACTAAGGATACTCTTGCACAAAATAGCAGAAAATGCATTCTGTTGTTTGATTTGGGGCCGTTGCAGTGTCTTCAGATTATACCACACTCTGCGTTTTTCCAGGAGAAAGTAGAATTCTTTTCTTAAGAGGTTTACACTTTAAATAGTGAAGAAGATGTGGTAGAAAATAGCTACAAATTTCATTTATTGACAGAAAATGGGGGAAAAAAGAGAGTGGCTGTCCTGTGGGTGTAGATCAGATGTCACAATTTTTAATATTGTTCTTTGGCGATGTGACAGTGGGAATTGGTTAAAATTCCCATCTGAACAGACAGTTTCATGCTTAAAGTCATAGTCATTTTCACTGTCCATCTTATTCCATTTTCTCCCTTGGATGCTTTTACATTTCCCCTTATGCTTTAATGGGTAATTCTCTTTACCCCTTTTCCAGGCTATAGTTGTCATTATTAAATAAGCCAAAATATAAAAGAATTTGACTCAGCCCACCAAACGTTTTTCCTTACAACTCAGCACAGCATGATTTGTTGCTGCACCACATTTATGCTGCTCCAGTGAGAATTTGGTCTCTGTGGTCATTTCATGTGCAATGTGATCTGAACTTATTTCTCCCCAAATTCCGGCACGTGGCTTTATTGAAGGCTGGCTGAAGATTAGGCATACTAACAAGAAACACATAAATGATGGATGGCAAATGGAACAAATAACTTCTTCAGCCATAAAACTATATTATACATTTTCATTTGGAATATGCAGAATAGAGAATTGCAAAAATGGTGCTTTCTATTAGATGCCTTTGGTAAAATTATAAGCAACTAAATGCAAATGGACTGTTGTGAGCAATGAAAAGATAACGCTCCTAATGTTTGAGTAATTAAAAATGCATCTTGTGTTCATAACAGTAGAGCTGTCATGTCTTCTTAGCTTAAGCCACTCGAAGGTCTTCCTTGGTAAATTTCTGTGATGCAACAATGCCGATCTTCAGTACCAATTTTGTTTTCATGTAGACTGATTTAAACTGAAAGGTTGATGCGTCGTTACTGAGAACGTTTTGTAAAGATTAATGTTGTATTGAGCTTTGAAGGAATCTGAAGGCTTATGTAAAAAATTAAAGGAAAGCCTTGTGTTTTACTGCTGATTTGATTAGTTGGTCTGTTTGTTTTTTAAGTCTAATTAGTCATGGGATAGAGCTTGTTGTGCTCTTAAATTGGATCGCATCCAACAGTATATCTTGGGTACTGACTGCGTAAATTTGAGCCGATAAACTCCTTTATTTGTAGCCTTTTCAACATCTGAAAGATAAGAGAGAGGTTTCTGGTTGTCTATTCCTCCCAAACACTATTGAGTACAAGCTGCTGAAGAGCGCAAAGTTGTTGTTTCAGGTTCCTTCTGGAGCCAACTAGCCAGCACCAAATGGCACCTGCAAATTATGACACTTCAGTTATTCCTTGCCAGTGTGTTGAGTCGTGAGAAATGGCAGCCTACTACTTTTTTTTTTTTTTTTTTTTTTTTTTTGGACTCACTTCTAACAAGCACCTGGATTCTTTCCTCTCCCACTTCTAGACCCAGATACAGAAGTTTGTCTTCATGTTCTGCGGCTCCTCCAGTCGGTGATTCTGGAGCCAGAAGTATTAGCCAAGTCAGCCTGTGAGATGCGTGATACTTTGCCATTTCAACGTATCATAACACTGTCAAAGAGCCGCAATGCGGAACTGCAAGCACTTGCAAAAGAACTACTTGAAGATCTTAAAATACTTGAGTATGAAGCATAGAAGAGCTCTATGACACCAACTGCTTATGTCTTTCCTATATTTCTGTGCCGCGGGAGTTATTAGAAATTGTCTTGACTGAAAAATTCTCTACATAAATTTCTCTGACAAGATTTCTTTATGAAGTTAGGCAATCCAGGTACAATAATGCTGAGGAAAATATGTTGGGTTGTAGACGTCCAAGTAGGCAGTCTGGTAGAGATGGGAAAGACTTCATTTCTTGTAGCAGAGTTTCGTTGATGATGGATTTCCAAAGTGGTACAGGTTATGTTGTCTATTTATCACATACAGGGAGTAGAGTGGTCATCTCATCCATTGATGACGTGTTGTTTATTGAAGTAGTAAGTAATCATTTTGGTCCATCCTTAAGAATTGTTATACTGGAAGAAAACTGTGTTGCTTTCCGTAATTCACTGTCAGAATGCATCCCAAGTTCTAGTTTTATCGATGTTATTTCTCCTCTCTTTTTGCATTTTAATAAAATAAATTTCAAGTTCTTTAGCACGTGATGGATTCTGTTTTTTGAAATTTGCATTGAGACTCACTGGAACTGCAAGTCGATCCATTTTGTGGCTGCCAAGCATACTAGAAATTGAGCCATTGTTTTTTCAAAAGCCCTGAAAAAAGGATGTTAATTACTGTTGTTTGTGGCACCCGGTGTGCAGAAGATGCTAGAATTAACAGCTTCTCTGTCATGAGCAGCATTGCATTCCCTCAAAACTGTGTTTGTTGTTAGAGTGGCTTTGTATAACTTGCTTACCTCAGTGGTACATGCAGACATTTGTGTGCTTTGGACTGCTAGAATTTACATGTGTATTTTAGAAAAAAAATGTTGTCCATTTCTTAGATGATAGAAACACAGCCAGTTAGGTGATGCTGTTTGAAGGAGTAGTGAATGAGAAATGCAGTGCTGTGGTAGCAAAATACTGAAGTTATGGCACCTCAGCTGTGGATCTGGCATTACCAACAAAACACAGAGTGGACATCTTTTAGTCCAACTGTATAGAAAACATATAGGATTTAAATATTGTCTAAGTGTAGGTGTGAAAGCATTTCCATTAGGCTTTTTGCAGAATGATGAGTGTTCACAGTTAGAAATGTCATACACCAGCTTAAAATTACTGGAAGTAATTGGCTCGAGTATGACAAGCAGTAGCTGTCTGATTTGGGACTGTTTCACATGAAGATACAAATCTCACGCAGAAGGGTTGCATGGGGTTCTGCAGTGTCTGATTCAAGAGTACACTGAACTTGCCAGGTGCCAATTTTTGGAAGACTTTAAATCTTTTTTAAAGTGTGCTTTCTTTGAATTTGTTTTCTTATCTTGCTATCCTAGCCATATCTCCCAGAGTTTAATCCTAAAAGGATCAGAGTGATAACCTGTAATTTCCCAGAACATCAACTCATCAAAGCGTTTGGTTGTAAAAAACACTAAGGGGAGTCCACTTTTAATTTAATGGATATCTGTTCATGAAAGTCTTTCATCAAACTTTTGGAAGCCAATAAATAACATTAAAAAAAAGAAGAAAACTAGGTCAGTGAGCAGAACTGGTGAAGCTTCACATCCTGTAGATTTGAGACTTTTCCTGAACACCTTTCTGTCCCTTCCAGCCATTCCATTATGAAACCATGTCCACCCAAGTGACTGCATGGAGTGTGCTAGGTGAGGGTGACGTGGATGCTCATGGTCTGGTTAGTAACCTGTGGCAGTGGACTGTCAGGCTGCTGCCAAGGTGGGTTGCACCCCAATCTGCCAGCTTTGCCCTTAGAAAGTTTTTATAGAGATCTCTACTGCAGTTTACCCTAACTGTTCATTGTGCTCAAGGGAGCTTCTTTGAGAAGTCATCTCTTCTCTCAGATTTGCTGGGAACTGACCATCAAATTCAAATGTTATAAGAGGGACTGGCAATGCAATTACGCCTCATCTCCCTATGAAATCAAGAAAACAAAAAGATCAGGACTGTTTGTTAGTTGTGTGTCCTCTGAAAACCTCAATTGCACTCAGCACTTAATAGCCAAGTTAAAACCGATGATTCCCAGCAGGCTGCTCAAATCTGTTGATAAGTTTTTTATTGTCTCTCAGATGCTTTATTTTTCAGGCACAGCTCACCAGGACTGTTCCTTCAGAATCAAGCCATGAGTGATCCAACTACCTCAAAGAAAGTTGTTTTTTTCTGTCCTGAGGGTTTTATTATGCAAAATGGATGAATAAGAAAGGTGCACTCCATCTGTGAAACACTTCCAAGTTGAACATGGAACAAAGTATGACACAGGTATGGTCCAAGACCAGTTAACATAAGCATTATAAATCCCAGGTTCCATTTTGCAGAAAAGTTTCAACCTAAAACTGAGAAAGTAGGACGTTTTACTTGTTTAGAACAAGAGTTCAATGTATGGTTTGGAAATGCTGGGTTTAGAACATTGCTTTTTCTACATCCAACTGAAAAAAAGATGGGATTCTTCTGAATAGTAACTGATCAGCCTCATTACCAGCTTGCAGGAGAAAAGGCAGTTCAGGCAGTCAAAGCAGCAGTTTCTGTAGCCCTGTTCAAAGTCTGGAGTTATTCCATCAAGCATTTCCTCCATTGCACAATCTCAGAGTTTCAGCAAAGAAGAAAATGTGAGTTTGGTGTTGGATTGAGAAGATTATCCAAGTTACTCTAGATTTATAATGATTTATAGATTTATAGCTGAAAGTAGAATTTGACTCTTACGCTAAGCTGTCCCAAAAGATTAAAAATCTGTTTTAAAAGTCTTTAGGAGGAAAACGCCTGTTTACTTCATGATATCAGCTGCACAATTAAAATTGAACTTTACTCCTTTGAGTTTTATATACTGCGTACAAAGCTGCTGAAATTGCGTCAGTTTGCTGACACTCCTGGGAAATGCTCACTTTTCTTATTTGATGCTGATGATTGACGCAAAGGAGAAATAAATGAGGATCCCCTAAACAAATCGCCTGCAACTTAAGAAATTCAGCTATACAACATCCTGCCCCACTGGTGATTTGTCGAGGCTTTTAGGTAGGTTTTAAAAGGAGCTGGAGAACCTCAATAGAAGAAAGTAAGAACCAGTCTGAAGGCAGATCTCTGCCTTTCCTGGAGTCTCTGTGCCCTGTGCTGAATGGCAGATGAGGCAGCACAAGTGTCCTAGCATCTCTCAAGGGGAAACTGTGATCTTGGATGAGAATGGCAGCCAGCTGCCCAGTTCCTAAGGGAAACAGATGTGTGGTTGCGTGCTGACACTGACCTGCTCACAGGAGTTTATGTCAAAGGTGGTGGATTAGGGTTCAAGACACATCATCTTGTTACGATTGTTTACGAGTGGGAAGTAAGCAGTAGGACGAATAGAAGAGGGCGGTGATTTGTTCATATGGCCACGAGTGAACTTTGGTTAAATTTAAATGGTTAAATTTCATCTCGTTGCACCAGTCATTTAGCCGTTCCTCTGGTTTAACATTTGCACTTGTGATATGCCCTGATTAGCACAAATTGGACTTCAGAATTGATAAGATTTTACAAATCTTGCAAATGCTGTATGAATCATCTCTTCTACTGCTTTCAGTTTGGAAGGATTCTGGAGGTGAGGAGAAAGGAATTTTACTGGGGAGTAAGAAACCTCCATTTCCTCTGTATTTGCGTGCTACCAGCTACGGGCTGTGCTCCTTCCATACATGGTATGAAACGTGCAGCCGCATCGGGCCATGTGTACATTGTTCCATTGGCAATTCTCCTGATACATATGCAAGACCTTTTGCAACTGCTAATTTCTTATGCATTTGAGATACAAGATACCGCTGATAAAAGTCATTAGAAAACTCTTGAGGTCATACAGATTTTAACCTCTCCAGTGCTTTATGATGACCTTTACAATGTGTAACTTGCTAGGTCGGAAACTTCAAAAAGACTTTGACCATATTATAGTTCCACATGTAATTTATAGGACTATATTTTTTACTATGGGTGCGACTGCAGTTAAAGCACTTCTGATGCCAGGTGCTCAATCTCTTGAATGTGTGTGTTTTTCATTTTCTGTGCTGTTTGGCTGCAGTCAGAAGAGGCAGCAATCGCTGAGGGCAGGGGATGTGAGGGCCTCTGCAAGGGCTGAAGAGGACCAGGATGTAACACAACCTGCCAGTTCCAGATAAACAATGGAGGTCAGGTCCCACTGAGCTCCTTGAGTGGTTATCATGCCTCTTAGGTCTTGCTAAGGCAGAGAAAAGGGTTGGATGTTGAAAAAGCAGGTGAGCGTTTTAAAGCCTTCTGCAGAGAGAGGAAAGCTCGCTTTCCTTCTGTAGTTGTGTTGCCAGTGGTGCCAAAGCGTACGAGTCATCTTTTATTACTGTACAGCAGAACTGAGAGTGCAGGAAAAAAAAGCCCAGTACCTGACTTTTCTCCCTTTAATCCTGAGCGGGGTCTGTCATTTTCTGGAATCAGTTTCACAGGATCATAGAATGGTTAAGGTTGGCAGGGGTCTCTGGAGGCCACCTGGCCTAGGAGGGATACCTAGAGCAGGGTAACCAGGATTGTGTCCAGGCAGTTTTTGGAAATCTCCAAGGATGGAGATACTCGCTTTGTCTTAGCTATAGCATGTTTGAAAACTGTTCATCTCAGTCAACTCCAGTGGACTTGTTGTTGTTCCTGTAATTTTTCCAGCTCCCCTGGAGCTCTCTGGGGCCTTTAGTGCAGCACAAGGATGGGTCTTCAAGAGAGCTTCTTCCATTTGCTCAGCCTGTGGGTTTCCAGGAGCTGCTGGAGCTCCCCTGGAGCTCTCTGGGGCCTTTAGTGCAGCACAAGGATGGGTCTTCAAGAGAGCTTCTTCCATTTGCTCAGCCTGTGGGTTTCCAGGAGCTGCTGGAGCTCCCCTGGAGCTCTCTGGGGCCTTTAGTGCAGCACAAGGATGGGTCTTCAAGAGAGCTTCTTCCATTTGCTCAGCCTGTGGGTTTCCAGGAGCTGCTGGAATGAGGAAGGGGGTGGTAAGTATTCAAAGACCAAGGACAGTCATCTCTGGGTCATGGTCTCATAGAATCATAGAACCATTTCAAGTTAGAAGGGACATTTAAAGGCCATTTGGTCCAATACCCTTGCAATGAACAGGGACACCTAAAGCTACATCAGGTTTCTCAGGGCCCCGTCTAGCCTGACCTTGGATGTTTTCAGGGACAGGGCACCTCTCTGGGCAACCTGTGCCAGTGCATCACCACCCTTATTGTAAAAAACTTTATATCCAAACTAAATCTCCCCTCTTTTAGTTTGAAACCATTTCCCCTTGTCCTGTCACAGCAGACTCTGCCAAAGAGTCCGTCCCCTTCCTTCTTACAGCCCCGCTTTAGATACCATGAGATCACTGTGATAGGAGTCTGGATGCTGTAGGTTCAGACCAGATGTGTGCGAGAACATTTAATTAGAAGTGAAATATCTATCTATGAGGTGAAACCACAATTATGGTAATAGAAGAAAAACAGAGGAAAGGTCTTCAGTCTGGTCAAAGAGGGAAGCAAAGCATGGGGGTGCTAAGGGAACAGGCAATGCTGGTCCTGCTGGCAATGTTCCGAGTGGGGCTTGATTGGTCTGGCAGAGGGGATACAGAAGATGCTGCAAAAGAGACATGTTTTTTGTAGAAGTTCAAGGCAGCTGTTGACAGCACTTGGAGGAAACACTGGGGCAGCTTTCTGTCAAAAGAACAGCTTAACAGGCAGGCAGGCTGCCTGCAGCATTTCAGGCCAAGCGTCCCCTGTCTCTTCGGCACAGACGTGTCTGCGGAAGATCGTAAGAGGAGGCTTAATCAGCCCGGCAGAGCTTAGTGAGGTCTGCAGCACAAGGCAAGAGACTCCCGCCGTGATACAAAGCCAAGGGAAAGGAGGCAACATGCTGTTTGGAAGCAGGCCCAGTGTGAGCGATAAAGGCAGCCGAAGGCTCTGACGGCAGCAGCTGCAGGCAGGGCAGGGCAGCAGCACAAGGTGAGGGACATCTGAGTGGACGCTCTTTGCTCTTCTCCACAAGCTGCATGAGTTTTGACTGCAAAGAGGGAATGACCAAAAGCACCAGAATTTCATTTGTGCCAAAAAGTAGCGCTAGTGTTGTGCAAGATGTCTTTACTGATTAAGAAACCTGGTGTGAAGGATGGGGTGGTGAGGAAAGGCTCTCCTGCCTGCCATGCTTGCCCCCAGCAGGCCCACTACCTTGCTGCCACTGGAGATGTGTGGGCAGAGCTGCTCACAGCACCTGGCTTTGTTCCATGAGATGATACTTGTGAGCCCAGGAAGGTCACACTGGCTTCCCTCGGGGCTGCCTCAGCCCCTAGCCCCTTTGGTGCCTGCATCCCTCAGGGTTTGTCTGCTTGTGGTCATCCTCACAGTTCACAGCATGTTTCCTTCAGCTTGTAAAGAACAAGGCAAGAAGCAGCCAGTTTAAAACTCACTTAATAGTGTCCCCACAAGAGTTTGTTCCTTTTTAACTGAGACAATTTAAAATTCAGATACAGTGTGAACTGGGGATGCGTGGAGGAGCTCTCATTGCCTGCAAGCCTGCATTTTATGGACATTACCTCCAGTGTGTGTTTGTGGGCATGCCATTAATGCCTCTTGGATCCCCAGTACACAAGTGCAGAAATACATGTGCTTCTGTGAGTGTTTTTTTTTGCATTTTGCAGCTTGGCTGAGCACAGCTGTGCTTTGGAAGCTGCAGTTGATGCTTCACGCTGTTCCTGATGCGAAACGGCACAGAGCTCTCCATGCGCTTGGAAATTGCTCAGCAACAAGAAGCTACCGATAGCGATCGCTTCTCTTCCCAAACGTACAGTTTCTCTTCTTTTTATTCCGGTAACAGTTTATTCCTGCAGAGTGATTTTCATGAACATCATTACTACCCTGTTGCAGCAGAAACTTAATCTCTCTGAACAAGAGCAGCTGAGCAGCAATGAGTCACCTTCTGCTTCCAGTAAGGAAGCCCCTTCAGGAAGCCTCTCTAGCAACGATGTCCTGCTCAGCCCTGACCAGCCTCTGAGCTATTCAGCCCTAACGATGTTGACAGCAAATAATACTGCCCCGGAAGCATTCGGAGATTGCTTGTCAGGCACAGCCAGTGTCTCTAGTACCCAGGCAGCTAATCTAGCAGCAGATGGATCTTGGGTGAGGAAGCCAGGGGAAAGGAGGCACCCTCTTGGTTATCAAAGAGACCTAAAGGCACAGGAGTCATTTCTTGAGCACCAGTGGCAACCTGGCATGCAGTCAGAAAAATAAGAGACTGCCTCTGGAGATTGTGAAGTCAGCTGAGCTGCTGAAAATAATGGTGCTGCTAGAAGTGGCCTGGGAGAGAAGAGGCTTTAAGGGCAGACTGTGAGCATGAGGGCACAGTGGAACTGATGTGTGAGTTGCCACAGAAGAGCATCTTTGGAGTACTGTACTGAGCCTGTAGTGAAAAAGGCTCGGTATCCCAGAAGCCTTTTATCCCAGGATGATTGACATTTTTCAGGATGGAGAAAGGGAGAAAGTTCATTGGCCATTAATTTTTAATTATAATGGAGTGTTCTGTAGTGATAGATAGTTTCTACTGCACTGGCTGTCTACAGCATGCAGTGGCCCACTGGAAACCTGCTCACTGATAAGGTTGTCACAGGAGGAGTACAGAAGAGGGTGGAAAATAAAATTCTGTTACACAAACAAAGCATTTCTGTTCAAGCACTCTGCTGCTACTAAGTCATAGGTTATTAGGCCTGCATTTTTGTTTCTTTAGGCACAAGAAGGTGCTGCAACTTGTGCTGCAAGGTGCCAGAAGATGCTGCCTCTGTGGTTCCTGCTGGGGCTTGAGATGCAGCCTTCCAGGACAAGGTCGGTCATAGCTGTTGGGATGCTCATTTGAGACTCAGAAGACGGTAGTTTGGTTCCTTGGGCAGCCACAGGCCTTCTGTGGACTGAAAAGCTGAAAGGCTGAGCTTCTATCAGCATTCCTGATTTGCTTTTTGACCTTGTTTTCTTTTCATGTGGTCTCCTTCCTTTCTGCTTTAATCTGACCAATGTTACTTGGGTTGCAGAAGTCTTTGGGGTAAGTATCTGAAGTGGCTGGCAAACACCAAGGGGCTGTCACCTCACTTGATGGCCACAAGTGATAAGGAGGCACCAAAAGGCTGCAGCCTGAACAATGGGTGGTGGAGGGCAGAAGAGAGAACCTGAGGAATTGCAGACTCACGGGTACTGCTTGCAGCCCAGGCTGGTTGGGTAGGTGTGATGTGGCCTTTTTGCAGACCTAGTGGTTCACCCATGGATAGTGACTGCTGCTAAAAGGATGTGTTGTTGCAAATTCTTCAGAGTCCTTTCCAGCCAGGAGATGTTGCTCCTGCCAGGTTACAGAGGAATCATTGGAAAAATAAGAATCATAGAATTGCCTGGATGGAAAAGGACCACAATGATCATCCAGTATCAACCCCCCTGCTATGTGCAGGGTCACCAACCACCAGACCAGGCTGCCCAGAGTCACATCCAGCCTGGCCTTGAATGCCTCCAGGGATGGGGCATCCACAACCTCTCTGGGCAACCTTTTCCAGTGCATCACCATCCTCTGAGTGAAAAACTTCATCCTTACAATCTTCCCTGTCTAAGTTTAAAACCATTCCCCCTTGTCCTGTCATTATCAACCCACACAAATAGCCGTTCCCCCTCCTGTTTATATGCCCCGTTCAATTACTGGAAGGCCAAAATGAAGTCTTCCTGGAGCCTTCTTCTCCAAGCTCTACAAGCCCAGTTACCTCAACCTTTCTTCATAGGAGAGGTGCTCCAGCCCTCTGATCATCTTAGTGGCCCTCATTGTGCTGCTCCTGCCTGCCTGCAGCCCAGCTTGCACCCTGCAGTCTGAATTTGGGCAGTGTGAGCTCTGGGGGGCTCATGCTGTGAAACAGGCTGCAGGTGCTGATAAGAGCAGCCTCTATATTGCTAGAACTGGTGTTGCTGCTCTCATCACTGTAGTTTGTGAGAGAGAGAAATACTCCATCTCTGTGCTGCTCACCCTTCCAGATGGACAGGTTCTGAAGTCCTAAATGGGAGAAGAGGAGGAAACAAAGAATTTAAGCAGTGCCTTCTGGACACTTAGAGAGAAATCATAAATGGCAAAGGGTATCCTGGCACTGAGAGGAAGAGAAACAAGAAATTTATTTCCAAGGATTCAACCTTTAAGCACAGTGACATAGAAAGGATATTCCGTTTATGGAGGAAGTGAGGGAAATTAAAGACTGGGGAGCAAAAAGAAGCAGCTCACTAATGAAAGCCTGCACTTTGGGTAGGGCAAAGAGGCCTATTGCCTCCCAGGAGCGGAAACCACCATCTGTGGTGCACAGTCTGTGGCACGGCCTGCTGCTGCTGGTGGCCAGACCACAACGAGGCCTGATGGGGCCAGCCTGGCTCCCTCCCCTCTCCTGGGTGTGTTGGGGTTGAATGCCTTTTGAATATCTAAACGACCCATTTTTTAAGGTCTCTGCTTCCTTGGAAAGTAAAGTGTATGATCAAGAAGTGGGTGATCCAAGCCTTGGAGTGTATCCCATGTGCCTTGTTTCTGCTGCTAGTAGAAGCCCAGAGAAGGCAACTGGGTCTATGGCATCATTCTGGCTGGGAATCAGGACATATCCCAAGCCCAGTATGGCCCCCATAGCTCTCTTCTCCCTGTGAGCTCTCAAAGAAAGTCCTTTCTTCATTTTGCAGAGCAGCCTCCCCACACCACAGAGCCTGCTGGTGACTCTGGGCATTGTACCTAATGAGCTGACAGCAGGTTAGCTGCAGCAAGCCTGTCCCCGTGGGGCTGCGAATCCTGCCTTAACCAAGCTGACTGGTACTTCTGCTTCTCTGCATCTGCAATGAGCCTTGGATTGCTGCAGAGGATACAGAAGAACTGAGAGGAAAACAGCAGCAGCATTGCCTGGAGTGCTGCAGGATGTCACCAGGAGCTGCCTAGGCTGGGCTGATGTCCTTTGTCTGCTGCATGGCCATATCCTGCAGAGAGGAAGGGAGGCAGGCAGGTAGGTGCCATGACTTTCTGTTTGCCCTGACCCTCCCTAAGGACTCTCTGTGATTCCCTTCCTTCCTCTACCCTGCAGGGGATGGTTTGTTTGTTTGTTTTACTCTGAAAATGTCATTATCCTTGAAATCAGAATGGCCAAAAATGCAACAAGGACAGGGCAAAAGGTCTCCTGGGTGTCTGTTACTGAAGATGGGAATCTTTTCTCATGCTTTACCCTTTTCACTTCTTTCCACAAAAACAGGCACATTCCTCTGTTCTGCCCTCTCTGCCCTTCCAGGGATTAAGCACTGAAAAAGCATACAGGCCTTTGTATTGAGAAAAGACTGGAAATTGCTGTAGCCTCTAGAACCTATCTGTTGTCAGCAGCACTAGACCCGATGCTTGTCTGATGGGAACTACTGCAAAAGGCGTGCAGAAAGCACCTTCACTATCATGCAGATGATGCTATTGATATCAGAGCTTTGAGTACCTGTGCAACTATGGGAGGAGATGATGAGGAAGAGATCAGTACCAGTGAAATGTTACTGAATTAGCAGCGTTTATGTATTAACAGATTTTCTTCATGAGGCCAGAACTAATTTGTAGCTGTGCAGCAGAGGAGCTGTCTGCGGGCAGCTGGCTGGATTATGGGTGACTCAGCTTGCTATGCATGTGTTCCTTCAGATCCAGTCATTTCCCTCATCCCTCCTGGCTATTCTATCTTACAGAAATATTCAAAAAACTAACTGAAAGTGTGTGCCTAGCAGTATGATACAGGGTATGGATTTCTATGAGCATCCGAGTACTTTTCTTGGGAAAAGCAATATGGCAAGTTTGAAAAAAAGTTGGATTAGATTTCTTTTTTTTCTTTCCTTGCCTTCATGGAGTAAGACTCATGATATGGAGCAAAAGCAACAGTACAAAAGGACAGAAATGGGAGTTTGATGTAAAACAACCTCAGTGTTAATGATATTATTTTTCAGATGAGCAGCGGTGCAGATGCTGTACTCCTTGTCTACTAGGTACATGGAGTCAGCCCTGGGTGCTAGCATTCCTAAGCAGATCTCCACCTGCATTTCTGAAGTACCCGTTTCTCTGAATTTGTTCATGTATGCTTGGAGCATATCTGATGGCTCTCTGGGTTGAGATGCTCTTTCCCCAATAGTCAAAAGTGAACTTGTCCATCCTTTTAAGAAAATATCAGTGGAAGACTTTCAACACTTGACTGATTTCCTTCCCCACTTTCTGTGTGAAGGCATGTAGATCTGTGCCCTTGGCCTTGCCAGCTAGCAAGGCTTCCCAGGCCAGAGTCCTTCCATGTGGAAAACTGGAGGAGTAAGAACAAAACTCATGTCGCTGCCAAGAACACAGTTAACATTCATAAAGCCGGCTTATAATGGCCCATGTTCACAACAGCTGGCTCCTTAGGATTTTTCATAGTACGTAAAAACACATCCTTGTCCAGTGAGTGGAAATTGACTTCTTGTACCTGTAAAAAGATAAGGCCTCTTCTTGCAAGATAGGAAGAATTCAAAAACTGGAAAAGCTGGGTGTAGTGTACAGAACATCTGGTGTACACCAGCACTCATCTTTGCTCCAGCAGAACTAATATTTGCTTCATCTGTTTTGAGATGAACAAGAAGTTCCAGCAGCTGCCATCTCTGAGGAGTACTGCAGAAGGGTATGGTTAAATCCAGCATTGTGTTGAGCTCCTGGGATTGCCAAGCAAGGAATATCTCCACTGATGATGACATTTTTAAAAAACACACTCAAAGTTTGATCTCGGTCCCACTGGGCATTTTGCCATAGATCTTAATGGCTTTGTGGCTGATCTCTTAATCTCTAATGCACCTGTGCAAACTTGACAGTTTATTGCAATTTCATGCTTTTTGGAAATCGTCTCACACTAATGCCATCAGAGAGTACAATTTTTAAGGTCATTAGTTCAGGACATATCAAATAAATACTGTGAGAAAACAATGTGTAAATGTCATATTTGTTTAACACACAAAGTAGCTCCTAAAGAGCAGTTATCCTTATGTCTGGAGCCAGCATGAAAATTACATTCTGTGCCTTGAAAGTGTGGATCTGATGGCAGTAAAGAGTGTAATGTGGTTGCTTGTCTTCTCTACTCCGTTCCCCTTCTCATTTCTCGCTATGCATGCATCTGTTTGACTCATTCACCCATACCTTTAAATTCCTGGACTTCAAGCCAGGGCTCAAGGCAGAAGACTTCAGGTTGTCCTGCAGCTGAGTGCTGATAGTTGTGTTTTGCTCTTTGGATAAACACTGCTTTTTAGCTACTATTCCCAACAGAAAGAATTGTGTTGAGTGGGCAGTTATCCCCTTTCCACAGCGGTAGAAAACCCACAGGCCCACTGAGTGTAACCTGAGTTAGAAACAAGTGAAAATTTTATCATTTGTCTGTTCTATCAATAGTTACACTTGAAACTTCAGTTCCAAGTCCGCCAGCATTTTGCTTATGGAGACAACCTTGAACCCATAGCCAAAAGTACCACTGGACTGTCAGAATCAGTAGCAAGACACATAGATACTCATTTTTCTAGGGATTTGGATGGGGAACAGGATGAGCGGAGGCAAGAGGACTGTAAGGCCTCTGCCTTTCTGTGTCCCAATAAACTCTGCCCAGTGGGGTGCATTTGACACATGGCGTGATGAGGGGAGACCACTCACCCTAGCCACTGCTGGAACAACATCAGCAGCCCTCAGCCTTTGAGATGGATCTCTAGTAAATAGTATCCCTGCCCCATTTCAGGCATCTGACTGAGCTGACTAGCTTTGTCAGCTCTCCAAAGATTAACCAGAGCCCCTGGTGAGTCATTCAAAGCACCCAAGTGTTTCTTGGTTTATGCTGAGCGTACAGGAAGCTGGACCTTCTCGAGCAGTGTGTGGATTAAACAAGAGTGGTATCCAGGCTAGATGGGGTTAAATTCACAATCCTTTATGTGCTCCAGGAATGCCAGGCTATCAGCAAGCCCAGATAAACTTCAATAATGGACAACTACTGCAAGACATTGTGTCAAACTTGGGTTAAGAATGACAAGAATTTCCCCAGTGTAAGAAGATGACGTTTGCTGAAAGTATGTACGTTTTTTTTGCTTGCTTAAAATATTTGCTTGTTCATTCTGGAGAAAGTTAACACAGTGGATTTACATTTTACAATGTAAATGTTAGTCTGTTAGATAGTATTTCTTTTTGGCTGGGTTTCTCTGGGTATTAGCAAAATGTTTAACGGTTATTTAATTAATTACAATTTTATATATATTTCTCTTATTGATCTTGTAACTCAGCAGAATGGCAGGGGCTTGAAGCGGGGCTTTGCTCTCTTTATGATGACGTCTGTTTGCTTCTATCAAGCCCAGTGACTCAATTTCAATTGATTTGTACACCCAGAGTTTCAGCCACACTAGAGTGTGGATGCAATTTAAAATAAAGAGAGACAAAACAAAGTGATTGTAGAAATGCTGACGGTTTCACCATGTGGGAGGATTTGATGTCTTTGGTCTGGTGGAAATGTGAAGTGCCAGGACTTGTGTCCGAGTGGCAGGTGCAAGATGTTGGGAGCCTTCTGGGAGCCTGCAACATAACACACTGCTGTAACTCATGTCACTGGTAATCCAGACATTCAATCAGCACTAAAGAAACAGCAAGAATGGCATCTTCTGCAGACAGCTCATTTCCACTTTAGTGCAAAGAGAGCAGTAGCTGCATCAGACAAAATGACAATCCTTAATCCAGAATCTCCTCTCCAGCACAAATACCACCCAGTGAGCTGGAGATAAATGCTGAAGATCCCGGGAATAGGTATGTTTCTCTAGGAGGATGACAAACACTTCTTCCTCAGCTTCTTGTTTACTCTCATTTGTGTTCTGAAGCATGAGTTGTTTCCCTGGCCTTCACCATGCTCTCCTTGGCCGCTACCCTATGTTTTGGTGGGAGAAGGCACGGTGGTTTCCCTCCTGCCTGATAACTTCCCCCTACCATTATGCCTGGTGCAAGGGGCCAGCCTGACCCATGGTCTATGCCATATTGCCAGGAGGCACATGTGCCTTGGCTGTGGTCCTTCTCCATCCCATGGCTGGCTGGCCCCACCCCATGCCCTCACAGTGGAGCAGCTCTCTCCCTTTTGGTATTGTTGATGCCAAGCAAGCCTATACAGATCTAGGAGGAAGTTGAAGTTTGTGGTGAAAAATCCACTAAGCGTCACCAGAAGAGTTGTAGAGCTCACGACTGGTTCAGGAAATCCCTGAAATGCAAATGGTTGTGGGCTGGAAGGACAGGCAGCAGAAGCAGCATATAGGGTTGCCCTGTGCCTGGAGGTCTAGGGTTGCTCAGCAAGGCCAGGCATTCACACTGCTGAGTCTTCAGCTCTTGATGCCCTCAGCTCTCAATCTTTGCTTTGCGTTGGGGGTCACTTTCCCTCCATTGTGCTGCCCATCTACTTTTGGGCAATGCTGTTAGGCAGATGGGACGCCTCAGCTGGGTCAGCCCAAACGTGTTTTGTCCTTCCTAATTTACTTATCTGCTGAATCCATTGTCTAAGCCAGTTCAAAACTTAACCCTTCAGACTGTGGTGCTATGTAGCGCAATGGAACGGCACAGAGGATGAGAAGGGAGGATTGCGTTAATTGCCTGAGCCAGTATTGCTACTGGTGGCTTTGTGTTGTGAAACCAGAGCCTGTTAGTCCTGGTGTTACTATGCCCACAGGAACCTTTGCAGTTTAAACCTCAGCTGATGGCAACAGATCTCCATTAAAGAGAGAAGTGTGCTAATTTGAAGCAGCAACAAGTAATTCTAGAGAATACCCTGTGGCTCCAAATACTCCACATCAATCTGACCCAGCCTGTGGACACACTGCTGTGCTGTGACAGTGAGATCCTCAGGCTGCTGGCACCATCGTGTCTTTGTAGTCAAGCAGGTACAGAACTGAGAACATATTTTCTTCTCACAGTTCTCATTAGTAAAGCTACAAATCTCTCCATGTCATATCCAGAAATGGAGTTTTTCCACGTGCGAATCAATATTTTTAAAAATCCCTGTGCTCTTCTTGTATTTCTCTGTTAGGAAAGAAATAAATTATATACCTATGTATATAGTTGATATATCTATGTATGTATGCATCTATGCATTTATGTAACTGCTGAGAAGAGTACATCTTGCTGTCTTACTGATTTTAAGCAAGAAAAGATTCTATGAAAAGCAATGAGCACATTAGTCAGGGAAACGCTGGCATAAAATAATAGTGGCCAGAGTTCCCTGTGTGCTCTGATTGCTGCGCAGCTTTCCGGGAATTCAATATAGCCCCGAGACCCAGCTTAACTAGCTGCTCTGTGCCACTACAGTTGCTCTGAGCGTGTAGCTGGAACTGTAGATTTGTTCCTCTATAAAGCGGAGACCTCTCAAATGCAAAGTGCATCCCCCTGCTGCTTGTGAAACCTTCCTCTGCAGCCTTGGAAGGTCCCAGCAATCAATGCATGATACACAGAAGCAATCAATACATGATTACTGTCATTGTCTATTGCACTATTGCATATCCACCCCTTTCCAGCCTGGCATCCCATAGTTTCTTTTGGAAGTGGAGCAGCCTTCTTTATCTCCCAAATCAGCAGTCACGCTGGAAACCTTAGAAAGCTCACTGGAGAAAAAGCTGGTATCTTTGAAGTGTGTTTTACAGCTGAAAATCCCGAACCAGGCAACTGTGTGCTGGCTTGCTTTCCACAGCCATGGCCCAAGTGTAGGGGGACAGGGTGGGGACTTGCTTCCTGGTGGTGTATCCCTAGCTGAATTATGGGCTTATGGCAGAAATCTCATTTTCTCCGGATGGCTCTCAGGAAATACCCTCCCCATCAACTATTATTGCTTAAATAATAGGGAGGGAAGTGCAACAGACTTGAGCAATATCTGAAGTACTCTGTGGGGCACATCCCAAATCTTGTATAGGGCAAGGCTGCTCAGACAACTGATTATAATGTCACTTGGTGGGTGTATGCACTTCTCTTTTTGCCCCAGAGTGATGAGGTCATGTGGAAAAATACAGATACTTGTTTAGAAATTGGTAAGTCGGTGAAAAGAAACATTACAGAATTTCTTCCTAAGCTTGGACCCATTTATTGCCAACATTCATGCATAGATTCAACTTTAATAATAGGCCCTGTATAATAGGTAGGAAAATATGTGCATAAAAGTTTGCAGGATTAGAATTTTAAATGTTAAGTTTCCAGAAAGTCTAGTCCAGGAAGGGAAAAGTCTGTCGAGAGAGAGGTCTGCTGGGATTTGATTTATGTACAGGACATCCTGCTCAGTTCCGAGATCTTGCAGATACGATTCTAGTTGGACCGCTGGGTTATTGTGATGGCAAAGAAAAGAAGCTCACCCTCTCCCTTGTCTGCCAGAGGCACTCAAACCTATCATCTGGGCATCATATCAGTGCTAAACATTTGGCTTTCTATATCACATTTCATCACCAGTGTTCACTAAGCGATGTTAAAAATGCATGGCATGTGTTCAGCTCCATGCCTGTCGTTAATTAACAAGATGCATGCTGTCATTTGTGTAATGAAGTTCATTGTCAGTTCCATGACATACCCCTGGAGGGAGACTGTCCAAGAAGTTGGGGCAAAAGGAGAAGGCTCTAAAGAGGATGCTTTCTAGCTCCTCTGCAGCTGCATCTACGCTTTCCCCAAGTGGTGGCCTGAGTTAGTCCTTTGTGTGGGGAATGAGGTTGCAATGGGTAAGACGACAGAAAGGATGCTGAACTTGCATGTCACTCCCCAGGAGGAGAGGCAAGGCACCCAAGACCTTCTCTGAGGTGGTGATATTGACATATCTTCTGTGACTTGAGTGACTCAGTCACAACAAAGAGGCTTTAGAAAGCTGTTTTGTTCGGGTGCTGTGGGTGCTGGTGCTCATCTCAAACCATGAAGGGCTGGTTGTTGTGGCAGCCAGACTGTCCTCTGGTTTAGATGAAGTTACAGGCCTTCAGCACCTCAAGCTACTTCTCTGCTACCCAATTACATGGTGCCAGGGGACATTCCCAGACATTAAGACTGAGTCATCCATACTCTTAAATTGTTAGGATGTCTGAAGCATGTCTGTGGTCCTTCTGATGTTTCCCAGGCATGGCCTGGAAGCCAGAAGGGTCTGGAAACCATTCTTGGTGGGCATTCGAGATGAAACTGCCTTGGTTTGGCAGTAAAGAAAGTTGAATAGGTTGGATGTGGAATATCCCATGCTGGCTGGACTCAGTGCCAGAGGACAAACCTGGGCATGTCTGATGCACTGCTATAGACACAGCCTCGATGTCTCCAGCTGCCTGTCTTTAGGATAGAGGGCCCTTTTATTTAACAGAGGGGTTACAAAGGATTGCATAGTGCTTTAAAGGTCATTGCTTCTGTTGACTGTTCAACTAAATATAATACAGGGTGGCTTGACGGGAGCTGGTAAGGAAGGAGGTGGGTAAAATCACTCATCTGGTTGCTTCCTCATATGTGAGGGAAGGAAGTGTCTGAATTAGAAGTGGGTAAGCTGTGTTTACCTGAGTTTCCTTCTGGCCACAACAGTGACAAAGCTAACTTTTACCTTGTTCTATTCCTGACATGTCTTTCATTCACATCTTTATCAAACATCCCCACAAACTAATGTTGAATCTCCTACTTTGTTAGGCACTGCAGAAAACCTCAAGCCCACTTTGTTGCCCATGGACAAGTTGGACACATTATCAGGACTAGTTTATCCAGTTGCAGACCAACAGTCCTCCAGGCAGTTTGCTCCCTACCTCGTTACTTTGTCACTGACTAAATTCCTGCAGTAAATCTTTGTGCTTTGTCATTTTACTGGAAGTCATGTTACTTCACCTTTACCTTCAGAGACAGCAATGCCAATCTCAGAGAGATGACTTGCAGCAATCTTGCAGTGATATATATCTTCCACTTGCTGATATCCAGGTAGCTGTGCCATCTCCAGAATGAACTCTGTACCAGGCAGGCTGCCCGTGGCTTTCGCTTGGAAATCCCCCCATTCTTAACCTTGTAAGTAGCCCAGAAGGTATGTGAGGCTGCTAAAATTAAAATCGGAATGGGATGGATAATATGACAGCTGCGTGGCCTTTGCATCACTTGCTAATCTAAGGAAGAAGCCCTGTGCCTCTGCCCCACAGCTGTTCCCAGCATGGGCATGTCCCCAGTGAGGCCATGGGCACAGGAGATGGCTGGTCCAGCTGTAGGGTGCTTTGTCCTGGCTTTGTCCTGTCTGCTTTTCCCCTCAGTTCTCTAGGGTTGTGGCCCCAGGTGTGACCCCATCTTTTAAGCAATTTTGTGCTCATCTACACTTCATTTTGTTCTGACACTCCCAGCTGCCTAGTGCCAGCTTCCTCCGCAGCCAGCGGCTGGGCTTAGTGGTACTGAGCAGAGACTCAGCACCCAGCCTGTTCTCCCTCTGTTTGGGCTTAATATACTCAAGTCCTGGACAGGTGTTTGCTTGGAGAAAGCAAATGCAGGCAAAGGGTGCAACCACAAAGTGAGCTGGCATGGAGCTGGTCCTACTTGTTCCTCCAAAGCTGTTGCGTTGGCGGGAGGGTGGATGAGAGGGTATGCTGTTGTGCTGGCACTGGAGATGAGCACTGAGGCACAGAAAGCTTGACTGTCCTTCCCAGGCTGACGGAGGGAGCCCATAGCAAATTTGGGATGGGATGTTGGGGCTGGATCTGGCCCCAGGAAGGGCATCCTGCAGAAACTGGGAGTGAGCAGCCAGCAGCGGGACTGGTGCACGTGGTTGGTGATGAGCAGAGGAACTGTCCCTTATGTGCTCACAAAGCAGTGATTTCAAGGTGACTTTGAAGGGGTCTGCAACATTAAGAGCATTTTTTTCCAAGGGGAAACCTGCCCGTGGAGACTCCAGAAATGAAATAACACGTCTGACAGCAAGCCTCACAAGACAGATCCTCTACAGGTGTAAATCAGCAGTTGTCCCCTGGTCCCATTTATTGCTGTGCTTGCTAATGGTCCATGCTCCCAGCTGTCCCCCCAGGATGGCAAGAAGCAGCAGAACAAATTCAGATGTAATTGCTTCTCGCAGAAAAAGAACAGCAAGGAAAGGCAGCTCGCTTAGTGAGGATAAATCTAAGTCTGATAGTTTTCTTTTCCTTGAAGGAAAGCAGAGTTATGATGCAAAGACAGAGGGACAGGAATGCCATAAAACAAGTGAACAACAGTGGATGCGTTTCCATCTGATGGCCCTTTTTCCTACATCTCCCTGCCACATCACTGCTGGCATTGGAGACTTGGAGAAAACCTGAGGGAATGGCTACATGAACAGCCTTCTAAAAAGCCAAGGATAATTCTCCTTATTATTACTTTGCCTTTTTTTCACCAGTGCCACTTCACTGATTTTCACCACAGTGACACAGCTGTAAAACAGACTTAACATAGTACAGAATCAGACCTCATGTATCTAAATTCATTTTTCAGATTTTTCTTATAGGGAAGAAGCAGTGCCTTAAGTTTAAAGGTAAGATCTGCATGTTCACCACGGCATGAAGATTTGTGGATACAAATCCTGTTTTGATGAGTTCATAAAGTACCGATGTACTCCATGGCACCAGGCTTTAACCTTGGGATGTTCACTTTCTGTAATGTGATTAAGGAGCCGTTCCCCATGCACAGCAGATATCGAAGCAATTTTGTGTGTATGGAAGTGGAGCAATTGTCCAGCTTTACGCAAATGAGGAGCTACTTCAGTGCTTGCCCTGTGAAGAGACTTCAGTTTCAATGGGCTTCAAGATTGCACTTTTGTGTTAAGTGGAGCTGTGATCTTTTTCCAATGAGTGTTGCTATGCAGGGCCAATTTGTGACGTCCATTATTCTAAAATAAGTAACTTCTGCACAGCAGAAATATGCTCCACTTGCACTGCTAATCTGTCTCTCACACAAAGGCGTGTTTGGAAGAAAAGTTATTTATCGCAAGTAATAAATGCAGGTTCTCAAAAGCATTTATAACTTAGTTCCCAGAGTCAGAGCACTCCAGTTTGAAATAATTTCCTTTCAATTTTCTGTATTTTCAATCTATTTCCTGGCTGTTTTAGACCATATGTTGCATACTTAATTATTCTCCAAAGGAGAATCTCAGCCACTGAAAATGAAATACACTTGCCAAAATTGCTCATGCTTGAGTTTGTTCTTCAGGTATCAACTATCGCCTGTTACAAGAGAGAAAACCTGGCTGTGAGTTGAATAAGCACATCACAGTGAAGTTCCCTGCCTCACCCGTGCGTGCCTTACTTGTTGTATGTAGATCTCCTCCGTGTAGTTTCTGATGTCTTCTCGCACATTGGTATGACAGTCCTCTGAATGTCTTCTACTGGAGAAGGGAAATAGTAGTGAACACCTACCCACTGTCTGAGATCACAGAGGAGAAGCCAGGGTGCTGTGGGACTGGGAACCAGTTGTTCTGTGGTTTTGTACAGTATCTTTCACTCTAGCGATCTGCGTTGCTGTAAGTGCTGAGCTGTTGAAATTCTTCCCCAAAGGACTCGGGCATTTTCATTACATTAGGAGCCACATGAGTTATTTGCTGTTCAGGGCTTTGCTCTCTTGAGGTTGGAGGGCTTCATATGATTTTTATATGACTGTTCTCAGGAAGGGGAAATGCAAATATAGACCAGTATTTGGAAAAGTTCATCAGGTTAGTCTGGGGCTTCCTTGTGGCTTTGGCCACAAGGTACCATGGGACCAGGAAGTGCAGCTGAATAACTCCACATCAGCAAAAAAACGTGAGGTTCATGCTCCTGTTGTGCTCCTGTGTGAGGCTGGTTAAGTAAAGCCCTGGCCCTTTACCCCACCAGCAACAGCCAGCTGTGGTTGTGCAGCTGCACAGCTCTTGCAAGCAGGACAAAGGCTGACTCCTGCCTGCTGGTGCAAAGGGTTTGCATAAGGACGAAGTGCAGCTGCATCCCACTCTTGTTCAGTAATCACAAGCATATTTAGAGCTGCCCAAGTAGGTATGGGAACGATTAGCCAAGTGGAAAAGAATCTTTACAGCAAATAATTCATCTGCTTGCAATCCCTATCTGTCTGATGCATTAGGAGAGGGAGAAACTGCAGGTGTTCCTGTTGTCTGTGCCTTTGGAGAGAAGAGAGGACTTACAGTTCAAAGAGGGGTCACTGCTCCAATGTCACACAAAATCTCTGTGGATGCTCTGGAAGTACCCACATTTCATTCTCATTTTCAAACTCCTTCCAGTATTTCATCCTTTCTGGCAGCCTGTGTTAATCAAAAGAGGCTTCTTCTGTTTGCTGAGAGACCTTCTGCTTGACAGCTTTGTCTTCTGAGGAAACATTTCTTCACAAGAAGAAATCAGTTTGACTTGAATCAATTTGGCTTGATTTTCGTGTTTTCTTACAGCTGACAGCAAAACTTGTATCCCAGTATAATTAATTTCCACAAGCATCCCTATAGCATGCTGGGCAAGCTGTATTGGCCACTATCCATTGGAGCTGAAAATGGAAGACCCAGCTGCACTTGGCAGTTCCTTAGCAAGGGGCAAAGCACATGCAAGACCCTGGCTAAGCCACTGAATTCACTGAGGATAAGCTACTTGCACATGGATCACAGGACCACATGCAGGGAGCAGTAGGTAGCTGGTAGTACGTGAGCTTGCATATGCAAACTTTTTTTTCTTAAATAGAATCATAGAATGGCTTGGGTTGGAAGGGACCTCAAGGACCATCAAGTTCCACACCCCCTCTGCCACATGCAGGGTTGCCATCCACTAGATCAAGTAGTAGATCAGATTGCCCAGGGCCCCATCCTACCTGGGCTTGAACACTTCCATCCCTGGAGGTGTTGCACAACCTTTCTGGGCAGTCTGTGCCAGCACCTCGCTGCTCTCTCGGTAAAAAAAACTTTCCTGACATCTAATCTAAATCTCCCTTCCTTTAGTTTAAAACCAATTCCCTCTTGTCCTGTTACTATCTACCCATATAAAAAGTTGATTTATCTTATGTTTATAAACTCCCTTTTAAATATTGGGAGGCCACAGTGAGGTCTCCCTGCAGCCTTCTCGAGGCTGAACAAGCCCAGTTCTTTCAGCCTGTCTTCGTAGCAGAGATGCTCCAGCCTTTAGATCATCTTTGTGGCCATCCTCTGGATGCAATCCAACAGCTCCACTCCTTGTGCTGGGAGTCCCAGATCTGAATACAGTACTCCAGCTGAGGCCTCACAAGGGCAGAATAGAGGGGGACAGTCACCTCCCTCTCCCCACTGGCCACTCCTCTTCTGATGGAACCCAGGATACCACTGGCCTTCCAGGCTGCAAGCGCACACTGCTGGCTCATGTTCAGTTTTTCATCAGCTGGGCTTAAGTCCTACTCAGCAGGGCTACCCTCAAGGAGATCTTCTCCCAGTTAGTATACAAATCAGGGATTACCTTGATCCAAGTGCAAAACCTTACACTTTGCTTTGTTGAACCTCATTTTTATGGCATCGGTGCATCGTTTCCACAGCCCATATTAAATGTGTGGTCTGCTGCATGGCTGGCATTTGCTATTGCAAAGTACAGCTGTACTTACATCACTTACAGAGCCAGCCAAGTCACTCTGGATAGCAGAGCTTCCTTGGGATCTTTCTCTCCCCTTAAGCCAGGCTGCTCTAAGCACTATTTGAAAGGAGACTGCTAAAAAATCTTAGCTCATCTGTAAAGGCATGGCTTGTCAGGGGAGGTTCAAGTTGGCTATTAGGAAAAAATTATTCACAAAGAGGATTTGTGAGGCAGTAGCACAGGCTGCCCAGGGAGGTGGTGGAGTCACTGTCCCTGGAGGTGTTCAAGAAATGTGATGATGTAGCACTGAGGGACACGGGCCGTGGGCACGGTGTGGGTGGGCTGATGGTTGGACTGGGTGATCTTAGTGGTCTTTTCCAACATTAGTGAAACTATGCTTTTATGATTATCTCCTCTGGACAGGGCTCCAAGGCTTATGCTTATGTATATATACTCAAAGGGATGACTGGAAAGCACTTTAGACACCATGCTTTGGCCAGTGCTTATCCCAGGAGTGGTTTGAACCCAGCTCCATTCTCTCCTGAAAATTTCTGGGGGACTGTTGGATTATCTCCTTTTTACGAGGCTTGTAGATAACTCACCGCAACATTTTTGGCTTGTCCTGGAGGCTGCTTGCAGAAAGCTTGAGCTCTTACTCTTGGGTTTAGCTAGAAAATACAAACGAGGGTTCAAGTTAGTTTAATGATTCATAAAAGAGATGCTTTATTTTTTACAGCTATATATACACGTGCGTGTGTGTGTTTATGCACATACATAAAAAAGAAATATGGGCTGTTCCCTTGGCTTCATCCCACTTTCCATGAAAAGAAGTGTTCTCCTGGAAGCTGTAGCCATTCACGTCCCACAATCTGCCACCTGTCAAAGCAATCTAAGATTTACTAGTGACAACTGAGTGCTAATGTCTGCCATCCTTGCCCTGCAAATAGCCCATGCATTCCCAGTCCCATGGCTCTTACGTCAGCTCTCCTCCCCAAGATTAGTTCAATCCCAGCCAGTCACCCAGTGGCCATTTGAAGTGATTCACTCTTAGAAGTGCATATCTTTGACACTCACTAAAACTTCAGGGGGAAAGTGAGTCACTTCACGTTATAGAAAGTCATATCTTGCCCTTGGTATTTATATGTATACATGAGTGATAATCGTTTATTTTTAGACATCTTTCTCCAATATAAATGCTGCTTCCTTCGATAAAGGTCGCCTTGAGAGCCACATGCTAATATTCAGCTTATTGCACAAATGCTGCAATAGATTATTTATTTATTCATTCATTTGCAGCAGTGCAATGAGATGACAAGGAGCTATAGCAGAAGCTTATTGTTGGGAGTCAGCCTGGAGACAGGGTCCCTGTTGCTAGGCTTATCTGTTGAATATGCTTTCAACAGTGCAGTGAAATCATCCTTTTCCTGGCATTTTCTTGCTGATTTAATCACCTTGGTCTGCCTCTTGACCATTTGGTAATGAGTGATTTCAGGACTCAGTCAGAAAATCCTGGCTTTTTCTGTGTCCTGTGGATGGACATGGACATGGACATGGACTGCCAACTACAGCAGCTTTGTGTTGGGACCTATGGCAGTCTGGGGACATGCCACCTCTGAATTTCACCGAAGTCCTTCAGCTGCAGTGCCCTCTGAATGGCAGGCCTTATTTTTTGCTCCCAAACATAGCAGATGTCCTGTCTTGTGGTTAGCCTGGCCTCACCTCGCCCATAGAGGTCCTTCCTTGTCCTCAGAATTTCCTGAGGAACTGAAGCAAGCATAAAAACTTCATCCCTTCAAGACCTCTGTAGAAAAAGGAAGGGACACAAGAGGCACACCAAGGCCATGCCTGAAGGGAAGCAGGATGACTTCCCACCATATTCAAACATCTTCATATGCATATTTGTATTTATATATATATTATGCATAATGTAAAAATCAGTATTTAAAAATCAAGATGCATAGCTAAGTGTCCCAGAGGGTCAATTAGTGAAGTGCTCAGGTTTGTTCACTCCTAGGGAGAAGTGGATCAGTCAAGCTGCCAGGCTTGACTGTGCCTTTCTCACTTGAGCCTCCTGCCCTGTGGCACACGTCTGGGGGGAAATCCCAAGTGCCTCTGCCCTCTCCTCTCCTCTCCTCTCCTCTCCTCTCCTCTCCTCTCCTCTCCTCTCCTCTCCTCTCCTCTCCTCTCCTCTGCTCTCCCCTGCTGTTGCTGCTGCTGCTGCTGCTGCTCTCAGGCTCAAGGCCAGAAGCAAGGCATAACACCCAATCCAAACCATGACTCTCCTTCCTCTCCATCCTCCAGCAGTTAAATATAATTTTGAATATAAACTATCCAGATTGAAGAGATATCTGGGATACTTTACTATCATGCTGGCTCCCAAGTTCAGTAAACACAATAAATTGTGGGGCCAGATAGAGCTCTGCCTGAACTTTCACATCAAGTTTTAGTTTGATGTTGAAATAAGGTGACATACTGATTTCAAGAGTACTGACTTATCCCCTATTGGTGTTTATGTAAAGAGAGTTCAGCGCATAGGCTTATTCCTGCACCCAGGAGGTGCTGCCAAATGTAACTCAAAGTGGCGTTTTCCTATTCTATCCTGTGCTGGCCACCAAATGTTCAGAGGGAGAGTGGGTCTCAGCATCTGTGTAGATGCCATGTGAGCACAGATGTTATACTGTTTTGGAACAAAATTGTCAGAAAACATTTCTAAGGCTCCTTGTCTGCTCTGTTTGAAATCACTTGGGGCAACTGATCATATCGCAGGCAGGAGACCAGCCATCTTCTTCTGGCAGAATGTAAGAGCTGAATGAGAATCAAGTTTGTGAGACATCTGTCTACTTACAGTGAAGCTTTCTCACTACCTTACAGAGAACAGATGGAAATCCAAGGGAAAAGGCAGAACATACATGATAGGGGATGCAAGTCCCAAATCTGACATTCAGTAGTTTGACCACTTTTACCACAACAGTAAAACATATTCTCAGCTGGCAGAGGAAAGAGAGGAAGTAAGGCACGCACTTTGCGTGCCTCCGCTAGGACATATTTATGTTTTATATGACTGGATGACATTAAACAGCAGTTCTCATCTCTTTCTGTAGCTGAGAAAGCTGGCAGGGTTCATGCTTTGCTAGACTTACTGGAGTCAACACATCAGTGAGGATTTCTTTGTTGTTTGGCAGTCATGGCCATAGAAATTACCAAAACAGAGCAGTGTATTTCTTCTTGGTATTTTCCCCACCTGTGGCTCAGCTGCTCTCCCATCTTGCTGTGTTTCTGACAGACACAAAAACTCTTCAGAGCTTTTTAATGAATGAATTCTTAGGCTTCAATGTTTTAAATAATTTGTGATCACCTTGTTTGCCCTCTATATGGTGGAGGACTTCAAATTTTATCCTCCAGTTCCTAAAATCAAGCAAAACAGTTTTTGGTGGAGCAATGCCTGCTATGACAGTTTTGATAGACACTGGGTAATGGAGGTTGCACCCTTTGCACAGTGCCCCTTTGTAATGAGTCCCTTGATTGGGTGCTGTCACTACTAGATGCCTGATAGCACAATGCTTTTCTGCATTCAGTTTCCAGCTGCTCATCTTACTACTCTGTCTCCTGCTTTGTCAAAGAATGTTTCCACTTTATATGGTTACCTTGTCTAGGCACCTGGGCACTTCCTTGTGATGCGCAGAGTAGAAATCCCAGCTGAGCTCTCCATCGATGACTACCATCAATGGGCACTAGATGGGAAGTCGCTTCCTTTCCAGAGGAACAGACTGGCAAATTGGAACTGTGTATAAGGTCCCTGCGACCATGAGTGAATTCATGCTCTTAGGGCTGGCCCCTGCAAGGTGCTTGCCATATCTACATGATGCAGAACGCACTTACTTCCCGTCCAGATCTTTGGTGGTGGAGGTTGTTCAGCATCTCTCGGCAACCTGGTCACCTTGGATGAACAAATGGTGTAAATGACGCTTACTGACACCTGGGTGTCCCCGTTCCTGCCAATTAAGGGGCTGTAGCAGTAAATCAGCCGTGGAGTTGCCTCTTGACAAGTCAGCTGCCTATTTGAAGGTGATTTCTGGAATCCTGGGCATGCTGCAGAGGGTTTGTTGGGGATACTTCAAGAGTCATATGAGGGAAATTAAAGGAGGGAAAGAGGACAACGCATATCTAAAAATTATTTATTTGTTTGTGGTGTTGCCTTTTTTTTTTTTTTTTAAAGCACCCCCTGACAGCCTTTTATTTGCAAAGAAACATAATGTACTCAGCAGCAGTGAAAACACAGAACTGTTTGTTGAGCTCTGTGGCATTTTTAGCTTCTGCTCCCTGGAGCTGCTGATGAGAGATTGAGAAATAGTTGTTTAGTGGCCTTAGAGTTGTGTAAATCATTTTAGTCAACAAACTTGGCTGCTCTTCCAAGTTAACATGCCCTTAAAATGTAACACCATTAGACTATTTGTTTCTGGAATGTTAATCTAAATACTTTTGCTTATAAACAAGAAGCATCTATAAAAAGGACTCTGCAAAGCAACTGCAAGACCACAGTGTGCAATAGTGTTCTTACACAGTGCCAGCCCTTCCTAGAGAAGTCACCATCCTGCTGAAGTCTGTGGAAGTGTTTCCACTCACTTCAGCATAATCAAGATCTGGCACAGTAAGAAAACAAGCTCCGGGTGTCAACATACTCTACCTCTCCCAGATACACAGAGGCATTTTGGCCCCTTGACAGTGATCATTTTACAAGTAAATACTGATTTATTCAGGTAAATCCCAAATGGCTTTCCGAGTCCATAGAGAGAAAATGAAAATGGAGATCCCCAGAGCTCTCCCATCAGGTCAGAGCTTCCTTTCTCTCATCAGTGAGACTTACCTACCCCATGGAAGCGTGTCGGCAGCTTTCCTGCTGTATAGGGTCTATTCTGTATTTTTCAGCTTGAACTTCACTCTTTTTCCTACTAAAGCCCTGCTGGGAGTATTCAGACTTGCAAAGTCATTAAAGTTAGTGGCAAGGTTTCTTATTGACTTCAGTGAAGTTTGGAACAAGGCCATTTAATTAGGCTGCAGAAAAAGCTGCTTTGCTGTCGTATCTTTTCCTGGTTTAACTGTGTTACCTGGGTAGGATCATATAATCTCCATCCTATGTGGCTAATAAAAATGGCAGCAAAAGCTACCAAATAGCCAGTTGCTGAATAGTTACTGAAAGACTATTGCTGTTATTGGTTGTTACTGGTGTTGCCACTTCAACTCATTTTGGGTAACTGACTTTTGCCAGCTGAAGTACTGGCTACACAAACTGCACTTAGAGACACCTGAAAGAATGGCCTTTGGGTGACCTGTATCCTGTTCCCCATCCATCTCCTACCTCCATTTTGCACACTGGACCTCTCTGATGACAACCACAAAGAGGCTGGTGGGGGCAGCCTGTTTTGATGTGTCCACACACAGGGAGTATCTCCAGCTCCAGAGGCATTAACTGTGCTGGAGGACAAGATGGTTGCTTGAAACAGAGAGGGTCTGATCTCAGTGGTGGTCTCACACCTTTCCTGAGGACATGGTACAGAAGCTCCTAACCCTGATGTAAAAGAACATGCAACCTCCTGTATTGTAGCTGTCGGCTTCTGTGGTCTCTGCGTGCAGCCTGCTCCTCTCAAGTGCGTTTCATCCACTGTGGCTAAAACCAGCTTCTGATTTGGGAACTCAAATGCCTCAAAAGAGCCCCAGCTCCTCTTTGAAAGACACTCGGTACCATTCCTTGCTCCTCTGATGTTCATCCCAGGTGTTTCTGAGCTCCCAGCCACCTGAGCAGAGCCAGCCTGAGAAGAGATGTGCCTGGTGTGAGTGGCGTGGCTTGGCTCACAGGCAGAAAAGGAGGAGAGCGGAAATGCCTGCAGGGCTGAAGGGCTGTCCTGTCCTCTCCCACTCCTTCCTTGGGGAGGTGGGTTGTGATTATGTATAAGCAACATACCAACAGTGTTGTTGCAATGCAGTAAATAACATGTATAACGTTACAAATAATTCCTGGCTTTCACACCTTGCATACATACAGCTGTCTTCTGAGTCATCCTACAAAGCACGAGGCACAAAGAGGCTTTTGGAGAAGCTTTTCTTCTGTGTCACCAGTCTCCAAGAGCAGTCCTTCCTTCAGGGCTGCCTCTTTCAGTGGGGACATCTTGGGACCCCAGTTCCTGGAGCAGAGCAGGGAAACAAAAGCAAAAACAGAACAGGAAAACCTATTTCCCATGGAAATTTATCAGAACAAAGGGTCACCGAGCCCATTCCTACTGCATTGCAGTGACTAAAGGTGAGAATAAGGTAGAGATTTCATATGGGGGGAAAAAAAGGCAAGAAGCTTGGGAGGACATCCGAGGAAGGCATTCAAATGAAGAGTTGGTAGGGGAAAGAGGCAGGCATCATCTTAAATAATGCAGGCTCCAGATAAAGGAGATAGAGAAAAAAAAATCGGAGAGGAGGTAACAGAGGGGACTGAGGGTGGAGATGCCCCAAGCACAGACTGCTGGGTGGATGCGGGGAGGAGGAGTGAGCAACCCTTGTAAAGGAAAGCACTGGGTGGATTAGCAGAGGGATGACTCAGTAGTGATGCCTCCATTATGAGAAAGGCTGAGGGGGAGTCTTGAAATGCTAGCGCAGAGAGGAAGAGACCAGGCATAGGTACAAGGGAGGAGGAGGAGAGAATTAATGCAATAAAACCTTCTGATGGGAAAACAACAACAACAACAACAACAAGAAATAAAAAGAAAAAAACACACCAAACCTCCCTACACTAAAACGTAAGCAAATTAATTCAGAGCTATTCGTGGCAATGACATCAATTCTTTGCTCCTGAAACAGTAATGGGAATAGGGGGAGAAAGTGGGAGGAAAAAGAGGAAATGAAGGAAATTAATTTTTGGCAGTAAAATTTATCATGAGCACTTAGGTATTTCTGGAAATGTTATTCCAAATTTCCCAAGTAGCTGAGGCCGTGGTTCAATGAGGCAGTAAATCAGCTTTCAGGGCAATTAGCACTGGCCCAAAATGATTGCAACCATTTCACACAAAACAGTGAGCTGCTATTTTCAATCCCCCTGCTGTCTCACGTTCAGCGGACAGCGCGTTTTTGGCTGTGTTAACACTATTACAGAAGACAGTGTGCTAGATCAGGCACTGCATGGCATCCTGGAACTGACATGGAGCCAGTGTGACGGAGACAAGCTGCGCAGATGCTGGACCATGTGCTGAGGCCAATTCAATGGAAAGATGGCTGAGTGAGTATGACCTCTCTGCTGCAGTGCTATCCATTCAGGGGACTGGCTGGCACAGAGAGCTGGTGGTAGGGATGTACAGCCACAGCCCTCAGGGCCAAAAGCCTGGCACTGGGAGGCACTGAAAGCTCTCTAAAGCCAGACATGCAAACAGCTTCAGGTGGCAGGGGGTGATGGGTTTTTCAGAATCCCCTTGGTCCCCAACTTTCATTAAAATAAATGGGTTGGGAGATGGAGGTCTTCTGAAAACCCCACTTGGTGTCTTTAAAAATGCTCCTCTAAGTGCCCAATTTTCATCCAAGTCCACAAGAACCATGTTTTGTCTTGGTCGCCTCCGCAGGCTCAAGCACCTCTTTACCCTGTAGCCATGCATACCTGGGTTGTCCCCTTCTTGGGATGCCTCTGGCTCGCCGCCTGCCAAAAGTGGCGTTGCCAAAAATACGTCTGGTTTGTCCAGTTCAGAAGGGCTCTGAACTGTCCACTAAGCACTTCCCATGCCTGTTGGGAACACAAGTGGCAGCGGTGCCTGAAAGCCACCGCTCCTTGGCCAGCAGCCAGGGCTGAGCAGGCAGGAAAGCCCTTGTTTGCAGAGGCTCCAGCCATGCCCTGAAAGTGGAGGTGACCCTGTGGTCACTCACATATAGAATGGAGTACATTTTCAGTACCGAATGGTCAGCTTCAAGGTTTTCTTCAGCAATCCATGGTTCTTAGAAACCAGAGCTGTATTTTTCGGGGTGCTGTGCAAGCGGCAGTGCAAGCAAACACACCTGAAAGTAGAAGCTTGGATGCCATGAGAAACTCCAGGGATAGTTTGGAACACAGAATCACAGAATCACAGAATCACAGAATCACAGAATCACAGAATCGTAGGGGTTGGAAGGGGCCTCCAGAGATCATCGAGTCCAACCCCCTTGCTAAAGCAGGTTCCCTGCACCAGGTCGCACAGGTAGGCATCCAGGCGGGTCTTGAATATCTCCAGAGAAGGAGACTCCACAACCCCCCTGGGCAGCCTGTTCCAGTGCTCCGTCACCCTCACCGTAAAGAAGTTCTTGCGCACATTCGTGCAGAACTTCCTATGCTCCAGTTTCTGGCCATTTCCCCTTGTCCTGTCTCCACGCGCTGCTGAAGAAAGAAAAAAAAAACCACACAAAGAAAGCATCTCTTTTTGAAAAATTTCTTATCATGAATCTGAAAAGTTTCACACTTGCACAAGCCAAAGATCATTACAGGAATATGTCAGGGCAAGAAGAGAAAGCTTCTCCTAAATTGCTCTGGGAAGTGAACCTGGGTCCATAAGAGGCATTGCTAGTGCTATGTCAGTGTGACAGCAATGCAAGGTCAAGTGAGATCAGCCCTAATGGCATCTGACTGGAAGGATGCCTGGGGAGCCAACGTAAAAGGTGCATTCAGAGTTACTAATGCCTACATCAGGGTCAGCTGCTAACAGCCGGGTGCTGATTCTAAGAGCTCCCCTTCCCTGAGCAGTTCTGTAAGCATACATATGTTTTAAACAGCAAGGAAATGAATGGCCATGCTGAGGATGAAGTGCTCCTAATGCCTGACACCAGGCAAGCTGACTTTGCCTCGGCCAAAGCCGGCTGCTACTGAAGGCTCCTCTTCTTTCCCAGCACGTTCCCCTCAGCCTTTCCCCTATTCTCTTCCCTTCCCTCCCTGTGAAGAGGCCATCCAAAACTAAGATCCTGCTCTGGCATGGAGCAGGGAATGAGTGTCGAAATCCTGCTCCTTGTTTCTTTTCTGCGAAATGTAATTCTTGTTCACTGGTTGCCTTCTTCTCAGTACATCCCTGCAGGACCTGTTGCCCCTTTCCCCATTCTTAGCTCTGCACAGCTGCACAGAAATATCCCTAAAGGCATGGAAGTGGATGTCTTTGCCAAAACAGCCTCCACTGGGTCTGGGGAGGGCCCCAAATGCTCCTTGCTGGTGCCTGTGTTGGTGCAGCTCCAGTTGGCTGGTATAAGGCCTGCTCAGCCTGCTTGCACCCACCATGATGGTTTGGAGATGACCCACATGGGGATTTCACCAGGGATTTGGTGAAACCCTTTAATTGAAGAAATGCTGTTCCCCTGCTATTCTGGGTCTCTCAACTTCTTTCCCATCCCTAGTTGCTCCAACCTCCTAAGCCTGGTCATTTCTGAGGAGGTCTATCCTTCAAGGCCATTTGTTAAGCTTTTCTTGATGTCTTTCGTTTGTACTCTGTGACAGGCTTTTTGCATCATTCTTTCTTTGATAAGCTGTTTAGCCTTTCTTTTTTTCCTTAGAGTTTTGTCCATAACAAAAATGATTTGCCATCAGAAACCTGTTCTTGCCTGTTTCTTCTTTACCCCACATTTCCTGCCTCTTGCAATCTTTATATTTCATTTCTGCTAGGCTGCCCAATAATATGTTTCTGCTGCTGCACTGACCTCTTCATTCAGACTGATGTTCAGAAGTTTTGCTGTGAAAAAGAGATTATTTCCTAAACCAGGTTAGCTAGGCAAAGAAAAGCTGCACAGTAAGCAGAATTTAGACTAGCAGAAGAATACAGCTTATTTCATTCAGAGAGGACAATAAGATAAATCTTCCAAATCACCCCCTTCCACGTACAAGCTTAGCTCCTTCAGGAGCCGTCACTGGCATAAATCAGGCAGTTTAGCTGCTGCGAGGGCCCTGCAGAGTAGACAAGTGCTCCTTAGTGAAGCCACCTGAAGTGCTGGTGGTTTGACTCCATCGCAGCAGGTCAGTCAGCTAAGGTCGCCACATTATTTGTGCAGCATTTTTGCAGGTTCATGCAGGTGCCCAAGGGAGCGATGCTCTGAAGCCAGCCTTTTTGCTTTTGTAAGGTTTGTGGCTGGACTGCCTTGCTGCAGTCATTATGGGTGTTACTGCTTCATTCCAGCCTCTCTGTGCTCTCTGGTCTTCTTCACATGTAAGGTGGGAGTGGACTTGCACAGCCCCGGGGGGCCTTTGCTCGAGTGCAGCAAATCACCCCATCCCCTCCTCAGCAAGACACCCAAGCCAGTTTTTGGCTCCATTTCTACTCAGCAGAACATTTGGCTGTGAGTTTGGTATTAAACTCACGCTCAAATCTGCTGGCTTATTGTCAGATTGAAGTCCGCACTGTGTTACTGAATGCAAAGGGAGCCTATTACAAGGAGGGGGAGCTTTGCTGAGCTGAGTTCAGGCTGAAGAGCATCCAGCCTATCCCAGGCTTCCCCTCTCCCATCAGCTGCTGAGTGCATGAAGCACGGCAGGCTGATGAGGCTGCTTTTCCATAACAGGTTTCACACAGGCTCAAAAAGATAAAAACTGAAGTAGGCAGTCACTGCTGAGGTGACAGCTTTGCTTGCATGGTCTTCAGGAGCAGCTCAGGCAGGGCATTGCATGCCCATTGGTTTCTGTGAAGGGTGAAAAGGGGGCAAAAGTGATCCTTCCCTCCCTGTTAACTATGCCTCCTAGAAACTGATAACCTGAGTGTGATTTTAGAAAAGCACTGTCTTCATGAAGTGCTATGATTCTGACAGATCTTTTCCTCCAAGACAGGAGGTGACATTATATTCACAAAATGCTTCACACAACCCTATCTTGTCCTCAGTAGCTTGCCAAAAGACAGACGATCCCTTGAAGAACTGCATTTCTGTCACTGCAGCTAAGACGAACATAGTCGGTATCACGGGAAAATGATTTTGTACCTGTCTCTAAACCAGACCTCAGAAAAAGCATGAAAGCATCTGATAAGCAGAGCAAACTGCAGTAGGAGGAATGGGGCCTGTAGAAGCTGAGCGGGCCACAGGAGGAGAGATGAAGCCTGCAGGAGCTTATCTGCTCAGAGAAAGGTCCTGCTAGTGGGACTCAACCGGTTATATAACAGGAAGCTCTATTACTCAACTCTCCTGTAAGCAGTATGAAACCCTGAGCAAAGGCTGGGTGCTGTACAATGACTGATGCTGTCAATCTCCAGATGCTGGAAAAAAGCCCAACTCTATGTGCACCAACGAAGAGACATTCTTTGCACCTCTCCTTATTCTTTAAAGTGAGAATCATAATATCCATGAATCATGAGAATCATAACATAGCCTCCCAGAAAGATGGCACTGGCTGTGTTTAGATAATGGGCTATGAAGAAAGTCTGAGCACACTTGGGGAAGCTCCATTAAATTGCTTATGGACTTAAATTTAGCAAGTGTTATTTTTCCAGTTCCCATTGCATCTGCTGGCCTGCGTAGCCTGCCCTGCTCTGACATGCTCTGGTAACATGGGAATGGTCTTTGACTTGTAAGGGTGCAAACCAAAAGCTTCTCATTTATTCAAATGCAATTGTTGGCCCATTGTAAGCCAGAGGATACCCTCTGCAGACCATTGTGATTTGCAGAGAAAAAATATAGAGCTTAGTCATCAAAAACCAGGGTTAGTCATCACGAGCAATATATCTTCCTCTGAAAACATAAAAGGGAATAAAAGTTTGGTGAGGTTTACAGGGCATTACGAAAACACTGCTATCACAATTGCTGGCATTAATTCTCATTAGGTAGCCTTCCTTCCCTGTGGGATGCAGAGACGTTGCCAAATGCTTTAGCTCTGGTGCCCATAAAAGGTTTCTGCTGTAACAGTCTTGTTATCAGACCATCAATGTCCTGACACTTCCTAGTGATTAATCCTGTGTTGAAATGAAATTAAGTTTCCATATATTTGGCAGAATGACCCCAGGACTTCCTATTTGGGGAATACAAAGAATAAGGCCTCTACAGCCTACAGGAAGCCAGAGTCTCTGATTTCCTGCAGAGGCAGAACAAGAACAAACAGGGAACACATATTTCACAGTGGCAGACGAAAGCTCACGTAAGAGCCCTGGTGGCCCCCATGATGAAAACAATTAGAAAGGGGAACATCCCTGGTCCCAAAATTCTTTGTGGGTGTTTTGTTACATGCACAATATGCCATTAGAAAATAGATGTAAGTCAAGTTAATGCCTTTTCCAGGTGACTATTAAACTTCCCCTTGGCATACGTTTTACGGTTTACATCAGCAGGATTGTACTTGTAAAGTAAGGGAGTTTTAGGTTGTTATTTGCTATGCTAGACTCTCCAAATCCCTTTGTACTTAGGAAAACACAGTGACATTTTCTTTGATGACTCTGATTAAAAGAGCCAGGCCAGAGTCAGACTGATGTAAACTCCAGTAAAAGAGGCAGGAGGAGGTGGTAAGGCTGCAAATCCTATCTATAGCCCACAACTGGCTTAGAATGAAAAGCGTGCAGGGAAGTGGAGGCACCATCCAGTCTCCTGGGGCCATGCAGCACCGTGCCCTGAAGAGAGAGGTACTGCTGTGTCTACACTGCAATTTAGTGACTCTAACCCACAGAAAGAAATGCTTCAAAATGCTTCCAGATTGCTGGCTTGCACTTATGGGCATAATCAGCTTAAAATCTGACCTCTGTTCTGAATAATACTTCTATATGAATACTATAAATGGATACTTCTACTTGTATGCATGCATGTGTTTATGTGTAGATCATGTCTGAAAGTAATGCTTCCAATTTATTTCCAGAGAAACTGCAAGAGATACAGAGATTACAGTAACGTTATTTGACAGAGAAAGTTCTCGACTTTTTTCAATGTAGTCACCACCATGAGCTATGCATTTTTGTCAGCAATGAACAAGTCTGCATGCCATAAAATCTACACGGTCATCCAGAAATTGACTTGTCTTTCACACTGCTGTCACCACTCCTGAAACGCATCTACCACCGCCTCACTGTGCTCACATCCACTGGTTGGCATCCATAAACGTTCAGCAAGCATTGATGTATGCCAGCGGGTGCCATCTTTTCTGTGTGGGGGAATTCAGTGACATATCTGCTTCATAAGCACTTCCATGTCAGATGCCACTGTGTCAGACTGCCCCTCTGCTGCCATCTGTCACACGGCAACAAAATGTAAGAGGATATTGGTGGAAAGGTTCAACCTCTACTGCCATACTACCAGCATATGCTTCTGATGTCCTGGGCCAACAAAATAAAATAGGAGGCACTACTCTTGGAGCAGCCCTCAGATAAGTGTGTGTGTATTCGTAGACAGAGAAAATCCTGTTCTGGTTGCCCGTGACATCCTTTGTCCAATAGGATTATTGGACAAATAGACAATAGAATACACATCAATAACAAATACCTTTGTTATTGTAGTGTATTTACTTAGCACGTTGACAGTGCTTTGTCAGGTGGCTCTCCCTCTTTCAGCGCAGCCGGTTGCGCCAGTGTCTCTGGCTGTTTCTGTTGGTTCTTCTCGTAAGAAACTGTTTTCTTTCTATCCTGCACAGGTACCATGTTGCCATAACTATGACTAAGAATGTCTTGTTTCCTACTGTTTTCTATCTGTAGAGCCCCTTCCAGTGCTTCCTAGCTCAAGCTGGAGTGAATGATGGGAGACCCAAGCGCTGTGTGGCATTAGGCTTGTTGTTCTTCCATGGAGAAAGGTTAAGACTTCTCTCCTGCAAGCAGAAATGTGTCAAGTGTGGTTCTCTGGCAAGATACTTGTCTCTGACATTTTAAATAACTGGCTGTCTAGAAACAAAACACAATCTGTTGCTCTCCTTTAAACCATGCCTTTGTAAGGGGAATTGGTGTTGAAGCTCTAGACCTGAGAGAAGGCCCAATGTTTCCCACCATGACATTTTTCTGAAAAGGCATCTAATGTTTTCCTTGAGCTGTTAGAGATATTATTGAGACATTAGCCTTGGAATGGTTGTTTCTGTAGCCTGAAAGCATCAAACGCCTGAGGAACACAGGATGTGGCTCACAGATCCTTACTATGGTGAAGTGGAGAAAATCTCAATATATCAAATAAATCCCACAAGAAACACAGAAGCGGCGTTTGGGTGAACTCAGGGCAAGTTGATGCCACAAAAGGCAGCTAGGGACACTGTAGGAAGCAAGATCACTCACTGTGAGCAACTAGATCCAAAATACTCTTGTGCTACTCTTCTGCGTCTGTGGGGAATTGGCCAATGCTACCTCTTCCCTTGTTCTCCGCTCTTGAGTTTTGTGAGACAATGTGTGTCCCTGAGTCTGCCAGGTTGGGGCTGGCTGAATCTCTCCCAGTTAATCTGGTGTTAGTAATGTACAGACAAATCTGCGCAGTGCTGCCAGGTCTCGTGATTCTGTAAGCCCTGCATTATTTGATTTTTGTGCTGTTGTCTTTTGCTCCTGGATTAATGCAATGGAATTCCTGTTTACGCTAGCAAATAAGAGGGTTTTCTTAAAAAAAGGAAAAAAAAAAAAAAAAAAAAAAGCACTCCAGGTGTCTGGTATACTTCTTAGAAAGGAGATCCAGCACCTGTCGACACAGAGCTGTGTCCCAGCTGTTAGCACTGGGCTGAGACACGTTGAACTCTGAAAGTCACCATTCCATCAGTGCACAGTGGATACTGTTGTAAATAACCCGTTTGAGAAATCGGACTATAAAGTGACCACCGTTTTCTCCCACTGCAGACCACCCCTGTCCATGCATTATCTCATCGTCCTTTTCTCTTACAGTAACTGAGCTGCCTTGCTGACAGCTGCTGGTAGTTTTCAGCTCTTCCAGGGGAAAGCCTTCATGGAAGCTGCTCAGCGATCTTCCCTGAGGAAAGCCTGGTGGAGACACCAGGGATGTCCTGCAGGATCATTCCTTGGAACACATGGGGTGCTGCCTGGAGGTGGACAGGCTCCTAGAGCAAAAGTGCTGTGTGTGAGAGCTGCGGCTGCATGCCACATGCTGTGTGGGTGCTATGCACCTCCATAGTTTCCAGCAATGAATAGCCTGTGTGCATCAGCCTGAGCTAGGACTCTCCACCATCCCTTTCAGTGCAGGTTTCCTGTATTACATAATCAAATCCCACTTCCTGTATGGGATGTACTTGGGACACATCTTTTCTCATATGTGTTTGCTGCATGGCCATTGGCAGCAGCAGAGGCTCGCTCCTATGCATATGTAAGTTAGCACTGCAGATGTCCTCCATTAGCAAACCTTTTGGGAAGCCTCATGGACAAGCACACCACCGCAGACACCCTGAACACGGTACTCTTCCTTCCACAGCCTCAGAGTAATCCTTATCACAGCAACATTTCATTTTTGTTAAAGGGAGTGCTAGCTCTTGTTCAGATGCCCTGATCTAAAGCCAGTGATTCTTTAAGGAAAAGGTCACAGGATGGTAAAGATTGATATAATCAAACTCAGATTATCTTGTTAAGAACATTTCTACTTTTATCTTTTTATTTCCTCCCAAAACACACCATTGTGAGTGAATCAGAGACTTAAGACAGATCTGGAGATCACAGAATCATGATATCCTGAGCTGGAAAGGACCCACAATGATCATGGAGTCCAACTCCAGGCTCTGCACAGCACCACCCAACATCAAACCCCATGTCTGAGAGCACTGTCCAAATGCCTCCTGAACTCCATCACTTGGGGCTGTGCCCACAGCTCTGGGCAGCCCGTTCCATGCCCACCACCCTTTCCCTAACCCCTCCCCTGACAGCTCCATGCTGTTTCCACTGCCAATTCTATCAGTCAAAAACTGGTCCTCCTGTGAGTACACCCGTTATTAGCATGTCCTCTGTGGTCTGTCCCACTGGCACCAGGCTCTCCATGCTGGGTCTGCATGTGATGAGAAGCAGTAGCTACCTGTGGCATCACTGTGGCTGACACTATTTGCTTTTGTAAGCTGTAAGGTAGTAAAGGCATCTCAAGGTGCTGAGCAACTGGAAGTGAGGGTAAAGCTGTGTGTTGCTTTGGTAAAATCCAGGGATCTGAGCTCTGCTTCTTTACTTCTGCATGGGATACCTCCATGGAAGTCATTATCACCAATATTTAATGGGCACTTCAGATGGAAAATGCTGGTGGTTTTTTTTTGTGGTATAACTCTACTGAGATAATCACTACCCAAGAGTTTCATCAAAATCTTTGTGTTACAAAGGTGTGAGTGAACAGAGAACCTGCCCGATATGTTAGAAATGACAAAGTTTTCCTGATGAAGTATAGAAAGTGCCAAGCAATTGTTCTCTTCATTTACACCTCTTTTATCCCAACATAACTCCATTAATTTGACAGTAACAGGAGGAGCGTGGATCTCCTGGGAGGAATTTCGCCTTTATGGTTCTTGAAATTGATGACATGTATGCCTTTCTTGCAGCTTAGCTATGATTGTTCAACAAAAATAAGTTCTATACAGAGCTGATGAAACTGCACCTACCCGGGTCATTAAGAAGCAATGAGCAGCCAGTTCTTGTTTGCATTGTTTCAGAGACTGTTTAGAGTTGGAAACCTGTAAATGAGTGATAAGATCCTCTGAGGAAAGACAGTGTTCAAATTTCTTAGCCAGTCTCCTACCTGAGTGAGGATGGTGGTAACAAGAGGTTTCTGTGGGGTATCTCCCATCAATCCCCTGCTTGATGGCAGAGATCAGCTCAGAGGAAGGCCTGATCCTGACTTCTTATCCCCTCCCCTTTGTAACTGCCTTCAAGAGACATTTTAACTTTCCTCCTCGTCCCTCTTATTTAGACTGTGGGAGCATATCTCTTGGATCAATCTTCACATCCCTTGGGTCTGAAGAGAAGCTGGAATTTTCTGATTGGTTTGAACTACAGTGGATTTAAAACATTTATTGTAGAATAACGTGTTCCAGGAGCAAAAGAGATCGCTGGATCTTGTGTGAGGTTTCACGTACTTTATACAACGCCTGAATCAAGTAAAACATGTTGAAGTTTGAATAGGGAAGCTTCTGGTCTGCTCTGTAGGTTTGGCTAATTGAGAACCCTTCTGTGCTTCAAAGCTTTTCTAAGATGTCAAACATTTTGAGTTAATTAGGGTTAGGAACCATTTCGCTGTTTGGATTTGTGACAGCAGAGAGTTAAAGCTTTGCTTACAAGTCTCTCACTTGGAAATGCACACAAAGCTGTTCAGTGTTAATTCCCAAGTTTGCTTTAAGGTTTTTGGGTAAGCATTTTATCTCCTCTCAATCTCTGCGAAAGGTCTCCAGGTCTTTATTTGCCTTTCTTTCACAGCAGAGTTTGTCTAGACTTGGTGGGGACCGTGCTGACTTTGCCATCAAGTCTGTAGGAAGACAATTCAAATACTTCCCAGGTGTGTGCTGGCTTCTCAGGATGATGGCTAACAGAGGGGTGGAGATTAAAATTCAGTAGCAGTGCTGATATGAGTTATGGGCTTGGGGATGACTTCTGAGAGAGCATTCAGAGAGAATATTAAGAGAGGCGCACCGCTTTCAAGTTGAAAAAAGAATCCAGGACTGTGATCTGAGTTAGATGACAGTGTCTTGGCTAGGTTCATTGCAATTTTCACTTATAAGAATTTTACAGAGATCTGTGGTCCTTATTTATTATTAGGGAGAAGACACTAAAACTCCAAAAGAAAGATATTTTCTGGGGAGATCTAAGCAAGCTCACTCCTCTATACCATCTAAAGGGTTAATTGGGATGTTGTAGGCCTCTAAGACTCACAGCTTGCCGCATGGGGCTGTAGAAAGACAGGTAGGCCTCCTTCCCACTTTATGGAAAGAGACTGCAGGAAACCACTTGGCCATTCCCAGTTGTGTCATTCACTCCACCAGGAGGCTATGGAACTGAAGTCCAGCACCTCGAGGGAAGCCTTCTTGAGCTAATCACCAGCAGCTCTGGCAGCTCCTCCTCTTTGCCCTGACCACATGCCAACACGTGGCCTTTAGCTCACATGGCTGCCACTCACCCATGCGTGGAGAAGGAGCTCCCCCATCCCTGCACCCCGCTGGGACTGCCACAGCACAGGGTTTCCGCCAGGCAGGCCACACGTCTGCTGCTGAAGGCTGCGGTCCAAGGCTTTGTGGTGGCTGAGAGCTCAGCCTCATGCAGCAGACCCCAGACCTCACCAAGCCATGGCCCATGTCCCATGTGTGGCTTACAAATTGCTAGCAGCTGCTGAGGAGGTATAAGTGGATTTGTATGTCTCCCTTGAGACATCTTTGCCCCAGGGCACTCACTTGGATGGGTCAGAGATCCAGGCTGTGACCTAGCATCTCCTGCTGGCTGACCGGAGGCATCTGCTGCTGTCCCACCACATGAGAGGACATTCCCCATCATGTTTTGATCGTACACCCCAAAGGCACTTCAGGCAAAAAGAAGAGACAGAACCGGGGACCACATCAGCTGGTGAGTCACAGGGGATATTATTAACAGTTCAGCCCCTTCACTTACACATCCTGTCTGAGGAGCATCTTCAGTCCTTCACAAAGTGCTTATCCCATGGTAAGGCACAACAACAAGAGGCACTCTGCCTTATCAGCTTTAGCCTTCTCATTCAGGATGTTCTAGCTAAAAGAAGTTTTCCAAGAAACAGATTTATTTCCACAAAAACATTTCTGGAAGCCTGGCCCAGGAGTGAGAAGCCACTTTCAAAGATGTGGGAGAGTGAACAGGTTGTCTGTAAATGAAGACCATTTATAGCCTAGTAGTAGTTCTTAAGATATTTGAATGGCATTTCAAGGCGACAGCTGAGGAATTTGTTAGGATGTAGAACATTCCTCTTCTGTTTGCCTTTTATTTAAATAATCACTGAATGAGATATTAAGGTCTTGTCTCGTCTGGAAAAAAGAATGTGCAGTATAATGTTTTATATCAGAGTAGCAAAGCAGGCAGCTTCAAGCAGACACTACTACGTGATATTAGAGTCTCACATTGATTTCAATTATGCCTCTTGGGATTAGCTCACATTTAAAATGAAATCTGAAAGGTCATATTTTATACTGGAATAGGGGTATTTAGACAGGGAAAAGAGCATGGTGTAACTGCACAGTATACCTGGCTGCTAATGCTATGCCTAATCACAGAGCTTGTTATATGCAACTGCTAGTACTTCCCTATGTGTACGAGGTCTTGAAGTTTGCATGAAGGAGTAATTCCGGATCTAAATTTTTGCTCCATCCGCAGGCTTGAGGCTTCTTCATACATATAAGGGTTGGGGCCTTCATCTGGAGTAAGCTGATGCCACTCTATTGATTTCAGAAAAGCTAAACCAATTTACAACAGACGAGAATCTGCTCCAGATTTCCCAGCTGCCCTATCAGAAATCTTCTCAGAGCATTGACTGAGGGAAAAAAAAAAAGGTCTCAGCCTGGTATCAAAGAACATAATAGACCTTTAATTTAATTGACTTAATTTTATTGGCAGCTATTGTATGATGAAATGAAAACAGATGATCTGGATAAATAAGAAAAGGTTAGATGGGAGTAACCCATTAGTAAATATTAGGGCATCATCCTATTGTCCTCATTTAATAAAGAAACAGGTCAGTAAGTATAATCATAAACATTTTTACATTTTAGTGAAGATTTATTTGACATCATTACTAGCAGAGAGATGGATTCTTGGAAGAGCAAATGATGAAACAGTCTAGCAGACGAGAAGTTACCATCTCCTTTATCTGGCATAAAATGGCACATCTCTTCGGATTGTCCTGTTTAATTTCGCCTTTTATAGCAGTTCAGCTACTAGTTTGGATTGCTGTGGGCTATTTGGTATTTTTTAGCATTCATCTGACAATTTTTCTTTCCTTGCAGCTTCTCTTGCCTGTTCTGAGCAATATTTACATAGATCTAACTTGATACACATTATACCTGTGAGAGTCTAGGAAAGGGAACCGAGTTTCTTTTCAAGGGCTTGATCCTGGGTAGAGCTTCAGGTTTGTGACCATTTAGCATACAACTGAATCAGTGCACAGGACAACATAGGATACAGTTCAGCCTAATGACCAATGTGGTCACAACTTGACCTGCTAGAAGTCACGGTGGCTGCCAAGATCTCCATGGGCATATCACTGAACCATATCATTGTGATCATCATCCTTCTTCATCCCTATGTCTCCCACCTTCCTCCCAGCCCAGGCCATCATTTCTGGGTGCTGCCAAGTTCTGCTGATCCAGCAGATCATTCCTGACAGCTCCTGACTGCCAACAGGGCCTGGCTGAACATACTGTGGGGCAGGTGTGTCCCTGACAACCACTTGGAAGGGCATGGAGGTGGGCAATGTGGCCGTACCTGGGGCACTGTGAAGCAGGCCAACAAAGCAGGCTACCTGAAGTACTCCAGGTCCAGGACAGCTGGGAGGGTGTGCATTGCTTTGGAAACTTGACTACCACTCAAGAAGCAGCTTCTCCCCATGTCTGCTCAGTGGTGTGCCATGTGCCAAATGGTCCAACCTCACATGCTGAAAAACCAAGCTTTCAGCTGTCCATGTCTCACTGGAAGTCTGTCCAAACAGGATTTAAGAACACCACTGAAATCTCATCCAAGGACAAGAGTACCCTGAGGGAGAGAACAAATATCACACACTGTGAAAGAGAGAAAATTCAGATCAGATGCAGGGAAACCGAAAGTGATTCCTTACTTAATTCTTTGCCGGTATAACTCACCAGTGGTGAATGCCATTTGTGCAGGAGCAGAGAAAGCATAATAAAAAAGGCTGTCCAGACCAACCTTGAAAAAGCCTTTTCTGGATCTTTACCTGCAAACAAGTACTTCTAAAATGGTGGAGATGGATTAAAATCTTAGTTTTCTTTACATAAGCTGAACTCCGTGAGAGGTAAGTGTCATGTGAGTGCAGACACTTTTTTGTCTTCATGGCTGCTGGGGTTTGACTTAGCCCTGCATGAGCAAGACCTGCAGGCCAGGCCTTCCTGCAACTACGGGAATGGTCGCCCCAGCTGGGAGCTGGGGAAAGCCAGCATCACACAAGCCTTGTCACTGCCTTCCCAGCACAAAGTGCCACTGAGCCCCAGAGGGGTTCCCCAGCAGGATTTACTAGGAAGGGTTGCCCTCCCGTCAACAGCATCCTTGTCCCTGCTGCAGCACCCCTATGGGTCTGCCACAGAGGAGCACTGAGGCTGGGGGCATTTCTGCACTTATTTTCTCCTCCCTCTCCTCTCCCCAGCTCCACAGAATTGTGCAAATCCTGCTCTGCGCTTTAAGGCACCATACCCAACTGAGCCAGAAAGACACGTCTGCTACTGATAATCAAGAGCATTACCAACACAGTTACGCGGTGACTCCATGCTTGACCACCACGGAGCTGATGATGCAGCAGCAACTTGTTTTTCCTGTGTTCCTGCCCTTTCTCCTAGTGTTCTCCCCTTGGGTTTAAGGAGGCTATAAGGGCTCTGCTCACAGAGATCACACTGGAAAACTAGCAGTGAAAGGGGGCAGTGGTGGCTCTTCTGTGAGAGATATTGGTGGCTCCTTTACTCTCAGTCCATGCAGACATTTATTGGAACAGGCTGCTCAGGGAGGTGGTAGAGTCACCATCCCTGCAGGTGTTCAAGAAATGTGGAGATGCAGCACTGAGGGACATGATTAGTGGGCATGGTAGTGGTGGGTTGACTGTTGGACTTAGTGATCTTAGTGGTCTTCCCAACCTTAATGATTCTATGATTGAGAGCCTCCCCTCCTTGGTGTGTGGGATTTTGGAGGACAGAGTTGCATAATGCTTGAGTGGCCCCTGAATATCATATTCCTGCAGGGGGGAGTCCTAAGCGCTGTGGAATACACCTGCTGCTTAGGAACCAGGTGTCAGAGTTAGTTGGAACACGTCCCCATTTCTCCATTCAATAACTACCTCTGGGATGGATAGTTCAAAACGAGGTATTTCTACCAGAAAAGCCAAATACCTTCTCCAAAGAAAAGTTAAACACCAAACTTCCCAATTATTTTCATTTTATTAAAAAATAAAAGAAAGAAAAAAGAAAAAGAGAGAGAGAGAGAGAGAGAGAGAGAGAGAAAAGAGAGAGGTGAAGAAATGAAGATTTTCCTGAGAAACCTTTCCTTGGTGAAATTTTTCATTGTGGTCCATCAGAGAACCTCTTGCAGCTGACTTCCCCATTTCAATTAGGGTCGAAGCTGGAGCCAGTGGTGCAGAACTAGGCCCACTTGCTGGGGTCCCTGAGGAGGCTCTCCTGGGGTGGGAGGCTGAGCACCATGACCCATACTGGGCACAGGGTAAGCTCCACAGAGGAGGGCTGTTCCCTGCAGTGCACTGCGAGATGGAGGAAAAGCAGCTTGTATCTCAACATGTTTGGCCTGGCAGGCATTTCAAAGGCTTCTCCTCTGAATCAGGACTGCAGGCACTGCCTACATTTCCTTTTTGCAGAAATTGGCAGGTTGAGCTATGCTAAATTCCCTAATCCTGTTTATCTGCTGCCTCCTTCCCAAGAGGCACAAGGCTCCGGTGGACTCTTCGAGCTTTCCTTTATGCAGTTACTGGAATTATATTTGCCTGTTTGAAGGCCAAACAGAGGCAGGATGAGGTGAAGGCAATCTGGGCCCTTCGGCACTCCAGAATGTGGGATTTCAATGAGCAATAAAGAAGGCAAATGTGATGGCCCTTTCCCCTTTTTTCTTTCCCAGAATAATAAACCCTACATGAAATGACTTGTGTCCAGGGCAGATGTTAGACATGTAAAAATAACCCATTGCCCAAGGCTTCAAGCAGCAAAATTATGACTTCAAGGGAGGAGCTGATCGTGCTGTCTCTTGCCTTTTCCCTACTGCCCTGCTCTGATGGTGACGTGCTGTCCTGATGGGCCAGGAGGAAGGCTGGCTGCGCTGGGCTGAGGATGGAGGCAGGGAAGCTACCTCTTTTCCAGGCAAAAAACTTTGGTCTCAGTGCTGCTTGGTGTGGGGACGTGCTCTAAGCTGCCCAGCAGCTGAACTGCGTATCCCCAAAGGGAAGAAGAAAATAAATCATGTCTGTCCTTAACCTTTGCACAGGGAAGTTCACTTCTGTGCTTTCCAGAGTCATGTGCCAGCCCTCGAAATGGGTCTCACACACACACGGTGCTCAGAGAGAACGGGTGCCGAAAACTTAGCAAAGCTTGTGTGTGTGTATGGGTATCGGCTGGGCAGGGATCCTGGCTGGGTGTGATTCACCTTCCTTCCCCCTCAAGGGACATACTTTTGGGACCCTGTCACCAGACTGGCAGCAACTCTGCAAAATGCTGAGTGCTTTCTTCTGGGGCTGAACAGGGAGGCTACCTCAAGCACATTTCTAAAATCAGCCTCTTTCTCTTATTTACGACATTATTTTGCGTAATGAGCGTTGCTCGTGAGCCTGTTCTCTGGAATGGCATACTGGAGGACCATATGTCATGGTTTAGACTGCCAGCACATCAACATTACAATCATTTGCAGACTGTTTTATATTTCTTTGATTTGAGAATCTGTGTAATTAGCTCCCCAGAACAGCCGGGGAGAGGAAATGCAGTCTGTTATTTAGGCAGAATTAACATCCTTGTTCTCCGTATTGTGATCCTTAGTTTCCTAGTGCTGCTGCCAGAGCGGTGAAGAGATCAGTGCTGAGATATTCGTTCCTTGATCCTGCCTTCCTTGCAAGACTATTTCTACTGCTTTTCAAGGCTCTCTCGAGGATCCGCAGACTGGTACGAGATGTGCTGGTGCTGTAACAAACAAATGCATACTGCAAGTTGCATCGAAAGATCTGTAGTCACCAGCAGTGGTTTCAGCAATGGGAAAAGCCCCCAAATAGTTATTCTCACCTCCAGCACATCAGTTTACCGCTGCTTACTGTGTTTTCCTCCAGCATCTCAGCACGGTCCAGCTAGAATTTCCTACCCTTTGTGTTTCAGACCTGGCAATAAGTCTTTTCTGACCTGTTGTGGCAGAAGCCATCTATGGATATGCCAGTGGGGAAAATTTACATTATTTTAGTATGTTAACAAGCCACTTTAGGTTTCTTCTCTGTCAGCATTTGGCCTGCTACCAGGCGTGTGATTGTTGTGTTAAGCTTCCCGTTTCTATTCTGCTATTTTTCTGCAAGCTGATTGTTAGCACTGCTTATGAACAGCCAGAAAGCAGGAGAGCACTCCTGTGAAATGGCTCCTGCTCATCTGGGTGTTGCACTTTGGGAGGCATGGAAGGGCCCTATCCCACAAGGAAAGGGCAGGCAGGTGCATGCAGATCCACCAGGAAGCTTGGTTAGGGGTCAGGGCAGTGCCCCAGTACAAGCATTGACCTGACTGGAGGGCATAATTTGACATACACGCATACAAAAGGAGAGCTTTCTTTGTATCATTAAAAAGAGCGTGTCTCCCAAAGACATTATCAGCAAGAAAGTGTGTCCAGTGCTCAGTTGGCCTCAACATGTAAGACATGATATTGGGCAGAGATTTTCCTCATGATGAAACACCCCTCTCTGCCTCTTTCTTCCTCACCCTTGCACTGGCGTGAGAGCCTGAGCTGTCTGTTGCTTGATAAATAGTAAGTTTAAGTTGGCCAAAAGATGGTGGCCAGCAGGGAGAGGGAGAGGATTGTCTGCCTCTGCTCTGCCATCATGAGGACCCATCTGGAGTATTGCTTTCCGGCCTGCGCAGTCAGCACAAGAAGGAGTGGAGCTGTTGGAGCGGATCCGGAAGACTGATCATGCCAAAGGTGATCAGAGGGCTGGAGCACCTCTCCTAGGGAGACAGGCTGAGGCAGCTGGCCTTGTTCAGCCTGGAGAAGAGAAAGCTGCAGGGAGACCTCATTGCAGCCTTCCAGTACTTGGAGGGAGCTTACAAACAAGATGAAGACTGACTTTTCGCACGGGCAGATAGCAGTAGGACAAGAGGTAACAGGAACACTGAGAGTGCTCTGTTTCTGTAGGAGAACAGACAAGAAAGTGTGTGAGGTATAACCAGCTCCTGCTCTGCTCTGTCTGCTGGATCGTGTCCATATGGGATCAGCCTGGCTGGGTTTGGGAGCAGGCCTGCAGCTGACCCCCCACCATGTTGCATTTTGGCCAGGGAGGTGCTATTTTTAAGATGCTTCTGTGGATTTAATATCATTTTGGCCCTGCTTCTGCTGACGGGACAGCAGCACCAGGCCCTGGATGTCACCCGGCTCCTCCTCTTCTCATGCTTGTCTTCCCTCTGCTGCATTTTGCCTCACTGACCTCAGGGCTGGGTGGTTTGCTATGTGCTCTTTGTGACAAAACAAACTGCTTCTGCCTTTTGATATGTCCAGCTCTCTTTCTCACCTCCACATTGCCTGCTCTGGCTCACAATCTTGAGGTGTTTCACGCTGCCTTTGAGATAGTTTTCTGTTACTGCTGGTTGTCTAATTCAGTCCTACTTCTGCAGGTTTGGGGAGCCCAAGGCAGTCATTTCTACTATTCCTGTGATTCCTTCCATCAGCCACCATCCTGGTTTCAGCCCACCTCTTCTTCATTTCACTGCCACTTGACCTCACAAAAGATTTTACTGTCTGTAGCGATAGGATCAGCTGAGATTTGACTCCTAATGGGGCTGGGGAAAGAATCTGACCCCAAAACAAAAACAGGAGTTGCTTGCTGTGACCCAGAAGATGGCACTGTGTTTGGAGACTGGGTGGAAGGCAAGGAGGCCTTGTCATCTGTTAATTTGTATCATCAATCAGTAGTTAATTTGTATCATCATTCCATCAGTATCTGCTTGGAGGTTTGCAAGGTTTTGATAAGATTTTGTGAACTGGGCAACTGTTAATACCTACCCCTCAAAGGTTCTGCTAAGGTGTTTGCAAAGTTGTTGTGATTCTGTGAATGTATAGGTAAAGGAATTGGTATTTTACCAAGAATATAAGACCAGCTTCAGCATGTTGCAAAATACTTGCAAATTAATACAGAAAATAGATTTTTGAGTTCCTAAAGGAGCACATTGGTTTCTGGGGCGTTTCCAAGGGTGGTAGACTTTATAATCTGTTGGTTAGCTTGATCTGTCAAGAAAAGAAGGCTGCGAGCACAGACCCAATAACAACTCTCTAGTAAGGGTTGTTTTGTAAAAAGGACCTTTTGAGTTAGCAGCTGAATTGCTTTCTCTTCCTTCGACATCTGCTCGGGTAAGCCTGTGACTTTCTGCAGTCATTTTTATCTCTCTGTCAAGCATTGAACCTAGAAAGCATAACTGGACGACACTAATTAAGCTTTATCTCGTCTCCATCTAACTGAATGGTCAACAAACAGGGCTTTCTCAGTGTAAGCGTTCCTTGAGTTTACATGCTTTACAGCTCAGCTTCTTTTCCTGTGTGGAAGGGTTTTCCCCAGTTACTTTGTGGTGCAGTTTTTGGAAGAAATTCATCCCTTCCTTCTAGTTTACTTGTGTCAACCGTGAGGTCTCTCTGAGCCTCTTCTCTCAGGAAACGTGCATGCCAGAAGAGATCTTTTCAGACAGCACAGCATCCCCAGGGTCTGGCACCTGAAGTAAAGTGCTTGTTTTGTGAGATCCAGTCTTGTATATTTAGATTTCTCTCCTTGCTGTAACCACTAGCTCAATCTGGTGCCTGCTTGAGAAGGATTTCCATTTCCATTATAGCCAAACTGGAAAACATCACCAAGCCCATGTCTCCCACAGTATTTTTTAAATAGAATTAATGGGTACATGTCTAAGTCTGGTCAAAACTGGAGCTAGGACCTGAGGAAATGGCCTCAAGTTGCACCAGGGGAGATTTAGATTAGATGTAAGGGAAAACTTTTTTTCTTGAAGAGTGGTCAGGCACTGGAATGGCCTGCCCAGGGAGGTGGTGGAGTAACCCTCCCTGGTGGTGTTTAAGAGGCGTCTGGATGAGGAGCTACGAGATATGGTTTAGTAGCTTAGTGGGTAGTAATGATGATAGGAGGATGGTTGGACTAGATGATCTTGTAGGTTCTATGATTCTATGATTCTAGCTTGCTACGCTGCAAGCAACATAGACCAGATGCACAGTTTGAAGTGGAGTTGAGTGAAATATAAGAGGTGATGTATTGACAAAGCACATGTGTAGAATATGTTCAGTGGGTGTCATGCCTGTGTTTTCAGGGGTTATTAAGGTGCTACCAAAAAAAAATTTCCTTAAAGTGGAAAATCACAACACTATGTTTTTACAATATAATCATTATTATTTTCTTTCTGAGGCAATCTTATATGTTGGTCGTACCAGAATGTGAATGTCCCATTCCAGCCTGATTTTAGGTCAGAGGGAGAGTTATGAAGGATCTGGTTAAGCCATGGAACTTCTTATCATTTCTGAGTTTCAGTGAAGCAAAAGCATCTTGTCTTCTCCTGGTCTAGAGCTAGAACTTAGCAGCCCTGGTCCAGGAACAGGGACAGGGAGAAAATAAAAGGAAATGTGCAATGGAAGGGTGCTAAGAGAGCTGTGAGTGATGCTGAAACCACCAGGTTCAGCAGAAGATCGTAGAATTACAGAATCATAGAATGGCTTAGGTTGGAAGGGACCTTAAAGGTCATCATATCTTTTCAAGGTGTTTTCACCCTTGATACCTTCCAAGGGAAGAAATGCAGACTGAAAAATCCTTTTCACTTGTACATGACAGGGTGCCAGCAAGTGGCAGCAGCTCCCTGCATGACAAAGAGGCTGTCCATGTCTCACATCAACTGCCTGCTCAGCCATTTATCTGAAAGCAGAGCAACAATGACAACAAAAAAGCCCAAATCACAAGCTTTTCTGATATTGCTGGAATAACTTAGCCCAGGACTGACTGGAAGAGCACTGCTCTGATCCCCATGTGGAGAGGTCTAAGGAGGGTGAGCAGTGAGTTGGAAAGGAGAAATGTGGGTTTTAGGAAATGTGGAAATCCATGTTTTGCAGGAGATCCCATCACTATTCTGGTTTCTCTTTGTCTTCGATCATCAAATGAAGCTTTTGTCTTTTGATAGGGCAAGGAGGAAAGTAATGTACAATAGCTGTTCTGACAGCTTGGCACACCCCAATTCAGTGGTTTAAAGCTTTCTTTGTTCTGAGTTGGTTCTTATAGTGCTAATGACCAGGTTGCCATAAATAGGCACTAAATAGGTCTGGATGCAGTAAAGGAAAGTGTAGGTCAACGTTAGCTCTGATGTTGTTCTTTAGATCTCTGTATCAAAGAACTTCATAAAGAAAGGGAAGGTGCATTTTCAAATTGTGCTCCCATTTAGATACAGAGGGGGAAACTGAGGCACGTGAGTCTGCCAGTCACATGGCAAGTTGCTTGTCAGAGCGTGATGGGGACAAGGACAGCCCTGGGCTCTGCCAAATGTCCTTGCTGCCCGACAGCAAAGTATCACCCAGTGGGGCAAAACTGGACCTCACTGAAACCATGGGTTAATGGATTTGTCTCATGGAGAGCTGGTGCCTCCAAGGGTACATCCATTTGAACCAGGTAGGGAGGACACAAATGTGACTGGTTGTATCTCTGGGGGCACTGGTAGACTGTGCCACTGTGCCAGTCCCCAGGGATGTACACAGGAGATGTTCTACAGGGGATGTCAGTGGCCATTCTCCATCCACAGGCAGTTCACCTGGGTCTGGCATTTGTGAAACACTCAGTGCTGGCCAGCCATACTCGGAGCATCGCGTTCCTCCTCTCTTTCTAAGAAATAAGCCCTGCTGCCTCTTCAGAGATTACCAGCTGGGACACAACTGCTGCAGGGGACTCAGGTGACATCTGCCCTGTGTGGTGGGCAGCTGAGCCTGGGCAGGCATTCTTCAGAACACAGCAGATGCAGTGCCATGTAGAGAAACCTACTCTGTCTCTGCGGCAAGCTGGTGTGGAGCCCAGGGATGACCTTTTATGTCTGGCTTACTCCCATGTAATGTGACCTGGTGTCGATTCACTGCCATGTGGTGTGGTGACAGTGTTCGCTGGCCTTTGAACTGTGCAGAAAGTTGCATCCCTCCTCCAGACCAAAAGACGGCCGGTAAACCACACAGGATACCATCCAGCTTGAGCTATTCTTTGTTTTATGTTTCTTTGGATGAAAGTATTTGGCCTGAAGTCACTTTTCTCTTTCAAAGGGGACCTTGTTTCTTAGGAAAGATTGATTGGATTCATAGCAATAAATCTGGTCTGAATTCCTGCAGTGTTTGGGGCTGCCCATCCTTCCCACTCAAACAGGGCCACTGCTGTGGTGGCCGGGCTACAGGTCTGAGCCACGCTCTGTGCTCCCATACTGCGCCTCGGCAGCAGCCCAGGGCAGGGACACTGCTGGTTATGGCACAGTGCAGGCTGAGTGCCCGATGCCAGTTGACTTACCACACACAGGTAAGCAGCTCTGTTCTTTAATACCTCAGATTGAGTCAGAGGCAGTTTGGTGTGAAATTCCTGTGTTAAGGTGAAATCACTTATTTTCCAGTATCCCATTTCACCCTAGTCCTGCTTATCCTGATTTGAGTCTGTGCTAGCCTGTAGAGAGAGGGGAATACACAGAGGTCACAATGCAGTGCAGAACAGCAACATTTCTTCTTCTTAATTCTCTTACCTGCACTTTGGACTGTAAAAAAGACCAGTTTGGGAGGTGATAGAGAAACAAGACGGACATGACAGTACCTTTGATAGAAGGCTAAAGATAGGAGTATCCAGAAAACAGAGATGGTAAGTCAAAATGCAGAACTGCCTTCCAGAAAATTGAAGTCAGGAATTTAGGATTTGTAATTACTTTAGTCAAAGATAATAAATTCATGGGCCCAATAAAAAAAACCACGAGAGGGAGGTAGATGAATAAAGTAGCATGACTTCCAGAATCCAGATGCTCAAATAATAGGATTCAGTGATAGCACTGTGATCTGAAAGAAATTAATGTCTTAGATGGCAAATTTCTACTATTTACATGTCTTACTTTCCTTTGTAAGCACAGCACCTGGGAAAGGAGTTGTGTTGTTTTTGCTTTTGTTTTTGTTTAAATTTGAGCCTCGTGTCATTGTCTAAACTATATCTGCAGCTTTTTAGTTACTGGTGATAACGCTGAGTCTGTCAGTAGCTTGTCTTGACTCTGGGATTGCAGGCTAGATTTGCAATGGTAGCACTTTGGAAAACCTTCCCTTGGACCTCCTGATGCAATTAGCTGTGGTATCAGTGAGAGATTCACTGCACAAAGCATCAGCTCCAGGTAAAGCTGCGATGAACAAGCAAACATTTCTGAGGCAGCACAGACTTGTAAACCCTTCCACAAGATTGTTGAATGACAGCAGGTTGAAAATATGTAATGAGAAGCAGAGAAGCACGAGTTCACTGACTAAGCATCCCTAAAGGGACTGGTGCTTAATCTTTTCATAGGCTATGCCCTCTCACCCTGCTCTGAAGCAGGAGAAATGACATGCTCGAGAGGAATGACATAATTAAGAGTAAGGTTGATCTACTGCAAAACTCAAGGCTTGCCTTCTCGCTGACCTGCCTAGAGCAGGCCACTTCATCAACCAGGCCACTGCACACAGTCCTTGGTTCGTCCCTAACCCTTTGCTCCTTTTTTTCTGGGAGGCCGGTGAAGGCTGCCATGCAGCACACTGCAATGAAGACTCAGTCTCGAGGCAGGTGAGGCTGCCCTGGCCAAAAGTCACCTTGGGTCCTGGGTCAGCTTTGTGCTTCCTTAATACTTGTGCTGAGATTTCTTAGGTGAGACCTCCTCTTCCACAGAGCTGCAGTATTGAAGTCTTAACTCCAAACCAAAGTTGGAGTAAGGAGCTACAAAGTAAGTGTCATAAATCACTGCATAAACTACTATTCAGTTGGCTGAGACAGATAATCCCTGCTGCTACAGGCAGTACCAGGAGCAGCCCAGGCTGAAAGGGGTGCAGGGTAGCCAGCTACAAGGAGACTGAAGCCATCTCCAGATACCTCCAGATACAGGAACTGTAGTGGGAAGAATAAAGGATCTGTGCAGATGCAAGACCTTCTCCCTCATGGTTAGCAGCTCAGGCTATCAGAGCTCTGCTGTGGAGTTGCATATGGGAGTACCAAGGTAATGCTGGGGGTTTGTCATTTAGGTGGCACATGCACAGATGTGGGAGAAAAGGGGACAGGCTGAGTACCAGTGTCTTGCATGGGTTTGTACAACACAGGCTAGCAAGCCAGTATCAGTGTTTTACTGATGTTTTGATCCAGGCTGTGTTGCATGACACCAACTCCTGTGTATGTACCTGCATAATATCGCATGTCCATACGGCACCTACAGACATCATCCCCACATCTCCTTGGCATCATCCCAGCACCACCCTACCACCACCCCTGCATTATCTTGGCGTCCCAGCAACTGCAAATGACCGCATGGTCTCCCTGACTTCTGGGGCTGTCCTGAGAGCTGAACAACTGGCAGCTGGTGTGGGGTGCTGTGAATATCCTGTGCCAGCATTCCTTCCGGCCTCCCCCCTGCCTCTGCTCCCGTGCTTGTGCTGTTTGGCAGGGGAGGCACCATTCACATTTGTCAGGTGGGTTTGTGATGAGAGTGCTGTGATAAGAGACCCTGCACGTTCATCAGGCGCTTATTCTCAGACTGGTCCCATCTGCAGTGTTTTCATTATTTTCTTTCCTCCCTCTGCTAGGCTCAGGCTGCTCCGGGAGAAGTGGCACGTAGGCACATACGTCCTTGCGCACGCTATACTTGTATAAACTCCATCAGGAAGTCATCTGGCCAAACTTTCCAGGCGCTGCTTTTAACTCTTCCCTAGGCAGGCTGCACTGACAGCCCAGGGATTTCCAGGGAGCACAAACACATGCGTTCATCCTCTTGTTCTGTTTATTGATTCCCACCGCTCTCCTTCCTACAAGCCCCGAGCGTGCAGCGGCGCAGTATTTGAGCCCAGCCTCCTCAGAGTTCCCACCAGAAAGCCATCCCCCTCAGCTGCACATGGCTGCAATAAAGTGCTGCCTTGGCTTTCCTGGAGGGTGGATGAGGTAACAAAAGCCACTTCCCACAGAGTTGCCGCAGCAGAGGTTTGTCCTGGCACAGCAGTAGGAAGGAGCGCCGATGGGCAAGGCTGTCCACGGGGGCAATTCTCCCTTGCAATTGTTCTTCCTGAATTGTGTCCTCTCCAGGCACAGAAGTTGTGAAGAAAGTTCTCACAGCCCTTAAATGTTTACTGTGGTCAGGGAAAGATAAAAAAGAAACATAAAAAATCCTTCATGAGTGACCTTGTCTTCAATGGAGACGTGCCTTGCTGTATATCCTGCTCTGAACAGAGGCACGATTTCACACCCACGTATACTTATCAGCATGCATATAGACGTTTCAAAGGTCTGAGAAAAACCTTCTGAGACTGTTCATGTAGGATAAAGGCTGCTATTCCTCCCCAGCACATGTGGATAAATAGATCTCCTAATGATAAATGCAAAATAATTGCCATTCCATTTTGTTGGTGCCTGTTAACTGACTGCTGCCAGATTTCAGGGGCTCTTACAAGCTTCTGGAGCCTACTGCACTTACATATGGAATTGCTAGAGATTTTATCCTGTGCAGGTGGATATGGGAAGGGGATGTCCAAGCTCATCCACTGTTTGGCCAACAGTGCCAGCCATTTATTTTTTCCAGCTGACCTTAGTACAAATGTGAAACGTGACAGACCAATAGATCTCTGTTGGTGAGGTGCCACCGATGATGATGTTGTCTCTTTTGGTTCACAGTTGTAAACCAACCCAGAATTTGACTGTACATAAAGTTGTTCCTCAGCTCACAGACATTCATCCCTGGTTTTATGGGTATTCATTTATCTGTTCTGTTGTTACAGAACTATAACGTGGTGAAATAGATTCAGTATAAAGGTTTTGATTATTCTACTGACTGCGAGGAAACAAATCAGAAGAATTAACTTCATTAAATTCAGTTTGGGTAGGCAGGTGTTAATTTTGCCTTTTCTCTCAGATTTTCAGGTTTCTGTGAAAGACAGGGGAGTGTGCATTTGCGTTCAGCCTTTCTTGGACAGCTGCAGTATAGAAAGTGAGTCAACTGCCAGAAACTCCCAAAAATCTAGGGATGACTTTTATGGCAGACTCACTCACTGCAGAGATGCTTCTCTTCTTGAACAACTGTTCATGCATCATGGACAGCAAAGGAGCCCTTTGTTTCTGTCAGGCTCCTCCTGAAATTCGTGAGATTCAAACCACGGCTGCTCAGCACTTGGGGTCAGAAGTGTTAACAGTGCTTCCCCCTCGCCCGCTCTCTTGCAGCCAGAGGAATCAATCAGACTCTCACGGTCCTTCAAGGAGGTAGAGAAGCTCCTGATAGAGGATCAGTATTTTTCTGGCTCATAATTCCCATCAGAGCATTAAACAAGGAAGCTGCCATTTGTGCAACTTAGTTCTTTGCTTTTTGAATCTCAGAGCCAGAAAACAACATTTTCAATGGAGGTGAAATGACTACAGAGACCCAGCTCTGTGTATGTTGGACAAAAGGTGGGCTTGCTCTACCTCTACCAAGCTGTTTCCCACCCTGGCTGTGTCTGTTGTTACTAAGGCCAAGGCCTTCTCCCTCAAACAGCAGCAGGAGACAGGAGGACCTTGGCTCCTAAGACACCTTCCTGTTCCTATTGATACCCACGGGGAGGTTGTGTGGACCTTTCTCCTTCCCTGGGAGGAAGCACAGCCTCCTTGACACACAGTTATTGCACTAGAACTGGTAGATGTTGCTCACCATCTCAGTTTGGCTGACAGGACAGAACAAAGAGAATAACGATTACCTAAATCACAACACCCCCTCCATAACCTTAGGTAAATCAGCTTTCATGCACTGACCACCTAAGGCAGCGGAGATTCACCTTCTGGATTTAGTGGAAGACTGAAATGCAGTAAAGTGAAGCAATGTAGATTACGTCTGTGCAGCTACTGTGTGGTTCAGCAAAAGAGACAGTCCTGTATGCCTATGGGAGCAAGAACACTGGGCAGTGGGTTGACAGATGTCTTACGCAATCCTTGGCCATGCCTGGGCCCATCACCAGTCTGCTCCAGAGCCTCATTTGCTTCAGCTCTCTCAGAAGACCCAGGGACAGGTCAACATGAGGATAAATCCCTCTAGCCAAGCTTTAAACATCATCCCAAAGCAGGAAGAAACTGACTTGTTTCTGCCTGCAATCATACATAAACTCATTCTTGCGCAGCAGAGCTCAGGGCAGGCTTCCAGAAAAGGCTTCCAGCATGGCCAGCTTTGTGTGCAGAAGGTAACCTTATGGGCAGCCGGCAGAGAAGGCATCCTTGTAGGTGCGTTTCCCCTTCTGTGACAGAGCCTTTGAGACTGAATGTCCGACATTCAGGAGGTGAAAGGATGTACAGTGCTAAGTCCTGACCTTGCCGTAACCCGTGGAGAAGCAACAAAGATCCCCTTTAACCATGTACGGCGTAAACAGCAAGGAACATGCACGTAACAAAATTAGAAAGGAATCTGATAGATAGCCCCAAAGATAAATACTACTTTAGGCAATGTTACTTTAAACTGTTGACAGAAGCACCATTCAAAGAGAAACTGTGAGGTGTAAGTGCTCCTCTGCTTCTGGGTAGGATAAGGTGTCATGTAAAGTGCTTTTTGTGTTCTTGTTTTATCTCCCTCTCTCCACTCTTCACCAGTGAGAACATGCACACTGAAAGCATTAAAAACAGACCGCGGTGAGTTTGCTTCGCTAACACGTCTCCACATCAAAGGCATTGCTGGAATCTATTGATTCTGGCAGAATCACAGAAACCAGTGATGCTGTTAGTGAGAAATCATGCACTTTGCAGTTGATTTCGGGGAAAAAGAGAAAAAATAAAAAAAAAAAATAAAAAGCTCTGGAATGTGCAAATATTCACCCTGCAAAGCAGCTGATAAATAGCAAACTATTTCAGTTGTTTCCTCCAGCGTCAATAGTCAAGGATGCCCTTATTGACAAACAGTAGAGCTTCAGCTTACATCATGTTACGAAAAGCTGCCCTATTTAATTTTTAAGTTTTGTTTTCACTGTTTGCAGATAACATGTGACAGCTCTTATCTGACCTATTGTTTACTTCCTATTTCTGATCAGAAAGCATCCTATGTCAGTGAATGGCGTTGGTACACTGCCCTGTGAACGTTCTCAAAAAGCCAAGAGCTTATCAGTGACAGTGGAGCGGAACCCCGGTTCAGGTTACTGCCACCCTCCAGGAGCAGGCCGGGCAGATTCACCTCCAGTATCAATGTACCTCACTTACAGTCTCCTTGGAAAATCTACTTCTGACCAAAAGACCTAGTAACTATTTTGAACTGGTACTGGCTGGTATTCAATGTTCTCTGCAAGCACTTGACAGTCCTTTGCACTGCTGCCTTTATTATCTGCACACTGGAAGCCAACCTGCTGCTTGAAAGAAAACCACTCTTAGAATCACAGTGCCTTCTCCTTAGGAACACCCTATTCAGGATCCTTCTGCTCCCAGTCAATGATTTCCAATGCACGGGAATGCACACAGAGGATCTGCCTCTCTTGCGCTCACTGCTCTCCAGTGCAAGCCTGCAGCTTCAGTCCTCAGTTTGGGCTCTGTTGGTGGCACTGCACTGGCTGCTGGCTTCTGGCTGCTGACCCTCCCGGGTAGTGCTTTACTCCTATACCTCCTCCCACCACCACACTTGTGAGCCCAAGTCCTGACCTACAGGATGCCATGACGATCCAGCATCACCTCCACTGGGGTAAGAGTATCTGCCTGGGTATCTAATTATAGAGGGATGGAAAAATGCCCACCAAAGGCTGAGGATAAGTTTTCCAATACGTAGCACAGGAGTAATCAATACTTGCATCAATACTTAATTAATCTATGTGAAGTGGAGCAGCTTCAGCAGGAGAGAGTGAGATCATCTCTTTGAACCCCAGTGTGCTCTGCGGTGTCATGTGGGATGGGAGACATGGGTTTAACTCCTTCCAACTTGAGGTCTTACTTCTCAAACCTTTGGATAGGAGGGTCCTGCTGCCAGGAAGGCTTTCACAGGTCTGGCCTACCCTTAGCATATGAAACCTTAATCCCTGAGTAAAGGCACACTGGGATCAGTACAAGCCTCCTTTGATTTCGAGGACCTTTCAGGCTGGTCTCTGATGAAAGGCATTTGCCTCAAGGCCATTAAGTCTGGCCCCTAGAGGGTCCCTCTTTGCTCCTCACAAAGAACTGCAATTTCAGCCAGAGGCTGCAACACGCCCCAAATCCCAGCCTCCCAGAGTATGTCCCCCCTTGTGCCACAGTTCAGCCACTCAGTCCTCAGAGAGATGCTCATTTTGGGGCTCTTCCCCACAGGGATATCGGCGGTCTGACTCAGTGGCATGGAAAGCTTGCTGGGAAGTGGGGGAGAGTTGTCCGCCACAAGCACACTGTGACATAAGTGGTGGGCAAGAAAAAAACAACAGCTTCTCTGTTGCAACAGGAGGAGAAGGTTTCAGCACCGGGTTCCCCTAACGGTGACTAAGCCGTTCCCTCATCCAGCCCCCAGCTGCCGGCTAATGGAGAGGCTCTGCTGCACCGCGTATTCCTGTAAGCTTTGGGTCATCCCATTTCACGGCTTCTCAGAAGGCATCTGTCAGTGTGTTGGTTTCATGATGTACACAGAACGGAGATTAAGTTATATTTCAGCCACCCTTTCCTTTCTTACAAAGCACTTTGCGTAGGAGTGGCAGCCCCTTTGTTAACTGATGGGAAGGTAAGTGTGTCTCACTTTTCCATGTGTGCCTAAGCTTAAAGCTTGGCTCTTGCTCCCAACCTGTGGCACAACTTAATACCCCTTAGCCTGCAATGAGATACTGAAAATCCACATTTTCACTTACGTAGATGATTAACAGTTTCAGGGCTTTTTTTTTTTTTTTTTAATATAAAATCTCTCTGGTGTTAATGACAGCTGTGATTTTAAAGCACAGTATTTACTCCTGGATACCTTGATCGAAACGGGTAAAGTGAGTCACAAATGCACCTTGGCACAGGTTTAGGATTAGGGTTGGGGGTAGGGGTGCTGACACGTGGGGACACTCAGGAAAAGCTCTTCCAGAATGGTTTGAGGAATCACTGCCAAAAAATGGAGAGCGTAAATCTGCTCTGGTGCTCTGCATGGGTGTAACGAATGTCCCAGTTTGCAGAGATGCCCACCCAACTGACAACCCTTCTTCAAGGGTTCATGTTTCCCAGCTTTCAATGGAACCATGAGTAGTCCCTGTTCACAACTTCCCTAGAGTGCTGTGTCTCACTCTCATAGCTGGTGAACAGTGTCCGAGCAATCAGGCGGGCTCGCCCTTATCTATTGGGGTAGAGGATGAAGGAACAAACATGATAAATGTTCATCAGATAGCTGAAATGCATTACAGGAAGGGGCTCAGACGTTGTCATGATAAGCAAATACGAGAGCTTACTCGATACACAATAGAGGCTTCAGTCTGTCCTTAACTTCCCCAGGAGTGGCTTTGTAGAGCTGCCATGGGCACTGTGGGAACATGGGCTGTTCCCAGGAGCGTGGCAGGCTGCTCCCTGCAGTGTCTCCAGTGGGATTACCCATCCTGGGTAGGTTACCTGAGGGGCAGGACGTGACTCTGGGTGCTGGCTCCCACACGCTTTGGGAACACCTCCAGGCAGGGATGTCTTCTGCTGTGGGTGTGAAATGCCCTCTGCTCTGTTGAGCAAACTGGCAACACCTTTAGAAACAGCATAGCTCATTGCCTTGGGGTTTGGGAAGGGACTTTCCACAACCACTTTTGTGTCTCAAAGCCCTGAAGGCTGTCCCTCCTCAGAAAACTGCAGTGTGATACCTCTTCAATACCTTTAAACGTATTGTGGCTGTCTCAGAGAAGCCCAGTGAGCATCTCTCAGCATTCACAACCAAGGAGGCAAGCCATGGGTGGCCTCTGCAGACTGCTGGGGAACAGGAGCTGTTTTCAGCTGCTCTTAGGCATCTGAGCCCAAGGCTAAGAGTGGGAGGGAGTGAGCTGAGACAAAGGATGCAGGGTGATTTGTAAGAGGAAGCACTGTGGAAGGGGTGAACTTGCAGCAGAAAGAAAGGGCAGCGGCATGCTTGGCTATCTTATGTACATATATATATGTATGTATGTGTATATAAATCTATGTACTGCAGATATGAGTTTGTGCTTCTAGTACATCCCTACCAGGGGAGTAGTCCTTCCAGAAAAAGAACTCCCAGCATCTCCTCTCCACTGAGGTGCTCATCAATCCTTCAGCTAGAAGAGGTGGAAACAGAAAAGGTGGGCAGGTTTGCTAGCATAGAGCTGCAAGAGAAGGAAGAAACTGAGAAATGAAGAACTGCAATAATACCAGGACATTTTTGTCAGAGGTACTAATACCAAGAACAGCTGCCTGTCACTGAACTGTTTTTCCCCTTTGCTCACTAGGACATGTTAAATATGTAGAAGCTGCATCACCTCCCTTGACAGACAACTGTGGAGATGTTTTTGCATGTGGGGCTGCCTAAGAGTCTGCAGACAGCTGGAGCCAACCCGTAGCTCCCAGAAGTCACAAGGGAAGCCAGGCTGTGCATCCACCTCCCAGGGATATCACAAGTCCCTGCTGGGTGCATGCATGGTGCTATGAGGACCTCTCTTTGTGCAGGACCATTGCTCTGAGAGTGCTTCCCCTGCTGCTACTGCAGCTCTCTGCAAGACCTCATATTTCTCAAGTGATTTCCTTCCAGCCCCACATTTGCGAATGCTGAGGGCTTTGGCAATTGAGTGATCAAGCGTTCTCCCTGCCAGAGTTTTCTACCCAGGCCTTGTGCTAACCCTCGGGGTTATCAGAAAAGCCTTTTGTCAGACGTCAGCTGGAGCAGGAATTGGCACAGAGACAGTGCTGCAATACTGGAAGGTGTTGCACTTGTACTGGCAAAGGTGGAGAATGCAGCCCTGGCATTTATGGTGCATCAGCTTGCACATGGTCACAGTGCCTGACGGTGCAAAGAATTGCGGCTGTAAAATTGCCCACAGCGGCTGAGCATCCACTTTGCCTTGCCTCATCCTCACGATGCAGGACGCTCTCTCAAGGAGCAGTTTCTCTCTGGTTTAACTGCCTGCAGGACTGCTCATCTGCATGTTGCAGAAGATGCTTGACCGTGAGATCCCAGCCCCACATCCACAGGGTGCGTGCACACAAAAACGGAGCCACCTCAGTCAGATATGGGCTAGATGGGAGGGTGGGGGACAGCCCTCCAGAAGAAAGGAAGCCATAAGTAGAGCTGCCTCCTTGCTTGGTGCCGCCTCCAAGAGCCCCCAGGGCAGTGGCACAGCTCGGCTGCAGCTCCCACCAGATCCTTGGGGCACGGCCACAGAGACTGCTGGAAAATGAAACTTCAGCCCTGCTGGCAGCCACCCAATTTCAACAATTTTTTGTTTCATTCTTGAAAGAAGGCAAAGGGGGAAGCTTTGTTTTCTCTCGGGCTTCTCAGAAATGTTTATTTGGGAACGGGGCATTTTCAAATGTCGTATTTGGATGGAAAATGCCTTATCTAGTAATAATAGTTAATCTTCCTCCAGTCTGAGATGCCTGAAAACATCCCACTTGGCTCTCCTCCATGCAGTGGACGGCTGACTCCCAGCCCTGCTGCCACGTGCTCAATGCATGGGGGGACATGGGGAGTACGGGCTGGTTCCTCTGTGCCCGGAAGCACTTGGGAAGGGGCTTGTTCCTGTGCTGTGCTTTGAAAGCAGTGACCAAACCCGGATGGATTAAATGCTCAGTGTGTTCCTGAGACTGGGCTGCTGCCCCCCATATAACCATGAGAAAGTCACAGGCAATTAATGATCTGCCAGGGGTGCTCCTCGACTCACGGTCCTGTTGCCAAATCCTGTGTTACTCATTAGACCACACATCCTCCCTCCTCTCTGAGTGGCATCCGAGCAGCCTGGTCAGAGCACAGGAAGCAAGGCGATGTCACCTCACATTTATCTAGGGAGAAGTTTCCCACACTCCTTCGTGGCTCTTCTTGTTTTGCTTCAGAGATTTTGTTTTCCCGAAGAGTTAAAATAAATCTCAAACTGTGACTGCAGCACTTTTTTTTGAGTGCAGTGTTTGTTGCTAGATAATCCTTTGAGGGAAGCATTAAAAAGCAGCATGCCATTTTTGTCATCAGTCCGGAGTCAGCTGAACAAGGCTGGCCAAGGGCTGTAAATGTGGTGCGGCGTTTATGCATGACAGAAAGCACTTTCCATCTCTCAGAGCTTGTGACTGCCATTTCCCTTCCTTCTGGCCACGAACCACTGCTCATAGGCTTTCTCTGATCCAGCAAGACACTGTGGCAATGGCAGAGCCCAACTGTTGTTCTGCTCACTCTGTGCTTCTTCAGAAGTGATGTCAGACAGGGGACACCTTCATCTCCTCTGGCCACAACAGGGGGAAATTTTTCACTGAGAGGGCGGTGAGGCGCTGGCACAGCTGCCCAGAGAAGCTGTGGTGCCCCATCCCTGCAGGCACTCAAGGCCAAGTTGGATGGGGCCCTGGGCAGCCTGAGCTGGTCGGGGGCAGCCCTGCCCATGGCAGGGGATGGTGTGGGTGGGCTTTGAGCTTCCTTCCAACCCAAACCATTCTGCGATTGTACACCAGTGCTGCTATGCGCAGCTCTTAGTTGCCACAGTGTCTAATAGGCACCAAATCACATCCCAGTTGGTGCCCAGACCAGAATTTGGGAATCCAGGGAAGAAAGGTTTGTTCCTTCATGCTTTTTTTCTCTTTAAAACCACTTTAAATCAAATACCACTGCCTTTAAAAATGTGGTATTTTTGAAAAGCTTTTAAGTTTGTTTTTTTATCTTTTTCTTATTTTATTTCTTTTTGATATTCAATATTATCAAAAGTGACTGGAGTGACATTAATGGAAGTGAAACAGGGTCTTGACCTTCTCCAGAAGGTCCAAAACAGCACTTAGAGCCTGCACCTCACTGCCCATTAGTACAGTTTGAAAATGCCTCCTGCGTGATGGCCAGGATGATATAGTAACCTCTCAGAGAATTTCTTCAGCTGCACACAAGCCACGGGCTTTTAAAGCCAAGAACTTTGCTTTTTCTTGGTGCCTGTTGGAGAACAATTTTCTGGCTGATGCCTGAGGAAGTAGGAGGAGGGGACAGCAGCAAAGAACAGCCGTGATGCACTGCAAGACAGGAAAAGGCACGTCCACGTGCAAACTCACGATGAGATTGGGGTCATTCAGCACTGAAACTCAGCTTCAGGTGCTTCTCGTGGACACAAGGATTTAATTAAGCCTGTGGTGGGCTAAATAATACCAGATGAGTGCTTTGTTTTGGAGTACTACAGATCTTTCAGACTGAGGAGCCACACTGTGGTATGTTCCACTTGAAGATATGGCCTTTAAAACTCTACTCTCTTATCATGGTCTTGTAACCAAATCACAACCTATAAGCTGATAAAGCAGCTTTCCTGGCCACTGCATGCCCTTTTTTGGTTTTCTTTTTTTTTTTTTTTTTTTTTGTGTGTGTGTGTGTGTGTGTGATATCTCAGCACTAGGATTTCATTCTATCCACCGAAAAATCCCCCCAGTGACTTTGCTTCTATTATCATTGCTTGCTGACAGCAGCATGGCTGAAAGGGCTGCAGGAGGACTTCCTGTCCCCACCAGATCAGGTTACGCTGCTGTCCTGTTTCCCCTGCCACTAAAGTCTGAGACAGACATGTTGGCAGCAGAAATTCATAGGAGGTGTTGGAGAACAAATGTGGACCAGAGCTCAGAGAAAGCCCAGGTGTGTAAGTTCTTCAAAACTGCCCTTCCTGAGTCTTGTATTACTGCTTACCACACCTCACCTAGTTCCATGCACAGGCACCAGGAGGCTGGGCCACTGGTGCAACCCAACGGAGATGCGCTTCCTTGGGCCAGGCCTTTGCAGCCCCATCTTTTGATACTTTCATGGTGGTTCTTTGTTTTGTATTTTTCTGCATCATCTTTATATAACTGATGCTTTTGTACAGTCTGTTCTTCCCAAGGCTTCTCCTATCCCAAATGTAAGATAAGATGGAATAGAGTGGGATGGGATGGGGTGGGATGGGATGGGATGAGCAGGCAGAGGAAGACAGCCCAAGGTATAAGTGGTATTGCCAGCATCCTCTGCCCTTCTGCAAGACTGAGGCACTGCATGCAGGTGGCAGCTCCCCAAAGGAACCAATCACAGGGAAACCTTTTCCTTTGTTGGATGGGACACTTGAGGACCATTGAGAGAGCTCAAACTCCCCTTGGGAACCTGGGGGAACAGAGATTGGAGAGGCTGATGGAGGTGAGACCTGAGCTTGGGGTCAGGTCTCACCAGTGTGATAGATGTGGGGAAGCTTCCTCTGGCACCACATGAAAACCCACAGAGGGCTGCCCATGACACCTTCTCTCCTGCTGCACTGCTAGGGTCTGCAGGTCAGCTGGGGCAGAGAAAACCAGTGGGAAAAGGCAACAGAAGGTACTGCAGTGCAACCTTACGCTTGCCCAGTTACCTGGTGGTTATGACCAGTCCTTCATTAAGAAGCCCCAGTCCTCAGGCCTGGCCCTTCAGCCTGTAATGGTCCTCAGCCTTTTCAAGATTGAGGAAACCTGCCTCAAGACCAACCAGCCCCTCCAACCACAGCTTGATCTCTCTTCAGTTTATCACTGAGGGCCCTGAAGGGCTGCTCATTCCCACCACACAGTGCCCAGTGCTTATCAAGGATTTCAGGATACTTCCCACCACACAGTGCTACCTCTCTTCACTCCAGCCTATGCTCTGTGTTGGGCACAATGGAGCCAGTTCTCAGCTCTCTGCTGGGCTTGGCCACAGCCCACATCATCCATCAAATCTCGAGCATCTGCAGCTTCCCTCTCACAGGCTGAGGGGCCACACAAGCACTTGACATCCTTAAATCATCTCCTTCCTCTGTTTCTACAGTGCTGCTTCTCTTGTACCCCAATCCCTGCCATCTTAATGGACTGCCAAGAACTGCACTGATTTATAACCTCATCCTATCCCATTCTCGCCTGCTTATTCAGAGCAGGGCAACTGAACTCATCCGTTTCTTATCTCCAGCAAAACCAACCCACTTACCCCATCCCTCTCATGCCACCCTCTCCTCTTCCCTTCCACATTTGGCTAAGCCTCTGCCCTGACATTTGAAGCTCTGGGCTGAGCACCCTCTGCCCACAGCTCAGCTCAGCTTTCCTCCCACTCTTCCCTTTCATGTGGGAGCACCAGAGCCTCATCTCTCCTTCCACTCCCTCCAGCTCTGGATCCGGCACATGCTTCCAACTTCCCATCTCCCCAGGCAGCTTCTGTGGCCATGAGGGGTCTGGATTTCACCCACCCAGCAACTCGTCCGCGTTCCCCAGCTCACCTCACGCAGCTTGCCTTTCACCTATGCTCCCTGTTCAATATTTTTTGTTCCTTTTTGGGGCCTTAGGACAGTAGTATCTCCCCACCCAGGCAGCCCACATGGCAGTCAGATTTTCTTCTGAGATGTAGTGTTGTGTATGTGCGGGGCAAAGACACTGACTCAATGGCAAAAAGCAGCTAATTCCTGTGAAAACGCTCACGCTCAGTTCTCATATCACTGCTTTTCTACTTACTAAAATATATATATATATATTTTCCCATCAGTTTTATTCACAATTTTTGTTTCATCACAAACACATGCTTCTTCTGTTATCAAGCACAAGAGGTTGTTGTGGTGTAGCAATTCATTCAGAGAAAGCTACCTGCCACAGGCTGTAAGACAAGCTGCAAGCTTCAAGGGTCACAGCCATAAACCCTGCTCTCCTCCCTCCCTCGTGTTTTCTCTCTGTCTGAGATGTGCCTGGAACTGCCGTGCCCCAGCTGGAGTCAGATGGAGCGGGACAGCTGCTTTTGTTGCTGTGAAAATAAAGGGAAATGAGCTTTGCACGGGATGGAGCACCTCATGTGATCCTCAGCAAGCACCTCAACTTGTCTGCTCTCCTTTGGCTTTGGACAGTTCTCACAAAACATGTGGTGGTGCTACCTCCTCTTGCCCTGGGTCGAGGGTGCCTGTGGGAGACCCAGAGGCAGCACAGTCAGAGCAGCAGATGGGTTTTCCATATCCCAGCTCTGTGCCCCAAGCACAAAATGCTGCTGATGAGTCCGGAAGGCTTCATGATCCCCTCTGAAATGTCAGCTGCGCACAGGCCATGGCTAATGGAGAGCATTTTTCTTGAAGACAAGCTATCAGCCAGACAAGAAATAAAAAGTACAAAGAATCATGCCTTAATGACTTCCAGCACCACCTGCTATGCTCAGAGAGCTGCCATTCCCCAGCTTGTCTTTCTGCAGCTCTGGACACTGAATGTGCCAGTTGGTAATACGGTATTTATGAAGCCTCAACGATGCCCTTAACAATTTTGCCTGTGAGACACAACCACTGGCATAGCACGTTCCATCTGGTAGAGATTAAATGCAGGATCCCACCTGTCTGACACGTCCAACCCATTAGCAAACCTCACGTGGTACCATTGAACCAGGAACCAGCCATTCCTGCTGTCCTCCAGGAGTACCACTCCAGCCCTGCTGCCTGTTATTGCTCAGCAATGTTTGCATGTCATCAACGTGCATGTGTCAGGATATTTTCAGCATCCCCATCAACAGCTGGGTCACCAGACTCCTAAAAAGCTATTGAAAACATTATAGTGCTCCTTTTGCCAGTGGCAGAAAGACTTGGCCCTGTAGACTGGTATCAGAAAGACCAAAGTCTGGGACTACTGATGCAAGCCATGCATGCAAAGGGTGCAGACATGGACAGAGAAATAACCCTGGCCAGGGGTTCAGAGCCGCAGCACCTTAGCAGTAGAATAGGAAAATGAAGGATGACAGAACCCAAATTACTATCCTATAGGGATCTGCCAGCTCTTCACATCCCGGCCCCCAGCTAACTGCATGATTGTCGCAGAATTGCCTCTCCTCTGACTCATGATGTTTCTGCGGGACGCCTTGACTATAATGTGACTTCTCCCTGAGAGCAATTATTAGGGAAGCATTCATTCTCACTGTTTGACATAATGTCGACATTAAAAGTGCTGTGTGTGCAAGAAGGAGGTGTCAGCCCTGTCTGCGCAGGGCCCGTTGAATCAGCGTGTGTGCTCTCTGGGCTGTGGATCAGACCTTGGGGACCAGCTCCTGAAGATGGGGAAACTGCTCATTAATTTCAGCTTCCAAAAGCACCTGAATGCCTGCAGGATTCAGATCCTGCTAGAGAAAAAAGAGCTCCGAGTGGACCCTGTGCAGCACTTTCCCACTGTGCAGGATTAGGTCCCCGAGCAGATGCAAAAGCTCCCCTTCTTTTTTTCCTTTTCTTTTTTTTCTCCTTGTGCATAAATTAATTACAGCCAAAATGTAACGCTGGTCACTGAGCAGAAAATCAAAGCTGGTGGGTGGGCAGCCAGCCCTGCCAGCCTCACCGCATCCACTCTGCGGGGATAACCGGCGTGTTACCATGGCTTGTCCAAATCCTTTGTACGCTATCGGCCAAAATTCACAAACGCCTCATATACTTCACAGGGTGAATAATGAAGATGTGCTGATTGCTGACTGCATGGGGCTGCTTACGCAGAAAGGCACTGCAGCTTCTGAAAACCAAAGACCGCGCCACCAAACTCTGCTCTTTGGTGGCTGCATGTGCCTTCTTCTATTACCTCTGCACTCCAGGTGATGCCCTGGCTGAAAGCCCGTCGACCACCAAGCAAGCAGAATTATGGCATTTAGCACATAATTACAGAGTGCTTGAGGGATCTGGTTTGCTTGTGGATGGGCAGAGCCGTTACATGCTTTACAGATGGGGAAATGAAGGTGGAGAGAGAAAGGCGATGAAAGGGAAAAGCTTGAAATTGAGGGGCAATTTGTATTCACGGTGGAGGGAAATCTAAAAGTTTCCATAAAGCACTGAAAAACATATGCAGAAAGAGGAGGAAAATGTTGCAATTTTTGCTTTCTTTTACTTTTTGCTTTCGTTTTTTTTGTCACTTCAGCCTAATTATTGCCACCTCCTCTCCCAGATCTCCATCCAGCCTCATGCAGCACTGGTACCTGAGTGAGCAGGGAGCCCAAGAGCAATACCTGTGTCTGCTTCCAGTAGGGTCAAGGGTGATTTCCTTTCTTTTAAAGCTTTCCAATATTTATTTATTTATTTATCTGGGGGGAGAGTGAAGGAGTGGGGTGCCCCATCCCAAGTAAGTACCCCTGTTATGTGGGCAGCGGTGCATTGCTGAAGCAAAAGAGAAGCATTGGGAAACACTGTCCTCTCCCCAAGGCAAGGAAGCCTGGAGCCATACACTGTAGGCAGGGAGGTTTTCAGCAGTGGTACTCCCTTAAATTGATACTGGTACAGGTTGGGGCCACTGGACTGGCTCTTAGTGATCGTGGGGGCTGGTGCTCTTTTCCAGCCCCGGGCAATTTGCCACTAGCAGCGTTTTCAAGTGAGATTGTCTGTTTCTGAATCTGGACGCTTGGTTCTTGATAGTTTGTTGTCATCAATGATTCCTTAGTGAATGGCTGTACTGACCTGCACAGGGTCACTGGTGAACTGCTTTGCTGTTCATGCCTGTAATATTAATTGCTCATTCTGTGGGTTTGGTCTTGGCATTTTTTCCTAGCCCCCAATTCCCAAATCAATAATTCCTTTTCATAAAGGTTGTTGCAGGAGTACAATCTCTCCAAACACTCATGTGGCTGCTGTATTATTTAACAAGCCTCCTGCTTAGGAAAAACAGCATAAAAATGGAGATGCTGGAAACAGAGGATCCTGCTGCAGCCTGCTCCATAATACCTTCCTGTTCTGTGAAGATGTGGCAATGGATGTTTTCACCACAGCCTCACTCCACTCGTGGTGACGAGTTCCCATATCCTGTACTTTGCTTGTACTACAGTGCAAGCTTGTGCTCATCCACTTCAGTGTGTGTTCTGTAAGGCAGCTGATTCCACTTCCTTTAAAGCAACCAGAGAAGGACCCTCCAGCACTAACAGAGAAGGCACATGTCTCTTTATGGCTTACCTCTTAGATTTTGAAGCTGAGAAATTTACTTTTTGCCTGAGGAAAATATTAGCCAACATCACTAGCAGGTTAAAGCCTTTGGTCACAAGTTACACTATATTTGATATTACAAACAATAAGAATTTTTTCATGCTGTCAAAGAGCAAATTAGAAAATATACTGATGTTCTTATATGTTATCTCTTACTGTCATTAACAAATGAGACTTCAGAAAAGGTTTAGCCATCAGATTGGTTTTTCTTGCCATGCTGTGAAAGACTGGGATCCTGTGGGACCCGGTGCAAATCAATACCCATTTTGTCTTCTTTCTTCATGCCCTTCCTGCTTCCTTTGTGAATGACAGAACATAGAGGCTTTCAGCTCAACCCCCCCTGGTGGGATGAGTGACTTGTGAAAGTGGGATCACGCTGGCTGGAAGAATCTACGCGGCAGAGCTCAGGACCATGCAGGCATCTTGCTGTCCAGAAGTTCTGGATGAATTCAGCTCCTGACTTTCTCACCCTGGATTGAAGTATGAATTGCTGTGCAGCTTGGTCTCTTACTCTTCTGACCCTCTATGTTTTATGCATCTAGCGAAGTTATTCCTTAAAATACTCTACTTACAGACTGGCATTTCCTATAATCAGATAATCTTGATGGTATAAAGAAATAAAATGCTAATAAAGAAAACAGCATCCCAAGAAAGAATGCCTGACCCCAAATCATCCTCATAAAAGGCATCTCTTTAAATTGAGACACCAGTCTATGTTATCCACAAAGACCAGCAATCACAGACCTAATTGTAAGGGCTTTCTCCATGTGTGTACTACAAAACTTGGGAATGATTTGCCAAAAAGAACAGCATACCTTTATGAGGGAAATAAAAGCTTTGCCACTGATCCTCTGAGAGGTGATGGGTATTAGCAGAAAGAAACTCAAAACTGATCTAGAAAGTGCAATGTGAAGAGCTTCTGAGGATGCCACACACCGCTGAATATAAGGACAATGCTGCGTGCTCTCCGCTTCTATCAGTCGTGTAACAAGAAGGGTGTTTCTACCTGAAGTACAGACACCTGGCTTCCTATTCAAGCATCACAAGCAATCTCCTCCAGTAACACAAGCTGCTTACTCCACCCCAAAGTTAGAGCTCACTGTAGAACCATCTGGTTTTGAGTTGTCTTGTCACTATCCGTCTTGTGAAAGATATTTTCAGGATGCTAACAACTCCATCCAAAAAGTTCCTCAGTTTTGTCACCCATGATCGCATATATTTAGATGCCATATGCCCTGTATTCTCCTTCTCCGGAAGCTCTGGGTTGATTTGTGCCAAGAACTGAATGTAAGAAATTTGTCTTTTGTGTGTTATTGTTCATAGACTCTCGCTCAGCCCCTGGGACTGAGGCATAACGTATATGCGTACATACTTGAAAATAGATTGTCTTGGTGTCCCACTCACAAACTGTGAGCCAACCCGCCTCCCCCACTCCTTGATGGGAGTCATTTTGCCGTTTGGGGCTTACGAAGCAAGATCTTTGCTAACCCTCTTGTTCTCTGAAATGCTATATATCGTCTTCCCCTTCATCCCAGCCTACGGGCAGAGCCAGCATGTGAGGATGTACAAAGCATGATTCAATGTCATACAAAAATTCTGCTGAACTTCTCACGTTCTGCAGCAATAGTAATCTTTGTCTGGTCTGTGACTGGAGAAAGCAAGCTCCAAAGTGTGCAAAGCGTGTTTGACCTTACTTTCAAACACCCACATGCACACTCAAAACCCCAGAGAACTCATTACATTCACGGTCTAGAAAATGGTGTTTTGTTCTCCGTCCCCTCTCTGTCTGCCTTTGGATGAGTGCAATTGAAAATGTCAGAGATGCAGCTCCTATGTAACGTAAGAGGAGGATTACAGCTTTCCTGACATCAGAGTGGGGGGGGAGTTACAACAATGTGGCTGACGTAGGAAAGGACAGATTACAGTGCATCTGACATAGCAGGAATTATAGAAAATGTATTTACAGCGATGGATGGAAAATGAATTTAATATGCTGTTCCAGAGGAGGACAATAAAGGTGTGTTGCAACAGTTCTCCCCCCTCTGGAAAGTCGTGTTTCTCACTTGTCCATCAGCACAAACAATCTGTGCTGTATGGCAGGAAATATCGGACACAAATATCGCATTAATCTCTACGGAAGGATACCTGTTATCGTAACTTGCTCATTCACTAAGGTCTCTCAGTAGTGGCTCAGACAATAGGTGGATATATCAGGTTTTCCCCATGGGATAACTGTACCACAGGCACAGCGCTGCAACGGCGACTTTGATTTTGTTTCTCTTTTCTTTCAGAGCAAGCAAAGTACAGGTGGGAAGGGAGAAGGGAGAAGCTCTTGATTTTTCAGCATGCAGACAAATGCTGCTAATACCCTCTTCAAAAAGAGACAGTGCGTAGCCCCTTGCTGGGCAGAGGTACAGCCAGCCACAAGCAGATAAAGCAATTATGTGGGACATCAGGAAAGCGATTTCCTTTCCACTTCAGACTGCAGCAAGAGCGCAATGGATCTCAGGAGCTGTTGCATAAATATGGAGGAAATGTGAGGAGGCTGTCATTCATGTTATCCCTTGGGGAGGGTATGTAGGTTTCTGCATGAGTCACACACAAGTGAGGAGAGCAGAGGATGGAGCGAGAGGACATAGAAACCATTACATTTGGGTCACTATTTCCAGCACAACAAACATTGGTGGCTATAAACAAAACACGTGTGCAACGAATCCCATTGTCTCAAGCTGCTTCCTTTTGGGCACGTGTCAACATCACCCACAGCTGCACTGCCAGGGCACCGTTGCATCCAATGCCACAGCTGTAAAAAGCAATAGGATGCTGGTGAAGGTCAGCCCCAAGGAACAAGGCTGAGTTACCTTCCTGCCTGTGCAGTGGCCATCCAGTCCCAGTGAGGGCATCCGCACCGCCTGGAGAATAACGGGCAGCCCTTGCCCGAGCAGAAAAACTTTGTGGCAGCCCCAGCAACCATTAAGCCACAGGAAATGGTCTTCAGTCCTCTGGCCTGCCTGTAAGAGGGTTCCCAAGCTAGCTGAATGGAGGGGCTGCTTTCCCACCATGTCTATCAGGCCTGCAGAGTTGCCCCTATCTATCTGCAGGGATGTCAAAAAGAAAAGATCCCGGGCAAGACATGGGAGGATGGGCACAAGAGAGCTTGGCCTCAACAGTTGGACTCTTATTTGGAACTTGAATGTGGAGCTCCTACTGAAAACCCTGCCTCATGTTGGGGCACCCCAGGGTGGTGAAACCACCAGTCATGGATGATGGGGTGACCAAGTATGACCCCTGTATGACAGTTCGGGACCTATGTGGGGCAGCCACTGTGGCTTGTCCCAGCAGGGTTTTTTTTTGCTACGTGAAAAACAATCTGACTGTTTGGTTTTGGATGTGGAGTCAGCAGCTTCTGGCAGATCTCATACTGCTAAGTTTCTCTGTCAGGTGTTGCCTAAAAATCCCCCAAAAACAAAACAATACATGAGGTACCACTGTGTCTATGGTGTTTCAGGGAGCAGTCAAGAGTAAGATGTTCCCAAAAGAAGCTGCTGGTAAATGGCATAACCCGAGAGCAGCAGAAAGCAAGCTGACTACATCTGACAAGCCTGCCTGCCCACATTCCACTGGGAAGTGGGGGACTGACATTAAACTGCAGGTGCTAATCTTGCAGAAAGGCCAGCCTGATGTGAAGACCAACATGCAACAGCTGTCTGCTGTACACACTGTACGGCACCTGGCATGCATGCAGCTTTGTGAGCACCAGCTGTAAATTAACATCGATCACTCAATTAGAGAGTGAAGGATGGTTTTGCAGCTACAGCAGTTTTCCTGGGCTCAGGACACACAAATGTATGTCACAGCCTTGGGCAGAATACATGCTTTACCTTGCAGGAGATGCAGACGCATTTTCAGACGTGCTGAGCAATGGCAGCTTCCACTAAAATCAGCAGAAATGGTGGATGTTCGCTATCCCTGAAAAACAGCCCGCGTACCATAAAATGACTTCCAGCTCAACTTAATTGGGCACGATTAGATTACGAGGTGTGAGTTCACTTGCGGGAGTTACCATCTCTGATCATTAAGCTTAAGCAACTGAAAAAGACCCTGATTTGCAAGTAACTATACAATGTTGAACAATGTTGAACAATACAATGTTGACTGTTTCATTTTAGCATTTTATTTGTCTTGGGCGATGGAAATAACCTGGCCCACTTCTCTTTTTTCATAACAGTCTCATTTGTTTGCAGCCAGTCGTCAGTGAGGTTCATGTGCCCCAACACAGTGGAGCGCTATCAGCACGACAAACACGGAAGGGAACCGGTGACAACAAAAGACAATCTCAAGGGCATCAACTGTCTCGTTTGCTCCGTGTTTGTACTTCCCTTAGTGCAAACAAAAACAGTCAAAGCCTTGGTATTACTGGTGGATTTTGTAGCGCTTTATTTTGGGGAAAGAACCCTACATACCTGGCGCCAACCCTTTGAAAAGCTGTTTTATGGCCCTCGGTGAGGATGAAGGCTGAAGAGGAGCCCCACGTACCTTTGTTCTGCAAGACAAGCTCGATGTGTTAGGTCACTAAAATGCCTGATTAATAATGCAGTGTCATAAACATTAATGACAAAAGCTCATTGTTGTGGTGGTAATTATGTAACTGTGATGCAACACTGTGACCAAAGACATTCAAGCGGTCTGAACTATATTTCTGGATGCTATTGTGTTGCCTCAGTAAGAATATTCTAGCTTTAAAAGTAAGGAGTGTTTTTGCTTAACTGAGGCTGCAGCCACGGTTTTTTTTCAAATTCAAAGACGCTTTGAAGTCACATTAGAAATATTTATGCTTATTTTTCCCCTCCTAAGATAACGCTTTTGTCTTTAAAGCAAGCCTACAAACATTTTAGTTGATTACGTCATCTCCTTTACTTCAAATGTGACTGCACTGTCTGGAATTTGGCACCTTCCATTTTGTGTTTTTCTAGGCCAGATTCACACTGATGTTACCAGGAGCAACTCTACCGACTTCCGCAAGGTTTTACTCAATTACACCACGTAAACGACAGGACACTGAAAATAGCCCAAGAAACCAGATTTTCAAAATAATCAACCAGTGCTTTCTGAAAAAAAAAAGAAAGAAAGAGAGAAAGAAAGAGAGAAAGAAAGAGAGAAAGAAAGAGAGAAAGAAAGAAAGAAAGAAAGAAAGAAAGAAAGAAAGAAAGAAAGAAAGAAAGAAAGAAAGAAAGAAAGAAAGAAAGAAAGAAAGAAAGAAAGAAAGAAAGAAAGAAAGAAAGAAAGAAAGAAAGAAAAGAAAGGAAAAAATACAGCACCCCAGCAATCCTGTGATGGTAAAACAGGCTGACTGTAACTGTGGAAGGTGATATAGGCAGAAAGGATTGCTTTCGTTTCTCTGTTTGTTTGTTTTTTTCCTCAAGCGAAGAAAGTTTCTATTGTTGTCTGTTTTGAAACCGATAGAAAATGCTGAGTGAAATGACTAAAAGTTGAATTGCTGGAAATATCTATGAGATGAGTTCTGGAATTCTTACGTATTCCCATCCGTAGACCACGCCACCCTTAGTGAGGGAGCACAGGACTACTGCAATGGAAAAACTTAGCAGTTGTGTCCTCCCAGACTCTCCCTTTTCTTGGGAACTCAGAGGAACATCCTTGTGGAGACACTCTGGGAAGCGTCTCTCCACTTTCCTCGTTTTCCTACCCTCGTTACGTTCAAGCCAGCCCTGTAATTATACCTCTGCCAACCACGGATGTTTCTGAGAAGTGATTCCTCACTCAGGATATCCAAAACACCAGAGGGCAGCAGAAGTGTTAAAGCAGGCATTGCAAAAGCATCGCCCTTCCTTGCACAAGCGCCTCTAGGATGGTAAAACTGGCTCACGTAAGAGGTTCATAGAGCCTAGACAGTATCGATTCATAGCGAAAGTGGAAGAAAAACAACTTCATTATGATGCTACCAAAACTGTGCAACTTCTGAGCAGCACCGATGGAAACTGCCGTGACCCTTACGCGTGAAAATAGAAGTTAAATACTGCAAGACTGCTGAGAGCGATAGATGCAGGACGTCTTTATTTCTCAATGAATCATACATCAGCATGATTACTCTTGAAAACCATGTGTACCCCATTCCACTGCAGAAGCTCTATGTACCCCATCCTCTGGGCTAGGGACTGCAGATCTGCTTCAATACCTTCTGCAGACAGCAACAATTCCCCATTTTTCTTGCCTCTTTCATCTAATGCAAGTAATTAAAATCCTGGATTCTCTTCAGTGTAACCCTCTGATGCAGCGTCACAGTCTCCAGCGTCCCATGGCACAGGTGACTGCTGCTTCTTAGAGCACCAAATCCAAGGTCACTTCTTCCCATTTGGGAAGAAAAAAATCACGAGTCTCTTAAAAAGAAATAAAAAATGTTACTTTCCCACCTGAGGCTGTCCTTCTTGTGTGTTCTCTCTAAAAAGACTGGTTCTGTTTGCCAGACTAAAACACTTAATCAATTTGAAATGAAAACAGCAACTATAATTAAAGGGAGGAAAATCCCACCACAGCAGAGGAACCATCATTAAGGTAATTTTTTTCTTTCTAACTCCTGGGGCACTGTTCACATGCAGTTGCTACTATATATGCTGTTTGTGCGTCACCTCCTCTTCGTGAGCTCCATGGAGAATACACTGTTAGCTTAATAATAATAATAATAAGTCAGCTTTTCATGTGAGTTATACCAAGCGCCATGTAAGTGCTATGTGAATGTTGCAACAGCCTGTTCTATGCTATTTCCCCCTCCCACAGAACGGCACAGCAGCCCCATGACCCGCCTGGGTCATACTACTGCCTTCACGTGAGCAGCTCCTTCCTCAGGCTGCTGGATACCAGCTCTGCAAGCCACAGCTCTGTCCCACCTCCATTTCAAGCCCTGCAGGTACTCAGGTGTTATGTCTCCATGTTTCTAGATGAAGGAGCCCGCAGCACAACTGGCCTCTCAAAGGGCTAGCACCCAGGTTATTTTAGGTAACAAAAGCAATATAGAATCATAGAATCATAAATGTTGGAAACCACCATGCCTGCTAACCACGTCCCTCAGTGCCACATCCACACGGCTCTTGAACACCTTCAGGGACGGTGACTCCACCGCCTCCCTGGGCAGCCTGCGCCTCACCATTCCTTCTGAGAAGAAATTATTCCTTATATCCAATCTTAAACTTCCCTTGGTGCAGCTTAAGGCCATTCCCTCTCATCCTGACACTGTTACCTGGGAGGAGAGGCCATCTCCCACCTTGCTACATACTCCTTTCAGGTGGTTGCAGAGAGCAATGAGGTCTCCCCTGAGCCTCCTGTTTTCCAGACTGAACAAATCCAGTTCCCTCAGCTGCTCCCCATCAGACTTGTGCTCCAGATCCCCCACAGCTTCACTGCCCTTCTCTGGACACACTGCAGGGCCTCAATGTCATTCTTGTAGCGAGGGGCCCAAAACTGAAAACAGTACTTGAGGTGCTTCCTCACTGGTGCTGCATACATATACATAATTCATTAGATGAGAGAAGCAGACAAAATCCTGTTTGCTTCACTAAAACAACCTGCTGGATCTCTCCCATGGATGTTTACAACACTCAGGTCATGTATCACATAATTTGATTTAGATAAACGACCACATTTTTTTCATTGGATTTCCATAGTGTAAATAATAATAATAATAATAATAATAATAATAAACCCACAAATAAAACCTGACAATAAGTTTATTTTTGTCCCCCAGGTGAGTCCCTCTTGAGCTCTCTATACATCACTCATGGAGTGGAGGGCCATCAGCTCTCCATCTCTCATCATGAGTCTCCAGGAAACCATCAGCTAGAGGTGAAAACCATCACGTTGATTGCAGCCATGCTGTGCATCTTTATTTCAAGGAGCCTGACAGATCCAGTTGCCTCTGGATAGAAGACCGGCATACCTGTCCTGTATGCCATTGAGGATGGTAATCAGGCAAAGACTTCAGACTAAGACAAACTATATTCTGGCCAGAAGACCATAGGATCATAGAATCACTAAGGTTGGAAAAGACCTCCAAGATCAAGTCCAAGTGGCATGGGGAAGCCCTGGTGAATGCACCGGGCTAGAGCGCAGAAGAGACGGTATGGTCCGGTCACCAGCTGGAGCAGTACTTCTCTAAGAACAGCCTAGGCTGACTCTAACAAAGATTAAATCGAATAACATGTTATCAACATCTGTTGATCAGGCAGGCACCATTCAAGACATTTTCAGGGCGAAGCTGGAATTTGAGCCCAAAAGCACAAACTTTGGTCACTGTGTGTGTGCAGTTGCTCGAACAAAGTGCGTCTGCCACTGAGTGTCTGGCAATGGACCCTGAGGGAAATGTCTTTGGCGCTTGTAGGATGTCCAGTTTTAACCTCAAACAGCCTCAGCGTGCAAAAGAATTCACTTCCCAAGTTTTGCCCCTAGATAACAGCCCTGCAGATGTGTTCAGACCATAGAATCGTTACAGCTGGGAAGACCTCGAAGACCATCTAGTCCAACTGTCAGCCCGTGCCTGTGAGTGCTCTAAGCCAGTCACCCAGCGCCACATCTACCCTCTTCCTGAAAGCCACCGGGGACGGTGACTCCACCAGCTCCCTGGGCGGCCCGTGCCGATAATGTGCCAGAGGACTACAGACCGCCGGGCTCTTTGTTTCGTTTCATCCTCCGTGCTGGCGCCCAGCCTGGGGACACACACGGCCGTTTTCCCAGAGAGCCGGGGACGGCAGCCCCGCAAGTCCCAGCCCTCAGACGGGGCGCCGCCTCCGCCGAGCTCCGGGCACAGCATCGCAGGCGCTGAGGGGAGGCGGTTAACGGCTGCTGAGGCGCGCGCGCCGGCAGGGGGCGACCCCGACGGGAGACGGGAGGGCGTCACGTGACCGCAGAGAGCCCCCGGGCGGGGACGGGGAAGGGGTGCGGGAGACCCAGGTGCCCCCCTCCCTCCCTCACTCCGCCCTGACGTCACCGCCCCCCTGTCGCCGGGGCGACGGCTCCATCAGCGCGCGCGTCAGCGCCGCCCGTTCCTTGGCAACGGCGCGGTGTCTCGCTCTCCTTCAGCCTCGCGCCTGGGCGCGCGTCTCTCTGGCGTCAAAGTGACGTCAATGGGCCCCGCTCTCGGCTTTCGGCGGTGGGCGGGGCCGCGCGCGGCGGAGAGAGGGGCGGAGGGGCGGGGGGACATCCCGCGTGCTCCCGCCCGCCCCCCGGCGCACGCTCCCTCCCTCCCTCCCTCCTTCACTCACTCACACCCCGCCACCAGCACCGCGGCGGCGGCAGAGAGCCCGCCAGGTAGAGGGGAGAGGCGGTTTAGGAGCGGCCGCCCGAGGCCGAAGGGGAAGAGAGCTGGGCTCCGGGCGATCTGACGGGCCGCGCCGCGCCGTCCCCGTGCGAGGTGCGAGCGCCCGGGGGCAGCGCCGATGCTGCTGCCGCCGCCGTCGTGAGTCGCGGCGCGGTGCCCTTCGCCCGCCGCCCTCCGCCCGCCTGAACCATGGTGATCATGTCAGAGTACGCCTCCGTGCCGGCTCCCAGCGCAGCCCAGCCCCGGCCCCTGCGGGTCGGCTTCTACGATATCGAGAGGACCTTGGGGAAAGGCAACTTCGCCGTTGTAAAGCTGGCCCGCCACAGGGTGACCAAGACGCAGGTGGGTGCGGGGCCGAGCTGGAGGGCTTCTCTCTGCTTTACCTACAGAGGTAGCGTAGAATTAAAGCGGAGCCGTCGTTCGCAGAGCGCTGCCGAGTGCCTCCCTCTCTGTGAGTCCCAGCTGTGGGACCTTCGCACCCCCTGAAGTCTTTGCACGTGTCAGGAGGGACCCACGAGGATCGTGGAGCCCCCGTTGGCTCCCCACGGGACCACCCCGTCCCGTTGCTCTGCTCAAAGAACAAAGAACTCGCCGTGTTCGTTTGCAGGGAGTTTCCCCGTGGCCGTGCAGCAGCCGTGTGCACTGCGTGTCCCAATCGCCCTCTCCTAGAACAAAATACTCCCTTATAAGAATGTGTTTTTCGCTGGATTAAAAGATTTACCGAATCCCGTCCAGCGCTGCCTTCCGCAGTTCTGTTCGTTGTGTTGCATGCGATTGGAGCAGCTCGGGAAAACACCATCAGCTCTGGCCAGACTGTATCTAAAGTCCACCTTGCGTGTGTTCTGTGAGTTTGTGCATGGTTTTGCGTGTGGTGTTTTGGTGTTGTGCTCTTCCCCTCCCCATCATAATAAGTGTACCCACTTTGTAATGCCAGCGGTTGTCTGATGTGATTGTATGTATTTTTTTACTCTGTAGGTTGCGATAAAAATAATAGACAAAACAAGGTTAGACCCGAGCAATCTGGAGAAGATTTATAGAGAAGTGCAGATCATGAAGCTTTTGAATCACCCCCACATTATCAAGCTCTATCAGGTAAGAGGTCAGCTTTGAAGCACGGCATGCAGATGAGATATGCCTGTCCTCTTGCATTTGATTTTGCATGTAATCTTTGCTGGGGGAGAATGCGAACTGAAAGAGTTTTTGAGACTACAATTCATTTAAAACAGGGATTTTGTTTAAAGTCATCATTCTGGTACGCTTTGTCGGTTTCTTGACGAAACAGTGAAAAAAAGACTGAAGTTTGTTTCAGATCGAGGATCAGATTGTCTGAACCTGTGGAGTTAACTTGCCTTCTGAGCTCCTCTGCTTTGTGTTTAGAAGACTGGGGCTTCTCGTGCGCTTTTGATTTGAGCAGGTCTCTCTTAGGACAGTAGAGTAGCAGGCACAAAAGCTGGGCTTGCCGTAAGTGAAAGCAAATTCAACAACAGATAGGCTCAATCAAAAAGAAAAAGCTTGGAAATATTGATATTGTAGAATACGTGAGGAAATGACCCGTTTTGGTTATTCTGTTCCAGTTCGCGTGTAGTTTTGAAAGTAAGTTTGAAAGATCTTTTCCTCTGTAGAGTTTCAAGGTGTGGATTTTGATTTGGATTCCTTCATTTTCTGCGCTTTTGCTTTTGCCTTTTTAAGGGCATTAGAACAGTAAAAGTAAGCTTCTGCAGAGATGTGTTGTGCAGCAGGCAGGGTGGCAGCTGTCTAGTGAGCGAGGGCTGCCTTGCAAATTTGGACTCTTTGATCCAATTAGCGTTTGGTGTATGTTCCTCTTAATCATCTTAAATAGCGCCATGCGGATTTAAGAAGATGAGGTATCACGGTCTGTCTGGACCTGGGCAGAAGGACAGAGGGGGGAGAGGAATGGATTAAGAAATGAAGCAGCAGGTCTGAAATTCTGTGCGCTGTTGTACGCGCGACTGTCAAGCTGTTATCTTACTGTTGGGTTGGTTGGTTTAATTAACATTCTTCTTCTTTGAAACGTGTAAGGCTGAGGAGCCAGTAGGGCAGGTGTTCAGGCAAGGCATTGTTTTTAAACACCTTGACACACGTGAATTGCTTTGACATTTACAGTATTAAACCATCCTAACAAAAATGATCTTTGCGTTAACGTCTGACGTCATTGCTGCCCATAGGATGTACCAAAACGTTCTAACAGTTCGGTTGATTTCATTTCGGTGGAATGATGTGGGTGAAAATACTGTTTGGAAGCTGTTAGAGAAGCAGGTTAAATTCCATCTAGTTGAACCACTTCACTTGATTGAGCAAATGACGTTGGTGGTGGACCATAATTTCTTTTCAGCGAAGTTTTCTTTTCTTTGTTGCTGTAACTGATGCTTTACCTGTTCGGTGGAGGCTGAGAAGCAGGGATGGAATTAGATGACATACCAACGTAGGGTGTGTGTTCTTGTATTATTTCATCATTGTTTTAGTTTCAGCACAGCGTCTTAATTTCATCCAGCTGGCATCTTTCCCAGAACACTTTCCTTCAGTTTTTTAAACTGGGAACCTCTCTTCCTTTGCTCCCTTCTTGTTTGTTTTCATTTTGTGTCTGTGTGTACTTGTAGAGGGGAGGACGAGAGTCTCCAAATAAGGTTATGTGTTAGGAAGCTGGAAATTGCAGCCTTTGAAGTAGTATTGACGCTTGTTTGATTGTTAATATGTTGCGAACCTCCTGCCTCCCAAACAAAATATTGATTCCCTGTGAGTTCTATTCCGGGGAAAGGTTACATTTCTGAAAGCTGAAATGTGACATTTGAGAGATGTGGTGTTGTACATGAAGATGAATTCCAAAGTGCTCAGTTTTATTTGGGTTTAGTTTTGCCTTCTTTTTTTACCCCCCTCCAAAGATGTGTCAGCTTCCTCTGATGATTACTATTTTGCACGAGGTTGGTAAGTGAATGTTGAACAGTCCAGTGACAGCTGTTGATGTGCCTCAAGCACCGCAGTAACACCAACAACTGCCTGTTTTCACTCGCGTGGGAGGCTTGCTGTGCCCCCAGCCAGCACCAAATGGGAGTGGGGTGTTTGGTAACACTTGTTGTTTGTCCGAGTTGCAGGTATCTCCTGATCTGAGTGCATGCTAGCTGTGAAACGAGGATGGTTTTAAGTGAGCTTTGTGTCCTTGCGTGTTCAAAATAAGTCCAATAAGTTGGAAAACTGTATATGCATATTTTAATCAAAAAGGGAATTTGGAGAAGTATATAAAATCATGAAATACTCATCAATTTTCTTATGGAGATTACGTGGCGTAGTAATGGTAAGAACAATACCATGGGAAGCCACTGTATGTTGTAGGCACAGAAGCATTGATTTGTTATCTTTTTCATTATCAGTTTGCTAGGAAAAAACACTGCAGTGCAAAATTAGGTGTCTTTACTGCCAGCTTCCATGGCAAATAAATAACTGAACCGATATATTTGAGAATACATTTAGGGAAATGAAAGTAACTATAGAGGTCTGTGTTTCTTTAAGCATGTCCTCTCTTGTGTCTTGGCAGGTTATGGAGACAAAAGATATGCTTTACATTGTTACTGAGTTCGCTAAGAATGGAGAAATGTTTGGTAAGTTCAGCAGTACCTCACAGTTCTTTAGATTTAGAGCTCGTGGACATGTTGTTGTCATTCCTGAGTAATGTCTGTTCAGATTAAAAACCCAGAGTCACTGTTGTCAACTGTCAAACAGCAAGTGCAGAATCTGGAAGACTACAGAATCATTTTCCGGGTATTTCTAAGTCTTGTGCTTCTTTTATTTTGTCTTGCAGATCATCTGACCTCCAATGGGCACTTGAGCGAAAGTGAAGCACGGAAGAAGTTCTGGCAGATTCTTTCAGCAGTGGAATACTGCCACAGCCACCACATAGTGCACAGGGATCTCAAAACAGAGAACCTTCTGCTGGATGCTAACATGAATATCAAGTTAGCAGGTAATGAGAAATGCCTGGTTACTCTATAAATGGCGTTTGGCATGTGGTCAAAGTCAGTCTCCCTAGTGTAATCTTGTAAATGTATTTGGAGTAACTGAAAGTTAAAGTCACTGGTATTTCTCTGAATATATCCTCTGGACAAAATGAAATGAATATGCAAAGAACAAAGCAATACACCTGGTCCCTTCCGTCTGTTTTCTGCTACTTCTAAACAATTTGCATGTGGCTGAGTGATGTCTTACACCAGGCTTCTACCTTCCTTCCAGACTTTGGCTTTGGAAACTTCTACAAGTCAGGAGAGCCACTCTCCACTTGGTGTGGAAGTCCACCCTATGCAGCTCCAGAAGTTTTTGAAGGCAAGGAGTATGAGGGACCTCACCTTGATATATGGGTGAGTGTGATATTCCTTTGGAATTCTGTTTCACGCTTTGTTATGGACTGTGAGCTTTGAAAACTGTTGTTTCTACTGGAATCACTCATACGCTGTGCTGTTCTCTGTTGACAGAGCCTTGGTGTGGTGCTCTATGTCCTTGTCTGTGGTTCTCTGCCTTTTGATGGACCCAATTTACCAACTCTGAGACAAAGAGTGCTGGAGGGGCGGTTCCGCATCCCGTACTTCATGTCTGAAGGTGCTTTGTTTTCAGATTCTTAATGCTAGAAAAGGAACCGAGAGTAAAGGAATAGCTGTCCTGTTCTTCCTTGAGGCAGTGGCCAGATGGGGCTGGTTTTGCAGCTGGGAATCACCTTGTCTTTATGTGTCCAGTAATTTCTGTAGGGGAGCACTTCAGATCGGAGGCTGATTGTAGACATTTTCTTTTTCTGAGGTCTACTTTATGGTGTATCTAAAAGGCTATTATTTCATTTCTTAAGAGTATTGCTTTAGATTACAAAAATTGTAACCCTAGCTGTAGAAATAATCACAAAAGAGAGAAAACGAGCTTTCAGTGAGATGAGATTGCAATGCTGAGGTGGGTGTAGTTCTGAGATATTCAAACTATGCAGAAGGGGTACGTTTCAGTGTGGCTTTGCTGCCAAGGAGAGCAGAAATAGTGAAGCTTAGCACTGTTTCTTGGGCAGCCTGGTGAGAAAAAGGAGCTGAGAGGTATTATCAGATTTCTCTGATTAGGATTTGAAAACAAATGAATATGCCTCTCTTCAATGGAATAATATCTTTTAAAAACTGACCTTTATCTGTTATAGCTGTGAACGGCTTTGATTCCCTGGTTGTAAACAAATAAGCAGTATGCTTGGACCAGGAGTTGGTATTTTAATATGTATGGTAGTTCTTAGTAAATCGTAACCTATTTCAAGTGGATGTACCATAGTTAAACCTACATCCACTCAAAATTAGCCCCCTTGCAAGGTAGAGGGCAAACTGAAACCTGCATTTAGCCAGTACAGCATCATTTTGCTCAATGACACTTTACTTTTATGAAATACATACCTCTCCTGTGCTGGTTTGAATATTTAGCAGTCAGACTATGCATCAGCTGCTCAGAAAACTTTTAATTCCTGTTTTTATAGACATCAAATACTGTTGGTGGGAAGGTTTCGTAGCAAATGCCTGGGGCTGAACTGTCATTTTTACCCCTTGCTCATGAGTTTATCTTTGTCACCTAGACTGTGAAACACTAATCCGACGGATGTTAGTCGTAGACCCAACAAAGCGAATAACCATTTCCCAAATAAAGCAGCACAAGTGGATGCAAGCTGACCCATCTCTTCGACAGCAGCAGTCTTTGTCCTTCTGCATGCAAAACTACAACTCCAACCTGGGTGACTACAATGAGCAGGTCCTTGGGATCATGCAAACACTTGGCATCGACAGGCAGAGAACTGTTGAGGTGAGAAGTGTTCGTCCTTTCGATGTGTTTTCAGCGACTACCAGAATGCCAGCGGTGCAGTCATGTATATTGTTCAGTGATGAGCCTTGATGCAGTTTCACACTGTAGTAAAATCTTCACTGCCCTTTTGGGTTTTTACTTGTTTTTTTGAGTACACATTTACAAAGTCTTAATAATGAGCTGTGGCTGTGTATCTCGAGTTATGTGTAACCGTAGGGTTCTTTGTATTCTAGTCTCTACAGAACAGCAGCTACAACCACTTTGCTGCCATTTATTACCTGCTCTTGGAGCGCCTCAAGGAGTATCGAAGCAGCCAGCTATCGAATCGTCCAGCAACTGGCCGTCAGCAAAGGCCGAGGAGTTCCGAGATCAGCAATGCTGAGGTAAGGAAGGGCAGTGTTTACCTGGGAGGGTGTATCTGTGGGGTCTCTTTTCTGCCACTTTCTATGGGAAAATAAGATTGCAGCTTTGAGGCTTCTGAGAACCAATTGTGTCCTTTGATAGGACAGGTTACTATTCTTCAGCAGGATGCTGATTGATTGAGTACAAACTGTCTATGGATCATGATCCAGAGAATAGTTTGCCTCTGGTACAAATCAGTAATGAGCCGGAAGTCTAGGCTTCTCTTGGAAATTTGCTTTCTCAGGCATGGATCAGTTACCCTTTTGTTATACGCCCTGTAGGATCCTCAGAAATACTCCATGATTCAGTTTGTGTGTTTCTTCTGACTTTTCCTAACCCCTGCTCCCTTTTAAGTGTGCTCCGGTGCCTTTTCAAATTGTCCTTGCGGTTTAATAGTCTGACTTAAGAGAAGTACTTTGTGTTTGTGTTGGCATTGAAAGAGTAGCTTTGTTAATTTTGATAGAAAGTGCATGGAGAAGGCCTGCACAGAAGGTGTCTCTGAAATTCCTTGAGCCTACGGTATTAGAAGAATCGCATGGAACAGCAGTGTATGTGATGGCTTCTGTACATCTCTCTCTGCCTTCAGATGCCTCAGGACAGTCTCACTAGTGAAACCCTGCGATCATCACTGCTTTACCAGCAACCTCAGAGTCTGATTCAACCATCTTTGCAGGCAGAAATGGACTGTGACATGAATAATCCATTACAGGTGGGTGTTTTAAGCTAAACTGCGTGTAACTGTGTTTCTTTTGTTGTTGTGGGTGTTGTTTTTTTTTTGTTTGTTTGTTTGTTTGCTTACTTTTAAATTTTTCTGTTGATCAAAAAAAGACAGAGGTTGTGACAGTTGTTCTCTCCCTTGAATCTTTTGTTTGGCACTTGGGCACGGTGTTACAGTAGCCTCTCAAACAGTACACCTACTGAGGACATGCCACAGGGCTGTGAAGAGCATTAAAATGTAGCGCAGAAATAAGTCTGTGAACTGATGTGTTTTGCAGCCTGTGTTTTTTCCTGTGGATCCCAACTTCAACGGGCTCTTTCGGAATCGCTCCATCTCTCCCAGCAGCCTTCTGGAGACCACCATTAGTGAAGAAGTAAGGCAAGAGAAGGAGCTGGAAGATGAAATTAAAGCGTACGACCATCCCATCCGCATCCCAAGCAACACCAGCCGGAGGCACACACTGGCTGAAGTCACTACTCACTTCTATCAGCATGCCCCTCCATGTAAGTCTGGGAACAATGAAGATTGTCCTTAATTAGAGGAAAATGATGGAAAGTGTGCCGCTGCAGAAAAATACCTGACAGTGTGTGCTGATTTTTAACTTGACTGAAGTAGGAAAGCCCAGAGAAGAGGTCTCTACTCTTCCCCCTCTAGTTCTGACTTCCCATAAATAAGCATGGCCCTTCAGGAGGAGATGCTGTACTGTTACATTCCATCTAGGTCTTTTCAGAGGGAGTGTTCTTACAAGCAGGGCATAACTCTTCTCTGCTTGCTTCTGCTGTTTTAGTGTGTGTATGGTGTGCATGCTTGACTTAAAAAAAAAATAAAAATAAAATAAAAAATTGCTAACTGTACTGGGTACGCATCCAGACCCCTTGAACTAAGCAAGCAAACAAAAATGCTCACAAAAGAAAAAATCTTATGTTGGAACTTTCGTGCTAAAAAACATTGCATGTCTGAGAGATATTGGCAGAGCTCTGCCAGCTGGGCAGAAGCCCAACGGAGGTTATTTGTCAGTGACCGTGTGCTGGAGTCAGGCCCTGTGACAGCACAAGTTGCTGGACATCTCTCTGACTTGCAGCTGCTTATTAGTGCCAGTGTAGGTGGGCAGAATGCTCTGATGTCACGTTTGTTCCTTCCTGTACTCATCTTGGGAATGCTCTTTCTGTCCTTCCTTCCCCTCTGCAGGTATAGTCATTTCCTCCTCAGCAAGCCCCACAGAGGGAACTAGTTCAGACAGCTGCCTTACTTCATCTTCAAATGACAGCTCAGTGGCCCTGAGCAGCTGTTTGGCAGGTCAAGTGATGACGGGGAGCCCAGCCACAGCTAGGATGACATCACCCTTCCTAGCTTCCCAGTCCGACGCTCCGGTGTTACAAGCCCAGGGCTGCATGGGAGGTGCTTCTCTCCTGCCTGTCAGCTTTCAAGAAGGAAGACGAGCATCTGATACCTCATTAACTCAAGGTAACTCCTTCCTTGCTTTATTGTTGGGATATTGCACCCTTCCAGTTGTCACTAGAAAAGGGTAGTTTTCTTGCCTGTGTTGGGGTTACACTGAGGCGGCCTGGGTATTCTGTCTCTTGTATTTATGTTTCTTGAGGAGGGTGTTGAGGTTGGGAGGCTCTCGCGTACTGCTTCAGCACGCCCATGAACATGTTTCTGCTGCTGTGAGTGGGATGGCAGACTCCACCCTCCTCCTAAAATTTGTGATACTCATCGTGTTTTATAGTAGCTTTATCCTTTGCTGTGTATGTGTCCATCTAAACAAGGGTGCAGCTGTCCCAAACCCTGTTCCGTCACATCAATTCTACTCTGTCCATCAGGCAGAGACGCAAATGTGAACTGAAGGGTCATGGTTCCTTCTAGTGCAGTGCTCACGTAAATGGAGGCAGCTGCCCAGAAAGGCTGATCTGTAAAGTATGCTCTCAGTCAAATGCTAAGAAGGATTAAAGTGCATTTCTTCTCCTCATGTCCCACAGGCTTGAAGGCTTTTAGGCAGCAGCTGCGGAAGAACGCTCGAGCCAAAGGGTTTCTCGGCTTGAATAAAATCAAAGGCTTTGCTCGGCAGGTGTGTCAGTCCTCCTCATCTCGGGCAGCAAGGAGTGCCATGAGCCCTTTCCAACACGCACAGCCGAACACCTGCATCTACAGCAGCAGTGGGAGCAGCAGAGAGGGAAGAAACCTCCTGGAAGAGGTGCTACAACAGCAGAGGTGAGAAGCTGACCTGGAGGAGTTTTGCAGTTTTCCCTGGGGATTGTTTTGGTTAGGGGAAAAGGAGGAGGAGTAAATGCAGCAAAATGGGTTGGGGAGTGTGGTCACTGGAGTTTGCTTTCCTCTCAGCTTTGCTGTGTAGCAGCAGATAAACTGTTTAGCTTCCTTTGTGGGTTCCTGCACTGGCACGTGTAACACGGGACGTGCATTTCCGCTTAAAAATCTCCATGTCCAAGTATTCGGGGGTCACTGGACAGAGAAGCAGTTTGGTACTGTGGGGGAAAACATTACTTCTCCCCATTGCAAGCTGTGTTTTTCTTTGTTAGTTTTGGGAATGATTTCTTTCCTCCTCTGCCTCCTCCTGTAATTTTCCTATGGCAAGGAAATGAGACCTTGTAATTTGGAAGAGTTACAGCCCACAAAGGAGGCACAGTTCCAGTGGCCTCAGATGTCGTGTGCGATGGCACCTCTTCATTCCCATAAAAGCAAGATGGAAAATAGAGCATCCGGTTTACCTGCATACGTTGTCTGTAAAGCACCTATTAGCTGCCCAAATTGTGACCAGATAACTTTCTAGTGGTAGTTTCCAACTTCAGCGTGGGGAAAATCCAAGCAAAAACACATTGATCTGGCATGGCAGTCACTTTAATCGTACTGTCTGGGTAGGGAGGGATTTGATAGAGAGGAGGAAACAAAGGGGAAAGTTAGGATCAGGGGTAAGGGTAGGGGCAGGAGAGGAGGGAGGAAAGCTTGAACCCTTTCTAGCATTGCAAGTTAACATCTTCCATCCTTGGACTTTGTTCAGAATGCTCCAGCTTCAGCATCACCAGCTACTCCAGCCAGCTTGTCCCCAGACATCTCAGACATCTGCAACAAATGGCCTCCCCCCATCTGACAGCGCAGGTACCTGCAAAGCATCCAATTCTCTTCTGTTGTCAGAGCTACAAAGAGAGAACTCATTTGAGCTGGCCTTTGGTGGCAACAGCCAACTGCTCCAACCTCATTTCTTTGGTGTCAGCGTGTCACCGGTGTCTTCAGCAGCTCACCTCCTGGACACTCACCTGTATATCAGCAGCAACGTCTCTCCGGTTGGCACCACCTTCTCTCAGCAACAGAGTTTCTCTGCTCAGTCTCCGAGCTATGATGCTGTCGCTTTGCAGCATGGGGATTGTGAGATGGAGGACTTGACTTCCAACCAGCTAGGGAAGTTTGTCCTGGTCAAATGAGAGCTCTGGCTGCTATAGCTCACGCTTCTCTTTTTGCAAAGAACTTGCACCGCTGTTCCACGGCACGTGTAGGTCCGTGGCTGGCTGGTGTTGTGTGGATGAGTGACTCTCAGAAGCAATAAATTTTGAAGTATGTGAAGAGGCTGTCTGGCTCCGAAAGCTAGCAACTTTATAGAAGTGAAACAAGCAATATGTATGTCTTTTTGCTTCTACTATTCTTGCACTGAACAAATACGAATAGAAACTGTTTTTGTTGTTTTTTTTTTTTTTAAAGGAAAAATAATGATGGGGGAAGACGGGTGGGGCATTTTGTGGGGACAGGGAGGGATGCGGTTGGGGAAGAAGTCTTCGGTACTGTACTCAAGTCAGACCAATACAGCTCTGCTGTTATGCAAGATTAGCAGCTGTCGGTAGTGGTGACACAGCAGGGAGAGGCTTTTCAAAGAAGGGACCAGAGCCTCCCTCTTTCACAATATTCATTTATGGGTTTGTGAAGATGATTACCTCTTTTAAAGAAAATAAACAGAAAACCAGTGGCATGCAACATTATGCATTCATAGAAGACAAAAATGGAAGCATTGCCATTTGTGGGTTGTTTTTTTTCCTCCTGTTAATACTCATTTTGTTTTAAAGGAACCAACATCCCCATTCCGTATCTCCCAGATATGTATACTTTAAATGAAAACTGTGAACTTTCTGCTTGAGATGTCAGCTAGAAAACCTGTTTGTTTGTTTGTTTCTTTTAGGAAAGAGAAAAGCCAACAACCAAACAGCATTCTAATTAGCACAGAAGCAAGTAATCTCTTGAAAATGCATCCTTTGATATCAGGATCTAAATTACAGGCTGTCTGGCCTTCTGCAGGGGTGGTTTGTGTGTGTGTGTGTGTGCGTGTAAGCACCTGCACACATGCATGTATTTTGTTGGCCTAAATAATCTTTAGGTATCTTTTTATAAATGCTAAGGGTTTGGTTTTTTTTTGTATTCCTGCAGAGGCACCGAGGAGGGAACCCCTATTACCGGTGGGGTGATGGGAAGCATTTTCCTTTTAAAAAGCCCTCCTGGAGATTGCCTACAGAGTTGTCTGAAGGGTATTTCTTAGCGCTGCACGTTGTTTTTTCCGCTGCTAATTATGTTTTTATGCATTTCATTATCAGGGTCCAAATAGAACTGACTCTTGGGGAAATGTGCAATATTGAGGTTATAATTATATACTGACAAAGACAAAAGGAATAGGCTAGAACAGAATTCTGCTCTAACAGAGTACAGCTATTTCTGAACAAAACTGTATTAAAAGCGAGTAAAACAGCACAATCTTTGGGTGTTTGTTTTTGGCTGGTTTGTTTTTAGCGTATTAGCAAAATGAGGTTTTGGATTAGGTAGGTGTTTCGGTTTTTGGGTTTGTTTGGTTTGTGTTTTTTTTTGTATGGTTTTTAATGCTGTATATGTATATAAATAGGAAGCAGAAAACTATGTAACACTAGTTATTTTTTTATATTTTGTAATATGCTTCTGTTGTGTTTCTGATATAACCCCACCTCCCTCCCAAGGCAGAGCATGACTTCTGTTGGTGTCAATAGAAGATGTGCTTAGGGCAGGGCATTCCAGCTTTGGATGCAGGTGAGCAAACAGTGAGCCAGTTCGGCTGGAAGTTGCATTCAGGAAATAGCTGCATTTTTGTCTAAATGCTTCAAGGACCCATCTCCCTCGTGTGACACAGGGTGCCTTCAAGTTACCTTGGCTTCGTGCAACCTGCAGTATTACGCATTTACGAATAATACAGATACCTGTTTGTTTTTCTTTTCTTTCTTTTTTTTATAATTAATTAATAATAAATTAAAAAAAAAAAAGCCAAAGATTGACCAGATTAATTGATGGGAGTAGGAGTGGCTGAAGACATCATGTGGCTCTGTCTATGGCTGTCCATAAACAACCTCTTTATCTGTGTGTAGTATCCTTGTGTCTATACTGGTGCATCTCCGCTGCTGCTACGTGGTCTGGAAGCTTCAACACGAGATAAAATTGCTTGAGTTGAATTTCTGAATGAGCTGTGCCTTGCAGCAGACAAAACACCAAAGTTTCACTTTAAATTACAGCGATTTAAAGACAAACAAACAAAAGCAAACAATAACAAAAATAAACCCCACGCGGATGACGTGGAGATGGCTGGAGAGGAGGGTGAGAAGAAGCCAGAACGTCACAAAGCAGCAACTTTGCCTTCAGTTTTGTAAGGGGTAGCGCACATACTGAAAACACAGGTGTGTGGGGTTTTTTTTCCCTCTTTGATATTTGTTCTGTTTAAATGCCATGGATCAAAAGGCCACAGATTCTTTTGTTTCCTGTCCTAAGCAATGACAAGCACTTTACTTTCATAGGTTCTGGTTTTTGTTGTTTTCCTTTTCCAATTGCTGTAGAACCTCTTTGGATTTCTTGCTGGAGCAGAAAGAGGTCATTTTAAAAAGTTTGGGTTTTCTCTTTTTTGCAGATATCTTGACAGTGCTGTTCTGCAGACTGCAATGCAATAGGGTATTTAAAGACACTACGTGATTGGTTTAATTAAGATGTATAGTTTATTTTTTATCATGACTGAACAATCATTTTATTTCTTATGTTAAAATGAGAGATGTACACCAAATGATTAGTCTGTGTTTTATTTAATATTTAAATAAAAAATGTTTTAAAATCACTGTCTTGCGTACGATTGGGTGGAGTTGTTTCTCCTGCCGTGCTCCGCGCTGTAACAGGAGCTCCGGCTCTGCATAGTTAAGACTCATTTTAAAGCCTGAGTCCACAGGACATTACTGGCACTTTCTATTATGTACTAAATGAAGAGGAATGGCTGGCTCAAAAATCTGATAATGGGATATTGAGCCTTCCCCCGGTAGGCAATCTGTCTGAATCTAACCCAAGTCTGTAGTAATCGGGTTATAAAATCTGACAGCCAGAGAAGGTCTATGGAGTGAAAATGGTCAAGCGTGGTTTAGTCATTACCAGATGAGCAATCCATCCGTGTCACCTTCATCTAAAAGAGGCCTCAGCCAGATTAAGGCAGTGAGGGAAAAAGAGCAGCGAGGGAAGCAGCAGTTCCAGGGGTGATGGTATTTCTCCTTCCAGCTACAAAGGTAAGTGCGGGGGGTACCTGCTGCAGCCAGGCTATGCCGCCGCATTGCCTTCACTGCAGGCTGCCTATTTGCAGGCTGCGGCAGGGATGCGTTCAACAGACTTAAAACTGAAAAACTTCCTGACTTAAGCAGAAGATCAGTCTGCTCCCTCGGGAGGTGAGAAAGCAAAGTTAGGAAGCTCCCAGGTACTGTCAGAGAGGAGGCTGTTCTGCACGTGTTCTCCAAGGGTTGTGCTTTCAGCATGGCTGCATCCAAAGTGAGGATTTTCACAACTATGAAAAAACAACGGAGATGCTTTTAATTACTTTAGCCTTGCTTTTTTATTATGACCCGGCTTAAGAATTACACCAGCTGCTATTTTCACAAGGTTCTCAGGGCATTATTTTAAACCCCGGCAATTCTGTGAAATCTCAGAATGTTGCTTCTTAATGGACAAAAATCAATGCAATTCCACCAGCTTGTGCCAACGTAACTGACCCTTGGGTATGGTGGGATCTGACAGCATCGTGATTTCTTGGAAATGGTAGGGAAAACCAGAACAAAGGAAACGTGGGACTCTGGACTCAGTTTCCATGTGTACACAGTTTCACTCTTGGTGCTTTAGTCACCGTCTTCCGGCCTTTCCTCTGACATTTGTCTCTGCGCCCGCTTACCATGTTTGGTTTTGTCCTCGACATCTCTCCAGATGCTGCACTGCTTGGCTTCATTCCTCACAATACAACTCCATACCTAATGTTTTCCTCTCTTTGCCTGTCTGGAGTTGATGTTTTGTTCCCCCTTTTTCAGGTGGAGCTTTAACACAGCCCCTAAAGTGAATAACCAAACCTTGTTGTTTTGTTTTCTGTGTGGTTGTTTTTTTTGTTTAAAGGAAGTGCTTAGAGCTGGCAGGAGATACCAGGCCGGTAGCAATGAAAAACACAGGCTGCTTTTTCACAGTGCAAGTCAAGCACAAGCTGCAAGCCCAGTGCTTTGGTGCCACTGTGATCTGACCGCAGGAGAGGGAAGCTACCCTGCCCCTATCCTCCTGCCCACTGCCAGGTAAAGCACAACCCATACCAGAGCCATGGCCTGCCTGCTAGCTGTGCTGTAGGAGGAAGTTTCTCCACTCAGAGGGTGGTGACGCACTGGAACAGGTTGCCCAAGGAGGTTGTGGATGCCCCATCCCTGGAGGCATTCAAGTCCAGGCTGGATGTGGCTCTGGGCAGTCTGGTCTGGTGGTTGGTGACCCTGAACATAGCAGGGGGGTTGAAACTAGATAAGCATTGTTGTCCTTTTCAACCCAGACCATTCTGTGATTGTATTGTTCTATGGTCCTGGCCTGTGTCAGCTGGAAAAGATGTGTCAGAAAGGAGAGCAGCTGAGCTCACAAAACGATGGCGCATGAGATGGAAAGCGATCAGTGCTTCCATTTCACTCATCCCGCAAAGTGAGAATAAGGCACGCTTCATGCAATGAAGGAGAATTAATTTAAGAACTAATAGAAGGAAATGTGTGCCCCAGGAGGACACTGCTTCAAGTATGGCTCCTGGCTTATTTCATGGCTGCTAACTACTTTTACCGGTGACAGTTAAATCAATGATAAAGATAATCCACTGTCATGGTTTATGGATTTAGCAGAGCATCTGTGTGAGATCAAGAAAGAGCTGGTCTTTGGTACAGCCTGCCAGGGGCACGATAGATAGACTTTTGGGACAGAAATGCCTTTCTCCCAAGGCATCGGATATTAGTGCGTGCCAAAGGCAAAGTGTTCACACGGGGTAAACAGACTTGACCATCGTCTGCAATACATTCTGGTTTCTTAATATACATTTTATGTCATATATAACGCATTATGCAGTGTCAGTGCCCCAGGAGAAAGGCACAGCTAATCAGATAGCTCATTTTAGAGGCAGACTCCTAGGGAAAGGGCAAGCATAAGCATAGTGCGATCTCTCCGTGGTATTACCAGCCCAGTAGCGAGTGAACCGTGGTTTAAGCAATTTTTGACTGGCATCTGGGTCACTGTGTTCAACAGCTGCAGATGGGTGAAGCCTCCAAGGATTTGGCTAACCTTTTTTGGAATTCTTTTGTATTTCTGGCCTCCAGAGTGTCCTGTGACATTGAGTGTCATCATTCATTTTTCCGTTGTGTGAAAGAAAGACTTTCTTTGTATTAGACCCGCAGCCCAACAGTTTGTCTTGTGTTCCCTTTCTCCTGTTGTAGAAGGTACAAAGAGTAAAGTTCTCCTGTTCACATCTCCATGCTGCTCGTGAGCTGACGGGACCTCTCGTATCCATCCCACCACTGCAGAGGTGACCAAGCAGAATACTGCCATACTTAGTTTGTCTGCCTGTCTATGGAAACACTGCGCATTTCTGTGCAATGTCTTCTGTATCTTCACCGATTCTTCTTCATCTGCTATATGTGCAGAGCTGCCCCTCTTTCTGGGGCACGAACACAGAAGAAGTGGTCCTGTTTGTATTCCCTGCTCATTCTACACTAATCCCCAAAGCTCTTATTTGCCTTGCTGACAACTGTTGAGCAGAGAGCTGGAGTTTTCAGCAAACTTAGTGACACTGAGGTTTCCATCCAGACAATGTTGATTTAGAGCCCCGATGGACTTTTTATGGCTAAGGTTGGTGTTCCCTGTGGCACTTGCTTTGTATTTACTGCTGGTGAATTGCATAAGCCATTTTCTTGACTTTATATTCAGTTTTCTGAGCTCATTGCATCTCCTTGCAATTGGATCACTTACGACTGTGCCAAGTTGCCCAGCTCTTGACACTAATGGGTTGGTGATACTTGACCTCTTGCTCTACAGAATGCACTCTTTCTTGCTGTATCACATTTATCTGCATATCCAGCTATTCTGCTCTTCATGACAGTTTCTATCAATTTGCCTTGTACGGACGCCCAGCTTTCCAGCCCACAGGTCTCTGGATGACCTCTAAAAGCCCTTTTTAAAAATGAATGTGACGTTTGCCACCTTTAGCTCCTGTGGTGCCACGCCATTTCAACAGCTATTGTGGTATTGTACTGAATAGGTCAGTGGTTTCAAGTCTTTGTTCTCTCAGAGCTCTTGAGTGAAAGCGTCTGCTCTTAGTGATCTGCTACTGTTATTTTTATTGCTTTATCCCCAGACCTGCTGTACTGACACTTGAGTTCTGGAGTTTCCGAGGCCCGTTGCCTGCGGAGCCAGCCACCAGTGTGGGGCAGAGTGGGCCCACCCCCAAATGGACAAACAAGTCTGGACCAAGGCGTGCAGACTGTGTTGTCCCTTTTGCTCCCTGCATGTGGGTGACAAAGCAGTGACAACAAGGGTGGGCATCAGCAAGTACCTGGGTCAGTGCCATGGTCCCTGCATTATGCACTTAGAAGATCATAGAATCACAGAATTATACAGTAGGAAAGGACTCACAAGGATCATTAAGACCAGCTCCAAGCTCCACACGACACTACCCTAACCCAATCCTATGTCTGAGAGCACTGTACAGACACTCCCTGAACTCCGGCACTGGGGGCCATGCCCACAGCCCTGTGCAGCCCGTTCCATGCCCACCGCCCTCTGGTGCAGACCCTTTCCCTGACCCCCAGCTGCCCCTCCCCTGGCACAGCTCCATGCCGTTCCCTCGGGCCCGGCTGCTGTCACCAGAGGGACCAAATGGCAAGGCCTTTCTCCCTTAGCTGTGCTTAAGGAGAAGCAGGCTAATTTATGGATCGCTTCCTCAGTGATGTGAGCTGGCTTTGCTAAATCAAAATGAATACAGCGGCACTGCTTTATGATACAAATGCAATTAGTAGCACATTAAAGCTCTGACCTCCAGAGCCAGACAATCTCATCCTTTGTTTCTCCAGCCACTGAGGCAGCAAAATTAGATGCACTGTTTTTGGCAGAGCTTTTCCCAAACCAGGCTAAGTCTCATCTTTACTTCTCCTGTGCCATACTCCCCTATTCACTCACCCTGGTCAGCTGCTCTTTGACAGTCCTTGGCTTATTCTGTGACAACAGAAATATCTTCTAGTTGTAGGTGTCCCTGTTCGTTGCAGAGGAGTTGGACCAAATGATCTTTAAAGGTCCCTTCCAACTCAAATGATTCTATGATCTTAGTTAAGAGCCAGGAAGGATCGTACAAGTCTTAACCAAGAGCACACTGCTATCCTTGCTGATAATTTATGCCACTTTTGCTGGTAAAGGAGCCTTGTGATTTGGTGAGTTCTTCTACACCCTCAGGAGGCATGCGATGCTCTGGGCTGTCGCACAGCCTGTGTCCCAACCACCTGCTGCACTTATAAACAGATCTCCTCTGGCAAGCTGCATCTTCTTACAAAAATTGAGCTTTAAACACCTCTGTTCATGTCAGATGGAAGAGAAAAAAAGATAAATACAGCAAACCATTTGATTTTAGCTGCTTTGTCCTGCTTGCTTAACACCTGCAAGCCGCTCTTCTGTTTGCTGGGATATATAGCCACACTTTCTGTTCTTTGCTCCGAGTGAAGATAGATAGATAGATAGATAGTTATGCAGGGGTGAGCTAAGCGTCTTATTTCTTTTTCCTGCTCACCCCTTGTATGGTAGCAAATGCTTTTACCAAAAATGTAAAATTAGATTTCCAGGAACACTTATGCACACGCCTTTAAAATGCATTTTCCATGAACATTTTAGCTTTCTGTTCATGGAAAGTGAGCACAGCAGGAACAAGGACACAGAACCACCAAATTAACTGCAAAGCTGGACAGGTCAGGCAGTTACATTGCCCATGCTGCCTTCCCTTTAGTGCTTGGTCTGAGACAAACTGGGGTATCGGTCTCAATTTTGGGGTAGGAGGGTTAATAGCTCTGTGCAGGAAAGAGTCTGAACACTTTTAGAGTTCAATTAGATATGAAAGTGAAATGATGAATCTTTGTCCTGCAGTGGAAAAGGTTTCTTTCTGCATTAGCAGGGGTAAAATAGCTTCAAAAGGCTGCTGCAGTGTCTTTGTAATGGCTCTGACACAGAAAGGCAGCTTTAATTCTTAATTACTCTGCTCTTGATTATAAATCACCAAACAGCAGACCTGATGAGCCTCAGGCATCCCAGCTATGTGGCCCGGTGGGTGGTGTTCCCACAGGAGTGGTGAGAAGCAGAGAGGATCAGGAGGTCTAAGGGGCCAGTTGACATTAGGCTGCTCTGCTCACTCTGCACATTGAATTTTGTTTGGAAGGAGGACCTGCTGTCAGGAGTTAGACATGTGGAGGTGGGTGCCCTCTTCAGAGGGAAGGCAGGAGGAGATCCAGGTCAACCACAGAGCACCAGTGGGGAACAGAGAGGTGCTGCAGCCCCCTGATCATCTCTGTGGCCCTCCTCTGGACCACTCCAACAGCTCCGCATCCTTCTTGTTCTGAGGGCCCCAGACCAGGAGCAGATGTCTTTTTGGTGTTCGGGTGAACCCATCACTCTGCACAGGACACCCCAGCAGCCCACAGTCACTGATACGATCCAACAGCTGGCTGAATTCTAAGTGCAACCAAGCCCTGGGTGCATCTATCCCTCCAGTGAGCAGGATTAACCAGTTCCTGGGGCAGGATGTGGCCTTCAGCATTGACTCTCCCAACAGTAGGGCAAGCAAGAGAATTTTTTTACTCCCCTAGTGTGAATTATTTGGCCTTTTCCCAGTGTCCAGCTCACATGGCCAGATCACCAGCTGCCCCGGAGCTCACCACAATTTGACGTGCCAACATGTGGCCTTCAACCCCAGAGCCACGTTTGCCTCCCTGCGAGCTGAACTGACTTCACCTGGGTTTGAGGTCTGAGATCACGCTTTCAGGTATGTGCAATTTGCCAGAGGAATAAAACACCAATAAAAGTATAAAAGCTGCCAGCGTTACCAGTTTCTTCCTCGCCACGTGAGCTGTTCACAGAGTTTATGAGGAAATCACAGCAGCGCCTAATTGCACTCCGCAGCAGACCTTGCATGTCAAGACTGCCCTAGTCCCTCCCTGCATGTTCAAACCCAGTTGCATCACCAAACAGGACTGGGCTGAAGTGTTAAAGCAAAGCTTTCACTCTTTTAAGAGAGGAGATGCCTTCCTTCTCCTGGTCTCAAGTGCCCATGCCAGGTCTATGATGCAGTGGGAACATGGGAGAAGTCCCACGAGGGCTTCATCAGAAGGGAGGCCAGCTGGGACAGGCAAGTGATTGTCCCTCTCTACTCCGCCCTCATGAGGCCCCATCTGGAGGTACTGTGTCCAGGTCTGCAGCCCCCAATATGAGAAAGACAGAGAGCTGTTGGAGAGGGTCCAGAGGAGTGCCACAAAGGTGATCAGAGGGCTGGAGCACCTCCCCTACGAAGACCAGCTGAGGAAGATGGGCTTGTTCAGCCTGGAGAAGAGAAGGATACAGGATGACCTCACTGCAGCCTTCCAGTACCTAAAGGGAACCTACAAACAGGAGTAGAGTCGACTCTTTAGAAGAGTAGATAATGGCAAGACAAGGGGAGATGGCATTAAATTGAAGGACGGAAGATTTAGGTTGAATATCAGGGGAAAGTTCTTTACTATGAGAGTGGTGAGGTGCTGGCACAGGCTGCCCAGAGAGGTTGTGGATGCCCCATCCCTGGAGGTTTTCAAGCCCAGGTTGGATGGGGCCCTGGGCAGCCTGGTCTAGTATTAGCTGTGGAGGTTGGTGGCCCTGCATGCGACAGGGGGGTTGGAACTTGATGATCCTTGAGGTCCCTTCCAACCCGAACCATTCTGTGATTCTATGATTCCCTGCGCTCATCCTTCTACACATGGTTCCTGGGGCAAAGATGGAAGCTAGTGTTTGTGTCCCGGCAGCAGGAGCCAGGGGCAGGGAAATGGGGACAGTCATTGCAGGACACTGCTTAGACGGGCACCCAAAGACTATCTCACATCCCATCTCCTCCTGATAGGCACTGGGAAAGGGAACACACATGCTCACGTGTGCCTTTGTGTGTGAATGCACACGTACACAGTGTGCTTTGAACAGCGCGTGGTCCATTCAGAGCCTGAATCAGTGCGATTTCTCAGTACTGCACAAAATCATATTCCTAGAACTCGTAATGGCCCTCACTGAAGCTCTTCCTTTGCTTAAGTGGCTTTGTTGATGATTACCTTTTGTCAGCCATGCCCGGTAATGAGGGGCTAATAAGGCTTTTCAGAACTCGCTAACAGTGCAGAAAACTTCTCCTGGTGGGCACCAGGACTGAGCTCTTCCTGTTGGCAGGCTGCGCCAGGACAGAGGAAGCAGAACTCAGCTGGCTTCCCTTTGCTGAAGTGTGATGGGTTGCACCCAGCACCCAGCTTGAACCCCCATTTCTGTTTAGAGGATTGACCTTCAGCTGAGCTGTCAGAAATGTTATGTAGACATGTATATAAATGGGTTTATTTTTATGAGAGATTTATTTTTAAGAAGGTGATAAGAAAGGTTCTGCACCAGAGGGCGGTGGGCATGGAACAGGCTGCCCAGGGCAGTGGGCACAGCCCCCAGTGCTGAAGCTCAGGGAGCATCTAGACAGCGCTCTCAAACATGGGGTTTAATTTTGTTTGGAGCCCAGGGTTGGGCTCGATGGTCCTTGCCAGTCCCTTCCAACTCAGGATATTCTGTGATTCTATGAAAACTAAATTGTTCCCTGATGCCACTAAATGAGTGTGAAGGTCAAAGAGATCAGAGCTTTACGGGGAGAAGAGAATGGTTTCTTCAAGAATTAAACTCCTTGAAGAGGTGATGCTGGTACTAAGGGTACTAAGAATAAAAGATGTAGTTAGTGTGTGTTACTATGAAGCAAGACAGTCTCTGTTTTTTAATCATTTAATCTGCTTCATTTCTTCAGTTACTTCTCTACTAATTATTTTTTTTTCCCAGTAAAGAGAGAAAGGTTTTCATTTCGTCATTCCTAAGTTAAGATCAATAGACCTTTGTGCACTTTCTTTCCCACAAAAATTCCTAGGTGGAGTCCCCCAAAAAGTCAATCATTGGAAGAAAAAAAACAGAGACGCTGGAAGTTCCCGAAAGCTGGTGTTCTCAGCCCAGAGTGAGTATTTTAGCTCTGAAGAACAACTAAGAGGCACAAATATCCATGCCTGCTTCCTTTGCCCTATCAATATGACATAAACTGGATGGTGAGATGCACACATAAGTCAGATGCAGAATCTATGGGCAATGGAAAGCAATTAAGGTACTAAAATGTTCCAAGAATGAGTTGTCATTCACGTAACACATAGGTCACTGTGGTCACTCCAAGCTCCAATGTACATAACATGGGTGTATCTGTGTCTGATGTTACCACAGCTTTCTTCTGGCTAAGGTCATGACATAGGTTCACAGATTTATGGATGGAAACAACCTATTAGGTCATCTGAGATGTTCCTCTGCTAACGCAGATTTATTCCCTCCTGTATATTTTCCAGTCTATTGTTCGAATGACTCAAGTGTCCGTTGCTTCCCTTGAGGGACTATTTTGGAACCTTACAGACCTTGCCATTAGGATTTTGTTTCCCTTCATATTCCTTTGAAAGGTTCTTCTACTTAATTTAGCTGCTTACTCTTTCTGCAGAACACTGATGAGGAACAGGACTGGAGGAACATGACATCAATTCCTTACTTATTCTCTCTAATTCCTACCGTACCAGTTTTGATGACACTGTCCAACCCTGTTTTCCCTTGGTGTTTATTACCTCACACTCCTGGGAGTATAGTCCAGCTTCCACTGAAATGGGCTGATGGGTGCCTATGGACCTTGGAGGGGGCCAGAAAGGAGGTATTTGGCTGCACAGATGCATTTTTTCCACCTCATTTTCATTCTGAGCAAATCTCGTTGCATCTGCAATGATATTTGGGAGTGAGACTGTTAAAAGCTGTGTGGAAACCTGGAAAATAACAACTACTTGCAAGGAACTTTGATGGTCTATTTGAAGTTTCTTTAATGTTTTCCTCCTCCACCTTTCAGTAGCTATAATTAAAAAAAGTGATGGGAAAAAGAGAAAAGAATGCAAAGTTCGGGTTGGAAGACAAGCCACCAGGAAGTCAGGAAATTTAAAAGGAGTGTAATAATGGGGTTTCCCAAACAACACAAACTTGGCATTATTCCACAGCCCAAGTACTTCATGTCACAACGAGAATTGTTATTGCCTTCATGTTTGTGCAGAACTGTAGACCTTAGCAGCCCGGGCATTAGTTTTAAAGCAAACAGGAATGTCTCATGTCCCCTTGAAGATGTTTTACATTGTCACAGAAGCGGAAAAGTCATCCCAGTAGAGCAGAGACACACGCCTGCTGTGCAGAGGTGTTACTTTACTAAGTGACAGACAACTAGGAATTTACACCGATCCCTTTGCAGGTACTGCTGTCCCTTGTGATCCCTTCCCTCTTTCTCCTAGATGCTTCCCATTGGTCTTGGCCTCAAATCTAACTCTCACAGCCCCCCATACACCAACCCAATGCTTCTGGTGGGTGTGCTTGAACCAAGAGCTCTGGATTGGCTCAGCTTGCACAAAACACTCCCAATTGCAGATCTATAAAAATGTTTAGATCTAGTCCAACTGCCTTAGACCACTTTGAGCAAAACTAAACACCTAGATGGTCACAGCTGTGGTAGCAGAGCCATATGTAATATGGAAAAACAGCCAAGGTTAAGATTTCCAGCTTGGTTTCAGCTTCACGTATTTGTGTGGCTTGCAGGTATTTGCTACAATGTGGGCATATCAACATTATTCATTTTGGCATACATAACGTGCAGATATATCCACCCTTGATTCATTCCCTTGGCTGCAGGGTCAGAAGCTGAGGGATGCTATCACAAAGGCTTCAGGGAGCATTGGGAGAAGTGGGAACGTGCCGAGTCTGTCATGGTTGACTGAGCAGTCACAGCAATACATTCATGATTATGATAGCAGTGCTAAAGGCGCTAATTAAGGAAGAAACTTGTGTGAAGACCTTTAGTTACTTTTTTGTTTGCTTTCTTTTGTTTCTTTTCTTTGAATGCAATGCAAGCTTGCTGTATTTCTGTGACCGATGGTTCTCAACCTGTGCCATCATGTAATTAAAGGGTCTGAGAAGGGTGAATGGAAAAAGCATTTATTTGTGGGAAGGAGGCATGGGGAATTAGAGGGAGTTCTCACAACAGATTTGAGCCATGTCAAACCTTCAATACTGCAGTTTATGTCCTGCTATGTGGGACTGCAGCAATCTAGATACGTCTCTTCCAGCTTCCGTTTTATGCCATTCTGCAGCCCTGGGTTTGCATGCTTTCCTCTCTACAAGTGCTAGCAAAGTTCTGCCATCTCCTTCTTGTCTTATTCCCTCACCTTGTCTTTCTTTCCTTTTCCTTTTCATCTTAGGAAAAATAATGGACTAGCAAAATAGGAAAAACAAAGACTGAAGAATGTTCCCTTGAGATTTTCCTGTAAATATATCCTGCTATATATCTCCCATAGAGGTTCTCAGCAAGAAAAACCTTCATATTTTTTTATGTACACGTGCACACGAGCACAAAGAAACTAATCCTTTCTAATACACGACACCAAAGCCATCAGCTAAACAATTTCAGCTGCACAGCCTGGTAAACAGAGCTTGTAACCACCAGCCTCTACCGCATAGCAGAGCTAAAAGAAAAAGCTTATGCATGACCTGACTTGGATCAGGCTATGAAGAATGAAGCACATCTGAGTGATGCAACCTCCATGTGAACGCTAGTGAATATGTATTAGTTCAGCATACCAACCCTGTTCATGGCTTTGAGCTTCCCTTTGTCATTCCTTGAATGCTTGAAGGCAGTTTGAGATTGGAGTTTTTGTTAAGCTCCTTGGAGATATTTAGTAACATACACAAAAAACTTGCTCTCTCTCTCACTTTTCAAGGTCACTTACTTTCACCCCATCTCATCTTACTTGTGGCATTCAGCTCCACGTGGCAGCACTTGGGGTGATGGGACGGCATGATCCTTCCTGGCTGGAGCCACACATGTGGGACTCTACTCTGCCCAAATTCTGTATCAATATTGGGGTTGGTGGCCACTCCAGATGCTCCAGTGCTGCCACTCTTCTCTTGTAGGTTAGCACAAGACTATGATGGGGGAATGGCAATAAAACAGGCTGCCCAGAGAAGCTGTAGATGCCCCATCCCTGGAGGCATTCAAGACCAGGTTGGATAAGGCCTGGGACAGACTGAGCTGTGGTTGGCAACCCTGCCCATGGCAAGGGGTTGGAGCTAGATGATCTTTAAGGTCCCTTCCAACCTAAACCATTCTATGTTTTTATGATTCCGTGATTCTAGGATTCTTTGATTCTATGAATACACCCATGGTTCTTGTACTCATTCCGCTTCTCAAGGCAGTGATCTACTGCAGATGTTTTGGCTATGCCTCAAGCGCTCATGCTCTGTCTTTCTCCCCTTAATGTCCTCCATTTTGTATTTTATGCCTGCAGATATTTGAGTTGTTTGATTTGGCTGACACTCTGAAGGAAATGAGATGTTACTGGGAGCTCTGAATGTCTCTCTTTAATACAGGTACTTATATTGGTTCTGGCCAAAAGTTCGGAAGGCTTTTCTGTTCATTTTCCCAGTATCCAGTGTGATCCAGCTGTGCTCAGGTTATCCATCTCCTTCTCTTAGTCCACTTGTATTATCCTGGGAATTTGAGAAAATATTTTGTAGTTCAGTAGTGCCTGACAAGCAGTCCTCCTGGAGAAACATCCATTATTTGCACACATTAGATGTTTTAGGTGGATGGTCAGCCGAGCAAGGTGAGCAGGCTCTTGGTCTTCCTCATCTTGCTTTGGGTCAGCAAGAGGGCAGAACACAGTGATTCATGAAAAAGGAAGAAACAAACCCAACTTTGCCACCAGCCAGCCGTACAGCTTGGTGGCTGTCTGGAGATCAGATGAGGGCTAGCAGTGCTCTTTATTTTATCTGAACTTGTTTGTTCCACCATAACAAAACCAGGATCAAAGAGTTTCTTGTGGGCTTTTTTATTTCTTCTTCCATCCCTGCTTATTTCCTTCCTGAAGCTCTAATCCTTGGGGCCATCAGAATTGGTTGCTATGGAAGTGACTGAGAGCACAAAGAGAGGATTATGGTTATTATGGTTTCAGGTGAGAGAACAGCATTGAGTGCAGGCAAGCTCCTAAAATCCAGCTGGGCTCTGAGAAGCCTCACTGCAGAGAAGCATTAGAGGACTCTCCCTGTTCTGTTTATGTTATTTACATGTTGGCTCAAGCTCCACAGCAGAAAACTTACAGATTAAGGCTAAAGAAGGCACACATAAAAAATAAAAGGAGGAGCAGGGCTGAGGGCAGGGCTCTGCGGGGTTGAGCCCAGCAAAGATGAAGCGTCTCATCAAAAAGGGACTGGCAGCAGTGCCATTGGTTCGGGGTCTGAAGCTGGATCCAGCTGTTCTGAAAGGTTCCCCCAACACCATCTCAAACCAGAGTCAGGCAACATGTCCTTCCACTGCCGCAAAAGGCCATCCTCCCCGTGCCCCACATGCAGTCAGTGTCTGTCACGCAACACTTGTGAGTAGGTGGAGAACGCAGCATGGTTTGGCTAGCTGGGGTCTGAAACAGAAAAACAAGAGGCGCCTCTCCACTGGCACAGCCCAGGAAAACTGTGCTGGTAATAACTGTGCTGAGACATGGCTGTTAAAATCGGGCAGTCACTGGTGATGCTTGGATGGAAGGACAGCCAGGCCTTCGTGGCACGGTGAGAAGTACAGGCCCTGTCAGAGGTTTTCCTTTTTTTTACTTGGACTTAGGGTACATAGATTGAAAGTCAAGAAGGTATTTTTGAAGGGATTTCCCCACTGGCTGTGTCAGGTAGGTCTCATCCCTCCATGTCTAACCTCAGCATGGCCAAGGTTGGAGAAGGGCACCATGGCCCCACTGCCATTCAGCAAAGCAGAAGCCATAGCAACAGATAAGCTCTGTTAGGGGCATTTGCAAGCAAACTCCTAAGTGGATTTTTCCTCTTAGACAAATGGCTCTTAATTATACTGGACAACCTCTTAGAGGTTGGTTGGTCAGCTTCTTTGGCCATGAGAGGCAGGGCTATGCAGTAAAATATCTGGTCAGAAGTAGCTACAGTGTCATACATGGTAAGTTAAGAGGGAAAAAAACCCAAAGCTGTCTTGTAGATTTTTGAGTCATTACATGGTTAATTACACAGACTCAATAAAATAGTTAATTAACACTACAGTTGTGAAATACTTCATAAAATAAACAAGACTGTATGACATCAGTGTAATTGCAGGAAAGTGAAGGCTGTTAGATATCTGTTCACACATAGAGTTTCAGGCTAAAAATGAGGGGTTTTTTTTTGTTGTTGTTTGTTTTTCTTTGTCTTCTGAGCCTTATTAAAGGAATTGTTGCCTCTCCAGAGAGAGCAAAAATGGCTGCTGTTGAATCCCGGGCTGCTCCTCATTTCCCAGTGCTGACACAGTCGTGACAAGGAATAATATATTGCATTCATCACGCCTGCTCTCCAGGCATGATCCCCAAATAATTAATCCTTTTAGCTTGCAGGAGCTGCCATCTGGCCCGTTTCCAATCAACCTGGCTAGTTTTAAATTGGAGTTGCCAGTAGCCCGCACTCATGTGGGCATGTACTTCAGCTGCTTGCATCAGGTGCCTGGGATTTTTTTGTATTTTAAAAAAGGCAAGCTGCAGATATAACACGTGCTGCCCAAATGCAGAGAATGCAGCAACCTTTGCCTCAAAGAGCTTGTGATGTGGAAGGAGAATGACCAGGAACTGCACATGATATATAGAGCAACGCTCAAGAGCTCAGCTGATTTGGGGGAGTTTTGCATTGACAAACTTACCCTGAAGAAAAAGCCCAGAATAAAACTCAGCTGTTTTTTACAGTCCTGCATCACAAACATGGAAATGAAATTTGTAAAAGGGAGAAAATTGTCACTACAAGTCACGAGAAACCAGGGAATTATGAAACCAGACTGACTTTAAATGGATCAAAGGTCATAGAATTGTAGAATATCCCTAGTTGGAAGGGATCCACAAGGATCATCAAGTCGACCTCCTGGCTCCGCATAGCACCACCCGAAAATCAGACCAAAAGTGTCTTGGTCTGACCTGTCTTTGGTGTGGTGGTTAACCCTGCATTGGAAAACTGATGCTCGTCAGCAGCTGTCCCTGGATAGAAACTTCCTGGAAGGCAATCTTTGGGATCTTCCTCAGATTCATTCTCTCCTCCTTTGCTGTGCCACCAGTCCTAGGCCAGACAGAAGGAACCTCGGGTCTCATGCTGCTCCTTTCTGTGGTCAGTGCAGAACCACATCCCAAGTGAGTGCGTTAAAAGCATGCTGAAATTCTCCATGGTGTAGTTCTTGTATGAAAAGTGACTTCTGATATGAAAATCGTGCTTCTGTAGGAGCTGTTTGGTAAATAAATGAAAACAGATGTGTGCTTAGACACACAGCTACTTTTCTGGCTTAGCCTAGGAGGAGAACCTTTCTGCATGAGCCTCCTACCCAGTGTCAAGAAGCAAAATGCTATTAATTGATCTAGGCTCCTGGTGACACCTGAAGAAGCCATTATCATCCACACAGACCCTGAGAGCAGCTAGGGCAGGGCTACCACGTGGGATTTAGTAGGCAGTTCTCTTGTGGTGCAAGTTGAAGGAAAAAACTCAGCCCACTATCTCTACGGGAATTTCCCTCCTCACAACAAACAAAAAGAAACACCTTCGACTTTGTTCTCCAATTCATTTTTATGATTATAGATAGAATTAATTCCCCTGGGTGGGGGTATCAGTGAGCACCTTTACAGAGCAGCACTCTCCACAGGGAGCCAAGTTTGAGGAACCAGGACAGAGGAGCGTTATCAGGATTCAGATTAGCAACTGCTCTGCCAGGGCAAGCCCCTATCTGAAGTTTTCTTATTGTTTGAATAGTTGAGACAGGTGGATAAAGACTCCAGGTGCAGTAAACTGTGGTCTTGAACTCATACATTTCCTCTCAAAACCTGGAAACTTTCCACATTTCAAGCTTCCCTTGTGGCTAGCAGCTTCTTCTCTACATCTGCTTCAGAGCTACTCAACCCTAACTGTCCCAGAAATCAATTTCTGCTGCTCACAGGCTACTTTTGAAAAGAAACAATGACAATCTACTAAGCGCTAGCATGTGGAATTCCTGTTAGCTAAATCCAAGGCACAGAACAGCACTTTATTGGTATCAGATGAATTGTTACATAGCTGAATAACAACATTTCTCAGCTCATGAACTCTGTTGGAGTTGGGTGGATGTTAGACATACTTGGTATGAGATGGCTGCAACTCTTCTGTGAAACAGATCCTTTATTTGAAAGGTTATAAAGAAATAGGAAATAAAACCTAACTACAAGCATGCTCACACCTGAATAAGAACATCTGGGGAAGCAGCCTCCCGGGTCAGAACTGAAGACAGCAGCTCGCAGGTGGGAAAGCAGAGCTGCTCCCCAGTGATGGCCTCACTCTACACAAGACCTCCTCTGAGATGGCATGACTCATAGAGTCACAGAATGGCTTGAATTGAAGGGACCTCAAAGATCATCTATTTCCAACCCCTGCCGTGGGCAGGGCTGCCCCCCACCAGCTCAGGCTGCCCAAGGCCCCATCCAACCTGGCCTTGAGTGCCGCCAGGGATGGGGCACCACAGCTTCTCTGGGCAGCTGTGCCAGCACATCACCACCCTCTGGGAAAGAATTTCCTCCTCATCTGTCCCTGCACTGCAGAAAATTTTAGTTCCTTGCAAATATGAGTCTCAAGGGCTAACTTCTCCTTGTTTCTGTGATTCCTCACCCCAGTATGGATGTGTTTACTTGTTTTCCCCCTGCGCTCTCTCCTTTTTTCCCTGAGCAGAGATCTACTGGTGTTTCAGTTTCCCCATCTCCTAAATTCCTACAGCATACTTATTCACCTAAAAATAAGTTCTGTGTTAGCATAAGCAACCCTTTAGCAAGGTGATGCAAGAAGGAAATATCAGAGGTTTACAGAACTGAAGGTGAATGATACCCATACAAAGGACCTCAGAAAAGTCTGCTTGCTAGCCAGCCTAATGAACTTGCAGCCCAAGGCTTTTTAATTAGCTTTTTAAGATATGTTGGTAGAAAATTTACTTTCTTAAAGCTTTATCAGCCTGCTTAGGTGTGACAGGCTTTGGTGGATGGCAAGCTGGACATGAGCCAGCAATGTGCCCTTGCAGCCCAGAATGCCAACTGTGTCCTGGGCTGCATCCAAAGAAGCATGGCCAGCAGGGTGAGGGAGGTGATGCTGCCCCTCTGCTCTGCATTGGTGAGACCTCACCTGGAGTACTGCATTCTGATGGGGAGTCCTCAGTACAGGAGAGGCATGGACCTGCTGGGATGTGTCCAGAGGAGAGCCACAAAAATGATCAAAGGAAAGGAACACCTACCCTGCAAGGGTGGTCTGAGAGAGCTGGAGCTGAGAAGAGAAGGCTCTGGGGAGACCTGAGAGTGGCCTTTCAGTATCTAAAAGGAGGGTATAAGAAAGAAGGGATCAGACTCTTTAGCGAGGTCTGCTGTGATAGGACGAGGGGAAATAATGGTTTCAAACTAAGAGAGAGGAGATTTAGACTGGATATACAGAAGAAGTTTTTAATGCTAAGGGTGGTGAGGCACTGGCACAGGTTGCCCAGAGAGGTGATGGATGACCCATTCCTGGAGACACTCCAGCTCAGGCTGGATGGGGTTCTGAGCAGCCTGATGTAACCGTAGGTGTCCTTGTTGATTGCAGGAGTGTTGGACTAGTTGGACTTTAAGGGTCCTTTCCAACTCTAAGGGTTCTATGATTCTTTGATTCTATTTCCTCAAAACTAACAATTTTTCTGGTAGAATGCAGCATGACAATATGCAAACTGGAGACAGCCATAGGAAAAGGAGCTGGAGAAAATGCAGCATCCAGTCCAGACACCCAGATAAAGCTGACAAGGCCTGAAATTGCTTCTCCAAAACATAAAAGTCTCTGGATACACTGTGATGCATGATGAGATCTCTCTCGTGCCCCAAGGCAGATAGGTCACTGCAGGACAAGGAATTTTGCTGACTTCCCACCATTATGGTAATTGTGCAAGGACCGTGTGCCATCTCCTTGGTCTTCCCAGCCTGGTCTTTTACTGAGGAATTATACATGGGTGGGGAGGGTAGCACTTCAAGCCCTCTCCTTCTCCTTCTTTGGGCAAAAGCACCATCTCTCCTGGTTATCTTGAGCATCAGCTCTCTATTGCCTGAGGATCCCCATGCCACTGGCAGGGCGTGGAGTGAGGAAGGGGAACTAGGCCTGCCAGGAGCTGTTCCACATGTACCATGAAGCAACCACGGTTGTCAGGCTTCCGTGTACTCAGTCAGGCTGAATTCCCCACATAAGGACAAGCACGGGCGAAATATCCGTGCAGCAGCAGGAGCAGACAGTAGTCACTGGGACTGTCTGAGGGTGTGCCGACGGGAGCAGCAGGAAAAGGCAATGAGGAAAAGCTGAGTGTAGCGGGTATGGTGGGATCAGCCAGCTAGCAGCTGAACATGTGTGCCTATGGCTGCAGCTAGAGCACGGGGCGGTTGCAACAGTTAGCTGGAGTGCTGGGTGATTAATGGAGAACATAAGAGCTTGGAGCATTTTTATAACTGACGATTCCTTACAAATTATCCCTGAACACTAAGCCGCCTTCCTTCAAGCCTAACTGAATATAACTTTAACATGTCTAATTTACTGTTTTCCCCATATAACCAGGGGATATTTTCACCCTCCCATTCCCTAGGGTGGGGGAAAAACTGAATCAGCATCTTCCAGTTCTCAAAGGTGGTTTCTCTGGTTTGTGTAGTGTCTGGAGGCCATGAGAAGTTTTCCCTGAAAAACCAAAGGAGCTGTTGCTACAACAAACAGTTGCTTGCTCTGCATCCTTACCCAGGTCCTTGGATTCACTTTAAATATAAATATAACAGCATGCAGTGCCCGTGATGCAAGAGGTCGCTACTAATGTTCATACCCATTCATTATGAACATATAAATAATGTACAAGTAACACCTCCTAGAGCTGGTAGCTGAACTGCATTAAAGAAAAAGCCAAGAGCAAATTGCTGGTGTGGAATGCTTGGGCTTTGGTTCTGTTTTCCCCCAGGTGCCCCCTCCACACACATCGCTTCTTTCTGAGTCAGCACAAGACTCGCTCAAGCTCAGGCCAAGGAGCACATTTCATCTTCGGGGCAAGGCTTTTCTTCCTACACCTTTCTTATTTTACATGTATGCAATCTGAAACAAAAGCCCTATTTAAAATAAACAAATCGCCTAGTTTTCAAAAACGACAGTGCCTTTCCTGGAATGCGTTTATCACCGGTCCTTTCTTTACATTTACTTTGCTAAACAAAATCAAACATGAAAGCAACGATTCAAATATGTAAATGACACTTATCTCTCCCATCTCTCCTTTTTGTTATTTATGGTGCCCAGAATGACTACTTTGCTCAGCTCTGATCACGAGTTGCTCAGACCTTCCCGAGTAATGGGGACCAGTGCTGTACTGCGCACATATGGAACTGTGTCTCTGTTTCCACCTCTGCCTTCAGACAAGGGCACCAGGCTGGGGTAGCAATGGAGTGGTAGTCGAGCCCTCGCCAGGGGCTGGGGTTGCTGTGACCCGAATGAAGGGGTTGTGTGAAGACATGGGGAAGTCTCCAAAGCTGGGAAAATAGAGGCTGGTGCAGAAAGCTAATGCTTAAATTTTCGAAATCTGTGGGTGTTGGGCTGCCCCTTTCATGTGGCTGAATTTCCCCCTCCATACAAGAGCAAGAGTGTAAAAATGAGGCAGAGAAACCCAGAAGGGTGGCAGAGGTGAGAAGGGGTGGGAGACAATATACGCATTGGGCTTGTGAAGGCAAGGCGAGACTTGGTGAGGAGTAAGCAGGCACTTGGTGGATTCCCTGCACATGTGCCTTGGGTGGGTGAAGAGCCTGACTCAGCACAGAGGGAAGACAGACTTCTTCCTCTGACTCTGCGTGTGAACTCAGCCCAGGGTTTTGATTCACGTTGAGTGGGTTGGTTTCACAACTCTCACAGAGAATCTTTGAAATTGGATAAGAGCAAAACCACAGTCAAAAAAGCTCCTTGCATTTCTGAGCACAGAACCACTGCTGTTTCATTATGATCTAGTGTTTCATTGACCAAACTTTGGCTTGGGAAGTAGCACAGGAACATGGTAAAATATGATCTGTGAAAAACTGATATGTTGAAAAACAGTTAGAATGGCAAATAAAAATAAACATTAAAATAACAATAATAAAAAAAGGTGCCCTTATAAATAAAGAGTCTCTTTTTTCCCTTAAATTTATTACTGCTATGAACCTGAAACTACCAGGCATCCTCAAGAGGCAAGACAGAGCAGCAAGCATGGGGCTGCCTGCCCTGGGCACTGTAAGATGATGCAGAAGCCGCCATCTGGAGTTGATGTGCTCTGGGCTACAAACCAAGGCCCCTTCCTAGCTGGTATCACCACTAGTTGCCAGCAGGACTTGGTCCATCTCCCTGGTGGCCCTGTGGGTGCTGAGGCTGGAGCAGTGCTAAAGAGGGTTCTTCTAAAAGGTCTCCTTCTTTCTCTATGCCATCTTCCTGCTGGGTGTCTCTGCCTCTGGAAAACCAGTAGGTGCCTGACATGCAAGGAACTTGAATGACATGGGCAACCCTGGGTGTCCTCACCTATGGGAAGGACATGGAGACAAGCAGACGCAATCTGGTGTTTATTGTTCTGTAATATTTTCTCAGTTTAAAACCAGTAAGGAGCCCTCTCTGTAATTATGCAATACTGTTCAGATTTGTAAAGTAAGCACATTAAAAAGCTTTAGAAAGCAGAATAACCAGCTAGCAAGCTACAAAAATGTCTGAAGACATAAATCAATGCCATACCTCCATGACTATGTTGAGGCAAAATAACACGAAAAAAAAAAAAAGAAAGCCTACAAGCCCAAAGCAATGCACACAGGAATTCTGTTGTTGTTTTTGTTCCTACGCACATGCCATTCATGTGAGGTGATGTTTGTGCTTCTCTCGCGGTGGCGGTGGACGTCACTGTCTGGAACTGCGCAGGTAATGGATTTGGGACAACTTACAGGTGGTGGCACAGGGCTGCACTTGTTTTTCTTTCCTTTTTGATGAAACGGGCTTGTTTTGCAACAAGGTCGAGGCATGGTGGGGAGGAAAGGTGCAGAGAAAGAAAAATTAAAGGGGAAAAGAGTGTGAAAAAAGAGGTGGAAATTAACAACAAAACCAAAATTTTTTTCAGGAGCACTTTATAGTTCCGTCCCCTTGGCAATATCTCAGCACATTCTTAATTTTTTTCTGCTATGATTTCTTTTCCTTCTTGTTGCTATGCCTTAAGGAGCTGCCTGCAAGGATTAGACATGATTTGCACACAAATAAGAAGTTATTGGCCCAGGGGACCACTAAATAGCCACAGATCTGCTCTCCCCCTGGCATCCCTCCCTCCTGCAGAAATTTGTGCTATAGCAAGTGAAAGCGCCTCCATCCAGGAGCTCTCAGCTTCAAGAAATGCAGAGAATAAGTCTTCAGCCCTCAGGTGATGCTAGATGTGGGTGATGCTCCATGCTACAGACAAAGGGAGGACTAGAGCCTTGTTCTCTGCCCAGACTGACTGATGGGTGACAGGAAATATCACTGTCCCACCTCAGAACAAGGTGGGAGTCTGCATCATCTTCTCCCCAGAAACAGGAATAGGATGAGACAGAATGGCCTGAAGTTGTGCCAGTAGAGGTTCAAGTTGGATATTATGAAATATTTCTTCTCAGAAAGAGTGGTGATGTATTGTAACCAGCTGCCAGGGAGGTGGTGGAGTCACCATCCCTGGAGGTGTTCAAGAGCCGTGTGGTCATGGCACTGAGGGATGTGGGCAGTGGGCATGGTGTGTGTGGGGGGGGGGCTGGTGATTGGATTGGGTGATCTTAGTGGTCTTTTCCAACCTTAACGATTCTATGATCCTTCCCTTCTACCCCCAATTTAACCTCGAGCATTGAGCTTAGAGACAGTTCCTTTCAGGGCTCTGAAAGACTTTTAATGCCTTAACAATAAACCCCATGTCCTGTCTGCATCTCCCAGTGTAAGGAGCTGGGGCATGGAAGGAGCAAAGGAAGAGGTGGGTATCTCTAGCTGTTACAGCCTTTCATCAGAACGCTGGGCTGCAAGCACAGAGCACAAACAAATGTGGTCACTGGTAACTGCATTTCCTTGTTCGAAACGTGGAGGCAGGCTAGGAAAATATGTATATGTGAAGCAGAGATCATTTTTGTAAAATATTCTGGAGATTGAGAGTCTCAACATTTATGAGGTTTGCAGTATTTGCTGGTTTCAGTTATTGACATAAGAAAAGCCTGCTATCTTAGAGTCAGTATGCTTGTTCAAAGCAGAAATGTATGTGAAGGAGGAAAAAAAAAAAAAAAAGATGAAAGGCAAAACAACTCTGAGCAGGATGAGAGAGAATCATTTTAAGTTTTGGGTGTAGTTTCAGGTTGTTCTTTATTTTATCTGAACCGGTTATCCCACCCCTAATTACAACGGCATTAAAACATGCCTGGGTGTGGTCACATGAAATTCTCAACTGGGCAAAAATTTTCAGCTTCCTAAATGTAATTGAGGCGTGTGTCTGTGGACCACTTTAAATTGTATACCCAGTGACACAGCACAGTCCTGCTGGCTTCTGCACTGGCTTCTGTCCCTTTATTTGCTGTAGCTTTAGTCCAGAAAGGGTCACGTCCTTCCTTCTCTCTGAAGTTGAGCCCTAGCCAACATCACCAACGGCCGTATCTCCCAACCACTCCCATAGAGCACTCTGCCTCTGGAGTGGTCCCACGGAAGGACAAAAGCTCCTGCTGCATTTCTATCAGGAATATGGGGCTTGGGTTTTTTCTCTTTGGATTTCCTCAAATCATGCTGCTGGTGATCTTTTCCATTTCGTTCTCCCTTTGTGGATTTTTCTCAAGTCAGGTTAAAATTTCAGTCCGCAAAGCAAGTGGTACAGCTAGACACTTTGCTTTGACTTACCAGAGGCTTTTGTCTTGTTTCTTAGAACCTGTGGTAAAGCACAGTGCATGCAAGGCTACAGTTATAGTACATGTGTACGAAGCCTACGCTGGTTAATTTGATAGCTTCTTAGCAACCAGCAGCCTACTTTGGCTTCAAAACATGGAGTTTCTGTCTCTTCTGACTCCACAAAGTCTAGTAGCATTTGGAAAGCTTTCCCAACAAACCAAGATAACATTTCTCTGCTTCTGAAAGTATACACTATTACCATCCACATAGATATTTACAAACCTTCCATAAAAAATAAACATTCTGTGGAACTTGTTTGAAAGCCAAGAACAACCCATGTAACATCTGACAGCATGGGCTAGAGGGCTGTGTTCCACCAGCTGTGCATGGGAGGCCTCCAAAGCTCAGGTTATCTATCTGATAGTTATGCTAAGCATCCCTAACTGGATGTGCACTTGTGATTTACTTACCATAAAATCAGAGAATGGCTTGAGTTGAAGGGACCTCAGAGACCACGCTGCCACAATCCCCACCAGCTCAGGTTCCTCAGGGCCCCATCCAACCTGGCCTTGAGTGCCTCCAAGGATAGGGCTTCTCAGGGCAGCCATGCCAGCGCCTCACCACACTCTGGGGAAATAACTCCCCCCTGACATCTAACCTAAATCTCTCCTCCTTTAGTTTAAAGCCATTCTGTCTTTAGTTTAAAGCCAAAGTCCTGTCTAAAAAGCTGGTCCCCTTCCTGCTTGGAAGCTCCACTGGAGTACTGGAAGGCTGCAATGAGGTCTTCCTGGAGCCCTCTCTTCTACAGGTTGAACAAGGTCCCTCAGCCTGTCTTCATAGGAGAAGCGCTCTAGCCTTATTATCATCTTCCTGGCCTCCTCCAGACATCCTGAAAACATCTCAATCCAGCATGCTGGCCAGAGAACTCAGGGAGATGAAAGTCAAAAACTAGCACATGCTCTCTCTGGCTAGGCTGGAAAGGTAATTAAGTGGAAATGCCAAGAACAGCCATTGCCTGCTGCACTGGGATGTGGAAACACAACTGTGCTCCACAATTGGTTTCCCTTTCTCAATTTGGCTGACCAGTATTCTCATGAAAATTGGCTTGGTTTGATCTTGCTGTTTATTCTTCTCATCTGGATTGCCTGCAGAAGGGTCGGTGCTAGAAACTAGGCACAAGAATTACCTTTCCTTTTAGTACTATCTTTTAAAAAATTTCAGAGCTCTTATTAATGCCCCTAAGTACCAACATCACAGAAGGTAGGGAAGTATATACATGGCATATTGTGGTGCTGGGTGTGAAGTCTGGAGGAATTTCGGGTTCAAGAGATGTGTTGCCATGTCACTACAATGTGGAATTAGAGCAAAATCTCTCTACCAAACTGCATCTGTTCTCTCAGAGCCAGGTCTGGGTGTGAAGCTCAACTCTGGTGTAGCTCTTAAAAGTTTGGGTTCAGAGCAGACCTGAGCCATAGATTCTCTGCGTATCCTTACACACGTGGAGGTACACAGATGAAATTCTAGCCTTGTGGCAGAGGTACGTGCATGGTAGATGGGTTGGGAGCCCTCATCTCTCATTAAGTGCAGGTTTTAAGTTGTCATGCAAAGTGAAACGTTGTCAACAAGCGAAACTGAGCTGTGCCCTTCTTCCTGCCTTTGCGTGTCATCTCATACGCTCAGGACAGTCATCCAAAGGACAGAAGGTGGGAGGGGTCAGACTCCTTTGCATAGACAAAGGGAAAATATCTGATCTCCCATGGTAAATAGGAAGCCTTTATCTCTCAGCAGTGAATAAATAATCCTACAGAAATATTGAAAATGATCAAAGGATAACCAAATATTTTAGCTTTCCTTATACATGCTCTTCTCGCCTCTCTTTCTGCATACAGTTTGCGTTTATTAAGTTCTGCAAAATTTAATTTATTTTCCAAGGATACACTGTAAATATTTGGTGCTGAAGACTTGATAATTTAGGCTGTTATCCAGACCGGTGTCATCAGCAGAGCACAGGGTTGCACCAAGTATTACACCCTATAAGACAACAAAACCAACAGACAGGTGAGAGATTTTGAAAGTATCTGGAGGTGACACCATAAGCTCAGTGTTGATTCTTTTACTCAAGAATCAACTTTGCAAAGGGTGCACAGCACTGTTGTAAAGGAGACAGAAGCGTGAACAACTCCTTGTGATAGATTCCTTGCTATTAAAATAAAAGGTACGCAGAGGTTCCTGGGACTTGCTCGTCACAACATTTTTCTGGCAAAGGGCTCATCAAGGACAGGGCACATCAGAGAACTGAGAACTCTTTGTAGTTGTGGCAACAAGAACACCAGCAACATGTAAACACAAGCCCCAGATAAGCTAGAAAGGTTATCTTTCTTTTAGAAGGCATCCTTGCTGTGGATTGAGCCCCATACGGCTTGCACATTTTCCAAAGGCAGGAAATCTTGTTCTCACGTGCCCAGGAATAGCACATGCCTTTGCATCTGCAGTCATCTCACTTAGAGTCTGCATGCCTCTGAGCAGCAGGGCCAAGTAACAGCCACCTTGGATAGGTATCCCTCCATGCTAAATGTGTTTTAAGCTGGAAGTGCTGAGGAATCCCTTCAGCACACACAGACACTTCAGGAGCCTGACGCATTCGGAAGAGCTCAAACCATACTTAGGTGTTTAAAGAAGAAGCAGCGTTTCAGCATGATATGCCTGTGGACAAAGAAGTAACTTCCGTGAGCATGCAAAATGCTTCAGAAAACCCAGATCCTATTTTTAGTGCTGAAAGGGGTGAGAGTTTCTGGAAATTGTTCTACAGCTGAGGCTCGGTGTCTCTTTGAACATCTGCTCTCTCTGCATCAGTCAGCCACTCTGCAGTGAGTTTAAGTCAATCATGCAGCCACTGGGGTTTTCAGACTGGTATTTTCTGTAGCTTATCTATATAAGAACATCTTGCTGTGCTCTTCCAAGTGGCCACGTGCCTTGATGTAGCAGCTGCCTCTTATGTTTTATTAAAAGAAACAAAGAGGGGAAATGGTGCTGCAGAGCAAGCTAGAAAACCCCAAGATCGAATGGTATGACGCTGGCATGGCCAGCGAGAATTTGGTTTATTGGAGGTACAGAGCTAAGGTGCAGAAGTACCATTTTCAAAGTAACAAAGGCCAGGATGCAGTAGATTAAAGGGGGAAAAAGTCCTGGGTAATATAAACTGTGGGAAACATTGAGTCTGGACACCTGTAAGGGTCTACATCAAACCAGCTGTTGTAAACAAGGTGGTAATGCCATGAGGGAGATGACACTGCTGACACTGTCTAAAGTGTGCTGCTGTTTTCTTTTGAGCATCACAGAGGTTTCAGCTACGATGCTTCACTTCCTGCCCTGTGTAGAACTGCTTTCTTGATACTGCTCTGCATTCTGATGTAGGGATGAGGGCAGGAGGAGGGAGAGGCCAGAAGGTCACATTCAAGAACTCTAAGAAACGAAAGGTCATCCTTCCTCTTCCTTGTAGTATGCTGTCTGCAGATGGCTTCCTTCCTGTTGACTTTGTTCTGCCCCAGCTCTGCCAAAGGATGTGGTAAAAGGGGTTCCCCAAACTGCTGGGGTTTCACTATGCTCCTGAATCACACCACTTTCTCTCTATGACATACTGGTTCCTGTCAGAAAACCCTGCCTGCAACCCCTTTCCACCTTAAGCGTTATTAGTGGCATGGAGGGATTCCCAAGAAGTCTCGGTTAGCAAACTATGAAGATTGAAGATCTTTTTTTTATTTTTCTGTTCCTTTCTGAAGGCGGGTATTTGCATTACCACAGCCACTGATCCTCTGTCCTTCACCAGCTGAGCATGTGGCTCTGCCTGCCCTCCCAAAGCACATACGTAGAATCATGGAATCATTTGAGTTGGAAGGCACCTTTAAAGGCCGTCTGGTCCAATTCCCCTGCGATGAACAGGGACACCTACAGCTACATCAGGGTGCTCAGAGCCCCATCCAACCTGACCTTGAATGTCTCCACATCAGCTATATCACCACCAGGTTTTTCTGCAGAAAGCCTAGATGCAGCTGAAGGTGACCTTGAGGGCAATTCTGCCTGTGTTCATGATCTCTTCTTCTTAATCAAACAACCATGTCTCAGCCTCTTACCAGGCCCCCGGGGTGCACCCCAACCATAATCAGCCACAGACAGCTCTGTTTGTGCCTGTCGCTCTGGGCTCCCTATATCATCCACGGGAATAGCAGGCATTCTCATGGCATGAGTCATCTGATCTCTTCTGGGTGCCTACATGAAGACAAGGCAAACCATGTCCTAGAAATGCGCACTTCCCTCCATTTTCCAATGAACTCCGGTGTAAATTTCTGGTTTGGGCCTTTGTTTCATATTTGTTCCCAAATACAGATTTTGAAAGGATTTTCCTCCTCTTCTCCCTCTTGTTTTATGGCTTCTAATCCACGGTTTCACATCGTGAAAGCTCTGGGACACCAGATGGGTTCCACCTGTGATACTTCAGGAACAAACCTTCTGCCTTCCCCCAACCTGGGTGTGATTTAAAACCCTAAATCTGAGAGACTTGCTGCCTCTTGATTGCACGGCATTCTTTGAAAGAGTAGGAGAACTGGTGTTGGTGCAATACCCATACTTCAGATGGGAAAAAATGTTGATTGCTTAGAAGAATTTTGTCTCTTTGATGTGTTGATTACATGTTTACATTCTGTTACAAATCAGGGAGCTGTAGGCAGTGTACAAAAATACATCATAGATATCATCATTCCTCAGTGGTCTGCTCCTTCCTGTCCATATCTCCATAGCAGATGGATTCTTGTTTGAAGCCTGTTTTTTGTGGGTTTGGTTTTTTTTTAAGACAGAGTTTCTGTCCAGTATTTCCCCATGATCACGACCCTGCTTCACTGACACATTCGTATGCCTGGCTCTAGCTGAGGGAGCTACTCATGAGCTTGGAATTAGGCATGAGCTCGGGAACTCTGCAGCATCAGGACCTCTGTGTGACTCCTCTCTTCCCTGCTGCTTGTTCATTGCTAGTGCTTCTACTCCCCACAGGTGCTGGGAAAGACATGTCCTTGCCTTCAGTCAGAGATGATATTATCACCTGCCCTTAGCAATGTTATTTTCTTTCCCGCTGAGCTTAGGCAATACTCAGCATGCCTAAACAGTGCATCCACAACAAGTAATGGCATCATCTTGCTTTCAAAACAAACTTGTGGTGGGTGGAATTAGCCATGCTGAATGATGCTGACCTGATTGATAACAGTCAGTGAAGAAACTACTTCAGCTATTCAGTCATTCACCTCTGGTCACCCTCATTTTAGGGAGAGTGGGAGCTAGTAGTACTCCACGTCGTCATACCATGAAAGGAAGAACTACTGGTATTTTTTAATCAAATGCCCATTTAAACAGGTCATTGTTACAGAACTGCAGGGAAGTAGGGGTATTTCCACATCACCTGATGTGGTTGTCCCTAATCTGTCCCTCTTTAGTTTCTTTCTGCCCTCTACCTCTAATGCAAATCTTGCTGCTCCCCTGAACAACAATTACCACAAAACACCTGTGCGCAGCCTGTTTTGTGTGCAGGGTATTTCCTTTCTGAGCTAAAAGGATAACTGAGTGAAGAGAAAAGCACCTGGTTTGTGGTAAAGTTTGACTGAGTTTTGCTTATTATGTATGTCCAGATTTGCAGAAATGTGTGAGAATGATTTCAAAGAACATACAACTGGCTCTGTTGTCTTCAAGTCTGATCTTCTGCTTTTCCAGAGGAGAGCTGGCTTAAATGCAATGTATTAGTATATTATTGTATTAGTAATGTATTAGATGCATGATGCATTGAACATTAAGTGGAAGAGTTAGGCCTTCCTATGTCCTTCATTTATCCACAAAGAAAATTATTATAGGTGGGACAAAACCCAAAGTATATCATAGAATCATAGAATCCTCAGAGTTGGAAGGGACCTTTAAATGTAATCTAGACCAACTCCCTTGCAATGAACAGGGACACCACAGCTACATCAGGTTGCTCAGGGCTTTATTCAGCTTTGTTTCGAAAGTCTCCAGGAATGGGACATCAACTACATCTCTGGATAACCTGTTCCAGTGCCTCACCACCCTCGCTGTAAAAGACTTTTTCCTTATATCCAGTCTAAATCTACCCTCTTTGAGCTTGAAGCCATTTCCCCTTGTTCTATCACCACAGACCCTGCTAAACAGTCCATCCCCTTCTTTCCTGTAGAAGTAGTGTACATAGTATATGCTTTAAGCTGCCTTCTGTCCTCCATCCCATAACCCTCCCCCTTATCTGGGGTTATCACTCTTTGAGAGGGCTGATTTTTCCCCTGGGAATCTGAGCTAAAAGACGGAGGAGAGGGCCAAGTTTTTGCAGTGGGACAATTTGTCCAAAGAAGCAATGTTTTAGCCTCTGGTGTTGTTGGATCTTCTGTAGGACATGGTTGGCAGGACTCTGTGGTTAGAGGAAGGTTGGTTTGTGTCCTGGTGGAGCAAAGGCTGAACAGAAGCCGAAGTGGAAGAGGAGAGCATTATCAGAGGCTGGACTTCAGCATCAGTTATGCTGGGGAATCTGTGCCAGGAGGCAGGAGCTGGAATAAGGCACAGGTCTGAGCTGTAAAGAGGCAGGAGCTGGGCACAAGGCAACAGGCTGGTGCCTGGCAGAAAAGCCAAGGGCACCTGGCGAAGATTGTGTTGTGGCTGGAGAGTTGTACAGCTAATCCTCAGTTGTCTGATCTTGTTAGACCTTAGATGCTAGAGAGGTTGAGCGCTGCCAAAAGCCAGGCTGACAGCACTGGCTGGGGGAAGGTCAGATGAAAATGATAAGAACTTCAGCTGCAGTCACAAAAGCCAGTAGAGGGGAGAAGAAGGCAGGGCTGGAAGAAAGGTGTTTACTGACCTCTTACTTCCAACTCCAGGGTGTCAAGCCTGCAGAGAGCACGCAGAAGAGCATTAACTGCTTTGAGGATACGCTGTACTCATGCATAGAATGGAAACCAAGCTAGAGAGTCCTACAGTTCTACTGCCAACAAAGCCTCCTGAGAAGTGCTAATTGCACATCTGCTGACGTATATATTGGTATAAGTGATGCCAAAATATGTATATACATGTTAAATACAAATATATCTTACAGTATATCTTAAAGTAATAGAAGTGTAAAGACAGCTTTCTATATTTTCCATAAAAGAACCAGTCTGAATCTCAAACATCTCTTGTCTAAGATAATGCCTCAGAGACTGGAACTCTGTTTCAACTTAGTCTGCAAAGCTCACATTACGAAGTGAAACAAGTGGCTGAAACCAAGCTGTAATCAGCTATTCCTCCAGTTTGGCTATGAGTGGAAGCAGCAGGATTTCACTTGCAGGCACGCTGCAGGCTTTTTGACGTAGCTTAATGTGGTAGCATCTGTCCTTAAAATCACTGAGTGCTGTATAACGCTGAGTGCTGGGAAAGCTCAGGATCAGAGAGTTTCACAGTCCCAGCTGCAGTACCTAAACCATTTATCTTTTCTCTTGCCCCAGTTTTCCATCCTGAAGTGAATTTTGTGGAACTTGGTGAACCCTCTCTGATGCATTAGTGATGGGGAGTTCAGAAAATGCAGTGAAATAATCACTTTTTAGAGCAGGGCTGGAGCAACAAGCAGCACACAAAGCCTGCAGCCATGCGATCACAGATGCAGAATATACCAAAGACCAAAACAGCAGTGCTCTGGCAACCTTGTACTCTGAGTGAGGTAAGAATTTATAAAGCAGGCAATTAGAGATTATTTCCCAAGGCAGACACATAAGGATGATGATGTAAGGCCACAGGTGGCCTTAATCATAGCATTTCCTAACTTTGGACTCTGAACCTCCATTAATGTTGTTTTTAAGGAGTGCATTATATACTGTAAGGAGTTGATGCTGATGACCAAACAGCAGCTCTATGAGCAGGATTTATCTGGAATGAGGGCATGAAAACCCACTCTCCAGACATTCCTCATGCAGCCACTGGTTAAACACTTGGTACTTCTGTAGCAAGGCTTCACATCAAGTACTGTTCACAAAAGGAAGGGAAAAGACTTATTCTTCAAAGAGATATATTCCCATTTCATTTACATCATGGGCACTAACACCACCTAATGGCCTTGACCAGTCTCATCTGGGGCCTCTTCCCACCCTGTCCTTGAACTCAGACAATCCATTTCAGCTTGGTCTGGGTTGCCAGTGCCTGCCTGACCCAGGTGTGATTGCTTCCTGCCCTGTCTCCCAGATTTCCCTAAAATCTGTGCCATAGGTAACACGTCTCCAGTCTTACCTCCTGGATGGAGCCCTCAGACCTATGCTATAGTTCTGTCAGCCCTGTTACTGACCCTTTCTGTCTTAGCTCGTGATGGAACCCTCTAGGTCAACCCTGGCCCTGGCTCATCCTCTTACCATTTTGGGGTCATCAATCAACCTCTGTTACCTTCTGAGCCTACTCACTATGCTTGGCTCCGGGAGGATGATGCCCACTATTGAGAGCGTGGCCAAGGCTGGGGTCACCCTTGGTGCCCAGTTCCCCATCTCCAAGCGAGCAGTTGGCTCTTCTGGTATCCCAGCACCCTCCATTGGAATTGGAGGTAATACAAGCTCCTCGAAATTTAAATATGGGCTCTTTGAAACTCTCTGCAGGTAAGCTCTGCTCCTTCTGGTACCTTCTGAGCATGAAGGTTTTGTGCAGATTGGGGCAGCTGGGCCATCCTTATCCTAGTCAGGAAAAGAAGGCACAGAAAGCTTTCTCTGATCCACCAGCTGGCAAATGCTACACTTTTGCTATTGTTCAACCCTCTGCTTTGCCATCTCACCTTGAAGCTTCGCTGCTAGAAGGCAAAATGCTCTCCAAAATTCTCCCTGACAGCTGCTGACCGCACTGACAAAGAAGGTATATTGGGCTGGCTGTGCACAATGCCTGCCTGTTTGCCAGTTTTCCTGCTCACTGGGCATAACACCATGGGTCAATGTATAACTTGGGGTAATGGTTTCAGATGACACCAAGAGCCATGAAGAAACATCCCACTTGAAAAACTGTGTATGCAGCATGGTTTTGGAGGAGAAGGGGAAGGCTTGAGTTGAAAATCCAATCTGCTCAGATGCATCCATGTTGATCACAAATAGATTCAGACTCTTGGAGGTTTAGAAGCACAAACTAACTAGTTTTCCTCTCTGCATGTCTCTCCCTCTCTCCAGGCTACTCTGCAGGAGCAGAAAGAGTATGAGAAATGTTCACTAGGACAGTCCCAAATTGTTCTGATCTAAAAAGGGATATTGGAACTCTCAAAGAGACCACACTCCCTTGTGACATGAAGCCCTTGTGGGCAGCAGAGAGTTTTGACCATTCTTGGAAAAAAGACAGAGCTAGATAGAAATGGGCTCAGAAATTTGCTATAAAAATTAAGCCTCGGAGATTTTGTTCTAATATCTGCGCATATCCAAACTTGCTGCTGCTTGACTGCCTCAGCCTCACTCTGTCTCCCTTCCTTGCGCCCCTGCCACTTGCCCTGCGTCTCTGCCTTCTCATTCATCAATCACTGCTCCTCATCTAATCAAAGCCTCTGGCACGGCTGCGGGCCACATGGCACCAACCCCACTGGGCCAGTGCCAATAAAGTCTGGGAACTTGCCAGTTTGCATTGGCTGCAGCCAAGTATTTAAGTTTCTTTCACATTTTTGTGATGATACATCATATGGATTTTATTTTATTTTTCTTTCTCTCCATCTCTGGAACAATAATTTAGGTCCAGTCCTTGTGGATCTTCTTGGCTCACTGATTTAGTCCTGTAGGTCTGTTTCACTGGACCCCACTAATCACTAGATTCTGAGCTTTTGAGGAAACAATAAAAAGGGCTTTATAAAGCTCCTTAGCAAGGTGACCCCTCTGTCCTGTCCAAGGTGTAGGCAAATGCCAGCAAAAGGCAAACAAAGGGAAAATAACTTTGACTTCAAATAGTCCTTGAAGCCAGTTCTTACAGCACCTCATTAGTATATGCCAGTGTAAGGTGACACTGTCATTCTGCTTTGCTTTGTGTTAGCAGCAAGTTTGGTGATGCTTCCTTGCTCTTGTGATCTGTCATATATCTTGTGATATTTATTGCTTTATAAATGTTGGTGGTCACATGAGAATCTGAGCTATCCATTTCTATGCTGTTTCTAGGCCTCATGGTCAGACGGATATGCTTAGGGCCCTCCACAGAGAGCCTGAAGACAAGGATATCAGAAGACAAATAGACCTCCAGGTAGGCCAAGGTTTCTTTGTTTACCTGTTTTCTTGTACTTTTCAAAGCAAACTGCTTAAGTCACTCTAATCCAATGTCATGACTTGGGGAAGCTTGAATTGGGACTTTCCAAGAGTGTGAGATTAGTTACATGCTCTTTATGTTACAGCACTGTTTTGCTCTCCTTGCTTATACGTCCTCCTTAGGCTTGCTCTCTATCCTGACATTAGGCTGCAAGTATTTTTTCCTCAGGCACAGCGAATATAGAAGTTGGATAGGAGACTGGGAAGCAGATGGAGCACTCACCGTCTTTTCTCACCCAACGTTTTCTAGGGAAAGGACAGCTCCACATGAGGTTATGGACAGCTTTGGAAAGTACGACACAGAAGTTCTACTGAGGTTGTCCCCCTTTCAATCAATGTGGGGTTTTCCCCACCCCACAATTTCTAGCTCTCCCAAGCATGGAAACTGGGAAACAATGGAAAAAATGAGGCAGCCTGCCCTTTCAGAAGACATTTCGTAATGTCACTCTGCTTGCCTGCCCACAGCCTGCAGGTGATGCTGATCGTGTTTACAGGAAATGCCGTGAGTAATTTGCAAAGTGAAAGCAGCTTACACTGGGTGAGGGCCTGTCTGATGGGACAGAGCCATGCTGTGTTGCTGGGCTTATGGGCTGGAGTGGAGCAGCCTGAAGAGGAGGTTGTATAACAATTCTTCCAATATTGGTGTATTGGAAGGACAGCTTGAGGCCAGTGTGACTCTGTCAAAAGGCCTTGCTTAGTATTGCCACCTTGCTGGAGGAAGCAAATTCTAGACCCTTTTTCACCTCATCCTTTTTACCCTTACCCTGTTGTATGTTGACTCCAGGGTGCAGCCTCAGCCTAACAGAACATACCAGTTATCTCCTGATGTACTTCTGTCTCTCTGAAGTACCTCTGTCTCTCCCTACATATTCCCTCCCTCAGTGTAACACTCCACTAACTGCACTCTCTGGCAACTATTTGGAAAGCATAAGAGCCACAGTGTAGAAAACACTTGTGCATCCTTTGCAGATGCCTACAGCTCCTGGAGACAACGTGTGGCTGCTGAGCTTCACAGCTAGTCCTGCTGGTGGCTCGGTGCAATTCCTGAGTGTGCTGGGTGACCTTCTACCTTTCCATGTTTCCTTGAAATCTTCTACTTCTCATTCAGAGTGCAAATCTGGGTTATATCATGTAATTTCTTTCCAGTATATGCTGGTCTCTTCACTCACTCTTTGTATCACCCCACTGTCTGCTGTGGTTCCCAGGCTAGTTGTGATTTTTTTTCCCAGCCTGTGAAGGTCTGACATCACTGGTGAAATTACACAAGGCACAAATCAGGAGAATGGAATAGAAGCCCAAAGATGTGCCTCCTAGCAGGATTTATCCTTCCCTGTCTGCAGGTAATCCTGATTAAAAAGTGCATCACCTTTCCATCCTCACTGTGACCAGCTGCATGGGATATTGACAGAGCACTCGCCTCTGTAGGAACCATCTTCCAACCACCCCCATGTCCCTTTTCCTGTCTCTCAGCACAGATGCTCTTTTAGTACGGTTTTGAGAGACTGAGCTCTGCCTCCTGTGAGCCAACACATTGTAGTTTACGCCTATGCTCTCCTGTGCTATTGTTCCCAGCCTGCTATCATTTCACATCAGTGTTCATTCCAACTTTCAGCTCCTTCTCATTACTGAGGTACGTGCACATTATTAGTACTTACAGACCCAGAACAGGGCCGGGTCTCTGTGCCAGGATCTGTAAGGAATTATCCTGCTAGGGAGCAAACACAGCCGAGTTCAACAAACACAGCAAGCAGAGAGCGTACCCGATGTTCAGAGGCAAGGAGGCAGCCTGCTTTTGTGTGGCACTGGGCATTCCTGGCATTTCTCCCTGATCCTTGCAGAAAGAAAAGACAAAGTACATTCTGCACCTGTCTCAGAAGAACACTCGATTCAGTGTTCCCTCTTCTTCCCAGAGCGTAGCAACCTGCCAGGGACATGGAGGCACATAGAGAGAGGTGTAGAAACAAGGAGGAATGTGGAGGAAGATGGAGTGCTTTGAAGAAATGTTGAGGGAGATGGTGAGACCTGGAGAGTTGTGGGGGGATGTGGAAGGATGTGGGGTATTATGGAGGAATGTGGAAGAATGTGTGGGGATATGGAGGTACATAGTAGGACATACGTGGACATGGAGAGACATGGAGGCACATAAGGGAGTGTAGGTTCTGGAGCAGGTGAGGAGAGGCTTCCTGTGAGCCTGTAGCTGGACAAAGAGTCTCAGATTGATCTGGGAAGAAGGAGGTTGCCCAAGACCAGCATTGTGCCAACATGGGGCAAAACCTGCAGTTTGGCTCAATACCCACCTGGCGGTGCATACAAACAAACCTGAGTCCTGTACCAAGCCTGCCTTCATCAGTTCACTTCATTTGGTACAGCTCGGCTCTCAGTGAACCAGAAAGTGTGGGGTTTGCAAGAACTGAAGAGTGTGTATGTTTATGGAGGTGAGGGAAAAACATGCATTTTTTTTAAACCTGAAAAACTATCTCACCTGTGCATCATAATAGGGATTTTGGAATTGAGACTATTGTGATGGTTGTGGGCTAGAGTCATTAGAGCAGTGCTGCACTACTGGGACACTTACAAGCTACCTCCACACTTAGCACTGCTCAGAAGACAGACGTTCTCTTCTCCCTTTAGCTAAGCCTGCCTGAACTGGAGGGTTTTTGCATGACTGCGAAGGAAGGAGCTTAAGCTGTAGCAACCAAATGGACCGTGCTGTGCGAAACCCAACGTCATGCTCGTGTGAGTCAAACATCCCCCTCTGGTGCTGGAGAGTTCAGCTAAAGAGCAAACAATGGTAAACACCAGCAGCTGAAAGTGGGAGTTCTTTTGCTTTCTTCATGGCAACAGCCCAGCAGACTGACAGAGATCAAAAATTACCTTATCACCTGGAGGTCTGCGGAGAAGCCAAGAGATGTTGAAATCTCCCACCACCTCCAACATCAAAGGCTGCACCAGGTATCTTTCCAGGTGCTTTTTCACAGCCTGCCTCAGTGAAAGCTCCCATTCAAAAGGCAGTAACTAGGGAACATTAGGTGTAGCTTCTGGTGGCTGAACCGATTAAAGTTACCTTTCAATGTCACCAGAATCGCACACTAAAAGGGGAAATTCAAGGAGGAAAACAAAAAGAGTCCTACCTAGGGGATTGGCTGCTTTACAGGGACTGGTAATGAGATCATACTGCCATGATTCAAGGTCACAAATTTGACTTCAGATAAGGTGTAGCAACAGCCTCAATCTGTAATGGTGGCTGCTCAGCAGCCTGTGTGAAATTAATGGATAGTCTCTTGTAGCCTTTAACTTAACAAGGTGATTGCTATAAGTTTTGTAAAAAAAAAATCACCAAACACAACTACTAAAATGAGCTGACGTGTGATGGTGAATAAAAAAAGTTCACTGAAGTCTTTTGTACTGATGCACTGAATGACGATGTATTCACACCACTTCGCTGGTCTTTGTTGGAGCTTTCGGGCAGAGATGTTAACAAAGGATGTCCTGTATACTTGCAACGTAACGAAATAAAAGATTTTTTTTTATTTTTTTTTTTTCCAGTAGGACATGACTACTATCACATGTGACTCTATCTTTAAATGTGCCATAAGGTAGCAGCACTGTCCAGAAGCTAGGCCTCTTCTATCTTACAGCTTGTGGAGAACACCTCGTCTGAAAAGACGCAGGATGCTTTCTGCTCTGTACCTTTGTGCAGGGAGAATTCAGAGTTCCTGGTGCAGTCCCATCGTGCTGTGCTCTCCTCCTTTCGAGTTCACTGTATTAAAGATGAAGGTATTGGTAACATTCAATTTTGGCTTTCATATATATATTTTACGTATTGTAAAATGCTTTCAGTACTGCTGTACTGCAGCAGCCTATTCATTTATATGCTTTTAGGCACCTTTGGGTAACAAAAATTACACCTATCAGCAACAATGGAAAGACAAACCAAAAACAAACCTGTCAAATCTCTCATTTCTGTAAAAGCAGGGTGAAAAAAGAGACTGAAAATGGTGCCCTCTGCTTTCTGGTGATCTTGTGCATTCATCAACAAGGTGCCCCAAATCCATTCTTAACTGCAGCTATAATCTCTTTTAACAAAGGTACCTCCTGGGTACTGGTGAGAGACTTGTAGGATGTGTTTATTATTATTAAATCTCTGATAAGTTAATTTTGGTTCTGGCAAATATTCCTATGATTTGCTCTTGGCAAACAAAAAAGCCACTCTACTTTGTTGCTGTAGGTGCAGTCCTGACGCCTCATTCTGTGTATAAAACAGCGATTTTGAATACTGGAGAATCTGCAGTCCAAAAAAAAAAACCTGCTAGGGAGCAGAAGACACACTGGTAGGTGACAAAAACAGAGTTCACTGACTGCAGTTTGCAAAATGCCATAGGTTATTTCTGTTTATTGCCTAGGATTGTACAAGAAGATCAGAATTTAAGCTTGGACATTCTTGGATATTTTCCCCATGAGATTTGCGTCTGTACAGAGAGAATGTTATAATATTCTTTCTTCTCCTTGGAGAAGGGATGATATCCCCTTGGCAACATGAGTGATCACTTAAATGGAACAATAACATTAAGCAAGTGTTTGCAGTTGTCCTTCAGGGTGCTTTAGCATCTGGAAACAAGAGAAGGAGTGGTAAGCAATTAGGAAGACAGAAATGTGCTTGGGAGAGAGAAGCACATTTCAAAAATTGAATTGTTCTATAAAAAGAGTCAAAAACGTACCTTTAAATGAGCAGTTTGGGAGGATGTTCTGCAGACTAGTTATGATGTGACTACTGAATATGAGGGATTTACCCCTTTCTCTGTGGTGTGAGCCATTGTCTGAGAGAAGACTTTGATCTGGCTCAGGGTCTGCCCAGACAGGGAATACCTCAGTCAGAGACTGCCTCAGTGAATGACATTTCTGTGCTCAATGTCTTCTCCCAGTCTTGGGAGGAAATGAATAATAAGTACAACTACCGCTTTGGCATCTCTACATGAAACAAGTTAGGGGGGCATTATCAGCTAAGGCTAAGGGGAAAGCTCCAGCAGGAACAAGGAGTCTTGTATAGCAACTCTTGGACCCAACTGCCATTCAGCTCAGAAACAGTTCTCTGCAAGGCTTCTGCTAACAGTAACAATTTGTCCCTTGCCCTGGTGGAAAGCTGTCGGGATCTGTGACGCCCTGAATCCATACCGGTCAGATGGAATTGCTGAGCCCCTGTGTACTTCACACAGCACCATCGCTTGCAGAATTATGGGCTTTAACTCAGCTCTGTGGATTCATTCCTTGCTACCTCCCCACTGGCTGCCACAAAACTCAGACTTTCACCCATGCGAAGTTCAAAGTGGCTGCTCACTGTGAGTTCCACTTTCCAAAGTAGCACTCTCCCTCAGACAAAAGTATGGAGGGTTGGTGCCTCCAGCAAGGAGCAGAGAAGGGCTGGAGCACAGATCACACTGCAGTTGAAGAAGGCGATTACTGTTATGAGGCCAAAACAAGCAGCTAAAATATGGAAGACAGGCAACTTGGTCAAATTGGAGTTTGACATAAAGAATGAGATAATGCCAATTCGATGTTCTGTTTTTTGCCTTGGTGGATCTTTTTTTTTTTTTTTTTTTTTTTTTTTTCCTGCCTTTTGCATTTTTACTACTTTAAAAAAAAAACAAAAAAAAACATGAACTGTTTTTAAGCTCAAAACTTTAAGAGGCAGAACAGGTAGAGAAATTACAAATAATGTTGGAGTGATGCTCTAATGCCCATTCCTGAAAACCTGTGATGTAAAAAGTCACAGTTCAAGTGTTTTTTGCATATCTAGCTTGTCCTCTAGTGCTTTTGTTTTTCAGGATTCATGTTTGTATGTACTCAAATTTACATGCTGTTTTATGCATCCAGATGAGTTAACTTCCTCCCTTTCACCTTGAATGGATGCTATGGTTTTATGTGGGGATGAGTAACACTTACGACTGATAAGCTGACAAAACACAGCAAAATCCTGGGTGTCTGCAACATCAGCAGTTAGGCTGGTGTTTCCATGTCCCTGCTGAGGATGGGAAATGTTTTGCCACTACCATTTCTACATACACAGTCCTAAAGTGTTCAGAAGGGCTAAATTTCTAGTGAAATGATCTTCAAGTGTTATGTGTTGTCATGATAGAGAGAAGATGGACTCAGTTCTCATAGACCATAGTACAATATGGAGCTTGTAGCAGAGTTTCAGTAGGATGTTTTTAACAGTTTGATATCTGGAAAGTCTTTTTTCCTAAGTGGACAGTTAACTGTGAACAAAATGGCCACATCCTTCTTTTGTCAGGATTAATTCCTGCAATCCATACTGTACATTTCTCTGTGCTTGTCTGCTAACTACGTGGAAAGTGCTAAGCAGTCATGCATAATTCATTACTCTTAATTAAAATGTAAATTTATTGTCAGCCTTTTGGGGTAATTAAAGCACCATTGTGAGAATAAGTTTATGTTCTGTATCTTTTGCAAAAATAAACAAGTAATGTTTTATGTTCTGCTTGAAGAGGTGCAGTTGATCACCAAGTGGGACGCAACTGAACTTCCAGAGAAGGTCTGTCAGTTAGCATGTATCTACTATTCAACAGGGTGTGAATCTACTTTGCTATAAACTGGGCTGCCTTATTCTCAGTGGAGTTAAATGCTTGTGTTTCAGTTTTTGGCATAGATGGAAAGCATTATTTATAGACATATTTCTACACTCCCCCATAAAATCCAGACTATTTTGTTGTCCTCCAGCTGCTCCTCAGAAGCCTACAGAGATACGTTTGATGTATTGCAGTGCCTACTGTAAACACCTGACTTACCAGAGTGTCTTGCAGGTTAGATTAGGCTTCATAATTTATAGACCTTGAAGCTCCCCATGCAGTATGTATGAAATGAAGGACTAAGTGCACGAAAAAAACAATCTTCCACAGGGATGGGGTAGTGAAAGGGTGAACAGCGTGAGACTTAGTAGTAATTGTAGTAGAATTGTCCTTGAAGATTTGCAGAATGTAGTGAAGATGATCTTGAGATTGTGGATGAAGGGTGGATATTAGGAAACATTTCTTCGCAGAAAGAGTGGCGAGGCGCTGGCACAGGCTGCTCAGGGAGTGATGCAGTCACTATCTCTGGAATTGTTCAAGAAAAGGGTGAATGTCACACTGAGTGGCACAGTCTAGAGCAGTCACTGGCGTGGCTTAATAGTTTGACTTGATGATCTTAGAGGTCTTTCCAATCTTAGTGATTCTTTGATTCTATGAAGTGCAAAGAGATCATGAAAGAAAACTGTTACGGGGCCATGCATGGGTAGAGAGGAGAGGCTTCCCAGCTCCCACTCACAAATTGCTGTGGGATTGGGATTGTTTCACCACCACTCTTCTGCTTGTTTCTTCTTTCTAAGAAAAACATGATCTGTCTCTGTCTGCATCCTGTCTTTCTGTCTCTGCCTCCCATGGACAGGCAGACAGAAGGTCATTTCAGCTCTGGGGGAGGGTTTTGTACTGAGCAGAAGCCTCTCAGACAGGGAAGGGAGGTGTTTTGCTGTGCCATCCCCTGAAGTCATGTTATTCTCACATCAAGGCTATGTGTGGCTCTCTCGAAAGGTCTGGCATTCATTACCTGCCTTCTGCCATAATCTTACGGCTTCAGAAATATGCAGGGAATTTCATGATCCACCCCTCTGGCCCAATCAGCACGCTTAGCCCCAGTCCAACCTCCCAGGCCCCAGTGAGTCTCACTGGGCAGGCCAGGTGGGTGCTGGAGCAGCCTAGTATCAGCTATGTCACTGTAGGCAGTACAGAGTGAAACTGATAATTATCAACAGCACGTGTACAAGCTGCGAGGCTTTTGATGTCAGGGTTCGTGTGTGTTGAGTTAGCCAGCACATTTTAATCAGATTTTATTTTCTTTTTTAAATGAAGATTCGAAGCGCTCTTATCTCCTCATTCCTTCCCCTCCTTTGAACTCGTGCTTTGCCGACATCTTCACAGACACAGCCTTCCCTCTGCCAGGCCCCAGCAGGACCCAGCCACAGCGCCAACTCAGCAAGGCAAAATGGCAGGCGCCACTGGGTGTGCTGGGACAGGCCTGGCACGGCTCTGGAACAAGGAGCTCATCATCTGCCTCTGTGATGTTGGACCATATTTTAACAGTGGCACGGGGGGGGGGGGGGGGGGGGGGGGGGAGGGGGAGAGTGAGGGGGGCGGCATGGAAAAAGGACAAACAAAGCCCTTGGAAGAGGCTCTCATGAATTCAATAACAGCCTGGCCGTTCTGGCCTTCACTGAGCACCAGCCATTTCCTCATGGGTGCAGGGAGTCTCCAGAAAGCAAACCCTGAAACTCATCAGCTCCGCTTGCAAAATTCAGTGTCTTTGTCCTAACCACAAACACTTCACCAGCACCCCACCCGCCACAGAACACAATAGCTCGTTCCCTCCATGCCTCTCCAAGCTTTTCACAGATATTAGTCAACATTTTCGTGTTATTATTACAGCTTTACTTTATTACTCTCCATTTTTTAATAAAAATGCTCATGCTGCTTTGGTCCAATTCTTTATTTATGACCCAGTCTGATTTAATAGCCACATGTAAAATGGCATTGAGGGAGAAAATGGATGTATTTGATTTGTTTCCGAATTATTTCTGAAACATTTTTCCAGCCGACTTAATGGCCTGTATCCTCCTGGGGAAGCCCAGGTACTGGCCAGTGTGTACTGGCCTTGTTGTAGCACAGTCCACGGTAACAAGTTTTCCCTCTGCAGAGTGCTGTGCTTTTCCCCTGCCTCTCAGTTCATGTCTACAGGCATCTGTTGCCTGTGATAGTCAGGCACTATCGGTAGGTCAGGTCCTGCCTGCTGCTTTCACGAGCCCATCCTGTGTCTGGGGAGAGGCCTGGGCAGAGCCCAGGTGCCTGAGGGACAGGAGCTGAGCACACGCGATGGCTTCACGGTATTATCTCACAGCCACGCCAGAATAATCTCTTAGGTGGATTATTTCCAAAGCCACAATGAGAGCGTGCCATTTCCAGAGTCTCAAAGTGCTCACAGAGCCATTTCTCGTTTTGTCTGCCCACTGATGAAGGTTAGGTAAAGGCCACGTGTTACTCAGCCTCCGCTATAAAGACCCTCAGTGAGTGCCTGTAAAAACAGGAGGGGCTTGCTTTTAGAGCCCAGAAGATCGTTAAGAGCCTGGCGGTGAATCATACAGCTCCTGAACCCTCTGAGCAGTGTCAAGGGAGGAGGCAGCCATCTGACAACTGCTGGGTCAATCCCAGACAGCTTGCCAGGGAAGCCTATCAAGCCCCAGTAATTGGGTTTGATTTAAATCTTTCTCCTCATCACCCCTTCTGTATTGAATCATCTCCACCAAAGGCAAGAGAGGCTGTCTCTGGAGGAGCACAGCCATGCTAGTACCTATTAGCAAGTCACCATCACTTTTGTGTCTTATTATTTCCATCTCAATTTTGCTGCTCCGTTGGAGTTGCAAGATGACAATAATCAAGGAAGCAGAGGCTTTTGTGCCCGCTTATTTGCCCCCCAGCTATCTGAAGGATAATACATAGAGCTCTTTCCCCAGAACTGCAGTGGCTGCAGCGGGGTCTGTGACACTACAGCAAGAGGGTATATGAACCCTGACCCCTTGGGATTGCACATACCAAGGAAGCCATTTTGCAGGGTATTTTTTCTTCATTTTGCTGCCTGTTTCTCACACTGAAAAAATGCAGCTCTTTACCTGAGGCTACAGGCTCATACAGGCTTCTCTTGCGACTAAGAAGCATACTGCTTTGCAATACAATGCTTTTTGTATGGAGCAAGGACAGGAGTGCATGGGGGAGCTGGCAGAATAACCTAGCACTGATCTGATCTTTCAGCATGTCTCATTGTTGTGTTGGGACAGAAAATGTCAGCTTGCTGTTGCCTTGCTCACGGTCTCAGAGGAGGAGGGTGAGTGGGAAAGGTTATCACAGCAAAGAGAAATGGATCTCAATGACGGGCAGCAAAAGCTAGCTGGTTAAGTTAATAAGCACTTCCTTTGGTGCCACTCGAGGAAGAGAGGTCTTATGGCATCAGGCAGCGAGAAACAGAATCTAAACTGCCCTGGGCTTTTGAGGGGATGGGCAAGAAGGGAGGCTTTCTTTGCAACGTGTGGGAGAAACGGAGGAAGGGTGTTTTCTCCTGAACTTGGTGCTCACCCTGCATGTGTGAAGGAGGTTGCTATAAGCAATGCATGTGATCTTGCAGAATAAGAAGGATCACTGAACGGGTGACGCAGGAAAAGGAGGATTACACTGCATGTGATGGCAGAAGGAGGATGGAGCTTTCTTGCAAGCAGTGTAAGGATGGGGATTACTATGGGATTTTCTTGGGGATCTAGGTATAATGAAGAAACTCTACCCTCTACCTTACACTTGGGACCTCTGAAAGGGCAAGTGAAGGGTCATGAGGAGCCATCTCATGTATATTAAAGTACTTTGAAGTACTAGCTACTTCCCTAGTTGACCTAAGCAAATACTGTGCAAGAGAGTATGATTTTTGGGGCCATACCTAACAAGGATCACATCTCCAGTGGCAGGAGAGGGTGAGGTGGGAAGCTCATTATAACCATGACAGTGGTTTCTTCGATTTTATAGCAGTAACCAAACTCTCTATCTGGGAGAGGAAGGCAGTAAAGTTTGACTGCAAGTTAATCTTGAGAAGTAGCAGCCTCTGTGATTAGTCCAGCAAAAATGGTCAAATTTTGGCTGAGTTATGAAGTTTTGAAAATGAATAATTGCCGTTGTTTATATAACACCCACGCACAAACCATAAATGTTTGGCTCTTTGACCTTAGCCATGACCACAGAGATCTGCAGTAGATGCTGTTCACGTTCTCCCTGTTACACTGCTCTGCTCCCTTCCAGCTGCCTCAGCAAGGCTGCTCCGGGCAAGGGAGGGATGCACTGCAAGTGATACCAACAGCAAGGATAGGGACAGGCTTAGCTCGAGAAAGGGGAAAGCAAAGCTGGCAAGGGGCCAGGTTGCAGAAAACATGTGAAAATCAAGGCCCACAGAACAGAAAAGGACAAAGAGAAGAAATGAAAGGATAAGTGTAGATGGGGAGATGATGCCAACACAGAGGTAAGAGCAGCCTTTGTATTGTACGTACGGACTGTTTGCTATCTGCACATCGTTTCATAAAGGACATAGCACAGTGCATGCGATGACAGTTGTACTGGCAGAGCAAGAGACAGAAAATTAGCAAACACTGAAGCAGAATTACAGATGGACAGTCAAATACCAGGAGGAAAAGAATGGGCAAAGAAAGCTGGGAGAAAAGAAGAATGGCTTCAATTAAAATAAAAAGGCTGTTAAAAAAAAAAAAAAAAAAAAAAAAGTTACATTCTTCATAAGGGTACGGTTTATTTCCCCAGTGCTCTCCCTTGTCCCAGTTACACTTCTCCTTTTACCTCCTGCTCAGGCTTTGTCCCTCCCTGCACCCCTCTCCAGGCTCCAGCCCCCTCCTGAAGCCCCTCACTGTGCCCTCCTGCCACTCCCAACCTGTCTCCCCATCCAGTGTTCCCTCCTTCCATGTTCACCCTTCCTTCCTTTCCCCCTTGGCTCTTCCACCAGGAGGAGAAAGATGGCCATCATCCATGCCGCCACTGGCCCTTCCCACCCCACAGCAGCATGCCAAGCTGAGCTCAAACCCAAGATAACCCCCTGCAAGAATCTGGCAAAGTAATAGCCCCCTTCTACACCCAGGGCTAGTGGCAGGGGCACAGCTGCCAGCAGGTCCTCTCCTCTGGTGGCATAGGGCATGCAGGGGCAGGAGGGGTTCTCCACGACAGCACAGCACGAGGTGCCAGCTGCACAGATGACAGCAGGATTATCCCTCTGCTTGCCAGCAAGGGTGAAACCTGACCACTGGCTACTGCTGCAGTGTGTGAGCCGATACTTTAAAATATTTTTAAGCTGAAAGGGAAAGTACTGTCCTGGTGTCAATTCAGGATGACTGGTCCAAGCTGCATTTTGGGACCCTGGGAATGTCAGCTTTGGTACCCAGGGAATGTAAAAAATGTTTTCAAAAAATAACAAAGGAACAAATGAGCTGTTCTTCCGTTCCTTGTTAGTTCTGAGGAGAACCAAGTGCAGGCCCATACCATGGCTGCCCTCAGCACAGTGGGACCTGCACAGCAGGAGCAACTTCCTGAGGATTGCCTCACTCTGTAATGGGTTTTGCAATGAGCCCTCCGCTCATACCCATGTTAGCTGGTATAATGCCAGCAAGGTATTATGCATTAGGGATTCACTTATAGCACAGACAACTAGGCTGATCTACCTAAGACAAAGCAACTTTCATTTGCAGCCCTGAATAAAATGTGGGTCGTAGTCAATGTGCATGAGGGCCTGCGTGTGAGAGAGTGTTTTCCTTCACTTCTACCAGTTGAGTAGAAGCAAAATAGTTCCAGCCTGGAGAAGTGAAGGCTCAAGGAGATCTTGTCAATATATACAAATACTTGAGAGTGCAAAGAGGATGGAGCCAGGATCTTTTTGGTGGCGCCCAGTGACAAGATGAGGCAATGGGCACAAACTGACACACAGTAGATTGTCTGAACATCAGGAAACGCTTCTTTACTGTGAATGTTACCGCATAATGAAAAGGGTTGTCCAGAGAGATCGTGGAGTCTCCTCATTGGAGATTTTCAAGAGCCACCTGGATATGGTCCTGGGCGACCTGCTCTGGGTGTCCCTGCTTGAGCAAGTGACCACCAAAAGACTCTTCTCACCTCAGTCATTCTGTGTTTCTGTGATTCTTTGGCTGCTGGCACAGTGAACAACAAGGGAAAGTCTATAGAGAGAATTGGGCAGTGTGGGGAGGCCTCTCTATGGGCTGTGCAGAAAGCTGGAGGAGGGATGTAGAGGAGAAAAGAAAGGACAAACAACAACAACAACAACAACAAAGAGTAGACTTCAATGGAAAGCAGAACGGGGAGGAACTTGTCATGAGAAATTTCAACTCAGGGTCTTAGCCTCTCCCTGTGCTGGAGAACGAGAAGGAAGTCCAAGCCCCAAGTGACTTTCCTTTGTTCATGCTCAAAAGGAAGCTTCTGCCCTTCAGGCAGAACACCTGGTGTCGAAAACCAAATCCCACAAGCCCTACTCAGACAAATTTCAGGTAATGGCTATGATAGCACCTCTGTGTGAGGATGCACTCCAGCATTTGACCAGAGATGGCAGATAAATAGGTAATTCTGCCAGCAGTGAGAAATGTATGCAATTTGTTGTGGGAATTTGGAATTGTAACCACAGTGGCTGCAACAGAAACTCTGAACTATCTCCGCTTAATTAGAAACATAGCTGGGTTTTGTCAAGGCAGGTAGATTCTCTGATGTCTGCAAATGGACTAAATTGCTTCTGTTTAGACTGCTCTTTTGGCCACCCTGACTGCTTGGAGTAAGAACTGGACTGGGCCCTGACATAAGCAAATATTATCTCCCAGTTACTCATTCAGGGGATAGATATGTTCCAACCTGCCACATGCTGTGCACGTATTTCCCATTACAGCTTTCCCACTGACCACATTTAGCTAGATGTTGGCCTGATCCTGTGTCTTGGTATAATCCTACAGCCTGGAGATGTTCACAAAGCTGTGGGAAAATCAAAAGTTCTTCACTCCTCCTGTCCAAGCATAAGCACCTGCACCTTCAGAAGAGCACCTGAATTTTACTGGAGAGAGAAAACCACAATGAGAGTGGCAGGTGATGGAGTTTTCCAGATTTGCCCTACAAAGCATTCAGAGCTAGGGTCTTTCCTTTTCCTGGCTGCCTGTCAGATTGCTTTTCTTCTATTTCACTGCTGCCTTCAATGTGCTCGGTGCCTGCCGGCCCCACAGCTCTTCTGTCTCCAGCTGGCCCAAGCATAAAGGAAGAAAATGAGAGATTTCCAAAACTTTCTTCCTCTGGTCTGAAAGGAGCTGACAAAAGTCAGCTGCAGAGCCAGGAGCTCTGCGCTTCACTTGAGCTGTCTTACTTCCTTTAGCTACTGTGTTGAGTGATGTTATTAGACTAGTTGCTCCCAAAAGCATCGCTTTTAGGACTAACTCCAGAATATCTACGAAAGAAAGGCAGCTTATGATCCAGGCACAATTTCTAAGGTTTCTAACCCTATCAGAGTGGTTGAATCATGAGAGCAAGAGGCAGAAACCATCTGGAACATATCCTTCAGCCTCTGGCATGCAGTGTTTCAGTGTTTTGATATTCCCCTGTGACCTGGAAGCCTGTCCAGAGCTACTTCACCTACCCAAACCACAGATGTCCATATGAGTGGGAAAGCTGTGCCTTTCTAGCACAGCTGAACCGCCCTGCTGCATGGTAAGAGCTTCCAGAAAAGGTGCAGAGTGCATTCACTGACAAGGATTTTTGGTCCAAGGGCTTCATGGGATGTTCTCTCCACCTTCTGCAGGGGGTTGTGCACAAAAGTACATAGAAATCATCTGGTTTTCAGATGCTGTCTGGGAAAGTTGAGAAGTCTCAGTCTAAACTGTGTCCAGGGGAAAACCATGCTAACAGCCACTCAGCAAGGCTGAATGTCCTTGGCAGCTATTAATTATTATCAGCCCCTTACTTCAACAAAGTGTGTGAGAGGCTTTCAAATGCAGCATTCCACAATCTCTGTGCAAGCTATTATTGATTTGGCAAAAAAAAAAAAAGAAAAAAGAAAAGAAAAAAAAAAAAGAAAAAAAGAGAAAAAAAACGAGAGTGATAAGTGTGTGTTTGGAGTAGGCTGGAAGGACGTGAATAAAGCCAGGAAAGAATGTGCTTGTTTTGAAGGACGTGTTACCTCTTGCTTGTTGGATTTAACTATTCCTTGACGTCAAGGCCCCTTTGCTACTTTTGGGAGGCAAGTGATGGATGGGGTGAAAGCTGCCTTTTGATGTATTTCATTGAGGAAAGTAGAATTAGTGGTTACTGCATGCAGGCAAAGAAATCTAAGATTAATTTCTTTATGTATTTAGATTCAGTCCTCTTATAACAATTTTCTGAGATCTTGACCAACTCAGTCACCGTATATTTTTCCATTGTTTCCCTGGATTCTCTGTGATGGGAAGGAGACATGCTGCAGCTGTACAGAAGTGCATGAGGCAGTTGGATCTCTAATAGGAGAAAAAACAGGGATCTTAATGGCTGGTGTACTAACAGGCCTTGATCTTTGGCGCTGTGGTATGTCTTGCAGTTTCCTGGCATGGCAGAAAATTGAACTGCCCGCTCACACAATAGCAGAGACCAAGCTTGTGATTTGCCTTTAATTTGCAGCTTGTGTCCCGCTCTCCCCTTCTTCTTGCCCTCCTCCCTTTGTATTCCTCATTCACACTGTAATCAGAGGAGGGTTAACAAAATGCCACTGTGATTCAGGTTTCAATAACTGCCACCATCTGTGCTGAATCAGAGAAGATGCAGCAGGGAGAAATGGCTCAAAAGGAGGAGACTTTCCTTTTAGAGGTGTTAAGCGCAAGGGATTCACACAGCTTCCTTGAGGCAGCCAAATGCTGTACATTTAGGGGGCAAACTCCCTGTGTAGCTGACAGACAGAAGCAGCTACCTACAGATCTCATTCAAAGCTGCCTTGTGTGATAGTCAGGGCTGCAAGATATGAAACCTGTTCTTCCTCCCTGTCACTGGTGTGGTCCTTCACAAGCACATCACATGCAGACAATGTCTATGCCAACAAATCAACTAATACCAAACAGTTATCCCTAGACACTGGTTCCCACTCGTACATCTGTATTGCTGGTACATCCACACTATCAGGATGAGCCTTGGTGTGCTTTTGGCCCAGATGCATTGGGATTCTCCTCCAGAATTCTCCTGGGCAGCTTGATTGTTGGTGGGAGCCAGTGGCCTCCTCCACTGAGCACTTTGCAGCACCATGCCAAGTTACAAGATGAACCAGCCTGGCTGTGGGCTGCTCCCTGCCACTTGGCTGAGGAGGGGTCTCAGCAAAATGTCAAGCTCCAGCACAGACATAGCCAATTTCTGTGGGTTTTTCCTTTGCTCTATTCCTCCTCGTTGCCAGAAGAGCCCCGAACGTGCCCAGCAGGTGGCACTCCACCATGGTTTTACACCGAAAAGCCCCTCAATGACCTGACCCATCTCTGGGGTATCTGGGCGGTAGGTAAGGGCTGTCCTGCTCACCCAGTGATGCTGTTGCACCTGGGGAATGTCGTCCTGTGCCCCAGCCATGCATTTTGAGGTGATCTGATAAAATGATATTCATATGCACATATTCACAGACACGTGTATACATGTATCATAGCTGCAAACCCACTGTCCATTGTCAGAGCACCAGGACATGAAGGACTGAGGAGGGCAGAGAATGTTCAGTGTTTTGGAGGGTCCGAGGGTGGCTGTGTGCTTGCAGTATGATATTGCTATCAGGCTCCAGGTGAGATCAAGGCTTTGTCATACCAGTGCACATCCAATGTAAGGGGCAGATTTTAGTTCATGGGCATCCATCAAGAGGAGGTTCCCCACCTGCAGTCACACTGGTCATTCTGCCACACCAGCTCTGCCTCAGCACCCATTGCTTTAGCTGCAGAGCCATCCCCTTCTTTATTTTCTCCTTATTTGATGAATCAGTTCTCTCTGAGCCAAAAAGCATGGCTCAGCACATCTCTTCATCAGAAGTGAGTCCTTCTTCTGCTAGTCTCCCTGAAACTACCTTTGCAGAGCACAGTGAAAATGCTAGAAAATGTTAAAAAATAAAGACAGGCCTGCCATATCCACTCCAATGAATAGCAAGCCTTGTTTTCACAAGTTTAATCAGTTTTTTTTTCTGAGCTAATTCCCTCAGATAGCTCTCCTGTTTGTTGCTTCTGCTGGCTGATCACCCAGCTCTATGCAGTGACAGATGCTTGCAAGGACAAAGTCACTGCCTCCCCTGGTGCTAGATTAAGCCCAAAGCTCGGCTGTTCTCAACTCCTGTGGATGGCTGAGCCCCTTGGTGAGCTGGATTATTACTTTTTTTTGTTTGCAAGCTAGATTTGGGCTTGAAAAACAGAAAGTTACTGCTTGGTACCAGCAAGAAACTCATGCTACTGGCTTCAGTGTCTGTGTTCAGGCACCTTGCATGAAACAGGAGTGATCGAAGGGAAGGCAACCCTGTCCTACAGGACTGCTGAGCCAACAGCTGTGACTTCCTACCAAGCTTTTTACCTACGTGGCTTTAGATTTCAACTGTCTATCCCCTCTGACATTTCAAAAATGTTCAGACTGGTTAAAATTTGTACTGTGGTTTTAAAATGGTTGCCTTCACAATCCAGATTTCTTTCTCAAGGATACAAGATGACCAGAAAAAAATCTTTCTTAAATCTGTTCCATGCAAGTTTATGCTTTTCACATTCAAATGCAGTTTTGGGTAGTTTCATGCACAAAGGGCAACTGTTGTGTGATTGGTATCTTTTGTCTGCTAGTGTGAATGACACTGCTCACTGCTGGTAAATATAAGATGGCAAATACCAGAGCTTGAGCTTTGGACCTATGTGAGAGGAGAAATCATAGAATCTTAGAATTATTAAGGCTGGAAAAGACCTCTAAGATCCTCTAGTCCAACCATCAGCTCATCCCCACCATGCACACTGACCACATCCCTCAGTGTCAAATTCCCACCTCGTCAAATCCCACCTTGCCACAACTTCCTTTCATGTGGTTATAGAGAGTGGTGATGTCTCCCCTGAGCTTCCTCTTCTCCAGACAGAACAATCCCAGTTCCCTCAGCTGCTCCCCATCAGACTTGTGCTCCAGACCCTTCACCAGCTATTTGTGTCTATTTGCATCAATAAAAGCAGGCCTTGTACTACTGAATATGGAGCTTAACAGTATGTTGTTGCTGCAGCCTAGGTCAGATCTGTGCACAAAACTCATGCAGGTGGATACATGGGAAAGCTGAGGAGCAGAGCACCTTCCCATCAGGCTTCACAGCACTATGACTCTCAGCACTGCTGTAGCTGTGAGCTTGCCACATCCTCTGCAAGCACATTATCTCCCTCCTCATAACAATCAGGTTGTAGCCTCTGGTGTTCCCCGGGCTCTCTGTCACAAACTCCATCTCAGCTGACTTTACCTGAAATAAATGGTTTTTACTGACATTGTCCACGCTGGGTAGACCTTCAGGATTTGAGTAAAAAACATCTCCAGAGTTTTCAAGTTTGAGATGAAGAGGAAAAGCATCCATCTTCTCTGGCCTCTCCTGTCTTACAGTGCTCTCTCCATGTTTGACTGAGCTGAGCTTCTTCATGGAGCTAGAGCCTGGAATTTGGAAGTGTCCTCAGTGCCAGGAATGTGCCTCTTAATTTCTGCTTAAAAGCACATACCTGGCCAACGTCTTAGAGCCCTGCGGTCCACATGTACCCCATCTACATGCCAGCTGGGCCTCTGGTGTCCCTCTATTTCTGTATTTGCTAAACATGCTCCACTACACCACTCCTTAAGGGTCCCCAAAATACCTCACGTGGGCTTTCCCACCCAGAGCATCTGAGCTTGCCCCAGTCTGAGTCTGACTAGGATTTTACTAACCAAATTTTGGGCCAGAAGAGTCTGTTAGTGCCCAGGCACTGAGAAGGAATGGTAAGGCATGGAGGGAAAAAAGGTTGCAAGAAGCAAGGAAGGAAGTGCAAGTGCTATGACAAAAGACAACATTTATGGGGCACAGCACTATAAACTCATCACACAATTATCTAAATAGACAGGATATGGAAGAGGGACAAGGAGAGAAGGGAAATAGTAAAATATGAGTATGGCTTGTACACAGCCAAGATGTCTTATCCAGGCAGGAGGCTGAAATGAGTGCCTATGGGGTTTTTTTCCCTGTAGAGCACAAAGGAAAAGAAGCTAGTTCTGTAATTGTAATCCAACTGACCCAAAATGACCAAAACCTGGGGGAAAAAAAAAAAAAAAAAAGTGAGAGAAATTATGTGTATACATTTTTTTTGCTCTTGCCATTTCAAGCAGCTAACAAAAACCTATTGAAAAAGCTGTACATCTATTCCAGGCTGAAATGCCAGCACAGGGGATTGCTATGATAAGCAGTTCCCAGCTGAACTGAAGGTGAGGACACAATAGCAAAGACAAAGCAATAAAATGTGCAGGTTTTAGTTAAGCATTTCATTCCTGCAGTCCCTCTCACCTGTTCTCTTTCAGCTCCCCATTTTATATTTTACCTGGGCGACTGTGCACGCACACAAATGACAAATAGACAAACCTAGCCTAGTTTTGCATCAGAATCTGCTATCCCCAGATTCCCTTGCCATGCCATCCTCCAGTATCACCGACCATTGTGTGCCACATAAACCCTTTGTCTTTGCAGACCCCTCGGCTCAGCATCGTCACAGGGAATCACAAGGCAGGTGTCCCCATTTCCAGCACAGCTGGCTGCACAGGCAGGGAGCAGCACTGCTGCAGAAAGCGATAAGCCGTTCGGCTGTGCAGTGTTTATCTCCCTGCCGGGCGAGAACGGTTTCTCCTTGACCTGGGGCATGCCAGGCGGGCTGCAGCCAGAGCAGGGGACCGCTATCTCAGGCAGCAGCTCACACAGCAGCTAACTGAGCATCCTCCTCACCGAGAGGATGACAGAGCTTTGAAGTTGTGACAAAAAGGTGGCATCTACCCCTCTGGGTCATATGGTGGGGTGATGCAACCTTGTGTCCCCTGTGTGAGGCTGGGGGGTTCAGGCTGCCTAAGAAAGGAGGTGATGTAAATGGCAGTGCTGGGCTGCTGGAGCTAGGGGAAAATGGAGGGAGTCATTGCATGAACATTTCCCTTCCCTTCCCTTCCATTCTCTTCCCTTCCCTTCCCTTTCCCTTCCCACATTCATCTACTTTCTTGAAAAAAATAGAAGAGTTTTAACTGTGTGAGCTAACAGCCATAGGGCAGGCCATTGTGAACAATAGGCTTAGGTTGCAATTATTCTGGGTAGGTTTCTTTACGCAGCTCATTTTGAAGCCTTGGGCCTCCCTGGTATGTTCAGCTAAAGGAGCAGAGTTAATTGGTGGAGTCTGTCTCAAATACTAAAGGTTACTTGAAACCTGCAATTTTAGATTATAGAAATCTATGAAAGAACTCAAATGAACAGATCCTAAAGGATTCCTTTGGTGCAATTTCTGTTGGCTTGCAGTGTACCACAGCCTGGAAAAATGCTTGCAATGAATATTGGTTGTAGAAAAAGCTAAACAACTGTCATGTAAAAGAAGCCGGACTCAATGAGTGGCCCTATTGGCGATGACACAGCCTTGGCTTCCCTGCTGACGCAACTGGGGTCTGCTTTACAACAACTGTGGAAAGAATTCACAGCAGAAGGAATTATTTGTAACATCTTCAAGATAGCCCTGCCCAAGGAACACTCTCTCCCCATGAATTTCACATCCTCTCCGAGCCCTCATTCCAGTCATAGAATAGAATCATAGAATCATTAAGGTTGGAAAAGACTTCTAAGATCACCCAGTCCAACCATCAGCCCACCCCCACCATGCCCACTGCCCACGTCCCTCAGAACCACATCCACACGGCTCTGGAACCACCTCCAGGGATGGTGGCTCCATCACCTCCCTGGGCAGCCTGTGCCACTGCCTCACTGCTCTTGCTGAGAAGAAATGTTTCCTCATTTCCAACCTGAATCTACCCTGGTGCAACTTGAGGCCATTCCCTCTCGTCCTATCCCTGTTACCTGAGAGAAGGGACCGACCCCCACCTAGCTACAGTCTTCTTTCAGGTGCTTGTAGAGAATGGTAAAGTCTTGCACCCTCATCCTTCTCCTGCCTCAAGCCCATCTCCTGCAGATCACTGCTTTTATGCATTCCCATAGGCTCATATCTCAAGGGATACATATGGCTGTGGTAATTTTCAGGAATCATTACAGAATCACCAGTGCATCTCTTTTTGACTCCTTATTGCTGCTGAACCTGCTTATGTCGTACACAGTGGTGAATGACTTGTATCGCTTGCTTGTTCAACAAGATGAGGGGCATCTGGGAAGGACAAGGAGAAGAAAGGACAAGAAAGGCAGTTTGCATAAAGCAAGTTGTCATGTTGGAGGGAACAGCAAAGAGAGGAACTGGCAAGCCAGTGTGTGATTAAGCTTGACCCAAGACTTGGTTGTGTCCCAGTGTGGGAACAATGCCTTTTCTGGGGGAGTGGACAAGGACATGTGCCCAGTCTTTGTGGGCTAACAGGCCACAAGCTCAAAAGAGACTGTTGTCCTTTTGTCTGGCATCTGTGTTTTGTATACGCTACTTTTTGTGGTTAAAGGACCAGAAGAGACCTTGTTAAATACGGGGTCTGCTAGGCATGTTCACCTCATATTATTGGGACGCTGAGGTGGCCAGGCAGCTCTAAGATGAAGAAGTGAAGCTGCTCTTGGTTGTAGATTGGAACTTATTGGTAAAATAAAGATGAATATCCTCGCAATTAAAAATGATAGCACCCTCAGATGTGTTGTGTCCTGTAGTTGCATTCTCCTCACGCTTCACCAATCTTGGTTTCACTGCTAAGAAAGCTTTCCCCAGGACAGATCTTGCCTCCTGAACCAGAACTGCAAGAGCCAGCTCAGACCAGACCAGTGGCCCCTTTTAGTCTCCTCCTGTCTCTGACAATTACTGTGTACTTAGAGAAAGGATATGAAGCTAGAAAAATCTCAGGGTGTCATCCATTGCAGCCTACTGTAGGGAACCTGCTTTAGCAGGGAGATTGGACTCAATGATTCTCAGAAGTCCATTCCAGCCCCTGTAATTCTGTGGTTTTATAATTCTGTGATCCATGAACCTGCAAATTCCTCTTTTGTATGAATTTATACTGTCACAGTCACAGAGAAGTAAATTTACCTTTGGAAAGGAATACTGCCACATATCAGGGCCTGGAGGAGTAGAGGAAGGAAGGGCAAAGGGAGCAGGTTAACTGAAATGCCTATAAAATGAGAACTAAATACAAAAGATACGTAGGAGATTAAAAAGGATGGAAGGAAAGAAAGAATAGAAATAAAGAAAGCAAGGAAAGGAGGAAAGAATGAGGAAGGGAGGGAGGGAAGAAGGGAGGGAGGGAGGAAGGGAGGGGGGGAGGGGAGGAAGGGAGGGAAGGGAAAGGAAGGGAAGGGAAGGGAAGGGAAGGGAAGGGAAGGGAAGGGAAGGGAAGGGAAGGGAAGGGAAGGGAAGGGAAGGGAAGGGAAGGGAAGGGAGGGGAAGGGAAGGGAAGGGAAGGGAAGGGAAGGGAAGGGAAGGGAAGGGAAGGGAAGGGAAGGGAAGGGAAGGGAAGGGAAGGGAAGGGAAGGGAAGGGAAGGGAAGGGAAGGGAAGGGAAGGGAAGGGAAGGAAGAAAATATTCACAGTTGTCTCTCCATAAGACCCTGTAAACTATGATATTGTTGATCAAAGTTTCTCTGAACTGGGGAAGAAGTCTCCTTTTATTCTGATACTTACAGTGTATTGCCCTTTAGGAAATTTCAGTCAGCTATGCCATTTTGCCTTTTATCCCATAACTCTGCTGCTTTGACATTCAGGTTATGGACCAGGAGCACACTGGCACCAGTGACAGCCATTGTTTTTATTACAATGCTTGGGTTGCAAGCTAGTCGGGGAAAATTGGCATTCAATTCATGGTAACTGTTGCAAAATCCCAAACATCCAAAAGCAGATGCCCTGTATTCCTTCTGGTTTCTTGTTTCCCAGGGACTGTCTGGTACTGTGAACTCTTTGCTGCGAGCCAACAAATGACCCAAATTTTGTTTTATTTTACTTTTTGGATGATTAGTGGCTTTGTTTGGATATTCAGTGCGCAACAATGTCAACATTAAGGTGAAAAGTACTGGAGAGGAAAGAGGCATAGTGAAACTATAAAGGAGAAAGGAGAATGGAAAGGGATTGTGAGTGGGGGAAAAAAGAAGTAGGTTACCAAGAATAAATGCTAAAGACAGCAACAGAAGTGGGAGGGAGGCAAGTGCAAGCCAAGAACCTCAGTCTGCACCAGGAAGCAACGTGACTGCTCCTTAACCTTGATGATCCCCAGAGGTCCCTTCCAACTCCTACAATTCTATGATTCTGTGAACCCTCACACTGGGGAGAGGAGGGTATGCAGCCACTTGCACCATGGCTGACTGAATGATCAATGAGATTGATAACATATATAGTCTTTATTGTTAATGTGAGTTGGAAACCTTTTGTTGCTCTGAGACCATCCAGCCCTCTGAGACCTTCCAACCAGAAACTAGTTTATTTTTCTCTTGAGCACAGTTGTATTAATAGAAGCAGCTCAGGAAGCCCTCAGCACAGTTTCAACACTTTATACAGCAGGGGTTCTTAATAGGATCTCCTCTATCCAGGGTGCCATTAGCTTCCTCTCTGTCTCTCCATTTTCCTTTCTAATAAAATGTTAGTCTAAACACACACCGGGGTGTTAAGAGGAATGATTTTTACACTGGATGTGTGTGTGTGTGTATGTGTGTGAAGGAGCCCTGACTTGTTCAAGCCTCTAGCTTTGAATGTTTTGTACCCATGCAAAAAAATAAAATCAAACAAACAAACAAACAAAAAAACCCCAGCACTCTGCTGAGTATGAGTGACCCAGGTGCAGGTTTTCTCACCTCTGCATCACTTTCTTTCTTTCTCTAACACCATCATGCAGCATTAGCTCCTCTTTATCCAGTGAGCACTTGCCTCCTCCCCTCAGCTTTCTGCCCAGTAGTGCAGGAAGTATTATTCCCATCACAAAGATATTGATGCTCGTGAAGCCACTTTTCTGAGTGGTTTACACTAGTAGAAAGCATGACAAGGATTTTTCCTTTCTTCCTTGGCCTTCTTGTTGCCTGACTTATTCTAGCTGTCATATCTCGCCATTCACTACAGAATTTGGCACACTGACCTTTTGGACTTTGTGCCAGGTTCCTCCTCTTCTTTCCCAGAAATCACAGACAGCATTCTGCACAAGCACAGCCAAGCGTCACACAGGTTCCCCTCGGGAGACCATGCTTTCTGGACAAAGCTTGCTGTCAATTGTGTATTTTCAGATAATTTGGGCATTACAAGGTTGCACTCTTCAAGTGCTTCTTGACATAAAGCCTTTCCTTGGTGGGGAGAGGGTGATGCACTAGAAGCATTAGGACAAATGCTTCCCATCTCCTGAGGTATTTGCACTTCCAGCTGTCTGAAATCACTGTAATCACTGTGGGTTTTTTTTTTGTTGTTGTTGTTTTGTTGTTGTTGTTTTTTGCCTAGTCAGAGCATTGCAACAAGTGAGCAGAGTCCCCCAGCAACTGTGGCTGTTGTCAGGGGGTGCCTTGCAGCACAAGCCTGCTGCTGGGAAAGGAGGTTGGTTTGGGCAGAACAGGTGTGAGTGATGCCATCTTATCGACTTCTGTCCTTTCCCTCTCTTTTATTCCTCCTCCTTTGTATTTTGTGGGCAAAGCAAACAATGCATAGCTTGCTCGTTACTGTCACACACTTGGGTCACTCCAGGGAGTCACGACGCAGATTTTCCATTAGCGTCAAACGTACATGGATTTATGAACTCCCATAACCTGGAGCAGATGAGAGCAGATTAGGGAATGACTGTTTTTAGATAACTTGCATACCTAAGAAATCAGCTAATATAGAGCTGCCCGCTGACAGGTCACTTATTTCCCAAGGAGCGTGAGAGAATATTACGGTGGTCTCCTCTTGTTATATTGTCACTTTATTACACACATGCACGTTTACATTGAGGATTTGGTATTCTTGTCTCTCCCTCCTCACATGGAGCTAATCCCCCATGTTTTACGCAGCACGTCCTGTACCGAGCCTTCTCATTGGGTTCAAGACCTTTACGTTGTGTCTGCACCATGCTGAAACATGAGGCCAGTGACAGACCCATTTAGTTTCAGTGTTGATAGCTGTGCCACTGCAGCACAAACATGCCACATAAATGTGGCCATTTCCTCCAGATGCATTCAAGCTGCAAGCACTGCATGAGTCTTGCCCTGAACCATCTTTATTGATATAGATTACCAAGGTAAAGACTGTATCTTGCAGTTTCAACATAGCCCTTTTGCAAGAGAGCTTGCAACACACAAGAAGAGCCAGGACAGAGAAACTTTGTCTTTCTCCAGCATCTTTCATCAGTCTTCAAGGTGTTGGTGCATCCTGCCCTGCTAGGCAGGAAGGACTGTCCCATGTTTACATATCCCATGGTAAATCACGTTGTACACCGCAGGGTCTGAGGCTTTAAGATGAGTGCCTTGTCCCTGCTCATGCATGAATTCCTCTTACAAAAAGAAAATCCTCAAATCCTGTGCCTTTGACACAGGATCATCACCCTGTCCATAGCAGTGTAGTTTGTTTGTTTACTTGTTTTTAAGCATAGTTATGTTTAAAGCTGTGTGTTCTTTCCAGAATTGTGTCTGTGATAAGTTCTGGTTACAAGGTCAGGGAGACAAAGAATGACTGCAGGTTGAGCCAGGCACTGGGGTTCAGCCTTGCTGTGGAAGCATTATGAAGAACACACCAACAGCAAAGTGAGATGGGAAAACTAACCCAGACAAACATTCAAATTTGGAAATAGGCAGTTAATTTATCCAAACTATTGTGATTATCAGCTTTTAGTTATTATAGGCTTGCATCTTCCCTTCCCTGCTTCGTAACATCTTGCTTTTGGATTAAGATCAACTGCTACATTAATTACTGGAGGAGGGGAGGCCTGAAAGCAGTGTTTCTCTAGTGAATTGATGGAAACTGTAACTGGTTGCCTGGTTTTTGAATGGACCCAAATGCGAGGACAATGTGGATAAATCAGAAATGGTTGCCACGGGGTACTGGACCTCCCTCATCCCAAGAGCACCTGGGCAGCCTTGCTCAGTGAGGTGAGATGTGGAATGGGTGTAGAGCTCATGGGATCTCACTACCTTTAGCCAAGGTAAGCGGCAAGAGTTCTCCTCGGCCTTGTTGCTTTACCAGATGGAAGGATTGTAAAGCATTAGATCTGACAGGAATTAGATTGATTTTTCTGCATGAAACACTGCTGTAAGTTTTTTTCTGCCCTAGTAATCTCCCAGCATTCCCCCATGACACTCAAAAAATCCCAGCAGTGCAAAGAAGCACGCAGCTGCTCACTGCCAAGGTCAGCAGTGCTTGGCTGGGAGCAAGCTTCCTGAGATTCCACAACAGCCTTGTCCAGCTCAGATACCCCTGCATGCTTTGCATTTCTCAGTCAAGGCCATAGCCCTTGATCAAATATTTCCTGGAGGAGAAGGCATTCACGTAAAGCCACTGGTGTCAGAATCAAGGGTCCAGAGTGTTCAGAGAGAAGAGGGAAAAACCAAGCTGAAATGTTGATGTAGCTCACCATACCCTCAAGCAAAATATTTCAACCCTAAGATCAACCTTTTGGGAGTACCTAAAGAGCATCATCCATCATCTATAAATATTTAGAGACAATCAAGGTCAGGCTGGACCAGGCTCTGAGTGACCTGATCTAGCTGTAGGTGCCCCTGTTCATTGAAGGGAAGTTGGACTAGATGGCCTTTAAGTGTCCATTCCAACTCAAACGATTCTATGGTTCTATGGTTCTATGATGTGATTCTGTGATTCTGTGATAAACGCTTCTTCCACCCAGCTGACTGGAAGTGGAAAGAAGATGGCAGCCTGCACTAGGCTGAGGTCCTGGACCTTCTCTGCTGAATTTCTGAGAACCTTCACAGGTAACTTGGAAGGGGAAACTCAATGAGGATGTCTACTGCCTGACTCAGTGATCACGGATGTTCTTGTTAGCACCAATCTAAAGCAGGAATCCTTGCTGACCACAGCTCTGTGAGATGATGGTGGAGAGCAGCCTTTCTCTCTCTGAGCAGAAAAAACAGGACACAGGCATGATTCTCCAGCAGATGGCTGTTCCATGGAAACCAATGCTGGCTTAATGAGTTGTGCTCCACATGCCTCCCAAAGGGAAGTAGCAGCAAACTAAGGGTTTCAAAACTTACCACTTCAGGCCAGGATCAGAGCTCTTTGGAAAACAAACAATGCCTGGGAGGGCCATCACACGCCAAAAGGGCAGTCCAAAATGTCTTAATATTCTCTGCTTCAGGTGCTTTGCTCCATTTTAAAGGAGTGGGGAAGAAGAGGAAGCACAGTTATGTAGCTCATTTAGCACCATGAAGGTCCCCCAGGCAGCAACCAGCACAGTCCACCAGGGTGAAATAGGGCTTGGATTCCGGAGATGTTAGTGTTCCTTGTTCCCTGATGGCTGTGGGATGCCAGGTACTCCTGTCCCTTTGGCCGCCCTGCACCTCTCAGAGTCAGTAATTCACTCTGACCTGGAGAGAAAGGGTCAAGTCTTAGAATATCCTGTAGCGTTACTCTGGTTTTCTTTCCTCAGTTTTTGCCTCTTTTATTTTTATTTTTTAACCCTGAAATTTGGAAAAGGCATTTGCAATTGTGGCTTGAGCAGCACGACTCAATAAACCATTAGCCTTTTCCTGCTCTAGTTGAAGGCTTCTCAATCTTAGTCTGGATGAATGGCTTTTTGTATTGTTTTGGTTTTTTGAGGTTTTTGATGTTTAACTTGGCTTTTGTGCGCATGAAATGTAGTGGAATGGATTACGGATGTGTGCAAGGATCTGTAAATAGCTGCTCTTGCTTACAGCTGTGACAGTGTACAGTTTATCTTGCTATATGCATTTGTTATTTCATCCAGAATCAGATATTGTCAAATATTTAGAAACAGATTGTTTTAAAAAGTGAGAAAAAAATCAAGCAAGGTAGTGGTTGGTGTTTTCTAAGACTTACTACTAGTCAGGCACAAGCCAAGGCCCATGGACAGTCTTTCATCCCCTAGAAATAATATGCCTGTTTGCAAAAAATCATGTAAAGAACTTACTTTTAAGAGCATGCTTTCTATCATTTTATACTACCAGACCTTTTCTACCTATCACGTGCCCCATCTCTAATGAACACACAGAAATGCTAGGAAATTGTTTTCACCCAGAAGAAAACAGTAATAAAACACCCCAACACACAATCATAGAATATCCTGAGTTGGAAGGAATCCATGAGGATCTTGAGTCTAACTCCTAACATGACGGGTTACTCCTTGAAAAATGAAGCATTTTGAGGAAAATGAGCAGTGAGTAGATGAAACAAGTTGATTCCTCCTTAAGAAGAAGAAGAAAAATGCTTGCTATTGTGGAGGAGTTTCTTCTATTGAATTGATAGATTTGACTTCAGTCGTTTGTTTTAAACTTTAATCGTTTCTGTAAGATATTAATGACAGGAGTTTGGACTCGCTTCTCCTGGTATGTCATGCCTGCTTACTCACTGCAGAACAAATGCAATTTTAAAATGACCTAGAATAAAATCCAATTTTTAAATGACAATTTTAAAAATGGTTTGTATTTTGCCTTTAGATGTAGCGCAAATGCTTATAAAATATTATAGAGGTGCTAGCTCTTCTTTGAGCCCATATCCTTAAGGTTGGGGAGCCTGGCATCATGTCCCCCAGTGCCTTCCTCTTGAAGCAGGGCTCTTGGTGGAAGGCCCAACCATTGCTGCCAGCCTTGTTCCAGTGCTGAGGATCAGCAGCAATTATCCTTTGCTGCCTGCAGTTTCAGAACGAGGCACTCACTTACCTGCCCATCTAGGCAGGAATCCAGTTGCTAACGAGCTCTTCAGGGTCCAGCACACATGTATGGAGTCCATACAGCTGTCTGTGGGTACACCAAGAGTCTGTAGCATCTCTCACACTAGGCTTGAACTCAGCCAATCCAACAAAGCCTTAATAAAGGGCTGGTGGCTTTATCAACCTCCAGCCAAGCCTGTCAGTGCTTTGCTTGTAGAAGCCTTATCTAGCCTACCCCAACTGCATGCAAGTGTTTTTGATTCTCTGCACCCAGTGTCCAAAAAGCCAAGCGGGGAGATCGACAGGGCCATCTTTTGGTCATTAACTTTGTCTGCTGAGACTGGCAAATCACACAGCATAATTTGTCTCTGTGCCAGACACAGGGCCCCATGCCACTGCCAGTGGCACAAATGTCCCCACAAGTGACCTCAGCATCAGGAAATCAGATCCGTGCTTCAGGGCATCCCCTGCTTCAGACCTCCAGCAGAGCAGAGCACGCCTGGCTGAACGCAGGTGAGATGTACTCATCTGCATGCAAAACCAGTGACTGTTTTGCATAGGAATGAATACAGGTCACACCTTCTGCTGGACATCAGCAGCAGCAGCCAGATCTCAGATGCTGTGGAGCCAGGTGCTCATCAAATGCATCCCTTCTTCATTCTGGCCGAGCTTTGCAGGCATTGAGTTCATTGGCTGTGATAACTCCTACTGCCAACACCAATTATCCTTCTGCACATGTACCTTCTACAGCCACTATATGAAGCTGCCCTACTGCAATTCCCTGTTGGAAGATAGCCATTGCTATCTTTTGGCAACCATGGGACAGCCACTGGCATGGGGGGATGGCCTGTCACTGCCAACGTGGGTCCAAAGGAGCTGCATGTCTGGGATGTGCTCACAGGTGCCCAGTGAGGCAGCACACAGGTGTGCTTGGGTGCGCCCTTTCACAGGTATTTCATAAACACAGTGTGCCGTCGCATTTGCAGTAAACATGCGTTACAAAGCAGATAATTATGTGTACCAAACAGAGCTCTGCAGTATTTATGTGGCAAGGGAAGGCTTTTCTCAGCACCTCTAACAGAAGCCCTTTTCTTTTTCCTAGTGTGGAGAGGAATCACAGAATCATTAAGGTTGGAAAGACCACTGAGATCACCTAGTCCAACCATCAGCCCACCCCCACCCATGGCCCTCAGTACCACATCCACACAGCTCTTGAACACCTCCAGGGACGGTGACTCCACCAGTGCTTGCACCTAGATCTGTTCTCAGGAGCTGCCTGATCTGGGTGGCTTTGGAAGAAAGCACCCAAGGGATGGAACTCCCTGCTCTTCAATTATTTACAGGGAGACTGACAGTCATTATGCCCCGCATGGCAGGGGCTTGTTGCTGGTAAGAATTCTGTTGTGTATCTGGACAATTCATATGGGAAGGAATGAAAAAGATGTGAATGCGTCTGGTGGAAATGGAGATGACAGGCATCAAAACACGCAAGCAAAGAAGAATGTAGCCTATTTAACAAGTGTCTGCCTTCCTACGGCTGTGGTTTTCAAAGAGCTTAATTAGCAGTAGGTTGAGTCGTAACTCAGTGACTATGCTGTGGTTTTCATTCGGCAATAAAATCACCGTGAAAGTGTCTCCATACTGCTAATGAAAAGTCATGCTTCTCTTTCTCTACCTCTTCTTCCTCCTTCCTCTTTTTTTTTTTTTTTTTTAATTATTATTTTTCTGGAATTGTGAGTAGGGAAGTCTAGGAATCTGAAATTGGGCTGTTTTTGTGCTATCAGGACATGTTCACACAGGCATCTCTGATGTATGCAAAGCATTTCATAGCCACGTTGAGCTTCAGTTGAAGGGACTTTAAAACAACTTCACAGAGATCATGAACCAAGATCTAGTGCTGAGAGGGGCCAGCACCCAGGCAGCATGGTTTTGCTGCCAGGTTTGACATGTCGTTGCGTCAGAGACAAATCTTCATGCATAATGTTCTCTCCCTCCACGCAGGCATGACTCACAGGAGACCCTTCAGTCTTGTCTTGGCACACAGGCTGCATATCAGCTCAGGACACAAAGTTATCAAGCCGCTGCCACCTTTTTCTGCTTGAGAACTGCCCTATCAGTGTGTTTAATACAGACAGTACATATAGCTGAATTCAGAGTGCCTACAAAGGCAATCACACCGAGCTGCCCACATCCACTAATAACTGCACTGCACATCCCTTGTTGTGGAAGAAGAGGTTGATTTTAAGATTACCAAAGTGTTCGTGGTATCACCTAAAGCTGTACTGCAGCAGGGTGCCCTTGCTATGAGCAGGCTGAAGTGGCACTGAAGAGCCAGAGTGAGCACTGGGTGTGACCTGGTCAGCTTTAGCATCCATGGAGAAAATACATGCTTGCAGAACAGATAGAAGGTAGGTTAAAATACCCTCTGGAGGTGCCTTCTTCCATTACTGATGTTGGAGCAAGGGCATCTTGCCTCCAGTTGCCCTCTCCAGCCTCCTCCTCTTGCAGCAGCTCTGGCACTGCCCTGACCCCTTGGAAGGCCTGTTCCCAGCTTACTAAACCAGTAGCATATGGGTCCTGTATTCTCTTCTGGGTTCATTTCCAGCCATTTATGTGAACTGGGGAAAGAACGTAGCAGGGAGCTGGCCCATCCATCCCTCTGCAATGAGTCATTGTCTTGCCCTCGGCCCTATCAGAAACCTTCACACTTTGGACTCATTAACTGGGCATCTCTGCCCACTGATTTAGCTTCACCAGGATGAGCCAGGTCCTGACCATATAGATAGGGTTGGCATGAATGAAAGATCACGTCTTTTGCCTCTATTTACAGTTGAGGACAGAGCTCAGATATGACTCATATATAAGAACTACAGGTGACATTTAATAACTGGCTATTCCTTGCTCTTTTGAATGCACTTAGTGATTTATTTTCCATCATTTTCTACATTTTCTGTTTTGTTTTTTTTTTTTTTTAATTACATGGGTTTTGTGTCCTCCTTTCTATCCCCTTTCTTCTCCTGGCAAGCTACCTAACATTCTTGTGCCTGATTGATTGTGAAATCAGAGTAACAATACTGCGTACGTAAGAGAAACACTGAACGTATTAACCTTTAGAAGACATGAACTTATTGTCCCGGCTAAAACATACTGAACGGGAAGAACTTTCAGCAGGGAAAGAGGAGAACGAGGCCACAGTCATGGACACTGAACTCTCCAGCTGTGCAAGGGATTAAAATAATAGTCATAAATGCTGCTGTAGTCACTTGTTTTTTATCTGAAAAATAAGTGTCATGAAACCTCCCAAATACGTCTGCGACCACACTGAGATTTCTATCAACATTAATGATCACAAATTTGGTTTGTTCTCGCAATTAATAAAATAATTAACACCAGCCATGTAAAACAAGAGAGAAATATGCTAATTCATTCTGGCTTACAAAAGAAGATCAGAAAAAAACCTAACCTGTGAAGCTAGATCATGAAGGCTACGTAGCTTCCTCCCAACCCACTTTACTAAGGGGCAGTGAAAGAGCATCCAAATCTCCTGCTGCTGACCCGCCTGCCTTCATGGCTAGTGCAGCCATCCAGTCTGTACGATTATTATCTGGAAGTGCGAAACCTAACAAAACAGAGCGTTAAAAAAACAATCCAGAGAGCATTTGCACACAGATCAGACGCCTATGGAGACTTGGAAAAAAAAGCAGTGTTGAAGCTTTCTTCTTGGCAGCAGAAGCGGGCCTTATGATCCCTATTAGCAGGCTGTAGCTGGGGGACAGAACATTTAAATGCTCATCAGTGGGGAAGAATATAGCATTTTGTTGGTTTCGTAACTGGAACAGAAGAGCCTCCAGATATCCATTCATTCGTTTATTTATTTCTAATGACTTAACTGGGAAGTTGGAGAAATAAGTACAGAAGGCACAAAGGCTGATTTTCTCTCCAACCTATGCTTCTCTCCTGGGGAGAGAGCTGTCATGTCCCATCATGAGGGGATATTCTGGACTCTGCAGACCAAGGTCAGATCCACTGCCCATGATTGGAAGTAGTCATTGAGGCCAGCAGCCTTAAGCCTGTTCCTGCAGCATCCCTGTTTCCATTGCTGGACTAAGGAGCAGCTCTGTCCCCTTTTCCAGATACTTGTTCCTTACCTTTCACGCTCACAAGCCTTTGGCAAGCCTCAGGTGAAAACCAGCCTAGCAACCTGTTTTGGACAAACAGCCCAGAAAGCATTGGTCTTCCATGGGATCAGGTGCCTGAAGGCAGGGCTGTATTTTTCAACAACATTTCAGACTTAACTCACCTGAGTCCTGAAACTGTACCTTTTATTATTTTTTTTCCCTCTCTCTGTGTTTCAGAGACAGTAGAACTCTCCCTTCTCCCAGAAATCTCGTCAAGGCCATGAAGGCAGGTACCAGGCTGGGCCTTGTAGAATCACAGAATCATTAAAGCTGGAAAGACCAGTAAGATTATCTAGTCTATCAGCCCATGCCTGTGACTGCTCTAAACCACATCCCTCAGTGCCACATCTACACTTTTCTTGAACAGGGACTCCACCATTCCATGGGCAGCCTGTGCCACTGCCTCACTGCTCTTTCAGAGAAGAAAATGTTTCCTAATATCCAACCTGAACTTCCTTGGCACAACTTAAGGCCACAGGATGCAGCATCGTGGTGCCCTTGTATATAATTTGGGCATGTCATATCCCACATTCTTAAAAGGCTTTTCAGCACAAATCTGACCCAATATTGTAAGAGTCATAAGATATCAGAACTGCGAGTCACTGACAAGTTACGCTCTTCTAAAAGTGCGTATTTCTGAGTTGATTTCATTTGCCTTTAGATGTTACGACACTGGTATTGTCAGGACTTTCTCTGCCACCAGAAGGCCTTGAATCACAGAATCACAGAATTATCAAGGTTGGAAAAGACCTAGAAGATCATCCAGTCCAACCATTACCAATACTTCCCAGCTAAATCATACCCCTCAACGCAACATCCAAACGTTTCTTGAACACTCCCATGGTCGGTGACTCCACCACCTCCCTGGGCAGTGCATTCCAATGCCTGACTACCCTTTCCAAGAAGTAATACTTCCTAATGTCCAGCCTGAACCTCCAAAACCTTTATTGTTTTATTATTATTTTATTTATTGATTTATTTATTTATTTATTGACCAGCAAAAGTTAAGATTCCTATGTAACAAAACAACCAGCGAAGTCTGTAGTAGGTCAGCAGACACACGGCTGAGCAGCTGCACTGCTCTGTGCCCACACAGGATGGATGGGCAGGAGCTGGCAGGAGGGAGCTGGGCTCACAGCCCTTTTTGCAGGCGCATGGAGGATCACACGCCGCTTGTACAACTGGCAAGGAAAGGTGCTTAAAACTTGGAAGCTCGGGTGTTTGTGCCAGAAGTGTTAGGTTTTATAGGAGATTAGACACCGTTTGACACAGCAGGTCCTCTTGCCAGATCCCTGGCGCAAAGACAATTAAGTGAGCCAAATAGCCACATCCATCTCAGCATGTCCATACATGCACAAACAATTACTCTGTGGGACTGTTATTAAAGAAAATTAAATTTTAGGTCTGCACCCGGCCAGGAAATCTTAAGGGAGCCTAATTTTCTAGGAACCGTCAAGTGGGCTCAGCCTGGGTAGCCCAGGAAAGGTTTGTAAATCTGCTTCAGGAGTCTGTAATCCTGCTTATTTGCTACTGTACTTGTTTTAAAAACCCAGCACTTCAGAAAAATTGAAAAATTCAAAGCCCCGGGGAGTCCTTGTAAGAACTGCGGCATCAGTTTCCAGTCAAGGGCATTTTTTGGTTGCTGAGAACTGTGTCAGTAGTTTCCTTGTCATATGAAGTCAGATGAGTTTCTTGCACTCCCTCAGCAGCAAACTCAGTTTTTGCTATTCTACATGGTCTCTAGAAGATGAAGACTGGCAAAACCTCATATAGACACGTATTCTTTCACCTCCAAAACAAACTGGTGGGATTTTGTTAAAGGTGATGGGACTGTGCATGAACATTTATGGGTGGGAGATGTAGAAGTAGTGGTAGCCTCAGAGCATCTGGGAGAGCAAAAACCACAGCAGCTCTTGTGACAGGGATGCTGCATGTGTGGATGTCTCTGTGGGGAACAGTGCATGAAGAGAAAGGACAGGGACAGATGGCCGAGGATAGAGTCACAGAACTGTAGAATCGTTTTGAGTTGGAAAGGACATTTAAAGGTCATCCGGTCCAACCCCTGCAGTGAACAGGGACACCTACAGGTACATCAGGCTGCTTAGAGCCCCATCCAGCCTGACCTTGAATGTTCCCAGGGATAGGGCATCCTCCACCTCTCTGGGCAACCTGTGCCAGTGCCTCGCCACCCTTAAATGTCTTCCAATCCAATCTAAATCTCCCTCTTTTAGTTTGAAACTATTTCCCCTTGTCCTGTCACAACAGACCTCCAAGGAGTGTGTCCCCTTCTTTTTTGTATTCCCCCTTTAGATACCGAAAGGTTGCTCTCAGGCCTTCTCAGAACATTCTCTTCTGCTGGCTGAATAGCCTGATCTCTGGATGCTGTAGAGGTGTTCACAGCCTTGGTAGTCCAGCAGATTAATCTAAAGGATGCTAGCTTCCATCCTACAGAATCTCCACTTGAACATCCTTGAGAAAAATTGCCATGGAATGAGAGAAATAACTGCAAATATGCTTATGTATGTCTTTACATAGGTATTGTGACTCAACAGGGAACAGACACCTTGGGGCAAAGGAGGATGTTGTAGGGCAGAAGACGGAGCTGGAGTGTCTGATTCCCAGCTCCTCCAGTCGGACCACAGGGGACTTTCAGCAAGCCCCCTATCTCCACTTCTCCGTGTAGAACAATAAAATTGACCTCCTTGCTGCAGGCCTTTTGAGATCTGCTGCTGCAATGAGCCACACAAGTGCAGGGTACCTTTTTATCTGTATGTGATGAATGTTCCTTTAAAGTCTCCTCGGGCTGCTCAGATGATTCCCACTCCTAATGGGGACAGCTGGCTCATTGATGTAAGAGGCCATCCATCAGGCTGACCCACTGAAAGGCTTCTACTGTGGCTCCGGTTGTAGCTGCCAAAAGAAGCACTCCAGAATTGCCTTTGAAATATTGTGTTTTAAAGTGGATAAGGAGGGATTGGAATGTCCTCATCCAGCCTTTGTTATTTGACCGCTTTTGAATTATCCTTTTCAAAAAGGGGTCAGGCGTATGTGAGTAAAAAAAAGGAAGAGAATAACAAGGCTTAATGCTCCTTTATACATTTTATAAATTTGATACAAAAATAGTTATAACAAAAACACAAATCCCACGGTCTGCCTTCCTATTCGCAAAGGCTGTAATGAGTTGACATTTGAATGAGTCTGGAAAATTGTCTTTAATAACTCCTCGGAGGCCTCAGAGTGGGAAAACCTATTACTGCTGCCTGATTTGGAAGTTATTGTTTTAAGGACCTTTTCGGAGTTGCAAACCTCTTTCAGGCTGCAATTTTGCATCTTCTGAGCAAGCAAGTCTCATGATGCACTGTCCCACATTGTGAAGCTTCTGCGGATTGTAAAGGATGGGGAACTGCTCCAAGAAGCTTTCCTTCACATTTGTCTTCAGAGGCAATAATGAAAAAGGGGGGGAGGGGTGAAATCCATTGACCTTTAATTCCTGTTCACTTCATAAACTTCTGTCTTATGAGATGGGCCAGGATAAACTTACACCAAACCTTCAGTAGGGAAATTCTTAGGAGAATTCCTGCTGTTCTGAACAGCACATTCACATTTACCTGCTTGCCCTTTGGTCATTAAAAGTGAGTCTATAGTCCTTCTCAGGGTCTCAGGGGATGGTTAGTGGAGTCCTCAGGGTCGCTTGGCTGATGTCAGTGCCATTTGGCACCCAAATCTCACAGATCAGTCCTTGCCCCTGTTGCCCAGAGTTGGTACCAGCCGCCCTGGGCAGTGGGAGAGCTAGATACACTGTGGAAAGGGCAGAAGTTGAGATGTGGAATAGTGCTAAAGATGAACTGTGATTGTTTTGGTAGGATGTATGAGACTGTGTAATAAAATGCACAAGAAGCCAGCCTTCATTAACTTCATTGCCTAAATAAATTATCTGAATTTGGAGGTACGTCCAACAGCTTCAGCACAAGTTCTCCAAGACTGAGATATGGTAAAAAACAGATTATTTATTTTAAGATAGAATGTTTTCAAGGCTGAAAGTATATGAAGAAAGAACCAATAGATACAAAAAAAAACAGAACTTATACAAAATAAGAAACACCTGTAGAGCTGGCTCTTCATAAACAGAGAGCACCTGCACATGTATGGCTTTTGGTGAGAAGCTTCACAGACTGCTAGGGAGCCCTGTTGCTCTGTGACGCAGCGCTGGCTTGTTTCATCCGCTGGGCCTGCCAGTCACATCTGTAGTGTGGACAGCCCACAATGGCCCAAAGCAATAACTCATAGCTCTGACTAACATGTATGTATGCGTATATGTGGCGAGTGTCAGTGCTTACGGATGACAAAGAAGTTGAACGTATGTGCAAACATTCATTACGTACATATGCGCTGAGTTACCGAGGGATTAAAATTTCATTAGCTGTTACAGAGTTCCTGGGTGATAATTCCAGGATGGCAAGCACGAAGATCTGCAAATAAGGTCCTGTAAAGGGATTTATTTATTCAAAGTGGAGACCAGTTTGTGTGATGAAAAAATGTCAAGGAGCTAACGCACTCATTTTAAATGTTTCATCTACAAATAAAATCATAGGATCATTAAGCTTGAAAAACCACTAAGATCACCGAGTCCAACTCTTAGCCCACTCATTGACCATGTCCCTGAGTGCCCACATCCACAGGGATCTTGAATGTCTCTCAACAAACTTCCTCCCAAATGTCCCCACAGGAAACTATTCCGAAAAATATATTTTACAGTAAATGTCTGAATGAGCTGTCTCCTCTTCATGCATTTGCAGATGTTCCGGGAGAAGCACAGCATCACTCTCAAACATCCAGCTCCTTCCATTCCTGGGGTGCAGTTCTTAACCTGTCCAGCAGCCCCAGTGAGATGCGAGAGCCAAAGTCTTTAAGTAGGGCACAGAAACTGGATAAATGTGTTAGGGCAAAGCTTGGCGATGCCTCAGCCCTTCCAACACAGAGCAAGGATGAGGATGGGCACCGAAGCTGCACTGTGGAGGAGCAAAGGAAGGTGGTAGGAAGGCTGTGGTGGCTTTGTGCTGCTTTGTAGAGCCTCAGGCTAGGGAGGAAAACATTCTTTTTTATAAGACTTAATCTGGAGCCAGACTTGCTCCACCCTTGAAAACACATTTGTAGATGCCGATGTGAGACAAATTTATGAAACCGAGGTGGCCTGTTCTTTCCCTCCTCCCTGAAATCTCCTAAATGCCTCTCTTTTTGCAGGGGTTGTGCATTGTATATAATTATTTCTTTTCCTGTATACTGATCCCTGTCTCCTCCTCCAGAATGCACTGTAATTATACTTTCTCTTCACGAGTGTGATGCACTATCTGTCGCTATCACACAATGGGCTTTGCTCTGTCAAACTGGGAGAGAAAAAGCCTCTGTTTGCAGGGTGGCTTCAGATGGGGCTCTGACAATTGCAGGTTCTGATTCATACCTGTGCAACCGCTACTCTGTAATCAGGCGACGATTAGTCACCGCCAGCCAATTAGCCCTCCCAGCTTCCTAAAGCAATTTGTCTACCTGCAACTTTATAAATTCTGATTAACTCACTGTGACAAAGCCTGCAAACCAGAGACTCTTCCTCCTTCACACAGTTCAGGTCCCCAAAATTCAAGGAGGACATGGATAGACCAGCAACATCTGAAAGTGGTCAGCAGGAAAAGGTCCAAAGGAGGGTCACAGAGATGACCAAATGGCTGGAGAATCATGGAGTCATACAGTCATTAATGCTGGAAAACAACTCTAAGATCACCTTGTCCAACCATCGACCAATCTTCACTGCCCACATCCCTCTGTGCTATATCCACAGGGTTCTTGAACTCCTCCAGAGATGGCAACTCCACCACCTCCCTGGGCAGCCTGTGCCACTGCCTAACCACTCTTTCTGAGAAGAAATTTCTCTTAACATCCAACCTGAACCTCCCCTGGTGCAGCTTGAGGCCAAGGAGACGAGCCTTCACACCCTGAAGGAGAGAAGGCTGAGGAGGAAACTCATAGCAGTAGCCCATAGCCCAGTACTTACAGGCTGGCTACAAAGAAGAGGCTCTCACTTTGCAAGGAGCCGCGTGGAGAAAACAAGGGGCAACAGGTACAAGATGCACTGGAAGAGGTTTCATTTTGATAAAAGAAAAAATAATTTTTTTACAGTGAGAAAACCAATCACTGGATCAGCCTCCCCAGGCATGCAGTGGTGTCCCCTATTACTTGAGATTTTCAAAATGTCATTGGACAGGGTGCTTGATGATCTCATCTGGGCTCTCTTTTCCCACAAAAATTTTTGGACATTGTGATCATTTAAGCTCCTTCCAGATCAGTCTGTTCCAAGATTCTGTGTTCCAGTATCCACAACCAGAGTTTTATCAAAGGTTTTATGGCTTTGTTCCACCAGGGCAATGCTGAAGGCTTGTTCTGAGGGCAGGAGCATGTGGTGCCATCACCACCACAGAAATGTGGGCATTCAAGGAGAAATGAGCTGCAGCTGATCTCAGGAGGGCTGAGCTGTGCAGGGTCCCACAGTGCTTGGAAGTGTTGCAAGGAGATTTTTGTTGAATCCACACAAATCCTCTATTGCCTCTGTCTGCCCTAGGCCACTTCCTCCTCTTCCTCCCTGCCATCACTCCCACCAGTGAGCATTGCTGCCTGGTAAGCACAGGTATATGAAGCAGGCAAGGACTCTGCATGGGGCAGTGGGGTGGTCCATGCTCTCCCCAACTACTTGGGAGGGATGGAGAAGAGAAGGGAAGGGGAAGGGATAAGGGAAGGGAAGGGAAGGGATAAAGAAGGGAAGGGATAAAGAAGGGAAGGGGAAGGGAAGGGGAAGGGGAAAGCGAAAGGGAAAGGGAAGGGGAAAGGGAGGGGGAAGGTAAGTCCCAGGGCCACACACAAAGGGAAACCAAAATCCTTGTGCACAGTGCCCACGTTTCTGGATGGTATATCCAGGTTCATCACCTTAATCTGCCCCATCACTACTCTCTCCTTACAGCTTTATATGAATAAGGCTTACATGAGTTTCCCTCATAATCATCAGCTGTCATGCTTCCCATGCTACTGCCACACACATATCCATCTCTTACCCATTTTGCATTTTTTTTCTTTACTGACTCATTTTAATTACACGTTTGAAATTTAAGGAATTTCTTTTCTCTTTGTGACAAGACATCCTGGCTTATCTTGGAGAAAGGTTCCCCACACCCTTCTGGTTTCCATCTCACGCCTGGTGCCAGCTGAATCAGATTGTCATGCTAAAGCACGTTAGAAAAACAGGAAAGACACTAGGCAGCCTCATCCAAGTTCATTAGAGCAAAGATCTGGAAAAAATAAAATGAAATAGGGGTTCTTAGTAAAACTGGGGGACGTTTGCTTGTCTTCAAGATTCAAGTCACAGTTCCTCTCCCTGGAGGGAGGGAGCAGAGTTCCAGGCTTGCAGCTCACATGGTCTTCTCACAGATGAGCAGCTCCCAGCACAGAGAAGCTTTAAACCAGCATGCCTGCAGGCACTGCTAAATCACTTTTTCGCTACTGCGCTGCAGGTTGGCGTCAAAGCCATCAAGGAACTCCCAGGTTCAATTTGTCCCGATAAAGCTGTTTGTCAGGATTTTCATTCTACTTCCATTTTTTGCTGATGTGTTTTCATTTCTCTTCATCTCTTTGCCTAGGGTCCATTGTGATTCGGAGATTAAACAAAAGAGACCATTACATTAAGGTGGGTAGTGGCCATGGCAGAGAAGGAAACTCATATACCGGATGCTTCTTACCACAACAGAGCATAGGTGCCATTGCCGATGCCCTTGCTGTTCAGAGGCTGTGGCACAATTCTTGCACATGTACTGCACACTCCTCACCCACACTGGAGGTCTAGAGGAAAACCCTCCTTCAGAGGGGCTGCCTGACCACCCAGCAAGGAGATGCCCACAGTTGACATATTGATAATTTTCCCTATTTCAACCTGTTATTTTTTTTCCCTTTGCAGCAGAAAACAAGAATAGTAGCAGCTTATTTTCTCATGCCTTACATATTTTAACCGCATCAGTCCCTGAGGTCCCCAGCCCTGAGGTATTTGCTGTTTCACTGCATTATTTGTTGCTTCATACTAATCCAATAAACCTGAACTGCCATAAATTACCATACCACATGGGGAAGGCTAAGTTTAGCACTTGCGTATTTTAGACATCTGTCAAGATAAACTTGGACTGGAAGGAGTCATTGGCAGGCTTGTCTACACTGCAAGTGGACAGTGGTAGAGGCATTTCCTCCCCTTACTCTGTTTCTAATATTAAATCATTTTAATATTATTAAGTTCACGTAAAGTCTCTTGGTGGAAGCTCCAGGGACCTGCTGGAGCCCATTGCCTGGTTGGAAATGAGCCTCGTGACCACACTGATCCAAAACAAGACCTACTGCTCTTTCTTTTCCTCTGGTGTGGGCACTGGTCTCTTCATGTTGGGTGTTAGAGCCAAGTTTTATCAGATATTCACATCGTAATGTCTGCACCCTCCTCTCCAGGCCTTTGTTGAGCAGAACTAGCTCAACAAAGCTGGGAAGTATTGGTAATGGTTGGACTGGATGATCTTCTAGGTCTTTTCCAACCTCGATAATTCTGTGATTCTGTGAACTAGGAATTACTGTATGGCATGAATGTAATGCACATGCTGGAAAATACCATTTGAGGGAATTTTGGCATATCTCTTTGTGATGTAAAATACATGAGACACCTTTCAAAGAGTTAAAAGGGTGACATCATTTCATAAAAATGAAATGTCATATTTTGGACACAGAGAGATATTTTGCAACAGCTCCAAATGAAATAAGCTCCTTTTTTTTTTTCCTTTTACATGTGACTGGAAAAGCAAATCCACTTTGACCTCGATCTTTCTCCTTTTCCTTTTCTTTATCTTAGTAAGCAGACTTAAAAAGTAATTAAAGACTTCTTACTCCCCCCATAGACATTCTTGGTCATCCCTTAGCTTTCTTTATATGCACTGTTTCTTCCTTAGATTTCATCATCTCTCTGCCAGTTTGAAATCTCTGTAAATATCAGCCTTTCTTCCCCTTCCCTGCTACGTTTTCTCCTAAATCTGCCATTGCACAATTTTAACAAACACAGCCCATCTCAAGAAGGAGCATATGCACCAGTAACAGGGAAGAAAAATCCCTGCTAAACGCCATAAAAGCGACGTCCTCAGACAGCTCCTGCGTGATAACACTCCTTCCCCTGGGTCAGCCTTCTCTGCTCTACTCTGCTCTGCTCTGCTCTGCGGGGCACCATTGTGTGACTCCAACCACACCAGCTCCCTTTCTGGTGTTACCAGGTCTTTCTTTCTGCTGGTGAATAATTTTTGAGAAGTTCTATGCCTCCTGGCTCGCTCCTTTTCAAAATGAAAATTATAGCATCTACCTGACTGAGGAAGACAGATTGTCGTGATTGATTAATATTTCAAAAGGGCCTCATAAATCTATAATCTCTCTACAGTATTACAATTCACTCCTATTGCACCGTTCCTCTGGTTGGTTTTTGGATCCCCCATAGGCAGCTACCGGTCTCAATTTACAATGGAGGTATATTGAAACATACAATAGAAGAAACAGAAAAAGAACATCAAATGGCAGGGCTGTGGAGACGAAATTTTGGTAGCCATTTCCTACTCCGTCAATAAGCTTTTTATTTTCTTACAGGTCAAGCTTAGTCTCATGTATCTGGGAGGCATTTGATGCGGGTTTCTGGTTTAATCAGGCTGTGGCCAGGGGCAGCCAGGACCACCAGGACCAGGAGCTGGACTCAGTGATCTTTATGGGTCCCTTCCAAATTGGGATATGCTATGAATCTATGATTCTATGATCACGAGGCTTTCCAAAGCCAAGAGCCCAAATCTGTAGGTGGGATGGCTGAACACCCTGAAGCAGACTGAGCTGGGGAACAACAGGGAGGAAAATAGCTTTGCAGTAAGGGCTTGGGGGGCCTGGTGACAACGATTCCTGCTGGGCCAAGCTGATGGAGAGAAAGGAGCTGGGTCCTTTCTGAATGTCTGCAGCAGAGGCGGGGGCAACAGGCACAAGGCACAAGAGGTAAAGTCCAGTTAGCTTTACATGAGAGTGGCTCAGCATCGGAAGAGACTGTCTGAAGTGGCTGGGGGATCTCTCGTCCTGAAGATCATAACAAGGCCCTTAGTAACATGACCTAAGCATGGAGATGGCCCTGCTCTGAGACAAATGAGGGACAGACATCCTTCAGAAGTGCCTTCCAATTTAAATTACTCCTTGGTTCTTTGCTCAAAATAAACAAATTTTGACATGAATTATTCTGCCTTAGCTTTTTCATATCAACCAGCCTTAGATGTAATTTATTGCTCCACAGGTTTTGGGCGGTTTGGAAAAGCTCTCACTTCTGGAGCAGAAAATGGGGAGTAAACCAATGGGGACTTGGCAGGATGCCTGAGGCTTACACAACCTAATCGAAAAGAAGGCAAATTTTATCTGCCTCGATCCTTATTTAAACTCTCCACTCACGTGATCTGAAGTTCACAACCTCTCTTTTTACTGCTACTGTGGAGTTACACCTCTTTCAGAACCAGAGCTGGTATCAATCACCATGGAGGGCAGTGCTGTACACAGTCTTCTGCGTAAGCTGCTGCTCTTCTGCGAGAAAACTGCAGCAGGAGAAAACCAGGAACAAAATGAATGTTAGTTTGGGTTGTCCTCTGCCATCTGGGAGCAGTGAGAATTAGGAATCTACTTTCATTTGTGTGCTTTAAAGTGAATTGTACTGCCTGCACAAGGAAGCATGGGGTGCAACAGAGGAAGACTTTGTTTTTCAGCAAGAAAATTCACAAGGTGCAAAGTGCATCTCGGTGCAGTGTAGGTGGATGACTTGGGAGATGCCTGCTTCAAGTGTGAGCTCTTCAAAGTGGTGTCTGACTTTTTTTGTGTGCCTCGCACAGACCTCTCTTTTCTTTAAAGACCACAAAGCTGCAATGAAATGCTGAACAGCTCTGATGTGTGAGCTAAGACTGCCATCCACTGCAAAGCAGGTCTTCCTCAGGGTTTTTTCCTGCCCTAGGCAGGTAAAATATTGTCCTTTTTGTTAGCTATGGACATGGTGCACATGGCTGTCCACCCTGGAGATCCATTGCTCCCACCAGCCCAGTCCCGGCGCTGCCTGCTGAGACATGAAGTAGAATATCACAAAAAAAAAAAAAAAAAAAAGACAATTAGGCCACAGAGGAAAGGCGTTATCTCCACTGGAAGGCCTGTCAGTTCACCATACTATTGCTTTCTCTGGGGTTAAAGAAAATGCCATGCCAAGCATCCCAGGCTGTGCTGGCTGCTCCATCAGTGCTTGCACCAGGGGCCTGAACAGGGAGATCTGCCCTGCATCTGTGTTCTGCGCCTGAGTCTCTTCCACAGAGAGCAGGCCTGGAGCCCTGAGACATGGCATTTGTAATTACTTCTCACAATTAACCTTGCACCTCTACACCCCAGCCACCCTCCTCCGGGATCATCAGAATGGCACTATCTCTTGCAGTATTACATCACGAAACACAGCCCTATCCACAGCTTAAGCCCTGGCCTCTTTAATTAACTGACAACTTTAATCCATGTGTTACACTCTACTTATCTGGAAACTGACTTTTACTCCTGATAAGCTGTGATCTAATTGCCCACCATCCTGAGCAGAAGCACAGAGCTGAAGTGCTGCTCAGTGTAATGATAATCCCTAGCACTAAAACACCATGCTGCATGCAGTGAGGGCAGCGAAGATGCCCCATAAAAGTCACTGAAATCAATATGGAAGAAACCAATTTGAGTTTGGGTAGTGCATTCTGGATTTATTTGCTTTTTGGCTTTCCAATTTTAGGAGGCATGCAGGTGGCTGGCTGACTTGTATGGTGAACAAGTTTTTCAGGCATTTGCTCCTCTCCAGAAATGAGGGCTTTCCAAAACAAACTCCAAATGCATTTTGGCTGTTTTTTAAGGGTTTCTCAAGGAGTTTTGATTCTGAAGTCATATGTAGGCTTTATCAGTCATCAGGTCCTGCCAGTTTTAGCCTGTCCAGCCAGCTTTCTGCTGTTGTACTGCTAAGTAGATGAACAAATCATTTGCGTTCACATCTTGCATACATTCCCTTTCACTCCCCCAATACCAGTGGGGAGGTTTCCTAGGCTTCTCCATTTCTCTAACTCCAGGATAGCTTTGGTTTTCTTTTTTTCTTTCTCTTCTTTAGTCTTTTTATTTTAAACCCAGAAGTTGAGTAAATAATGGGAAGTAATTTTAATTAAGAAAATAATACATTAATCACTATAAAAGACTTGAAAATAGCTCCATCACACATACAGCCCAAGGTTGTTGCTCAAGGTTATAGATCAGGTTGTTTTTCTTTGCACACAACTTTATTTCTGGTCCAAAAAAGGAAGAAGTGTAAACTTGAGAGAAAACCTAAACGATTTGCTAACTAAAAAGAGGCAGCCAAGACAGCCCAACGTGGAAGAAAACACATCTCCTTTTATGAAAAAGAACATTAAAAAAAATTGTTTTTGAGGCATTTGTGCATGAGACAGCCATTTGGCTCCTGGAGCTTGAGTATGGGCCAGAAGCAATCAGGAAGGGAGGGCAGAGGCAGCATACATAACGAGGGAGCCTGTATGTGGGTTCTTATCGTTTGGAAGCTAATAGATGATGAAGGCAGCTTAATCCATGCAAATATAGAATAATGACAACCCTGACTTTGTGCGTCATAAAAATAGGGGGGAAAAAAAAAAGTAAAGAGAGAGAGAGAAGTAAAAAGCAACAGCATTTGAATCAATGTGCGTCACTAATGGATGAGGCTGGAGAGGGAGAAATAATCAGTCCCAAGGAGCAAAACGGCTACTCTTCCATGCCCACAGAAATCCACAGGAAAGGAGACAGAGAGGAGTGGACGTCAGAGCAAGCACAGAACCACTGACTGTGCTGGTGCCAACCCAGTTCTGCTGGAGCCCAGTGTCTGCCTGCCAAGCTCAGTCAGTTGCCAGACACTGCAGACATTTCTGGGGTGCTGCATGCCATGCTGGTCCAATGCCAGTGGCACAGCGTGGTGGTGGGACATCCCTTGGATGAACATAGGCATCTCCCACCAGACAAAATGTCCCCTTGCCCGTTGTTGGTTGAGCAAAGGCTCCATTGTGCGGGCATCTGGTGAAAAGGCAGTGAGCAAAGTCCTGTCGTGGTAACAGTGGAATTAATTAATAACTGTTGGAACAACTTAAGAGGGGTTGTTGCAAACTTACTCATTGCTAGTAAAATTTTAATTAGCCATCAGATACTTTCTTCCTGGAGATATGTGCTATCTGCAAAACTGTACGTCCTGTGGAGGTGGGACTGGAGGGTGCCAGCATGGCAGACTGGAGGACACAGGAGAAATGAGGGTACACAGCTGGCCACAACTGGTGCCACTGGCCAGGTACGCTCAGAACATCAGATCTGGCTCATCTGACTTACCCAACCCACAGTGATGTTTCTTCAAACCCTAAGAGGTGATGGAGACATAGCTTCAAGGCTACTGCTGCTAATAGAGAGAGCTTCAGCACAACCTGGAATCTTGGTCTCCTCCTGGAGACACCTCACCCTTGGACTACTCCTTACTCTCTTAGGTCTTACTAACTTATTTCTACACTAATTAGAGGGCAGGCGGAAAATGTAGTATGCTTGGAGGCCAAAGAGATGAGATCTATGGCATTATCTTGTCTGGAATCTCAGCTATTTTTATCTTTATATATTGAGTTAGTCAGGTCAGATCTATTTTTGGTAACCTCCCTGTTGCATTTTATACTACTTTCTATTAAACTCCATGTCTTTTATTGTTCCTCCCTTCAAAATTAGTCAAATGCCTGTCATACTTTTGGGGCTAACCTCACAAATCAGTTGTTGCCTGGATTAATTTCCCTCCCTCTGCATAGGCTCACCAGTTACCCAACAGATAACATGAGGTGTCCTTGTTTCTAGTATTTAGGGATAGAACTTACTAGCCAGCTGAACACAAGTGTTTCACAGAATCATACAATCTTTAAGGCTGGAAAAGACCTCTAAAATCACCTAGTCCAATCACCAGCCCACCCCCACCATGCCCACTGCCCACGTCCCTCGGTGCCACATCCACACGGCTCTTGAACACCTCCAGGGACGGTGACTCCACCACCTCCCTGGGCAGCCTGTGCCACTGCTCCTTCTGAGAAGAACTGTTTCCTAAAATCCAACCTGAACATCCTCTGGCACATCATAAGGCCATTCCCTCTAATTCTTTCTCCTTGGTGCCAGCACTTGCAATCCCATTACACTTCACGTCTTTGCCACAAGTGCCACCACATCATCTGCACCTTGTCCATGTCATATCCATACCTCACACCTTTCCAGTGCCTGGGCCTAACAAAATCTTCTTCCTGAGAACTCAGCCAGGACATCTTACAGCTCAGCCTGGCACTGTCCCCTCCTTGCCTACAGCCACTCTTTGTTCCTCGGGTGAGTGAATCCAAATGGGCTGAAGCTCCTCCAGGTCGTGTGTGTTGAGCTGGTATGCACTGTTAACAACCATGTTGTTAATTGCCATCTCACCCAGTGCTCCTGAGACTGTGAGAAAAAGTTCACCAGGCTGTGCAGTCACACTGGCGTCTTCAGGGCTGTGTGCAATGCACTTTTTTTCCTTTTCAGTTTTCTGATAAAACAGCACACTTAAAAGAGAGATAATATTTTGTTGATGATATTTTTGACCCCTTTGAAACACGTAAGCATGTATCTTTTTTTACAGGCGCAGTTCATAGAAGCATCATAGTATCCAGCCCCTGAAGGATACTTTTAAAAGTTTAGGTTTCCATAATTTGTTATTCATTGCATTGGTTTACATTTCTTTTCATACCTCAATACCAGGTGAAACCTCTGCCTTTTTTTATCCTTAAAATCCAGTGTGCAAATACCTGTCCAAACATCCTCGGCAGCAACCCAAAGAGATCCTTTTCTCTGTAGTGTCCTTAGCCTTTTAAATTGCTCTGTCAGCTCATCTATAAACCAGTAGTTCAGCAGCCTCCTGGCAAGCCTCATGCTTCCCTTCTGCCTGAAATGTTCTCATTTGCTTTAGCACCTTTAGCCCTTGCTTGTTGTGGCCACTTCTCAGCATCACCATTTTTACATCTCATTTCACTGACCTTGTATATGCCTCCTCTCCACTGGCAGCAGCCACTGTGTCACTGGTTTCAGATGGCCAGGTTTTGGCTCTGACTTCCTTACAGCTCTCCCAGGTTTCAGGAGGTGCTGGTTATCACAGGTGGCACACAATGAAAGCCAAACTGAAGTGAGTCCTGGTGGTGTTCAGAGTGCACCTGGAGACTGTAATGCCACTGGCCTTTGCTAACACAAAATATTGCATCGCCTGTTCCATCACGCTACCAGACTTCAAAGTCAATGGCAAATAAACTGGTGATACAATCTGCTATACAAACCAGCTGCATTTGCTGCCTGCTGTGCACACCTTCCTGTGATACTCCCTGGTATGGTCTCTGGTTTTCCAGCAGCCTGCATGCTCTTCTCAAGCATCCTGTGCTGCTGTCTATACTGTGGGGTTGTCCTTGTGATGTGGTAACATTGGTTCTGGATGCTGTTTCTGAGAGGAGAGGCCTCAAGTAACCCAGCCATCCTACCTGTCTTATCACAGGCAGCTGTGAGTGCTTTTGAACTGAGGAGTCCCATGTGCCATACCAGCCCTTAGTGATTCTATGAATCTATGATGATCCTCTTTTCCAAATGCCCAACTAGGGCATGAGATGTAGCAAAAATCTCAGATTGTTTCCACTGAGTACTGTTGGTCAGGGAACTCTGTACTGTTCGGTTTGAGCTCTAAATGCTGTCATCTCCCAAAATAAGCACCTGGCTTCGTTTCTCTGAATGTGGCTCCAGTATACAGTATGAGTTTCATAGAATCACATAATGGCTTAAGTTGAAAGGGACCTTAAAGATGAACGAGCTCCAATCCCTGCCATGTGCAGGGTTATGACCCACCAGATCATGCTGCTTTGCTTTGATATGCTGCTGAAGCAGAAACAGTATTATCTGTTATCTGCTCCCATGTTTCTCTTACTCCTTTCCCTTCCCCTTCTGGAGCCCACCAGGGGCATGGGAAGGCTGCTTCTGGGGTACAGGTAGGCAGACTACATCATGGCTTGATCCTTCTGGGGAGAGGCAGAGCAACAGTCATCTCAACAGCAAGCCTCAGCAGATGTCTTTGCTCTTCCCTTCCATCACTGTTTGCAAAATGGGATAATAATTCTCAGCCACCTTTATGGGACTCCTTTTCACCCATCTGTGGCCAGACAGAAACTTTCCCTTTTTCACTCCCTCTGCCATTTTGCCTCTATGTGATGATTGCACCCCATCTTCTGGAAAATAAAAATGAATTTCATGGCGAAGCTCTCTGCTTCACTTAGCTGCTCCCCACTCACATCTGCTTGTGGGATAAGTCCTGACAGCGTCCATTACACAGAGCAGTGTGACAGGAGACACATTCCAGGAGCCATCAAGAGGTGTGAGGTGAGCTGTGAAGCTGGCTGCTGGGCTCCCTTTCTACCATGCTGGGTCACAATGACCTTTGGTTTCCCTTCCCTGGTGCAAAAACTGGCCCTGCAAGTGATATCACTTGTCCAACCTCTCATGCCAGCTTTGTCCTAGAATGGGAGCTCCAAGTGCTGGACTCCCCACCAGGAGCCAAACCTTCTGGGCTGGCTCTCCAAAACGCAGCCTCTGAATAATCTGTCCATGTTTTCGCATCAGTTGCACAACCCGAGCACTTGGAAACGGACATTTACTTCACCAGACACGTTCGTACAGGCTGAAGCGTTCAGGACAGCTGCCTGCCCTCATGCTCGGGCCCCGGTGATGTCCTTTCCGAGCCTTTCGGTGAGCTCAGCTGGTTCTCCTGTCTGCTTGCTCTGGACAGTGGGGGTGGTAACACATATGGAGGATTTTTGATCCAAAGTCTTACGTGAACTTCTCCAGTGTTTGCACATGGGACAAAATGCACTGTCTGTGCTCCTCTGAGGGAAAAGCTAAAGACTGATAGAAAGAGAGAGAGAAAAAAAAAAACTATTATAGTTTCACAGTTCTAATCTCAAAAGCAGAGTATGAGCATCTTTAATGTTATAAGCACCCACTTTTAACCTTATTCAATGATATTGCCCTCTTCCACAATCAAATATTAAACCGTTTTGAGCTTTACACCTTATTACACAAAGCTTCTTAGAAACAGAAATAAAATAAATAATCCCACACAAGAGTGCCGAACCGAAAGAGTCTGTGAACACGTGGCTAATTCAAAGGCAAAGAGATGTCAAATGCAGGGTATGCACAGTTATGAAACTATTACTCACCCTCCTTGGGAAATGTCCTTGGTTAAAATTTTAATCCAGCTAAGTGGTTGCTGAAGGGGGGTTTCCCTGCAAGGTGAGAGAGAGAATTCTCTGGTTTCAGCCAGCCTAAGGTTGGAATCCCTTCATTGCAAATGGTGGTGCTACAATCTCAGCCTAATTTTGTGCTATTGTCATTATGATGAGCATTTACCTTCTGTTTTTCCCAGGCTTCTGATAAGAATTTTCTTTTTAGAAAGGCAATTAATCAGAAACAAATAGCCGAAGCCTCCTGTAAGCTCTAGAACAGATCAGACCACTTCTGCATGTCACTCCAGAGGGGACAAGTGCTCTGGGAGCTTCTCTGTGAGTTACTTATTGGACATAATGAGACTCTTACCGGGCACCTGCCACCAGAGCTAAGAGTGTCTGCTCTCAAACATCTCTTGAAATTGTGTTGGGTTTTTTTCTGTAGTCAGTGGATGATTATCTCTCAGAGAGATCACTGTGAATGGTTCTTTCTTGGAGACTCCCGCATGGAGGTTTACCTGTGGTTAGGCAGTGACATTTGACTGCATCTAGGAGACTTGAGTGGCCCAGGCTTAGCATAGTAGCGCTTGTCACCTTTAGCACCCCAGCAAGGAAAACACTGGAAGCAAACTCCTGAAGCCCACACTGCACCCCTGAACAGGTGTCAGCCCCTGTGGACGAGCTCCAGGCCCAGGTTGTGCACTGCACAGTCACTGGAGAGTGCACAGGACTTGTGTGTGAGAGCTCTGAAAAGGCAAGGGATGCACCCAATGCAACTGGAAAGAGGCAATGGAAGTGAAGGAGATGCAAAGCACTTAGCAAGAGCAGAAAGATGCTGCTGAAACATATTCTACATGGGAAAAGTGCAGGGGTGCAAACACTGGGTGAATCAGCATTCTCCCCTTTGGAAAGGCACTGATTTCATTTGCCTTTCAGATGGCATCTTGGGGTTTATGCACAACAGAAAACACCTTCTAGACTCCAGGAAATCTCTGTGTGCTTGCCCAGTACAGCAAAAATCACTAGGCAGCATGGTTATTGATGGGTTATATCTATGCTGTGCACAGCGACTCATTGATGCAAATGAACTAGGACTAAGACAAGCAGTTAAGGAATATTAAGGCAAAAAGGTGCAACAGCAGTCCTTTTCAACTTGCCCGGGACAAATGAATGAGATGCTGCAGTCACACACTGATGGCTGCAAAGATGTAGCTGTGGCTTCACAGCACTTTGCTTGTTGCATCCTGTCTGGGGAGCGCAGGCTGCATGACAGTGCTTCTTCTGAGATAATCTTCTCAAAGGGACAAACTTCCTTCCCAAGAGCAGGGCTTGGTCTCTGCGTTGATGTCAGGCTGCAGGCAGCACTGTCTCCAGTCCTCCTCCTCATCCTCCATTTTCCATTAAATCAGGACTGTCCATCGGGAATGATGCCACCTCTTCATCTCTTTGAAAAGATATGAGTTCCCTCACCGTCATCTACACCCGTATATTAGAATCATAAAATCATAGTATCATTAAGATTGGCAAAGACCTTTAAGATTACCCAGTCAAATCATCATCCTATCCCCACCATGCCCACTGCCCACGTCCCTCAGTGCCGCATCCACATGGTTCTTGAACACCTCCAGGGACGGTGACTCCACCACCTCCCTGGGCAGCCTGTGCCACTGCCTCACCACTCCTTCTGAGAAGAAATTGTTCCTAATATCCAAGCTTAACCTCCCTGGGCTGCCTCTTGATCTCTCATTTCCAGGACTGTTTTACCTGTAGTTCATTTCATGGCTTCTCTCATACCTTCTGCCCACATCATCCTTAATACCCCGTGCAGCAGAGCCTGTCTCTGTGGAGTATAGGGCCAGGTGTTGTGATGGAGACCTGGCTGCTTGAGTTGGCCCTGAAGTCATCAGGCTTCCACATGCCATGGGAATAACCAAATACTGAGGCTCTCACAAGATGTGGTGGGTCTGGCACCTGCAGGATTTTTGCCTTGACCCTTCTGGCCCACTACATAGTCATAGAATCATAGATTCATATAATTATTAAGGTTGGAAAGACTACGAAGACCATCTAGTTCAACCATTAGCCCATCCTTACCATGTCCACTGCCCCATGTCCCTCAGTACCACATCCACATGGTTCTTGAACACCTCCAGGGACAGTGACTGCACCACCTCCCTGGGCAGCCTGTGCCACTGCCTCACTGGTCCTTCTGAGAAGAAATGTTTCCTAACATTCAACCTGAACACCATCACCTCTTGTCCTATCCCTGTTACATGGGAAAAGAGCTAACCTCCACCTCACTATCGCCTCCATTCAGTTGGCTGTAGAGAATGATAAGTTTTCTCCTGAGCTTCCTCTTCTCCAAACAGAATAATTCCAGTTCCCTCAGCTGTTGCCCTTAAGGCTTGTGCTCCAGACCCCTCACAGCTTTTTGCGTTTGTTTGGATATGCTCAGTTGGCCTACATTTGTATTTGGTAAAGTACCCAAACAAGCTGCCCAGAAGAGACTCCTTGATGAATCTCCTTGAAGAGTCTCCTTGAAGGTTTATCGACTCTGGTAACCGTGGCCATGCTGATTTTGTGTTGATTGTAGCCCTACTTTTAGGGAGGTTGGACTAGATGACCTGCACAGATCCCATTGTGTGACTTGTTGTTCCATGGCCTATCTTCAGCCTCTGCTGTGTTCTTCATGGGCAGAAATGCTGTAGCCCACAATTGCTTTTGACAATATTCAAGTGGGCAGCAGCTCTGCGTTTTTAAGAAAATAGATGGGGGTACTAACATCAGAGGCTTCATTTTGTTGCATTTTGTAGAGAAGTCATCTGAGACTGCTAGCACCTCTTGTGCAGGCCTGTATTAGGGAGCCACAAATCCCTGTTCTGCCTCCTGTGAAACTCTTTGCATTACACACCTCCCTGTAATGGCACATCAGCATGGGGATGCTTGCGAGGAGATAACAGGCGTACCACACACTCAGCTGATTGCAATGAGATAACGAAGAGACAGCGCACACATTCTCTCTGCAAGAATCAGATTTCATCATGGAAACTTCTCAGTTGTTATTGCTTTTAAATAATCCCTATCTGGGCCTGTCCTCCCTTTCTCCCCATCTGTTTCATATCTTTGGCAAAGAAACAAAAAAGTCAGTGTTGGCAGCAGGGAAGAAGGCTCATACCCCGTTCCTCATCGACAAGCCCAGCCAGCTCTAAACCCTGGCCTCCGTCTTTGCTTCACCTTCACCATTAGGTGTTGTTTTTTTAAAAAAAAAAACAAAAAACTTCCATGCGAACTCATTAACATCACTTTTCCCATCTGACCCACTTAGGGATCTGCGTCACCGCTGATGTTTCAGCACTGAGCAATCTTTCCTCTTTTTTCTCCCCACTGCACTCCTCTGCATCTATCCCGGCCAGGGGGGAGGGTGGGAGTGGGGGTGATGGTGATGGAACTCCTGGCTGAACGGCGCTGCCTGTGCGTGCATGGGGATCTATATTTATAGGTTCCACGTCTGAGCTGGAGTTGTCCAGGAAGAGCCACGCCACGTGTGTGTCAGCACCTAATGGGGCCCTTTCCACCTCTGGAGCCTGATGTGGCGAGTGCATGCTGCCGGCTCAGCGCCTGCTCTGCGCCATCAAACAATGCTGCTTTTTTTAGACTGACAGCCTATAATACCGCTGGTGCTGGAGAGAAGTGATAAAGGTAGCATTTCACATTGCCAGGCAGAAAATGCCTCTCTTAGGAGAACTTGGCAAAAAAAAAAAAAAAAAAAAAAAAAAAAGGAAGGGAAAAAGCACAAAGCAGAGTGCGCAATTGTTAGCAGTGATGACGTCCGTGGTCACATAATCTCTCCTGAGCTATGTTACAAGCAGTATTGGGTGACAGTGTTCAAGGGAAAGTAAGAACCAGCCCCTGAAGGGTTGCTGGGTCCTGCTAACACAGCTCATCGTCCTCCAAGCCGGAATATTTCTCTGCAAATTACACACGAAAAGATAATTATTTCTAAAGTACCAGCTTGCTGTAAAGAATGACCACCAAACATGCAGCTTCCGGGAGAAAAATGGTGCCGCCAGTGAGGGGACTGAGGCAGGAGAGGGCCCCAAAGCCATGTGTTTCCCCAGCTCTGCACCTGCTTAGCTTACATGGGAGAGGCAGTGGGCAGAAGCAAGGGCTGTCTCCTGCTGCCAGCTCAGAAAATAACTCCAGGCTCCAACGGGAGACCAGGGATCTTTCAGTTTCCCACGTTATCACCTATAATGGAGGAGAAGCTGGCCATATTAGATCCTCTGGTTGTGGTTTTGCAAGGCAAAGCACTGGGCAGTGAGAAGTGCCAAGAGTAGGCTGGCTGGTCCTACCTCAGTCTGCAGCGTTCCTCCGTGTTCTGCAATGGGACACCAGCCCTCCGTGAGCCAGCTCAGAGAGTATGGGACTTACATTTGCAACCTTTTGGTTCGTTTCTTTGGCTTTTTTAGTTGAATTGACTTCCCAGTGGTCTTTCTGGACAGCTTTCTGTGGTGCTGGCATAAGCTGAGGATGGTATTTTGCAATGTGGGGATGTTTCCTGGAGATGCTTTGCATGAGCATTGTTATTATTATTATTTTTTTTTTTTTTTCTGAAAATTTCATGTGACAGCCAGTGCAAGCAGCAGGACATCTCAGCTACAGCCTCTCTTGTTCCTGCACCCAGCTACAGCCACAAGGGTTCAGCACTTCTTCTCAATTCACAGCCTACCCAGGGCTGATGTGAAACCAGGACTGCATCTTGGGAGGCCTTGGGCTCTTGGCTCCCACATGAACTGTGAGTGCTGCAGCCAAAATTCTACACTCAGGAAGTTCCTGACCTGTTTCAACTTATAGCCAGCTCTTCCCCAGCTATGAGGTTCAGAAGGGACCATCAGACTTGTGCCTTCTTTCTCCAGGCCTGGAGCAATTCCACTTCTGGGATTCTGGGACTTCCACATGAGGCCATCACTTTCTCCTATAAGATCTTTTATATAACCTACACAAGCTGGGGCTCACTTAACATGCTGGTTTCAGGGTACATTTGTGATTTCTCCCATGGCTTGCGCCAGCAAGCCACTTAAAATCATAAAGTCGCAGAATCATCGAAGTTGGGAAAGATCTCTAAGATCACCTGGTCCAACTGCCAGCCCAGCACACCGTGCCAAATAACCATGTCCCTCAGTGCCACATCCACATGGTTCTTGAAAGCCTCCAGGGAAAATGACTTAACCACCTCCCTTCACAGCCTGTTCCAATGCACTAACGTTCTTCAGAGAAAAATTTTTTCCTAACATCCAACCTAAACCTCCCCCAGAGCAATTGCAGCCCCATCAACTGCACCACTCTCCATGCATGTGGGCTCTCCTCACCTGCCAGACCATGCCAGGTTCAACAACCTCTTTCCAAACCAGTGTCATTTTATTTGGAGGCCAAACAACTTTGGTTCAGAATTTTCTCCCCAGTCATTGAGTGTAGGACTGCCATTCACACAAAACTGCTTTTGCAGGTAGCCCTCTCTCTTTTCCCGGATAGCTTTATTCACACCAGGAATCTACTCACAGAAGAAAAGGCAACAAAAAAAAAAATCCATAAACCCAGAGTCCTCTGCATTATGAAATCAGTTTTTGTTGCAATAACATGAACTGCATATGTGCTGCATCCTGCTGGAGAAACTACCTGCCAGAGAACGGCCTGGAGGATCTGAAAGTTCACTGTTCAGGGTGGGGGGAAGGGTCATTTTGTTGCTTTTCACTGGATATTTGGTTGTTTGCTTTCTTTTCTGTTGTTGTTGTTATTGTTGTCAGTTAGGTGGGGTTTTTTTTTGTTGTTGTTTTTAAATTTTGTTTATGGAAACCATGCTTATTATCCCTGGATGCTGGACATCCTCTTGCCTCCTAGCTATTGTGACCTTCCTTTTGTTCTACTGAGGGACTCTTCAATGCTTCAGGTCACAGGAGAAGCACCGATCAGCTTGTTTGGGGCTCAGGTGTAGGAGCAAGGTTGCAGAGGGAGGCTGTAGGCTATTGATCCACTAAGATCTGAATGAACATGATCTTTGAGCTGTAATTATATAGCAGGAGAGCCTCTGCAGGGCAGGCAGAGTCAGCATTTTGAATCAGATGTAATGCGCCTTCTTCCTGTTACTGTAAATTAGCTGTAAGCGCACCTTCACTTCTCATTTTACAATGCTCCCTATCAGACATCTCTGTCTTCACTTGGTGAGCAGAAGAGTGGAACTGAGCACAAAGAAACTAAAAACAGGGAGACAAATGCCGCATCTTCTTTGGTGGCCCATTGCTGAAGTGGGCAGGTGGTTTAGAGACAGCGAAAATGGGTAAGGCTGAGGTACTCATTGCCTTCTTTACTGCACAATTTGTCATCAAGGTCTCCCAAGCCTCTCTGCTTAAAGACAAGTTGGAAGAGGAAGGAGAATGACCAGAGATTATGAGAATTGGGTCAGGGATAACTTGAGAGACCTGAATCATACCTGGGATATGGTAGGCTGTGCCCAAGGGTGCCAAAGAAAATGGATGTTGTTATCCTCACAAGGCTGCTCTATGTCATCTTTGAAATGATCTTTGCGGAGATCAGAGGAGACCCCCAAGGGCTGGAGAAAGGCAAATGTTGTACTCAACATCAGAAAAGATCAAAAGAACCAGGAGACCACAGCCCAGTTAGCCTCACCTCAGTCTCCAGGAAAACCAGGGAGCAAGTCATCTTGGAGGATGTTACTGGGCACAGGAAGAAGGTAGCTGGAAACAGGCAGCAAGGACTGACCAAGGCTAAATCACACCAGATCGACCTGACTGCTCATGGTGTTAAAAACCCAGAGGGAGCTATGAGTGAGGAGTCAACTCCTCCACTACCTGGAGACTGAGCAGAACTGACACCCATGCTCATCTCAGGTAATTTGAGGCACTATTATCAGTTCATTCCCTGCCACAGGCCACGTTTTCCTGGAGATGCTGAAGTGCGGTCATGTAAGGTCCAGAAGGCACTCCAGTATTCTGCATTTTAAGATAGTAGCCAACAAAACTGATGTTATTGCTAAGACTTCAGTCTTCTCATTTGCTGTCCTGCTGTGGATGTGCCTCTGCCTACTAGACATGTTTCCCATCCTGGAGAACACAATGATTCAGTTGGGATGAATCCAACTACTGTTGCTCTTCTTTCTTTCTCCTTCAGTGATGGTGGCAGATGAGGGTCCTGGTGAGCCATTTCATGAGGACTATCCACAACTTGGTTCCATGAACATACATTTCCAAAGGATCTGAGTTTTGCAGTAGCTCAGGAGCAGTGGAGCTGTCATATTTGGCCAGGAGGCTTAACAGGTGGCCAGCTTGTCAATGAGCAATAGCAACTCTGCCAGAAAATCTAGGGCAGCGTCTCACCTTACCAGGAACAAGTGCTCAGCTGGTTATGTACACATGAGACTGCAGCTCTTGGACACTGTAGGAGGCCTGGGAGCTGGGATTTCAAAGGAGATATACAGCCCTCTTGGTTTTCGGACCAAATTTTCCATGAAAAAAAAAAGGTTCATCTAAAAACAAAAATTTCAGACATGCAAAACCAACAGATAATAATTCCATAATTCAGGGCTAGAGGTTTTGTAATTACACGCCAGCTCCCCGCAAGTATTTCAAAGCTTAGCTTTCTCTTTTTTATTTATCTTTTTCCTTTAGTAGAAAAAGAAAAAAAGAAAACTGGGACCATTGCAGCCACTTTCCCATGATGAGAAATATTTCTGTACAGTTGCAGTCCTTTGTGTTGGCCATTATTTACTATATGCAAGTAGACAAAAGAAAGTCTTAATTTTCAGAGTATGAATATTGGTGTTGTAAATTCAAACAGGGCTTTTGCATTTATTGCTATACACTATTTGCATAGCGTCTGTGGAGTCTTGTATCCTTGCGGTGAATATTTAAGTGAATAAATCAGCAAGCACTAATTGCTGAGGCTTAGTCTGTGGTCTCGGGATTACTGTTGAAATTGTGAAGGCAGGGTCTGGTCCAAGAAGATTTCTGAATTAGGTTGTAGTGAAAAAATGTTGAAACTAGCATAGTTTGGCACCTAAATGGAGCATTAAATAGGGTTTCGCAAGGAGTTTTGACAGATTTCAGGGAACTTCCAAGGCTCAAAGCTTCCCTGCGTATCTCCAGTAGCAGGATCAGGGCAAAAAGCTGAACGCATGGTACAGAAAAGCCAGCCTCTCTTTTCTGATAACATGGCTTTTAGTGTATCTAGCAGCTGGCTAATGCAATTGCTGTGTTGGGAATATCTACAAGAAGGATGCCTTTTGGATTATTTCTCCTGGCTCTGAACTTTGTCAGTAGAATTTCTCAATATCCCATAGGAATCTTGAGCACAAAAATTTTCCCTGTGCTGTATTATCCATGGATGTGGGAAGTTTGTCTCCTTAAGTAAACCACTGAAACTGCTTCCCTGACAGATTTACCGAAACCCCTACTCCAGGTGAAAAAGGATCTCAGCAATCAGCCAGACCATTCCCGCTTATCAGGGTGAGTGATAGGATCAGCTTCTCTGCATCACCCACTGCTCACAGCCTAAAGGATAGATGCTGCGCTGGAGGACGAGTGTGCCCCATGTCCTGTGAACATAGACAGGTTGGCTGCCTTAGGGAAGCACATTATAATGTGGATTATTACCCATAACCTCCTTCCTACTGTAGGGAACCTGTTTTAGCACATGCTTGGACTTGATGAGCTCCAGAGGTCCCTTCCAATCCTTACAATTCTATTATTCCTGTGATCTCCTGTCTCTTTTGCCTAAGGAATAAGCCCTAGTGGTGGGAGTGGGTTTCTGAAATGCAACCCTTGCACCTACCAGCCCCAGTGTGTCCCTGGTCGTTCATCAAGAGCAATGCACTACAGCTGGGAGCAAAGCAAGCAAAATGCTGCTGTCCTGCTGCGCAAACCAATGAGCAGTTTGCATAACTGGGGCAATACTGATGTAATGCTGAGCATCTCGTTTGGGTGCATGGCATGCTGTAGAGGATGCCACTAGAGCTCCATGGTTCCTTGGCAAGTTTCTTTCCTGTCTCTCATCTGCAATGATCCCTTCACTGAGATTTTTCTTTGTGCTACAATTCTCTCACCACTTGATTCCAAATGTTTGTACTGCATCTTGTTGCAGCTTGAGTTATTCTTTAGCTGTGGTGAACAAAAGCTGTGGTCTGCTCCTTGCTTTGCTGCAGGGAGTGCTGTAGGGGAGGAAAGCAGCCCTAGCCCTAGGACAAAACCCAGATCCCTCCAAAAAGACAGGACTACTTCTTAGAGCACATATCCTCTCTGTAGCCACACGGTACATCTACCTCTGATAGCAGCACTGCGGTGGGTTGAGTGAGCACGTGAGTGAAGGCAGTGCACGTCCTTCTCCCATCCTTGAGGAGCTTACCCAGGATCTCTTCACCCTGTGAACTGCTCCAGCCTTAACGCTTTGCACTTTATAAATTTGTTTGGAACATTTATGATGGTAGTCGTTCCATCTGTCATAAGAGACAGGAAGCTTTGTGAAGCTCTCAGCCTCTCCTTTGCATTCAGCAGTGACTCATCTGTTCTGCAGGCTGACTGGTAGCCTACTGCTGGCCTGAAGCACAGACCATCAAGAGATGCTTGAGAGCTGGCATCCATGTATGTACATGATGCACAGTGGAGGAGGGAGGCTCCCAGCTCCTGTCATGTTGCATTACCCCACCACTTGGCCAGTTGTGATCGAGGACACAGGCAGCCAGTGCCCAGCTGACCTCCAGCAAGCACTGGAGCAGGGGTGATGGCTGGAATAAGGGTGCTTAGCCTGGTCCTGTAGCTGCGTGCTGCCTGAGAGCTGGGCTGAGACAGTGAAACAGGAACCTTAAGGCTGTGCTGCTTGTTTTTCAGCCCCCTCCAGCAGGATTATAGCACGTGGCTACACTTCTTTGGCGTGTGATAGGATTTTCTTCCTGAATTTCATGCCGAGTTTGAGCTCGCTAATCTTCCACTCAGAGCATGACAGACGACTTCCCACATCACCGACTCAAAACGTTAATCCCGCTCCTGGACGCAGCCACGCGGTGCCCGCTCATGGTGCTCTTCCCACCATTCCGAGGCTCCCGAGGAGCCTGTGCTCTGTCTCACTCACAGCCAGCCCCAGCGTCCCCCTCCTCACCCTCCCCTTGCTGTCCCAAAGCTCCTGACATCAGCAGACGTCGGCACAAAGCGGCTCAGAAGGCGGCGTGAAAGGATGAAGGCACAAAGCCAAAAATTGAATTAGTGCTTATTAGGCGGGCAGCTGGTGACGCCGGGGAGTGGCCACGTGTGAAGCGCTGGGTGCCGCGTGTGCCGCACTGGCTGCCACAGCACACGTGGGGCAGCGTCCCCGCATCCCAAGCCTAGCTAGGGGTTGAGACCATCCCTGACCTCAAGCCTCAGGGGATGCTCTCGGCATCACAGTGTGCGTCCCCACACCTCCCCTGCTTGCAAGCAGTTGCTCACAGTGCTATAAGCAGGTTTATTAGCCTCAGAGAGCATGTGCTAATTGCATTACTGAGCACTGGCACAGCCAGACATCGGGCACCAGAGGTGACAAAGCCCCACAGAGGGGTGAGGTGGGTTTGCTCCATTCTGTCATTTTTAAATGTCTCCCACAGCCCGACAGACTAACACATCCTGTCGTGATGTGGTTTGCAGTCCACGCTTAATGAAAAATACCTGGCTGCTGTTGGTCCTCTTAATAACACTGGATCTATGGCTAGACGTTAAGTACTGATTATTAATTCAAGAGGTTTCTTCTTCAAAGAGCATGGAGATCTCCTTTCTTGCTCATTGCCTGCTCATCCTCCTTGCAGGCGGTGTTCATGGTGAGCCCGAAGAGTGCTGTTTCACTGCTTCCCACATTTGTTAAACATGCTGCTCATCCCAAATACAACATCCTAGTATCGAATATTTCACAGTGCTGCGTGGAAACATGCTACCTCAAAGGCAATACAGTGCTAGATGCTTTGGTGCTGGATAATTGAGAGGGCTGAAAATATGAGATCATGGCAGAAGAGGAAAACTGCTGGGAGCCAGAGACGGGAGCTGGCCTCAGACACACTTATTCCTGCGTTTGAGTCTCGTGGTGGTGATGGTAGGATCTCAGATGTAAGTTCTTCTGGAGCCCTCTCTCCCACCAAGACCTGCATGGGGTGGGCTGACATTCAGTGGAGCTGATGCAACAACGACCCGCTTGCTGGAGTTGAAGGCTAACCATGCTGCAGAGCCTGCAGAACACCAGCAAAGCTTCATGACTCCTCACTGGCTTGCAGAGTAAGCTGCTCTTACCCCCCATGCAAACATCCATGCACCTCTCAATAATCCCTGGCTTGGTGTGCCTGATTTAAACCTCCAGTCTTGTCCTGCTGCTCAGGAAAGAGGGATGGAGGCTGCAGCCTGCAGAGGACAGGGATAGGGCCACATAGGCAGGCCATACCTTTTCTGTTTGTGCTCCTGGCTGGGATCTGAACAACCAGCTGTAAAAATGCTATACAGCTGGCCAGGATGGATCCTCGGGGCTCCTCAGACCACCGGTTCCATTCAGTCCTGGACTGTAAGGTTTCAGTACATATAAACTATTTTTTGCTAGAAAACAAATGTTGTGAGGAGCAACTGAGGGAACTGAGGGATCTGGGGCTGTTCAGTCTGAAGGAGGGCTGAGGGGGGTCCTTATGGCTCTCTACAACCACCTGAAAAGAGGGTGCAGCAAGGACGTGTCAGTCTCTTTCCTCAGGTAACAGTGATAAAATGTGAAGAAAGAATCTGAAGTTCTACCAGGGGAAGTTTAGATCCAACACCTGGAGGTGTGGGAAGACGTGGACATGGGTCTGTTGGAACGTAGTTTAGTGGTGGAACTCACTAGGTCAGGTCAGCAATTGGATTTGGTGATCCCAAAAGTCTTTTCCAGCCTGATTCGGTAACTCTAAAAGCACTGGCCAGTTTCATCTTTTGGGTTCACCTCCCCATCACTCCACTGTGAGCACCACAGCCAGCAAGAGCTGCGAGAGCTCAGCTGTACGGATAATAACATTTACTCAGCAATGATGCTCACAGCTGGAAGCAATGTAATATTTTTAATTTTATTTCTTTATTTTCATTTTTCTGCACCACCCAGCTTTTCTGGCCCCAGTCATCTGAACACAGCTCTGCTACTCAGGCAGACAGCTTCTAGAGTCACTCACCACCCTAAGAACACCCAGCCAGCCAATTATGTCACATTACAGTCAGATTTAGTACCTGACTCAAACGGTCAGAAGTAGATCAGCATCACACTGCACACAGCTGTTCGTTAAGCAGGACTAAGGGGCCAAACACCCCCACCACACTAATATCATCTCACATATCCGCCTTGTCTTCATGCTCACCTCTTGTGAAGGGGAGGTCAAAGAGCAGATCTCCTGGCAGTTTGGAGGAGGGCAGGACATATACCTCTTGCAAAAACAGGAGACCCAAGCAAGTGACCCTGCTCTCGTCACTGGGGATGAAGGACAGGCTTGGACAGCTAAGATGCTGGAGCTGAGTGAAGAAAAATGTTTTCAAATGCTCCTGGTAAAGAAAATTACTTTCACCTTCCCCTCACCAAAGTCATTTTCTGTAAATAAAATGAACACAGTCACTTAAATAAATAAAAAGAAAAGGAAAATATATATAAGTAAAAGGCTCCCATCTTGTAATTCAGGAGCTTCTGCACCATCTGGGGTGCCACACAAGGAGCAGGGAACTCAGCCCTGCAGGACCCATGGCTGCAAAGCATTAGGCTGGTAAGCTGAAAGCCAGGATAAAGCTCTGTCCCTGCTTATGCCCAGACAAGTTGGGAAAGCATGCCTTTATTTTCCAGAGACAGTCATACTGAAGATTCAGATATGGCTATAGGCTGCAATTGTCTTCTTTGTTCCTTCTTTCAATTTCTCACAAATATAATCTATTACCAATGCCACGCTTTCCCTTTTCCAGTACGTTATGGGGCTTTATCAGCTAAGCTTTTATTTCAGAAGCTTTATCAGCTAAGCTTTTATTTCAGATCCCTGTGCAATGAGCTGGGGAATAAAGGTTACAAAGACCAACTGCGAGCGTATCTGCGAGCAGAGCTTGCATAACCCGGGTGTGCTGACGTAACCAGCCGGGCAGAGAAGCGCAGTGCCCGCTGAGGGCAACCCGTGGCTCACCCAGCTCCTGCGGGAGCTGCTGCTGAGGCTGTGGGCTGAAACAGACCCCGAGGGAAGTTCATTTGGAACAGCGAGGGCTTTTTTATTGGTTTTTATAAGGAGCGTTCTGTGCGGATTGCCTGTGGGGTCTTTGTATGCCTCTGTGGAAATCAGGGAAATAAACAAGCCTGGAAGTGACTGTTCATGTTTGAAATCCCTTTGCTGGGGTGTATCAGCCCCAGACAGGTCTGCACGTGGGTCCTGAGGGCAGAGCAGCAACTGTCCCCTCACTGCGCACAGGAACTTGGGACAGGAGCTGCGGGTCCACTGGGTACACCGGGCATCCCCTGGCTGGAAGCCACCGGCTGGGGTCTTTAGGGCAAGGAAAGCCAGGGCAAAGCCCGGTGAAAGTCTCATGAGCCCACTCAGGGCCAAAGGATCAGGGCCCTTGGTTTAATCCCAAGATAATTCTCATCATCCTGTGGCTGGTCTCGGGTTGGTCCTTGGCCTTGAGTTCCTCCAGCACTCCACTCTGTGCCAGCCCCCTTACCAGAGGCAAGGTACATCTCAGCCCCTTCCCATTGCAAGGGGCCATGCCAACACATCACAATCACAACGTGACTCTCAGGGCCAAGTCACACCCTTTCACTGTATGACTCCTGGGCTACTGATTAGCAGAGACGCTTTCTTGTCCAACGTTTGCCACTCAGAGAATCCCTCCAGGCTTAGGTATATAGAAGACTAGACTGCATCTCATCCTCTGCCAAGGTGGAAGCTAGCTGCACACACAGAGCAGAAGCCTCGTGGTTTCCTCTGGAGAGGCACAAAGAGTTGGACATCATAGAGAGCAGAAAATCAGTGCTGTTTGAGCTGGTCACTGCCACTGCCCTTTCACTGCTGGGAGAGGGCTGCTGGCTTGTCTGACCATTCCCACTGTTACTCTTGGGGGCCGTGCTTTTATGATGGCTTTGATGTCATCTCTCATCTCTGATGGGTACTGGCTGCAATTGGCTCTAGCATTTGTCAGGGATATTTTTGAACAGAATCATAGAGTCACAAAATCACTAAGGCTGGAAAAGACCAAAATCACCTAGTCCAACCACCAGCCCACCCCCACCATGCACACTGACCATGTCCGTCAGTGCCACATCCACACAGCTCTTGAACATCTCCAGGGACAAGAGGCAATAAACACAAACTAGAATGCAGGAGGCACTGAACACTAGGCAGCACATATGTGCTGAGCAGGTGACAGAACACTGGCACAGGCTTCCCAGAGGCTGCAGAGTCCCCTCCTTGGAGATCTTGGAGCAGTCGCCTGGACGTGGGCCTGGGCACACTAATCTGGGTGTCCCTGCTGGAGCTGGGGTTGGTCCAGATGGACCCAGAGCATTTTAGCAGATGACTGGCATCCCAGTTACCCAAACTTTTGTTCTCTACACGTACAGCCAGTACACACACAGCAAACTTCTCTAGGCTAAAGGAATGTCATATCGCAGGAAAATGGTGATTTGGGAGTAGCTTGGCTAGTGTTTTGTGGTAGTGAACAACACAGCTTGTGCTGTGTTTTGTAACAGGCTCAGGAAGGTGCAATTGTCTGAAGGCAGCGTGGGAAGTGCACGCTGTGGTGCTACTCAGCGGCTGAGTTATGGTTTAATTGCTGAGAAAACTTCCTCAAGTGAAACTGAGGTAGGCACAACCGAAAACAGAAGGTGAGAGAAGCTGTCTCTCCCCTCTTTATGACTGGGTGAACTTAGTGTTAAGCTGCCTGCTGCCAGGAATGGGCAGAACAGCAGGGAGGTGAAGAGCCTTCACAGAAGGGGACTCCAGCCCAAAGACACCGAATCTACCCAGGGTAAAATGGACAGCAGCTGATGCTATGATTTTTTTTTTTTAATTGAGGGAAAGAAAGGGGAAGAGAATTGCTGGATCAAGCCCTGGGCAACCTGATTTAGCTGTGCATGTCCCTATTCATTGCAGAGGAGTTGGACTAGATGACCTTTAAATGTCCCTTCCAACTCTAAGGGTTCTATGATTCCATGATTCTACGATGGGTTGTTACACTGTCCAGGGAAGGCTCAGGATCAGTGTGTGGGGACTGCTGCAGACTGCTGCACACCTTTTGTCAGTCACGCATCTTCCCCTCTTCTGGAAGAGCAGCACCCAGCACTCAGATCTGCTGGATACTGGCTCAGTAAAGGCTTGTAGGTGGTTTAAAAAGCTGCCCTGTTCTCACAGAGAGAAATCACTGTTAAAATGATTTCAAATCTCAGCACTCAGGCTGGCTGGAAATGATTGAGGACAAGAAAAAAATCAAGTGATGTGATGTGGGGGCCCTTTAGAGAGCAGGAATTGAGCAGGCTCAATGGAGATTTGCTCAGTGAGTGAGTGCAGATGTACTTCCCCTGCACTGGAAAGGTGTGCAGTTGTCTTCTAAAAACAGGCAGAAAGAGGTTGCCATACATTTACTGTATCTAACATCGTTCCTTATGCACTTTAGGGGTGTTTCCATGCAAATTCTCATCCATTCTCAGGCCATTGTGCATCAGCATGATGTATGATCCATTCTGCACAGGGGATACAACATATCCTCCATAAAAGCAAAAGATGTAACAAATGTGTTCTCATTTTTGTTCGTTTATTTTGTTTTCTTTGAATCTGACTCATCTTGAGGGCAAAGAAAAGGGACCCAAAATGATGAGGTTTTTTAAAGGGTTCACACTCCATCCATCCTTCTCTCAAGCAAGTGGCTTGAAAAAACAGCAGATGAGTTTTCTTAATGCATGTGCACCTCTAGAGAATTTTATAGGGGCAGAGCAAGCTTGAACACAACCTTTAGGACCTTCATGTACCCACTCCTGCCAGCACGCAGCCATTTGCTGTGGAGTTGTGTACCATACTTTGCACGTTGGGTTGCTCCCAGGCTGCGAGTTGCCGTCCTCTTGGAGACTGACAGATGTGTCCAGCTTGTAGCTTGGAAAAGTTGATGTCTCTCAGCTTCCCACAGAGGAAGAACAGAGAGGAACTGGCTCTAAATAACTCCAGAATGAGCTCAGGAGGCCCAGAAGATAACTAAAGGGATGAGTTCACTTCCCAGCAATATCAGACAACTGTTGCTTCTCCTCTGTGTCCCTGCCTTCTTTGAACACAAAAACACAAGTGCACTTTGACATAAAAAGGTTTTAGGGCTCTGAAATGAGGAGGAGAAGGAAGACAGATTTTTTTCTCGCGTGAAGTTTTAAAGCCACCTCCATTGTACCAACCAAAGGAGCTGCGAGTGTGGGAGAAAATAAATGTAATATTGTAAAAACATCTGAACTGTAGGAATATTACACCCATAAAAATACAGCCCAAGCTTATAAAACTTTAAAAGCAGCAGTATTAAACATGCAGAGAAGACCAGCTGAGAGCAGAAGGGAGAGCAGTAAACAAAAGAAGAATGTGGCTGAAGGAAATATGCAAAAAGCATGTGGCTTAGCACAGGTGATCTGGCCATCAACCCAACACAAACTAAACACTTTGAGACCCCAGTGTGAATTCAACGCTTTGTCTCATTTGTCAGTGACAGCCATTGGGTTGGGCAGGGGGTAATGGGAAATGGATGCAAAGGCTGGAATTTATGAGCTGGGAGAGCACAGAGATAAAGAAACAGCATGTTGGGTCAAGAGAAGATACCTCCAAAATAATGTGTTTCCACACATCAGGACCACTATTTTCAATTGCAAGACTGGCTTCTTGAAGCCATCGGGCTAAAGGCTGTGGATAGGACGAAAGCCAATATGGCAGCTGGGGTCAGGGAAGGAGCAGGGAGTGGGGACAGCAATGGACCACCCAAGCACTGCCAAATAGATGTGCCAGCACATGCTAAATCCAAGGAAGGATGGAACAGGATTACTAACTCTAGTCTGCACCTGACTTGCTCAAGTCAGGGCATGGGGGACATGAGGTCTGTCTGGCTCGTTGCTGACAAGCAGGAACGTGCTCATTAAGATAAGGTCTTGTGGAAGAGATGTAGTCTGGGTCAGGAGCCAGCCAGTGGGTAAAAAGCAGGCTGTGCTTGGAAGGGGATTTAAGAGCTGGCAGTATGTTCCCAGTGGAGTTCATCAAGGAGCTGTTTTGGATGCTGTCTTAATTTGTGTTTTCTTTAAAAGACCAGAGCAGAGAGAGCAGGGATGACGTGAAGCTGGGAGTCACTGTGAGTACTGATAAGGGCTGGAGTATGATGTAGGAGGAGCTGACTGCCCTTAAGGATGAGACTGAGACAAATGGGATGTAATTTAGCAGGAAAAAATGTGCTGCCATGTACTTGGACACTAGCATCAAGAATTTCTGCTAGAAGCTGGCAGCTTATCCACAAAGCAGCAGAGATGGATCACTCAGGCATGAGGTGGCTCGGAGCCACAAGCATCTTGAGGCTACAAAAAGGCAAATGCAAATGGAAGTGGCGTCAGCTAGGATATTTCCAGAAAGGCCTGGAGCATGAGGCCAGGGGCTGTGGGCTCACAGAGACCTTGGCTGTGCTTACATCCATGCCAACACTTCTGGGATCTTCTCCTATGCCAGCCCTGCCCTCTGCCCTCACCCAGTGGACCCCAGCATCTTCCCACGTCTCAGAGCTGTGTGGGACCATGCCTACCCCCACAACTTCTCCATCATCTGATGCATCCGCTAGGCAAGGAGAAGAGTTATTTAGGCTTGAGGACAAAGTTGGCAATTGAGCAAATGCCTCTAAACTATTCCTTGACTATGTTTAGATGAGAAATGACAGAATTAATGACTGCTGGAGGAACAAAATGCTGAGAAGCCCTTCCTGCAGGAATCCTAGGGGCAAAGTGCTGCCTAGTTTTAGGCTGGAGCTTTGTGAGGCTATGAAAGGGATTGCATACTATGACTGTGTGTGACAGAAGAAGATGTGACAGAACAGCCCAGAAGATCCTGTCTAGTCTTGTGATTTTAAACACATTTGCTATAAGCAGGATCATCAAAATCGATAGAGCAGCACGCAAGGGCACACAGATAAGCACTGGTATTAAACGCACACATAGAATGAATCATGGCCAGGATTTGGAGGCAAATTAAAAATGGTTTCTTTCAGATTTGTCTTTTGAAAGTGCCTCCATGATCTTGAGGAGAATCCAAAATTTGGAGTCTCCAGGACAAGGTAAGAAAAGGAAGCCAGAACAGACAAAGCCACTGCCTCAAGTTGCCTGCTTCGAAAGGCAGCGCATGTCACTGCTGCACTCCTGCAAAGGCAGTGCTAGTGCAAACACAGCTCCTGCCTGTGTCAGCTGTCCCACAGCCTTGAAGGGACCTCTGTTCCTTCCAGGACTGCATGGACCAGAGGGGCTCTTGACCTCTGGATACTCCAGTCCAACTTCTGGCCCCCTTGTGTCACACCATTTTGGAACACAAAGACCAAACCAGCCTCTTCTTCTAATTCACTAGTCATACAAGTAGGTGACAAATCAAGGAAACCACCTGAATGCTACCTCCCTCAATGGTCTGCCCCCAGCACAAATAGAATTTTCATTGTGCTCATTTGGAGTCAACTCCAATTGGCATCAAAGTTCCAATCGCACCCTCTTTGAACAAAACAGATGGTCACAACAAAAAGGGCGGTGACTAGCTCTACTCCTCACATCCCCTGAGTGAGGACAACATGTGTTGAGGTAAGGAACCTGAGAGTGGTGGCGATGAACCCATCTAAGTAGTAGTGGTGTCTCTTGTGAGACACTTTCATTAGTACATCTGCTGTCAGAGCGCGGTTTGAGAGGGGACCCTCTTCCCTCAGTTGCCTCCCACATACCACTTCTTGAGGGCGCCCTGATGGTCAGCCTAACCTTGCCTTAGGGACAAATGTGAGAGTATGCTGGGGACTTGCAGAAGAGAAATTCTGGGATTAGTGATTGCACTGAAAATAGCAGTTGACTTTTCCTATGCTGAAGAATGGTTTTCAGAAAACCTTAGCTGTCCTTTTATAAATGTGTGATTTAGTTTTTTTTATTCCAACAGTGACAGGACTGTCAGAAAAGGAGGGGTAAATGGAGAGTAATTGCTGTCTCATGCAGGAGATCACCTTTTGCCTCGGGGCTGCATTTTACTCCCCTCTCTACAGTTTTCTCTGGAGTTAATAGCAGAATGTCTTCAGTCTTAATGCTCCAGGATGCTAAGACCTCTACTGAGAATGACTTTCCAGCGGCACCAAAGGTTGTACTTCTCTTTGTCTGCAAAGCTGTGGAAATCTGCCCCTCATCACACCCCCATTACCAAGCTGACAAAGCCACCAGCCCCATACAGCATCGAGGAGCTCAACAGAGCAAACCTCCAGCTCTCCCAAGCCTGTCTTCCCCATGGGAGTGAGATTGGTTAAATACCTACCTCACCGCTGCTTGCCCTCTCCTACCTTGATGCTTGCCCTGAGGGTGCAGGGCAGGCGGGAGTACAGAGTGAGGAATGAGGAGACCTTCTCAGACCTTCTGTCTAGTACTGACCCTGGTGTGCAGGTAATGAAATATCAGGGGCTGAGCATCCAAGCTCACACAGCATTCTGTCCTGTGGCAGCTGGAAATAAACCATGACCTTCAGGGAAAAGATGCAGACTAATTCCACTCTTTTTCACCCTTTTAAAATAGTTTGCTTTTTTCCCTAATGAGTGGGAGGATTGGCTTAAAAGAGATCATCCAACTCACTGTGGCCTCTAAATTACTTTTAAAGAACTGGTCCTGTGAGAATCCTTCACTCACATCTGCCTCCGGCTCTCCTCAGTGCAAGGCAGAGTCTTCCTCCCCTCCCCCTCCTCCTGTCCTGCAGAACACTCTGACCCTTCCCTGGGGAGCTGCCAGATCCCCAAGATGTAGTCTTGAGTACTGCATCCCAGGCCTAGGGCCCCCAGCACAAGAAGGATGCAGAGCTGTTGGAGAGGGTCCAGAGGAAGCCACAAAGACTATCAGAGGGCTGGAGCACCTCTCCTGGGGAGAAAGGTTGAGGCTGCTGGGCTTGTTCAACCTGGAGAAGAAAGAGCTCTGGAAGACATCACTGCAGCCTTCCAGTACTTCAGGGGAGCTAATGAGCAGGAGGGCAGATAGTGATTGAACAAGAGGGAATGGCTTTAAACTAAAATAAGGGAGATTTAGGTTAGATGTGAGGAGGAAATTCTTTACCCAGAGGGCAGTGAGGTGCTAACACAGCTGCCCAGAGAAGCTGTGGTGCCCCATCCCTGGAGGGGCTCAAGGCCAGGTTGGATGTGGCCCTGGGCAGCCTGAGCTGGTGGGGGGCAGCCCTGCCCATGGCAGGGGTTGGGGCAGTGTGGGCTTTGAGCTCCCTTCCAACCCAAACCATTCTGTGATTCTATGATTCCAAGTGATGGCATAAGGGAGACTAGCTGTTGGATCATGGATGCTGGCATGGAGGTGGCCAGATGGGCTGCCTGCTCCTCTTCCCTTCCATGCTTGGTCTGTGTGCCTCCCAGCAATGAGCTGACAGGTAACACAGGAGAAATTCAATTTGCTCCCCTGGCCTGGGGGTGGCAAGGAGGTGATAGGGGCTGAGAGCCACCCCAGGGAAACAAGCCCTGGACAGAGGAGGTGCAGTGAGGCATCAGAGTGGGAAGGTTCAGACTGGGAGCGTGTGTGTGCTCATGTTGTGAGGATCATTAACCACCAAAACTGCTTTCCGCAGCCCTTAGGTCAGGACTGGCTGCTTTTCTCCAGAATTTATTGGATCTCCAGAGGGAGTTCTGGGCTAGATGCACAAATCACAGGCTGTGTTCTACCAGGGGTCACGCTAATATAATGGCTCCTCCCAGCCACCAAATTTATGGCTGGTGTCAGGGGGACAAATAACTCCTCCAGCAGGCACTGCATTCCAGTGGAAGAGCTCCTGGGGCATGGTATGCTTGCCCAGTGCAAAGTCCCACTCCCTCTGTGAGCGCTTGCTCCTTTTGTGCAGGGATTTCCAGTTTTCTCTCCATGAAATGACAGCAGCACAGGCTGTAAGGGGGAGGAGAGAGTCTTTGTAAAGTGTTAACCCCGGGGGTAAATCCTCAACAGGATGTGCACGCTTTTGGCTGTGCAATTGTCATTGATGTTAATGGGAGTCATGTGGCTAAATAACTGTATTGGAAGCGCCCTGGTCTCCAGCTGCCTGAGCTAAAAAATAAAAATAATAAAAAATGCAGAGGGGAAGGAACAAAAAGGTTCTGTTCTCCCACTGCAGGAGGCCGAGAGACCTGTGGCAGAAGCAGAAATGTCACTCATTCCTCACCCATCACTGCACAGGGCAGCAGGGAATAAGCATTGGCGATGCTGAGGGAAGGCCAGCAGGTCTCTGGGCATATGTTAGTGTAAATTTTAAATTAGAGCCTCCGAGGGGATGCAAAACGACAAACCCAGCCATCTGTGGGGTGCTGGCTGCCAGCAGAGCAAAGTGTCGATTATTTCCCATCCGCCAAAGGATGCGGCTCTCTGCAGCCAGGCAGATGTGTGCATCTCAGTCCCTGCCGCACATGGGACCCAGAGCTGGGGCAGAGCTGGGGGCACAGCCCCCAGGACCAGTGCACCGGTGGGTGCTGTTTGCAAACCTTCTTCAGTGGGGAACCAGGTCCTGAGTGGCCTTTTTTTTTTTTTTTTTTTTTCCCCTCCTAATGATGCAGCTCAGCAGCACCACACGTTTCAGGAAGATGGCGCTTTATAAACTGAGCTCTTGGTGCGAGCGTGTGTAAATAAAGCAGTTGGTGAGGGTGTTTACATTAGCACTCATGCTGGAAGTGCTCAGATTATCTTCCTTTTCAGCTAAATCAGGGACCAGGTGGGGCTGGGAGTATCACTTTAACAATTACTGTTCTCACTGCAGTCTGGAGGATGGGGGCTGTTATCTTCCATGGAAAGCTTTATTCAGCATAAGTTTCCCTCAGTCCAACCGCATTTTCTATATTTGGGGTTCCTGCAAGTCTGGGCACGACATAAGCGCTGGTGGTTGCTTAATCAGAGGGCCCTGATGAGGCTCAGTCATCCTAAGCCCGTCATCAAGGCCATGAGTCATGTCACAGGTGGGCTCCAGAGTGATTCAAGGATGAGATGCTCCATCCCAATGCATTCAGTGATAATATTACCCAGAAGAAAACACATCCAAAAGAATAGTTTCTAAGCCTTATATTCCACCTCCTCCACTTGAGCCAGGGCTGCCATGTGGTTAGTTGCTTAGAGGAGCGGAAGATGCCTTTTTTTCCCCATGACCTCCACTTGAATTGTAGAATAAAACAATATCCTAAGTTGGAAGGAACCCACAAGGATCATCAAGACCAACCCCTGGCTTGGCACAGGACCACCCAACATCAAACCCTATGACTGAGAGCACTGTCCTGATGCTCCTTGAACTCCGGCCCTTGGGGCCGTGCCCACAGCCCTGTGCGGCCCGTTCCATGCCCGCCGCCCTCTGGTGCAGACCCTTTCGCTGCCCCCCCGCTGCCCCTTCCCTGACACAGCTCCATGCCGTTCCCTCGGGCCCTGTCGCTGTCACAGAGAGCAGAGCTCAACGCTGCCCCTCCGCTTCCTGTGAGGAGCTGCAGCCGCCATCAGGCCTCCCCTCAGCTCCTTTGCTCTGCGCTGAGCACACTGTGGGGTCTCAGCTGCTCCGCACACAAATTGCCCTCAGACCCTTCCCCATTTTTGCAGCCCTCCTTTGGATGCTGTCTAAGAGTTTTATGTCCTTTTCGAACTGCGGCAGCCAACTCTGGGCACAGTACTCAAGGTGAGGCCGCATCAGTGTAGTGCAGAGCAGGACAATCCCATCCCTCAACTGGCTAGCAGTGTTGTGCTTGATGGATACCGCTGGCCTTCCTGGCTGCCTGGGCACACTGTTGGATGGTGTTCAGCTTGTTGTCAACCAAGACACCCAAATCTCTTTCTGCAGGGCTGCTCTCCAGCATCTCATCTCCCAGTCTGTACATGTATCCAGGGTAGCCCCTTCCCAGGTACAGAATACAGCATTTGCTCTTGTTAAACTTCATCTAGCTAGCAATCGCCCAGTTCTCTATTTTGTCTAGGTCTCTCTGCAAGGCCTCTCTACCCTCAGTAGCTCCTCTGAGTTTAGTATCACCAGCAAACTTGCTCAGAACACCTCTTAGTCCTGTATCCAAGTCATTTGTGAAAGCACTTAAGAGAACTGAACTTAAAATGGAGTGACTGGCTGCCAGTCTGATGGAAATCTGTTTACTATAATCCTTTGAGCCCAATCCAACAGCCAGTTGTTCACTCATCAACTTATGTTTTTGTCTAGCCACACGCTGGACATTTCCTTCAGAAGGATACTGTGAGAAACAGTATCAAAAGCTTTATTGAAACCAAAAAAGATAACATCAACTGGCTTCCCTTGGCCAACTGGATAGGTGACCTTGTCATAAAAGGAAATATAGTTAGTTAAACAGGACCTTCCCACTTGCTTTCCATCTACCCAGGCTGGACACGAGAAAAGCCTTTCCCCAGTCTGTCTGGGACAGCCATACCCTCTGGGGAAAAAAAGGGTTTGGGACAACAACAGTGCTGCTTCTTTGATGGTAAGCCAAAGGAAAGGCACAAAGCACATCTAAAACCAGCTGTGGAAGCAAGGATAGCCACATGTGATTGATGCTCAGCTGTTGGTGTGGGTGGATCACTGGCTACAAGCAGCTGTTTGAGAACTGTGTGACCTGTAACAGTGGCTGAAGGTCAGGAGTTTTATGGTAATACTTTCCATACTAGGGAATATTCACATAAGGGTGTCTCAGGAACAGCAGCACTGCTGCTCACTGCGTGCACACCATAGGTCTCTAAGAGCCACTTCTTGGGAGAGTAACATAAAGACATATGTTTGTGCATGCCGCAGGGAAGCAAGAATGCCCAGCTGTTCACTTTATGGTCACAGACACGCTGTTCCTCTCTCCTTCTTTATCAGACTGAGAACAAAGGAAACATTTCCACCTGCAACCTATTATCTGAAGTATTTGTTCTAATTCTGGTGTCAGCGTTTCAGTCGTGAGAGGTAAGGAACACCACAGCCCAACAAAACAAGCTGGAAACTTGAAAATAAAGGGCTCTCAGCCTGGAGGAAACCTCTTTTGCTACATAATAAACAGGCATGTAAGTAACTCTATTTTATGCTGCATGTGTCCATATTAGGACATGTTCTTATGCATATGCAAAAAGATGAGACCAGCAAGGCAAACAGCAGGGATAAATTAATCTCCTGGGTATAGTCTAGGTCTGCACCAAGATCTGTGCAGATTTTATTACTGATTTCACCCCATGTGGGGGAAAGTAGAAGCTCTGATCTGGGAGCTTTGCACTGCTGGAAAGGGGAAAATCTCTAAGGACGCAGCACTCACCTTTAGCCTCAGGAGGACTGACGATGTCAGAGGCTGTCACAGAATGCAATTTATTTTATAGCACTCATGTGACAGACACCATCTCCCAAGTGAGCCCTGCACATTTAGAGCCCAGGACAACAAAGCCAACTGGCATTGCAGGCAACAGAATCCGAAAAAATTATTCCATTAAAAAAAAATAATAATAATAATTAAAATGTTAAAACTTCCCTAAGAATAGGTTTTAGCACACCACAGGTGACCTTCAGGGAAACATCGGAAGCTGCTCCCTCAAGCAAAGAGTAAGGGGCACTGATGCTTATCATAAGCTGCACAGTGCTGGTCCTGCTCTCTTACTTATGCCTCTCCCACTGCTCTGTGGCTGAGCCCATGGCAGGCACAGGAATGTTTTTGTCTGATAAGGCATTTCAGTTGGATGCTTACCACCTTCCACCCAAGGTTTCAGTGTAATATGACTTTGTGTGGCACATGAGCCCCCAGGCAGGGTACCAGCACAAGAGCTGTACTCCTCTCCACCTTCCCCAGCCAGGGGTGGGTGGCTAGAGGTCAGGTTCCTCAAGCAGAGCAGAGAAACTCCTGAAAGGTTGATCTGGATGAAACTGAACTCCTTCTGGGCTTTCACTAGAGGGTTTTTGTTCATGGAAACTCACTGGGAGCTCGGGAGGTGGCCATCAGGTAGTCCTTGGCTACATCTTTAAATGATGGAGATGGTCACCCAGCCACCTGGCCACGCTGAGAGCAGCTAGAAGTACTGCCTTTGGGGCTCACAACTCCACTGGCACAAGTGAAAAGGTGGCTGTGCCATGTATCAAAAAGCCAAAATTTTCTTGACCTTCCCATTAATTTTCTTGAACTCCTTTCTTGGTCGAGAAAACGGAGGGTTTTTATTTGCATTTGACTCATTCAGTAGCTGTCTTGCTAGCATAAGCTTCTTGTTTTGTAGATGAAAATGTTTGTTTTGTATAAAAATTTGTGGAAGTGGCAGGCTTAGAAGAGTGAGCGATGGCTCTCCTGCCTTCTCTCTCGTCTCTTGTCCCTTGTCAAATGTGTGGTGGCACTGAATGGGCATGGAGGGATATCCAAGCAGCTACTGGGTAGGGAGAAATATCCAAGATGAAAGGTTTGGGTATTGACTGAGAAACAGATGGCAATCTTGAAACATTTGATTTTCTTCTGCTTTGTATTGACTTTCTTCTTACAATAACAGGTAAGAAATCATTGCCTGCATTTCCACTGAGACAGTTCTGCTGTCAACAGACCCCAGCTCTTCTGGTCTCCTCCTCCCCTCCTTTTTCACAGATTAGCTTCTCACTGAAATGGAAAATTGTCTTCAGATGATGTTGGCAGAGGCAAGGCTGACAGGAAGACAAATCAGACAGTGGGCACAAGCCATAAATATTGTTTAATACTTATTTCAGTTTGTGTTGCCTGACTTCTGGAAAATTATATACGGCCTTAAAAAACATAGATGCCAGTGAGCATATGTGATGGTCTGTCAGGGGCTATGCTTGTCTATAGGCATCCCCAGGAAATGCACGGAGAGGCACTGGAGCAATGCTTGCTAGGCCTTGCACCCAAACTAAAAAAAAAATAGGATAGTTTTCAGCCTTCCAGAGGTTGTAGGCCCTATGGACGAGTATAGAATTTTGGAAAAGTCACAGAGCGGACAAACGTGAACAAAATTGCTGCTCTTCATCCTGTTTTCTAAGATTGCATGGATGTCAAGGCCTCCTAACATCTGGCAGAAAAACATCAATTTAGTTAGTTGAGGCTGAGGACTGACTTCAGCCCTGATCATTGGAAGAACTGAGGCTCACCAGGTGAGGATGAGTAGAATGCCCTTCATCAAGGACTGGCCTCATATGGGTGTAGAGTAACTTGCATAGTGAAAACAAGGAGAACAACAGGGAAACTACAGTGCATTGAACTGATCTCAGTCACGCACACTCCCTCAGAATAATTGTTTCAGTAAGGAATAATTCCAAGTGGGACTGTAAAAAAGAAAGATCTATAGGTTAGGTGAAAGTCTTCCATGAGATCAAGCTAACCTCTATCTTTGAACACATTAACTGATCTTAATACATTTTTAGGCCTACCCTAAAATGATGTTTTCACAATTGGAAGAAAAGAGAATGAACACTGTTGCACCAGTGACTTCAAGAGTCTAAAAGAAATATACAATGCACACTGCTGGTCTTCCAGTGAAGTGACTTGACCTTAGGCAGGCACACAGCAGCATCTTATGGCATCTTTCTTACAGGATGTCTTAGTTTCAGCTGGAATGGAGCAATTGCTTAATTGCTTGTGCATCACTTGTTCTATGGATTTATACACATATATAGTCATGACTATTATCCTTTTCCTTTTCTCTTAGTTTTATCTCAATCTACAAGTTCTACCTTTTTTGTCCCAATTCTCTCTCCATCCTACTGGGAAGGGAAGGATTGAGCGAATTACTGTGGTGCTGAGCCACCTGCCGTGTTAAACCACAACAGTCATGAGACTTGTCACGGGGATTGGAGTGACCACAGGACTGGTTGTGAGTGTTGTGGCATCTGCAAGGCCTGTTGCAGGAGCTGGAGCAACCACAGGGCCTGTTGCAGAAGCTAGAGAGATCACAAGGTTCAGACAGAATGCACCTCCCCCAGGAGGAATGTTTTTCTTGTCACAATACATGGAGCAACCATAGGACCTGTAGCAAGAACAACTGCAGGGCTCATCGCGAGGGCTGGAATGACAGTAGAGTCTGTTGCAATGCTCAGAGAAACCACAGGACCTGTTGCAGGAATTGCAGCTGCTGCAGGGTCTGTCACAGGAGTTGGAGGATCCGTTGCATTGTCATCAGATCCTGAAGTATTCTCTTCCCCTTGAGGATTCTGAATGGTGTTGAACAGACCTCAGTAGGCATAGACCAGGCTCCAGCATGCTGGGGAGGCTGAAAGGCCTGAGTTCATGCATTCCTCTACATCTTCACACTGAAGTCAAGAAAAAGAGAAGTCCTTACTTTTAAACGGAACAACTTAACATAATCAGGAATAAAGAAGTTAGTTTTAAAGCCTAGTGAGGCCCTAGAATATTCTCCAAATTGCAAGAGAGGCAGCCAGCCACTCTTGTCAGTATATATGTATAGGCTTATAGGACATGGTTGTCTGCCACAGCAGGAACCTGAATTCAGTGACCCAGGAGTTCCTTTCACCTCTGTGCTTTGTATGTACCTCTGCCATGCAAAATCATGGTGGCCCTCAGAGACTGTAAAAATACTTCTCTTAATCCATTAATAAATTCTGTTCAGTGCCTACAATGCAGGGTCTTAAATGCTCTGTGCTGCTGAGATTTTTACAAGGATGTTTTGCTCTGCATGCAATCAACAGAAGCCTGTAAGCATCAAAGGTCATTTATTTTTGCAAAGCCTTAGCATTTCTGGATTGACTAACAGGGAAGAGCTTCCATGATTCATAGACACTTTTAGGAACAGAAACAGCATTACCCAGTGGTTTTACTTTGTCTAAGAACTAGGTCTGCTTTCTTTGTATGAATCAATCAGACCCTATCAAGTGCCATAAAGGTGTAGAGGAGAGGTAGGGATCAGGAAAATTATACTGCTTTTTAAAGCGAGACTGTAAGTGGGAAAGATGGATATCAGATACCTCATTGCTTAGAATGCCTACCTTTGAAACAAGAGAGCAACAAGAAAACTAGAGGCTGATAACACAAAGTGAAGAAGGGCCTCCTCAGAAAGCTCCTCAAACTCAAATCCATTGCTGTCCTAAGATAAGCTATGCAACAAATTCTCTTTTGCTAGGAAGATTCAATATTAGAGAACTTATTTTTCTAGGAAAGTCACATAGGAATTAAAAAGCAGACAAATAAACAATGTTTTTGAGGTTTGGTAAATGCACACTTTCCTATGAAAAAAACAAACAAACTCAGAAAACAACTCTTTCACCTCTACTTACAGGCAGTTTTTTTTCACCTCGGTAGTGGCCTTTGTTTATACGCGCTTTTCTACTAACAGCCTAATCCATCTGTTTGCTTTGTTTCATTCTGCAAAGATAAAATGTATTCTTGATCCCTATATTTGAAGAGCCCTTAGGAAAACATGACTTGAAGAAGGAATAAAAAGTTGTGGCAAAGGACTCTGTTCCGAGGTAATTTCTTCTAAATCCTGCTCTCAGTTTATTACCCTGACAAAGAGCCTCTCAGTTGCAGAGGAGAGCCCTACCTCCCGCAGGGGATATACTGAGGATTATCTACCCTGAAATGAAAGTCTGTTGACCTAGGGAGAACAGTTCACTAAATAACAGCAGTTGTGAATTGAAAGGACCTGCGGGGTATTAGACACGGTATAAAAGCAATTTAAATGGAGTAAGGAAAATATGCGGAAATATAGTTTCAGGCAGGAAAGCTAGATAAGGTATGTAAATGAATGCATTTGTGGGATGGGTAGAAGTTCTGCAAAAGAAAAATGCACTCTCCTAAAAAGGTGCCACTGTCCTTTGAAATAGTAGCTGCAGAGGTTCTCAACCCTGAGCAAAGCCCTATGGCCTCTGAAAGGTACTCTCATGCAGCCAACAGTGACCTGGCCCCACCACATTTTCCCCATGCTGGAACTCACCCCTCATATCATGAGGGATCACTTTGCATTTGAGACTGTTGCCTTGTCCCTGCCTTCACCGGGGACTTCTGTGTTTTCAAGGAGATGAAGCTAGCAATGTTTGAGCTATACCAAATTAAAATTAAGTTTGTCAAGACCTATTGAATCGATTTGAGGCTGAAGGTGATAGTTTTCTGGATCACATCATTACAAGTGACATGTTGTCACCACTATAAGCCAGAATCAAAATGGCAGTCCATGAAGTGGCAACACGTGAATTCCTCATTGAAGGCAAAGTTCAAGATGCAGCCCTCAGCAGGTTAAGAGATGTGTAGTGTCTTTTGGGATAGGAAAGGGGTGATCCTTATGGATTTCCTGGAACCTGAACTCTGACCACTACAACACAACAGTGACTAAGCTGAAGGCTCAAACTTTCAGAGTCAGCAAGAGAAGAATTATAGAATCATAGAATCACCAAGGTTGGAAAAGACCTTCAAGATCATCCAGTCCAACCATCCACCTACAACCAGTATTTCCCCACTAAACCATGTCCCTCAGTACAACATCTAAACACTTCTTGAGTACCTCCAGGAATGGTGACCCAGCCAACCCCCTGGGCAGCCCGTTACAGCCCCTGACTGCATCGTGTCATTTAATGAATGTGGTTCAGGTGGCCTCATTCACAAAAGGACAAAGTTCGTAAGTCCCTAGGCAATGGGTGCAGGAGACAATCTTTCTCTTGCAGCTTTATCTTTATCTTGTGATAACACCAGGCCTCATCCCAGTTTGAAGACCATGAAGCATATTGTCCTGCCACACTCACAGTATAGTCTGGATTTGGCACGTTCTGACTTCTAGCTGTTCAGGTTGATGAAAGCTGGACAACATTTTCCTTGCAACAACACCATCACAGCAGCTGTGAAACAGTGGGTCACTTCCATGGGTGCAGATTTTTATGAATGCAGCATGCAGGCTCTTGTCCACCACTGGCAAATATGCATAGCTAGTGGTGGTGACTATGTTGAAAAACAGTGTTGTGTAGCTGAGAATTTGCTCTATCCAGCAGTGTTATTGTGCTCTTTGTATCTGTTCTAGTTTCCATGGAAATAAATAGGAGGCATTACTTTCAGGGTGATCCATGTACATCCAACAGTGAAAATTTGCTGTTGCTGAATAAGCTTCTGAGGAAATGTGAAATAGCTATGGCTTAAGTCATGCAAAATGAGGGTGAAGAAGAAGACCTTGTGTCATGTATCCACAAATCCAGAGCTCACCAGGGGTTCAGCTGTAGCTGACGATTCAAATTATAACAATGGCAAGAGCTGTCAAAAGTGTCTAGTGATGCTCACATTCCTCAGAGTTTGCAGTATTTTCTTCCAAAATCCCCTTTTACTGAAACTTCATTTTATTTTCCTAAACAACGCTGAGTAGAACACAAGAGAAACAAACCCCTCTGTGTGTTAGATTCAACAGGTTCAACAGTAATTGCCAGGCCTGGACCTGGACTTCTCTTAAAATAAAAATAAGTAAATAAAAAGCAAAAAATAAAAAGAGAAGACGATTCAGTGATGGTTACAATGCTCTCAGACGTATGATCTGATTTTTAGATGATCCTGTGTGGAGCCAGGAGTTGGACTTGATGATCCAAATGGATCCCTTCCAGCTCAGGATATTCTATGATCATATGATTCTATGATTCTAGGATTCTAAGGCATGTCCAGTCCAAGGACATACTGCTGACAACTCAGTTGTATGTAGAGCAGTTTGCATGCCCATTGAATGCCCTGGATTAAAGGCATATCAATTGACTTCTCTTGGAGAAATGTGCCTTTTTGGCAAGGAGTGCAGTAGTGAGATGCCTGCCCAAGGCACTGGAGATAAGTAGGAAAATGAATTTCATCATTTTGGTCCAGTTAAAAATATTCTGTCTGCTGCTTTCTCTATGCCTCCATCCTGCCCTACCTGGTTTTTCTTTTTTCTTTTTTCTTTTTTTTTTCCCTCTCTCTGGAAGAGAACTATTAGCACATATTTAGGAAAGTAAATCGTCCCCTGAATTAAATTAGCACCTGATCAAATGTGTGCAAAGTGCTAATTGCACTTTGCAGGCAAAACCAACAAGAAACAAGCTGTTAGGGCCCCAGCATGACATGAAAATTGAGGCCATCCTGAAGAGTGAGGAGCATTTTCAGACAATATTCCTCAGCGATAAAAGTCAAACTGTGACATACAAAAAAACAGGGAGTGAATGGGTAGTCTTTACCAAATGAGTGTGTCAGATGGCTCTTTTGGCCCATGCTCTCCACTTCCAGATATGGTAAAATGCTACTTGAAGGGAGAACATGACCCATATGTTTGGCTCCAGGACTTGCATATATATTTCCTATGGCCTGCGCAATCTCAGTGAGCACTTGTCTGAGAAATGGATCTGGTTGCTTCTTGCACGCTTGATCTCTCGTTTTGTCACATCAGGACACGTGCCAAGCTCTCTAAGGCAGATAGCATAGTTCACTCGGCAGCACAGGCACGTTTCTTGTCTATTTAAATTGCTTGGGTGCAAAGGGAGCTGCTGAAAGGGCACAGGGGAAGGTAGCGCAGTATCACCCTGGCAGAAGCATGCACAAATACTCCTGGAAGATAACAGGTGAAGGTGTTATAGGATGCACCAATACTCAGTTTCCAACAGAACTAAGCATCTGCATTTGTTTGTAGAAGGAAATCAGATGGTTTTAAGCTGACTAGATGTTGCTTTCTGAGAAGAAGTTTATCAAAGCAGATTTTAACTTTTGAAGAAGAGACTCCTTTGAAGATGCAGCACATGAGGAGAAGATGGTACTGTGCCTTTAGGGGCACACAGCAGCACAAGGGACAGAAGAGACCCTTTGGAGATGATGTGCAAGATGAAGATTGCTGGTCCCCAGAGCCAATGGAGCTGTGTGTGCTAGTTACTCAGGAAACAGGGATGGCACTGCCAGGTGCTCATGGCATGTGTAGCACAAGCAAGGTAGAAATGAATGATGAAGTGGATGTTGGGGGGTTTAGCATAGGGAGAGTGGTGAGGCAGTGGCACAGGCTGCCCAGGGAAGTGGTGGAGTCACTGTCCCTGGAGGTGTTCAAGAGCCATGTGGATATGGCACTGAGGGACATGGGCAGTGGGCAGGGTGGTGGTAGGCTGACAGTTGGACTACGTGATCTTTGAGGCCTTTTCCAACCTTAATGATTCTATGATTCTATGATTCCAGGCAGGCTGAAGGCTGCCTGCATGGCCTCATGTGTGTACACTTTAGGAAACCTTTCACTTCTAGGATTATGCCTGTGATTTTCCCCACAGTACTTGACATCATTAGATGCTCAGGATAAACACCCAAAGGACGGAACTTTGTGGCCACTCAGTAACCATAGCTTATCCATAACCATAGTATCACTAATGCTTCTGTCTTTTTGTCTAGAAAGCTAGTACCTCATGCCTCCATTCCCAACATGAACACCCCATGACTCCCTTTCACTAAAGCAGGCAGCCATCGTTATCCTACTTGCCGGCAGGGAGGTAGGCAGCTCCATGCCCCAAGCACCATGCAGACAAACCACACACACCCTTTGTATTATCCTTACATCAGTTTTTTTCCATATGATTGAATTGATGCTTATGCCCTTTTTTAGTCATCCTTTCGCCTAATTTGCTTACTTCAATAATTAGTCAGATTATGTTCGTACTTCTCCTTCTCTACATAATCTTCACCTTTGAGCAGGAAGCATGCTAATTTGCCAGAAAGCTACATGGAATTTGCATGTTTTTCCATATGATTTGGTAGCATCGATGCTTAAAGCAGGTGCAATGCTAATAAGGCAACCCAAGCAATCAGCCCAGGTAGAGATTTGCGGATTGCACAATAATCTGTTTGGAAAGTCTTTGCATGTCTGTGCTTAGCGCTAATTTTAGGTGGGAGATGGGGCAGGGAGGGAAGCTGAGCAAATAAATCTAGCCAGTAGGATGGCCATGGCACTGGGTTTTCCTGAGTGCCTGTGAATAGATGGTACCTGCAGCACAGCAGACAAGAACACTTCTTTTAGGGTCTTGCTGGGGAGCAGAGATGTGTCATAGAACCATAGAATATCCTGAGCTGGAAGGGACCCACAAGGAACACCGGCTACAACTCCTGGCTCCACACACCACCACCCAACACAACTTGTGCCTAGACCCTATTGCACTGGACTCACTGATCAGGGAAAGGCGGGAGCAGCTCCCATCCAGGCGATGCTCAGCCTGCAGGTGCTCCCACTGCTCCTGGCAGGTCCCGAGGTCAAACTGGACTTGACTTAAATTTCCTTCCACCACAAATGTTTCCTCGAGTTAATAATTTCTCAACAATAGATAATCATAACACTCGCCTGTATTTTACTTTAAAATAAAAGCAGATAGAAAACAGGCTGATTAGTGACAGAAGTTGCTGGTTTGTTTTTTTGTTGGGGTTTTTGTTGTTGTTTTTTTATATAACTTTCAGCAGGTGGAAAAGCAATTAATTTTGATCTGATTATGTTGTTTTGATTTATTCTTCACAGGAATCCTTATAAGGACTTTCAGCAAGTTGTGGCCTCATTTAAGAGCACAGATGGAAAGGGGGCACTGGAGGGCCAGCACACTTCCCTGGGGAGAAGGAGAGAGGATGACACGTGTCAGCTCGCTGAGGTAAAGCAGGAACCCGTATTTGTTTCAAACACCTTCTTTAAACAATCAAGAAGATCCTGTGTGGGGACTCCCTCAAGGAAGCCAAACCCTGAGAACTTTGTGCTCTACCTCCACCTGGGCAAAACTGCTCCCTGCCTTTCCTTAGGAGGTTTCCCATAGCAGAGGGAAGGCAGAAGCCGTGGAAGAGCTTTGGGGACGGGGGTCTGTCCCTACTCCAGCAGCCTGCAGGCACCCTTGAGATATGTCCAAGAAGGAGATGTCCACTGGATTTGACTGGGAGCCACCAGCCTGATTCCAGCCACACTTCCAGACACAGTGCTAATGCACTCAGGCTCGGCTGGGTTCCCAGCATTTCACTTGGGAAACCCTGGACATACATAGAACCACAGAATCATTTGAGTTGGAAGGGACTGTTAAAGGCCATTTGGTCCAACTACCTGCAGTGAATAAGGACACCTACATCTAGATCAGGGTGCTCAGAGCCCCATCCAGCCTGACCTTGAATGTCTCCAGGAACAGGGTTTCTACCACCTCTCTGGGCAATATACTTTACCTGCTTTGACTTCAGTGGTGAATAAGGAGCCTGCATATTCTGTTGCCTCTGAGCACAGATACTTTTAAACTAAAAGCACTTTTTCCTTTTACTTCCATGCATATCTGCTTACCCTACATGGGAATAAGAGCACACAGAAAGCAGTGGCTGCCTTGTCTCTAAGAAAAACACGTTGCCAAAACTTCTGCCCTTTCCCAGGGAGAAAACTAGCCCTGGTTTTACCGCAGTTAAACTCACTGACCTTAGCTGAGCCAGTCTTGCCTGTGACCTGGAGCTGCAGGGATCTCCAAATGCTGCCATGTGATGGCTGCACTGAATGACCCGCGTCAAGCACTGAAGGACAACAGTGAGGTTGGCTCGGTGTCCACCTCAGCCACTTCCAACAGCCCTTCCCACACAAAGAGGTGACATTCCACAGGCAGCCATGCTTGGCCATCCTGGCAGAGTCCAGCAGTGCCAAGTGTGGGCAGACTGGGGTAGGGGCAGCCTGTGGGGTGGTCTCTGGGGACCCATGTCCTCACTGTGCCAGTGAACCAAGGAGCACTGGCTGCTCCCAGCTTCCTGTTGCTGCTGATACAAGCTGGGTGCGTACTCCCCAGTCAGGCTCATCATTGTTTTACTCTTCAAAAAAGGCATGCACTCAGGTGATTTGTTACAGATTCACAGCACCAGGAATTAGGGGCATTCTTCAATGCAAACATGATGTTATATCATTATGTGTGCTCTCAGGGCACCACAGCGTGTGGAAAGTGAGGAAAACATCTCTCCCCTAGAGCAGGACAATTTTCTAACTGGGACAAGAGAAGAGTTGTCCTGGGTGAGAGCCAGGCAGAACGGATTGCTGGCCAAGGGAGAAGCTTTAGTCCTCTAAAGTCTCTCCAAAATCCCATTGGCAAAGCTGGGTTACACCACTGAGAAATAAACATCCTCAGTTTAAGAACTGCAGTGACAAAAACTGTACAAGACACAGGCAGTGGGCATTGGGACTTGGCACACATCCCTTACATTCCGCTTTGTCTCAGTCAGAAACATTAATGGACCTTTTGCCTGGCTTGACCCAAAGCAATAATGCCTTCCTAAGACGCAGAGAGGTTTCTTAAACGTGGCCCAGACTCATGTGATTCTCATCTCAGGCTTACCTATCCTTAATATGCCAACACATTGGTGAAGTTTAGCAACTCTAGGGCTTGTAACTAGACCTGAAACAAGAGGACTCTTGTAGAGCATGGATCAAAACCAAACCTTCAGCTGTCCAGTGGAGAATTCACATCATGTTATAAGGCTGTGCTGTGCACACACACTAAATAAAATCTTGCCAAGGACAAAGCCACAATGCCAATAAATGACCTGCACTGCTTTGAAAAATGAATATATATTATCCCTCTGGATTACAATATAGGAATATGTCTTTTCCCATCAATGAGGAGCATCCTACTGTTTATTTTAGTTTGCAGACTTGCTGCCAGAAAGGAAATGAGAATATTATCTCTAATGAGTCTTCTCATAACAGTAATTTTCTGAAAGAGGTACCAATTCTAGATTTGTGTCAATAGTCCCTCATCTGCAAGCCATGAAATAAACCTCCCAATCTTATTACTTCTCCACAGCCATTGTGATAATGTCTTGACAGAGCAGCAATTCAAATTTTAATAGTGATATACGTTCTTCCCACACATGTACAAACACATCTCAACCCAGACTGAGCCTTTGGTCTCCTCTGAATCATTTAGCCCACAATACTTTTTCCCATTTATCTGTTGATTCTTTGCCACATTCTGGCTGCTCATCCTTCAAAATACCTCCCCGCAGGGATGACATCCTGCCTCACTTCTTTGGAGGTTCTTCATTTTAAATAATTTGAGCCGTGTCTGTCAAAGTCATTTGAGGGAATGAAGGCAATGTCCAGGAGGTCCCTCTGGCATTCTTGGGAGGCCCAAAGCCCACATGCTGCTCATCACATCTACAAACAAGCCAGCGTTCACTTGCCTCCTTGGTCTCAGTGCTGATTGGGTGAATGAAGCCCTAATCAGAAAGGCTTTACAGAACCAAGGTCTAGCTACTTTTAAGCCTGTTTTCAAGAGCAACCAAGATGTGTCAGAAGTCTTTCATCCAATACATACCTCAGCACCACGTGGCTAGTGATATGAATAGGCAAGAACAATGTCTGCAAATTAATTCCACTGCTTTGAGTACAAGTTGGGTGAGAACTTTGCAAAGCCATCTTCTGTCTGGCCTTTGCACAAAAAGGTTGCATTGAACCATGTCTAGCTGTTTTGTCTGGTCTAGATTTGATCACTCCGGGTCATAATCCTCCTTTTAAGAGAAAGTGTGTTAAAAAAAATAAAGTAATGCTTGAGGGCTACGCAGAAACCTAGAGGTCCCCATATGGAGAATGCTGTTTAAAATACAGTGACACTTACCAATGACAAAGGTGTGCAGCTGAATAGGGCAGGATTTTAATGGACCATTAAAATAGAAAATTCAGCCATGGAGTACATACTGAGTATACATGACACCAGCTTGTCTTTCCCAGCACGTAAAGACCCCAATAACCTACCAAGCCGCCAGAAGCATCTGAAACCTTTGCAGGATGCCCTTCAGCAGGACTTTGAAAATGAGCACTCCTGGTCAAGGACATGCTGGCTGAGTATACCCACAGGGAGCAATTAATTTCTGTGGCCTGGTATTAACTGAAAACCCACAAGGTACCCGGAGTTGTCCTGTTGTGGCAGGATCTAGATCTCACTCCAGGAGCACAAACACTTCCCATCCTCCCCTGAACAATACTCTCCATGGACACAAGGTCCCTGTTGCGTGTTCAGCTGCATCAGCCTCAGCTTCCAATCTGCTGTTTACTTCCCTGAAGACTGCTGCATTCAGACAATGCAATTTCCTTCAGTTTCCTCTTCTTCTCCACCTTAGGAAACCATGGGTCTGTGTCCAGGTCATCACTCAGAAAGTTTTGGACCAGCCTCAGACCAAAGAAGGAAGGTGCCTTTCCTAGGGAAACCTGCGTTTTAAATCTTTCAGGAAAAGGAGATTCAAGTAAATATTGGAAACCCAGAGTCAGGATCTCCGTAATGATGGGAATTACAGACAAAGGGACTGCAGAATGCTTCCACACCAGCACCAGTGTTTTGGATCCACGTTTGCAAACTTTGCGCTGGCATAAATGGCTGTGCACATAAAAATGCAGCAGTGAATTTCTTGTACTTCCTCCTAAGCCGATAAAGCGAGTGAGACAAAATCAAAGTTGAGAGAGGTTCACAAATCTTTCAAGACCAAGTCTCAAGCAGGCCTGAGCCAATGCCTTCCGCTTGTAAACCACAAGATAACCTTAGGCTGTGATTAAAGTGAGCAACGTAGAAGGGTTATGGAAGCCAAATCTATTCCCTCCTCTGAGGCTCTTTCAAGCCTAGAATAGTGTGTCCAACTCCATTTTCCAAGTTAAGTGAGCTGAATCCTATCCTTACATTCCAGAGATGAGCAAGCATGGGACTGCAGAATGCTTGGACCATGGAGCTTGCCGTTCACAACCTGATGATAAGCCCTTTCTCAGCTGTACATTGCACGTGCAGTTTGAGCTCCTCCACAGATGCTCCACAGGCATCAAAATACTTTGAGCAACTCAAGTGCAGGTTTCCCAGGATTTGTTCTCTGCAGACTCCTCCCCACGTGTTCATCTCACAAATATACTTCTCCTGCCAGCTGCTGGCATGCTGGCAAGGCTCTGGATCTCACCTGCCATCATCCTGTACTGTAGCAGAGTTTATGGCTTTTGGTCTTTTGTCCTCTTGATCTGAATTGGCTCAAAGATGGTCAGGAAATGCTTTGCGGTCCAGAGTGCAGAGAGGTGTGCGGAGAAAACCTTCTGTGAACCCCGCTGGGCAGGATGGGCCTTGACAGGGTGACCCAAGCCTTAGGTGTTCATAATGGCAGTAGGTCTACAGCTCCACAGCCTCCACTTTGCCTGCCCCGTTTTCTGCAACTGGTTTGTGCCCTTTTCTTTGACATTTAAAGGACAAAAGCCAGAGAGCTTATGTTTCCACCGGCCCTCTCCAGGCACAGGGTGTATTCCTGCTAAGCCAGAACAAGCTGCACAGAAAGTAAATGTACAACCAGGGTCCTACAGCAATGCTGAATGCCAGCCAGGTTCGGTGGCAGCCAGTGAGTTTGCGGACGCAGGAAGGACACTGCTTGGAAGTGTGACAGAAGACCTTGATGACTCCAGACATCCCTGGTGCATACACACAATGCAGTAACAGGTGTTAAAAGTCCCAGCTCGCTCAGCAACAGGCACTGCCACCCTCCCTCTCCCCATAGGACCCTATTCTCAGCAGGCTGACAATGCCTAACCCGCCCATCACGCACTGTGGGCACACAGTGTATTCAAAAGGGGCCATCCTTTGGAAAGGAGGGCCTATTTTCAGCAGCAGCCTTTTGCTGAAGCAGGGAAGCTCTGACCAGAGGCCCTGGCATTTTGTGAGGCTTTGCTGGATTGCTGTGCCAGCTGGTTCCTCAGCACGGCAGTGTCACAGTATCCACACCAGCCCGGGTAAAGTGATAGCTTGTTAATGTCAGCAGCTCCAGCTGGTGAGGGAGCGCCCTTTGCTCCTTCTCAGCTGAAAAACAATACAGCTTTGCCACTCCTCAGCAGTCAGCAGGGACATGTCCTGAGAACTGGCTGAGCCTGGCCAGCTGGGGAAGGGAAAGCAAGGGGGAAAACTGCTTATTGTACTGACAGAGTGGTGCCGGCTCTGAGATGCAAGGGGAAGGAGGAGACGGAGATGTCTTGTGTGGCTAGTGCTCTATGGCAAGTATAGCTGCATTAAGACAGGCACACCAAAATGTCACTGGACCACTCTGTCTTTGGTAGAAGGGACTTGTTTCTTGGTTTCCAATTGCAACCTGGACATACTTGAGAATAAAAGCTTTAATAAACAACGGTGCCCGCAAGGCTATATTCCTCATGTGATTCAGCTGGCATTAATACAAAGCCAGTTGTTGTTCAGTACCCTCCTCTTTCCTTTGGCCCCCATATACCTCCACTCCATACATGTCCAGAGGTAAGATTTCTCCCTTCCAGACAGTGCCTCACCATGTGACAGCATGCTGACAGGTTAAATCATGTTCCCAACACAGGTTCCATCATGTATCCCATCATGGGTCCCATCATGTAGTCCCACAGCAGGTCCCATCACAGGCCCCACCATGGGTGCAGCATTAACCTGCAGGGCATGAATAGGCAGCTGGATCCTTGGCTGCACTTGCAGACAGGGCTCTATGTGAGCTCAGGTGAGACAGATGTGCTCCAGGGAAACAAACAGCGGTTGAAAGGAGCATCTGCACAAGGGCAGATCCATAGCTAAAGCAGCACCACAGTTTGGCATCACCCTCTACCAGCAGAGCTAGCAAGGGGGCCCTGCATGGTTTCAAATCAGCATGCATAAGCGCACTGCTTAAAAGCTGCAGCAATTCCCCTCTTCCTGTTGTCTCTGCAAGTGCCCATCTGGTGCCCACGGGATTACCCAAGGTAACATCCCTGCCCTCTTACCTACAAACCGGCCCAGCATCAGTCTTGGCCTTGAGTGTTCATGTATTGGAACAGGCTGCCCAGGGAGGTGGTGGAGTCACCATCCATGGAGGTGTTCAAGAAATGCGGAGATGTTGTACTGAGGGACATGGTTTAGTAGGGAAATACCGGTGGGATATGACAGTTGAACTAGGTCATCTTAAAGATCTTTTCCAACCTTGGTGATTCTATGATTCTAAGTTAGGGGGGACTTCCACCTAGGCACAATTTTGTCTTCTGCCTTGAGACCTCTTCTTTATTGCCTTACGCTGGGGATAGTGTGCTTCCACTCAGAAAGCAACCGCAGCACCTGTGCATTGTACGCCAACAGAGCATTTTTTCAATTTAAAAGGGGGTAATGTCTAACCCACCATAACAACCCTGGTCAAGGCTCATCTCTCAAAGCCCTCAGTGACTCATAGGTTGGCTTTCGTGCCCAAAAACTCCTCTAATTTTTTCCAGCTCTGCCAGGGGGTATAAAGAAATATATTACCTCTGTCCACAAACCTTTGACCTGGTGGTGTCCTGAGATATTGCAGCTACAGCAAAATATGCTGGAGGCCTCCAAGCCTGGTTCTTTTCCAAGATAAAGAAAGCATTTCACCTCAGATGCTTAAGAAACGTGAGCTTACATCTGATTCATTGGAGGACTTTACTCTGCAGCACAGACAGACGCTGAGTAACTCCTCTGAGCCCCAAGCACTGTGAGGGTGCATGGCAGAGCTCTGCAGGAGAGGTTTCCTCAACACGGTAACTGGTCACATCAGGCTGACGCCATCTCCCCAAGGCATCCATGCACGCAAGCCCATCCTGCAGCAGCTGGCAACGAAAAGCCTGTACAAACAAAACCACAAATTCTATGGATATGCATTGTTCCTTCCATTCACGCCATCTGCTTCACTGCAAAATTTATAGGTAAAACATTGTCAGGCTCAGATTTCTTGTGGGTTTTGTTTGTTTGTTTGCTTGTTTTTTAACTTTTTAGGCTAAATCAATGTTCTTCCAGTTGCCATATTAACAACTCAAATGCCAGTCACACGGTTGGGCTGCTTTCCATAATGAAGCGGGCATGAATTGGAATGAGAAGCTGAAATTACACCGAAGCCCCCAACACTGGCACGCCCCGTGCTTCAGCTCCAGGCAGCAGAACAGCACAGTCCAGCTGCAAAGCATTCACGCACTGAGTTCTGCTGCATGCTGTCAGGGAGCATTTACAATTACTCTGGATTTTAGGGCAGCTTCTGCACTTTATCCTATCAAACCATAAGAAAACACGTATTTCCTTTAGGTTTTGTGGTTTGTTATTCGGATGTTTGGTTTTTTGGTTTTTTTTTCCTTTTAGTTTGTGTTACTGAACCAGAAATAAGTGGCTCTGTGGGTATTCATTTAGCTGGAGGCTTTGTCCCAGAGTTATCTGTCTGACCTCGGGGGGAGCACAAGTGGGCTGATCTTTCCTAGGTAGATAGGAGAGACATGGACCTGTTGGAGCATGTTTGAAGGAGGGCCACAACAATGATCTGGGGGAGGGAACAACCTCCCTGCAAGGACAGGCTGAGAGACCTGGGGCTGTTCAGCGTGGAGAACGGAAGGCTCTGCAGAGAGCTGAGAGCGGCCTTTAGGTATCTAAAGGGAGCTGTAAGGAAGAGTACAGACCCTTTAGCGGGGTCTGTTGTGATAGAACAAGGAGAAATGGTTTCAAGCTAAAAGTGAGGGGGATTTAGGTTGGATATAAGGGAAGAGTCTTTTACAATAAGGGTGCTCTGGCACAGGTTGCTCAGAGAGGTGGTGGATGCTCTCCATCCCTGGAGGTGTCCATGGTCAAGCTGGACATGGCTCTGAGCAACCTGATGTAGCTGTTCCCTGTTCATTCCAGGGGATTTGGACCAGATGACCTTTAAGGGTCCCTTCCAACTCAAACAATTACGTGATTCTATGATTCTCTAAGATAGAAATGAACGTTATGGCAGCTTCACTGGTTCACCCACTGGTTCCACTGCTTGTTTGTGTCTTCTGTTAAGGCCAGTCTATGCTTCTCTCACTCTATGCTCTCCTTCTTAATGAGTTAAAATGATAGGGGATTACTTGTTGCTGGAAGAGCAAAGCCAGCCTATGGGGCTCACCCTAGGATGTCATCTCTGGTTTGTGCTGCTAGAGAAACTCCTGCCAAGCAAAAAAATCTTCAATGATTGCTTTTCTTTGCAAAATCCCTTTCACTGACTCCACAGAATCACTCTGCCACTGCTAATGAAGTTCACTGTGTTCCATTTTCTCCACACCGATGTGACAGGGCATTCATTTTGTGTTACGTTCAGGTGAGACTTTCAGCTGCCACACCAAAAATCAATGGGACAAAAGGAGCACTCAGGAGAAGCCAAAATGCCATAGAGCCAAATGAGCCAGACGTGCTTCTGCTTTCTGTCATGCAGAATCATATGTTGCGGTGTTATGAACCTCGCAAGCAAAATGCTGACACCTTCACATTCTGAAACAAAGCTCTGCATAGCTTCCCTCACCCTGCAGCCCGCTGAGGACATAAATTTAAGCCAAGCGTTCCGCATTGCTGTTTTGTGGGCTGTTTGGAAGTGGTTCATAAATTATCAGAGAAAAAAAGGCCAGGCTGTTAGTGAATGCTTTGGGAAGTCAGCATCGAGAAGGGTTTGACATGCTTTGGTTACGGTGGGTGAAACACCCAAGGAGCCTTCCAGCAAAACCAGCCAAGATGAGGTGAGATGTCCTGAATACTTCTCCTTAAGTAAAAACAAACACAAACAGTGAAAAAGGAGGAAATTAAAGCCCAGGCCTTCCTTAGGCAGCACTGAAAACCACTGAGCAGGCTACTCTCAATGCTCTCCATAGCTCAGCTCTGAGCACTGCCATAGGTTCAGGGTGGCTTATCTCAAGGAGTGGGTTATCTCGAGATAAACACCAGCAGAGCCAAATGTCGTGCCAGCCCTCAGCTGGGCGTCCCAGGCTTGGTCACGTGCTGTGTATGGGGGAGCAGAGCACCCCTTGCATCCCTTCTCCTTATCACAGGGTGGGTGAAATGGGAAAGCACCTCTGGGACCCTGTGGCCCACCCCCTGCCCTGGCAGGGTGTGCAGGCCCATGTTCAGGTGACTTCTGAAGGGCAGGAGATGGACAGCTTGGGAGACATCTGCTCACTTCATCCCCCTTGTTTCCACCCTCCCTGTGAGAGGCTGAGTATGGAGAACAAAGGATTTGGGAGAGGGGCTCCCAGCCACTTTTCCAGGGAAAATAACAGCAAGGGGACAGCACGTGGAGACCTGAAGCAAGGGACCGACATCAGCCCAAGTGGGTGGAAAGAGGAGACAGCAGGGACAACGGCATCGCACAGCGTCCTTCTGAGAGCATTGTCAGTGAGGGAAGGAGAAAGAAAACTGAAGTAATTGCTGCTGGGAGGGGAAAAAGAAAAAAAAAGAAGAAAAATAAAAACATCGCTGGAAGAATACTCAGGAGATACTCAGAAGAATACCAAACGTGACCTTTCTGTTTGGCATTTCCTTCGCAGCAGAGGGCTACGAAATCCCAAAGACATGGGGCTGCTGCCATCTTTTGGCCAATCACGGGGCTCCCGGAGCTGTCTGATTTCAGAGATCAGAAACAGTCATCACTTTGTTCAGCTGTCTTTTTCTTTCCCAAACCAGATAGATACATGTACAAAAATCCATTGCTGTGGCATCTCTAAGCAGAGCATTGGAGGTGTCAAGGAAACAAAACTGTGTGCAGACGTTATGCCAGAAATGCAAAGTTTTGTGCATGCTGAGCACATGTGCTCGGTTAGCTGTCACTTTTCTACACAGATGCCCTTAGACACAGAGTTTCATAGAAGCTACATGCCTTTTCCCTTGACAGGAGGAGACTAACAAAGTCCCCAAGACATCCAAGACCCTGAGAGGTTGCATGATTAATCTATGCCATGTGGGGCATGCCTCCAGTGGGCTGCATACCCAACCTCAAACAGCTCCACAGAATCATAGAATCTTTAAGGTTGGAAAAGACCTCTAAGATTACCTAGTTTAACTGTCCACCCATGTTGCCCACTAAACCACATTCCTTAGTACCACATCTACATATTTCATGAAAAGCTCCAGTGGACGGTGACTCCACCACATCCCTGGACAGCTTGTTCCAATGCCTCACCACTCTTTCAGAAAAGTTTTTTCCTAATATCCAACCTGAACCTCCCTTGGGGCAACTTAAGGCCACTCCTTCTCATCCTTTTGCTGTTAGCCAGGAGAAGACAATGAGCCCCACCTCACCACAACCTCCTTTCAGGTGGCTGTAGAGAGCAATAAGGTCTCCCAAGCCGCCTCTCTGCAGACTGAACAATCCCAGTTCCCTCAGCTGTTACCCATCAGACTTGTGCTCCAGATCCTTCAGCCTCATCAGTCTCTGGACACACTCCAGGGTCTCAATGCCTTTCTTGCAGTGAGGGGCCCAAAACTGAACATAGTACTTGAAGTGTGGCTTCACCAGCACCAAGCATAGGGGGATGATTACCTCCCTGTCCTGGCTGGTACGCTATTTCTGATACAAGCTAGGAGACCATTGGCCTTCTTGGCTACCTGGACACACCGGTGGCTCATGTTAAGCAGAGTGTCAGCCAACACCCCCAGCTCCTTTTCCTCTGCAGAGTCTTCTATCCACTCTGCCCCAAGCCTGTAGCACTGCCTGGAGTTGCTGTGGCCAAAGTGCAGGACCTGGCACTTCGTCATGTTAAACTTCATCCCATTGGCCTCAGCTCTGCTATCCAGCCTGTCCAGATCCCCCTGTAGGGCCTTCCTATTCCCAGGTAGATTGATACTTCCTGACAACTTGGTGTCATCTGCAAACTTACTGAGGGTGCACTCGATTCCCTCATCCAGATCATCAGTTTAGATACTGAACAGGACAGGCCCCAATACTGACTCCCTGGGGAACATCACTCATGACAGCTTGCCAGCTGGATTTAACTCCATTCACCATCAATCTCTGGGCCCAGCCCTCCAGCCAGTTCTTCACCTGGCAAAGAGTGTATCTGTCCAAGCCACAGGCTACCAGCTTCTCCAGGAGAATACTGTGGTAGACAGTGTCAAAAGCTTTGCTGAAGTCTAGGTAGATTACATCAACAGCCTTTCCCTCATCAACAAGGTGGGTCACTTGTTCATAGAAGGAGATCAGGCTGGTCAAGCAGGACCTGCCTTTCGTGAACCCATGCTGGCTGGACCTGATCCACTCATTGCTCCACACATGCCTCGTGACTGCACTCAAGATGATCTGTTCCATAAATTTCCCTGGCACCAAGTTCAGGCTGATGGGCCTGTAGTTCTCTGGATCCTCCTTCTGAGCCTTCTTGTAGATGGGAGCCACACTGCAAAGCTCCAATCCTCTGAGACCTCTCCAGTTGACCAGGAATACTTGATAGATGGTGGAAAGTGGCTTGGCAGTCACCTATACCACCTCCCTCAGCATCCTCAGATGGATCCCATCTGGCCCCATGGACTTGAGACAGTCCAGATGGAGTAGTAGGTCTCTAACTATTTCCACCTGAATTGTGGGGGATTTATTCTACTCTCTATCTGAGGCTTCCAGGTCAGGGGCTAGAGTATCCTGAGGATAAGTGGTCTGACTTTTAAAGACAGATGTAAAGAATGAATTGAGAACCTCTGCCTTTTCCTTATTCTCAGTGGTCACATTCCCCACCACATCCAATACAGGATGGTGATTCTCCCTAGCCCTTCTCTTACTGTTAATAAACTAGTAAAAAAAGTTTTTTATCTTTTACTAAAGTAAAAGATAAAAAGTGGCCAGGTTGACTTCAAGCTGGGCTTTTGCCTTTCTAATTTTCTCCCTATATATCCTAAAAATTTCTTTGTACTCTCTCCAAGTTGCTCATCCCTTCTTCCACAGGAGGCAGACTCTCTTTTTCTCCTGGAGCCTCAAAAAGTTCCCTGTTCATCCATGCCAGTCTTCCCCACTGGCTCATCTTGAGGCACAGGGGGACAGCCTGCTCCTGCCCGTTAAAGACTTCCTTCTTGAGGAGCAACCAGCCTTCCTGGACCCCTTTACCCTTCAGGACTGAATCCCAAGGGACCCTCTCTACCAGTGTCCTGAATAGTTCAAAGTCTGCCCTCCAGAAGTCCAAGGTAGCAGGTTTGCTGCCCCACCTCTTGACGTCACAGAGAATCAAGAACTCTACTATTTTGAGGTCACTTTACCTAAAACTGCTCCCAGACTCCATATCTCCCACCAGTCCTCTGTTTGTGAACAGCAGGTCTAAGGGGACGTCTCCCCTGGTTAGGCTCTCTTATTAGCTATGCCAGGAAGTTATCTTCCATACATTCTAGAAGTCTCCTAGACAACTTCTGCACGGTATTGTATTTCCAGTATGTATCAGGGAAGTTGAAGTCTTCCATGAGAACAGGGGATGGTGATTGCACAACTTCTGCCAGCTGCTCATAGAACACCTCATCAGCCTCTTCATCCTGTTCAGGTGGTCTATAACAGGTCCTCACTAGGATGTCAGTCTTATTGGCCTTCCCCCTGACCCTTACCCATAGAGACCCAACCTTATAATTTCCAGCCCTAAGCTCAACAACATCAAAACACTAACATAGAGAGCCACGCCACCACCCCCTCCTTCCTTGCCTATCCTGTCTGAAGGAAAGCCTGGTTTTATCCCCCTCCCCCTTCATATATAGTTTAAAGCTCTCTCAACAAGTTCTGCCAGCACCTGGGCTAGGATCCACTTCCCCCTTTGAGACAGGTTAGACCCATCAGCAGACATCAGGCCAGGCACCAAGCAAATTGCCTCATGGTCATAAAAGCCAAAATTCCTGTAATGGCACCAGCCTCTCAGCCACATACTTATCAGATGAATTTTCCTGGTCCTCTCAGCATCCCTTGTTGCCACTGAGGGGACAGAGGAAAATACCACGTGAACTTGTGTTCCACCAATTAACAACTCCAGTGTCCTCAAGTCCCTTTTGATAGCCCTCAAGCTTCTCTCAGTGACTTAATTGCTGCCAGCCTGAACTACCAGTAAATAATCAGAGGGGGGAACCACACCAGGACATTTTTTAGTAGTGTCCCTGACCCAAGCTCCAGAGAGGGAGTACATTGCGCTACACGTAGGATCTGGCTGGCATATGGACTCTCTGTTCCCCTCAGAAGGGAGCTGCCTTTGACAATTACCCTTATTTCCTTCTTGGCAGAGGCGGTCTTGAGCTGTGGAGTTGACCACCTCACCCTAGACAACCTCATGGATGGACTTTTCACCACATCCTCGCTTACCTCTCTCTTGAGTTCCAGAGCTTCAAACTTATTATTATATAGAGACACCTGGGGAACCAAGGTACATAGGGTCAGGGGTTGCCTGTGACATGGAGCTGAGACCTGTTTCCATTCTTCCCCATCTTGCAGGTCCCCTTTCTCTGCTCGATGGTGGCAGGGCAGGGGGTCCATCACAAGTTGGGGTGAATCACTCTGGCGCCTTTCTCACAGGTATGGCAGGGAGTTGCTTCACCAATCTATCTCTTGCTCACGTTCCCTGGTGCTCCTTTACCTCTCCACCTCCTCCTTGAGCTCTGCAACCATGCTAAGCAGATCTTCCCTCTGCTCGCACCTCACGCAGGTGGAATCCCTGCCACCCTCCACTGGCACAGTCAGAGATCTGAACAGCTGCCTTCTTGAGCAGGCACTACATTTGGGTCACCACATTATTTTTGGCCAGAGCTAGGGTCAGAGCTTTTAATAGGATCATAGAATTTTTCATAGCATAACAGAATGGCTTAGGTTGGAAGGGACCTTAAAGATCATCTAGTTCCAATCCCCTGTCATGCATTGCCATGAGGCTGGCTTGATTCTTCCCTCCTAGCTTTCTTGGGTTGTTGTCAGGAAGGAGAGCTGCCAGCACCTGGTAGATGCCAGAGAGGGCAAAGGAGCAGTGGCCAGTGGCCCTTTACAGCCAGGCGAGGCAGAAAGAGGCAGCTTTTGTTACCATGACCTCTCCCTGCCTCCCAGTCCTGCATAGCAGCTCACTCCCAGTATGATGCCATCCTTTTCCCAAACATGCTCATTCATGCATTTCCCCTAGAGATGGCACATTTTTTGGTTGAAAGCTTTGGAATTGCCTGATAATTAATCACAGTAAAAATAGGTTTAAAATAGTACTAGAGTTCACAGAGATGCCTTGCTCTCTAATTACCACCTCTCTCCTCAGCTTAAGAAATGGCTCGGTGTTGGGGTGTTGAGATTTTTTTTTCTTTTTTAATCCTTTTTTTCACTTGCATGAAGGATAACTGGAAGTTGAAAGGGCAAATAAATACACAAAATAATTACAGAATGTGGTGGAAAGTGCATCCTCTGAGTGGTGCAAGGCACCACATTCACCTTTCCGCTTCAAACCCTTTGGAAAGGAAAAATCAAACCCCCAAAGCCAATTGCGTGTTTCCTATATCTCTTTATTGACTGCCAGGGACTGAGTTCTCGGGTTGACTGCCAGATACCAGTGGGTCAGATGTAGCTACACTAGAATTCCAGCGAGGGCAGGAGCAAGGGTGTGATACGCACAGGCTGGGGAGAGTTCGGTGCAGTCTGAAGCCTCTGCAGAGCGGTGAGCCCCCTCTCTCCCCACTGCTACAACATTGGAAAGACGCACTTGTCCTTGTGTCAGATGTCCCTAAGGAAGTGACAGGCTGGTGGTGTGAACAGACACACTAAAACACTTTGCTGAGAAAAAATATATGCTGTGACCCTCAAAAGTAACACGTTATTATCTGTCCTGTGGTTGCAAGGAACCTGTGGTACATTTATCGCACACACGCAGTATCCCAGTGTGGGGCTTGGCTTGGCCAAGTTGCATTTTTTGGAGTAACCAGTTAACTGTGAGGGATAGAAAAAGTCTCTGGGGCTTCTACCCCACTCCAAGTCCCACTGCAAGCATTTGTGCACCAGGAGATGGTGTTACTCGTGCACTCCTTCCTGCCTGGTGGTGGTTGTGGACTACTGTACCAGAGGAAGACCCTTTTGACAACTGCATTGGCATGGCAGCATGTGAAATCCATGCCATCCTGACAGCTTGAATTGCAGGTTTATGCCTCAAAGTCCACCAGCCATTCACCCAGCACCTCATTCCATACAACGGGAGAAAAGAAACATACAGGGGAGAAAAAAGAATAAGGAGAAAAAAAAAAACAACAAAAAAAAAACCCTTTAGGTATTCACTGATATCTATGCAATGGCTCTAGGAGTGAGACCTGCAGCCGGTGGCAGCCTGTGTACCGCAGAGGATTTAGGAGGAAGGTGCAGAGGTGGGCTTTTCCTCCCGGGACACAGGGATGGGCCTCTCGCTGTGGCTGGGGTCCATATTGGAAGGGACCTTTGGGCCCGAGAAGGTCAGCATGCCGTCGCTGGACAGGGAACAGGTGATGGCGGACTGGTCCACGTTGGCTGGCAGGCGGTACCGGCGGTGGAACTCACGAGAGATGTAGCCGTGGTCATCCTGAGATGTAGAGAAGAGGAGAAAGCCCTGTCAGAAGCCCCTGGAGCCCACCCTTCCCTATCGTTCATCAGAAATGGTCTGCATTGAACCTGGCTTGACCTGAGACCTTACTCAGGGCATCTCTGCTTTTCGTTTTATTTTGTAGGTTTGTAGGATCAGGTGTCTCCTCATGACATACTGAAGCCTCAAGAGAAGTAAAATGTAACTTAAATTTGCTTGTGGGCTGTCAAGGCCTCTGATTTCAAAGACAAAGAAGAGAAGGCCTGAGGCTCTACAAAGTGAAGAGCAATGCATGTATTCACATGTTTCCCTAGTAGGCAGAGGCACTTTGTCAACCAAAGGATACCGTCATGGACCCTTTTTTTTTTTTTATCAAAAGAAACACAACAATTTTTTATTTTTTTTTTTAATTCAGCCACGAAAAGGGCTGATTTTCTTCTCTGTAGTAACAGTTTCAGAAAAGAACAATTATATTAAAAAAAGACACACACACAAGCATACTGTTTCCAGGCTAGAGTTTTCTAAGTCCAGAAAGTTTAGGAGAAGAATTAACCCCCCACTAGCATAACTCACTTTTCAATACCCACCAATATTTCCATGACATATGTGTTAAAAGTTTCCAAGCCTGGGGCATTTGGTTGTTTTGTTTTGCTTTTCTCTTCCAGATCAGCATATGAAAACTCTGTATCCCCTAATAATTCTGGCTTATAAAAACTCATCCATGCTGTGGCAGTACCGAATAATACTCTTCTTCTGGCCTGGTGTTATTAGCGAACAATGCACATTGTCATCTGATGGTTATGGAAGATGATGGTCAAATATAAACAAAGGAGAGCTGGATTAGCTCATTACTGCCATCAGATCAGATCTGGGCTCCATCAGGGCTGGATATGCCAAGAATGACAATTTGTAACTCTTTTTTTTTCTCTCTCTTTTTTTTTCTTCCCTTGGGTAATGTTGGAAAGAAATAAAACAGAGCTTGATTGCCCAGTTGCTTAACCACCCTGCTTACTTCCACTTACCTGTCTTTCACTGTGCTTGCCGTGGATTTCCACAAAGTCATCAATAATCTTCACGCTCAGATCTTCAGGAGAGAAGTGTTTTACATCCAGCATGATTGTAAACTTGTCCCGGTCAGACCTCACCTAAAAGGAACATTGTTAGCAATTAAGACCCAGGCGTTACACACAAAGACAGCATCAGCCTCAAAAGCCAACAGTCTTACGGTTCTCTCTAATGGGGCTACAGGCCAGGCTGATCCACAGCCTGCCAGTCTTAGAAGGAGACTTCCTCTCCAGGGTGGAGAGTGAGGCGTCAGGGACTCTGGGGGAATTTGCAGCACCGTTTCTTTTGGCCTGGGCAGATGCATCTTTTCTTGCCACTATTCTTTTGCTGGGCACCCCTTTGATTGCACTTAGAAATTTACCAGATGCACTGAGTATTTGTGCCCAGCAGCAAGAGGGGATTAAAATTAATGCTCCGTGACAGCATGTGTTTTGTCCTTTCAGCAAATTAGAATGTCTTTGTGGTTTCAGCTCTGTAGCTAGTTTCTGGGAGGAAACCAGTGGGCTAGAGAAAGCCCCAGTCCCTGAGCTTCAGACTACAGCCACCACCGCTCCTCATGCCTGTGGAGAACTGCTCCTAGGTCCTCCAGTGCACTCTGGCAAAAAATGAGGAGCTGCCAAGACAGAGAAGGGGTCTGGAGAAACTTCTGCTTGTGCTCACCCATGTCCTCTCCAATACAGAGCCCAGCTCGTGGGCGCTTATTCCGGGAGAAGCTCGGTTCTTCCCTTACCAAACAGCTGACAGCTGTGAGGGCAACACAGGCAGCCTGGTATGTGACGTGATGAACGGTAGGGAGCCAAACAACTTTCCATTGCTTGAAGGGCAGCTTTCTCCCAAGCTAAGGATCTAGGCTCCCAGAAGGGGCAGAAGGCTGGGTATGGCAGCCCAGGCTGAGTCTGATGGCCCCAGCGCAGAGCTAAAGCTTCTGCCCCACTCCAGAAAACACTGGGCAGAAAGAAGCCAGCAGAGGTGTGGAGAAGGAGATGAAGGCAAAGGAGGGGGCGGTGAGGAGCCTTACCTCTGAAATGCCCGACTCCAGCACGCTGCGGAAGAGGGACTGCCGGTAGTAAGGGCTGATAGTGGAGGAGAACAAAGGCAGGAGATCGTACTCCAGGAGACCCTCTCCAAAAAACTGGTCGAACAAACGGCTTGGAATCAGGGGTCCCAGGGCCCGTTTGAACCAGGGGTGCTGGATGGTAATGTCCATGTTTGCTGCTGCTGTGTCTTGTTCTAACAGGAGAGCGTGGGAGCCGTGCAACCGCTCGGAGGACAGCGATGCCTTTGCTGGCCTGCACAGTGCAGCCCGGGGAAGGCTGCCCCTATATATACTGCACTCGCAGAATGAAGGCATTAGTGGGATTTCTCTGGAAAGACATGATCTCACGACGAAGGCAACATGGTCAGCAGAAATGCGGAGACTGACCTGGGGATGACAGTCTGGTGGGAACCAGCGCCAGATCTCCTGGAGGGATGCTGCCAGGCTGTGATGCACGGGACGGTTTCTGCCCAGGGGCATCGGCACATCCTCTGGATGATCAAGGGCCCCCAGGCAGATTCTAAGGGATGTCTGGGGAGGAGGTTCCTTCTGTGGGTCTTTGCCTCTGGCCCTTGGCTTCTTGCTTATGTGCTTTTGTTTCTGTCGTTTCTTGAAGCAGAGTCTGCTCAAAATACAAAATAGTTTTCTTCCAAGAGAAGAAAAAAAGGTCTAACTTGAGTTTGTGAAAGGGACAGTTTTTTGCAATGCGCTATAAAGTGTGTCTGATACATCTGGGCAGGGATCCTCCAGCAAATTCCCCGTGAGGAGCAAGGATGGGCTGGTGGGAGACCCCGTGGGCTGTGCTTCTCTCAGCAACAACAACCAGCAGAAGGAGAACAGCCACTTACGTGCACACCAGCCACACAGGGAGCTCAGCAATATCCAACATCCACCCATGGCTGTGGATTGACCCAGAATCAGAGCATGTGTGTTCTCAGTGGGCTGGTGAGAATGCACTCTTGAGAGAAAAACAGAAAATACCTAAATTTCATGTAAAATGCAGTATATTAAGATGCATACAAATATTTGAATAATATTGATGGCTTTATGTATTAAGTTTCACCCGGACATTTATTTTCATGGATCTCCCTAGAACTGGTTATATCTATTTTGTCTTTGATAGGCATTTTTCTCTTTTATGGGCAAAGCTGTTTTATCGCTCTCTACAACTTCCTGAATGGAGGTTGTGGTGAGGTGGGAATCAGTCTCTTCTCCCAGGTAACAGTGATAGGACAAGAGGTAATGGACTCAAGTTGCACCGGGGAGGTTCAGGTTGGATATCAGGAAAGATTTCTTCTCTGAAGGAGTGATAAGGTATGCTCAGGGAGGTGGAGGAGCCACCATCCAGAGATGTTAAAAAAGCGTGGAGATTTGGCACTGCGGGACATGGTTAGTGGGCATGGTGATGATGGGTTGACAGTGGGACTGGATGATCTTAACGGTCTTTTCCAACCTTAATGAATCTATGATTCTATGCAAATACTTCACTGAAACATAAATGTCATTTTTTTTCTGATGCAGGCTTGCAACTCTCTGTCTGCCTTGAGGCAACAAGTGGTCTCATGAGACTCATCACATCTAACTTTCAGCAGCCCAAAACTTAGACATCTAGTCTAAATGAGTGGTCTGGGTTCCCTGTTCAGTGGAGAGAGACAGATGCCTCCAAATGGCTTGTGCTATAATGTGAATGGCTAGACAAGGTGAAATGAGGCATCTTTCAGTGCTGCCCACATCTCAACTGACTAGAAAAGTAATTCTAATTCCAGCCTCTTTCTGGACAAGCAGAGCTGGTGAGATTAATCCCATACAGTGTGACTTGTGCCTCTCAGAAGGAAACTACGTCTGGGAATACAAAGAGTGAAAGGGCAGTCATGAACTCCATTAGTGCTATATTAAATAAAGAGTTTAGAGGGAGGAGAAAGCAACGATTTTGCACTAATTAAGGGGACCAGGGTGCACAGTCTTTGCACATTATTATCACCTACTGAGCAAAAGCAGTGAGACTTGTTGGTGTTCCCGTAAGAGGAACAAACTGAAGCATACATTCAAGGGTGCACCCAAAAGCTAAGCATCGAAGACGAGGCTCTCTCAAAGCCCCACTGCAAATTTCTAATGCAAGTACAACTCAAAAGGCCTCACTGTAGGATCTGCTGTCTAGCTTGTTTTTAAAAAAATTCCTTCCTAAGCTATCATGAATAAATGACAACACATGAGACACATAGTGAAGGCCAAGACATTGCCCAGGACAATTAGCAGAAATCCTAGTAAATCCGAGTAAAGCAGGCTCCAGCAACCAAGCACAGTCCTTGCTTGTTTCCAGCTGCCTCTGGCTTGGATGCATGGCTGACCCTCACCTGTCAATTTCTGGGTGATGCTGCTGGTAAGCACAGTGCAAGCCCAGCACAAAGAGAAAAAGAATATTGAAGCGGCTGGTCAAGGGCAACTGTGGAGGGTACCTACATGATTCTGAAGTGCTAATCTCACCTCGAGCACTGCGTTTGACTGCTGCATTGCAACCCCAGGAGAGCCCGGAAGGCAATCTCTCTGCTCTGATCTGCCTGCCCTCTCAAGGCAAGCAGTCTTTTCTGACCTGCAGGGTGAGTAACTCTTCAGACAGATTTTGAAGAAGATGAGAATGAGTTCCGATGCTTTTACTTTCAAGACCAGTCAACCGGAAAAAGTAGGACTGTATCCACTTAGATAGTCCTCTGCACTTAGGTGTAAACTGCATAATAACAACATAGGGGACTGAATGATGTCTGCCCTTATTTAAAGCTAAAACTGTTGAAGCACAATAATTAAGAGTTTTCCCCTTGCAGAAACATTTCTATGAGTACAGAAAAGGGTTAATGACAGACCCGCAGTTAATAATGTGAGTTCCTTGCAAGTTTTATTCCTAACAGTCTGGCTCCAGTAGAAAATACTATGAAATATCTGACAGAGAGCTGGTGAGCAGGGAAAAAAATAAACATGCTTCTCCCAGTCTTACATAGACCCAGCTTTGGAAAGGATGCAAGAAGCCCATTGAAGTCAATACACAAGCACTAAAGCCAAGGAGGCAGACTCACTAGGGACACAATATTATCAGTTTTGGCTCATCCTTTGCCAAGCTCCTAAGTGCTTATTAGGTGCTTACTCTAGCAATGAACACACAGTATTTAATCTTTTCTTCTTAAGGTAAGAGTCCTTTCACTAGAAGCCTCATTTTCTGTTCCTCAAATATACACATAATAGACAGAACAATATTATAGAATCATAAAAGTTGGAAAAGACCTCTAAGATCACCCAGTCCAACCATCAGCCCACCCCTACTGCCCTCCATGCCCACTGCCCACGCCCTCAGTGCCACATCCTCTCGGATCTGGAACACCTCCAGGAATGGTGACTCCAACACCTCCTTGGGCAGCCTGTGCCACTGCCTCACCACTCTTGCTGAGAAGAAATGGTTCCTAATAACCAACCTGAAACCTGAGTATCCAACCTATCGCATCTGCCCTGGGATGATGATGGAGGAAAGAATGACTGAGCACAGCTGCAGATGGTCTCGCTTTCCCCAGCACTCAACCCCCACGGAAAGCACTAAAGTAACAGTTTCTGCTGAGTTTTGGGTACTATTGATATCCTACTAAGTCCCTATTGATGGGAGGAAGCGAGGCCATGTTATCAGTACAATTTGCACACCTTGATTAACTATGGCTGGGGCTGCGGGGTTAACGCAATGGGAGGGCTGAAGTGAGAGGGGGCATGCTTTATATTGTTTTATAACTAGATGAACAAATGTTTCTTGCTAAAAGCAAAATAACCATCTGAAAACCCATCTTTGAGGACAGCTCTTAGCAAGAGAGCAAATAGTGAGAGGGTTGTTGCCCATTGAACATCTTTGAAAATCAGGCCCTGTTCTAAGAAGTTTAAATATAGATCTAGGAACCTATCCATCAGCATGTGTATTTAGAAAAAAAAAACAACAAAAAAAACCACAATAGTTTGGGTTGCTTTTCTTTTAAAGAGATGTCATGGGGAACAATGCTTTTGTTCTACAGGTACAGCACTTGTAAAGTTACTACTGGAGCCAGGGAGAGGCAAGCAGAGAGGGGACAAATAGCGGAGATGACGTTTCTAGTTTTCTTCATACAAAGACATCTTTGTCTCTCTGTTTTTAAGACACAGTCTTCTGCTTTACTGCTTGCCTTTGGGATTTCCATCCCCACAGCTCCTTCCTCCCTGTTTTAAAGAGATGGGGTTATTTTTATTTCCTGGCTTATACCGATCCACAAATTTACTGTTCAGCTTTAAACTGGAAAAGTTAAATATCCACTCTCCTTATGCAAAGACTGATATTTATTTTATCTAAAGAATTTATATAATACCAACAGTCTGCCTTGGTGCAGCCAAAGAGGCTTAAAAAATTACTAGCAATCCCTTTTTTCCACCTCAGAGCCCACATCCTAAACACTGAACAAATCCCATCAGTGTTTGGGGCACATAACATCATTGTTGTCAAATCAATGGTGAATTTACATGCTGTTAATCCTTGGCATTTATTCAAACAAGCTCAGCAAGTTTTAGAAGCACAATGCATTTCATGTTTTCGTCAATGGATTTACATAGTGAATGAGAGATGCTCTCCCCTTCCCAGTCTGCAGCAGCACAACAGTGTGGGAGACAAGAAGACAGCATCTAGCACAGAGAGCAGGAGAACTGGAGGAGAAGCAGGTCCGGAAATTTACAGCTGCTGAGTAATGGTGTTTCTTCCCATATGTAGATCTCAGAGCACTTTACAGAAGAGGTAAGTATCAGCATGGTGACTTGGAACAGTAAGTAAAATGAGTTCTCACCCTGAAAGACTGGGGTACAATCTGAGCCCTCTTCACTCCCCTCATCTTCTCCATGAACAAAATTGCCTCTCTTGCAACTTCCCAGAGCTTGCTGCTGAGAGTCCCTCTGCCTTGCAACCAGGCCTCTGAGAGTTTTCCACGGCCTCTGTTCTTGCAGTATCAAATGTTACCTTTGCTGTGGGAATAATAACCATTTTTCTCAGACTACAGAACCTGAGACTGCGAGATTCTTTTGGGAGATGATGCTTACTGATCTAAAGCAAATAATCAAGCTAAGTCATATAAGAGTTTAAGGAATTAGAACCTTAATTGCTGTTCAGAGGAAATGAGGAATAATACCCATTGATTTTGGCATGAACGCCCATTAAAAAAAAAAGAAAGGAAGGAAGAAAAAAGATAAATCTTCATACTTACATCTCCATATATACATATATATATTACAACATGGTTCATTGATTTTTATGAAATGAAATTTTCTCTTCCAGTGTTCTTGACAGATTAGATGTGAGTTGTTTCTGCATGATCAACATGGCCATTCTTGCATTGAGCAGGTCTTCCTACAGAGCCTATAGACTATTCCTGTAGATTTTTTTTTTCTTCAAAGGATCAATACCCAACTTCTGCACTGTGTGACCTGGAGGGAAAGTACAGCATGCAAGGAAGAGCAGAGGCATCTCAGAAAATGCTCTATCATAGATATTCACTCAGCAGGTTGGCAATGTGGAAGGCTTAGGAAACAGATGAGACAAATGCTGCAGCCCCCTTGGTAACTTTACAGTGACCCACACAGTCCTGGTTTGAGTCTACCTCATTCTGTCTGAGCAGGGCTTGGGAGGAAAACAATAGACACCAAGGGTAGATATTATTGGATGGGTAGATGTTATTTCCTGGATGAAACCTCACAGGAAAGCTCAATAAACTGCCTGATCACAGGTGAAGCAGCAGCAAAGTCCTCAAGAGCAAGCCTGAGATCAATTGGATAGTGCTCAGGTAAACTGGCTCTGGGAATTGAGCTGGTTTTCAGAGCTAAGAAAAGCATGGAGATCAACTCACAGAGAAGACAGGTGGTGGATTGGACAAGAGGGCTGTGTCAGGTACAGAAGGGACACTGATGAAAGGGGTTTGGGCAGACAAGCTGTGTTAATGATTCAGGTTAAAGAGTTAGACCTCTGAACCTGCTACTGTATGTACACAGGCTACCAGTATAATTAAGTTATTTAAACTTACTTTAGACAACCTACTGCACCTGCACAATGCAAGCACATCCAGCATCTACTGTGGGGAGCACATCCTTCAGCAGGGAACCATGGGATGCACCTCTTAACCTCCACCAAGCACCTGGGCAGTGCTACTGGACCAGCAAACTTCCCTGTGCTGTGTCCATCCAGCCAAACGGTGTATAAAAAAGCCAGCTAGTTATGGGCTAATGATCCCCAGTCCCTCACGCATGGACGACAGATGAGTCTGTTATGGTGACAGCTGTCTGGTGACTTGAAGAATTTATTTTTACAGTAGATCAGTGATGGGAACCTTGGGAAAACATAACTTGGCAGAGAAAGACTCTACTGATCCATTTGTTTCAGCTGCTCCCAAATCCCCTTGCTGGTTTTACGTGCACTCATGTGAGGATGAGCATTAGCATGAGAGTGGTGGAAGTTAGCAGCAAGAAGATTAGGGCGATAGGCTGGTGAGCACAATGTTGAGACAGGCTCTGCATGCGTCACTGTGCACTCACAGGAAAAACGCAAAGACTCGCTCTCAGCCCTTCTTCTTACTCATTATGCACCACAGGTTTATGTCTGCTTCGCATCACCAGAGAAAGGAAACCAGCTGATGCAAGCCAGAGGTCTCCTTGATCAAGGTAAAAAGAGCACACAGGCCATTGGCTGGAGCACGCTTCCGGGGAGAGGACAGCAAACTAGGGGATAATGAAGCTGAAAAGCAGCATGTTTCCTAGACTCTAACCCAGCGGAAAGTGCTACTCTTGGGAACAGCAGATAGGAACAAACTTGAGCCAGCTAATGTAACACCAATGACTAGGGCTCTGCTGTGTATAATTAAGGTTAAATGACAAAAACTGTCACAGGAGCTCCGGTCTAAGCCAATCTATCTTTTCCCTTTGTTTTCTTTTCCCCATATGCTTTATGCTTTTTGTCAAAGGTCATAGCTGTGGGGACCAAACATGGTGAGGGAAAACAAGCAAATGGAAAAATCCCCTCTGCAGCTGTTCAGTGAAAGAAAGAAAGGAAATTTGAATTTTACAACCCAGAGGAACAGCGTGGAGGAGGGGAGCTGCAGCTCTGAGTGCAAGAAGAAGAAATGTTAGAGATATAATTTTTAAACACAGGGTCCAAAATCTAAAGTCACAGCATGCAAGCACAGAAGTCCTTGCATAATATTTTTCACTTACAAGAGTGACACAATTACCTGTAGATCACAGAACAGCTTTTCAGTGACACAATTCTGATACTCTCAGCTATAAAGGTTTAAGTAATGCATTTGATGAGTGGCTGTAGACATAGGAGAGCAGTTCTGGAGGCTTCTGATAGCATTTTGGCAGATGAGCAAATAGAAAATTGCACTGGGTAGTGCTGCCCAATCCTTTTACGTTCCCTCTCCATCTACCGCATGACAAGAGGGATACTCTGCAGTCTTGCTGAGCTACATGAAAAATGACCCTCTTCTAGTCCTACATACTGTTTTAGCACTGACTGAACGCATCCAACCTTCCATTCTTACTCCGAAGTCTTTTATGACTCTACTCCTGAGTATCCAGGTTTCATTCACTGGGTTACTTCTGCTTATTTCTGTGCTGATAAGTGACAAAAACTCTATTCAGTCTTTCTCTGGGTCTGTGTTGCCTACAGCCTTGTTCCAGGTTAACTTCCCAGAAGCTGCTTGCTACCTTCACAACTCCCTGGAGGAAAGCAGACCACCATACGAAGAGAATAAAGACTTGATTGTTTTTACAGCCTCATTGTGCCATCTTCTTTTAGAGTCTTCACCTGTTCTGGAAGCTGGCTTCTACCCCAGGGGAGACCAGGGAGCAAGAGAGATGAGAGAAAGGGTAGAGAGTAACTGACTTGTTGTAACCAAACGTGGTCTTCCAGTGTGCATCAGCTGTCCTCCTTTCTAAGACGAGGATTTCTTCCTGGCTGGGAAGGTCCTGTGCACAAGATGTTCAGACACTGGTTTGAGTTACCCTGAAAAAGAAAATGAGGAAGTGGGCACAATCACATTGGCTGTAGTACTTTATTCAAATAATCACAGAATGATTTGTGTTGGAAGGGATCTTAAAGACCCGTTCCAACTCCCCTGTGATGGGCAGGGACACCTTCCACTAGACCATGTTGCTTAGGGCCCCATCCAGCCTTGCCTTGAACACCTCCAGGGATGGAACATCCCTATCTTCTCTGGGCCGCTTGTCATCACCTCATAGTTAAGATTTCCTACTTAATATCTAATCTAAACCTACACTCTCATAGTTTGAAGCCATTGCCCCTTGTCCTATTGCTACTGTCTGTGATAAAGAGTCCCTCTTCTGCTTTTTCTTTTACGTACTGGAGACCTATTATAAGGTTTCCCCAGAGCTTTCTCATCTCCAGGCTGAACAAGCCCAGCTCCCTCTGCATGTCTTCGTAGGAGAGGTGCTCCAGCCCTCATCATCTTCATGACCCTCCTCTGAACCTGATCCAACAGCTCCACATCTTTTCTGTGCTGAGGACCCCAGACTGGGACTCAATACCCCACTGAGGACCTCACTGAGGGCAGAGTAGAGGTGGAAAATTAACTCCCTCTCCCTTCTGGCCAACCCACTTTTGATGCAAGACAGTATATAGCTGGCCTTGCTCACTGCAAGTACACTGCTGGCACATGTCAAGTTTCTCACCAGTCAACACGCCAAAGTCCTTCTCCCCTGGGCTGCTCCCCATTCTCCACCCAGACTGTATTTCTGCTTGGGATTGCTTTGACCCATGAGCAGGACCTTGCATTTGGCCTTGTTGAACTTTATGAGTTTTGCATGAGCCCAGAAGGGGAATAAGGGGTTCAAAGAGGGAGATGGAGACGTTTCCTAAGGGGAAAGGCATTCCCTAAAGCCCCACAACTCTGCCTGGCACGCAGTATCTTTCCCCTTTCTCTTCCAACCTGCACTGCTAATACCAACCATGCCCCAGTCCCCATACACATTGTTCCTTCTCTCCTGTACAATCTGCTTCTAGAATTTTGAAGTTTGTTTCAAACTTCAAAACCTGAGTTTCTTCTATACTTGCAAGAGACTGTAGGTAGCCGCCCAGTCCTTCAGCCGCTGTGCGTTGCAGCAGATATTCCACCTTATTTTGACTCCCTGCTCTGACCCAGGCAGCTGGGTCCTCTTGGCCTGCAGGGACATAGCTTGGTCAAGGAATTAAACAGCCAGCAACAAGAATACCTGCCATAATCAATAAAAACATGAAAAGAGAATGGAATATGTCTTTGAGGAATTGAGAACAGCCTTATTGAAAACTGCTCCCCTCCTCGGATTTACAGTGCCCAAGAACTTCAGGCCATATAGAAAAACTGCAGCTCTTGCAACATCACATAGTAAATGTCCTCACACAAAGCAGTAGAGACACGACCTTCTGTGACTGTTATTGCAAGGACTTTGACCGGCTACTTCATGGGTTACATACCATAGTTGGCAAGTGCTATTTCATCTCTGTAAATTGTAGCGCAGGCAATTTTTCCAGTGTGTTCACAGCATATCAGAAGCAATGTGCAGTCTTCGGTTGAAATCACAATGTGCTCTACATCCATTTAGCATCTATTCCCATAGGCTACCGCACTGCAAAGCTGGCTTTTCCTTTACAAAGCACTCAGGCAAAACGTGCTCTAGGGGGCTGAAAACTTGAGCAGCTCTGGAAGGGGTTAGTGGGGTCTCTGTTACAGTTTCCAGTCACATGTAAAATAATTTTTTGATCCTCTGAAAAGCAGCAACACCCAAATTGCCTGAAGATAACCCGAGTTAGCTTGAAAGGCATCTCATCCTTCCCATTATCTTGCTCCATCAACATTGCTCTCCACATGAGGAGAGATACAGGTGCTTACTTTCAAATGACCTTTGCTTTCATTTTCATCCCTAAACCAATGTTTGGTTTTCTAAGTGCTTGTCTTCCAGCTCATTCTGGGCCACAGACAACTGGATTTTCCCAAGCAGCCGCCAGCCAAGGTGTCTATGGCACCAGTAGACAAAAGATGATGTGTTATCATCTCAACAAAAAAAAGTTGCAAAGGAAAGAGTTGAGGTTTCATGGGTGCTGTTGCCTTGTTTCACACTTTTTAGCTTTCCATCTTCCAGATAGCAGCAGCTTTGGAGGTAAGAACTTGTTTTAAGTTGCTTGTGTGTTCTTACTTTCCAAGCTGAGTACATTTCCTTGGCCCCAAAAGCCAAAGCTGAATTCTTCCAAATGCTAAGGGAAGCTCACGTCCAGAGCAAAAACACAGAAGTGGCCTTCAGCATTAGACTGATATAGTCAAGTTCCCTGTGGTGTACAAAATCCAGACGTGAAATGCAAAGCTTGAGACCTAAGCTCTCTAAGCACAGTTGTGCCTCCATGGCCAATCAGGCCCCTTAACTCCTGCAGGTGATGGAACCTTTACAGCAAGTCCATCACAAACCCAAAAGTAAGTGAACCTCACATTACATTCAGCATCATGCACAGAGCTGGTAGAGGTGGGAGGGGACCTCTCTGCAGCATCTCAGCCTTCCATCACTGCATGGACTTCTACAGGCTGTGGGCAAACAGCATGCCTTGAGGCAACGTCTCTGGTACTCAGTGCTGGATGAGGGAATGACACACAACCAGCCCCTTAATATGAGAGCAACATTTGCAAGCCTGTTCTGGCCTCTGCCAGTGACTACAATGGAGATGGCACTCTTCAGTGGTTACAAAAGGACCAGTCAGGCAGAGACTGAGAACAAGGTATCTCCAGGAAAGATGAATCAAGCAGCAATTTGTGTTGCTTTTTCCCCCCAAGTCTATAGCTGGACTTCATGAGTGCTCAGAACCAGACGCACAAAAATCTACCATATCAAAACAGAATAAAGAGTGACAGCTGTAAGATTTAACTTCACTAATCCAGCTATTTATCAGAATGGGTAAATCAGCAGCAGCTGTTAATGAGCCTACATCAATATACCTGCTCAATAACCAAGCAAGGCCAACAGGGCATTTTATCGCAGCTGTGACTTTAAAAGCATTTCTGGTCTAGAAACAGTACAGCAAAATTCCCACAGCATTCCAATGAAGACAACTGCTTAGGAAAGCAGTTTACATAGGAATAAAAACAAGTAGGCCCTTTTGTAGACATTGGCAAACTGATTAAAGTGTCATGTATCTTGCCTTAGGGTGCTCATTGTATCTGCTTATTTACTGAGAGAAACAAAGGACAGAGAGAGCATGCGTGAAGAAGGGCATAGAAAAGGGCTTGGATGGACATCTGCTGCTGCTCAGCTATTGCAAAGAATTAGTGTGGTCCATTGTAATGACTACTGCAAAGGTACATCAGCAATGCCTCTTTGCCTTGTGGAGATGTTGCCCCCAACATTTCCAGGTGGCAAAACACAAGCTTATTAAGATTGCAATGGCATGTGCATTGCATGGTCACTGCCATGTGCTTCCAGCCCATCCCTGCAGCCTCTCAGAGATCTGGATGGTTTCTGCAGGCTGTGAACTAGGGGACCATGCATGTGTAGCCAAGACCAGGACCCCGAGCTTGGCAAGCATCGTGACTAAATGAGGGCTGTTCCAGGTGATATAAAGTATAGTGGTAAAAATCCTTTAAGTGTTTCAATCAGCTGGTAGCAAAGAAGACTGTCACTACAGCTACTACTCCAAAATGAAGTGCTACAGAGAAAAGAACTCACAGGAGGCGGCACAGCTCTTAGCTGCGTCAACATCAAAAGCTTTGATGCTGGTGATTTCACAGCACTGACTAAACAGATCGATTGGATCTGCATCAGCCATTCTGCAAGTCATAAATGGAAAGTAATGTTTGCACAGGATTAGAGTTTCTTGTTTTGCAAATAAGCAGCTTGGCTTCGGGTAACATTTCCCAAGGTACCTATGCAATAAAGCTGGGAAAGCAGAGCTTGCGCACCACAGCTTCTCCAGGCCAGGCACACCACACAAGACAAGTTTTTCTGCCATCAGCTCCTAAGGTGTCCCATTCACACATGCTCAGGGACTCCCTACAACCATCTGGTTCCTGCAGGACATTTCCTGGAGATGTCACCTCACTTGGTCTAATAACAGTGTCCTGAGTACTCCCACGCATATATGGGGACAGGCAGCCTTTCCAAAGCTTCCTCCTCTAAGGCAGATCCCACATTCAAGTTTCCTCACAGGCACAGAATCATAGAATCATTAAGGCTGGAAAAGACCACTAAGATCACCCAGTCCAACCGCCAGCCCACCCCACCCAGTCCCACTGAGGGACTGCCCACATCCCTCAGTGCCACATTTATACATTTCATGAACACCTCCAGGGACGGTGACTCCACCACCTCCCTGGGCAGCCTGTGCCACTGCCTCACCGCTCTTTCTAAGATGAAATGTTTCCTGATATCCAACCTGAACTTTCCCTGGTGCAACTTGAGCCCATTCCCTCTTGTCCTGTCGCTACTTACCTGGTAGCCTCTTCTAGCAATAATAACAAGACATGCAATTACGGAAAAGCAGCCTAAATAGATTCTTTACTACAGCAAAAATTACAGAAAGCTATTTTTTTTCTATCCAACCACAAATAATCTAATTAGTATATCAGTGAAAACGTCTTTTCCTATCTTTTTTTTTCTGACAACTAATCTAGCATGCACAAAACCTGCTCGTTATTTAACAATCGTTGTATCGTAGATTTCAGCAACCAGAGGGATTTAAACAGAGGCTCAGGTCCTGCCAGTAATTGCACGGTCGCATCAGATGAGCCCTTTTAGCTGGCGGCCACCGGAGGGAGCTACAGGAAAGCAAATGAAAGCTCAAGGGAGCTCCTGCAGCTATCATTTAGAGCGGCGGCTTCTGCCCCTTTGGAGCCAGGGTGTTATTTTGGAGTGGTCAGTGACAAATAGGGAACAGTATGGACACTTGCAGAAATACCTGTTATTTTTAAGCCCAGAGCAGGGGAGCTGAGGGGAGGCCTGATGGCGGCTGCAGCTCCTCACAGGGAGCGGAGGGGCAGCGCGGATCTCTGCTCTCTGTGACAGCGACAGGGCCCGAGGGAACGGCATGGAGCTGTGTCAGGGGAGGGGCAGCTGGGGGTCAGGGAAAGGGTCTGCACCAGAGGGCGGTGGGCATGGAACGGGCTGCACAGGGCTGTGGGCACGGCCCCGAGTGCCAGAGCTCAGGTTTCACCGCTCCCGCTGGCCAGATCAGACCATCATGGAAATCAACTCCCCATCACACAGCACACTTATGTGATGAATAGGGCTCCCTCCACTTTTGCCAAGGTTTCCACCCAACTCTGCTGTTGCTGCTGAGCTGTCATCTCTGCTCTACCTGGCACAAAGTGCCTGGGGACAGCAAGCAACATCTCAAGAAGTTTTCCAAGAGTACTGAGAGGGGTGCAATGAGATCAGCTTCTCCCATGAAATGAGCCAAACTGTATGGGATAGCATGGGGGGGTGGGGGGAGGGGGGAGAGGGGGTATTCTCTCAGAAGACTAGCTGGGTTGACTCTGGTTACATTCCAGTTAATCATTTTGGCCCCTAGGGTAAGGTACAGTTCCTGTGTAGAGGGGCAGGAGTGCCATGGGTCAAGGATAAGCCCTGGGGCAGCACTTCACCAGGTTGGAAAAGGAGGGCTGAGAAAGACAGAATTAAACTCCTAGGAGCAGGCAAAAAAAGTTTTGTCTGGGTTTTTTTTTTTTCCTTTTTTCTTTTTCTCAAAAGAATAACAGGGATGCTGTTTTCCCCAACACTCCCATCACACCATGGTGATGCAGTTGAATTGCCCAAATCTGGGGAAAACACTGGGGTCAGGGACAGTCAGAGAGCAAGGGATGAGGCTAAATTCTCATCTTGATGCTGAATATCTACTGCTCAGCTTGTACCTCTTGCTTGCTCTCTTTAGGTTGCCTTTGGGAAAATCACCTGATATCTATACCACTGCTGCAAAAGGAGGAGGATGGGATTTGTAAGCTCCTCTGGGCAGGGAGAGAAAGCCACCTATATGAAGGAATCAACATAATGAGGCATCTTGATCCCAGACCTCACAGAAGTTTCCCAAACCAAAGTGCTAAACAACAGAAAATAATGTGCTTAGCTTAAAAGTCCTACAGCTTTATTAATTTTCCTGTTATTTGTAAAGCATGCTCTCATAGTAACAGTTAAATCAGCAGAGTTCCTAACCAGGGCTGATACTGCAAAAAAAAAAAAAAAAAAAAAAAAAAACCTCAAGATAAAGTTTCCTTAGCACACCCAGATCTCTCATCCATGCCCTGAAGCCTGAGGTCTAACACTGTTCACTTAGTCTAACGCTCAGCATTTCCTATCCTCTTCCTTGCCGTTCATCCTGCTCCACTGACTGCTCCTCATGCCTGACTAATTACATTTACCCTAACCCCAGCATCAAAGCAGTGCCCTGATGGTGATTAGTGCTGACCTATGAGCGATGTAGAGGAGTGAATGCATGGGGAGGACCTTCTCCACATGGCACAGTGATCCTTCATTGTTGTATACCGTGCTCCTGATACATAAACACATTCCTCCCCAGGTCCATATGGATAAAGGGATCCCGCTTTACTCTATGCTGTGACACTTACTTGGGCTGCTATAATGAAGGATCTTTGATAAGATCTGCTTATATAACCATGGTGATTAGCAAAGTATAGAAATGGAAGCAGATTAAATGAGATTACCAGCTACAGCTGTATTATAGTATACATAAGTTGCTTTCTCTAATTAATTTTTGATGCTACATCTTAAATGGATTCTCTTTCCTCATGTTTGTGCCTTGTCCTCAAATGTGGCAAGCAGAGAGCTAGTAAAATTGTTCAAAGGGCTTGTTGTCTGTAGGCTAATTATCTCTACACACCCATTGTTAACAAAATACTTCTAACCTGAGAAGCCAAGTGCACTGGCCTAGAGTTCCAGTTATCTCTTCAATACATAGTTCTGGGCTTGGGTAAAAAGTGCGTGCCATTTTCTACTGAATGCATGATGTATTCTATTGTTCTCTTTTGTTTCACAACCACTGTTTTCTTCTCCTTTCCTCTTTGTTCTGTCTCTCATAAAACTGTTTCCCTACCTCCTTTTTTTTCCTCTTTTCTCATCTCCCCAGCCCTGCAAACCAGGAAACCAAGTATGGGTATCACCATCTTCTCCTCATCAGGTGTTAAATGGTATCCAGTGATGGCACTGGGTTTAAGGCAAACCTGAATAGAGGAAGGTTTGTGGCAGCATTTAACCTTGTAGATCTAAACGAGTTGGGGGTGGTGGTATAACCTACACTGAGTCACTAGCCTGTGGAGAGTATGCTCATACAATCAGTTGCAATGTTGCTAACGTCTCTAATGTAGATGTAATTCTGTCTCTTTGACACTGGATTAATTACAAGCCCATTGGCGCCTAATGAAGTCACAAAAAAAGGCATCTTGTTTCATTTCTTGATTCATGCGTAGATACCTGTGGATGGAAGCAACACATAAAATGTGGAGCACAGAGATACCTTTCCCTACATGGAGGGTACCATGTAGGTGCAGACCTACTCTCAGGTGTGTTTCAGTGCTGGTGCTGACACTGGCACATGTACAGCCAGGATGAGCACAGGAGGGGAGCAGGATGCAGGAAGAGGCAGAGGGTTCCAAAACTCAAGTGTAGATGGGGTCCACTGTCACTAGCATAAGGGGCTCCTGAGGTATGGAAGACGTCTAAGGAAACAAAGAGTAAGGTAGGAGTGGGTTTATTTTTCAGTAGAAAAGTGATTACTATTTTACAAGTCTGAAAAAAGACAATAATTATTCAAGTACCAGCTACCCATCTAAACACTACCAGTACAGTAACACTTACATGCACCACAGAACTTTACACTTTTCTTTCAACTTCTGCATTTAATGAGTAATTTTAGGCATGTACTTCTGCTAAAGACTTTGTAAGATCTCTGCTTGTCATGTTCAAAGGCACATTTCCAACATGGCAGCAACTGTTTTGTTTTCTAATAGCACCTCCAGGTCTACCTGTCTGAGGGATGCGCATCTCAGCGGCAGCAGGCTTCACAGGACTCACGGACTGTCTAAGTTAAAGCAGTGCTCTGGAGGATGGCTTCTGCTCTTGGCGATACACTGTGATACTCAAGATATCAAAAAGGTCAATCTGTGATAAGAGAGTCAGAACCCACTGTACTTCGAACAGTAAAAACACCAGCAAAAACCAAAAACTTAGCTCCCCAGGAAGAAATATGCATTTCAACACGTCAGCTGAAAGCTGTAACACATTAAAGCAAAACAAACAAACAAAGAAGTTTTGCTCTGCATATACACTAGGAACACATGTCACAGGCTGCTTTTAGTGCTGAATCCCAACCACCTGCAACTTCAGCTTTGTTAGAGCTCATTGTGGGCTGCTGTAGTTGCAGCTCCCCTGACAACTGAGGCTAGGTCAGGCCTCACAGCAGGTCCCCACCAGGGGATTGGGCTGATCTAGCAGCACACCATTAATGAAAGTGCTTGTCCCACTCCTTCATCTGCAAGTACAGCTGCAGCAGTCCTGATCTTCCCTTCTGTTTGGCACTCATCTCACTACTCAGTGAGCCAGCTCAGCTCGCTACATGAACAGGAAATTACTCTGCTATCTGCAAGTTGTTTTTTTTTTTTCTACTGGTTTCCTGAGTTCATGCTACAGTGAGAGGCAGTTGTGCAGTGAGCAATTAACAGTTGCAAAAAAAGTGCATCCTCTAATAAACAAATTTTTGGGGCTCATAGATTGCAATACAAAGCTAAGCAGTAGCATCTGTTCTCTGGAAATAAGATTTTCTCAGACTTTGCCTGTGATTTCTGCTTATAGTATCTGAATCCTAATCATGAAAAGTGACTGAACTGCCTTCATTCTGTGTAACTACTGTCCAAGAAGCGAACTGTTACTGGAATTGCTGTTCCTTTTTTAAGGCAGCTGCATTTTAAGCGTCTACTGGAGTCAGGAAGGAGTCAGGACATGATGCTGCAAGCACTCATGTTTGTGAATAGTCCTATTGGCTACGACGACACTATGAACTTTATGTGAAATAAAGGGTATTTGTAAACACTTCAGAAAAATAAAATACGAGATAAACTTTACTTGCAGCAGACTAACTGCTCAGCCTGTTTTCTGTACCACAGTTATTCTTCCTTTATAAGGAGGAGTATTTCTAAGTACGTTTATAAGGCCTAAAAGAAAACATTTTGATTATCGTTATGAGCATCATACACACGACCAGTGTAAAATACTGTCAAACCACAAACAACAGCTATTGTGTTGCCAATCTACCAAAACCAACTTCAGCACACCTTCACTATGGCATTAAATGAAAAGTAATTAGAAGGAAGAAGATAAACATGAGCAAGTTTTGCTTCCCTGCAGCAACCTTCCAGAACCCAGTGAACGAGAGGGTGGATGCAAAGTGTGTGATGGCCAGCGTGACCCTCCTGATCGAAGCCAGGCCAGTTTTTGTGGGCACGGAGCAGGTTCTGTATCACTACACAAGCCAGAGCCCCACGCCGATGAGCAGCGCCACATCCCTGGAGGAGCTCAAAGCCAGGTTGGATGAGGCCCTAGGCAGCACGATCCACTGAGTGGCAGCCCTTTCCACGGCAGAAAGGTTGGAGTTAGATGGTCTTTAAGGTCCCTACCAATGCAAGTCATTCTATGACAGTCCCCTACCCACGCACCCCGCCACACACACCCCCACACCTAGTACCCTTCCTTCCACCCCGCCCCCGCATCAGCTTCCAGCGCCACACTGCACCGCGCATGCGCAGCAACGACCCCGCGTGGCGCGAGCGCCAGCCGCGCAGCCTAAGGAGCCGAGGGGGACGGCCCGCACGACTCCACCAATCAGGCGGTAATCGCCCCGCGCGCATGCGCAGAGAGCGGCGGCGTCCTCCGCCTGCCTTTGCAGGGGCCGACGAGAAGCGTTTCCGGCGTCGCGGCTGTGACGTGTGCGGTCGGCGCCGGGCTGTCCGGCGGGCGGGCGGTGGGAGATGGCGGAGTATCTGGCCTCCATCTTCGGAACAGAGAAGGACAAGTGAGTGCCCCATCCCTCTTCCCGCGCCGCTCTCGCGTTCCGCGGGGGGCTGGAGAGAGGCCGGCGGTGGGAACCGCGGTGCGTCCGCTGTGCCCGGAGCTTTCCGTTGCTGCTTCCCCTCAGGGGCTGCGGCGCCCCGTCCCCTCCCCCGCGCAGCCTGGGCCGCGCGCTGAAGCGCAGCACCCGCGGAGGGAAGCGAAGGGAAAGGAGGCGGCAGCGCTTTCCCCCCTCTCACCCCCCCCCCCAGCCCGTGGCGCGGTGCCCTCCCCTCCCCCACCTCTGGGCTGGAGCGCGCGTGCGTGCGCCGCCTCCGAGAAAGGAGGGAGAGTGCGCGCCCCCGTGTGCGCGCGCCGGCCCCGCCCCGTGTCCGGGCTGGGCCCGCTCTGCTCTCCCCGGGGAGCGCCGCCGCCATGCGGGCGTGCCCGCGCCTCGTGGCGCGCCGCCGGGCTCCGGCCCTCCTCCTCTTCCCCGCGGCGGCTGCGCCGTACGGACGGGCGCTGGGTGCTCCGTGAGGCCGGGCCTCGCCTTCCCCTTTTGTTTAACGCTCGGCCCCCGCGGCACGGAGCGGCTGTGTTTCTCCGGGGCAGCGTTAACCGTAATGTCCTTCATGGCATAAGCACTGCGATCTCGCAGCGCTAAGTGCAAGTCGTGGGCCGGGAGTCCAATCCCTGTGCTCGCACTGTTTGTCTGAATAGCGAGCAAAACGCTCCACAAAGTGTTAAAAGTTTGAAGGTTTACTACATACTTTATAAACATGAGAATATGTTATGAACATGAGAATAATGATTTTTTTCTTTCAGGAGAATTTTTATTTCCCTTTATGTACATCTAGCCCATCATAGCTTTTGTGCCTTTGTAACTTTGCTTTCAGTTTTCCCAGTCGAGTTAACTAAGCTCTTTATGCCTCTTCTTTCACCGTTCTGCATCTGTGGGAGTTCTACTGGCATACCCAGACCAGCACAGACCTGAAGCTGTTGTTGGGTGATAGTGGGATCAAGAGAAGATATAATGACCAGCAAACATAAATAATTAAAGCTTGCTTTACAAAGAAGTAGATCACAAAATGGCTTGGCAAGGAAATATACATGAACAAGACAAATCCTTCATTTGTGTAACACTTATTTCCTTTAACTGAGTTATTTCAAATACCATCTTGGTAGTGCTTCTAGTTCGCATTGGAGTGTAACCTTAAACTGGTGGGTTTTCAGAACATTGCATAGGTGTGGCTGTGTTGGTTTTAAAGCATGTTGTATTGCCTAGAGGAAGGGGTTGCATGGAGGACATAACTATAGCTCGTGTAACTTCAGACAGTTCTTCACCTCACTCCCAACGAAACTGACAGAAAGACAAATGAAGAGAAGATTGGAAGGGTAGAGCAGCAGCAATTGCTCTCTTACTTTTCCACATCAAGATAAAACCATTTGGGGCACATTTTATTGGAATTGTATACTAACATCTTTCTATTCCAGCATGTAACTACTTTGGGTTTTATACTTGCAGAGTCAACTGTTCGTTTTATTTCAAAATCGGAGCTTGCCGTCATGGAGACAGATGTTCTCGGTTGCACAACAAACCAACATTTAGCCAGGTTTGTTTTCCTTTTGCTTTTTATTTGTTTGTTTTTAATTCGTAGAAGTATATTCTTTAAAACATAAATCCTCAGATAAAAGTGAATAATTACAGAGCTCCAGATTAAGTAGTTCACTTTTGGCCCCGGTTTGTATGGGATTTTGATTTTTTGGGGGTATTCCATTTACTTCTCCCAGCATTTCTAATCATCTCCTGTCACCCTTAATGGCTGCAGGAAGCGATGCTGTTGTAAGCTTGCCTGTAGTAGAGACCAACCAGTGCTAACTTTCAGGTGAGTGTGCCTTCTCAGTGATGTTAGGCACTTAAACCTTCCCAGATTTTTTTTTTTATTATCACAGCTAATAGCAGCACGTTCCACCTGGCCAAAAGGTGTGAACTTAAGTCTTTGCATATAAGACAGAAAAAAAAAACCCGAAAAACTAATCAGCAAATAAGTGACTTTCCTGTCATAATCTTTGCTCTCTGACCCAGGCTCTTAAGTTTCAAATGTAGCTTCCACGCTTCCTTTGAATGTGGAAAAATTGTTCCTTGAAAGTAACTTGCCTGGTTGCCAAGGGCATATACATCAGTTAACTTGACAGCTTACTTAGACTTTGGTTATCTAAACGTTAGGGACAAGACAGGTGACTGCACATCTGCTTAAAGAAATGGTGCAGTGGGTGATATGGTTGTTTTTGTTATTACGAGCTCTACGGTTTTCAGAAAACTACTTCTACCCAGAGAACGATATGCTTTTCCTTTTTCTATCACCGCTGATTGTCAAGGTATGCAGGTAAATAGATTTCTTTGGGAGAACTGTGTATGATGTGCTCATGGAAGCTGCTGTTTTAGGACCAGTTTCATCTACAAAGGTGAAATTTACGTAGCGGTGGAGTCCTCTGGGCTGGTGTTCGTTAGGGGGGAAGTTCAGAAGGCAGGTAACAGCCATGATGCTGGAAGTTAGAGGTGGCGCTCCTGAAGTTAAACCTACTAAATACAAGTGTGCTGTGGGAGTGGTATGCAGCAGTGAGAGGTGGAAACTGTCAGCGTTGTGATCTGTGAGCACCACTGCTGATACTTCATCAACAGAGAGAGTTATGCCATCTAAGGGAACTTAATAATTCTTAATGTAGATAATATTTATCAAAAAGTATTTTCCATTTGCTGAGCATGTTACTGATATACATGGACAGCATACTGAAATTGATAGGTAATGTAGAGGCTTGAGTTTAGGTTCTTGGCTACTAGAAGATGATTTGAAACTAGACAACTTCCACAGTGGTTGTTAGAATGTTAAAATATATATATATTATATATATATATATTTATATATTAAATATATATATATATTTAAGAGAGCATTTATATGCAGCCCTGTGGCTGCTACCTTCAGTTTTGCTGCAGAAGCTGCAGTTAGTACTGCTGGCTGAAGGGGGTCAGCGGGGCATGCTGGAATCATCTGGTGACATCTGGGAGCGCTGCTCTTGGCTGACACGCTGTATTGTAACATCTGTAGCGTGTGGGCTTCCTTACAGAAATCTTTATTTGTGTGCAGATTGGTAATCAGCTGTGATAGAAAATAGAAGAACAAATATGCTATTAATGGGAAGCTACTGCCTCAGTGTTTTTATCTTCCCCTGGTGCAGCCCTTATTGAAGGGCTGTGTTAGGAAAGGTCATGCAATCCAGAGTGATCAAATTACCGCCAATTAGCAGAAACACTGTAACTGTGTTTCTGGTTCTCTCCAGTTGTAGAGTAAAACGGTTATTTTAAACCTGGGCCACAGAAGCACAAAGCTTTGGTTGGTATGACCGTACCTATTATAAAACAAGCGTGTGATTTATACGTGATCCTGCAGTTTCTGTAACGTTAAATGTAAGCATATGTAGGTATGACATTGCTGGTCCTGTGACTTTTTTTATGATGTAACTAATGATAATAACGTATAAGCTAAGATTATTTGGGGACTGCGATTCGTACTAACATTGAGCTTGTATTTTAAGTAAGTAATCACGTTTCAGTTTTTGAGCTGCTTACAGTGATATGGACATTTGGATTTTTTTTTTTATTATTTTTTTTTTTTTGTAATATTAGTTTACTAACTTAAACATGGTTTGTTTTTTCAGACAACTTGATTTTAAGAAGAACGGTACAAATGTAAGGTTTCAAGTCTGCCTGGGCTAATTCTTCAAGTAAAAAGCAGAAGGGCTAAAAGGATATTGTCCTTATTTGAAGGATCGGAAACATGCGAACCTATGATGCTATTATATTATTTAAACAGAAATTCCACCAAGAAATTCCCGATGCACAAAACGAGATGCAGCTCGTGCCTAAAAACCTGATTGTGTGGTGTAACGTTCTAGGCTCTGTGGCATTATGTATTGTATGCTGTGCACATAACACTCACTTTTTTTTCTAGACTCACAGTAATGAATCTGATCTTCAAAATAAGATGAAGCTAGGCGTATCCGTCCTATCACGTAGTTTGGTGTTTCAGGTTACCGTGCCTCACAACTCCCATTTTGAGGATAGCTGTTGAGACAAACGCAGCTCTTTCTTGGTGGTTAATTACAACTGTTTTCATAATATGATGGTCTGGATGCAATTGGAAGATTTTCTGCAAATACAAAAAGGAAGTCTTAAGAACAAACTATTACTTTTAGATGTTTGCAAACAAGTTGTCTCTTTGCAATTGTCTATTATATGCACAGCAGCCAGTAGAATTCCCCTTTTTATTTTTTTTCCCCGCAGACCATCTTGATTCAAAACATCTATCGTAACCCCCAAAACAGTGCACAGACGGCTGACGGCTCACACTGTAAGTCCCACAGTTGGAGAAATTTTTTTAAAGAATGGTGTTAAAGAGCCCACTCCTAATTATGAGAAAATAATGTTGGCTTCTGAGCTGCTGACATAAAGCTGTTGCAAACAGGACAAGTGACGGAACTCTTCTTGCGCATATATCAAGAACTTGTCAAATGTGTGCAATTCAGAATGCAGAACTTGATTTCATAAATTGGACTCGATGCAAATTTGATTGCTTAGTAACGCTGCATTCTTATTAAAGGGTTTAACTGCAGGCATTTATCAAATTCTTGATCCAACAACAAAACAAATAGGTCTATTTGTGATGTACGGTAAGTTTCCCAAACTGTGGTTTTTCTTTCATCTTAACTTTTATAGGAAAATGGAGATCTCATGTCATGCTCCGATACTGTATTATCTCTGTTCCTGAGGCTTCGTTACTAAGAATCCATTCAAGAAGACCAAATTCAAGCGAATATGGTTATGGTTATAGTTTTGGATACTGCTTTTGGGTGCCATTTATTACACGTCTGCATTAAGTCATGCAAAACCCCTCCGCAGATTAACATTGGTTGATAAAATAGAAGTAAAATACAGTAGTGGAGTATCATGAGATCTCTTATTTTGCAGTGTTAGGATCATTCAGAAAGGTCACCAGTTAAGTGAAAGTTCTCCTTGGGAGAAAATAACCACCTCTCTTTCAGCACAGACTCGGCTAGAGCGACCCTAAAGGAAACCAGTTTCTTGTTAAAATTATTTTCTATAATATAAAGTTGTTGCGTTTTGTATTTCAGACCATTGCCCTCTTGAACATTTACCGTAACCCTCAAAACTCTTCCCAGTCTGCTGACGGTTTGCGCTGTAAGTTCATACAAGTTCCTTCACTGGTTCCCTGGGCTTGATTGTCAGAGCTCAGTGTCGACTTAAGCTGGTCTACCATATTAGTTTAACAGATCAAACTGACCACATTTAATGAAATGTGCCCCCAAAAATACCCAAAACTTTTTGTCCTGCTCACCTTCTTCCCTACTCTGAAAACTATGAGGGGAATCTGAATATCATCTATTAAATAAGTTGGAATTGTACTTGCCCTATAAAGCAGTCTTGATGCACTGCCTTCATCCGCCCCTCCTTTCTCCTTGCCAGTTGCTTGCATCCTAGCAGTGCTTTTCCATGTGTTTTATGGTATCCATAAGATTCCACCGCCTAAAAGAGCAGGATAATGACACGTTGACTTCATCCAGAATAAATTTCCTGCTCTGTCAATGTTAAGAGAAGTTGAATTTGAAACTCTTCAGACTTCATGCAGAAATTTGTCCCAGGTTAATGATGTGGCTTCCATTTGGAGTCTGCTTTGGAAGAATGCACTGATAATAGCTTCCCTTTTGGCAGCTGTCCTTTTGGATAGGTGCATGGTTAAAATTCCTTCCATGCTTTGAAAATTCAAATTCCAAAACCAAGTTGAGTATTCGTGTAGGAAAATATATCTTGTACTTTTGAGGAGGGGCAGCCGTTTGTGCGTGGTCACAAACTAACTTGATGACTCCTCAGGAGGTAGGAATGGACAAAGGAGGAAAACATCTACTCTAAGACTGGTAGAAATTAAACGACCAAGATTGTTGATGTGCAATTACTGACCTGTCATTGTGACTGAAACATCATATTAGAATAAGATTAAATTTAAAAACCAGAATCAAAAAGGATCGATGTTATTTTCTAACTAATATTTCTTGTTGAAGTGGATATGACTGTGTGGTAATAAAGCTTTGTTTGGCTATTCCTTTTTTGGATTGTTGGATTATAGACTAGTTCAGATTAGTTACCAGCATTTGTGAAATCAGCCGCTACCTTAAAAGTCAACACTGTGTCTTCTGCTCTAGAAGTTATAATGGCCCAGTTAAGCAACTTGAGCTTGTTTTATGTGATGCGATCAAGCTAGATGTGTAATGAGCTGTGTAAGTTTGTCTAGATGCTAAACAGTTCTACTGGTTTGTAGGCCTTGTTGCAGATGCTTTGTAGTTAATGCTGTTTTGGTAAAAACAAAAATGTTCAGTTGGGTTTTTCCACTGTCCCTAAATTCTCAATGCGCTGGTAACTAATTTGCACGGTTACAGCAGTTTGGTCTGTGGAGCTATTCAGATTGTACAGCTGCAAGGGTCTTGACTTGAACAGGCTCTCTAGTCTTCTAAAAACTGGTATCCAACTTCAGTTTGCCTTGACGAGTGGGTAGTCGTTTAACAGAGCCTAACTGTACCTTGTGTGGTAGAGCTGGAGCTCTGTTATCAGTACGTTTGCCGAATCTCCCAGCTCCCTGTTTTTTTTCCCGTATTTTTTGTCCCCACTTAAGTACTGCATGTATTTTAAATGGATAACTTGGGTAGCTGCTGAATGTGTTGTTTGTTGTTGCTTAACTGTCTTCCTTTCTATTGCCGTCGTAGAGGATTAACCTTAGTTTTGAACGATAATAGTTTTCCTGAGTATTTTAATTAGTAATTGGGCTTCTCAAGGTTCAGATACCGGTGGCCCTGGAACATGAACATTTGTAAAGCCTGTGCATATGTATGCTTCCCACTTAGAAGGACCTTCACGTAGTCATTAACTAACTGTTGCTTGTGATCTCTTAATTTGACAGTGGAATCTCCTTAAAGTTTCTAGCACTCGTCCATTTGGTTGAAATTAATTATTCCCTGTGTGGCTCACGGAGCCCCCATCTGATATCTTAAAAAATAAATAAATCCTCAGGTATTAACTAGCTATTACGAGTGGTGATTGCACCACCTTGGGAATATAGTTAACTATTACCTGTCTAGAAGAACTGGTTTAACGTTTGGTATTTCCTTTGTTTGCTGTGTAACTATGGGAAAGTGATGGGGAAGAAGAAAGCTCTGAAAGCAAACATTTTTCAAATCGGGAAACGTGAACCTAAACTGCACGACAAGCCTCCCTCAGCCTTCTTCAGGAGGCAGCTGGCTGGGAGAAAAATAATTGCGGTTCCAGAGAATGTGGCTGGTTACTATTAGAGTCTTTGAAGAAAGATGGCGTGTTCTTCCAGCTGGTACTGTTAGCCCAGAAAGGCTGAGCCCAAGGCATCTGTTTTTTTCATAGCAGCCCGGGCTGAATAAACAGCCTTGTTGGCTCTGTTTCTTTCACATTCTGTGAACTGAAACAGCAGTGTTTGTAATTTAAAGGCAAAAATATTTTTCTAGCATGTAATGCAGGGTTTGTTTTAGAACTGCTCCACTTGATGGTAATAAACCACTTAACTGCTGAAGAGCTAATCCATTAGGCTTTAATGTATATAGCTTAATATACCTTAAAATTCCATAGAGTAGTGGAAATAAATCAAACTCATTTTTATGTTCTTAATGCTCTGAAAAATCAGCCAAACTTATGTTGCTTTTTTTAATGGCAGCAGGCAAGCAGCGTTCATTTGTGAAGTCCAGCTTGGAGCATGTAAAACAGTTTAACCTATGTGGCTGGCTTATCTTGCACTAAAATATTTTTGCAGGGCTATAGAAAAACTAAGTGATACTTTAAAAAACAAAAAAGTGCTTTCTGTTGCAAGGCATTGTAGTACCCTTCTTTGAGAGCACTTATGAAGGACCGTTTGAATAACTTCTCTGAGGAAACTGTTAAAAGATTAAATAAAATTCTGAGCTGAATTCCTTTGTGAACTCTCACGTTCTAGTGTATCTGGAGATGGAGAGGTGGATTTGTTAAAAGGGAATTCTGCATTTAGGAAGAGAAACGCTGAACTGTAATCATACTTAGAAATATGCAGACGTGACGAAGCACTTGCCTTCTGTTTAGGTAACATCGGTGGTAGATAAAGGGCGGAATTGTGCATCAAACGTAAATCATACTTCAGAGCAATTCCGTTCCCTTTCCTCCCTTTAGATTTGTGGCATACAAGTTTGGTTCTGATTTAAAACTTGTTCTGATTTGATCGTGTCAGTAGAATGTTTTGACGTGTTATTTTGGACTTTAAATTGTTCGCATATACTGATTTTCTTTAATACTCCTGTTAGTTAGCTACATGATAAGTGGTGTCCTTTATGCTCCAGATGGCACCTGTAGGTTATGTTTTGTAGTATAAGCATTTTTTCCTTAGTAACAGGCTCTAATCGGTATGACTCTTGATTTTTACAGGTGCTGTGAGCGATGTTGAGATGCAGGAGCATTATGATGAATTCTTTGAGGTATGCAGAAAAAAGCGAATGTTCAAAATACATTGTTCTCTCAAACTTACAGAAGCAAATTACTTAAGTGGGTTTTAGCGTATATCACAAGTAATTGGATTCAGAGAAGACCATTTGTTTCCTCAGGTGTTTGTTTAAACTTAAGACTTTCAGTGCTAAAGATTTGCTGGTGTAACTTCAGTTAGTTTAGCTTTACTGTATATAGCAGGCTTTGTTTAAAAATCATTAACCTGTGCTGTGTGGCATTTGGATTCTTTAATCTCTTCTGTAAATTAAAAAAAAAACGAACACCTTAATTGTTTGTATGGATATACATCTAAGGAATACTATAGCTGCAAGGCTTATGTATGGTATTTTCAGTGCTTCCTATGTGTTGACTAAATACCGTATGCTTAATGTTTTCCATAGCTTTTTATTTTATCCTGTTAGCACTGTGCTTAGAGATGGACACAGTGCAGGCCAAGCAAGTACCAATCCTAAGATGGGAAATGTAAAGACTTTTCAAGGAATGGTTGTCTTTTTGTTGTTACTGGTAGTTAAATGCATCCATTCTGCGCTTTAGCATGTCCCCAAATTTTAATTTTACTTTTAAATCGCTTTGTGTTTAGGAGGTCTTCACAGAAATGGAAGAAAAATACGGTGAAGTTGAGGAGATGAATGTTTGTGATAACCTTGGAGATCATCTAGTTGGAAATGTATACGTAAAGGTAGGAGAAAAAAGAGAGATGTTAATTTAAATGAATAGAAGTAGTCTAACAGGTTAGTAGTTCTAAAAGCACTGTACTCTTGTAGCTTTTGTGAAGGTAGCGCTTCAGGACCCTAAATTCTCTCCAGTTTATCAGTATAAGTTAAGAAGACTGGAAGCAGCAATGGAATTTGGAACAGATTTTAAGAAACAGTGGAAAGCGTTTCTGATACTCAAAACCTGTGTCAATGTATTAAGACACATGCAACCTTTTTTTACCTGGTTAATAAACATGGTCTCTGCCGAAGGTCTTTTAACTGACCAATATGAATTCTGGATCTTTTTTCCTGTCATTCTGCATTCTACACACTTCGTTATGAGCAGAGGTTTATTTGCAACAGGTGTTCACATTCAACAGATGCATGACCTAACTTCCCAGTTCAACAAAACATCTTGTAACCAATGGCGCTAGTTGGTTTAAGGTCCAAACCGAACAGCTTAGGTTTAGCTCTCAAAAGCCATCAATACCTCCTTTGAATCGTCTGTACTGAGTTATCCACTTGTAGAAATTTCATTGTGTATACAAAGTGTCACAGAGGTGGTAAGCAAGAGCAGGTGAAAGTTTTTACTGTAATTTTCCTGAACTGGGAAATATTTGGGGGCCATATGCGTATGACCGGATTTATATGTGTAGACCATAATAATCAAACATAAAAGTTGTTTCTGAAAATGTGTGTTGGACTGTGAAAAAGAATGCTTTTCATCTTCTTTTTAAAGCAGGATCTAAGTTTGTGTAAGTGGACAAGGGCTTCAGTTCTCGTGCTGGTTTCTCTTAAATGCTTGAAGTTCCATTACATTTGGAGCATTAGTACTATATGGAGTACACTTAAGTATTCTTCATTGTTTAAAGTTGTAGTGAGAAGACTGAGAAGACTAACTATGAAAAAGTATCTGTCACGATTAGCCCTGAATCCAAATCAGTGAAAAGCTAGATTATTATTTTTTTTTTTTTTTTTAACTATTACTACTTTTTTTACCCTGATGAGACTGTCTGTCCTAGGAGCTCTGAAGTAGTTTGTAGTTTCATTAGTAGTCCTAAGCCACAGATAACATAAACCTGTTTTGTCTGGAATCTGTGATCTACTTCTACTGCTTCTCTACAGCATGAGAAATCATTTTTGCTTTTAGTTTCGCCGTGAAGAAGATGCAGAAAAGGCTGTGATTGACCTGAACAATCGCTGGTTTAATGGACAGCCTATTCACGCTGAGCTTTCACCTGTGACCGATTTCAGAGAGGCCTGTTGCCGTCAATATGAAATGGGGTAAAAAGCAACTTCCTGTTTGCCTATGGAAGTGTCTTTTGAAGTGTTTGCATAGACAAGATGGTTGCTTGGGTGCGGGTTTTATGTGTAATTCAGAGTAGGATGAAAAAGCACTTCAGGCAGTGTTAATCTGAAGTATCTGTAGTCAGCTTTTTGACTTTTACCGTCTCTTGGATTTTGATCTGGGAGCAAGTCAGTTTCAGTAAATGATCTTTACTGTTTTTAGCATTAGAGGTGATTAACTTCTGGATGGCTAGAGGCCTACTAAGGGCTTAGGGCAAACAAATCCACTGTAGAGCTGAGAATTGTAACTGTCTTGAATTGTGTTTCAGAGAGTGTACACGAGGAGGTTTCTGCAACTTCATGCATTTGAAGCCCATTTCTCGAGAGTTAAGACGTGAGTTGTACGGGCGTCGTCGTAAAAAGTGAGTTTGCTTTTAAACACAATTAAAACGGATAAACTACGCATCAGTTGCATAATGTTCAGGGACAATCCTTTTAAACTGAAGTTCCCTCTTGCTTTTTCTGACACGCACCTGTGAAAGGCATTGAGTACAACTAGAAAGTGGCCAGCTTAGAACAAGAGAGTGGATTTTTTTGTAAAAACAACTGGAATTATGGTTCTGTTAAGAATGTGTGGATATTTTCAGGACCTGCTGAGTATTCACTATTTCTCTATAGTTTGATTTAACAGTTAATGGCTAGCTTTTGTAGCCAGTATTTGTTCCATAGTAACAGATTAATACTAGAGTATATGTTTATTAAGATACCTTGTGGAAAACACCACTGCTGTTAATGCAGCATGTTTTTGTGGATGGTCCGCTCTGAGCTGGATTGAATCTCTTTGGTTTTAGGAACGTTTTATTTAGGTTAAGCATATTTAATTGTTGGATTTGTTTTTGTATGGAGTAGTTTTGTATGCTTCTTTCAATCACAGAGGGAGTCTGGGAGTATGAAAATGTTTTCCCTATAATTCTCTCTAATTGGCAATATCTTAGTCTGTGAGGATAAATTTAACTTTCAGAATGTGAGTTAACACGTTTGTGCCTAAATATTTTCTTAAAATATCCCAATTTCAGTGTAATTTCTTAAGGTGTTCAAATGACTTGTGAAAAAAAGGTGAGATATGTGCGTTTTAACCTTTGGGTCACTCCCAAGAGTCTGAATCTGGACCTCGCTGACTTAGGCACCTGTATGTCATCCTTTATTGCACTAAAGATCAGACTTGCCTGTTTAGCTGTGGAATATGGTTGTTTTACCTACAGCCTAATTTCAGTTTAGGATCGAACAAATAAAATAGTTGACTCCTCAGAGTAGTTCAGTCTTTATCTGCCCTGTTTAAATTCTTGGTAAAGCTAAAGCTGTCACGTGCTAGCATTAAGGCTTGATGTTAAAAAACAGAGTTCTTGCCATCAATGGGATTTTGCAGGTAGGTTGTATAGATCAGAATGACCTGAAAATAGTCTTACATAAAATGACGTACTTTGAAATTTCAAGTAGAAAAAAAGGATATACCAGAACTTGTGGAAAAAGAAGCTAATTTAGTAATTCTGAAGCTCAGTGATATGCAAGACCTGTGTGCCTCCGTGTCAGAGTAAAATTTGTGCCCACATTTGCTCCCATCCCAGAACACCTCGGCGTGGAGCAATATTTTATAAAACTAGACTTGTAGCATTTGTTTCCATGGTATTTTTAATTCTGCTCTAATTTCTACAGCTATTTAAATGGTAGTGTTTACTTTCTTCCTCCTGTTAACCGAGTTTTCTGAAATCCTTATAACCATTCAGAGCACTCTTTCCTTGACGAGTGCCATATAAGATATAAATCCATAGTGGCTGTGTTAGCAGTACATTCTGTGTGGTTTTGGCATTCTTAAAGTCATCAACAGTAGAGGCAGGGAAGGATTATTTGCAAAGGTTGATGGCTTATGAGAATAGAAGGCAGAAAACAAGCAAAAATGCATAAAACTCAGATTTTTGAGCTGTTAGATAATGCTGTTGATTTAATGGGTTTGGACTCGTAAATGTTTAGCTGAAGGTTTTTCCTCTGTGTGGTTGACAGCTATTATTAACTGCAGAAGCAGGTGTCCCCTTTTCCTTTTGCTTCAATTAGCAGCTGCATAAAAGTGCATTTGCTTCCTCTACGTGCCTCTCCTTAAGTTTTATGACTGGCAGTGAACAGCGGAGTCTTTTTACGATAGCTGACTCCTCAGTGTTACGTTTGTTAAATACGTAAGTGTATGATTTCACAGCGTGTATGCCAATTTACCAATACTTCTAGTATTAGTATTCCACACTGTTTTCCACACTGGTATTCCACACTGTTTTTCTTCTGTCCCGTTACTTTCATCCTTAAATATTCCACGGAATGCTGCTGAAAGTGATGAAACGGTAAATTGTTCAAACTTTCTTTGAAGGCATAGATCCAGGTCGAGGTCTCGTGAACGTCGGTCTAGATCCAGAGATCGTGGTCGTGGTGGTGGAGGAGGAGGAGGTGGAGGACGTGAACGTGACAGGAGGCGGTCAAGAGATCGTGAAAGATCTGGTCGATTCTGAGCCATGCCATTTTTACTGTATGTCTGCTAGAAAGTGTTGTAGTTTGACCAAACAAGTTCATAATGAGATTTTTTTTAAAGATGGGCTTCTGAATAAAAATTTGTAGTGATACAGTATTCTTTGTGTAACTTGTTTCTTGTGGGGGGGGAGTCTTTTTAACTGTCATTCCTCTATCTTGACAAATACCTGGATTAATACTATGCCTGAGGGGAAGGTGGTAAATGTATCGGAGGAGCGCCAGTTTGGGGGTTTTTTATTTTTATTTTTTATTTGGATATGAATTGAACTGTTGATGAAAATGTGTGTGTATATAATATAAAATATTATATACATAGTAAAAAATAATATACTGCTTAAGAAACAGTTACTCATATAAGTTTCCCTTTTCTGCTATGCTGTCTGCTTATTTAGGTTAGTTTAGGCACATTTAAAAGGAAGGCTGTGCGAAGTGCATTTATTTACCAAGTAGAAACGCTTAGTTACAAAATGTATGTTTGTTTGTTACCAGAAGTCTGTGCTCTGTCTATCAATGTGACTGTGGCATTTACAATAAATCCAGTTTCTTGGTGTAAAATCTAAAGCCTTTTTTCTAAGCACTCTGGAGTAGTTGTGTTGCTACTCCTGGCAGTGCCAGAGTTCATAGCTGAGGGTTTTTTTTGATTCTTCACTAATTTCCTCATCTTTGCTAGAAATGGAGTTACCTATTGCAATGTGTGGGAGGGGTGGGAAACAATATCTCAGTAGCAATGAGTTTCTTTTTTAAAAACTCATGCTCCGTACAGCATGAAACATGAGATCTTTTGAAAGAAGCAAAAGGTCCTAAATAGAAGGCCCAAATTTCTTAACCGACTGAATTTTTTCACTGTGTTCTCCCATCTGTTGCTTAATGAAAAGCGTTTCCCTAGTGTTCCAGACAACAGAGGACTAATGGGATGCTAAGGAAAATATTTTTTTCCCAGTCTTACTTACTTTCCAGTTTTACTTTTGAAGAGATATGAAGTGCGATGGAAGCTGTCAAACAGATGGCAGTTTCTTCACAAGACATTTTCTGTCTTGGTTCAGGTGAATCGCGCAACAGCTGTGTGTCTTAGGTTGTGCATCCCTTAAGGAGTTAAAAGTTTAATTGAACTGTTGCTTGAGAGACTGTATAGTGTACTTGCAATTTCAGTTCATTCATGTCTGCTTTTATTCAGCTTGTGAGGTAGCATAAAGTTTTGGACAGTGGTCATATTTATGTCCATGAAACTACCTAATGCCATATAGCTTTCTGACATGACAGAGAATTTACCAGCTCTTCTTTAATTCTCAGAGTATGGTAACTTGCAAAGTGATAGATCTGCTCCTTAAAAATAAAAGGAAGGGTCATAATGGATATGGAAGTGTTGCACAGACAGATTAACAAACCAGCTTCTTTGTCTCAAAAATAAATACAGAATCACTTTGCTCCCTGTAACTTGGAGATGGCAAAGAAAAAGATACTAAGAAGTGTGCATTTCTAAATGAATATACGTTGTCTTTTTGAACTACATTCTTGTACTGATTTAAATTGAGTTTATTACGTTTGTTCTGAGTGGTTTGACCAACCAGATTGTGGAATTTATTCTGCCAGTAACTTTTAAAAAGAGAAGTATCTCTACATGAAGACAGCTTCACTATTTATATTTTGTTGCAAATACATGAATTATGAATTCTTTTTCACTGGGAGAAATTGATTGGTGCCTAAAATAGATGGCTGAACTGAAACCTGTGGTATGTCTGCTAGGTATTAGGAATTTAACACTGATAACTTAGTTCTGATTTTAAGGACGTTAATCCAGTTCCATTTCCTTAATGAGATTTAGGATTACTAGTGAGCTAATTTAAATCTCAAGCTCAAAAAGGTGAGAATAGCCGCTAGTTTTGAATACAGTATCTAGTATAATGTGGTCACTACTTAAAATGCTTAAGATCTTTTGGCACAATCTAGTTTGCTGTATCACCAAATTCATTTTAAACTAGTATAAATGTGTCTCTGTAATGGCTTTCATCTGTTTAAGTACTGCTGAACAGCAAATACATTTTTTTGTGTGAACAGATAGCAAACAGTTGTTTTCCTCCCCCTCTTGTAACTGGAAGATGTCTTAAAGAGCACTGAAAGCAATGGGTTTTACTAGTGACGGCATTCAGCATATAAACCGAGCTCATGATACAGTATCAGTTATGTTTACCTTCAAGGATGTATGCTACCAATAAAACTAATCCCATCTGAAATGTAAACTGCACAAATTTAGATAAATGTGGTAGTCCAAACTGGAGTCGTTTACCGATGCAAAGGTAGGAAATCCTACCCACCCATTCTGTTCTTACTTACAGTGTGTATAGAGTTGAATTTCCACCCTCCCTCTCTATAGGTTCCTATTTCTCACAAATACATTGTTGTTGGCTCTTAACAGTGGATCTTAACTTATGGAACTCCTTTACCTCAAAGAAGTGACAGCATACAGTATTTTCTGAAGTCTCAGTCAATCAATTAGGTTGAAACTGTTAATCCCAAGTGGCTTCCTCTTATTTGTATTCGGCTCTTATTCTGTGAAAATGCTGCTTGTCCATGAATATGATGTATGTTGAGACTGTAAAACCAAATGGAGAAAATTTGTTCAAAAATAAAGCCTTTTTTAATAAGAATCTGACAAAAATTATCCCTTTCCTTTAGATGGGATGCTGCTCTTTAAATGGCTCATGAGGGCATAGGCTACGCATTTCAAATTCTCAGCTTTTGGCTCAAGTCACTTTTTCAAATGATACTTATTTTTGTAGGGCTGGTGGAGCACGCCTTAAATACATAACAATCAAAACAATGGTATTTACTTGATAAAGTTGAACTATCAAAAGGCTGTAACTTGGTGGGTTGGTTTCTGTTTATTTTCCTAACCTGATAAGGGCTCTGGTTAAGTAGTCCTGTAATTTTCTATTGTGGTGATTTTTGATGGGGGGGGGGGAAAAGAAAAGGTTTGTTTAGTTAAGGAAATGAGTGACTGAGAAGGGACAGTTTTTTGAGGGTGATTTTTTTCCCCGGTGTTGCATGGTTTGTGCTGCAAAACTGTGGCAATGGACACAACCAGTAATTCCCACTGTCTTACAGTTACAGCTTGTACCAAGTATGCTGTCTTTAACATAACAGAACGTGAGCTGTCTCTGTAGCAGATAGGGAAAGTATTCGTCGCTGGGTTCCCCAAGCTCTAACTTAGGACTGTTCTGAAAATCAGTCTTGCTTCAGGAAGTGTCAGAGCTGAAAAAAAAATGATACTGAGTTGGTGTGTGCTCACATCAGCTAGTAAGGAAGTAATACCTAATAGGTAAGACTGTCACAGAAAAGAATACATATAACTGTGCTAATTTACTGCAAAGCTGAGCCTGAGGTATATAGTATTGAGCATAACTTTACATGGGAATGTGTCAATTTCCATTTTAAAGGATCAGAATTGCAGCCAAATGTCTGTAGAAGAAATCAGCCTGTCTTCAGATTGAAGATACGTGATGCATTCTAAAACTATGCACAGCTATTTCTGAATTTATCCAATGAGCCGATTTTATTTATCATTTTATATTTACAAATGTCTCCTGGTTCTTTTTGCAGTTTTCAAATTGTTAAGTACGTGTATATAGAAAATGGAGCACGTCTCTTGAACTGTGTGAATGATCCATCCTCGTCAGCAGTATGCTCATAAGTCATAAACTGTCATGCTTAATTTCCTATAAAGCTAAACTCTAGCAAGAAGAAAGAATAGCAAAAGGACAGTGCTATGCACAGCTGCACACAGTTTCAGCAGCTGCACCAGAGCTATGTTAGAAGGCCCCCATCTTGTGAAGATGAAAGTTCCTGCCAGAAAGGTATCAATTCAATTGCTCTGAAGTTACAGCTGTAAATTGAGTTTGTGAAAATGGTTTGAATGGTGAAAGCTACCAGACCATATCTGCCAGCAGACCAGCTCTGGTAGCCAGCGTCTTCATTTCACCACATGTGAAGTGGGAGAGGGAAAGGTGATGGTTCTCAGATCTGTACGTTCTTTATTGCACTCCAATGGTTGTTAGCTCAGTACTTCTGAGCTCAGTACTTCTGTGCTAAGTACAAGAATACCTTGAGTTTTGGTGGTTGCTTTCTAACTAGACTGTTTTGACAGGACTAAAGGCAAATACAAGTTACATACATTCATACATCAGCAGAGCAGCGCTGTGATAGCTTCTGATGACATGGTGGCATTCAAGTGAGGCTTTGGGCACCAATTGCTCAGGTGAGCTGTGACCCTGTGGAACAGTTTGTGTGAGTACAGTTTTCCCTTTGATTGAAGCATCTTAGAAATACTCAGAGTTCTGACTGTTGTTCCCACTAGGAAGAAAACTCAGAATCCCGTTTTCCTTTGAGACAAACTCACTGGTTTCTGAAGAAGGCATGCAGAGTTTTCCTGAGCGATGTTAGAGCACTGTAGGCCATTGACTTGCCTTCAGTTGCCAGTTTCCAAAGCTGCTCTTTTGGTCAAGCCTGGAGGAATTTAAAAAGAAAAAAAAAAAAAGAAAAAAAAAAAAGTTCCTGCCCTGGTTTTACTGGGCTGTGAGACAAAGTGTGGATACGGGCTGTGCATAGCAAATGAGCCAGTCTCCCTGCCCCTCTGTTTTTCACAGAAGGCCCTGTAGTCTGCCAGGTTTAGGCCTGCTGTGTTTTTGCTGGCACCTGGCTCAATTTCAAGCGTTGCCACCTATGCAACTGAATTTTGGCTGTATCTGGCTGTATTTCCAACACATTTGCTTCTTGAAGCTGCCTGGGATTCCAAACAGGAGAAAGGACAAAGCTGCTTTCTATTGAAGCCTGGTATAGCAGCACACCTGGGCCTGAGGGCTACAGGAAGAGCCAAAGGAGCAACTGCTCTCCTTTTCCTGCTATCTCATTTCCCCTTGAGAGCTAATATTTGTGTTTAAGAGAAAAGTTGAGAAGGCTGCACAGCCCACAACAGTCCTGTGATTTTTATTACTGTCTCTTCCTCCTTTTTCCTTAGTGAACATGGAAGAGGCTTCATCCCTTCTTCCTCCTGTGCTGATGGAGGAAAAAAAATGTCCAGCAACTGTAAGAGGAGGGCTTGATAAAAGAACACTGAGGCAGTATGTGAAAAAGTGATTTCTGGACAAAGTGTAAGTATACAGCGAGTAGACTGCCCTACTGGCCTTAAAGTTGTTGTGTTGCTGGGCTAGGAATGGGCAAGGGAAATTCCAAAATCAAAGACAGGCCAAAATCTGACCAAGAAATAGCCTCATTAAGGTCTGGACCAGTTTTTTCATTCTGGAGGGCTTTGACTCATGATTTTTGACTCTTTCACACGAGCATGTCAACCACAACAGAGAGAGATGCTTTAATTGCCCTTCTTTGCTTAGCCTCCAAGGAAGGAAGCCTTTGGTCTTTAGCCAGCTATATGAGTCTCAAACACACATGAGGAGCAACTGTAACACTGTACAGAAAAAACATCTTCAGCAGAGGGAATAGATTTGTAGATGAGGGGAGAATAATGGATGATGTCCTTCCTGTGAGACTATAGGTGACTTGAGCAAGGTTTCAGATAGCCTCTCACTCCATCCAAACTGTGTTTTCACAGTTTTCTCTGGTGAGTTATCCATTCAGTGAAAACTGGCTGGGTCATTGGGCTTAGAGGGCAGTAATTAATCGTTTGTCCCCTCTGTGGAGGCTGATTACAAGTGTAGTACCACAGGAGTCTGTCTGTCCTAGTAACTGTCCTGTTGGACCAATTTACTTATCAGTGACTTTAAGGAGAAAATGAGTCTGTCCTCACCAGGCTTGTGAATGACACCAAACTGGGGTTGCACTCTTGACAAGTAGAGTGCAAAGCAGCCCTCCTCAGGCACCTGGACGGGCTGGAGGGATGGGCCAGCAGAAACCTCATGAAATTTGAACAAGGGCTTATGACAAGTCCTGCCCCTGGCTTGGAGCAAGCCCCTGTCAGGCTGGGGACAGCCTGGCTGGGGAGCAGCCCTGTGGGTGCAGTGGGCAGCAGGCCAGGAGGCCACAGCGTGTCCTGGCAGCAGTGAGGATCACCTGCATCCTGAATAGTGTGACTGAGACAGTCAGCAGCCTGAGTGACTGTTCCCCTCTGCCTTGGTACTTGCTAGGCCACATCTAGGTACTGCTTACTGTTTTGGCTCCCGGTGTGGAAAAATCATCAATAAGTTGGAGTTGTTTGGGTTGAGGAGGGCCCAAGATAACCAGGGGCTGGAGTAATGGAGAAATCAGCCCTATGAGGAGAGGCTGAGGGATTTGCAGCTGTTTAGTCTGGGGAAGAGGCGGCTGAGGGGAGACCTTATTACTCTCTTCCAGTACCTGAAAGGTGCTTACAGTGAGAACGGGGCTGGTCTCTTCTCACTGGTGACAGGTGACAAGATGAGGGGAAATGGCCTCAAGTTGCACCAAGGTAGGTTTAGGTTGGACATTAGGAAATACTTCTTTACAGAAAGGGTGGTTAAACAGTGGAATAGGCTCCCCAGGGAGGTGGTTGAGTCACCATCCCTGGATGTGTTTAAGAGACGTTTGGATGTGGTGCTTGGAGATACGATTTAGCAGAAGGTTGTTAGAGTTAGGGTACTATGGTTAGGCTGCGATTGGACTTGATGAGGTTTGAGGTCCCTTCCAACCTGAGTGATTCTATGATTCTGTGGATGGCTGTGTGAGGAGAGGCTGGGGCCTGGCTCAGCCAAGGGAAGGAGCAACTGTCAGGGAACCTAACAGCCTCCCCTGTACCTGCAGGGAGGTCAGCAAGAAAAGAAGCCATGATCATTAATGTTGTCAGCTGAAAGGGGAGGTTCTAACTGAGTGCAGGGAAAACGTTTTCCCTATGAGAACGGCTAGGCACTGGACTGGCTGTACAGGCTGCCTCCTTGGAGGCTTTCAAGACACAACTGTACAAAGCTTGAGCAACCTAGTCTGATCTCTGGGCTGACCCTGCTTTGAGCAGAAGTCTGGACTTCAGGCCCCTTCCAGCCAGAGCAATTCCGTGCTCTTGATGTTAAGCCTAAATCCTTATTGCTGCAACTTTGACCTACTCCACTTCCTCCAGAAGGAACTTGAAAAATTGTATATCCCCTTCCTTATTGCCATGTAGCTAATTTAAGACAGTTCTGTCCATCTTCTGTTTTCTGTTCTTTGGTGTTTCCTCTCAGGTCATATTTCTCTCTACACATTCTTGTTGCATACCTTGTATCTATATTGGCCATGCCGTGCCTCTTTTGAAATGCAGCTCACCAAATTCGATATGGTACCTCAACTAAGTGCACCAGTGCCAAGTGCCATGTCTCCTGCAGTCTATATTCCTATTTGCGTAACCCTGTATGATGTTTGTTTTTTTCACAACAGTGGGGCATTGCTGACTTACAACAAGTTTGCGTGACATTATAATCATGCATTCCATTCTACACAATTACTGTCCAGATAGTGGTTACACGAGCAGTACACGAGTGGTCACATTGCTCCTGCCTGGCCGTAAAATTTTGCATTTGTCCTTATTGGCCTTATCCTACTCTGCCATCTCATTTCTCCAGTCTGTTAAAGATCACTTCAAACTATGATTCTGTCCTCTAAATTGTTTGCAGCCTCTCCCACTTGGTTAAAATAAAATCTGGTGTGGCTCCTCTTGGGCTGCTTTTTCCTCCCTTTGTGTAAAAGCACTTTATGTTTTCATAGCTTGGGTGATAGCCATGAGCTCTCCCTTCCCAAAGAGGCTCTGGGTACCACTGATGCACCATTAGTTCTCTGGAAGGACTTCATTAGGCTCTCACAACAAACTTCCTTTACCTGATGTTCTGAGTTCTTAGTAGCGTTTGCCCTTTAGTCACTGACTGCAAATGTTCAAGGGGTCTCCCCATTACCTTTCAGTCTTCAGTGAATCTGTTCCACACTGACACAAGAAACAGCAATTTCTGCTTGCCATTCCCAAATAAGATGTTTATTTCTATATTAATATAGAAATACCTGTTATGCAGATCAAGCAATAACTTTGGTTGTATACTAGCCCTTCCTCCAATTCCTCTTGTTCCTTAGGAGAAAAATAATGCAAAGTAATGGCAGATGTTCCTCAATCTCAGGAAATGGCTTAAGTGCTCCGTGGCACTGGTAGTGAATTGCTGATTTATAGAAGTTACTCACAAGGCCAGGTTAAGGATTAATCTAAGTGTCCCACAGATTGGGCTCAGTTATGGTGGTCTAATTAGGGTGCAGTCACGAAAAGCTTTGTATATTCATTTCCTGCCACCATGACTATTGCTACTAGCATCAGTAGCAGAGTGTGAGTCTGTGCCACTACAGATAAGTTTAGAGTCTTTTGTTTTTTTCTTAATGACAAAGCTCCCACTTCTTGTAAGAGTATCCAGTTTACCTGAGAGATGAAATGCTGAGTGCAGAGCTGTGGTGCAATTACAAATACCTCTAATTAGCCTCGCACATTATGTTCAGATAGTTTCCAGTATGCCTAGTGCTGTCACTTAGTCTATACAAGTCGCCTTCGAGGTGTCTGTTTCACAGTTTGAAAGATGTATCAAGTCCATCTGTGCTGCCAGCTTCATATCTCAGCACCCATCTGCCTGAGTTTGCAGTGGCTGCTGCAAGGCTGACGCTTCTGAAGCAGAACAGCTGACTCTGTGCCTCTTCCCTCAGTCTGTCTGAAAGGCATCAAAGATAAAAAGGTATGGCTTAATCGACCCCCCCCCACCTTGGGCTGTGTAGATATGCTGTCAGTTTGCAAACGTTTGCACGCATTTTCTTGAAGTTATGACAGTGTTCCAGGCACAAATATTCACGGATTCTTGCTGTGCTGTGCTTTGCTCAGCTGTGCCATTCCGCAACCCAACAGCATCAAATGTAAGCCAGGGTCTGTTTCCACAGGCTCTTCCAGTGGTACTAATGGTTACTTGTGCAAACCAAACTGTACATGCATATTTCTGACATAATTAGTTAGGCAAGCTGTGATTTAAAATAAGTAACAGCTGTATTTTCTAGCAAGTTGTTTGTTAGGAAAATGAGAATAGCAATGTAGAATTAAAAGTAGGTTTGCATCTATTTTGGTCTATAAAGAGGAAGGGAAGAAGAAATGTGGTGGGGTTTTTTTCCTAAAGCATGGATTTTTTTTTGCAACCCGAGTGTGGATTTTTAGCATATACAAGGGCACAGCTGCCTTAATTTTGCTGTTTATTGAAGGCCGGTCTAAAATACCTGGCACTTCTCTTGTTTGTTTATTGAATCATGGAATGGCTTTGGCTGGAAGGGACCTTAAAGATCATGTAGTTCCAACCCCTGCCATGGGCAGGGCTGTCCCCCACCAGCTCAGCTGCCCAGGGCCCCATCCAACCTGGCCTTGAGCGCCTCCAGGGATGGGGCACCGCAGCTTCTCTGGGCAGCCCATTCTTAGTTGTTCAGTGGTTTTCCAGCTTTGTTCTTGCTTATGTTTCATAGATCTCAGCCCACATTTTGTATTCATTTCCTTACCACAGAGCCCTCTCTGTGTCCCCAGGACCAGTCGTTCAGCCTCAGACTGGCCACATCCAGTCATCAGCTCCCTTCTGCCACTTTTACCACCCTGCTCCTTACTCCTTATTTTTATACAGCATGCAATTACAATGTCATATGGCTATCTGTGGAGTAGCTGTGCATACAGACGGAGGTGTAATGCTGTCCCCACTCCTTCCATTACCTAAAACACGTGAACACTGAAGGGTATGCCACGTTCAAAGCTACCTCAAATTGCCTTTCCAGTGCGCATTCTCCAGACACAGCAGGCCCTGTTGTTGGGCTCTCTGCAGCACTATTGGTATCTCATATGTTTGGTTCTGCATGAGCAGGGGCACCGTGTAGCGGCTAAGCGTGACCCCATCGATGTACACCAAGCACCCCACAACCCCCGTGCCCCACCGCAGCCTTCTCCCCCACCCCCCACAGCGGGGAGCGGCCCACCGCCATCGCTCCCCACGCGCCGCAGGGGGCGGACATCTTCCACCTCCGCTCCGCACCCCGCGCCATCTTACGATTGGTTGCCACCATATCGCCGACGCCCCCGTGGCAACCAATCGTCGAGCGCATCGCCGCCTCCTCCCCCATCGGGGGGGCGGGGCTAAGGGGAGGGGCGGAGCCGAGGCGCGCCGGGCTCTTCTTAATACGGCGGACGGCGCTACGCTCTTCGCCTGCAGCGGCGTCGCCGGAGCGCCCGCCCCGTCGGTGAGGTGGCGGCTCTCGGGGGTGGGGGGGGAGGGGTCGGCGCCCGCCGTTGCATCAGCCCCGGGAGGGCCCGCGTGGGTCGAGGGCGGCGGGGAGCGCGGATGGGCTTTTTGTTTGGGTGTTAATTGGAATGGATGGGCAGTGGGGAGATCGCGGGAGACGGAGGACTGGGATGCTCGGGGAGGGGGGGAGAAGGAGGAAGGCTTCTCTCAGGGTGGCTCCTAGTATGGCATGCTGCTCCTTACTCTCGCCCTAGGGCTTCTCCCTGCTACCGTCGGAGTCTCCTACGGGTCGGTCTTGTGTTGGGGGCGAGCCAGGCTGAAAAGCTCGTTTTGTTTGCCTCTTATTTTGTGCATTCCCGCTCCCGTGATGAGAGAGCGGGAATGCACTCACAGCAACCTTAATTATACCAATGGTGGTATGGCTGAGCCAGAGCTGCTTGGCTGGGAGGTAACACTCACCTGTCCTCGGGTGGCTGCTCTCCTGTGCACCTTCCTCACCCCAAAGCCTATGACCATGGAAGTTTGGAAGTATGCTGGCCCTGTTCCCGCTGAGCTGCTCAGCGTGTATGTATTTACCTTTCAAATGAAGCTGTTTGCTGAGCCCAGACTCGAGCCCTGCCTTCCGACAAACTCCTGATCAGAGGAGGGAAAGCCTGGGCTGTGGAGATGGGCAAACCTGGGCCAGAGGAGGAAGGGCCTCCTGTGAGATCCCAGAGCGTGCTGTTTCATGGCTGGGGTACATCTGCAGCAGGATGGCTGCTAATAGAGGAAGGCAGAGGTGCTGGGTGAGGCCTAGCATTTTGGCACACCTCCTTTTTGCCAACTTCTTGTTACCCTATGGCATCCTCTGGGCACAGCCAAACCTGCTTTCAGCAAGCCAGAGCAGTCCTAAAAACCGTGGTGGTAGCGCGGTCACTGGGGCCCTGCTGCAGGCCTGCCAACTCAGGTACATAATTAATCTGCTGCTGGCAGCCGGCTGCTGGGAGGGCCTGAGCCAGCCCTAGTTGTTGGCAGCTGCCTGCTGCCCACCTAGGGAGGTCATGAAGTCTCCTTCTCTGGTGATATTCAAAACCAACCTGGATGCTTTCCTGCGTAATCTAATGTAGAGAACCTGCTGTAGCAGGGGTTTGGACTGGATGATCTCCAGAGGCCCCTTCCCCACAGTTCTGTGACTGAGCGAGCACTGTGCCTGCCAAAGGCCCTGTTGATGTACCCAGAATGAGTGGCTTCTAGGCATTGCCACAGGTGAGCCCCACAGGGACAAGCAACGTCCCCTGAGGCTGGATGTGGGCTGTGTGCTCTGGGCTGAGGGAACAAAAGATGGGGAAGCAATACTAAAACTTGTGGCTGTAGCAGGTAAAACTCCAGATGGGACGTTCTCCAACCTTTTCTCCAGTGCTGTTTTGCTCCTCAGGTCTTTTAAATGAAGAGTCCAGGCAGGTTGGAGCGAACTCAGGAAGTGGAGGCAATGTTGGACAGCACATCTCTTCAGGGCTGCTCACAGTGTTCCTCTGTGAGGAAAAGGAAGGCTGAACACTTCATGTTTTCACTGGCTGATCGTATGCACAACAGTTGCCGGAGTGATGGGAGGTGCTTTGCTGTTGAAGTTGTGATGGCTTAGGGAGACAGGGGTGAAGGACACAGAAGTCCTCACTGAGAGGGTACACAGAGATGAGGCTTTTGATTCTTGCAGCATCTATTCCATGGTAGTGTTTGTTCATATCCAGTTATTACAAGTCCCTTGACATGGGAAAGATGGCTGGCTGCTGCTGAACAAGTAGCAAAGCACCATAAGAAAAACTCAGCTGTCTGGTCTCCTGAATCACAGAATTGTTAAGGTTGGAAAGACCACTAAGATCACCTAGTCCAACTGCCAGCTTGTCCTCACCACATCCTCTAACCATGTCCCTCAGTGCCACATCCTTGAACACCTCCAGGGACAGTAACTCTACCACCTCCCTGGGCAGCCCATGCCACTGCCTCACCAAAGCATAGCTGTGGTGTTTTCAAATAGCTTCCAAAGGCAGTGTATGTACTGTTACTGTAACCTTTAGAGATCCTCCAGCTCTCTAAGACCCTGTGGTACCACAGAGCAAGCAGAACAACTGCTTTTAGGTGGTTTACTCATTCACAGACCTGCTTAGCATTGAAGTTTACCATTCTTAGGCTGCAGCGTGGTGGAATCCTGTATCTCATCTTTGGTTGAGCAGTCAGCCTTTAGGGCATCTCCCTCTGATCCATTTTGTACACCTGCCTTTAGACAGCTTAATTTTGGCTTCAGACAAGACTGGAGTTAATTAAGTTCTCGCACAGATGATACTCTGAACATGTCTGTATTAGTGCTGACATGGTATACTGTAAACAGCCTTAGAAACTGTAGCTCCTAACATCTGTGGAGCGAGTTCAACCCAGGTTGTCCAGGGATTAATTTCGCTCACTGGCCTTCAGTGCTATTCCTTGTGTAGGAATTGAGGAGTACTTCAGATCTTGGGTTCCCTTTGGAGATTGATGCTGAGGTGTGGCCTTGTCCATGAGGCTCTCTAGGTCTCTTACATCTGTCTGTGCCCCAGTCCACTCCATGCTTTAGGTTTAAGTGATTGTGTATAATTTGGCTTTCTAATTTTTCTGCCTTGCGTGCTCTGCAGATATAAGGGCAGAAGTTAGTCAGGTTTTTCTAGCCAGGCTCTGCCCACATCCCCAGCTATTTCTGGGAGTGTTTACTTTTATGGCAAACCTCTGTTCAAGCTGGCAGAAGTTCCCTCCTGAAGATGGGCAGCCCTTTCTGCCGCCCACCACCCTCTGGGTATGCCAGGCAGTGTTCATTCACTGTTCTCTCCCCTGTCTGTGTGTCCAGACAACAGTCTGAGAAGGTGGTCAGGATAGTGAAGAAGTTGCTGTCGTTTGTTTTGGTAATTTCTGCTCATCCCTTTTCCTTTTTCCCCCAGGGGTGTCCCCACTAGGAAGGTTCGTGAGCTTCCTGTGTCCTGATTTATAGGTCTTCGGGTGAATCTGATTGTCCTATGCAGGCATCTGACCCATTTTGCTAGAGTTGCCTTAGATTGGGCTGGAAGTGCCAGAAGGATGTTTGGGGTGGTGTCTGAGGAAGCTCATTGATAGGACTGCAGGAGCTTGGAGAGCTGAGGTCTTGCTGTTCGTTCTGAGCGCAGCCAGCCACTGGGCTCTTGTCTTCTTCTGTATGAAAAACAACAAGTATTGCTGCTGCTCATAAGTCTTCGCTGAGTACTGTGGTAAGAATTCACTTTCGAATTCCTGAGGTTTATAATAGGATTTTGTCCTTGTTCAGCATCTAAGACATGAGATTGACCATAGCTGTGACTGATTCTCTGCTACCATTATTAGAATTTGACTTTATAAATGTATATGCACATTCCTATATACTTTGAAGTGGATGAGTGTGAGGTTATTTAAAATCATGCCTAATAAAGCGTTTTGAAGGGAATTGTTGAATGGGGGCTTGTGTTGATTCTGTTGGATGATATTGCTTAAGGTTGGTATTTGATGACAAGGTTTTTGTTGGCTTATGGTTATGGTGCTTACGGTTAGGTGTTTTTTCCTCTCTGGCCTCATTTTTGTTGAAAGTTCTCGCCCCATGGCCAAGCTTTGATGAAGTATCAAAGTATTTGCACTCTTCTGAACACATGAGAGAATCTCATATCTTAGTTGAAGGAAGTAAATGCAGCTTTTCTTCGGTGCCCGCTGTTTCTAGCTCAAGTGGTGATGGGTATTTCCAGCAGTGGATTTTTTTTTTATGGACTTTTTATTTTTTTTTCCTTATAAAAGAGGAAGTAAGAAGAAGTTGTCATGCCCAGTTTAGAGGGACTCCTTCAAAAGGCAGCTTTCCAAGGCAACCATGTTCGCTTCTTTCCTGCAGGCAGTGTGAAGAAAAAGTGCTTACTTCTTCAGATCTTTGAAATTTCTACTGCCGCAGATTTCTCTCCCTTTCTCCAAAATTTTTGGACCATATTGCAGGACACTGAGGTGTGGTGACTTATTTCACCCCTCTATTTTATAAGACTATGGAATCATAGAATCATTTGAGTTGGAAGGGACCTTTGAAGTTCATCTAATCCAACTCCCCTGCAATGAACAGGGAAGAACAAAATCTGCTTCCTCTCCAAAAGCTGTTGCTGTTACCTTCCAATGTGTTGAAGTGGTGTGATCCTTTCATAGCACGGTATCTTTATTAGATGGGCTTTGTAACTATTGCCAGCATCTATGCCCAGTATTGTATCCACTGTCTTGAGCTCCTACATATGGCTTGGGGAGAGTTTGACACTTCTTCAATACTTTTGCTTTACCAAAAAAAGTGCTGTTGTTCTGAACTGTGAGCCAGGCACCTCCTAGAAATAGAACTGAGGCTTGCTGTGGAGCTAGAAATAACAGCTCTAGTAACAAAGACTGATAGTGTGAAATTGTGTATGTTTATGGTATATGAGCTCTCTTGTACTGGTGTCTCTCAATACAGTCTTCATTTGTAGTCTAATAGAGGCTGCAGCCTATCTTGGCACTCGAGCATATATCAACCCAAATAAAGTAGAATGGTATTATTTTGGTATCATGGAAGTTCTTACATCCAGATGTTGAATTATGTCAAGCTTTTGACTTGAAAGCTGGCACTTCCAGAGGCTTCTTTCCTAAAGGGAGGCAGTTTAAGTGCCATGAGCATTTTCTTCAAACCAGCATGTGAGAAAGGAATAGGTATGTATAAAGCAGTAGTGGTTAGTGGTGCGTGTTAACTCGCAGGATCAAATGCTAAAGTTCACTGATCCTGTGATTAGATGTTTTCCAGTCTGCCAGCAGACCATCAACAGTGCCTGTCTAAGCTGCGTCTGTTTTGCAAGCATTTGGCAGAAGTATGGGGATGAGAACCTTTCCAGGTCTGGCACAATTCAGTGACACAAAAAGCCATGAATCCTGCTGCAAAAAAGTGATGAGTAAAACCTTGTTTTGTAATATTTCAGCCAGATTTTTGCCTTCGGTGATAGTAAGGAAGATGGCTGGGGTAGGAGAAATGAGTTTTTCTTTCCACAAATTTCTTTTTACAAATTTCTCAGTCACCCAACAGCTTAATGTGCTGCCTCATGGTTGAAGTGTTTGTGTGCTACATCCCTGCATTTGCACATTCAACATTAATTTGGTGTCAGGAAGGACTTATGAGTTTGGTCTCCTTCTAAAGGGTGAAGGGAAATCTGCAAATGTTCCTGTTCAGAGCCTCTTTCTAAATTGTATACAGGATCTTTTGGTGTTTGCCCTGTACAGCTCTTTCATCCCTGATGTCCCCGCAAGAGTATATCCTGCAGACTGAAGTATTTTCTATTACTCTTTCTGGTTGTCAAGCTTACAGAAGTGCAGATAATCCCAAAGAGCTATTTTCTGCTGCTTTCACGAAGGTGGGCTGTGGGGGCAGGGCAGAAGGTAGAATAGGAAATGCAGGAAGAACAGGGTCAGATGGCCCTCGGTTGCTTTTTCTCAACACCTCTGCTGCATGGCCCTCTTTATCCTGCCTATACGACTCAGCTTCACATTGTTTGGCAGCTTTCCCCTCCTACCACCATAAAAGTGGGATGAGTATCGTTTCCCTAAGAGAGACTGTTTTCTGATAGTGGTTTTTTTTGTTGGTTTTTTTTTTTTTTTTTTAATTGCAGGATCTTCAGCTTTGAAGAAGATTCCAGTTGCGTGACCCGCTGTACTCTTTCTCCCAAAGAAAGTCCAGTCTACTGTGCCTTTGCCTAAGAAAATGGAGAAGCTGATATCAGAGAAGCCTGTTCCAGTATCTAAGGTACAGATTGGTCTTTGGCGATGACTATTTGCCTATCTTTCTCACCAGAATTTAGGGAAGCTCTATCTGCTTTCAGAGGGATTTCTAGTTTTCGGGGTTTGGAGTTCTCCTGAGATGGATGCTATTGAGACCAGTGGCCTTTGTGCAAGAGTTTTCAAGATCACAAGTAGCTGTGGAGCCTTTTGACACCACTTTCCAATTAGCCGTGGAGTAGTCTTCCTCTGTTTCTCTCTGCTTGGACAGGAGAGTCTTTATTTCTGGGAGCTAGCTTTTTGTATAGGAAATGTCTCCCACCAGATCACGCTGCTCTTTTGAAAACCAGCACCATGGTAATTTCTGATTGGGTAGGCTGCCCTCAGAAAAACTGCATGCTGAAACACTGGAGAAGAAAGATCCGGTGATAAAGAGACAGAACCAAGAATAAAGACTCCTTATGAGTAACACAATTTTTAGCTGTTGTTGTGGTAGGCAGTTGCAGGGCAATTACATGAATGAGGGGTTGCCTGTGCTGCAGAACTTGCTCAAGTTTGATAGTCTCGAGAGGTACTCTAGCCTCGTTACATCAGGACATATACATCACAGCAGACTCTAATCTTTTTCTCTTCAAGGATGAAATGCATTCCCTTCCTTCCCAGGCCAAGCCAGATACAAACTCATGCCCTCATGCTTCTGGCAAATACTTCCTCCCTGGTGGGACAGACCTTGAGGACTGTAAGACCAACGAGAAGGAAAGGAAGTGGATCCGTCCAGATACACCCAGCAAATGCACATGGAAGCTTGGGAAACCCATCTCTGCTTCCCCCCATCGTCATATGTCTCTGTAAGTGTTACTTTTCTTTGCTTGCCAGTTTTCAACCCAGGACTGATCCTGGTCACTTCAGTGCTATATGGATTTAACAAAAGGTGGCTGGTTTAAACTGATGCTGCTTGCATGTAAGTATGCTGGTGCTTCTTAAGTTCAGTGTATAAACTAAAATAAGAACCCAGATGATGCATGCGAAGGGCCTTGCACCGAAGAAGTTAAGTGATGTGAAACTGCATGCACTGGAACTAGATTACATGAAGTAACCTGGCAAGCAATTCTCTGACTAGATGAACAATTGCACTATAATTGCTTGTAAAACAGCTGACTGTGAGCAGTGCTGTGCTACTTGTGCCAGGAAGAAGTTCAGAGCACATAATTCTTGCTTCAGTACTTGGCTTGATGTATGATTAATCCTAGAGTTCTGGATCAGGCACTTGTCTTACAAATTTATATCTAATAGATATTTTGGTTTAAGAGAATGTTGGAGTCTGATAGAAAAGGGAGAAAGCTGGGTGTAATGAAACATCAGAAACACTTTGCACTGCTACTCTGTGAGCTGCCTTCTGACTTTGTTTGTCTGTGTGCCAGGCCAGAGCCTCCAAACATTCTGCCTAACATCCTGAATAAAGTTGGCAACACACCGTTGGTGCGAATCAACAAGATTGGGAAGCACTTTGGGCTGAAGTGTGAACTCTGTGAGTACTACTGCAGACAGGAGAAAGAAATGAGAAACAGTTTTGGAAATACAGGCAGTTCTGCTTTGTAGTGTTGTGGAACTCGGGCATAAGAGGAATGCAGGGACTCTTTAGAAAATAGAATTAGAATTCCTTTAATTCGGCAGATTTTCAGGTTTTTAAGTTTTGATAATCTAATATGCCTTCCAATTTGCATTTTATATGAGGATTCTCCCTGCAATTTTTCTGCTTTGGTTGAGAATGTATTGTATGTATTGTATGAAGCTTTTAACTGTTTCTAGTATCTGTAGTTTTCACTAGTGCACAAAGTGCAGGATCTGCAAGTTGTCACTGAAAATCAAAGAAAATGATAAAAGGATTGAAAGTGCCTCAATGAAACCTTTATTTAAACTGGAGATATCTGGAGCCAAAACCCACTGGTGATGTGAATAGAATAGAACCCTTCATGTGAAGGGAATCCCCACCTCTGTTTCTGTATATGGAGTGGTGAACTGTGCCAGATATGTTAACAGCTGCTCTTGCAGATGCGTTAAGGTCAGCAGCAAATTGCTGTTTAAGAACACTGCTTGGTTTCTTTGCTTCCAGTGGCAAAATGCGAGTACTTCAATGCTGGGGGCAGTGTGAAAGACCGCATCAGCCTGAGGATGGTAGAGGATGCTGAGAGAGCTGGGATCTTGAAGCCTGGAGACACAATCATAGAGCCAACCTCTGGAAACACAGGTAGGGGATGTAGAGGTCCTAGCAAAGAGCAGGGAAGATGTTTTTATGGCTTTCCTGGAGGAGGCAGACCTGAGATGGCTGCGTGGAGGCTGCCCGTGCAGAGGGGAGCAGTGTTTCTTCCCTTTCACATAAAACAAACAAACAAAATAAAAACCAGAAAAAAACCCACAATTCTTCAGTGTGCTGTGCTGACCAGAACAGCAAGGAAGGAAGTCTGTTTGCAGGGGATCCTAGCTTTATTATTATTATTATTTTTTTTTTTAAGGAAAGTGTTAGGCCAGATTCATTAGGGTCTTTAAGTTCTATGTGGGAGTTAAACTGAAACTGTTAGAAATCAAGCCCCAAAAGACTGGTGTAAATCTGATCTTCTATTTGGAGAGTCCCATAGTCCTTGGCCACGCAGTCTTTCAGATGAGGTTGGCCTGTCCTGCGAATTGGCCTTTCCCTTAGTGGTGCAGTTGAGCTGGGAGACAAGCTGCATCCCTACAGCACTGTTTGTTGACACAGCCCTTGCACTCCTAGATCTTCAACAGGTTTCCCTTGGACCAGCATCTCCTTGCAGGGCTGGTTGAAGGAGCAGTCCTACCAGTCAGGGGTCAGGGAAGAGTATCTGATGACCCGAACAGGCTGGAGTTCAATGGGCTGCTACATCAAAGCTGCTGTTCCTCTGTCAAGTTGCTCTACTGAAGGAGAGTAAACATAGGAATGCTCCACCTTGAGCTTTAATATATATTAATTTATAATATATATGTAACACATATATATAATATTTAAATAATATTTATATTAAATATAAAAATACTGCATCTTCCAGGGCGGTCTGTGGGATGTGCTATGAACTGCTCCAATCTGATATGCTCTGGACATGTGTCACTGGATGTCTTGGCCTGTTTTTAAGCTCTTTTCAGGGCATTCACTACTTCTTTCTGATACATACAAGTTAACTAGGTCAGACAGACTTTTCTTCTGTTCTTTTCTTCCAGTCCTTGTTAATGGAGTCACTGAGATGACTGAGCTGGTGCACGAAAAGAAATGAATATGTTCTACAAGAGAAAACTGGGAAGTCATATCTGTTGCTAGTTGCACAGCAGGTGCTTTGTAGGGGCTACAGTACAACTGAAGCCCTTAGGAATGATTCTATACTTGCTGTCTGAGCAATGACGTGTAATGGACAATATCCAAATATTGTGTTCTTCCAGTAACTGAGATCATACTATGACATCTTACCTCAATGTTGCATCTGATAAGTAGTCTCCTTTGCATGGGACCTGAGGAGTAAAAATGAAGCAGGTGCAAGGGAGATACAAGGCAATTACTTTGAAAGCTGTCTTGATGCACTAGAAAAGCGAAGGCCAGGGAGAAGAGTGAAGTGAGGAAATTACCTTGGCTTGAGGCCACTGCTCTGAGTGTCTGATGTATTAGATTTCTTTCTTCACTGCATTTCACTTTTCCCTCGGTGAGAGCCTTATTTTGATGTTTGGACTTCGAGGTCAGTACCAGAAAGTGCAAAGTACTAGTTTAGGTCTAGAATGCTTTCTTCATCGTAGACTGTAGGGAAGGATGCTGCATGGTTTCTCTTCAAGCTTTGGTACTATTAAGTTCAGTGCTGTTTTGTTTTACTTAGTGCTAGTACCTGTATTTATCTGCAATTCACTGGAAAAGGATTTGATTCCACCTTTTAAAAAAATTCAATAGAATTTAAAGGCATTTGAATTACCTGAGATTTTTTTTTATATGGATTTTTCACCCCTATACAGTCCTGAACCAAGCGGAAACAGAGGCAGCTTTGGACAAGCAAGTTTCTCTGTAGAATATGTCATGGGCATATGTTGATACTGTGCCTGGTACTCAAAACAGCAGGGGAGGTGCCATGCAGCCCTACCTCAGATTGCTTATTGGCTGCCTTGGTCCATTTCTTCATCCTGCAGAGAAGTGTTACGACAACAGGTGTAAGCATCTCGATTGGGAAGATATTCTGAGCTTAACTGCTCAAGCAGACAGTTGAAGAAATCAGAAATCAGACAGGAAGTGCAGGCTTTTAAACTGGAAATGAGGTGTCTCTAACAATCTAGGTGTTTCAAGTTGATGTAATACATTACAGCCACTATCACACAAAGCATCTAAATTTTGTTGTTTTAGAAAGGAATTAGTTTAGGAACGTTGCAAACTGGGGGTTTAATGCTGAGTGAGTAATGCAGAATAATAGGGGATTTAATATTCTTAACATCAAAAAGACTGCTCCTGGTCCTCTTTAGCTTAAAATTCATTATTTTCATGAGATTCTTCTTCTGGGAAAATGGTGAGATGGCAAACAGACAAGAGGGAGGTGAAGTGTAGACCACTGGCTTTCCCATGTGCACATGTTGATAAACACACACACACACACACACACACACACATATATATATATATATGTAAATATACATTTCTCCTACCCTCAACTAAACTTTCTTTGGGCTGTGGTCCTCGAAGAACCAGTGTCTGTAACTCCTTCTCTCTTCAGAAGTCAAAAGCTTTCACTCCCCTCTAAAGACATATTGTATTCAAGTCTCCTTGAGAATCTGGTTAAAGCAAAGGCATGTCAAAGCTGGTGTTGTGGGTTTTAGGTTTTGTTGCTTCTCACTTAGTGTTCTTCATGTCTCTGCTTGTTTCCAGGAATTGGGCTGGCCTTGGCTGCGGCTGTGAAGGGTTACCGCTGTATCATTGTGATGCCAGAGAAAATGAGTATGGAGAAGGTCAGATCTGCTTTTTATTTTTGAGAGTTTAAAAAGTAAGCTTGCTTGCACTCGTGGAGTTCCTCATGCAGACGAGTGCTCCAGCTTTAGCAATGATGTAGGCTCTTGGGCTCCAAATTGCTGGCCAGATGGACTTCTGCTGAAGGGCTCTTGCCAAGTGCCAGGAGAGATCCTGGCTGGACAGCCATGGACAGAATTGTGTTTAGGACCTGTCCCTGCAGCATTGTCAGTTGGAGAACTGTCATCACAGATATCAAGGGAACCTGAGATCTACACAGCAGATTGAAGTGACAGCCTGTCCCTGGGTTAGCTGTCCCCCAGTAAGCAAAGGAGCAAAGGGAAGGCAATGGCTGAAGCTTCAAATGTTCTTTGGTTCTGCACTAGGCTGAGCCTTGGGTGAGTCTGCTTGGCTTTTCAAGTTAACACACTGAGAGATGCTGGCAAGGTTCTGAATTGTGTCACCACAACTCAGGAAGGAGAATGCCTACTTACCTTGGGAGTGGAAAGGAGAAAACATCTAGCTCTAGAGCAAGCCTTTTTCAGGCTTCCACCTAGGGTGATACTGTACCTGAGGACAAGAGAGTGGAGAAGAGATCTGGTGCTTCACAATTAAAGCAGCAAATCAGTGTCAGAAAAACCACTTATCTTGATGGCACAAATGAGAGCAGCTGTGAACAGTATTCCCTGAAGGGATGCCCATTACTAGCCCTGGAAGGAAGGGTAATGCATGGCCATTGCCATGGTCCACAGAGCACCAAATGCTTCCCTTCTGAAGCTAGTCCTTGCTCTGCCTGACTGTCTTGCCCTCATAGTATTTGAGCAGTATGTTTGGCCATGGAGGATCTCCTTTGCTGCCTGTGTTTGAAGAAGGAGGTAAATATACATTATTTGCATTTAGATTTAAAACAAACAAACCAGAAATACAAAAACAAAACAAAAAGAGGGCTATAGCATTGTTAGAGATCAGAGCATATGTGACCAGCACAAGAGGAGACAGAATTTTACCTAAATGAGGTTTCTCAGTATGGAGTAATAGTCCTTACAGACTCAAATGCCCAGAATGGCAGCAGGAATTTGGCACTGAGCTCTCAGGTAAAGCTTCTGTTTTTTCTGATAGTCTTTGTTTGCTACAGGTGGATGTCCTGAGAGCTCTGGGTGCTGAGATTGTGAGGACCCCAACTACTGCCAGATTTGATTCTCCTGAATCTCACGTGGGTGTAGCATGGAGACTGAAGAATGAAATCCCCAATGCACATATCTTAGACCAGGTAAGAACTAAGTGTAAGAGCTGTAGGTGTATCACAACAAGAGGTATCGCTGCATTGGTCCTTATATCCATGGCTGGAAGTTCCTACAGTGTAGGGGTGTCTGTGAGGGAAAAATGTCCTGCTGAGCGGTCACTGTGCTGCAGGGTAGTGAGCTGTTATATTCACTAGAGGGCAGCAGTAAGCCTATGTTTGCAGAAGCTAGAAAAGAAAAATGTGGGTTTCTCTACTGAATTGATAGTACCTTGTGGAAGAATTGGTACAAGAGTCATCTTTTTAAAAGAAACTGTCCCACAGCCAGGTCTGATTTTGGTGTTGGAGATTTGCTGGCAAGTTAGAAATACCCTTATGGTGGATCATTTAGGGAGGATGTACCTCTGCAGCCGTACTGCCTAAGTCCAGATAATAGATAAAGAAACAGCCTGGAAAGTGTATGTAGCAGTTGTGGGGCTTGAAGAATATTTGTAATGTTCTTGAAATGTCTGATGGTGTAAATGTTTTTTTTCTGGTCTACTGAATGGCCATTTTGTCTGTCAATGCAGTACCGTAATGCCAGCAATCCCCTGACACACTATGACACCACAGCTGAAGAGCTCCTGCAGCAGTGTGAAGGTAAGACTGCTCTGCTGCTGGCTTCTTCTTTAATGAGTCTTTTGTATTCTTTGTTGTTACGTTCTTGGAGAATGGGACCTGAGATGGTTAATTCTGTACATGCGCTGTTGTGTCATTAGAGAACTGCTTTACTCCAGTTCTCTTACTAATAAACTGTTTTCCATTAAAGATGGATGCTTTGTTTTTAAGGTTCTCCAGGTGGAGAAAATAGTGAATCATGTACGAGGGGGAAAAAAAAATCCAAAACTATACCTAGAGTAGCAAGAAAGAACAGGATTGGGGTTTTTTTCAGCTCACAACACAGAATTAGGTATTTTTACATTCTTAGACTGAATGCTCCATTGTACTGAAAGTTCCTTAAAACAGAAGACTCGGAGAGTACAAAGTGTTCCACGTTGCAGCTGTCACCAGTAAGACCAGTTTTCTCTTGGGGTAATTTCCATTTAGCTCTAGGCAGCCTAGTTGAAATACCAGAAATGACTGAGGTGTGGCAGCAGAGAGCTAACTCTACCTGGTGAGGAACCCAAGAGCTATTGGAGGAACTTAGTGTGATTCTGTGGGAAGAGACCATATAGGAGGCTACTGTCCTGCCCTATAAAACAGTGCAGTTAAACTTCTTTGATGGGACCCTGATCATTGGAATAAGAAATTCAGTTATTACATTTCTTATGAAAGTGAGGACTATGTGAAGGGTTCTTTTACATCCCCTACCCCCCAAAAAACATCCTTCTAATTGTGTAGAGGTCTTAGTTTGTCTTTCTGTGACAAATGTTAAACAACTTTAATTCAAAGTGAGTATATTTAACAAACTGCTATTCCATAAACCTAGAGTCTGGGTGAGTTCTACCTGTCAGCTTCGTTACTCTCCTTATATTTCCTTATAGGTCAAGAGTGGTTCAGTTATTATTACTGAGCTTAAACCAGTCTTGCTCTGAGCTGAACCTGCTTAGTGCAGGGTTGTTCTGTTGACTTGAAGGCATTTGGCTTTGTATACAAACTGACCTTTTAAAATGTGCTTTACTCACAAAACTGTCCAGTGCCTGTGCCAAGAAAAATGTGATGACTGACAGAAGAATGAACTGCCATACCTATGATAGCTCTGCTGGGCACTCGTGACCAAAGCAATATATGAAATAAGAGAGTAGTAGTGTCAAGCTCTCTCAGTGAACATCTATCCTTTGCTCTTGCCTCTCATTCAGTAAATTAGCTTACAAAATGAGCTACTCATTCTAAGTTCAATAATGAATTATTCTCTATCAACGAATACAGCAACAGGAGAAGTATAGCTGTCATCAACACAGTGGACCACCTCTTAGCTCTGCTTGAAGCCTGACAAATTGTTGCCTTGCTGGGCCACTGAAGGATATTTCAAAGCTATTCTTAAAGTAAATGGGGATGAAGCAAGATGATCTCATAATACAGTTCTTGGGAAGCAAAAAGCCTTATCTTGCCTCTTTTCTGCTGCTTGCTGTGGTTTTGCTATATCAAGTCCACACTTGACTGTGAGTTTTTAATCCATCATCCTCGGGAAATGTCATGACTGCCTTTTCTTTCTCACCTTCAATCAGGGAAAATAGACATGCTGGTGGCTACAGCTGGTACAGGAGGTACCATCACTGGCATCTCCAGAAAGCTGAAGGAGAAGTGCCCGGGTTGCAAAGTAAGTGGCAAGCCTAAAGCATGTCTGTAGTCTCAAACTGCTCTGCTTCTTGGTGAATTCCATTCCTCGTAAGCCTGCCCTGGGTCTCTGAGAGAAGCTTTTGGAGTTCTTCAGTTGAAAGTAGCTCTGAGCAGCAAAGAAATGTTTTCAGACACTGTCAGAAATCATTATGCTCTGGTCTTACTGTTGACTGGAGTTCAGGTTTGGCTCAGCAGGTGAAAACTGGCCCTCAGGTTCTTCTACAGGATGTTCAACAAATGTCCTTTGCTGGTGTTCACAGCAGCCTTGTGCTTTCTCCCTGACCATGGCTTGGCTTCTGGCACTTTCTAGAGTGCCTGAGGTTTTTTTTTTTTTGCTAAGTGAGGCTTTCTCTGCACAGACCAATGTGTATATGTGTACTAGTGTGCAGTTTTGGATTTCTGCACGGAAGTTGGTGTCCTGTTTTAGTCATTAACATTTTCCCATATAGTCAGAGAGAGAGGAAAAAAACAACAACAAAGTAAAGCTTGTATTTCATGCCAAACATAGGCACATATTGATTGTAATGATGCCTGACGTGAATGAAGGCAGTTTTGTCTTGGAAACCCTTTGCTATGGTTAAACAAAACAAAACCCTTGTAGAACAAGTAGTGCCCCATGGCCTGAGGAGACAAGGTGGGTTGCCCAGTGGTAAGAATCATTAAGGTTGGAAAACACCTCTAAGATCACCTATTCCAACCATTGACCCACCCCACCATGCCCACTGCGCACATCCCTCAGTGCCACATCCACACGGCTCTTGAACACCTTCAGGGATGGTAACTCCACCACCTCCCTGGACAGCTTGTGCCAGTGCCACACCATTAATTCTGAGATAAATTTTTTCCTAATATCCAACCTGAAGCAGTAAAACATTCTGCTTGGAGGGGAGGTGAGAGTTGCCAGACAGAGGTGAGCAGCAGGCTAGTCTGCTGTTAGCTGGCTGCGTGTGGAGCCAGAGTGACACCAACAGCTGTAATAAAGCTAAGTGCTTGCATTTAAGTAGCTGTGTTCTTGAACATAGTGTGTCATGGTAGCCAAATAGTGAAAATTGCTTCTCCAGATCATAGGTGTTGATCCTGAAGGCTCCATCCTTGCTCAACCGGATGAACTGAACAAGACCGACAAGACAATGTATGAAGTGGAAGGAATTGGATACGATTTTGTCCCCACAGTGTTGGATAGATCTGTAAGTTGTGCTTCTTGGTTTCCTGACCTTTGCCATCTGTTGGTTGTGAGGTGGAAGGTGGAGGAGAAACTTGGGAAAGCATTTCTTTGAGCTGAAAGGGGAGAGCTGGTGGGCAGAATGATTCCTATTTGTCATCAGGAAAAGCTGTTCTCATATGGCTTTTGTACTGAGCACATTTGTCTTGAAATGCTAGGAGGAATGCTGTGAAACAGATAACAATTTTGAACGACATAGTAATTCCTTTTAAAAAAATAAAAAAAAAAAAAATAAGATGAGATAAAATCCAACACTCTCCCTCGAAAGTGGTATGACTGTGTGTAGTCCTGAGCAAAAGCTGTGTCCTTGGAGGGGAAGCCCTCCAAGGGTGAGGAAACAAGTTGATGTTCTCTGGCTGTCTTATAACAGATTTCAATAAGGAGACTGCAGTGCTGATGTGGTCTTCTTCCCTTGGCAAAAAAATTCTACTTAGCATTTGTAGGATGGAATGCTAAGCATGTGGCGCTCAGTAGGGACAGCCTTTGGCTCGAAGAGCATGGGGTTGAATTTACAGTGTCGTTCTGTAGCCCCCTCTTCCATATCCCTCCTCATTTAAAGAGACCCTTGTTTCTGTCTTCCTGCCCCCTCCCAGCTGGTGGACCAGTGGTACAAGAGCAATGATGAGGAGTCATTTACTTTAGCACGCATGCTGATCCGAGAGGAAGGACTGCTGTGTGGTAAGAGCAGACGTGAATCCTTTGGGTTTCTCTGAGTAATATGTGGGAGGCTAAAGCCTTGTGTGGTTCACAGAGACCTCCTAATGCTTCAGAAGCTGTCTTCCTCACCTTGGGCTCCTCTGCTGACTCTCCTTCTCTCTTTCGTTCTTCTCATTGCACGTATATTCTGACAGTTTTGCCTCTGATATGCATTTTGCCAGGTGGCAGCTCAGGCAGCGCAATGTCTGTAGCTGTGAAGGCAGCCAAAGAGCTGAAGGAGGGTCAGCGCTGTGTTGTTATCTTCCCTGACTCTATCAGGAACTACATGTAAGAACCTGCTTGTTGTCTCTGTGGGAAAAGGATGAGGCAGTCCCTCAGACCTCCTTACAGCAGGGACAAGTTGAACGCATATCGCTTCAGTAACTTGGTTCTACAGGAAAAGAATGTGCTCAGGGCGCAACTTCTGTGGTATCCAGGAAGGGTCTGACATGGAGCCCTATGAAAGCAGAGCTCCTCCTGGTGTCTCGTTTGAGTATATAACCATAACTGGTTAGTTAAAGTCTTTATGGAAAAGATTTGCTCTCAGTCTAATTTATTTGAGGCCACTGGTGTTATTCCATTCCCAGAAGGATCTCCTAAAAGCTGCTGACCACTCTTTCAGCCTGTGTCCATAGCAGTACACAGCACTACTGTAGCAGTAGCCAGTGCTGGGGAGAGCTGCCAGGTGGCAATGTGAGGGCTTTGAGCTTTGCCGAGAAGAAATTCCACATCCACTACATTGAAATGTATTCCAAAATGTGCTCTCTTTATTTCTGTTACGTGACCGCTATTGCATCCAACACAATATCACTGTATTGTGCGGTCATCTACTGTGACAACCTGACTACAGGCTACAGAAAGACCTGGACTGAGCATGTGTTGACATTCTTCTGTCCCAGGTGGTCTCTTTATCATATTGCATGGGACTGATGTAGTTGAAGCTTCATTTCCGATGGGATTCATTTTTCTTTCTATGAACATTTCATCAGTATGTGCCTGGCTGGTAAGCTTGGATGGCAAACATAGTCTATTTTCAATTATGATTTAATTGTTAGTGATAGTGAGCTGTAAACAGTCACTGTGTTATTAGTACTGCTGTTAGATATTCAGCCTGCTTATGAGCTTTTTATTGCCTGATAATTTCCAGGTCCAAGTTCTTGAGTGACAAATGGATGATTCAGAAAGGGTTCATGACAGAAGAAGACCTTGTCAAAAAACCTTGGTAAGAATGTCGGATCCATTTGGATTCATGTGAATCTCTTTAGCAACTCTCTTTATGGCAATTGCTAATTTAAAGCTCAATGCAGTTTGTAATACTTCCTTTGTGTTTTAGTTAATCTTTCGTGCTGCAGTGTTGGTGCGTAATTCTGGCTGTTGCACACTGTGGCTATTTATTAAGTCTGCCTGAATTATTTATTGTTTTTCTCACGACAGAAGGAAATTTGATATTTAATAACTTTTGAATGAAAAGGGTTATGTCTGAAATGAATGAGTAGTATCCAGAGAACCCTACCAACAACAGAGTTCTTGATGGCAAAGCATTACAATTCTGTGTAACCAAGGGAGGATCTTCTGTAGTTTGCTATCTGTAATACCTGTAGATGTAACTCTTTGAGCAGGAGCCTGGAATTTTCTTTGTGAGGTATAAATACCAGGCTCCCACATTTGCTATTTTTCACTAGTCATCCAGACAATTAGATAAAACAGGAGAAGTGTTTCAGTCTTAAAAACTTTCTCACACCCGAATGAATTTCTGATGCTGATGAGAGAACTATTAAGCCTTGAAGCCTTTACTGGCTCTGGCAGAGTCTAGGCTCTTCCTTGCAGGTTTTTGTCATTCTTGTAGTAGCAAATGCCGTGGTAGGTGAATAGCTGGTTCTCTTCTCTCCCTAAGGCTTGAATTGGTTTGGTTTTTGTTTTGTCCCAGGTGGTGGAACGTCAGTGTTCAAGAGTTAAGCCTCTCAGCTCCCCTGACTGTGCTTCCAACTGTTACCTGTGCAAAGACTGTTGAAATTCTCCGGGAGAAGGGGTTCGACCAGGTACCAGTTGTTGATGAATCTGGGTATGTCCATATATATCACTATTCATCCATGTATATATCGTTTCTCTCACTGAATCCCAAGGCGTGTCTTTAGATGTTGAATAGAAGTAAAATGTGTTCTTCCTTTATAGTAACGTTGTTCTTTTAAGTTGCCTTAAATGTCACCACACCAGTGGTGGTATGTTGTCATGCTGGGACTGTCCTGCCTTTCACGTTATAAGCTTCTAATGGTTTATTGTGGTATGAGACTCTGTGCATCTATCTCTGCAGGTTGGCTTCCTTGTTTTTATGACAGCTGTTGAACTTACGAAAACCAAATTTCATGTTTAAAACAAACAATGCCCAACTTACCCATCTTCACCACAGCTTCCACCAATTTCTACAGAGCACTGTATTACAATGTAATGGGGAGCTGAATCCCTGTAAGCCAGAGCATCCCGAGCAAATTGGTATGCTGCCAGGTACCCTGTGCATCTGCTGTAAGACAGGCTGAATAATGAACAGAGCTGCCCAGTTACATTCCAGTTGTGGTGCTAACACGAGGGATTCCTGTTTACATTCCTTGTAGTATGCTTGTAGTGAGGAGGAGAGTGAGCAAAATTGAGGAGAGCATGACCTTGGCCTTGTCATACCTTTCAAAAGGAGAAATGAAGACATAAAACAGCCATGTCTGCTTTTCAAAAGCTCTCCAACTGCAAATGCTAGAGGTTTTCTTTTGAGCTAGATGTTCAGAAGGGCCAGCCATCCACTGCACCTGCTGAATTCTGTGCATTTCCAGCATTTCCGAGAACTGGACTTCAGGTATCACCTGCAGAAACACAGAATCCAAATATATACTAACAATAATGTTGCTTTATGAGACAATTGAAATTACTTCTGCAGGCTGGCTGAGAGTGGGTGTTTTTATCTCTAGGAACACTAAAGGCACTTGTACTGTTAGCTATATCTTATTTCTCTTCTTTTCCAGGGTGATTTTGGGCATGGTTACTCTAGGTAACATGCTTTCTTCACTGCTTGCTGGAAAAGTTCAGCCTTCAGATGAAGTCAGCAAAGTAATCTATAAGCAGTTCAAGCAGGTAAGCAACAATTTCCCATTCTCTGATATAAAGTACAACTGCAAGTGTCTTAACACTACAGTGGCAACAGATTGGGTAAGATTTACCCAGGACCATACAGAACAGCTGGTTTTGAGTGCAGACATGGACCCGTGCTAAACTCTGTCCTTGCTCACTCAGTAGCTCCTAAATTTGTGTTGTGGCCTTATTGGGCTTTTCTATTAATTCAGTAGGCTTTCTTCTCCCATGCTTGTCCTTTATTCCCTCCCCAAAACCCAGCACTTGTCTGGGCAATTGACTCTCCAGCAGAAAAGAAAGCAAGATATTGAAACAGCTCTTATTAAATAATTTCTGTATCAGTTAAAAAGGGAACTGTTTGCCTTCTTTATCAGGTGTCTTCCTAGAACAGGGATGGCTGAATGGATAGTGAAAGCTGTTGTTGTCAACATATGTGAATTTCACTGGTTTTGCTTGCCCATGCAATATGAAGTTGCAAGAGATCACAACTTCCCAGATTTGATTGCTCTTCTAGAATGTATGAATATTGTTGCTTTGCTTCACTTACAGGAGTAATATTTTCCTAACATAGAATGCTTAACTTAACTTTCACCAGGTTTTCAGTTTCAACAGTCTCACAGAATTCAGGAAGTATTTGTAATGCTGCTGTTCAGTCTACGAACTACAGAATCCATGAAGTTGAGATGAAATGCTAGCTCTTTATAGACCAAATGTATATGTATTTTTTCCTTCCTAGGCAGATAATCAAGGATCAGGTGGAAATGTGGTGCGTAACAAAACTATTCGGTCAATGTTCTCCCTCACTTGGACACCTTAAGAGTTTCTGGGGCTGCTGTTGTGCACTCGCTTGTGTACCTACAGTGGTGTTAGCTGTAGTGGCCAATTCTCTGCACTTCTGAGGTTGTGGCTTTTTTCCATGGGCAGCTTGAACTCTCTCATGCTTCTTCAGTATAGAACAGCTTAACCGTTTCTTTTCAGCTTTGATGTTTCTTGGTGGAGGATGGAAGGGGGAGCAACACTAGAGCAGTGGTATTTCTAACATACTAACTAAGGGCATCGTCCCTCATTTATTTTCCATTTGAATTGATGGTTTGATAGAGAAATGTGGTTAAATGCACATAACCTCAGAAGTATTGTGAATTTTGCTTTCCTTACTGCTTTGATCAAGCTTATTTGGCTTGTTCACTGGTGAAATTGGGAGAACAGATCATCTGTGTCACTGAAATGATATCCTGCAGCCAGGATCTGTACTATAGTATGCATCATTAAGAGGTCCCTTTAGCCTGCGAATGCCGAGGCAAAACTGTCTTTTAGTAACATGGGAAACTCTGACACTTTCCTTTTACTATACCTAGTGGTTGTTAGCTTGTTTCGTGGTGTGACTTTGGTCAACGTCCTAAACCATTTAATCACTGGCATCCTAAGTGGATGAGAGCTTCCTCTTAATTTATATGTAAGGTAATGAATAACATCATGTTACTTGCTCAGATGAGCAGTCCTAGTCGTGTGTAGCTTGGTAGTATGTATATAGGCTAATGCTGTAAGGACTTAAAAGATTTAAAAATAAAAACTAAAATGTTGGAAAACTCGTGGGCAAAATATATTTAGGGAGACTGAATGAGCAGCAGTGAGACAGGTGAAAAAAGCACTGGAGTTATGTGAGATTTCCATTAAAACTTCAAAACGTGCTTTGGTCTTCATAGCTGTCCTAGTACTTCCCATGGGCTGCTTGTCCTGGTCCTTTAGCTTACCTAGTCTCTGAGCTGATGTTTACTGATAGCACACAATGAGATGGCAAGAGATTCTACTCTTCAGTGAGCTTTGAACCTAAATTCTAAAGCCAGGCTTTGAACCCATGTTTTCACAAAACTGCTTGTCAATGATGGTGACTGATAGCTGACTTGACTTGGTAGTAAATCCAGGTTTCTCACCATCTCTTGCCTTACACATAAGCTTAAGTATTGGTGCTTTGGTATGCACTATTGTCTGCTGGTCCGTTAAAGACAGGCAGCAGGGAGTCTCTCTTGGTATGGAAGCCAGAGTTCTGTGCTCCAGTTGAGCCCAACTGTTCATGCTGGTGATGTGTATTCTCCAGTGACAGGCATAGCACACCACAGAATAAAAGTCTGTGTTTAGTCTGTGGTACAAGACTTACCTTTACTACAAATTAGTTTAATCCCTGAAGTGTGTCAGATAGTGATCGTTGCTGGTAGTTGTGGAGTCACCTGGATGATAGACTTGCTGCTGCTGAGTACTTTAAAGCATTGAAGAAGAGTAGTTTTGTGCATTCTTTCAAAGGTTTCCAGCAGGTGATTAGTTGAGTGTTTCAGAAGGACCTGTGTTTTTTCTGCAGAGCTAATGTGGAGTGCTTTCTTGTTTAGTCTTCTCAAAGTTGAACTGCTACACTCAACATGAATTCCTGATTCTCAATTTCTTGATTTGCACCCGAGCACAGTGCAGCTGAGCAATGTTCACCCTTGGTTTTGGATTATTTGGGCTCTTCCCTGATCCCCTGCTCCGTTCTCAGTATTGTGTTCACTTCCACAATGATTATAATCTGATTCATTTGCTCATTCCCAGTCTCGCTAGAGTAAAATCACCAAGTATAATCTTAAGTTTTATGGAACTCCTCTTGTTACACGTGGAACACTTCTTTATCCTCTCCCTTTTCAGCTGTTTGGTGTATTCATTATGCTTTCAGAATCAGAACGAAAATTTCACATACCGGTTTGTGTTTTGTTTTGTTTTCTTGGAAATTAGAGGTAAAAAGAAAACTTTCTGATCTTTTAACTCAGCCTTGATTGGTTTGTGTTTTGCAGTTCTTTAGCTGTGAGCACTGATGTACTGTCTTTAACACTAGATGGAGTATACAGTGTGATTATACGCCACTGAAAATATAAGGGGCTGTTTTATTTAAATTCTGTAACTCTCTCTTCAGATTAACCTGAAAGACAACTTGGGGAAACTCTCTCATATCCTGGAAACGGACCACTTTGCTCTAGTGGTTCACGAACAAATTCAGTGTGAGTATGATATACTGCGCCTTGAAAGATGCCATCTTTATAAGAGTGGTAACAAGAAGCAAATACAAGCAGTTCTATCACAATGAATGTCACAGGTTGACTACAATTTTTTTTTTTCCTTCTAAAGCAAAATCTTAAATTTAATGACTCATAGTAAGAGCTTGATGTCAACACCGACACCCCTTTCTTAAGCCAACTTAATATGTCTTGTAACTTATTCCCCTTCACCAGACACTTTTTTTTACTCCAAACTGTACTCTTTTTCATCCTTCTCAAAACTCTTTATGCTGCTTTCTTATGAACTGGAAAATGACTGAAAAATCTTTGAAGGTAGGTTATAGTACTGTTATACATAAATGAGAAACTAGACTGAAAACAATAATGCAACTCACCAGATCTGTATGGCCAGCAGCTATGTCAGTTGTGACTGTAAATGAAGAACAGCCATCACATTTGGGCTTATTCCTGTTGCTCTCCCTGAAGATGTGCTCTTGACTCTGTGCTGAGTAACATAACCTTGAATCTCCCTGGAGGCTTGCAGTGAAACAAAGGCTGAATAAATGACAAGTCCAAGACAATCCAGTTGTATTAACAAACATATACTTATAAGTATATAATAAGAATTATATAAGTATGAACAGCCAAAGAAACGAGGAACTCTAGACCACAGATAAAGAGACAGAGGATGTTTCAGATCATTTGGTTCCCAGATCAAAGGTTTATGGTCACAACGAAATATCCCCTGAACCTGTGCTCTCAGTGTAGCACTGCTCGGAGTGTTAATAAGCTTTTTGGTGTAAATGCAAGGGTAGTGTACTGTAATTTTCTGCTAACCCTGCATTTGACGGGGGCGTTTGAGGCAGGTAATGTTGCACATTCTACTCTAGTGACCCTTACATCAAATGGGATGTTATCGGTTTGTAACCTGTTCAAGCAGAGTGGCAGAAACGAGTGTGTGAAGAAAGTGAGGCTCTGTAACAAAGGATTTGATTTGAAGTTTCATGCTGAAATAAGCGTGATGAACCCCTGTCCTTCCCATACCACTTCAGTTTCTGTAAGCCCTGTGTTAAGGAGCCTTTCTGATACATGAGGAGACATCAGCAATGCCCTGACTAGGATGGCTTGAGCTTTTCAAATGGTACCATTAAAGCCTGGTGGGACGGTGTGTCTTCGTGCCTCCTAATGGCTGAAATCCCCTTTTTATTTCTGTGTAGATCACACTGATGGCTCCTCCAGTAAGCGGCAAATGGTGTTTGGCATTGTTACAGCCATTGACCTGCTCAACTTTGTGACTGCGCGAGAACGGGAAAGAAAGATCAACTAAAGTCAAGGAGCAGTCGGGAACCTCTTCAGTAATATTTTGCAATCTCCAACAAAGAATCAGATTTATTTCTTAGGTCGAATGGTCTGTTCCTAAGGTGTTTGTTTTGAAATTCTGAAAATAAGCAGTTAGCAATCCTGGTGTCAGCTATACAGCAAGTGCTTTCTACTTATTGCACGGTTTCTGGGAGTTTTGTTTCTTAATCAGGTTACATGATATTTCTTAAGACAATTTATTTTTTTACCTACATGTATGTGTCTAAAAATATTGCCTAAATTAAGCGGTGTGTTCCTTACCTGTTGTGTCCAAAGCCTGGCTTTTCAAAAATGTTTTCAGATGCATTAAATATGTTGAAAAGAGTTATAAAGCAGAAGTTTAAGAGCTCTGGAAAGCATTTTTTTTTAATGTGCAGGGTTGCTAAGAGAGACAGTATAGCGGGGAAACAAAAACATGGAATTGGGCTGTGAAAAAAGGAGGAATTTCCCTTTTGCTGACATCAGTGTAAAATGGGAGAAAAGCTCGAGGGCTGGAGTTAAGGTTTGGTTCAGCCGGCTCCTCTGAGACAGAGCTGACTTGTCTGACAAAAAATAGTGATTTGTTCTACACAGTGCACCAGCTTTCACTGCAAAGATAGACCTTTCCCTTTTTTTCCGACTATACCTCAATAAGTAAGCATGGATGGAAAGGAAGAAAGCCTGAGCTTTTTGCCCGAAGGTTGTTTAAAATGATGCTGTCTCATCTAGGACCTTCCCCTCACTTCCCAGCCTCCTTTTTGTCTACGTTTATGCCTGTTTTAAAAAGCCAGAGGTAGTCCAGCAAGAGCTGTAAAGTGCTCTCAAACTGCAGCTCCTTATGGAATGTGCAGTAGATGAGTGCATCAATGACTTCCATAATTCTCTGGTGTTTTTTATTGTGTTTGACTTCAGAGGCTGCAGGAGTTTGTTGGCGGTAGCAGCTCATCCTCACACAGGAAATGATGGATGGAATCACCCTATGGTTAAAGGAGCAAAGTGGTTATTCGCCATCTTAATTAAGACTCACTGTATTCTGATTGACCCTTTGCCAAGAATGAAAGTTATGACCAGCAAAAGTGACATTTCGTAGGTTACCTCTTCTTTCTACCCTGCTGGCCTCCCTGTGGTAGTGGAATTGAACTGTGTGCCACAAGGAGAGGCGTCCTCTGTCTTTCATCAGAAAGCCCTGTCCCACATCAGTGCTGAGCAAAACCATAAAGCAGAGCCTTTGCAGTTGCCTGTCAGGTGATGGTGACTTGGAGGAGGCAGGACACACAAAAGTAGGCAAGAGCTCAAAGCCAGAGTGACACCAGAGATGCTGTCAACCCACCAGCAGTGTGACAGGTTGATTTGTCTGCTGGCTGCTTCTTTTTTTTTGTGGCTACTAAGAACTTTGTTGTAATAAAGCCTCAGGTTGATATGTTAGTTCTTTAATGATGTACCAATGGAAGCTAGGTTAATTCCACACTTACTTTATTTCCTTAGTCATCAGCGGTCCTTTTGGAATAGGGTTAGTAATGAAGTAATATAACTCAGTCTCCCTTGAGAACTCACTTTCTCAAGAATAAGTGATGGAGACTTGTAGACTAAACAAAAAAGTTGAGAATTGGGAGTCACCCAGTTGCAGTCAGGAGAGGAGAGAAAGGAAGCAGAAGTCATCAAAGTTATCTGCTCTCTGTGACTTGGATGGAAGCAGGTGGCCTTGCAATTTTAATTAACAGGTTGATGCTCTATTCCTAGTGGGTTATTCTACAGGCAGAAAACAGTCTAGGTCCGCTTTCTGAGACTTTGTTAGTGTCTGGATTCATCTTTTAAAATTGTTTTCATAGAAGATAGACAGCAAGTGTCATCAATTTTGTTCACTGGGGAGAGGAAGCACCCTCTAGGAATGATTTATTTTTAATACCCATTGTGGAAAATAGGGCTGAATGACACCAGAAGATACTCACCTTAAAATATGGTTTAACCATTACATTCACAGAATCATAGAATGGTTGTGTTGGAAGGGACCTTTAAGACCATCCAGTTCCAACCTCCTGCTATAGGCAGGGACACCTCCCTCTACACCAGGTTGCTCACGGCCCCATGCAGCCTGGACTTGAGTGCTTCCAGCGAGGGGGCATCCACAGCCTCACTGGGCAACCTGTTCCACTGCCTCACCACCATCACAGTAAAATTTCTTCCTAATATCTAGTCTATCTATACTTCTGTGAGATTTAAGACAGCTTTTGCTAGGACTCTGGAATAAACAGCCATATAATCTAAAAATTTGCCATTTCAACAACAGTTGGTTTTAGAGGATGGTAGGTTTCTTTAATTTTTGTTGTTGTATTGACTCATGTTTTGTAGTGATTCTCCCAGTGACAGATGTAAGAAGTCATCTTTCAAATGGAATTTTGGAGTTAATTCCCCCAAGGGGTCATAAATAACTTAGTACAGTTAAGGACAAGTCCTAGCAATTCTAACATACTTTAGTTCTCAGCATAGGCAGAACCTGTGAATGATCGCTTGTATGTAGACGTTGGTATTTCAGCCCAACTTTTAGATGCTTTCCCAGTTATTTCAAACACTGTTATCAGATGTATTTTCTTATTTGCTCTTAAGTTCCTGAGAGCACCAAGAGGGGCTTGTTTCTTTGGTTGTATTTTCACTGCATCCTTGGATTTTGTGAAAGAGCCTGTGCACTTCACTGGGTATTGCTGACTGGAATGTCTGCTACAACCGTAGCTGTTACTGCTGCTAAATTTTGGCATTACTGTTGCTCTTAAAAATTTACTTTACTTTTTATCTGATTCTTCTTCCTGTTTTTCCATCTGATCCTGTCTACGGGGAAGAGGGCACTTCAGTTTCTCCTTTTCTTTTTGTCCCTGTAAAACTCCACATCCCAGCCTAACAGAACTTGGCAAGATGTCTGAGGATGGCGGGCAGAAGGCAGTTGCCACGCTTCTCAGAAGAGCAGTACAAGAGAGACGCAGGATTGCCATGTTCAGGCTGAGGAAGCCAGAGATTAATGGGCAGCTTTACCTTTGACACAGTGGGAAGTATGAAGATTTTAGCTTTTATTTATTTTAGTTTACCGTTCATAAATTAATCTCTTCCATGTCCTGAAAACCAGGTAGTGCTTGTACAACAGAAGGGTTGACCAGAGCTGGCAAGAAAGAAGGACTGTGAGTCGAAAGTGATTCAAGCAAGTAACCCAAATTAATCTAGCTGCACTGCTCTGCACATGAAGTTTGTTAGGAGCTGTTTCCTGTCCTGAACTGACATAAGGAGATGCTCGCTGACTGCTCTTATTCAGAGTAGCAACCCTGTACAGTCAGTGGAATTGGGGAAATACTTGGAGTTTCTGAATGACTGGAAAACTTTCCAGAGCTCTCTCCTGTAGTAGGGATGAAGACAGCAAGGGGACAGGGAGTCCTGCAGAATGGAAGTTCCTGTGATGCAAAAGTTCATCAGTGTGATGCTTTTCTGCATACCTGAAAGTGCTCTAACTACCTTGATCCTAGTGAGAAGCTGTAGGGCTATATTTCTGCTTTACTCATCTATCTTTGTTTCAATTATTGTGAGGACCAGGAAAGACATCGCTGTTTGTTCAGTCTTTAATACAAAGTTTGAGTCTAAAGCTTGAACAGAACTGTCTTTTTTTTTTTTCTGAAGTGGGTGCCTGCATCTTCTGTTTACTTGTGCTGGTTAAGCACACGCTGACCATCAGCCTGGAAATTATTTTGCACATGGTTATTTATATAAACAATTTATGCTGTGTTTCTGTATCCCTGTAGGAGAGTATCAGTCCTTTCGCTTTTCTTTACTCTGTAAGAATACTTTTATTTTCTCACGTGGAGTCTTTTATCCAATAGAAGCTGTACATTTTGCAAGGAGTTATCAAGCAATGATGTAAGGACCATCTGGAAGTTGTAATGACCAATATTACTTCCCACTTTTTCTACAAGCTATGGCTGACTCCAGAACTCTGTGTAGCTGAATTTCCTTTAAGTGCCCAGACTGGTCCGCTGCCCACCAAGTTGGTTGCTAAATGGTTTCTGAAAACTTCTGTTGCGAGTTTCATACATTGTGCTCACTGTTAGCAGTTGCCTGGTACTGCCCCCGTTGTCCAACAGCCTTTCTAACTGTGTAGCATCAGCACACTACAATGACAAAGGGAAGTCTTTTTATGTTTTAAGGAGCTGGGAAAAATCCATTGCGCAAACATTTGCAATACGGTGTAAAGAATTCAATAAAAGCTATTTGATTGCAGAATGGCTCTGTCTGGTTTGTTTATTAGTGTCTGTTCAAGCTGGAAGTATGTTAGACTGTAGGCTGTAAGGAATTTCTCAGGGCTGGCCCTATTACAGAATAGGGAAGGAAATAAGTAGAGCTAGGTCTGAAATGTGACTGAAGTTCCTACCGCAAAAGCTGCCAGCATGGTCAATTGAATAGGCCTTTGTGAATAAATACAAAGGGTAGGAGCCAGCCTGCCACGATGTGACGAGGCAAGGAGAAGGAGATTTAAGGCTAATTTCCCAAGGTAAGAGATTTATGGATTTAAGTGCCAAGCAGGGGAACCGTACTTTGGATAAGGAGCTGCTGGCAGGAACCAGTGGGACTGGCTGTATTTCAGAGCTATGTGTATGTGCTGCTGCTCAGCTCTGTCCCCTCTTGGCCAGTTGCTCAAGATAAGAGAAAGCGAAGGCATTTTATATCTGTCAGGCAAGAATGTAAACCTCTCATCCCTTGGTTTGCAGTCCTTGTTGCTTTGGGGGGTCAGTCCTTGCTCAGACTTCTCCAAAACACATTTGGAGCATGCCAGCCCATCTCACTAGCACCTTTTTCCATTACCTGCAGGATGGAGAAGTGTGGGGTGGCCCTCCTCAGCCTGCCTCGAGTGCTGGGGCCGTTCAGCGTGAAGTTGCAGCTAGTTCATGAGTTTTCCAGTAGGAGCACCATCAATCTGCCTCCTCTGGTGCAGAACGTGCTTTATCTCCAGCTTACTATCTATCCATGGGGGGAGCAACCCAGCAGGTGAATGGTGCATGAAACGTTCCATACACATCCCTTTCATACTGATTAGTCAAAAAGCTGTCCTTGTCCACAGCAATTGTGGTTCATTGCCTAACCTTCAACTTTTCGTAGTCTACTGCCTTACCTTCACCTTTTGGCAGTCTACTGAGAAGCAAAAGTGGTTCTGATAGGCAAAAGGCCAGCAATGCTCCCAGGCTCACCCTTGCAAAGCATGGCGCGTGGTTCCAGCAGAAAGGCCAAAGGCTAACAGGACACGGAGAGCAGCCGGCAGCTTGTGGGATCAAGTTCCACTTTGGGAGTAGGCGAAAGGCATTCTTGCCATGCTGCCACTCTGGCTGCAGTCCCAAGTGGGGAGCTGAGCTCTAACAAATGGCGTTCAGATGTTTTAGCCAGTGCAGCTATAGAGAGAAACTTCCAAAGCTGCAGTGTGATGCTTCCCACATCCATGGCATGCCCAGAGGTTGCCCTGTCGGTAGCAGCCCCTGGGTTTGGTTGTTGCAGGCAGTGATTGCGTACACCCCAGCTCTGAACTTTTCTTGATGGCTGAGGCCCTGCCAGGACTGCGCTATCCCCCAGCCTTGGGGCTGCCCCTCCTCATGGATCACAGACACTGGGAAAATTACTGGGTACAATATTCTGTTCAGGCTCTGGAGATAACCGGAGGACTTCAGTCCGGAAAGCTGCCTTATGAAAGCAATAAATTCCCTTTGGGAAAGAAAAAAAAAAAAGAGAGAGAAAACACACGTGATGCTAATGGCGGTGCCACTACCTTTTGCCAGTGCAAAGTAAAACCAAATCCATCTGAGCTTTGCTCATGGAATATTCCTTGAGGACGCTGTGTTTACCAGAAGTGTGCTGTTGGAGGGGGAGGTGGCTGTAAAAGGGCCTTGGGAGGATTTCCAGCCTTTAGCCCTCCCCAGAGAAAAAAAGTGATAACGAACAGAGCCAGGCTGCCTACCTCTGGGGCAGCATTTCTGTGGGAGTGGCAAGTGGGCTTCCCTTTGGCTTAACAGGAGCTGCCCTGGCCCTCTGGGGTCAGTTAGGGGCTGAAGCCACAGGTGTGAGAAGGCTTTGGGCTCTGGTCCTGTCCCCTGCCACTGCCATCCCCATCTGCCTGCCCCAGGTCATGCCCTCAGAGGCTGGGGAGGGAGTATGAGGGGTGAGGAGAGATGACGTGGAAGGGAAGATGGTGAATATGGTGACGTGGCTCCAGCCCAGCCACGAGGAAGGAGAAGGATGGGGTCAGGATAAGAGTGCAGATATCTTGAAGGTGCAGGTGGCTGAATCCCACTTTGTGAAAAACCTGAATCAGAATTCTTATTGCTGGAAGGGACCCTTAAAGGCCATCTAGTCCAGCTCCCCTGCAACGAATAGGGAAGTCCACAGCTAGATCAGGTTGCCCAGAGCCTGAACCTGGGATTCAGCCATCTTTGTGCCAGGCCTGAATGCCTGCCCAGAGGCTGTGGGCTGGCTGCTGGGCCCAAGGCCAGCTCAAACGGGCTTGTGTCCTCAGGGCTGGCCTGTGCTTCCCTCAGAGACGGCAGGAAATGTGGGAGAACACATGGCTAAGCCCAGCTGCTGCTTTACTCCATGCAGAGCAGGATGGGTTGCTCACTGCTATTGCTGGAGGACAGCGAGGGACCTGAGCAGAAGTGTGGCCATGAGAAGAGCCTGTTCTTCCCTCTGCGAGGTAAATTCACTTGTGGCCTGTGCACTCCTGTGCTATTCTTAAGAAAACAGTATGTAGAAATCCTCGCACAAGTGCTGTATACGCTGCAGGGTGCACTGTTCTTTCAGTAGCTAACAATATGTCGCAGCTTCTTATAACAGATGAATGTTCTTTCGCACACAGGCCCACTCTCAGGCTTTGGAAAGCAGCCTCCTCTGTTAGTGGCAACCACCTGGATCCATATAACCAATTGGCCTGTGTGCGCAAGAACATCTTTACGGTGAGGGTGATGGAGCACTGGAACAGGCTGCCCAGGGGGGTTGTGGAGTCTCCTTCTCTGGAGATATTCAAGACCCGCCTGGACGCCTACCTGTGCGACCTGCTGTAGGGAACCTGCTTTGGCAGGGGGGTTGGACTCCATGATCTCTAGAGGTCCCTTCCAACCCCTACAATTCTGTGATTCTGTGTGATTCTGTGCCTGTTTGTGCAGACCACCTCAGGAGTCCACATGGTATAACATGTGACAGATACTTCAGGGTCTATGATTCTGTATTAGTTCTATGATAAGCATGGCCAGCAGGGCAAGGGAGGTGATGCTGCCCCTCTGCTTTGCGCTGGTGAGACCTCACCTGGAGTACTGCGTCCGGATGTCAGTACAGGAAAGACACAGGCCTGTTGGAGCACATCCAGAGGAGGGCCACAAAAATGATCCAAGGGATGGAACACTTCCCTACAGGCTGAGAGAACTGAGGCTGTTCAGTCTGGAGCAGAGAATGCTCCGGTGAGACCTGAGACTACCTTGCTCATTTTGTCTCGCTCCCTTTTTATGGCTGGCTGGTTCTCACTGGTCACTGTTTCCTGGCCTGGGGACAACACAGTTCATCAGCAGGATCCTGTGAGGCCAAAGCTGCAATGTAACCTCTCTGATAAAATACAGGGTGGTGCAAGTCTGCTGTAGCACAGCTTCAGTTTTGTGTTTCACCCTTGTTGGTTTTTTCAGTTCAATACATTTTTATTGTGTTTATACCCTGTCAGTCCCCAGGAGTAGCATGACAGGGATAGCAGTGCAGAACCCAGCCAGCTTCCCATGAGCAACTTCTTCCTCCGTTCTCAGCTCAGGCACAGACAAAGCACAAAACCTATGTCAAAGAGCCTGCTGTGCTCCGGGTAGGTGACTTTTAAAAAACAGACTTGATCCAAAAAACACCTGTGCAAATATCTGCTTCATTTTAGGCTGAAAAGATGCCCATTTCTTTCAGTTCGCTCACTGACAAACCTTATTTTTTAACACGGCTTCAAGCACATGCTGCTTCAGAGGGCGGCCAGGGAGAGGTGCCTGGGTTATTCTGTAACTGTGGTGCCCAGCAAACATGTCCCTTACCTGGGTTAGGGCTATTTGCAGCTTCTTTATGAGAGATCTACACGATCTACGTCACATCAGATAGCCCACAAGATTCTTCTACAATGGATTACCTCTGGCAATGTTTTCCAGAGATTTCATTTATTGCAAAAAGACCAAAGGTAATGCCATTCCTGTGCTAATAACTAAAATAGTCTGGGTCTTGGGAGAGTTTCCATGATTAACGTTCCTATAGGCTTACTCGTTACTCTGGCTTGACTGTAGCAGTGTAGCTTCCCCCACCACTGTGTTGTGGGAGCAGGGCACAGAGGTGAGAAGCAGAAGGGAAAGGGGGGGCCTAAACCTCATAAGAGAGGGATTCTCCCTCTTCTAGGAGATCTGCACCCAGATAATCTCTCACAATGGCCCCAACCAGCATTTGGGAATCACTGTAGAGCTGAACACACTTACTGCTCTCAGGCGACTTACTAGTAAAGCTGTTGGTCAGGAACAGAGAGGTGTAGGGCTGGAGGCTGCGTAAAGACTAACCTGGGTTCCTGGGTTAGTGGTATGTCTTTTCTGTCGTTGCTAATGCCTGATTCAGCAAGGTACATGCTGGCATAGACTAGACCTGAATTGAAGCAGCAGTCTGAGACATGAAAAGAGATCAGAAACCACATTCTGAACTGACCACAGCGTTGCTGGGGGTTGAGCTGCAATCGCTGCTGAAGATAAGTATGAATTAAAATACAATAAATCGTTTATCTTTTTTTATGTGCCAATCATTTATGATCAGAGAGTAATCAGATGCTGGGCATAATTAGGCGTGGGGTGGGACCCAATCAGCACCATCTCTACAGAGCGCTCTGCTGCCGCTCATTGGTGTTCACTATCACAGGGCACATATAAGCTCGGAGCTGGAGCACAGTGAGAGCGCTCGGACAGTACACTGGAGGTGGTGAGTATGGTTTATCTCTTACTGAGCGTGATTCTTTTATAATGGTGAATTGCATGGGAGCCATGCATACTAGCCAGGTAGCTGTTACCATGAAAAGGCTTGAAAGGAGGATTCTGGTGGCCTCCGCTTCTAAGCCTGATCAAAGTTTAACTCTGACCCAGGGAGCGTCTGTGCTTTCAGCAAGCTCTGAGTAAGTCTGCAAAGCAGGGAGGCTCTGTCTTTATGCCACACGGTCAGTTGGGTAATGGAGCAGGCTGTCTGCAGAGCCTTTGCAGCCTCCATCCTTGGAGGTCTACAAGACCCAAGAGGACCCAGCGCTGAACCTGTCTGAGCAGGAGGCCGAGCTGGGGACCTCCCGAGGTCCCTTCCAAGAAAAGCAAGAAATTTGCAGTTTCCTTTGAGCAGAGAAAGTTCACGTAGATTCTCTCTGCTGCCGAGTTCCCATTCTCCCTCAAACCGCTTTGAAGTCTCTCAGCCTTCTTCTTGTTGAAGTTATCAATGCAGTCTGATAACTTAATAAACACAATCTTTTATCTGCAAAGTACTCTATAAATATTAGCCTACGATCTTTGTCACATTATTTCAGTAACTGGCAGCAGCTGAATGTTACCGTGCCCCGCCTCTTGGATTGTTTCCAACTCCAGTGGATATTTCCATTATCTCTTGCACATTCTGTCCTGGCTTCTCTAATTGGATGTATTGCACTCTGAAGAGACTTGGGGGCTATTACAAGACACCTACAACAGGACACATTTGACAGCTGGTCAAATAATAGCTGAAGCTTCAGATAGGAGTTAGTTAGGGATATAGGTAAGATTTCTGGTGAACAAGAGAGGACGTTGCTCTGCTTTGTGATGGATGGTGACTTGAAACCACTTTGAAAGCAGTGTGGGGAGATGTCTGCACTGGACGTTGCTCTTCTCAGCATTGCTCAGCTGCAGACCTTCCACAGAGGTCCCAACCCCCTCCCTGTCCATGCTTCTCAACCAAGCAAGCATGTTGGCAGGATGAAACTGCTGAACTTAGCAGGAGAGTGGCTCCTTGATGTTGTGTCAGGCCTTAGAGAGATAGAGGGAAGGTCGAGCTTCAGGTTGTCTGCAATCTTGCATAGACATTATTGAGGTTCCCGTGCTTCAAGCTTCAGTTTCAATTTCAGAACTACAACAGTTTTGGATGCATCTTAATTTCAGTATACTAATCCAGACTCTGGGCACAGCTGGGCAGAGATTTTGGAATGATTGCAAGTTGGCTGGATATCTGTTCTACAGCACTGCACAAGGAATTAACCAGCTTTTGGGAAGATAAGTGACAAATCCTCCATCAGTAAGGAATGTAGATGTTGTCACAGTCAGGGGGCAGGTTTTGGTACTTTGTTCTCTGGACATCTAGAAAACACATCTGACTCTACTTTGGGCAACTGAATAAATGGAAATCTCATTCCTTGTGTTTCAGGATGTTAAGGGAGCCGAACATAACGAGCCAAATGTGATCTTAGTTTAAAAAGCATAATGTTCTTCCTTCCTTGTGGTTCTGTACTTGGCATCTCAGCATAGTCTCTGAGGCTCAGTTTTAGGGCAGGCTTGGCTGCTTTTGGCAGTCACCCTGGGACTTGTGGCACTTACTTCTTGACAGTGGTAAGGAGCTCAGAGGCTACAGGTCCCAGGTTGCTGTCTAAGGGGGTAGAAGGGCATCTGAGGAGGTCACCTGCCTTAGCCTGGGGCCCCTACATCCAGATGGGTGATATTATGGGTGACATTGTCTCCTCACATGCTCAGGTGAAGCATAAAGTCTCTGGGACCACCCACTTAAACTGAATGTGCAAACCTGGATTGTACACCTGCATGGAGGGAGGCGGTGGCAGCAGGTCCTCTCTGGTGATCCCTACAGCTCAGTGTCAGCCCATGGCTGTGCTCAGCTGCCTCAAGGGCAAAGAGGCACAAGTTGAAGCCAGGCCAGAGTGGTAGCTGGCTAAGCAATTGCACTGGAGCCTGGTCAAGGAGACCCCAGCTCCAGGAAAGGTCTGCATTGGGGTGTTTAGGCACGCAAGAAGCCTGTGTGGACCAGCCTTTGCATAGGTCAGGTCCAGGCTGGAGCTTGGCTTTCTATAGTGCAAGGTTGGTCACTGTAAGAACCCCTATGTAACAGAGCTCAGCGGGCTGAGGGAGGGTTGGCTGGTGTGCCTCGAGGGAAGGATTTAAGGGTGACCTGCAGACAATGCCTGAAGACAGCCACGAGCTCTTCCCATGAACACATCACCCATGGCCAGAAGGCATCATTTCTCTTCCAAGTGACCCCTCAGATCTCCCGTCCTTGACCCATGGAGAGGACGGCCCAGCTGATGGGCCTTCTGGAATGGAGATGGGACTACGCTACATCTGGTTAGCCACTGCCCAGCCTCCCGTGGGCTGGCACCCACCAAGGCCGGGAGATCAACACCCACAGAGAGGGGAAGGACCCATAGAAAAACCCCTCATACTGTTTTGTAGTGGCTAAAAGTTTCGGCCTCTCCTACGTTTCTCCCCCACCATAAAATGGTGAAGATGGGCATAAAAGAAAAAAAAAAAAAAGCTAGTAAAATCTTACTTCCAATGTTTTAGTTGGTAAACAGTGATAAGCAGTTTATCTGTGCTTTACCCACAAATGACTTTTGCTCCTTCTCAGTTAATGCATTAGGTAAATAAGGATTTGCTTGGGGAGACATTCTCAAGGCTGACACAAATCCTAGCTTGCAAGAAAATGGATTTTTTTTCCTTTAATCTCTCCCAAGAAGCAACAGGTTTGGTGGTGGTTGGTATAGCACAGAGAAGCAAAGTTTGCAAGGAGAGTTTTTATCAGACCATCTGCGTGGTCTGGGTCATTTTGGCCTGACTGCCCTGCACGCTCATGGTCTCTTGCTGCCTTTTTGGGCTGCAGTACCTGCCTTAGGAAGAGGAGTGGCTGCTCAGCAACTGGCTGCAGGGTGCTAGGTCCTTCCAGAGGCTTTCTTCTGAGAAAAAATAAAAGGTTAAAATTGCTCAGGGGGAGCTCTGTGTACCCAAGTTTTCTTCATGTGTCTACATCCAGTGCATTGCAGCTAGCTGACTACTTGGCACTTGTTGACACCGTGTCTTCTGCCTGAACCACTAGGAGGTAACAGACCTGCCTGGGGTCTTGGATCACATCTGACCATCCCATGTGGACTCTCAGGGATCCCAAAGAGCTAAGTTAAGTTTTGAAGGCCCAGGAGTACAACTTAGGTACAGAGCTGGGCCCTTGTTGCTGCCAGGCTCCACATTTCATTTTTTATCATCAAAGAAGTCACCATGCCTGGTGCTCTTCTTCAAGCTGGGGTGGCAGGGACAGGCAGCAACATGCGTTTATTAACCTTCACATTCAGAGAAGTTCTAGCTTCTGGCTGAAATCTGTTATATTTCTGTGTTTCAGGGACACCCACACAGAGTGAACCCTAGCCCCATACACCTGGCTGGTGGAGAAGCCACTGGGAAAGCAAAGCACTGACTTCAAACTGTCCCGCTGGACTGCTTCAAATAAGTGACTGCAAGTGGGTGAAACGAGTGAGCAGAAGGAGAATGGCAGAAATGGTAATTAAGGCTGCCCTTGGGCTCACGTGTTGGGCCACAAGTTATTTAGATAATTGTGACTCATCCATAACAGTGTTCTGGCTGCCTGCTTGACTGTTGTGAGTCAGCAGGGCTTTGTAGGCACTACAAAGCCTGGATGCAAGTTTCCAAACACAATCCTACTGAGCTCAAAGTCCCTTTATTCACCAAGGGCTGAATCAGGACCAATTCATTCTATGCATAAGTCAGAAAAGAAGTTTCCAATTACCAAAACATTTATTTTCTTGGTACTGATGGTTTTCTTAGCCGCCCAAAAAGCAGCTGATGAATTGCATAGATGATCACTCCATAGATGGTCACACCATAAAGGGTCACATGAAAACTCCATGTAACTGTTTACCTTGTTTCCTAGTACTGTCAGAATACCAGAAACTATAGCAGACATGGAGAATAAACTATAAAACCAAACTTGTCCTTTTCTCTGTATTTAGAGTATTCACAGAGTACCATTGATAACATTGTATTTAAGAATCACTAATGAACTTTGTCTCTGGAAACTTATCTAACCCTTTTTTGGTTCCACTTTAATCTGTTTGCTCCTATAGCTGTTCCTGACAACTTCATTTTGCCTTTTTGTTCAGTGCTGAGAAACAGAATCATGGAGTCATGCAGTCATTAGGTTGGAAAAGACCTCTAAGATCACCCAGTCCAACCATCAGCCCATCCCCACCCTGCCCACTGCCCATGGCCCTTGGTGCCACATCCACACGGCTCTGGAACACCTCCAGGGACGGTGACTCCACCACCTCCCTGGGCAGCCTGTGCCACTGCCTCACTGCTCTTGCTGAGAACAGATTTTTTCCTAATATTCATCCTGAAAATTGTCTCCCAGTCCCCCTCTCCAGATCCACCAGAATTTGTACAAAAGAGCAATTTCCACAATTTAATTCATCTGCAGAATTGGGTTTCTTGGAAAGCCAGTAGGAATGCCCCAGGTGGGCTCCCAGGTGGGCTCCCATCCTGCTTCCACACCCAGATGTGAAAGTAATTTCTCGCCTTCGGCAATTATTACACAGGTGCCTGCCTGCCACGCTTTTCCTCCCAGGTGACGGTGTACTATATTTCCACTACACAGGAGACAGCCAAGGCATGCCTGCTCATGAATGGCAGCTGCATGGGAAGTCAGGAAAGCAAAGCTGACAGCACATGGACTCTTCCCAACTTGCCCAGTAAGTGCACATGGACAGCTGCAACGCCTGCCAACAAGTCTCCACACTCCTGTATACCCTTGTAAGTAATTCTTTCATGCTTATTATTTCAGAGTGCAGGAAGGTCAGTGTCTTCTGAAGAGGATTGTTACACCAGAACGGTAGTGACCGGAAGTCTGTAGCTGAACAATACGTTACCCTGATTATGTGGTTTTTTCCCTTGAAGGCAAAACCCACCTAGTACAGAAACATAGAACCATTAAGGTTGGAAAAGACCACTAAGAGCATCTAGCCCAACTGTCAGCCCATCCCCACTATGCCCACTATGCCCACATCCCTCAGTGCCACATTTAGAACTTCTCAGTCCCTTTAGTCTTGCAGAAAGATTTGATGGTTCAAAATTCACCTCAGTGTTTTCCAGTGCACATCTGAAAGTACCTGCTACTTCGGACATCTCACTTTAGAAGAATTAAGATGAACATATTCCAGAGGTAGATTTCAATCAGGGACTTGCACACTTTTGCAAAATGGACTGTGTGAGGTCTGATGTTGCACAGCAGAAGTTAAGGTAGTCCCAATTGCTAAGCATGCGTAGATGGTGCACCCAGTTGTGTTATACTACTGTTGAACTCATCCCTTCTTACACCACAGTCAGTGACTGCCATGCATTCATCAGTTGAAGGATACCATTCAGCTACCCTTGTTCATTCAGACAGTCTGAAGCAGCATGTAAGACTGTCTGAATATTAGCAAAGTCTCTATGGCTTGGGCTTTTAAATAAGAAGGAAATGACACATTCAGAGGTTGCCCACTCTTTGTAAGTGACCCAAGAGCTCAGTGCAAGGTGAGGTGACTGCTCTGAGGCTGTTCACGTCCTCTGACCAGCAGATTTCCTCCCAGGGTGGGGCAAGCCTGCCAAAGTGACTAGACGAGAAGTGCTTTAATGGCCCTGCAAACTAAACGCAGACAGGCTATTAAAGATAAGGCTGTCCTATAAATGTCAGGGAAACTGAAGACACATCTCTGCTGTGCCGGAGCGCTAATTCAGGTCCAGCATGTGAGGAACCAGAGACTGTGAGAGGTACAGCACTGCCAGCCTGGAGCCCACCTGGGGCCCACATGGTATCACTGATTCAGGGAATGAAACACAGCCCACTGCATAGCACTGATGAAAATACATACAAATCACACAGCAGTGGGACATATCACAACACTTTACTTTGCAGAAGTGTGTGGAATGAGCTGGTTGTTTTCCCTTTTCTGCATGAACCGTAGATGGTGGCTGATAGGGGAAAAATGACTGGACTTTCTGAGATGACATCTAGCTGAGTTTTGGGGCAGAAAGGGATAGTATCAGGGAAAGAAGGCAAAGTGTTATTTTAGTTAAGGATATTAATGACAGTTTCCCTGAAGTACAGAGATAAACTAGTTCTGACAGTCTTTAATCCAGTTCTGATCTGCTATAACCTGGACTGCTTTTCCTCTGGACCTCTTATTGAATAACATGTCGTGAGTAAAAGCAGAAATCCTAGAGAAAAAGCATCCTTGTTCACTGCTATCCTGAGCCTGTAACAACTGCTACAAGACAAGAACATCCTTACCACATCCTTTAGGAGCACCAAAGGCATTTCTACAGATCATGATATCCACAGACCTGCTTCCTTTGGGCACATGTACAGGGCTGCTCACATAGCTGACAAAGGAAGCTGTCTATGCTAGCATTATTTTTGTAGAAAAATATGGTAGTGATTAGAAAAGTAATTTGACAGGATCTGCTGAAAATTTGGTGCCTTGCTCCAGAGTGAGAGAGAAGCTATTCTTCTGGGGGAGTGCTCACTGTGGTTGCCTTGCTGGAGTGCATGTAGCATGGAAGCATCTCATTTACCGCAGCCACTGGGTACAGTAGATAAATAGCCTTGCTTTCTACTCTCGAACTGACTTCCTGCAGTCTAGATGTGTAGCGCAGCTCTCGGGTCACTCCCTTGGAAGGCAGGCTCTAGCTAAAGGCCGCCTGAGGGAGCTGGAGTCTCCTCACGCTGTGTCTCAGATTCACTGAAAGAGGCAAGCATTTCAGAGGCCTTATGGCAGATGGAAAATGGCTCAGCTGTGGGGAAAACTCATTTGTTGAGTTATTGCCTCACATTCACCAGCACACAGTAGATGTTGTGATGTGCACGGTAACACTTTCCATGGAGTGAGAGTTAACAGCACGTGTGTAATACACCATAATTCCTGAACTTGAGATGTAAGGAGTGGGGCTCCTTTTGGCAGTAAATGCCTCCAATAAAACATTACCCTGTACTCTTCCAAGAAGTGTATTTATCATGCTTGCAAAACCTGTAGGGAGGTGTGTGACTTTAAGTAAACCAGCATGTCATCCTTGTACCATATGGACTTTCTGTCAGCAGACAGCCATCCTGCCTGCATGGCTGCAATAACACACAAGGATAACTTGGGTTCAAGGTTCAAAGGATGATAGTAGGCAAGAACTGTGCTGAACAGTGAGGGGGTAGGGGTTTGTCACCCCACTCAGAGAGACATGCTGACTATCAACCAGGGGCAATACGTTTGTGGCCCCAATAAACACAGCCCTCATCAATCTTTTTCTTCCTTCTTTTAAAAAGTTCAAGGACAGCAGTTCCCTGTTTGCGTGGCAAGATGCATTCAGCTACGTGTTGGACAAACAATTCTTCTTCATCTTAGTTGCAATCACTGTGACGTGTTTCTTGGCATCTGCTAAGAGGCTGACAGAGCCTAGCAAAACCACAAGGCTGAACTGCCCAGACCCAAGAGCTCAGTTTAATTATTTGCAAAAAAAACTCCAGAGTCCTCTCCTTCATGGCAGAATTCACTCAACCCACAGGAGTGCGAGAAAGATCTGAGTTGCATAATAAGGCTGCTCTGAAAAAAAAAGGTGAACTCATCACAGGTGAAGCTGGGATGTATCAACTTGGTTGTAGTTTCTATGGGAGCACAGCTATGTGAGAGCCCACTGATGCAGGGTTCTGTAGGTCTGAGAAGGAGAAGCATCCTGACTGATATTCATTTCTTTACTCTGGGCACGTACTGGCAAACACAGATGGTAACTCTGGCTCTTGGTTGAAAATGTTGACGGGTTCATTTGTAAAATTCAGACAGAATTCATCGTGAGTATCACTTAAAGGGCACAAAGCTCCAAAGCAGGTGGTGGTCATTCATACCCTGAAATATGGCAATCAGTTGACACTGGTGTGCACATCCTGCTGAGAGAGCTCTCTCTTGTCAGTCTGAGACTGAAGTGCCTTGGAGCACCTGGACCTTTCTGATGGCTATCCTTGCAAGTACAGGAGCAAGGCAAGAAAAAGGTTACTTGGAGATGGCTGAAAATTTAAAAAGCAGAGGTTGAATTGGATGGGATGGAAGAAAGAGGTCTGTATTGTGCATGGCTTTCTGTGGACTCTGTATAATCTTGAGTCTTTTTTGCTCTTCTAACTTCACATAGTTATAGATCTGTCCTTATAGAACAAGCCATTTCAGAAAATAAACTACATTATTTTTTGTGTAAAGGAATAATTAACTCAAGGTAAGAGTGGTGAAAGACAGCAATTGACTCTTCTTGTCATTACTTGATGATGGATTCATCTTCTCTTGGTGCTGCTCTTATTAGTCTTCCTGGAACCTTATTCAGGTTTTATCTTGGTTCATGCTGTGTCATGGTTGCTCTGATTTGACTTTTTTTTTTTTTCCCCCCTCCATAAATACAGATCAGAAGAAACAAAGATTTTACCCAACATCTTGAAGAAAATTGGCAGCACCCCCATGGTCCGAGTCAACAAGATTGGGAAGTCCTATGGGCTCAAGTGTGAGCTCTGTGAGTTTCCCCTTTGCACCAGGTTTTTCCGGGCCACGAGGTGAGGTTGAGGGGCAGCGTTAGAGGGGGCTTCAGAAGAGACTCTATGGAGAACAAGAACGGATGGGAGGGCCACATGTGGCACATGTTGGGTACTCCTGGTTATTAGTTTACGGGGCAGTCACTGTCCTGCTGCACCACCCCTGCAGGCTGAGCTGGAGCTGCACAGTGCTGGGTCTCTGCCTCTGGGAATTTCACTTGCTGTTTCCCTTTGGAGACTTTCTCAAAGTGCAGCTGGAAGCAGAACAGTGGGGCCTTCCTCCTTGTTTGGGAGGATTTAGTGCAGACTGCACCAGGCAAGCTGAGTGAGGCAGAGCCCCGTTTGCTGAGATGCTGTCTCCCTCCCATGGTGCAGCAAGGGAATCATAGAATCATTAAGGTTGGAGAAGACCACTAAGGTCATCTAGTCCAGCTGTCAGCCCATCACCACCATGCCCTCTCACTGTGTCTGTAAGTGCCACATCCATATGTTTCTTGGATACGAGAAGGGCAACAGGACACCCAGCAGCTGTAAGTTCCTGAGCTGCGGGTCGACACAGGGCCTCTTACCCAGCAAATAAACAAAGGCTTGCAGCCTGCAGCATTAAGGAAACAGTTAAGGTCAGATGCAATTACCTTGTAATCTCTGTGTTATTGAGGATATCTGTGATAGCGGCGAGGGCTTTGGGAGCTGGGGGCTGTGGTGCAGCATGATGATCCCAGTCTGTCCCTGAGGGAGCATCACCTTTGATTTTCAGTGGCAAAATGCGAGTACTTCAACGCAGGAGGCAGCGTGAAGGACCGCATCAGCCTGAGGATGGTGGAAGATGCAGAGAGAGCAGGGATTATAAAACCAGGAGACACGCTGATCGAGCCCACTTCAGGGAACACAGGTAGCATGGTTAGCTTGTGGCACCCGCTCTGTCCTCACCTCAGTTTCTCACCCTCCCTCTCTCCTGGAAGACTCACTTCTGAAATTCCTGAGTGCCTCTGGATCTCTGTGCAGGCATGGAGGCAATGCAGATAGCCTGAGGAGCTGGAGAACCTGGGGCAACCCCATGCTTGAATATTCAGAGGTTCCCAAAGAGGGTTTCCTTGATGGGCTGGAAGACAAATCTTTTTTTTTACTCCTTGTCACCATCATGCTACTCAGGCACCAGATTATGGTGGGAGACAGCAGAGGAGTCTCCCCACTCTGTCCATCCTGCACAGGACCTTCTGTGAATGTTTCCACATCTCCATGCACAGCTCCCACTGCTGCTTGTGGGGCAGCACCATATCCCTGCAGCTGCTGCTGTGCCCTCCCACTGGGGACACACTGCTCCCGCTGCCCCATCTGGCTGGGGAGCAGCTGGCTCCATCCATCACCACAGTGACACTGGCATGCAGATCCCCTTGGCCTCCTGGCCATAGGGTGAGATATGCAGCTTCACCCCCCACCCCCACCCGCCCAGAGCATGACTGAGAGCATTTGAGGGTGAAGTACTCCTGAAAACAAATTGCCTCTCTCCTGTGCTTTGGAAGGAGAAAGGAGACTAGGCGTTGTATCAGGAGGAAAGTATTCTCCAGCCTTACCAAGTAGTTTGTGCCACACCAGTGTTATCACAGATCATCTCCCATGGTACAACATCTTCATGGTGCTCTGACTGCATCCTAGGGGGCTCACAGAAGATGCTCTCGCATGCAGCTTGGCAGTGAAAATGTCTGGGTTCTGTTCACCAGTGGGGGAGAGGCATGTTGGAAGGAGAAGAGAATGTGTGCCAGTTGGCTTTGCCAAATGCTGTTGTTGAATGATTCACTTTCCTCCCCACCACCTAGGAATCGGGCTGGCTCTGGTAGCTGCAGTGAAAGGCTACCGCTGCATCATTGTCTTGCCGGAGAAAATGAGCATGGAGAAGGTCAGAGCTCTGTATGGTATTACCCACAGCCTGGGAACATCTCTGTCTCTCTCTGCCTCTCGCTGTCAAAGGATAGACTGTCCTCTCCTTTAAAGAGCAATGAGCTTCACTGCAGATACTGGCGTGTATCTGTAGCTGTTCAGAAGATTTCCTCTTGACAAAAAAAGCATGCTGCAGTGATCTAACTAATTATGCAGTGTCAGTGACGCAGCTTGGGTCATGTGTTAGCTGAACGCGGTGTTTGTAGAGATGTGGAGCAATCCACGCTCTATGAGGGTGAGGGCTGGAGGGAGCAAAGGAGAGGCATGTCGGGTGCTGGGGCTGCTGACCCTGCTGCATCTCTCTGTCTTTCTTGTATTGAGGGCTCCAGACCTGGACGCAGTATTCCAGATGGGGCCTCACAAGGGCAGACTAGAGAGGGATAATCACCTCCCTGTCCCTGCTGGCCACCCCTTTTATGATGGAGCCCAGGATACCATTTGCTTTCCAAGCTGCAAGAGCACACTGCTGGCTCACGTTAAGTTTTGGACCACCCAGGTCCTTCTCTGCAGGGCTGCTCTCAAGGACTGCTCCTTCCAGTCTGTATGTATGCCTGGGATTCCTCCGGCCCAAGTGCAAAACCTTGCACTTTGCTGTGCTGAACCTCGTTAGGTTCACCCAGGCCCACCTTTCAAGTCTGTTGAGGTCCCTCTGAATGGCATCCCTTCCTTTCACTGTGAACTCATGCTAATGAAGCCAGATCTGGACCCTGACTTGTCTCTAAACCCTTCTCCAAAGCACCACCCTCATTTTAACATAAATCTCACATAAGCTCAGTCTGGATCAGATGCCACGTCCAGCTGCCACGAGCTTCACCTCCAGGAGCAGTAGCATGCTTCCACCCTTCTCCTTTGACCCCTCTTCCACTGACAGCTGCACCTCCCAGTGGATTAATATCCCAGGATTGATAGTAGTTGCTCTTTCCCCCAAGGGGACTTGGGGCAAAGACAGCTTTGAGCTCCCCTTTGCATGCAGGGTCTCAGCCCACAGCACATACAAAAGCTGCTTCCCAGGCACTGTTCTCTGCCTTGATTCCCCTTCCCACATGCCACAGAGTGGCACAGTGTTACCTACCTCCTCTGTGTCCCCAGACTGTTCCCAAGTAGGACAAGGCACAAAGCCAAGCTCGAACCCATGTGTCAGCTGCAGGCAGGAGGCTCTTGGTGCCAGAAGGATGTCAAAGATAGCATAACCAAGAACTGGACATTGTATCTCCAAATGTTAAATGTCTCCTGCATGCAAAGCTTCTCTGATATCTGACGCTGCCATGAATGCATGGGCTCAGATTACCAGCACTGCATGGGATTGGTTGCTTTACATCTCCTTTATTCCCTCCAAAAGGTTGATATTCTGAAGGCACTGGGTGTTGAAATTGTGAGGACCCCATGCACCCGTTTCGATGCTCCAGAGTCTAACATTCGTGTCGCTTGGAAGCTGAAAAATGAAATCCCAAACTCGCACATCCTGGACCAGGTAAACACAGTTCTTTCATGGACTCACTTCCCAAACGCAGCTCATGGAGCGTGCTCCAAATCTGCCCGCATCTGGGGCCTTTGTTCAAACTGGCAACGGAGGCAGATTTCACCACCGTGGAATTACCATTTTATGGCGCATGAAACATAATCGCTGTTCTGTAAAGCAGAGAGTGGCAGAAACAAAATCGGTGGCACCTGAAACACTTCTGCCAGAACTGAGAGGTGGGGAGGCTGGTTTTTCTTGCCCACTTGAAAGGCTCCTCATGTTGCTTCAGGTTTACCTTTGACCTGAAAATCACTTTTTACACCAATCTAGCAGCCTCATTCCTGCCTCAGAAATAAGCACCATGCTGCAAAGGGCAAACCCTGATGATTCATAGCAGTAGTTCCTGTAGCACTGGGTCTTGCACAGGGGGGTGCTTCTCCTTCTGGTCAGACCCCGTTGCAGGAAAGAATCCTGAAGAAAGAATTGAATAGGATATCTGAGAGGGAAGTTTGTTTGTTTTTAAATGTTCTGAACGCTTTAGGAGTATTGTAGGGCTGTGTTTTCAGCTTCTTCTAGGCAACAGGAAAGGTTAATAACAGCCAGCTGCAATGCTGAGGGACTTCTGCCTCCAACAGCAAAGACATCAACAAAACCACAAAACCTGGCAGTGCAGAGTGTGGGACGGTCACGCAGTCCTCACACCAGAGGCATAGCATACCAGAGAGTGAGTGTTCACAGGCTGCCAGTATTCAGGCTTCCAGTGTGGACAAGTTCTAAATGTTCTTAAAAACCTGTCCCAAGGTGACAAACAGGAGAAACACCTGTGACGTGGCAGCCGTTGTCAGAGAGGGGAGAGAGGCAGCTGGATGTTTTGGGCAAGGCTCATCAGGAGCTATTGCTAGTTCGGTATTTGACCTATGCTTTACCCCATAACTCATGCTGTTCTCTGTTGAAATAAACAGTACCGAAATCCAAGCAACCCTCTGGCTCATTACGACACCACCGCTGAGGAGATCCTGGAGCAGTGTGAAGGTACCATTTGTACCATTATTTCTACATGCTGAAGGCCCTCTGTGAGAGGCCTATTTTACATAGTTTATTGAGTGAAGGGTATAGAAGTGGCCAAGAGGGCCTTTGTAAGGGAAGATATCCTTGATAACACTGACACGTAGAGTGCAGCAATTTCACATGACCCACTCCAGATCCACCTAAGCCTGCAGGTCTTCTCTGTTATGGCCTCTGATTTCAAAAGCCTGAGGGAGAAGACATGACAGTGAACAAAACCTGGCTCTCCTCATGCAGGAAGAGCCATCTCTTGGCTGATACAACACCTACGTGACCTGTCATCTGAGAGCACAGGATGGCTCAGGAGGCCTCACTGTGTGGGACACATCCATCAGGGCATGGAGGGTTGCATCAGATCGTGAAATCTCATTTGCAAATCAAATCAGACTGTAACTTAACAAACTAATGACATTTGATGTGACAGCCAGGGGAGGATGAAGGACTATCTCAGTCCGTGCCTGTACAGATAGAAGTGAAATTTATTGCCAGTACTGGGAGCAATGCAAAAGGTGAACAAGATTCATGGGTTTTGTCTGGAGAGCAGTTATCATAATAGCACAGTAGTTGGGTGGCAACAGAAACAAGAATCTCAGCCTTCCTTCCACTACATTTAGATCTGCTCCTGCTGGCAGCCAGTAGAGAACTGCGAGTCCTTTTGCCCCAGTGTAGCTGCATCATAGGGCTCTGAAGGCCTGGCACAGATTCTGCTCCTACAAGTCCTAAACCACTACAATTTCTCCAAAATCAGTGACGCTACATCTGACTGACACTGGTACCACCAATCTCCATGGGTACTAACACTATCTGACAAGCTGTCCCTCCTGTTGATGTGTACCGTTATTCATATGCACGCTTTGCTCCAATGTGGTGCAGTCTGAAAGGGTTGGAGGTGCTGAGATCTTCCCTCCCCCTCAAACCAGTGGATGCCAAGTGTGAAGAAACCATGGAAATCAGAGGGAGATCTGGAGGTCATCCTCAGCCCCCTGTGCTGAGAAAGGACCAGCTATGTGTAGATCCAGCTAGCTCCTCACCATGCCTGTTAGCACGAGCCCTGCCTATCCTTACCACATACAGGGTTGTAGCAGTTGATGGACATGGGATTTGGACAAAAGAAAGACAGTGCTGTGGCCAGGCTGGGTCCCTGTGAGCCTCTCTCTTCTCTGACTTGCAGGCAAGGTTCACATGGTGGTGATTGGGTCTGGCACAGGAGGCACCGTCACTGGCGTCGCAAGGAAGTTGAAGGAGAAGTGCCCAGAGTGCAAAGTAAGCTGGGAGACAGGATTCCCATTGGCTCCCCTGGGTTTTCCTGCCTATGTTTTTGATCAAAACTAATGCTATGGTTCACGTGTGGCAGGGCTGAGCTAGCAGCTGTTGTCTCTGCCTATTCATTTTTTCATGCGGTTGGAATTGATGATCTTTGAGGTCCCTTCCAACCTGAGTGATTCTATGATTTTTTTCATTCTGAGCTTGGCTTTTGTTGGAAACAATTTGTTGTTACACTCAGCTTGAGCCAGATTCATTCAAATGCCTTGGAAGTCAAGGGGTCTACAGCCCCATTACTAATCCTGCCCTTTGCAGGACACGGTCAGGTGTCTCCTGAAGCAGATTCTGGCCCAGCTGACAGCATTACTGCTGTTGCTCCTGGGTAACTGGCTGCTGGAAGGTACCACCCTGGCTGTGCCAGTGCTTCTCACCTGCCTTTGCAAAAGGCATGCCAAATGGTTGACACCACTCATAGATGTTCATTCTGTGGAGCTTTGTGGCAAACTGGAGGCTTGGCAATTACTTCTCCCCAAGTGTAGAGAGCATGTGAGCAAACTCTGATGGTGGTACAGGCCAAGCCACTGGTGGAGCTGGGCATGAGATAAGCTCTTAGGTTGCTTGGAGCTGCACATGGAGCAGTGCTGTGATTCCTTCTGAAGCTGAGCACTGAAGGAAGTAGCCTCAGCTCAAATGGAAGGCTGTAAGCAATATTAGAGAGATGCCACTGTCAGCCAACAGAACTGGATCCAGATAGGATGTCTGTCTGTAGCCACAGGCTTACAGAGTTTGAGCTAACTGGCAGGCACTGCAGTGGTGCAGATGAAGGAGTTCTCACTTTGTCTCCTAAGGGCTGAACATTGGAAGTATCAGCCTCAGCCAAAAGGGTGATGACAAACACCTGGAGAGTGATAACATTTTAAGCCATCACTGTCACTTCTGTAGCAGCTGTGTCCTCTCTATTTAAAAAAAAAAAAAAAAAGGAAAAAGAAAAAAAAAAGAAAAAAAAAAGATTGGAAACTGTAGTTTTCTGTATCCTGGAAAACTTCCACACTGTCAGACGATAGTAATATTAATGAATATATTGGGAAGAAAAATATCACTGATAAAGGTGTGGGTATTTTTTTCTTTGAGATGATATTTTTGAACTCCTTTTATGGTTAAAAATATTTCCTTCCCTTGCAGATAATTGGCGTAGACCCCGAAGGCTCCATCGTTGCTCTGCCCAGTGAGTTGAACAGGACAAACAACACAACCATAGAGGTGGAGGGCATTGGGCATGACTTTATCCCTACTGTCCTGGACAGATCAGTAAGTAGCTTGTGATAAGAGGCCTCTGCCTGATCTTTGTCTTTGCATCCAACCTACTTCCACCATTTTCTCTCCCTCATCCTGACTCTGGACCTGTCAGACAGTCCTCCATTCACCCAAGGAAAGGGTTCTGGCTAGGAAGGCTAGAGGGGTACCCACAAACAAGGGCTCAGGGTGCTCTGATAAATGCATTTGTTTTCATTAAGTGTGGAAAGCAGCTCAAAGCTACCAGGTGCTGTAGGCATCAGCACCATGGCAGGTGTCAGAGGGTGGGGGCAGCCTGAAAAATCTCCAGGAACTGACCATCTTGCTTTCTCTTCAGGTGGTTGATCAGTGGTATAAATGCAACGACAGAGACTCGTTCCTCATGTCTCGCAGGCTGATTAGAGAGGAAGGATTGTTGTGTGGTAAGCATCAATGACAGCAGCTACTTCTCTTAACAAACTTTTTCAACCTCATCTTTTAATTGCTTTGGGACCAAAGCAGCTCAGGGGTAGATGCTCTCTGCATTTTATGTCTGCTAGGTTAAAGAGGCTGAGTGGTTATTATGTAGATCTCTGTAGATGTCAGAGGCGTTGTAAAGAGTCAGTGGTCTGGGGTCTGGCTCATCGTCAACAATAATTATAGAAGCAGTAACTCTCCGCTTGCTGTAATGCCTTGGCACATGGATCTTCTAGACTAATTTTGCTTGGTGTAGTGTTACATGGGCTGAAGAGAAGGATTACCAGGATTCAGGATAGGACAGGTGGACTAAAACTGCCCCTCTGCTAGCAACTGTGCGAGGCTATAATCTTTGTCTTTGAACTATTGCCATACTAGAGGTGCCAGGTTTGGACCAGGAAAGTTTGAAAGTAAAGTAAGTGTAAGATGTTCTTCCTGAGTATTTCTCTGTGTGCCAACAAACTGGAAGTGATCCTTATGGCTTCCCAAAGTGAATAGATGTCCTCAGGCAAACCCTGCCTTGTACTCTATGGGCCTCTACATAGCATCAGCATTTTTCAGCCTTGCCTGTCCCTGAGCAGATAGCTATAGCTTTGCGCCCAGGACCAGACGATATAGAAGCCCGTAGCCTGTACAGCTGGTAAAAGTCCTGAGTACTCACATCCCATGAGCTTTGACAAAGATCAGGCTATTTATGTTGGTTTAACTTAGCAGACACAGAGTCACTGTGTTTCGATGGAAACCACTTGCTGAACTCATCTACAAATCCTGAATAGCTTCATGTTCCCGGAACTGCATTTTTCAGAGACTTTCACCGTTCGTTTGAAAAATGTGACCCAGTGCTAATTAACCTGCAGTAAACTACGTGCTGCCTTGAGTGCGGTGTGTAATGGGCACACAGATAGTGGAATGACTTTGACTTCCAGTCCTCGAACTACCCATGGAGAAATTGCCTCTGTAAAGCAGTGACCTGCTTCCCCTACGTGCAGCAAACCACATGCGCACACACACACACACTGTTCAAGTCTTTCCATCACGTCAGCCTGGTATTCCAAGCATGAGTGTAATGTTTATGTTTTTGGTTTGTTTGGTTGATTTTTTTTTTGTTTGTTTGTTTTTTTTTTTCAATCTTTGCAATGCATTTAAAGCAAATCTTTGATTGACAAATGCTTTTGCCAGAAGGTCTTGATTTGGCAGTGTTCTCCTCACCCAAAGAAAGGGTGCGATATGGGCGGCAGTGATACGAATTTCCCCATATTGAACCTTTTGGCCCTTGGCCTGACTGCAGTGTCTCCACAGGAGGTGATTCATAAGGTTCGTAGAGGAACTCTTCTTGCTGCCTCATATGCCCATTGCCACAAGGCATCCTAGGAACATGTCCTATCAGTCCCTACTCAGTCTCTTCCTACCCTCAAAACCTATGAGGCTATTCCCCTCCCAACACTTGTCTCTCCCTTCTTGGTACCCATCAGGTGGCAGCTCAGGCAGTGCCATGTCTGTTGCTGTGCAGGCTGCCAAGGACCTGAAGGACGGTCAGCGCTGTGTCGTCATCTTACCCGACTCTGTCAGGAACTACATGTGAGTTTCCCACCTCCCCTCGAACGACTAATAGGGAATAAAATGACATGAAGAAACAGCACACTACAGCAATAAACAGCATAGGCTGGCTGTTGGGCCGCTTGGGTTTTATTTCCTCTTGTCGCTGCCTTGCTGCACGGAGCAGGAATCAGTCGACCTAAAGTTTTTGAACTTGCATGCCTCGAGTTAGGAACACAAATAGCTGGCATGCTTTGAGGAGTCACTGAGCACCTGCAGCTCCCAGTGACCTTAAAAGGGGCTAAAAGCAACCAGCTGCAAAAATCATGGGAACCCTGAGGCAGTGCTGCGGTCTAATGCATGGAACAGAGCACGACTGCTTGTGGAAGGCTCACAGACCCATTCTTTGTTGGTGATTTCTAGGTCCAAGTTCTTGAATGATAAATGGATGATAAAAAATGGATTCCTAAATGATGTCCAGGAGCACAAGCCTTGGTAAGACAACTTTCACCAGTATGAACCGTGCTAAGGAAATCAGCCTTCTGAGTCTGGGAATGATTATCTTCAAAGGAAAGTTTTATCTTCTAGTATTTAAAAAAAAATGCAATTAACTCCAGTTCCCTCTCAGAAGGCTGTAAAGTCAGCTCCTCTATTCTCAGTGATGAGATATCCCTCTTCTCCAATTAGTCTATTAAGGAGCCATTTCTGTTCTGAAGATGCTGTTCTACTCCTTTATGACAAGTCGTTGTCCAGTCCACTGAGGAGAATGATGGAGAGGGACCTGGTCAGCCTCTGCTTACAAGCTTAAAGCATGAGCTTTGCAGGCAGGCAGACAGACAGAATCTCTCTGCACAGTTGGTCTTATCTCTACTGGCCTTGCCTCCCTGAGCACGTCCCACAGCAGCGCAGCATTGAGTAACATCTTGGTGCTGCCATTTGTCTTTCAACAGGTGGTGGAACATAAAGGTGCAGAAACTGAATCTCTCAGCCCCTCTCATTCTTCTCCCAGAAGTCAGCTGTCAAAAGGCAATTGAAATCCTCCGGGAGAAGGGATACGACCAGGCTCCCGTTGTTGCTGAATCAGGGTAACTATTTTTACTTGGTACAGAGATGGCCATTCCAACAGCCACCATGAAGCTAAAAAGGAAGTCCCATCTACTTATCCAATGATACAGCACTTGTGCTGAATTCTGAGAAGCACATTTTTAAAATACCACCCGCCTTCTTGTGAAGAATAAGCATATGGGTCAAAATCCGGAGATGTTCTATCCCATAAATTCTACAGCCATTGCATGAGCTCGGTGTTTCCTAGAACAGAATAACTAGAAAGTTTAGAGCCTTTATTTTTGCTAACAATAACAGCAGACACAATTAATCAAGGGAACTCTCTGTGATAGGTCATTCTAGGGTGTTGCCACCATAGAACCCCTGCCCACTAAAGATCCTACTCAAGTGAGGAGAAGGCTGGTGCCTCTCACTCACGGCAGCAGGAATTTAGTCACTGACTTCATAAGATGTGTGCTTGACCTCAGGCCTGGCTTTCTGGAAGGCTCTGTTCCTTTGCAGACTTATTCTGGGGATGGTAACCCTCAGCAACACCCTGACCTCAGTGCTGGCTGGAAGCGCACAGTTCTCAGACCCCGTTACAAAAGTAATCTACGACCAGTTCTCCAAGGTACTGCTAAGGTTGTGGCTGCTGTCTTCTGCTGTCTGAGGACGGGGAGGAGATGCTCCACCACCCTGAGGTGTGAGAGCAGCTGGGAGAGGAGGGCGGAGAGGGGAAGGTGGAGAAAAATGGGGAGGGTGACCGTCCTGGAGATGAGAATAGGGAACGCACCTGCAAAAACATTGCCAGCCCAGTGGAGTTCGGATGCGGGAGCTTCTACATCAGGAGTAAAGCACTTGAATGTCCTCACCCAGTCTTACATTTGGCCAGCACCCACTGAGAGCAAAGCCCAGACATTCACAGGTCTGGGGCAGTGGGCCCCAGGTATATGGTTGGTGGTGGAGGTAGCTCACGCTGGCCCACAGAGGCATTCAGGGAGACAGCACTGTATTTGAGCTGTGCCAAAGCCAGCTTTGCAGGTTTCCCACAGGCACTCTCGAAAAGACAGTACTGGTGAATAAGGAATGCCTGATCTGGGTCCGCTCTGCTCACTTGGCTACAGTCAGAGGTGGGAGGCAGATTCCTCACCTCTGTTCTGTAAATGTGAAGTGAATTGTAAAATGTCTCTTTCTGTCCTGTCTAGATCAGCCTGGAGGACAGCCTTGGGAAGCTTTCCTGCATCCTAGAGAATGACCACTTTGCTATTGTTGTGCACGAGCAAATGCAGTGTAGGTATCTGTAAAAAGGGGAAGCACTGTCCAGGCTTTGTACAAATGTCTGAGAGAAGAGAGGGAAATCCCCAAGCCAAACTTGAGAGGGATCAACGCAGCTGCTCCACATGTGTAGATAGCATCTGCACCTTTGCAGGAAGGAGTTGCACCTCACAGCTCTGCAAAGTGCTGAAAGAAATAGTCCAGTCATTCATCCGTTTCCTTTCCTGATGCTGCAGTGATGAGGGAAGCAAGGGGAAACCTTAGCCAGTGGAACCTGGGACCAGCATGTGACTGGCTGTGTCCCGTAGGAGCATATCACAGATCCTGCCCTTGGGATCTGTGTTTTTCCCACAGTGAAAAAAATGACACTGAAGCACACATCAGCTCCTCATCTCATAGTTTCCCATGGAAACCCAGCTTTGGGAGCAGGAAGGTGTTCACTTGGTCTCCTCCCATGACAAGGAAGGCAGGCTGTAGGTAGCATCTGGGGTGTGGTGCCTTTGCTGTGCAGCTATAGCCTCAGGCTTTTAGTGCCCATTTAGTCTCTTGGCCTTGAATTCAGATCACTGCTTTGTTGGTTGTGGGCAACAGAGGAAATAAGGGAAGTGAGGGATAGCTGCAGAATTAGTAGCCTGAGGACAGGGGCAAAGGAGATTTTGGGCACGTTAGAAAAGTCTTAGATGGAATTCAGGCATGTAAGTGCAAGGGAAAAAACTATGCAGTCTGCATCCCACTGCTTAAAGACCTTCTTCACATGCACGGAGGCTGTGCCATCTTCTCTGAACACCTCTGTTCCCACTTCCAGCCCAAGGGATGCAGCCAAGGGATGTCCTCCTGCCTGTGTGCCCTGAGGGGCCTGAGCCAAAAAATCACTTTACGGGGCACTCATGGCTGGGTGCTATCAGACACCTTTCCTGGAGGGCCAGGGAAAGTTAAGAAAGCTGGAAAGAGGTATGTTGGACTGTGAGCACCATACCTTCAGGCACCCTGTTATAAGCCCTTCCTGGTCTGGGGGTGGGCATAGGGATGCTCTGCCAGTGAAGAAAAACCATTTGATGTGTCCAATAAAGCATCTATAGCAGCAGCTATTGCCCTGACAGAAACAGGTATGGTGGTAGGTGCAGTTCTGCAAATCCAGCCTAACACATCCTTCTGGTACAATTACGCAGTAAAACTTGCAGAGGTATGAATTTGACCTTATCTTGAGGGAGGTTCTTTGTTTAAAATATAGCAACAGACAAAAAAAACCAGTCAGCAGACCCATGTTTAGCGTGACGCTAGAGCTGAAGGCTGCAATTAAACTGACTCTATGGGATTACACACTGAACACGCGAGGCATTCCTGTGGTGAGTGGTGTGCACTATTGTGCTCTACTGACTGCCAGCAGCAGGCTGCTACTGAACTGGGAGCCCCAAACCTGCCGTGTGCCAGCTGCCCAACCCATCTGCTTGCATCCCCGTGGCCTGCTGCAGATCCTCCTGCAGCACCAAAGCCACGTGCAAGCCCAGCCGAGCAAAAGCCTCTTTTTCAGATCTGCCTTTGGTGCACAGTTTCAATTCTTTCACCAAAAAACACATTTAGGCTGACTTCCCTTTCTCAGCAGTGCTGCTGCTTTAATGCCCTCACAGTTAGCCCCTTGTATCTCATTGCCACATCTTCACAGCTTGTTCTTCTTCCTCATGTTTGGACGCTGGTGGCTAATTTTATTTCCCTTTAGGGAAACATTTATCAGATAGTTGAAGTAATTGCTGCGATGTTGTTTTAGTAATGGCGGTGTAGGACATTATTAGAGCAGAATAGGAAGCGTCTCTAAAGAATCTCATTGCTGCTCTAAAGAGTCTTATTAGTTTGGCCTGAAAAGTTTTGCAGTGATAGAAGCAGAACCAGAATGGAGGCTGGCTACAAACAATGGGGAAATCAGGGGTCCTGCTCTGGTAAGGAGTGCACTATGTGCAGTTAAACCTCCCTGATGTGACCCAGTAACCTGATTTGAGGCTGCCCTGGCCATTACAGTTGAGGTATGGCAGAGACAGCTGCAGTCCCAGTTATGGTTTTCTTTTAAAAAATAAACATCAGCCTCAGTCTGCGTGGCTGTGGCTTTTAAAATTCTTCTTTTTCTTCTTTTCTTCCTCTTTTCCTTAAATTCTCCTCCACTAACTTGGTGTTTTCTGTGCTTCCAGTCAGTGGGAATGGCAGTTCCTTCATGAAACAGATGGTGTTTGGTGTGGTCACCGCGATGGACCTCCTCACCTTTGTCAGCAGAAATGACAAGAAGTAAGGAAGGAGCCCGGCCGCGCTGAGCCCCGTGCCTCCTGCAGGGTCAGCTGCTCCTCCTGAGAGTGAAACACATGGCTGAGGATGTTTTGTGGTCTAATCCAGCTGATGGTTTCTCAAAATGACTGTGTGAAAATTGTAATGTAATAACTGTGTGTCTGCTAGATGCCAGCCAGAGCATCACTAAAGAGAAGCGAAACAAAGAAATTACATTTGATGGCCGTATGTGGTTACATGGAGCTACCGAGGGCTGGGCAGGTAACGAGGGGTTAGGTTGGGATGAAGATTGCTGTTGTTGTTGCCTTCAGATGTCTCCCGATGCAGGTTTTAGTGCCTTCAGGAGAAGGAGGAGGTCTCACTGAGATTGGAGCCCATCTCCAACAAGAGCAGCTCAACTCCTCTCGGCTCCTCTTTAAGGCTGGGGACAAGCCATGTCACACTGCACTCTCCTGACCCTCACCACCTCTCACAGAGGGTGCAGTTCCCTGGGGACCCTGCTGCTCACCCTGGCTCCTTTCGGGATCCAGAGAGGGAGCATGTGACTCCCTCGCTGGGGCGAGCAGGAAGGACAGAGCCAGGAGGAGCAGGGTATGGGTGGGATACGGACCCCCTGCAAAACACAAAGAGGGGAGCTGGGCAGGCACAAGCAGGGTGGGTGGGAAGTGACATCCAAGGGCTGCGATGGGCAGAGGGGTGAGAAGCAAGGGACGAGGTGCTGGGCAAGTGGGGAATGCGAGTTCCTGTGGAGCTGCAGGCCTAGGAGGGCTGGTGGCAGCAGTGCTGGCCGCACGTCCCCGGGGCTGGGACAGCCAGCCGCACCCCTTTGAGGAGCGGAGACTCATTCTCACGACATGATAACAGGGCCACGAGATAGGGCTGTGTCCCCATTTCCTGTATTATTCAGCTCATGAATATTCAGCCTGAGAGCTCATTTTCGAGGGAGCAAAGGGGAAAGGGGTCCTATTGCTGTCATAATGTTGTGTTCCAGGAACTGATAACAAAGGTCAAAAGAGGCATTTGTCATGGCTCTGAAAATGTAAATGAAATCAAATGTGAAACCAGTGCTGTGGGAACAAGCTGAGTTGCTGCTGCTGAAACCTGCTTTGGGAGAGCTGCTCTCAAAACAAGCAGAGAGCTTTGCAGTTTTTCCCTGCATCTCAGGAGCTCCTCCGAGGGGACAACAACTAATTCTGGCTTGCTGCTAAGTGGCTAGTCCATACCTTCAATTTAATCTAGTTTGTATGAGCTTTTTATTAAATTAAGGAATGCTGAAGTATTTATATTTAGGAATAGTGTCTCTGCCACCTTTTGCTCCCTTCGGTTACACAAACATTATCACATCTCCTGCAAGTTTGTGCCTGAGCAATGACCATATTTGTCCAGAAAAAGTAAAAACTATTCAGATTGACCTTATTGTGCTGTATTTAGTTTAGCAACTCTGTTGCAAACCGAAAGGCATTTGGTGAAATGTGCCGCAGTCAGATGCAAAGGGGTCCATCAGGCAGCACTGCTGTGCTTTGTGGGTGACAGAGCCCTGGCACAGGCTGCCCAGAGCCTGTGGGCTCTGCTCCTTGGAGACCTTCAAAACCAAGCGGGACGTGGGGCTGGGCACCCTGCTCTGGGTGTCCCTGCTGGAGCCGAGGTTGGGCAAGGTGACCTCCAGAGGCCCCTTCCCACCTCAGCCAGTTCATGCGTGTATTCTGTACTCACATAATTAAGACTTTAAATGCTACATAACTCCACAAAGTGAGAACTGAAAATGATTCTTGATCCGTTTGAAGCCCAGGATGCACTTAAAAGACCTTCCTCATGGCTGCAGTATTTCTTCCATTGCAGCAGGAGTGGAGATCTGCCTCCACTCAACAGCCGGGGGTGTTTCTCTTTGAGGAATTCTCCTTTTTGGGAGGACTCCAGATTCTCCACTTCCTAAGCGAGGACGTTATGGGGACAGCTCATGTCCCAAAGACAGCTTGTGAGGCTGCCTCAGCCCCAGAATGTAACCTACATGGAAACAGTCTCTTGTTTGCTGGGCAGTTCAGCTGCCTTTGCTGTTGGTTAGGGAGTCTTTGAGGTGCCTGAGGTTCCTCCGTGGCAGGAATGAGAGCTCCAGGCTGTTGCTGCTCATTATGTGAACATAGTGATAGCCCAGATTTCTGCCACCCTGAAACTTCTTGCAATATACAGTCCCTGCAGCTAAGCCCAAACAACAGCAGTGCCACCAGCAGCTGTGCCCCTGTGTGCGGGCTGACAGCTGAGCAGGGGCTACACAAGAGGCAGCTGCAATACAGCACAGGCTAGTGCAAAGCTGAATGCTAACTTTGCTTTTACAATGGCTCCTGTATGCTGCCAGAACCAGGCTAGCGCAAGCTCCGGTTGCTTTGGGATTGCTCCACCTGGGCTGGAGCCAGAGCCGCTGCTTCACCAGGGCTCCCCTTTCCACTCTGCAGAAATCAAATGTGCTAAGGGACAGGGCAAGCTGCTGAGTGCCAGCATATAGCCCTCTGGATAGAGAGAGCAGAGCTAGAGCACCAGCATTTCACCCACTGCCTGCAGCCCCATCTCCCTGCTTCTGTAGGGCTGTCCTGCAGTGGTCAGGGAGGCAGGTAACAGCCCCTGCGGCTGACTGCTCTTTCAAGTTCACTTCTCTTCCCCTGTCTCAATATTTTATGCATCCTGCCCAGTGCCTTCACCAGACGTTGTGTAGCTGCTTGCAACAGCAGCCTCAGCAGTGACCTGATTGTTCCCTCATTGCTGCCAGGCAATGTGAACTCCTGCACCTAGCCTGGGATGAAGAGGACCATGCCCCACATCACCAGCTTTAGCAGGCCACGAGTCACTGCTTGCAGCTAGCAGGGAATGGGGATTGTCAGCCTTAAGGAGTCCAATCTGCTGTAAAACATACATAGGATCACTGAGTACCCTGAGCTGGAAATGACCCACAAGGATCACCAACTCCAGCTCCAGGCTCCACACAGCACCACCCAAAATTAAAATCCTACATCTGAGAGCACTGTCCAGATGCTCCTTGAACTCTGGCACTGGGGGCCGTGCCCACAGCCCTGTGCAGCCCGTTCCATGCCCACCGCCCTCTGGTGCAGACCCTTTCCCTCACCCCCAGCTGCCCCTCCCCTGACACAGCTCCATGCCGTTCCCTCGGGCCCTGTTGCTGTCACAGAGAGCAGAGCAGTGCTGGGCCTGGTGCCCTCTGGGGTACACTTGTCCCTTTTGGCTCCAGTGCACACTGCTGGCTCAGGTAGAGCCTGCCATCAACCGGAACGCCCAGATCCCCTTATGCAGGGCTGCTCTTCTATCTCTGCCCCCCAGCCTGTACATAGATCTGGGGTTGCCCCATCCCAGATGCAGAATATGGCACTTGTTGCTATTCAACTCCATGCAATAAACTTCATACACCCCTGCTCTTCGCTCCATTACTTTGCAAGGTGGGAGCACCTCTCCAACAAGCTCATTTGCTCACCCTACTAAGAAGCCAGCAAGATAAACATCTCCCCAGCCCTGCCCAGCACCTTTTGTGCTGCAGAGGCTTCCCCGCCTCCCTCATCGCGTCTCACATCGCAGACACATAAATAGAGGGCCAGTGTGCCGCCGGCCACCAGGGCACTTCTTGGGGTCCCGCAACACCTCACACTCCAGCAGCCATCTTGTCCGGCCATACTTCAGGTACTGGGGGGTTGAACAGCTGGCAGGGGGCCTCACCTTCCAGACCTGCAAGGGTTTGGGGAGAGTGGAACTGGGGTGAGTGGGAGGCTGTTATCTATGCAGATGGGAAATGGGGAACATGGTGTTTTGGGTTGGCTGGTGCGGGTTCTGTTGAGCAAATTGAGTCTAGTAGAATCAAAAGTCATAGAATCACAGAATATCTCGGAGTTGGAAGGGGCCCACAAGGATCGTTGAGTCCAACTCCTGGCTCCACACGGGGCCACTAAAAAAGGACGAGCAGTTGCATATTTGCAGGAGAAAGCTGTGTAGAACAGAGCACAGTGGCAAGGATATAACTGCAGTCAGAGGAGGCACTTGGGGCAACCTGATTCGTAGGATGAGAACCATCAGGGGCTTGATGTGCCCATTTCCACACCGATCCCCCTTCTCTCCCCAGAGCATGGATTCCACCAGCACAGTCTGCCTGTGGCTGTTCTGCCTGCTGCTTAGTGCTGCAGCCCCCAAACCCACGTGTGATCCCAGTGCCTGCCCAGCCTGCCCCGAGCCAGGACCTGGGGGCTGCTGCCCGTCGTGTGCACCAGCCTGTGCCTGCCCACCCTACCTGCAGGACGACTGCGAGATGCAAGGCTTCAGTGATGGACATGTCCCCACCGGCAGCTCCTTCTACATCGACTTCGCCCGCAAGCTGTGTACTTGCCAGTCCAGTGGGGACATCACCTGCAGCTCACGCTGTGACCCCGTACCTGCTTCCTGCCAGGCTGTGGGCAGCCCAGTGGCTGATGGCTGTCCCAGCTGTGTCTGCTACGATGAGGAGGAGGTGGCGGTACTCGCTGGCTCCGAGGTGTCCCGAGGTGGCCAGCTCTGTACCTGCCCTCCCCAGGGCGGCCAACTGCAGTGCAGTGGTGGGGGTGAGGCATGAGCTGCTCCAAGGGCAGTGGGACTGGAGGCTTGCGGGGAGTGGGAGACCTTCTGCTCCTTCAGGCCTCTTCACTGGAATGCATTCAAGGCCTCAAACTGTACCATCACGTGGGGAGATGCTGTGCTGTTGCGTCTAAGCATCTTCTTGCTGGCAAGATGCAAGTTGCCTGGTGGTGGGCAGAGAGGTTGGGTTGGTTGCTGATGGCATTGCGATGAACCAAACTGCAGTTATTTATTTATTTGTGAGATGATTGATTGTGCTTTTGTGTGTGTCTGTGTTTATATAGTGTGTGGATAAGTGTGTCTTGAGTAAGTCAACGGATTGGAGACAAGCTCTCCCCTTCCTGCTGCTGGAGATAGTAGAACGTGCGCTCTGAATGCTCTGAAGTGTGCGTTTGTATAGATTTATGTCCTTATATATATATGCAGGGAGACTGTAATCAAGCACAGCTCCATCAGGCTGATGCGTTAACAAATGTCAGCTATGTTCCTTCATGGGGTCGAATAAAATCAGTGTTACCAATGAACGTGTGAAAGCTTTACTGGTAAACGTACATTAGTCACTTGTGCCCCAGGTAGGCCTGAAGCACGCAGTGTGCCTCTTGTCCTCTCTACTGCTGGGCACCCGCTGATGCTGTTTGACTGCAAATGGCAATCAGAGGAGGAGACTCAAGCAAAGGGTTGGAGAAAAGTTTGCTGAATCATAGAACCATAGAATCATTAAGGTTGGAAAAGACCCCTAAGATCACCCAGTCCAACCATCAGCCCATCCCCACCATGCCCACTGCCCACGTCCCTCAGTCCCACATCCACACGGCTCTTGAACACCTTCAGGGGCGGTGACTGCATCACCTCCCTGGGCAGCCTGTGCCACTGCCTCACGCTTTGTCTGAGAAGAATTTTCTCCTAATATCCAACCTGAATGTTGGAGGAGGAAGCAACCACATTTACTTTTAAGAATAACTTTTTTTCCCTGCTTCTTGGCTGTGGAGATGGGGGAAGCAAGAAAGTAGAGAGGGAGGGGATGCCTTTATCCCCAGCTCTCTCTGGGTGCCGTTCCCTGGGTGGTGGTTGGCAGCTGCAGCAGCAGACAGGTACTGCAAGGTTCCCACTGCTCATTTTGCTCAAGAACACAGCAAAGCCAAGGGCCGGGTGAGATGAGGAGGTGAGACAGCCGTCAGCAATTTTTGTGCTGCTTGCTTTGCTGCTTAAAGTTGAGAAATGTGTCACTATGAACAAAGTTAGAAAATAACAGCTCTCGCTTTCCATTGGTTTTCTGAGGTAGGTGGTGTGAGAGAAGGTAGAAGGTAATGCTCAGAAGTGCTGAAACACACTAAGCATGAATCATGCGGTGGTCTGTATGTGCTTCTTCCCCTACTGATTTTACTGCAGCTAGGCCATGGGAAGGGTGACAGAAATGATTCTGTTCAAGGCTTAAGATCAGACCCTGCCAGTAACTAACGCTGAAGGGTAAAAACAGAAAGCCAAGGCATGTGGGCTCCTACAAAGAGGTGGCAAGAGCTCTCTGGGTCCATCTGGCCCAACCCCAGCTCCAGCACGGACACCCACAGTGGGGTGCCCAGGCCCATGTCCAATTGGATTTTGAATGTCTCCAAGGAGGAGAGCCCAGAGGCTCTGGGCAGCCTGTGCCAGGGCTCTGTAACCTGCACAGCACAGCAGAGTTGCCTGGTGTTCAAAGGAAGCCCCCTGCACTCCAGTTTGTGCTCGTGGCCTCCTGTTGCGGATCTGGGCACCCCCCCTAAAGAAGCCTGGCTCTGTTCTCTTTGCAACCTCTCTTCATCAGGCACTGATGAGACCCCCTGACTAAGCTTCGTCATCCCCAGGCAGAGCAGCCTCAGCTCTCTCAGCCTCTCTTCACAGAAGGGGTGCTCCAGTCCCTCTATCACCTTAGTGGCCTTTGCTGGACTCTCTCCAGTATGTCCATGTCTCTCCTGTGTTGGGCTCCTGCAACAGGAGAGACATGGGCAAAGTGAAGAGATTCCCCTTGCTTCAAGACCTCCTCCAGAGCAGTGTAGAGCAAATTGTTTAGAGCCATGAGCACTCTGCACTCTCTGGGGAGGGTGCTGGCCTGCTGAGCTTTGCTTATCCTTCGCCTGGCACCTTATCTGCCCCTCCTGTGTGACCGATAACCTTTCCAAAGGAGAGGCTGATGACAGACTGAGTAATGCTGTTTGTGTGTGAATGCTCCCTGTGCAAACACCGGGGTCAGCGGGGGAACAAAGAGCCACCATCTTCAGACAGCTGTGGCTAAATGAGCCCTGAAGATTGCAGCCCTTGAAAAGATTTGATTTTGCATGTAATGAAATCAAGTCTGTGGGGTTTGTTTGTGTTATCAGCGTCCTGTGACTTTATAAAAGCTCATTACTGCCAGTATTTGTGGAACCAGCGGGGCTTTCCTTCACCACATGACAATGATTCTCACAGCAATGCATTTTGGGCCTACATCTTTTTAGTATGTCTGCACTCTGCCTGCCTCATGAAGCTGTAAGACACCAGGGAAGTATTCATGCTTGAAAGCCCATGAGGAGGTGTTCCCAGAACCCTCTCTTTTCTGGGCTGAACAAGCCCTGCTCCCTCAGCCTGTCTTTGTAGTAGAGGTGCTCCATCCCTTTGAATCCATCCCTTTGAGCATCTTCGTGGCACAATCTGGTGCCAAGAAGCTGAAGCACTTGTCCAGGTCCTTCCTCCACTTTATCAGGTACCCTGGGCTGCATCAACAGAGGGACGGCCAGCAGGGAGACGCGAGAGGATTGTCTCCCTCTGCTCTGCCCTCACAAGGCCCCACCCGGAAAACTGCATCAAGGCCTAGGGCCCCCCGCACAGGAAGGATGTGGAGCTGTTGGGCCAGGTCCAGAGGAGGGCACAAGGATGCTCAGAGGTCTGGAGCACCTCTCCTGGGGAGACAGGTTGAGGGAGCTGGGCTTGTGCAGCCTGGAGAAGACAAGGCTGCTGGGAGACCTCCTTGCGGCCTTCCAGTACTTGCATAAAGGACAGTACATGCATAAAAAACTGCATATACGTGATCAAAGTTACGTTCATTTTGGAAAATAATGTAGTGATTATTTAAGTGCCAAAGCTTATTTTTAACACACAAAGATTTAGCTTTAACATTGTGCATCTAAGCTGGCAACTGCCTATTTTTATTTTTTGGCTTACTGCTGCATTCGTAGCAACATCCACAATTGATTTCTGTGAAGTTGTTGGGATTTTTCCAGCGATTCTCGTTTTGCATCCCATAGGGATGTGGCGTGTTGATTCAACACCATCCGCAGCTGTAAAGCCCAGGAAAAGTCAGAGATGAGTAATCAAGGATTAATTGGCACACACTTTCGGATAAAGCACCAGAGGAAGAACAGGAATACAGAAATCATTGTTTGAAAGCAGAATGAAGGATTTTAGAGTAAAATTACTATTTCAGTTGCTGCGTGTAAAAATGAGTCAGGAGCAATGTTTCTCCCAGCACCTGAAAACACCTGCAATGCCTTTTCAGCCTTTATTAGCTAGAAAATGTTAACCTAGTTCCTTAAAATCTCCAGAGTTTTGCAATTTGGAGTTCACTTGATGACAATGCTTAAAATCTTCCATGTTTTCATGATTTGCATATATATATATATGTATATACACATAGGCCGCTCCAAAAGTAATGCCTCCTATTTTATCTCATTGGCCCATAATGTCAGAGGTGAACATCGGTGGTGTGGCAGTAAAGAATGAATCTTCCCGCCAATATCCCATTACGTGCTGTTGCTGCGTGACAGACGGCAGCAAAGGGGCACTCTGACAAAATGGTGTCTGACGTGGAAGTGCGTATGAAGCAAAGGTGTGTCACTGCATTCCTACATGTGAAAAAAAATGGCGCCCACTGACATTCATCAACTCTTGCTGAAAACTGATGGAGAGCAAACAGTGGATGGGAGCACAGTGAGGGGTGGGTGGTGCATTTCAGCAGTGGTGACAGCAATGTGAAAGACAAGTCACATTTTGGATGGCCATGCACAGCTGTCACAGCATGAAATGAAGAGCATCTTGGCCAGCTCTTCCATGTGTATCAGTGGATTACAACCAGGGAACTGCATACAGAGGTGAATATCAGCTTCAGTGCATTAGAAATGGTGGCAACGTTGGAATATCGCAAAGTGTGCATGAAGTGGGTCCCACGAATGTTCACACAGGAGTGGACAGAACACACATGTAAGTTTGTCAGGACTTACTGAACCAATATGAAGCTGAAGGTGATAGTTTCCTGGATCACATCATTGCCAGTGATGAGATGTGGTGTTACAGCTATGAGCTAAGAGTCAAAATGGTAGTCCATGGAGTGATGACATGTGAATTCCCCATTGAAGACAAAGTGATGAGCACTGTCTTTGGGGATTGGAAAGGGGTGATCCTTCTGGATTTCCTGGAACCCAGACAAACCATCAGCTCTGACTGCTACATCGTGATGCTGGCTGAAGGCTCAAACTTCCGGAGTCAGACCAGAGAAGAAGACAAGCTTTCTCTTGCAACACAGTAACACCAGATCCTCCTTTGAAGACTGGGGAGCACATTGCCGTTCTTGGCTGGACTGTCCTGCCACACCCAACATGTAGTCTGGATCTGGTACCTTCTGACTTCCATCTGTTTGGGCCAATGAAAGTTGGATAGTGCAGACAATGCATTCCTTGCAACAACACCATCATAGCAGCTGTGAAACAGTGGGTCACCTTTGCTGGTGCAGGTTTTTATGAGTGCAGCATGCGGTCTCTTGTTCATTGCTGGTGAGAATGCATGACTAGTGGTGGTGGCTATGTTGAAAAATAGTGTTGTGTAGCTGAGAATTTGCTCTATCGGTGTTACTGCACTCTTTGCATCTGTTGTAGTTTCCATGGAAATAAATAGGGGGCATTGTTTTCAGAACAACCTACATGCATGTATATATATACAGATATATATATATATATATAAAACACAGACAAAAGTACACTGAGACAGCAGTAACAGAAATACTCTCTTGCTTTTCTTTCTGGCATTAATTTGGATCTTACCCACGGGAACACATGTTCTCCTCTGTGTCTTTGAAAAATCAGCACCTGCACAGTACTGGAGGATGCTGCTTGTGGAATCACACCTATAATTAGGTCCCCACTGAAAGAGCGATCCAAATCTTAATGATGAAACAAGCTTATAAAGTCAGAACTGTATTAACAAAGGTAACTTGACGGACATTAAAATGTTGCAGAGTCTCTGCACGTGGTAGCTCCCACTGAGAGGCTGAAGGGGAGTGGGAGGCATAGGAAAAATAGCAAGTAAGTGAATCACTGATTTCTTCCATATGATCTGTATAATTTTCACTACTACTGAAAATCTAATCTTAAAAAAAAAAAAAAAAAAAAAAAAGTTGAACCTTAATGAAAATTGTCTCTTAATTAAATTTTATTCCAACATTCACATTGATCGTATGCACTGGGTTCAGTGATAAATGAGCAAAAAACATGCTGGGAATGCTGGCCAGGAGTAGGGCTAGGGGCCAAATCTTCTGCCCTGTGATGCTGCTGCTAACCTAAGAGTTGAGAGACCAACAGAAAAGATAAATATCCAAAGGAATTTTTCCCCAGTTACTTCCATAAGCTTCAGGTCACATCTTAGTTGCATTGGAAAGACAAACCGAGCCTGATGTATGAAGATCACACTGACATTGTAGTAGTGAATGGGAATGGTGGTTTGTTAGTCCACCCCGGTTTTAAAATGCGAGTATATACAAACATATATTTAAATACACTGCAGGCTTGATGCTGTGTATCTTGTGCACTCTGAAGTTGTGGAAGCTCTGTGGAGCTTTGAAGATACTGCTGTTTTTCGGCGGAAGGGTATTTAGAAACAACCCTACATTGGATGATAAGGATTAGCACCTTATAAACAGTTGCCCCACAAACAGCACACAGGCTAATCACTTGTGATTAAGCTTCCAATCCCTGCAACACCTTCTTAAAGAAAGGGATTCATCTTCCAGGGGCCTTTGAGACCAACTGACTAGGAACATGCTTTTTGGGCCATAATTTAGGTGAAAGAATCTGCTTTCGTGTTTGTATGGTTTTGTTTTGGTCTCTATAAGGAAAAAATCGGTCCCCAGGAGGAGCTGAGTTGAAGCTCTTTCCAACTCTGACATCAATACATGCAGGCAGCCTTTTAATACCAAAGAACTGACTTGATGATCTTTAAGGTCTTTTCCAACCTGAGCAATTCTATGATTCTATGATAATACACCTGTGTCAAGAACATGTACCGTTCAGTTAATCACACATTAACATTTTAAAAACAAAATATGGTCCAAAACACCTTGGGAACATGTTCCAGAGCGAGTAGATAGCTGTACAAAGACCACTTACTTTGAAAACGGTCAGTTATGCTTAGAAGTGCACGTTCTTTTGAGTAGAGGGACATCTGTTATAGAGGTGATCAGAAGGCTGATGATCACCTGGGCCATTTCGACCCGGCCCGTGAGATGCCCAGGAACCTCTGAAGGTGCCCACATCCTGCAGTGACCTCCATCCAGCTGCCACGTGAGGGGATGTGTCAGCCAGCAGGGCACAGCTGCTGCCGAGCTGGACTCAGACACGGAATGAGTCTGAGTTCCATACTAACGAGTTGCTATCATCTCATCATATGTAGGCTGCTCACCTCCTGATTCCTGACCTAGCGGAACATCACAATTTCAGAAATGCACTGTCGTTTACCCTGCTATACCAGTCAGCACATGGGTCTTGTGCCAGTGAGTTCTTTCCCAATAAATCATTACCATATATGCTTGGAACCATTATTGAAAGTTTGATGTCCATGCCATTTTTAATTAACAATTTTGAAACAACAACAAAAATAAACCCCAAAGTCACACACGTTATGGACTATTTATCTGCTATTTCTTTCTTTCATCAAAGCTGCTCCTGCATTACAAAAGCGTAATAAAAATCCCCACGCTGTTGAGGACTAGTAGACATTTTCTTCTTCATTTGCAGAAACAAGAAAACCCAAACAAACAGAAGCCCAACACCATCCATCCCTGCCCCGAAAATGGTTAACAAGTTTGAAACCTAGCTCAAGATTTCTCAAAACAAAAAAAAAAACCAAAACAACTCCCAAACCAACACGTCTTTCAGCCAAACAATACTGCTAAAGTAACGTGAGCGCTTTGCTTTAAAAATGTGCTTTTTCAGTTCACAGAGAGCAGCAGACTAAAAATAAGTCATCCACGAAGCACGTTCTGATTTTTCAAACTATCCTTTGACGGATGGGTCGCTTCAAAAATTGCTTAACAAGGAAGGGGAGAAAAAAAGTTACGGGCCCGCGTTTTAAAGACTGTCAGCTGTATAGACCAAATGTTGCTAGCTCACTGGCAGCTTTACGGGCCACTTCTGTCATGATCTGAAACACGATTCAATTAACGCAAGGTACATATGTTTGTAGTAGTTGACAAGGTTGGTAACAAGGTTAACAAGCATTTCGCCATTTTCTTGCACGTTCCTTTTCTCTGGCAAAAACAGCTGTGATCACTCGGCAGGTCCTAAATAAGCAAGTCACAGAAAACAAATAAACAAAGAAACCATTTTATATTTCCAAGTGACAAGAATGAACAAATAACATGATTTGGGGAAATCTCTTAAGAGCGCGTCAGTGCCAAATTCACTACGCATTACACAGGACCAACAAGTTACTTTAGGACTTAAACAATCCAGAACCTATTTGAAAGAGCTCAGCAAGCCAAGAAAGGCATGCGTGGAATCCAGACTGGGGGCGAGTCTGGCCAAGCCAACTGCTCTCCTCCAGCTGTGCCAAGCAAAGAGCTGAGGGTACTCAACACAAGGTCGATTGCTTCATTATTTGCATACTACGGTTCAACTTGCATTGTCACGGATATGCTCTGTCCTTAGGAGGCAGCGACAGTTTGAATTTATTCTTAGGAAACCAGAATATTTCGCTTCATTGTTCAACATGCGAGATTTTCACGAGAGAATGAAATTTAGTTATATTTCCAACAGGATTCCAGAGCTACTTTTTTTCTTTCTTTCTTTTTTTTTTTTTTTTGCGTATTCAACCCTCAGAACCAAGCTGAAGATAAGGCTGAAAGGCTTAAAAGATTAATCAAAGTTAACGGGAGCCAGAAGACAACAATATAGCACCTGAAAATGGAAGAGTCACACAACGTGTTTTTGACATTCATGTCTTGCATAGACAAATGCTTATTCATTTTTTTCCCCCAGACAACTCTGCTTCAGAAAATAAATCTTAACTTCAATTACAGTTAAATGCGTGTGTTTCCGTTTTTTTCAAAATACATTATTTTTTTTTCCCTTGTTAACTGCTACAAGTCTAATAGTTTTAAGAAACTATCATCTCTTGGAAAGACTGTTGCACCCTTTCGGGCTGTCAAGTTCATAAAGTCTGGAAGCTGAACTGCCTTCTAATTCGTTTTCCACATGATTAGAGAAACAGATCGATTCATGATTCACACATTAGGTCTCTACACCAGAAGAAGGTCCGTAAACCTGAAACTACTTTTACAGCATAGGAAACGGGACCTCTAGCCCTTCACAGCAGGTCTGTCTTCTGGACATATTCTGATGTGAAACAACATGTGGCACGCACCAGGTCCACACGAAGTCCTTCCCTTCCAACCCCTTCACCCGTGCACTGGTTTCCATTGGGAGAAAACTTCGTCATGCAGCAAAAGGTTGGAAGGTTCTCTAATAGGTTCCTAATCAAGATCAGGGACCATTAGAGGGAAGAAAATCTTACACATGCAAATGCAGCCCTTATGGAGTTTCCCTGAGGTCAGCAGGACTCCAATATGACCCAATACCCAGATCTAGGAAAGTCTCTGCAGAGCCAGAGCCATGCCTATTGATTCTGAATGTTTTCCAGTATGATGGTTATTTTTATTTTTGGAACAGTCATTTAAAATATATATACTGACCAATTTGAATTCATTTACCAAATCCAGTGCTTCTAAAGTTGGAGAGTAATAGGAAATCCAGAGGGACGCAGACAGGCTGGAGAAATGGGCCCATGAGAACCTAATGAAGTTCAACAAGGCCAAGTGCAAGGTGTTGCACTTGGGCTGGGGCAATCCCGGGTGTTTATACAGACTGGGGGAAGACCTCCTTGAGAGCAGCCCTGCAGAGAAGGACCTAGAGGTCCTGGTGGACAAGAAGCTGGACATGAGCCAGCAGTGTGCGCTTGCAGCCCAGGCGGCCAACTGTCTTCTGGGCTGCATTAACAAAGGGGTGGCCAGCAGGGAGAGGGAGGTGATTGTCTCCCTCTACTCAGCTCTTGTAAGGCCCCATCTGGAGTACTGCATCCAGGCCTGGGGCCCCCAGCACAGGAAGGACGTGGAGCTCTTGGAACAGGTCCAGAGGAGGGCCACTTAGATGATCAGAGGGCTGGAGAACCTCTCCTGTGAGGAAAAGTTGAAGGTACTGGGCTTGTTTAGCTTGGAGAAGAAAAGGCTCTGGGGAGACCTCATTGTGGCCTTCCAGTACTTGAAGGGAGCATATAAAAAGGAGGGGCTATGACTGCTTATGAGGGTGGATTGTGATGGGAAAAGGGGGAATGGTTTTAAACTGAGACGGGAGGTTTATGTTAGATATTAGGAGGAATTTTTTCACTCAGAGGGTGGTGATGCACAGGAACAGGTTGCCCAAGGAGGTTGCGGATGCCCCATCCCTGGAGGCATTCAAGGCCAGGCTGGATGTGGCTCTAGGAAGCCTGGTCTGGTGGTTGGCGACCCTGCACATAGCAGGGGGGTTGAAACTGGATGAGCATTGTGGTCCTTTTCAACCCAGGCCATTCTATGATTATGAAATCTGTTTGCTTATCACAGAAGCCTTGGGACAAGTGGTCTAAAACCTCTTATTTTGCATTAATGATCTAGATTACATAGGAAAGTATTAAAAGTTTCAATAATCATGATTGCAGAAGAACAGAAGTGATTTACAAAAAAAAAATACAAAAACAAGTGAGCTCTTCTGTTGCCTACAGATTGGAGACGGGATAATTATACATGGGTTTAATGTTAGGTTCCCTATAAAGACTTTGTAAATAACTGTCTAATGTAAACATACACTTTTCCTGAATAGCAACGCTTTGTTTAAACCAGCAATCTTACGCATCAAAAAAGGAAGAACACGACTCCTTTTTTTTCCCCCCCAAATAGTGAAAAAAACAAAAACAAAACAAAAACAAGAAAAAAAACCCCACACACTTCTATGCAGCTCGTACCTACTACGGAATTATCACCAAACTAAAAAACAGTTCCAGTTCCATATGCTCAGTAATACCTTTGATTATATCGGTAAACCTTCTTTTGTTCTAAAAAGTAACTGTTTCTGTTTCTAATTTGACAACAGAACTACTTCATATTCTCCCTTTCATAGGGGCACCTGTCAGTTTCACTTTCCGGGTATTTAAACAAAGAGAAGGTCACAGTACTCTCAGGAGAAAAACTGCAAGGAGTGAGGTGTGTGAGAGGAGAGAGGAATGGAGAAGCCAAGCTGGTAACATTTTCCTTCTGAAAAAATAAGCTTTCAGAAGTTTGCAAGCCTCGATGCCTATTTTCAACTGGGTTCAAAATGGCAGATAAACTGTACGTATTCCAGCCAGCTGTACAGATACTAAATCATTTTAATAGTCTTAAGAAAATAATAGGAAAAAAAAAAAAATCTTAGTTCTGCTTTAGTTCACCCTTCTCCTTTCACTGTTGGCTAATCACTGCCCTCCCAGCTCTACTGCTGTGGAGAAGCCTTGAGAAGCCGATTGGCAAAGCTCTGCTGGTAGACCTGGGGGAACAACAACTTGACACGGAGGGGAAGGAGACAGTGAGAAATGGTTTGTCCTTCTAGCACAAATTTCCTTCTAGGTCAATTTGGAAGAACAGATTTTACCATGGCCCTGTATGCACTGACAAGTCATTATTCATCTGCCTAGGTGCTACAAGTACAAAGATTAGAGCCGTTATTAAATATGAACAAGGGTAGCTGAATAATCCCCTCACAGAAACCAAAGGCATGGCCTGTTACATAAAGGGAAGCGCGTATGGAGTTAAAACAAAGACAACTAAGAACAACAGAACATGTCTCTCGGTTCTAGTTATCTCTGGCATCCTTCACAGGAGCAGTAAGTTGAATGTTTCCAGAGGATCATGATTTGTACATGACAGCAGTCTTTTAAAATATTCTGGGGTTCAAATGGATTTGACAATAGCTTTTGGGACAGTCGTGCTATCTTTCGTCAGCCATTTGCTATGCCCTTTAACAAATTCAGTGCACGAGCAGAGAACTTAAGAAAACCAAATTGTTTAGAAGATATCACTCCAGCTGCAGCAGATCATTACAGGAGTTGAACTCAGAAGCTAAATCCTCAGCCAGGAACAAATGAAAGCTATTGCAGAAACATCATTTGTGTCGAGTAAGTCCCAACATCAGTTTTTCGAATCAGCTAATTAAAACTAGTATTATTGTACATGTACGTGTACCACTGACCCTGACATTTCTTTCTGAAATTTTTCTTCATACCAGTTTAAACTTGCCTTGTAATGCAGTCTTTAAAGACCTATTTCGAAGCATTTTAAGCATATAAAAAAGTACATGCTTTAATCCCACAGAAATCAATGGGACCCAAAGCACATGCCTGAGTATTTTGGAAAGCAGAAATTAAGTACTCAAATATTTGCAAAGTGTTCTGCTCAAACACGATGTTTGAATTCTGTAAGCTAACATCCTTTTCCCCGTCATGTTAGAAATGCACCTAGATTTGTTCTTAATGAGAAGAGATTTCTGGCTTTGATCTAACCCAACATAGGGACAAAGGGATAGGGTCAAAAAGAGAACATCAATCAAACCGTGACTCTTGGAGTCTGTTCTTTGAAATACAAAGTTCCAAAAAGTAAGCGTTCATGGATAAATAGAGACTCCAAACTTTGTAGGGGGGAGAGAGGGACAGGGTGAAATTAATTGTTACCACAAAACGTATTTTCATCACTAGTTCTTTGTTTTTAAATGACATACGAGGATCTTCTACTCTAATAAAGCCTGCTGTTTACTCCGGTAGTGACCTTCAGATTTGAAGAAATTTTATATAAACCCATAAATAACTTCTTTTTGTAGTGGGGGAAAATAATTTCAATGCAATGGAGTGATAGCAAAATTCATAATGGTACAGTACACAACTTTTAACTTTTCAGAATCAGGTCTACAAACTATAAACTCTTAAATTTCCCCAATAGCTGGACACGTTGTGGGTATTTAAATTTACTCACCTGAATATTCATTTAGTGAATATCTTCAGATACAAGTCTAGATGCAGGGTTAATGTCATTTGAATATTACACATAATATAAATCAACGTTTGACAATATCAAAACCCCATCAAACAGCGGGCCCTTCTTCTGCTATTATCAAATATATGTTTACTCTATCACTGTGGGATAGCTGAGAATCATAGAGTGCTAGCGTAGGCTTGTTTATTAAATTTGGTCAGTTTTCAGACCTTCCAAATAGGAATACTAAACATTTATTTTTCCCCTCTGGAAATCTTTTTTTTTTTTTTTTTTTTTTAAACTCCTGCATAATACAGTCGTCATCCCAATTCCTAATGAATTTATAAAAATACTTTTTTTACCCAATAATCCCGGTAAGGTAAAAATAGGAGCTTTTATAGCAAATGATAAACAGGCTCATGGACTATGAGAGAAACTAAACTTATTTAAGTTGCCATACATTCGCTACTGAATCACACGTAACATTTTTCTTCTTATGTGTGTTGCCGTCCACCTCAGACTAGCAGTTTTTAAGGTGCAGAAGCATCTTTCAAATATACGCATCAAACTTAACGATCAAGTTCCTCACATGCTTTACATTTACATCACCTGCCCATCAAAGAGCTGTGTTAAATAACAGCACTAATTGAAACTGCATAATTCTGTAGAAACAGCAGCACTTCCAATTCAGAGAATAAAGGGGTGCTTACGTGGTTCTTTATATTACTAGATAAAATTTTCTGAAATAAGAAAATGAAATGGAAAAACAAACAAACAAACCACATTTGAAAGAAGTTGCTGCACCTGCAAAAACACTCTTTAAGCTTACTATGAAATACAAAAAAGTGCACCCTTCTATATCTACATATAAAACATATTAGAAATAAAACTTGTGTAAAATGTTTGCTGTGCAAACTATAAAAACAGTCAGTCAGTCCGTTCTTTTTCCTAAACGTTGTGTCACACTCTCATGCTTCCTACTGCAGAGAATCGCTGTTATCCAAAACCAGCCCACTGATATTTGTCGTTGAGAGATCTCCTCCATCGTCTTCGCCGCTGTCTACAGACTCATCCTCACTTTGCCCCGCCATCATAACTTGCTGAACGGCCAATGTAGCACCGTCGGATGACAGGGACTGGAGACTGTCTACATTCATGTTTACTGGAGCTGTAATTGTTACAACAGCACCTGGAGAAGCACAATCATAAAATTTTAGCTTCTTTCTTGGTTTCTCAGATTAAGCGAGACATATTTGTATGTAGTAGCTTGTTTGTGACCAACAGGAAGAAAATCTAAGGAACTAGATTAAAATAAAAGCTAAATAACTTGTCAGATGCTTAAATGTTAGGAAATGGCAGGATTACGTTGGTCTCAAATCTGAAACTCATCTGTGGTCTGGATACTCATTACAGAATCCTCCAATCGAGTCATCGCAAGATCATTTCTGCAAAGTACTCCAGCTTAATCCACTGCAGAAAAATTGGAGAGTTCATAGAGAAAATGTGACTTAAATGGATAAAGCTGTTGTCAAACCCAGCAGAAGCTGAGGAAAAAAGTTGCTAAAACATTGCAATGAATAAAGCAGCAGGCTGCAGGAATGCGAGGACTGTTCTGAGATTAAAACAGATTCAGTTTAAGAAAGTGAAGTATTATTTGATCTGATGCTAAGCAAGTTACTGCAGTCAAATCTTTGGAGATTATTCTATTGCTCTTCTTCACAATGATCAATTTGAAACACCTGAAGCATATATAAAAGTGCAGATACTTAACAACCCTCTAGCAATGGTGAAAGGAACGTGAACAGGATGGGGAGTTGTGAAGCTGAAACTACAGCCCAGTACTTCTAATCAAACAGAATGCGGCTGGTCGGTATACACATCCTGAGAGAACTTATTTGCACGTCTAACCTTCCTCCTACTGTTTCATAACTTCTGAAATAAAAGCAACGTCACACTGCATCTATTCCAGTAAAATATTCCTCCCCCAAAAAACTAAACTGAAGATGAAAAAAATGACATTTTTGTTACGTTTTTCCAGATTAAGAGTCATGCTGAAATATCAAGGAGTTTTTTCACCAGATGTATCAAACCCTCCATTTCTCTGTTACAGAGGAATTAACTTCACTTTCTCTGTTCTAACCAGTTCTTCTTACCATCTGACATCGTGAGCTCATTAGATTGCTGCTGAGCAACTCCTGATGCAATGGAGTCAGGCCAGAACCTCTGAACCGGTCTGTTCTGAGCTGTTTTCTTCTTTGTTTTTGGAGTTTCAGAACAACTGGAATCCAGCATTGGCTGAAGAATTCGTCTTCTAGCATTGATAAACCTAAACACAATCAACGGTAAGAAATACTTATGAGCTGAAGGTGGTTAATATTCCGTCTCTTGGATTCACAAAGTATGCAGTAAAAAAACAACAACAGAAGTATAAAAGCTGCAAAGCATCACTTCTCCATTCCAGCTCAGTCTGACATTCTTTTCAGCATGTAAAACTAGAACTCCTAGAATATTGACGTCCTTCAATATTAGCAAACTAGCTAAGCAAGTACTCCAATCATTTTGCTGCTAACAGTGTTTCCCCCCCACCCGCCCCCCCAAAAAAAAAACCCCAAAAACTCACTGACAAAAATTCTCCAGACAGCATGACAAACGTATATTTCAATATCTTGTAAACTAAACACCAGAAAAGTTGTTGACAGTACCATTCAGAAAGCTGACACTCCTCTTATTAGGGCTCACCTAAATTTTATCCCTGTCTAACCTAGTTTGTTTGGTCTGGTTTCATTTACTCCATTAAGCTCCTGCCTGCTTTAATTATTTGAAATGCTCACAGGCTTTCCAGGCCTGGCTCCTGATCTAGGAGACGATGCTAAACACATTTTTCAGAAGGAAGTAAGAGGTTCACGCATGCCTTGGAGAGACATCAGCCAAATCTCAGTACCATAGAGCTCTGTTACTGCCACACCAGGAAAACAGTTATACTGATGCACTTATGGAGCCATTGCACTGCCACTATCTTGTGTATTTCCTCACTGAACCTTCGTGCAGTCATGCAGCCAGCACCTTTTTGAAATCCAAGTAAGGTCACTGCGGTGATTTTAGGAACACAATACCATGAGTAGAGTAGAATGCATGCTGGCACCCTCACTCCTCTTCTGCAAGATCAGGCTTCTCACCTTAAACCTGTAGCGCACTTAAGACATACTACATACTGAGCTGTGAACTGCAGTGGTTGAGATACTGACACCTTCCATTCGGACACCATTGTTTAGTGACTGTGTCATTTGGTAGAAGAGCAGAATGACGATCTGTGGACAGTAACAACTGCAAAATGCAGCCATAATTACCCTGGGAACACTTTTCAGAGCCTCTGGTCACTAAATCCCTTGAACATTGATTTTTTTTTTTTCTTTTTTTCCCCCACTTGCAGAACTGATGCGAGTGCTTTCATCTCTTCCAGCAACAGAAGAGAGCTTAATTGTTATGGCTGCAAAGTTGTCTGAAGTTCTTATATAATTTAAGTGGCAGAAGGATATAAATAATATGCTTGCCTATCAGTGTATAATTCTTGTTCTTAAACATGTAACATAGAACAGTAAGCTCAACTCCACACATCCAAGCCATACTCTTAACTACTTCTCAATCTTGCAAGCACGTAGAGACAAAAACAGAGATTACGGAAGAGTTCTTGGTCTTACCAGTTGTTAACCTGGAGTAGTGTAAGATTTGTTTGTGCTGCAATCTGTTTCTTCTCATCCTCCGTTGGATATGGATGCTAAGCAAGAGAAAAAAGCAAATAAGAAAGGCATAAGCTTCTGTTTCATTTCCTCATCAAAAATAAGAACTCCTTTATTACAAGTGATCAAAGATGCTATACTAAGGTCATCTAACTCATTATGAACAAATTTAAGAAACCTCACAAACTTTCATAGATGAAGATCATTTAATAAAAAGTGTGTTACTATGCAAAACCAGTTTTATCCTTGAAAATATGCATCGTATCATTGATCTGCTGATGTTTAATTCAGCAAAAGAGATTCTCATGGCTGACAGTCTTTATTAAACAGCGTGATCTCTGGGCAACTAGCATGTGATAAGATCTGATTAGTTATGCTTTCTAAAGGCAATGTCATATGAGAGTACTGACAAGCCTTTTCTAGTTAAAATAAGCTACTCTGAACTAAATGGATGAAAAGAGTGGAAAAAGTGCTAAAGTGCACACATGCTTTCCCACCATCATTTGTGTGTTTTGAAATAGTTGCTAAATGACTAAAAATACCAATATATTAAACACTACAATATTCTTCAAGAATAAATATTTACACAAAGGCAGGACTTGTACTGTAGGCAAGAGTAGATAGCAACAAACTTGGTATGTGTTGGAAGTGTTGTTGGAAAGTGGGAAAAGACAGAAAGCTTGAAATTCCTCTAAAACAGAAACAAACAAAAACCCCCTCAAAAAACTCACAGCCACAAACAGAACTATTTCTTTGTGTGCCACAGAACAAGGCGGAGAGAGCATCGCATTCTCAACGCAATGAAATGAAGAAAGATCCCTTTTAACAATGTTTATTGAGCTCGTGGGGGTATGAGTTTAACACGATTATTAAAATAATAATGACATCAACAGTCATTAGGCTCTGTGGAACTGCTCCAAACAGCTTCAGAAAAAAAACTGAACTGGGATTACACAAACAGTAAGTTCACCTTCCCTATGAAACAAAATTATAAACACCACATAGAAGAGTTACATAAAAATCTTTTGACTCCTGATCATGTTCAGTCCTTACCCCTATGTGCTGAAATAGCCAAGATCTCATCACATTCGTAGCGTGCTTGGGAAGAACGCCTCTTTTATTTTTTGATGAGCCATCATCTTGATGCAAGATGCCTAGATCTTGGTTTAATTGCAACTGAAGCTGCGTGTACAATTTTAAAAGAAAGTTAGCATAGCAATAGCAATATTTTGCATTAATGTAGGTTATCTGGAGAAGGAATGAAAAGAGACAAGGAACTCTGATTCTAAAAAGCTACTTTATTTGCTAGGGAAGACTTACAACAGCAGCTCACCTACAACAGCATTCCAAAACATCTTTATTCAGGGAAAATGAACTATCAGATTTCTATAGTTTTTGCATTATCTGGAGCTTTTCTGTTTTAAGAATTACAACTGTTTTCAGGGTGTATATGTGACCTTGCCACAAGAGCCAAATGATGATTTGCTGTAATTTAGAATAAAATCCCTCCATATACTAAACGACAGGTTAATGATCCTCTGTACCGATCCATGCAATGTGAGGGTTTTGACTGGCTTTTCACCCTACCAAGTAATTTGCACAAGTGAAGAGCAACTGAAAGACACCATGCTGAATATATTCACTATGCGCAAGCAAAAGCAACTATGGAAGCAGTAATATAGTAAAGATTTAGGTCTTCAGCAAAGGACTTAAAATTATAACGCAAGAATTGCAAACCATAATATTTAAGGTCCTGCTAAATAAATTCATCTAAACTTCCAAGAAGTGGGAAGATATATGCAAAAGATGATAAAGGGGAAAATGTTCTGGCTACTGTCAAATTCTGAATTCACTTTACTATGCTCTGTTTTCCTAAAATTTCAGATTTCTTTCACAGCTTTGCTTTCTTTTTTACTTCTACAGCTACATCAAATTGCTTGCACATTGGTTATTTGAACATCAGGTGATACGTTCTCAAGTGCTTAGGCAGAGATAATAAGAAACAGAATATAAATTGCATATGAGATTGTGTTTCAGACAATTGTAACGTATTCCAAATCAGGTTATTCAAACAATAGAGAGCAGTTTCTTCAGGCCAGTCATTATGTCTACATCTGGTATGAAACAAGCTTTAAACATCATTTCTGAACTAGGTTCCAGTCATCAAATTACAACGTGTATTTGGAGCATACTTTTATTTGCAAAACAAAGTTTCACTTTCTAAGTGATCTGTCTGCATATGGAAGCTTTATAATGAAATTTCAATAGTTATCCACCAGTTTTTCTTGTCTACATGCACAGCACTGCGAAACACTGAGAATTTCAAGCAGTATTTCCTATAATTGAGATACGGGCCCAAACCCACGCATTTTGCAAGTTTTATGGCAAAATGCTCTTCAACATACATAAATTCTGGGATACATACAACTTCACAGTGTTGGTGGTTGCGATCTTAAGAAGACAAATTTCTGACAGCAGCGCAACACTATACAGCAACATTCAAATCTATCCTGCCATAAACCCAGTTCAACAATTAGGAAAGCTATAATCCCTGGAAAATCACCTAGTATGTTATTTAGAGGGCTTTTTGTTTGGCTGCTTTTGTTTAACAAGTATGAAGTATGATGGCTGATGTGGCAAGGCAGCTCTGTTTGGGATATCATGCCCTATTATAAAATCTGTAAATCCTATCATGTATTACATTTAAACCCAAACTCTTGAAAACAAAGGTTTATTTGAACCCAGGAAACTATTCTGTGAAGCCCATGAAACACACCTGAGAATTCTGGATCCGAATAGTCCCAGGTGACAATGTTTGCGTCACCACTTGACCTTGTGGAGTGACCACAGTAACAGGCTGATATACTGTCCCTCCTTAAAAAACAAAACATTTTGGTAAGTAGAAGCCCCTAAATATTCTCTTTAAACACAGAAATGCAAAATCACTGTAGACGATGCCGCAGTTCTGACAACATATCAATTATTTTAATATACCATAATCTATTCCAGCAGTCATATAAGATGCATGATGCAAAAGCCACACCAATGTGCATGGAGCAGTTCGGGGCCATCAGCTGGGTGGCACCTAGATATTTAGGTCAACTAAGTGTTCGAATGCTACCTCCATACAAAAGTAGCACAACTACTCGGACCTGAAGGATTTCACAGACTCCTAGGGATAGCTCTAGACTGTGCAGAGCACAAGATGGCTACTAAGCGCAAAAACATTCCAGTCTCTTAAGACTTAACTAGCCTTGCACAGAAAGATCTGTTAATACTGTACTTAAACTGTAACCTCCACTCACATACACATACCTGGCATACACAGAAATTAAATTGATATTCAGAAACCATAAAGGCACTCGTACTAAGCCGACAACTTTTCAGGTCTTAAAATGTAAACACATGAAGAAATACTTGTGTATTTTTTGTAACAACTTTAAAAGAACACATAATGAAGAGCAAGGTGCCAGTTTTTCTTTAGTTGTCATACCTGCTACTGTTGCCATAGTTACATTTCCCTGCTGCAATGCTGATGCTGGCACCATAATCCCTTGGGGACTGAGCGTGCCTGCAATGGCACTTGGCATTTGCTAGAAAAATAAAACAATTAGTTGGTAGAACTTTTTTTTTTTTCAAGGAGATAAAGCAGCTTGTGTCATTTTGGCTCTAAAAATACATTTGGAGCTTAAACACAGGATTAGCTTCAAAGAGAGAAACTTCATTAGAAGTTCATCATTTACCTACATTGACTTCCTCATTATTACCCATCATTATCTTTGAAAATCTTCATGAATGCAACTGTTAGAAAAGACATTAAACTATCTGCAGTAATTATAGGAGAGAAATGCTTCCAGGTATATAAATACTACGAGAAAAAGTTTCCAAAGGCACAAGGGATAAAGGACATTTGAAATGGATCCTTGATGCTTTTATTACAAGCATCAAAGCTTCAGAATTTTAGTTATTATCTTAATTCCTTCCTATTTCAAAATAATGTATTATGCATCCAAGATATCTCACATATTTTGTTCTGCTCAGGATAGTTCTTATTCAGTCCTGACCTTGCAAACCCTTATGAATTCCTTAAGATGCATGAATAATTTGTTGTTACCAAACGTAAAATTCAGTCCCTCCTGTGTCAACAGAAGTAAGGCTCTAACAGCCGTACAAAAATAATCCTTAAAAGGCTTTTTTCTTTTTTTTTTTTCCACTTTGATTTCAGACTCTCCTTTCCACACTTCCACATAAAGCCTAAGTAAGACGCTGAACTTTAAGAATCATTGGGGCTTTTTAGAAACAGATGGCATCAAACACATTCATAAATCTGAGAAGGACCACCCCCCCGTGACACAGACTTAATTGTATTTAAAACACACCTGAGATTGCACAGGTGAATAAGGACTTCCAGGTTCTCCACTTAATAGAGTTTCACTGTTCATTTTCGTCTTCAGGCAGGCAATGTAGCGACTACAGAAGTCCTTGCAGAGTTCATTAACCTTTTCTAGCTCAAGCAGATGGATACGTAGAACTTGGATTGCTTTTACCATCTAGGGAACAAATTGCGGGGGAAAAAAAAGAAAGAAAAAATAATTTGAAAGTAACTGTTAATTTCAAAAACATTTCACTGTGAAATTTAAACAAGCACTACTTTCCAGGAAGAAAGACCATCCAATTAATGGAGAGCTACTAATTGCTGAATGCTGAACTAGGCTTGTCAAGCTCTGATCGTTACGCTCCTGAAATGGCAAAGGAATGTGTTTACATACAAATCTGTATCACTATACTGCTTAACTAAACTGACAGAGGAGAAAGAAAACAGAACTACAGCACAATCACTTCCTCTGTCGCATGTCAGATTAGACCTCCTAACTGGACTCCGCCTTCCCAAAAGTTTGTCATTTTGCTCAGCAAAGCTTGAAGTAGCAAAACAGTTTTTCTGTCCTACAGCTTTGAAGCACCTGTGCATTTCTACATCAGATACAAACAACTTTGGGGTAGAATCTCCTGAGTGAACAGACTGTTTCTGGGATAGAATGAGAGAGCACTGAAACCAACTGACAAATCCACATTTATACAAAAATTAAAGAAGTACAGGAGATTTGCATGCTGTGAGAACGCTTATCCTTCCTGTGAGAAAAAGATTCCTAAGTTTGTGTAGCTAGTGGTATTTCATACAGCATAAAAATAGCGTAGGTGATTGCAAGGGTCATGGCAGAAGATCAAAAGCTAAAATCAAACCCAGATGGTCTAAATCTTGATGATGCAGTAGGAAATCCGGGACATTCAATTATGCACATAACATATTGGCAAAAAAAAAAAAAAGGTTTTGGTTTGTTTTTTTTTTTAATACAGCGTGTCACCCCCAATGTTTACTTGCTGTGCTAGAGCTTGAAGAAAAATGTCCTTCCGTTTTATGAATTTAAATAGATTGTAACTTGGAAACATAATGCAAAGCTTGATTTTAGCATTATTTGGAAAAATGTGTCCTACGTTAAGGGTCATGTACCCAGCTGCAGCACTGAAGGCAATAACCAGTAACAACAGTTGTCCACTTATTTCTAAGTGAAGAAGCCAGCCAGGAGCTGAAGCAGCCTTTACTCAGAGCAACCGAAGGAGATCAAGGCAGGCACTTTTGGGTACACTTCCCTCTCCCTCACAATGACTTCAGCTTTCATTATGACAGGCATTTTTCCCCACGTTTCTTTAAGTAGAAGATATTCCTGTTGTTTGACATCGACCCAACTGAGAAAATGGTATGTTAAAATAACCACGAGAACACCGAAATGAAAACAAAGTAGGAAATCTTATCCCTACTAAGGGCTATAAATAATAATAAAAAAATTAAAAAAAAAAAAAAGCAACTTCAAAGCACAGCTGCAGGAAAAAAAAACAACATCTGAGCTGTAGACTTGAAGCAATTCATTCAAATTAAAATCTGGTAACTCTGACGACCTTTGACACTAAAACCCTTTGAAATCCTAAATGCAGTGGCCCAGCACTGAGGTATACAATCTGCGGTCTTCTAGAGCAGCCCTCAATGGTGGTGGCCTTTAAAACTGCATTTAAGTACCTTTAAACACAATCAAGTTGAATGATGCAAATTTAACTAGATTTTAACACAAAACAGAGGTCTTCTTTGCTTAAATATAGTCCGCTCCCTTCGGAATTGCTAATGATTGCCCTGTAGCACTTCAATAACCAAAAAGTTTCAGAAACAAAAACCTGAATTATAAAATTACTTACACGTTGTGGAACAACACAGATCACAGATTTTGTTTTTAAACCTCTCCCATCCTCTTGTGGGAATACAAAACAAAACAACATCTACCAAAATTAGAGTTGAAATTCAAGTTAGTTGTTGGTATCTAACATGAAAATTAAATTAATATCAAAAGCAAGCATAAACCAAGGATTAAGTAACAACAGCCAGATTTCTACAGACCCTCCCACAGTCAATGCTGCTTACAGGAAGCCGTGCTACTGTGGTTAGAAAGGCAAATAAAATTTGTAAATATACCATGCATGTCACAGTAACTGCGGCCAAATGGCTCATTGCGGCCCACGGCATGGGTGGATCAAGTGAAATTTGCTGACTGAAACTCACATTATCCTTGAAACTAAAACAAAATAAAAACTGCAGTAGCAATATTTCATTCCCCCACCTCTTTTTTAATACTTTTTTTTATTTTTTAGAATCACAGCTTAGAAGTCTACAAAACACATGTTTTTGTTATTTAGTTTTACTGAGCAGAATCTGCCACACAACTACCCAATTTTATAACCCACATAATACAGCCTTTTCAGCTCTAAGAAATAAACCTGGAGCATCGCTTCAGAGTAACGCAGAAAGACATAAGTAACCATTAGACGTATGGATATTGTTGGTACCATTGTACATAAGTAAAAGTAAGCTATATTTACATATAAATATATTCCATCTGGAGATGTCTTTAGCCCTAAAATGCTTTGAATCATGCCTTTGTCATATCTTTTCAGTGCCTTGACCATAGGGTACAAAGAGGCACAGAATACACTATGCAGCCTGCTAGTCATAATCCCCAACTCACCTTTGTTCAGTTAAAATGCACGCCCATGACATTTTATGGACTTCAAGGGATACAGCACAGACACACAGCAAAAATGTAAGTGGACAACACATCTTACAAATTCTGGTATAACAATAAGTAACCACCTCATTTCAAAAGCAACTTAAATATATCCACTCACTGTTCATCTACCTCCCCAAGCAAATTCCCACACAAGGCCTTAAGTCCACAGGGGAGAAACACAAAGTCTGAGAGAAGGCACATTCGGTCTTCATTTCTTTTGTTTTGATAACCTCTCTTGCCTATTGAATCCACAGCTGTGAGATCAGAGGTCTGAGAAATGTTGCAGATTGTACGAACACTTTTTAGAAATTCAAAAATGTGGCTTGCGCACACAGAGAAAATATAGAGAATATCAAAATGACACCCCCTGCCTTCATCATCACTACAAGTTTTCCTGACGGAACTAAGAATTCAACAGGATAGTCTTTCAGAAGAGGCTACTGAACCAAAAATCCTTACCCCAAACGAAACAAAAACTCAAGGGTCTTCAAAAAGGGCAGTGTCCTGTTCAAATACAAAAGTGAAAGCATATTTAAGACACCGTATTTCATATTGTTTCTAGGCTTGATAAAGCTCTATTTAACCTGCTCTGACCTCACAGCTTACCCTAGTTTGTGCAGGAGGTTGCACTACTGACCTCCTGAGTTCTCGAGACCGTAATCAGATAAGAATCATCCTATGGCCCTATGAACATGGGGAAATGAAAAAATCAGCAACTAAACAAAGCCAACAAAATACTCATATATGGCAAGAGTTAAATCCTAACAGAGCTATACAGGAGATAGGAACTCTCCAGGGGCAACTTGATGTTTCTGTTTGGCTGGGTTAACAGTAAGCAGCAAAAAAAGTATTAAATTCTAAACGTCTTAAAGCATAATTTAATTCATGAAAACTCTAGAAGTGATTAGTAAACATTCATGCTGAACAACCCACCCATGTAAGTTACAAGAACAAAAGAAGGCTAAAGGAAAACAAAGGGAAGATGGCTCATTGTTCTGTTAGCAAATTCAAGCTTTGTTTCAACTGTGAAAATAAGATGGAGATACCAAAGTGTAAGGAGTTTCAAAGATGATACTCAGTGTTATGCGCAGTGTCGAACACACTTTTGGAAAGGAAAAGGTACATTCAGGAACATCTGGCTAGTAATACAGGCCAGCAAAATCTGTGGTTCTTAAGAGTAAACTTCTCTTCATGTGCTGACAATCTGACTAAGGTGTACATAAAATAATGACCCAAAGATGAGGAGGAAGTCAAAGCTCTGAGAAAGAAAGCAGCCTCCAAACTAGCAAGTTAAACATAAGCACAATCTTCTACTTCCATCCCACTATCAATAGTATTGGGAAAGGGGAGGTCTGCCACACTTCTTGTAGCTAATTGGCACTTAAATCAAGTTCAGAAAAGATTGCTAAAGAAACAGACAGAATGAGTGACTAAGAATCAGAAAGAACAAAACTACTGAAAACCTGAAAATTGGTGTAGAATGCTTTTCAAGAGAGAGCACAATTCTGTCTTCAACAACATGCTGTGTCATACATATATAGAGAAGAAATATCTAGTGCACAAAATCATAGCCTTGTATTTCTCTCTTCTACCTCCATAAATAGTTGAACCTGTGTAGAGCTAATGAAGTTGGAAGGGCCCAGTTTTTAAGTTCTACTTGAGGACAACAGTTCTAAGAGAGCAATTACACAAATGACCAAAGACGAGTCACTTTCCTTATGTTTTCAATAGGGATGGACTTGAACTCCTGGAAGCTTGTCCTACATCTGAGGACAAGCTGAAAAGACCTGTCCGGAAGCTGGCACTAAAGCTTATTGAGTTTCTTTCAACAGATCTTAGAATTAAACTTTTACATTTTCCTGCAGTACGCTCTTTCTTGGAATAAAGAAATGTATCTCATACACCTCTCAGACAAAGGAAGAGACAACTGACCTTTCACAAGTCAGGGAAGACACAGTACAGCTTGAGGGTTTATTTTTTAGTGATGTGGTTTTTGAACACAAACCGTTGCTGACTCTGTTACATGATGCACGTACAGAAAAAGATTAGGAACACTGCAATAGCTATGCAAACTCAAGTGTACTTAATCCAGGTCATTTCACAGAGTACCTCAAAAATTCATTTACTGAAAAAACATTACAGGAGAAAGTGCTATTCCCTAACTCTTTCCAAATGCTTCTCCAGGAAATTATTGTACTTCTAAATACGCTCAAGCCAAACGTCAAACTTTGACCTAATCCAGAAGCCACCAGTATTAATGGAAATGCTCCCATTTATTTCAGTGCCAGAGCTCCTTTTTGACAACACATCTGACAAAGCCTTTATTGGGCAACACACTACAAAAAAAACAAAACAAAACAACAACAACAACAACAAAAGGCCTAGCGTTTCTAGATCTTTTACTATTTTTATGTTGATCATAACCCTTTGCCAAGCTACTTTAAGATCACCAACTGAAGCTGTTTGTGTGGTTAATGAGAAAGAATATAATAGTCCAACTGGACCTTCAAAGATCATCTAGTCCAATTCCCTGACCTCTTCAGGGCTAACCAAAAGTTACAGCTTACTAATGAAGATTAAAGAACAGAATCTCTCCCCTTAAATAATCAAAAAGGGTAGACACTTGGTTGAGAAGCCAGACTTAACAATATACGGGCCAGGGCATCCTTGAAATGAAAAGTGTTAAGGCTGGCAGAAACACTGAAATTAGTTTCTGCCACTTTGGAACCACTGGCTTAAAGCTCTGTCACAAAGCCTACATGGAGCAGCTGGGTTGGGGGAAAAAAAAAAAATATCAAAAAAAAACAAAAAAGGAGGAAAAGAAATGAACCAGCTGAATAAATGACTCATTTCCTTACCTAAGGCAGGCCTGCGACTCTTCTTCTGATAGGACCTGTGTGAGTCTTTATAGCACTGTAATGCTCAATTCATCTCAGTTTAGTTCTGGCTCCAAGCTGAACGACTGCTACTAAGCGAGCATATACATCTTACCTACGTGACTCTGCTGCAATGAGATAAGAGCACACTTGGACAACCAGTAATTATTTGGCCTACTTGCTCCACCTTTCAGCCTCTGCTAAGTTGTCCTCTCAAGTGAATGATTTATTTATCATTAGAATTAAAAAGGGAAGTACATCAAAAAGATATCACAAAGGTGCCCCATATTAGAACCCCTCCCTACTACAATGTAATTTTTAATCTGTACAAAAATGACTTTTAACCTATGTAAAAACATATATATTTATGTGACACAATGGAGAAAAATCTGCCACTAAACCCAGCTACAGACTTCTCTGTCCAACCATCAGTATTTCAAGCTGAAGAAGAGTTTGAAGAACATACTAGATATTTCAAAACTTGACAGAAACCCTTCTTTTCCTCTGCCCACTGCCCTTGACAAAGTGAATCGCCTGCCAGAATACCAGATACACAGAGACCATGGCCTACTGGGCAGGCAGAGGAAAAGCCACACTCAAATTAGATTTGGTATCTAGTAACAGAAAGTCATCACTAACAACATGACTATACATCAGGAATTCAATGCCAAAGATAAGCTGATTTTGCAATGTGGTTCCAGTTTCAGACAGCAATGATCTCAGTGGCCATGGGACATGAGACATGAACAAATACTTCCTCACTCATTTCAAGCAAAGTCAACCAGATTTGCAAAGCTCATTGATAATAGTAAATACCATATAAAACAAGAGACTTTGTCACCACTGAAGTCACAAATAGGTTAGTCGGGGACCAGACTATTTGAAAAGAGCAGAACCAACTACACCAGCGTGAGCCAGATTTGAGAGAATGCTTGTCTACAACAAAGCATATGAAGCAGGCTAAGACATGCAGGATATTTGGGAAAATGATCTTTGAAGGCTCACAGAATCACAAAGTAGCTGAGGGTGGAAGGGGCCTCTGGCAATTGTTTCATCCAGCTCTACTGTGAAGCCAGTATATCAGGTTGCCCAGGGTCCCACACAGTTAGGTTCTGATTGCCTCCTAGGATGGATATTCTACATCCTCTCTGGGCAACCTGCTCCAATATTCAGTCTCCCTTATAGCAATTATTTTTTTTTAATTTTTATTTTCTTTTTCCCCCTTAAGCTTTAATGAAATCTACTGTGGCTCAATTCATGTCCACTTCCTCTTGCACCCTCATTGGGCTCAACTAAAAAAAAGTAAGACTTTTTTTTTGTCCCTACAACTCTTTCCAAGTCTTCTCTGTTCCAGGCTAGCCAGTCTCAGCTTTCAGCATCTCTTTGAGAAGTGTTCCAGTCCATCACTTATCTTCGTGCTATCGTGAATCTTGCTAGATTCACTCCATTATCGCTGTGTCTAATAGTGAGGAGCCCAGAATTGCACCCAGCACTCCAGATGCACACCAAAGCTCACAGAAGGAAAGAATCACCTCCCTCGACTTGCTGGTAACATTTTTCACAATACAGCCCAGGTACATTGAAATTTTTGCTGCAGTGATGCATTGCTGGCTCGTATTCAATCTGGTGTCCATCAGGGCACTCAGGTCCTTTTTCTACAAAGCTGCTTTCCACCTGGTCAACCTGTAGCACAAACGCGTACACGGAGTTATTTCTCCCCAGACTTGGCATTTCCTTTTGCAGAACTCTCCTTCAGACACTTTGCTGCCCTGTCTTTTTCAAACTGTCAAAGCCCCTGTGAAAGGTGGCACAGCTCCCTTTCACCAGCCACTCCTAGTTTTGTACAACATGCCAGCTTGCAGAGGGTACACTCTATCCCATCATCCAGGTCATTAACAAAGATGTTAAATGATGTTGGTCATGGTATCAGTCCCTGGAGTACACCACTGGCTGGCCTTCAACTGGATCTCATGCTGCTGGTCGCAATCCTTTGAATCTAGCAGTTCAGTACGATTCCAGTTCATTTCACTACCCCATGAATCTAGTCCTTATTTAATCATTTGCTCGTTTTAGCTTGCATTTAGTCCTCTCCAGAAAGCAACGGCCCATTTGAAGCAATACGGTATTATTATTTTAATTTGCATGAATGTTTTCCTGTTGAAAAATTATCTGAAAAGTAGTACCAGTGCCCCATAGCTGCCTGCCAAAGAATTCTGCACCCTAACAGAAGAGTGATACTCTCCACAGACAGGCTGTGTTATTATAACAGTTCTGAAACATTTACATTCTGCTTACACTTATAAAATAATCATAGTTCTACAAGTATTTCATAAATATAATGTTAAACCATTGACGTTTCAAGTTAAAAAAAATAAAAAAAATCAAAGAAATAACAATAAAAAGCTATATACCACTGTTTCTTACAATAGGAAAGTAATTAAAGAACAGAATTATCATTTATTTCCTTCTGCTGTCATGTTTCTTCTTTTTTACTCCATTATTAATTCCTGCAGTGGCAACAGTCATTTTGCAACAGGGTTTGATCCATGGAATTGCATTACTACGTATATTGTTAATACTCGTCTCTTCATAGATTACTAAATCACTGTCTCTATTGGTAAACATTTATCAAGTGAGCTACATCAAAATTTGCCTACAAAGACCTAACTGAAATGTCAGGGCTTTCAATTCTGTTACAGCTATAAACTTGGGTTAAAGTGGCCAATGCCTACTCCTCGTTCATAAACTGAAAGCCTTTATACTAATACTGAGAGTATTTTTTCGCATCACATTATGCATTCTCCTTCAGCTACTTTCCTGTCCGAAGGACATATTTGAGCCTCATAGTGTTTCCAAACTGAAAATAAAAGCCTGTGTAAAATCAACAGTTCCAGAAGATAAGTGGTAAGAGAGCCTTGTAGAAGCACACTTGAAGACAGACTAGTGCAGTGTGAGCTGTGTTAGCTTTATGCATCCTGGAAGATGATTTAAACTAAGAAACTTTAAATTTACTTAGATTGAGATCATTAACATGATACGTAAGTGTATCTCCATCCCAGCATTGTAACTTGCAGTGGAAAGTATGTAACAAAGAGCTGAAAAGATAACCTTCTATGCCTCTGTATCCAGAGTTGTAAAAACTTGCCTCACTCTACAATATACCGTCTTCTGCTTTCTTTCCTTTCACATTGGTCGAATTACACAGAGACTCTCACAACTCCACCTTCCATGATGGTATTTAAATATTATCTTCCCAGAACTTCAGTACAACGATAACCAAGTTACAAGAAGTGACTGTTAACATCTGCCTGCAAAAGAAGCCAAAATAACCCCCACTTTTTTTTTTTTTCTTCTTACAACTATATGCGCTCCTTCCAACGTGCTGTTTACTGCAGCCCTTCTGACAATTCTAAACAGCATCTCAGATTTATTCTCATCTAAGTTACGGTTTTGATTCTAAGCTTCCTGCAGGTACGTTGTCTTAGTCTCCCACACACAAATCTTTCTATATAACAGCTTTAAAACACATATCTTTTCTGAATGCTGTTTACAACTCCTGTCACTTTAGCTTTGTGAAAGTCAATTGTTTACATAGCTTTTTCTCCTACGAGGTAGACTCAAAGAAAGACTTGTTTTACTGCACAGTCTCCTTAAAGGAACTAGTCTTCCAAAACTAAAAGTCCTGCAGATTAACACTTGACCCCTATAAATCTAGCGCTCTCAAACATGATAAAACTGAGTTGTGAATTGACTCCAAAGACAGGAAGGTTGGTAGTTTAGGTACAAGCATAGCAAGAGAGCTTTTCTCTAGGCAGCGTGATTCAAAAGGGAGACAAAGGGAACACAGAAATCACAACTTGATCACTTTCTGAACATCTTCAGAATTGAAGATCTACATTCTGATGGACTTACAGAAAACATAAAGATGACATTGGCATGTAATAAAAAAGTCAACATGTTATAAGATGAGCTTAGACAATGTAACATCTCCTCCATTAACTACATGAATCCTGATTTAAAAAAGAGTTGGAAAAAAAGAACACTTATGCTGATGACATGTTTTTCATAAACGTAGGTCACATGCTTGACATCTTAAAATTAATTTGCAGAGTCAACCTGGCTAAGGCAAGCTCATGTCTCTGGTGATCCCCAACACATTGATCTCAGTCAGACTAGAAAACCATAAGGGAAACTACTATGAAGGAACTGATAAAAGTTTACAGATAAGGAGGAAAAAAAGAGGCGATTGAAAAAAAAAAAAAAAAAGAAACCAAAAACCTTCAAAAACTATTTCTCAGGATTAACATGAAAAGGAATCCCTTGTAGGAAGAGACATCTGAGGAGAAACTGTAAGCACCAGTTGAGATATGAAACAATAACGAGGCAAACATGATGACTGTTGCAGACATGAAAGAAACAGCTTATACTTACCAGATTATCAGTTTCAGGATCTTCACAGAAAAAGGGTTTTCCTTCTTTTTCCTGCTTCCTTACAAAATTTTCTATATCTACATCAAAACTTGCAGAAGTTGTGCCTTCCGATCCTTGTGTAGATTGTTCACATTTTTCAAATAATAGTGCTAACAAGGGAAATAGCGGGTGCCTAGAATAGAAGTTAAAATAAGTATTGTCACTTCCAGTTACAATACTGAAAAGTCAGGTATCTGGCTCACATAGGGTAACAATCATTCATAAGAAACAGAAGGACAAGCCTTAGATGAGACTGCACATAGCACCACTGGCTACAGCAGAACATGATGAAAGATTATTTTTCCTTTTTCCATTACCATACAACCTACGCATAAGTAAAGCAGTAAAATAAATATACCTAAATAAACAAACCTATCACAAAACAAAGAGCTAGGAGATACTATATTATTTACTGTAAATGAGTGGCAACAGATACATTAAATACAGCACATTAGAAATAGTGGTTTAGACTTATAAATAGCATGAATACATATTTAAATGTTTTTTTTAAGTCTAAAATCATTTATTTTAGATAAAATTTATTTATTCTTCAACGTGGGCTTTACTTATTCATCACAAATAACTTTAAAGAACTGGCAATAGTATGCAGACTGTACTTGGAGGCCTCCAATAAAGTGTTTTGGATGGCTCAGAGAAGAAGCAGCTTTTGTCAGCACAATTCTAAAAAAGAGTGGATATGTCTTTCTTCTTCTTTTTTTTTTTTTTTTTAAATTAACTGCAAACTGGTAATAATTGCATATTTATTAAGCACTTAAAATGAAAGAACACAACCTCATAAAATGAGAACAGTACTACTCAGCATAGCACTTAACACTGGAAAAAAAAAATCTCCAATTACTGTGTTTATACCTCAACATTCAATCCAGTTTGAGCCAATTACTGGGCACTAGGCTGTTATCCCTAAAGAAAAGTGAGTAAAAACTGACCTAATTACAATTAAAAAATAAAAATCCCACATTAAAGATAAAAAGTACTGTATACTCTACAGTGAGCACAGCTCAACTGCCTGAATAGTATGCTAAATTGCACTTGCTCTTTAAAAGCAGCCAAGCTTAGAACTTCCTTACGACTATGCTGGATTAGAATGAATCCCATAATAAAAGGAATGTTGCTCTTTTTTGCTTCTTCTTTTTTATTTTTTGGCTAAAAATCAACAGTGAAGTTAAACTGATCTCCTCCCTTCCCTGCATACTACTAGGACATATAGCCAAGAAATCATCTGTTTCTAAGCTGCCTTCTACTAGCATATGTTAAAAAAAAAAAAAAAAAAAAAGAATTCCTCTCTTCTTTACCCCTCAAAATACAGAGCACAAGTCCATTACTACCTGTAAATGGCCTGCTTGTCTGCATCCATTGGAGTTTGAGATTCTACAGGGGCAGGACTCACCCCTTCTGCATCAGTTTCAGAGCAGTTTGGATCTTGTTCAGTTTTTAACTCTGTTACTACTTGCATCTGTAGAAAAAGGATAAGTTATTAGTAAATCTGCATGCTTGACGTAAAATAAGCATACTGTTTTCTAAAGAAAAAGCAATGTAAAGGGCTACTAAATTGCCAGAAGGTTGGCATGACTTGGCAATAACACAAAAAGCCATGGTAGGAACAAAAAACCTCTTTTAATCCTTGAGACTTTTTGATGAGTAGTGTAAAGGTCACTTTAAGTTTCAGCTCTCAGCTTTAAAATGGGAATGACAGATATCAGTAAATAGTTAAAGCATTTCGTCTCCGAAGCGACTGTTTTTTAAGCAGGCTAGAATACACTGCTCCAAAAATTTTATGAGGATGTCTGCATAAAAAGCATTTAGGATGAAGACAACAGAAAGGAAAAGTTTCTACTCAGTGTTTCTTCTTATTCTTTACTGTACGTTATAACAACGTACTGCAGAAAAGAGATCCTGAAGTTTTTCTCGCTCATTAAAATGCACATTTTCTTACACAGAACTAAAATGTTCTGTGCCCTGCCAATCTCTCACTGATCAGGAGCATAACTTCCCCCGACCTTTACCACTCAAATTTACATACCGATTATTTTAAGGATATCAAGCTCCTGGAGAAAACAGCTGTAAGTGCTTCTAGGTATCTATTTAGCAAAAATACGCAAGCAAATTTTGAGGGAAGAGGAAAAGAAAAATAAGTAAAAAAATACTTTTGAATGGCAGTTAAGTCACATCTGTCAGTTTATCTAAATGCAATTCACCTATTAATACAAATGTAGACACTTCATATATAAGTTATCAGTCTGAACAGATAGATCTGCATACGAGTTTAAAAGAACCAGCCTAGATTGGTGGCCTGCAAGTAGATAGAGCAAGGAGGAACTGCAATAGTAAAACAGAAAAAAAAAAATAAATGGGGTAGCAGTAATTCCCCTGAAAAGAAGCTTGAAAAAAATATCTCAAGAGTTACTGAAAAAGAACACTAAGACCTACAAATCTACCTAAATAACTAAACAATTCCACAGCCACCCTGGCAGTGTGAAATACCTCCTCACATTACTACAATTGATCCCACCTGGGGTCAACAACTGCTACCTCCCACACTGCTGTTCCATTAACTGCCTGGCTGCAGCTGAACACTTGTCTTCCAAGGGACAGCTTTTCTGCTTCCCTATGGCTTCTTCCAGCCCACTGCCCCCACCTTAGTATCCACACATTCAACTGTTTGCTTACACTGCATGGATTGCTTCACCAGCTCTATTTCAGAGCACAGTAACACAATCTGCCACTGGTAAAAAAAAACAACATACAGCCACAGCTTCTACCCAGGCCTGCATTGTGCTGGCTGGCTGGCAGTGCCTTGAAGGCCTTGTCGTTATGATCATGGTGTTACTAGAAATGGTCTTCCCCAGCACCCCCTGTTAAGCATCTATTAGGCTATATGGTGTCTTAAAGAGAGTCACAGTCACCCCTCCCACCACATCCCAAACCCCGGTTCACTCCTCTTCCAGCACTGGCAACTTCCATAAAAGACAAGGAGTCACAGCAGCCTTTTCTGCTTTAACCCTAAGAAGTTTTGTCTGGAATAGAAGACAGGTGCTACTCTGGGTATCCCCCTATATTCAGAACTGACACCTCCAGGTATGTACAGAGTGCAATCCTCTGCCCTCTTTCCCCCTTTTTACATATAGCACGTGCCTGACAGGAACCCTCTGAAAGGGCTCCAGTGAAACTAATAGAACTTTATCTATTTGCACATGACAGAAGCAAGAGGCATTTACACTACCTCCAGCGAGGGTCTGAGAGAAAGAAGGGTTTGTGCTTTATTACCTGTCAGGGCCACCCACCTTCAAGAAAAACAGGACACTGAGAAAGCAACAGAGTATCCAGCCCAAGACAGCATCCTGCCTTGTAAAAAGCTTCCTCAGCAAGCACAGGTGAACTTATAGCCATAATGCTTGCAAAAATGATGCAACTAATGAACTCATTTCTTAGCTAATGACAAGGGGGAGGAGCAAAACAGAAGGAGGTGACTCATATGAGCGATTATAAATTTTGAATCACAAATCTGCAGAGTTTGAAGGTGGAGATTATGTTCAGTGAGGGCTTTGTCTTTCAAGGGGGAGGAAATAGCTCACTTCAAACTGAGAGCTATTTTCTGTGGGTCATTTCAACGCTACAAAGGAAGTAGGCATCAAAATTACCTGTTTATATGGTCACTGAGAGCTTAAGTCATGAAACAAATCAAAAGAAAACAACCAGTATGTTCTTTACAAAAATGTATTACTTTCACTGAAGTGTCACAAGGTGGCATGTATTTGCTGAGGGAATAAAATGAAAGGGGTAAGGCAGGTGAGAGGAGAGAGAAATTAGAACTGCAGTAAACGCAGCAGACAACAACAACAAAAGCAATAGTACAAGAGTGCATTCAGATAAACATTTTTTTTCTTTCATAAAATGGAAAAAGTTGCCATTTTTTTCTTCTGTTCATCACTGTTGCCATCTGCTGACGGAAGTACTTGTAGTTACTACTTAGGGCTGACACGCAGTAACATAAAGATAGGTCTTCAGGTTACAGGCCTCTGGCATGACTTGTTTCCAGCTAACAGTATTTTAGGTTAGAAATTCAAATTGTTGCAACACACTGCCTGTTATACAAAAAGAAACATCATGACCAAACATAACCCACCATGCTTCATTACTTCATCTGCCTGTTTACTGAAATAAAAAACTGGAGTATCGTTGATCAGCTTGATCAGAATCCATTCTTATCAATAACCTCCTTACAGCAACTGAAGTATTTTACAAGTCTCCAGCATAATTGCTTCAATTGAAACTAGCATATAATTCTAGATAACCAAATTTAATTCCTTGAAACCAAGTTGTCTATAACTGCCTGAAAGTCAACTGGCTATTATAATTGCAGACATGAAAGAACACCAAAGAATCATGAACACAAAATATTAAGGATACCCAACTTGCCTTTCCTAAAAGTAAGAACACAAATCACGAAGCACACAAATCACCCACAGCGGAATCGGAATAAAATCCCTTACCTAACCAATCTGCCAGAAGTTAAGCAAAGTCACACAAAGATTAACTAAGTCTTTATTAAATGTTTAAAAGTATTACAGAATGTCAGCTCATCGCTTCAATATCTTGTTTTACAAATAAAAACAGATACTTAAGTAATGCTAATACAGGCATTAAAGTCACAATTTCTTTCTCTTGCCAACAGTCAGTTCATAGAGAAAGAAAAACAATCTTACCGGTTGTCCATCTTGATAGTTGTCTATACTTAATGTCTGTGTTGCCATCATGGTTAAGAAATTGTTAATTGCATCAAATCATCATCAGTACAAGCAAATACTCTAAAAAAGAAAAAGAAGAAAGAAGTAGTGTTACAGAAGTGACCATTTAGAACCCAATCGCAAAAGATAAAAATGGACTGAGCTGTAACACTAAAACAATCAGCGAGCTTATTGACAATAAAAGCTATGTGCATTTCCTCAACAAAATTCCACATGCAAAATCACAAGCTTCTGCAGTAAAACACTGTAACGTTTCATATTTTAACATCATATTGTCAATAAGAGGATGAAGTCCTGTTACGTTCATAAACTTCAGGTAAAAACTAGCATTTATTACTGCAGTACTTAGCTAATTCTAAGTTTATATATAAAATGTGGAAAAGAATAAAGATTTGTTTCTTAGTTCTCAGGAGACTAATGACACATTGAACATTCCTGTACCCAAAAACACAAAGGGACTACAACTGATAGATCAAATGTAGGAAGTGTTAAGCAACACCAATTTACTTATGAGTATGAATCTTATATTCTAAAATCAGAGCCAGAAATTTCTTTTAGAAACCCATGTCTGAAATCAGTTCTGAAGTAAGGAATCTCCTATTGAAATTAAGCGAGGCTCAGCAAAGGCTAGAGCAAGGTCCATGTTTAAACAATTGTGCCTATGAAATCACATACTTTCGAAAGGGACTTCAGAATTCAGAAGTATCATTTTCTTCATTATTTAATACTTTGGGAAATATTCATTTCCATGTCATTTATGACACAAATCAATTCATGTCTGTCATCCTCCCTAAGCATTAGATAAAGTCTGCTACCCAGAGGAGTTAAAAAAAAAAAAAAAAAAAAAAAAAAAAAAAAAAGGCAATATTTTGTATATCATCAACACCAGATAGAGTTATCCATCAAACTATTAGTTTACTTTATACTTCCTTGTCAGATTAGCAGGCACTACAACAAAAATCACAATATCCATTATGTCATTAACATTAAATATCACCACAGAACTCAATTTTCCTTGACCTGCAGGAGTCCTAATGGTTAGCTACTATAAAAATATTGATATAAAACAGGAAAAAACACAAACAGAGTTCATGTCTTGAAGAAGATTACATCCAGGTTTTCCTTCTAGTTTTTGTGCTCTCTTCCACTAATCTCAGTCTTGAAGAATGAGATATAAGAATTTTCACCAGCTTAAGATCTGAAATGAAAACTATTTTCTTCGTATTATCAATCACTACACTACGAATTTTACAACTGTTTTCAAATCTTTCCTTCACCTTGCTGTAGTACTAAAATATATGACCATTTTGAAGAGTAATTTCTACAGTTTCAGATATTTTTCCCGGTAGATCACAACAGTCACAAGTATGGATTTAATTTAGAAACACAAAGCAAGTTTCAGAATTCTCTTCATCATTTACTTCACAGCTTCAGGCACAGAGATGGATCATAATTCCTCAGGACTAACCTCCATCCTTATTTTGCACAAAGTTCTAATCAAAGTGGAATTTATTTGATTATTTATTTATTAAAAACCAGCTCTGAAGACCAGAGAAGCTTATCACAATCCAGTAGGCACGACTCCCTATCCAAACTCAGATATACATTCTCTCACTATGACTCAAGTCCCACAGTTGCCCTGTGGCAGCCCGTGCCACTTGAGGTGCAGGCCGTACTCCTGGCTCTGGGTCATGGTGTAGCTGCACACATTTCCATCCACAGGCAGCATGTGCACACCATCTTCAGCAGCTTGTGGAATGGGAAGAGACACTCTACAACTGTACTACAGTTATTCTTAAGAATATTCTTTTTTCTTAAGAATAAAGGTAACAGAAGAAAAGAGTAAAGACTGATTTTATTTTTCTAGTAGCTGTAATGCAAGTGTTTGCTGGTTTGGTGGCAGCAAACATCTGGTAGGAGCGGGATTTTCTGAAGAGTTTTGGTTCACACAGCAAAGTCGCACAACTACAAGACAAAAATATCACACAGCAACATCCTAACATACTGATGTTTGAGTGTATTTTTAGCGTATGCCAAAAACATGGGTTTAACACGTGAAGTAAAGCACCTCTAGCCAAAATGTTAATATTCTACTTCTTTTACTTTTAGTTTAAAAAAAATAGTACAAATAGTACTGGAGAAGAAACCAACTTTCTCTTGTACAGCTTTACTTTGTTTCCTTATGACAAATACTTAGCTGTATAATTAATAAAGAATGAAAAAACGCCAATAGAACGAAATCTCCAATTCCTGTAACCCCTAAATTCACTTTGATACTAACTCAAAGAATACTTTTTTGAATTTTAATAAAAGTATTATGAAAACAAACTTTCTCTTTAGACTAATACAACAACCTACTGTTATCATTCTCCCACCATTTGCTTTTGGGTGGCAAAGGGTTCAACACACAATGCACCAAGGAAAAGACATCATAATCTTACATTCTAGAGTTACAAAGCTCCTTTTAACTCACTCAAACAACTGAGTGATCTTTCTTGCATTTTCTAGTAACACTTGCTCTTCTACCTTAATATGCAATGCTCTTTTGCAACTATTTGACTTACAGCTTCCTCTCTACTTCATTTGCTTTCTAAAACATGAAACATTATACAAGGAACAACTTAGGAAAAACTTCAATTCTACTTTTTATTAGCTAAACCCACATTACAAAATACCTTACCATTTTAATAATGCACTGATCTACTTTCTCAAATAGTACTGTATGCTTTAGCTTAGCAGTACAACATATTGTACAATTATTTACAGCACACAAATTCTTATTAGTAGTATTTCATATTCATAAATAAGACTTTACCTGCAGTGCTAAAATTTGAACTTCTGCTATCACAAAGTCAGGTGATAATTACTCATATACAACTACACAAGCTGTACTCCCAGCTTTCACATAGCTGGCATTAATACTAACAATTAAACAATGAGAAGGCCAATCACAAAGAAGGCTCTTTCACCTTCTCAAATGAGCCATCACTCACTATTTTAAGACTTAGATTAAAAAAACCCCAAAGCACAACAAAGTACCACCAACAAAAAACCAAACCAACCACAACCAACCAAAGAAACAAACAAAAACCCTTGAGTTCCTTTAATATTTCTGAACCCAACATTAAGTAACATCAATGTTATTTAGCCCTTCACTATTACACTGTAGAACCAAAGAGAACAAGAAACACTTCAAACTTCTTGCTACATTTCACTTAGTTTTATAACTTCATTCTCACCTGAGCTTTCAGTCATCATAGGACAACAGTATCTATTACTTTGAAACTCTGAAAAAAATAGTGATTTCTCATTAGAAGAAACAAACAAACAAATAAATAAATAAATGGGAAAGACATGAACACAGTCACTGATAGAAATACCTCAGAACTGCTTTTTTATAGCTGTGAACCATTCAACATTAAAGTTGAAACAGATACCTAAATGTCAACGCTTTTTCAAAAGAACTTTAAGGAAACACATTCTAAAATTTAAGTCCCTTAAGCATTTACCTTCCGTTTAAACATTTTGTTTTTCAGAATAGCTTACAACCAGAACATTGATGACTGACTGCTTCGACAGAGTCAAAAGGCACATACAAAGTCCTGCTTTTTCTTTCCCTAAAGGCACACATTCCATTACTGACTGGGATACCAGAAGCAGAGACGAAGCTATCCTCAAAATCAAAACATTTCACACATGAACAGATCACACTCATCAATCTACAAATAGTAAACACTATTTCAAGATTATTTTACAAGTTGAAGAATTCCTTACAAAATGTCACTAAATAAATAGTTTGGCTATGGGAGACAGATAAGCTCCTAGAAATGAGGAAATAAGGGAAAACAGTTTAAGAAAAGTACCTTTGGAATGGGCTAGAGTTAGCAAAGATGTGAGATAGTATTAGTGACACAAATAACAACATGAAGAGAGAAGCAACCAAGATAACACGTTCAAACTGGTGAAGACAATAGGATACGATAAGAATTTCTAGACTGACTCTTCCTTCCACATTTCCATACAGAAAAGACATTCCACACTAAGAAATCCCTTAAGCCAAAAGAAGGAAAAAAGGAGGTGCACAGACTTGAGCTAGACACATAGATAATCTCACCAAAAAGGGCTTTAGCCCCATTCTCTCTCTGTGGAATGGCTGGAAAGGATTCTACATGGGTAGATTTGTTATTTCCCATAAGAGCTTCTCCTCTGACTTATAATTACAGTAGTGGAAGATTAAGCTATTAGGCAAGATAGCAACTGATGAGATTTAGTGAAGAAAACTACTGCAAATCAAGAAGAACAAATTGAGCTAATGACACACTTAAATTGAGGCAATTAACTGAGGAATTACTTGAGTTCACTAAAGAGAAACATCTCATTATCCAGTAGTGGCTAGAAACAAACTACATTAGACTTCAAGAAAAATAACTTTAAAGGTATTTACACATTTGGCTTTTATAAGCTAATTTAGGATACAGCATCCAGTCCCAGTTAGCAGATCACAGCCTAAGCAGATGTTCATTCTGCAAACAGTGATACTAGATGAAGCTGGTATCACTCCCAGATGTTCATCACTGCCACCCTGCCAGAGCTAATTATTTCCACAGCCCTACCCTAAGCTCACCAGCATGTGAATGACTTCTGATCCCTTCTACATAAAGTCAGCCAGGCCAATTCCACTCTCTGTTAAAGGTGGCTATGATGCAAGCCAGCTGATATTGTCTGAGGCACATTACTGTGCACTCACACAACTCCTGCTCTCGGCTGACCTATTAGTGTGGTAATTTCTGGCTCGTGTGTGGTAATTTCTGGTTCATGTTTGGTAATTATCAGCTCACAGCAGGACCATCTTTAACCATCACAGCTATACCTAATGCTATATGCCCTAAGGTATCTGAATTGGGCCTAAGCACACATGACTTCTAGACAAATTAGCCTTAAAAATTCCAGTTATTCTTTGTTAAAGAAATTGAGAGTAGAATTGTGTTATATTCAAAGAGCTACAAATAACAAAAATAACTCGTGGCTGAGAGGGGTCTGCCAGACCGCTTCATGCCAAAGTGAATTAACTCTCATTCTATTTATTTTGAGAACATAGTGTGAGGAAAACCCAAGGAAACGCCGAAGGTCATGTAAACTGGAGGCTGACACATGAACTGCAATCAGAAACGCCACTGACATCTGTGGTGAAAGGGAGTTTGCAAAACCACTGCGTTCTACGAAAGTGAAAGGAAAAAAAATTCAAGTCTTTAACAGAAATGAATATGGAAGTAAAACATAAGCTAGAAAGGAAGCTAAATAAAGAGGGGTGATCATAATTCAAAGTGTGCAGACTTTGTGCAAATTAGGGAGCCTATCTAAGAAAAAAGCTCAAAGGTGAGCTTTAGACACTTTAGACAAAGTGATTACTTCATGCCCAGCACTCCTCACTTGCTCTACATATTCCTTCATAATTAAGAGCACAGGGACCACCCAGTAATGTTAACATAAGGTGCAAGTAAGCTGCTGGAGCTCAGTAATATCATTTTTAACATATACAAGCTACAACAGATGTTTGTAAGAGATATAAATAGTTATGCTTCAGGGTATAAGCCAACCACTAACTGTCATAGGGTTGTGAAGAAACTACCCAACCAACTTGTTAACACATAATTGTTCCTTTTAATTTTCCACTACATACATTCTTTTGAAGTACTTCAGACAGAAATGGGGGACTGGCAGATTCCGTATGGCTATTTGTTGGTTCATTCTTAACTTCAGTCAGCATGTAGAGTATAACAAACATTCTTACAGCTAACATTCAACAAAGTTCAATAGAAACAAATTTAAAACAGGGAGCTTGCTTGACATGTGAAAAACATCTAGAACCTGCTTCACTTGTCATCAAAATATGCAATGGTATAGCTCCCATGGTGCATGGCTTTCTAAGCCAAATATAAGTTGGGAGAAACCTGCTCACCCTTCTCCTTCAGTGGGTTGAGGACACCATTATCTCATTCCAGCAGAGTCCCGCCTATGTACCAGGTGCACGACAGAAACCTGGGAACCAAGAGAAAAAGGTTCAGAGGAGACAACAACATACAACATACTTTCTGAGACTGAAGATGGTTAAAGAAAATACAGAAGGCTACACTCGGTCGGTTGACTTGCTTGCTGTTGAGCCTTCATACTTTACTCTCTGTCTGTTTAGATGAGACAAGACACATCCCCAAATAAAACTAATAGGAACAACTCAGCTCAGAGTTTTAAAGGAAGCCCTTCTGCATCAAAATTCAGCACAAAGCCAAGAAAGGGCAAAGACTTTTCACTTCCCAATTTAAATCTCCTTCATAATCACACTTTGATTTGATTGTGGAATGTATTCCAGAGATGGCTATAATCAAGTAATCTTCTACATGATAAATACTAGCAGCATACGAAGGAGTGTGTGCCATCACTGGTATTGAATGTTTAGAGAAGGCGGGTTCTGCTACAGATTTATTGAACAATTTTAAAAAAGCTTCACAAAAATTTCCACTTACTTACAATTAATTTTATTTAATTTCACAGCACTTGTTTGATACATTAAAGCTACTTTAGAAGACTTGTAATGACTGTGAAAGCAATACTTTGCAAAGATTGTAAAAATATTTAGCTGAAAAGTACTACAGAATGCCTAAAAAACTCTCACTGGAGGTTACTGATGCTAACCTTGTGCAAAGGCCATCTGAAATGATGACTTCAGCACAGTTTGGCTCTTAAACCAGATTATCTTTGTTTCCCACACAGAAAAAGTTCTTGTGTTCCCAGTTTTGCTGAGTGTGCAAGAGCTGAAACGAAAGTAACTCCAACATTTCTGAAAGTGAGATGACGTTGGTATCTACATCTCTGAACCAACATTTATCAGTGTATAGTATATAACATACTGTTTTCCAGGTCAGTTCACAGACACACAAAACGCTAAGGGCCGGTCAACACAGACACCATCCACAGTTCATGAAAACTAACTCTGAAAGAGCTGAGAAGACACTCTAGGAAGCAGTGAGGCATTATATGATTTAGCCACTGGTAAGAGATGAAATATTGAGCTGGGAGTCCCAGCCCACACTGACGCCTGTTCATGAAGCCATGAAGGTCTCTCTCTGCCCTCAGCTGTCCAAGATCTGTATACCCCAAGAACAACTTTCTCTCATTTTTGTCTTATTCCCTTCTTCACACACTTTTCACCTTCTGTAATTTTGGTACTCCTTTTCACTTTCCTCAGCTACTTGCAAAAAATCATTTCCCATTCTCTGCAGAATCTTCTGAATGTAGGTCACTGCCAAATAAATGGGGATTACCCATTTTTTTTGTGTCTAAAAGGTCTGCTTTACCATCACAAATCTGAAAAGCCTGTTTCTTCCATCCAGAAACAGCTGCAGCAAAGAACACATAGCATCACGGCTGACAGATCTGATCACTCAAAAAATATGATGTATGAAGAAGAAAGCAGTCCCTGCTTTCAAAGCCTTCCCTGAAACTCCAGAAACAGGCAAGCTGCAAGACCTTGTGTATGAAATATTGAGAGCAGAATGAAGAAAGTATTGAAGAAATGCAGACCCAGCTGAAAGATGTCAGAGAGAAGGTTGGGCAGAGGAGCGAGAAGACACTGCAGTCATGTTGCTTTCTTCCAGAAGACAACTGAGAGCAATTATGACTACAAAGCCTACCCTAAAACATGAGAAGAAAACGATAGAGATCTGAGCTTGCATGTTTTGTCCTCCCACATACCTCAGAGGAGGCAAGAACAGGGAGCAGCTCACCTGTTAAAGGATGGAGACAACAAGGCACTGTGGAGCCCACACTTTGAATTACTGTTGTCAATTTTTTTTTCCCTTTTACTCTTCTTGCAGACAAGCTTTAAAATCACGTTATCAACATAAAAAAGACAGTTAACTGTGAGACCAGAACAAACGGCCACTTGCTTTGTCACTTAAAGTCTTAGGTTTCTATTAGGAAGTAAAATACAGCCTTGTTCATTCAAGCACAAATGAGCCCTGCATTCAGCCACTCTTCACTTTGCATGCCAGCCAATAAGAAACAAATACCTGTGCATACATTCAGATCTACAAATATTAGCATATATTAAGGGCAAGATACATTTACATTACTATAGATTCAAATCAAAATGACGAAGTAAAACATAGAGTACAGATGACAACTTGCCAGCAGGGGTTCATTCTACTTTTGCTGCAGTGGTTATTTATCTCCATCGACCTGCCTACAAAGAGACATTAAGTAAAATTAAGACAAACAAATCAATGTGAAGTCGATGCACGCAGGTTTATTAAAAATGCACTCCATGAGAATGCAGTCCTTACTCAGCAGCGAGGTGACTTTCATTTCCTCTATCTTCTGTACTTACAAAGTACAGTCATTATTTAGAAATATTATACTTCTAGAAAGATTACGTTCCTGTTCAGGAGCATAATACCTGCCTCAGGGAGTTACAATACACAAATACAGCTCAACGATTATTACACAACAGCTATGCTGTCGATTTCTTTGGGAGAAGAGCCCTAAAAAAAGCCACAAAACCAATTTTCTGCTGCAGTAAAATGAGATTTACTTTGTGTCGCTTTTTTCCCTTTATTGTTTGGTGATGCAATAAAGTTATTTATATATTAATCTGGATGAAGATGAGATGAAATGTAAAGAAGAGTGCACTGTATACTTTAAGAAAAAATTAAAATTAAATTAAAATCCATTGCTAAGGTTGATGTTTTTTATTCAGAAATTGAGGCTTCAACCTACCACTAACCTTTCTTTGCATGCTGAATCTTGGATGTATATACTGATGGTGATGGGTCGACATTTGGACTAGACGATCTCAGTGGTCTCCTCCAACCTTAATGATTCTACAGTTCTATATGATATGAGCTTTATTCAGCAAGACATCTTCAATGCTATATGTACTGCTTTGTTGTTCCATTAATTCTCCACAGCATCCTTTTTTTCATATCATTCCATTTCACAAGAAGGCACACGATGTATTTGTATCACAGGTCTTATCTTCCAACTTCCACACAGTGTCACATGGTATCGTGAACAACTGACCATCTCATGAAAAGATGTGTGCCCCTTTAGCAGTTCACACACATTGAGCACACTGCTTTCTGTACTTTAAAGGGTTTCTGGAAATTCTCCTATCTGCAGGTACTAAATACAAAGAAGTATTACACATATAAAAAACAGTGCCACTTTACAAGCACATGCACTTACTTACAAAATAGATACTAAGGATGCATAGGGCAATATACATTTCTCAAGGCACAGCAATGAAAGCAGATGGGTCTTGTCAAGAACTCCAGCTCCTTAATTCTGCCTACACCCTTTGGGTTTGCACCAGCACATTTTTGCGGATGCACGCATCATCATGGCTCATGTTCATGGTTTGTGTAATTGCCTATTTACCGTCATGCTTCTTAACAACAAGAAAGAATTCTATTCCAATCTAGTCGTAAAATGATGTCACCTCAGCATGCTAGGCATCCTGGCTGCAGGTAGCTCTTGGCATTGCAGAAGGTAATCCTCATGGGCACGAAAACCTCATTCTTCCAACTGTTAAAAGGTTCTCCAATTCAAGAAACTTTCTGCAGCATCTCAGTTTCTCCTACCCATTTCACACTGTAATTTGATGCTGCTTTATTAGGTCCATAAAGTAGGAGAAAAGAATTATAGGGACTAGAAAGAAACTCTGATAAAAGGAAAACAGAATGTGAGGGAAAGGAAAGCTGCCTTCCCTAATTGCTCTGAGACTCCTAAGGGATTAGAGCACAAGGAAGCAAAAATATTTCCCATCACTCTCGTTCATTCCCAATTGCCCACACAGTAAAGGATGACTCTTTTGCTATTTTTTATTCTTAACACTGCAAACTGAAGGACTTCCATGGTCCTTGCTTGTGTATCCTAGCACATGAATTCCTCACACGTGTCTACTTATCACAGGATGGAGATTTATTTTTCCCTTCAAGATTAACCCAATAAGCCGTCATCGTAACATTTTAGACTTCCTACTGTCAAAATGATAGCATAGTATCTGACTTGCTATAGTGTTAAGAGGACTGCATTAGAAATACTAGCGAAGAACCCTTGAAAACCAGAGGGTGTTAATAAGCAGTTACACAGCTGGAACTGATTCTGGTACAACTTTCCTACCTAACAATGCTTAACCACTTTTTCAAACACAATTTTATTAATACAGCAGAAGCTCACCCTCCCCACTTCCCCAGCACTCCCTGTGCAGACAAACACCATCTTTGCCCATGCGCTACACCCAGCTCTGTGTCTCTGCCACTGCAGCCTCTGGAATATCCCCACAAACTTGTCATGGCTCTTACTTCTGGAGAAGCTCACTGCAACATCTCCTTTAAATTAAACAAAAAGCATTGGCAAGCTCTTTTAGACATGATTTCTATCAGCACCCAGCGACTGAAATTTATCATGTTTTGTGTTTATTTTCATAAAGAAGACACAAAATAAGCACCAATCTTACTATGTCTTTATTTCTATTAAATATTCTTTACAGTGATAGTGAGACATTTATGTAGGATGTCATTTCATAGGCATGGAAGTTTTCTAACATTCTTATCACAGAACTGTTAAAAGTTTCTAATGATTCCATGACAGACAAACCTTAATAATACTGACATACAATTGAAGGAAGATGATGAGTTTTATTATAAAACTAATAACTGCCATTAAAATGGACTTAAGATGTTGAATATATAAGCAAAAACCCCTCTATACATTTTTGAACATTTAAATGCTTAAGATTAAAATGTTCCGGTATCAGTAGTTTTATCTTTATGCCCTCAATAATTTCAGAAATCATAAAATGGCTTGGGTTGGAAGAGACCTCAAGGATCATCGATTTCCAACCCCCCTGACACAGGCAGGGTTGCCAGCTGCTAGGACAAGTAATAGATTGCCCAGGGCCCCATCCAACCTGGCCTTGAACACCTCCATGGATGGGGCATCCACAGCCTCTCTGGGCAGCCTGTTCCAGCACCTCACCACTTTCTGTAAATAATGGTTTTCAATAGATTTTGGAGCCCTTGAATGAAACACTGACTTGGGCCAGTTGAATAAACTAAAGCAACATGGAATCCCAGTCCTGTAATTGCCAAACCCAGCTGCAACTCACCAGCAAGTTTTCCACCACCTTTTCTAACTCCAACATCTGGTTGAACACGAGCAACCTGGCTCTCCCATCCACATCCCTTGGGCACCCCAGCCACCTACCGCTCTTATTCCTTGTTCACTTTTCTTCCTCACCCAACTGACTTCTCAGCCCCTCCAGTTATGACTAATTGAAATTTCTTCAGGCTCTGGGGCTTACTGCATTCCCTCCAGGCTTCAGCCTCTGCTCCCCACCCTCCCCAAAGACCACTCTTCACCCCTCCATCATTACCGCTGCATCTATGCGCTCTGGGGTTGGGGAAGAAGCACAAATGAAAAAGGCTACACAGGATTAAACTTACCCATTGCCTAATGCTGCAGGAGGCATCATGCTTAACTGCTTGGTCCAGATGATGATTGCACAGTCAGGTGACACACAGCCACCAACACACAGGGCGATACTCAAGATATATGGAATATCAAAGCAATTTAATAAACATTTGCCAAGTTATGTGCTTGATCCAGTTTTTCAAGAGCTTGTAATGTGCTGAAAGTTTCTCTAGGTGCAGCCATATGTGCTATGTCAATGCGTATGCTCCCTTTCCCCCTCCTCCGCTATTCTAAGTTCTAAAACCTAAGTGCTGAGTTGCTCTTAAATAAGCCAAAAAAGCACTTTCCCTCCTGTTTTCATTAATACATTTACTTTCTCCTAATGTCTTTTTCAAAATGCCGATTCATTTTAGCCTAAACTTTCCAGAGTAACTCAAACATACTCAAAATGGTAAATTTCAGTATGACTAAGAAATAAGCTACTGAAAACAACAACTTAAAAGAAAAAAAAAAAAACAACACCACAGGAGGATAGATCTACTGCTGCCGTTGCTGGCATCACGACCTACAGACACCCAAGTGGGCCAGAACACATGAACTACGTGATCATAGACAGATCTGGTGGTTCTTTAGTTATCAAGCTCTTCAGTCTGGAGTGAAGGAAGCTCAGAGGACACCTTCTTGCTCTCTACAACCACCTGAAAGGAGGCTATAGCAAGGTGGGGGTCAGCTTTTTCTCCCAGGTAACAGTAATAGGATGAGAGGGAATGGCCTCAAGTGGCACTGGAGGGGCTGGATATTTGGAAAAAATTCTCAGAGCAGCGAAGCAGTGGCACAGACTGCCCAGGAAGGTGGTGCAGACACCGTCCCCGGAGGCGTTCAGGAGCCATGTGGATGCGGCACTGAGGGACATGGGCAATAGGCACGGTGGGGATGTGTTGGTGGTTGGACTGGGTGATCTAAGGGGTCTTTTCCTACCTTAATGATTCTATGAAATCACACAACATAGCACATACGTTTTCATTTCTCCATTCTCTAAGCATGTTAAATATGTATGAAGCTCCAATTTATGTCTTATAAGCCTGCTTCTTTGAATACGAGACTTGGAATTTACTTTTTTCAGTGCTAAGTATTGTAATACCCTTTTCCATTGTCCTGTTTGCTGTGCTGCTTCAAAAAACCTAAGCAGGATATGAAGTACAGCCAGATTTCCGTATTCCCTCCGTACCCAAAATAAAATGCATGGAATTCAAAGGGCTCCCAAGTACAATATAAATTAAAGTTGAGTGGTACAGAAAAAAATGTATTCCTCTTTTAGTACATCAGCAAAAAGTCATCACATTCACAGTGAATCATAGAGGTTCTTTTTGTCTCAGTAGCCAGCTAAGGGTATGATTATCTTGGTTATTTGCCTCTCATTTTCAAAAATCTCCTTTTAGTGTGTAAGCACTGAAATAGTCTCCCTCTTTAATACTAAATGGTCTTTTTTACACATATATATAGGGAGAAAAGGGAGATTACAGCCTGGAGTAGTTACTGCATTAAGAACAACCAAGCATGTTCACGTCACAGATTATAAGAAATTAGATGAAGGAAAGAAACAAAGTTATCCCCCTTTATTATCTTGATACACGAACAGTAGCACGCCAGTACCGAAAAGACTGATATTTCCAGACTCCTGCTGTCTCTGTTTTCTACCCTATTTCCAGCTCTATTTGTGACTGCGGTGTTACAAAGCTATGATACGAAACAGCCTCAGTGAAGAATCAGCCAACAAACGTGCATCCTTTAGCATGTGATTATCTGTTGGAGAGCTGTAATGGGCAGGATAATATACTTGGGTAACATCTGGCAGCAAGCAAGCCAAGGAAGGCACTCCATTCGCAGCTTTCTTCTTGCTCCTGGACTCCCCTGCTTAGAAGAGCAATACGTTGTTTTACATTTCGTACAGCGCTGAGCTGTGGTAAAACAACCTCCCGTGAGACTTCGCATTTGTTAGCCTACAGCCTTGTAACAAGCACGGCTGAAGCAACCAGCTGCTGCGAGAGAGAGAAATCACATTCGTGGAATTTTAAATTTCACACACTAAAAACGACCCAGTCTTACATCAAAATACTCAGCTGCTTTATTGCAAACTTCCACGTGCGCTGGTATTGCAGAGGTGGCATTCAGCTCCCACAGCATTACACAACATTTTGAAATACAGCTTGGGCCGCACCTCTCTCTGTTTGGGACATAATGGTGCCACCAGCACCTCACTACCACAGGCTCTGCAGATGGTTCACTCCTGGCTCTTAGGGTGCGCCTCAATAAGAGCAGGAGAGTCATGCCCCTCTGGGAGCTGAACTGCGTCTCAAACACTCCCACACTTTGCTGCAGCAGCAACTGTAGTTAGTATGACAAAGTGAAGTTTGTATATATGTGTGTGTGCATATACATACACACATTTATATACACATAAATAAAGCAGCACTAACAGTAATACAAAATGTAAGGAGTTCTGTTTTGCCTTTAGCACAAAGGAAATGGTAACAAGACAAGTGACTGTCTAGCACAGCACTCTGTGAGAGATCCACCTTGGATGAAGAACAGGTATGGAAACGTACGCAGACAAGGATACACTGCCACTGACTGTGACAGTGAAGCCCCAAAATGACTTCACCGAGAATGAAGACAAAGAGGCTTCCAAGTCTCAGCGCAGTGCACCATCCCCTACTATATCCAACAAAGAACATCACAATATCTCAAGCTGGAAGGTACCCACAAGGATCATCAAGTCCAACTCCCAGGTCCACACACCACCACTCAAAAGTCAGACCAGGAATGAGAGTGCGTACGCTCCCTGAACCCCAGCACTACTGGCCATGCCCACAGCCCTGTGCAGCCTGTTCCATGACCACCGCTCTCTGGTGCAGACCCTTTCCCTGACCCCCAGCTGCCCCTCCCCTGACACAGCTCCATGCCGTTCCCTTGGGCCCTGTCGCTGTCACAGAGAGCAGAGCTCAGCGCTGCTCCTCCGCTCCCTGTGAGGAGCTGTAGGCTATGACAGCACCATTCCATCTACCATTTACTAAACTGAAGTTTATGTGAGGAAAGCAGTGTGAAACCTACACTGAAGCTTTCATGGGGTTATTTGCATCATAAGATGCCACGGAGAGATGCAGAGCGGTAAGCACTCTGCTGAGAAAACGCACCATACGCTACACAAAACAAACCAATGGGGCACATTTGAAGAAATTCAGAATAACTCCCAGAATAAAAACAATGAAATACCAAGAAGAGTGAAAATTGAGTCTTCAGATGGAAAAAACGTGGATTGCTAAACTTAATGACTATATATGGTTACACACAGACCCAGAAAAGGATAATTGTGCAATTTGGTTTTACAGTCATTTAGAAAATGCACTCACTGCATTTCTTTCTGTTTGATACTCCAGCACCAGCAAGGCCTGGCCATAATGTTACTGATACAGCCCCCATTGGTTTTTTGGCAGCATAACTGGCACAACACGTGCACAGCGGGATACAGCCAGGGCTGGGCACTCACCCCGCTGCAGGGGCCACATTACTGTAAGGGCACGCACTGCATCTGTGTGGAAGCACAAAGCCTGGCTCGCTGGGGCAGGCCGGGCACCTGACTGCCATCCCGCACCCCTCATGCACCTGGGTGCCAACAGGGACCACGGCCTGAAAAAACACCACCACCACAGCACCCCTAAAGCCACACGGGTCACACACCAAAGAAATACAAGAGGAGGCAAGGAGCTCCACAGAGGCTCCACAGAGGCACCACGGAGACCCCGCGGGGCCCGGCTGTCAAGAGCCCGATAGACGGATGCCACGAGGGCTCCGCACCTCTCCCGCCTCGCTCACGCAAGACTGGGAGCGCCCCGGGGCCGGGGCAGGTGCTGCGCGCTGCAGCTGCTACCACTGCAGCGCTCCCTCTACGCGCCCGGGCGGCGCTTCCCCTTTAAGGACCCCGCCGCCGCCGCCGCCACCTCCCCTTTCCCTCCTCCCCCTCCTCCTCCGCCCCCTGCCGCGCGCCCCCCCCCTCGCCCCCGCCTCTGCCTCTCCCCTCCCTGCGCGCGCCCGGCCCTCGCGCGCCCCCGCCGGCGCGCGCCCGTCGCAGCCACACAACGGCCGTAGCGGCAGCGGCGGCGTTTCCAGAAACTTCCTCGCTCCCCCCTCCCTCCTCCCTCCCTCCCGCCCGCCCGCGCCTGCCCGCCGCCGCCGCCCCTGACCCCCCTCGGGGCGAGCGGCGATGCGGGCGCCCCCTCCCCGCCGTGCCGCCTGCCGGGCCCGCCGCCCCCCCAACCCCCCCCGCCCCGTGGCGCGGCGGCGGAGTGGCTGGGCCCGGCGGGCGGCGGCGGCGGGTGCGCCGTGATGGATGGCTGGCGGGCTGGCTGGCTGGGAGCGGGTTTGAGTGACAGCGCTTACCTGGGTGCCAATCTTCGTCACACTGACAAGCGGCTGCAGCAATCGGGACCCGCACCGCCGCGACGCGCGTCACCGCGCACACCCACGCTCGGCCAATCGGCGCCCGCGCCGCCCGACACGACAGCACGCCGCGCATCACGCCTCATCAATATGCACCAGAGGGGGCGGGGCCTGGGGCGGTGCGGGGCACGCCCACCGCGGCGGCCGACGGGGAGGGGGGCGGGGCGGCCGCGTGCCACCGCCCTACGCCGGCGCGCCGTGGGCCCTGCTCATGAATATGCAATGAAGAGGCGGGGAAAAGGCGAGGCCGCCTGGGGGCGGGGGGGGTAGATACAAAACGGCAGGGGCGGGGCTGCGCAGCCTTCTCTGACGGAGCCAGGTGTGCCCGGTTGCCCTGAAGTGGTATAAGGATGGGAGAACCGGAGAAAAGGGGTATCTTTTGAAGCTGTACTTCGTGTCATAGTGGTTTTGCAGTTGGGATGTTTACGAGGTTCGTCTCACTGCTACACCAGGGGGAATTTCTGTTCACACCATTCAGTGTTCACACGCACCAGTTGGACTCGAGGATCCTTACAGGTCTGTTCCAACTTGGGATATTCTGTGATTCTGTGACCCTTCAGTGGGTTCATCCCTCCCTCCAGAGCCTCGTGACAGTGCAGAAGGCCTCTCAGCAGCCTCTCTCTGAGGGTGCATATTGTCAAGGGGAGAAGCTGAGCTGTAGGCAGCAAAGCTTTTTCAGGGTACTCAGCCCCAGCCCAGAACGGGTCCAGCCTCTGCTACTGCTCCTCCCCAAAGAAGAGCATCTAGAAGTGTTCCCATATCTCCAGCATCCCATCCCATTCAGTTTGCAGTGCCTACGGCCTTCAGACCCATTGGCCCAGCTGGCACTACGTAATGCCTTTCTGTGCCAGGCCACTGAAGGAAGATTGCTGAAAGGCTGCTGATAGGAATGGCTGCTGAAGAATCCCTGTAAGCCCGGCCTGCCTTCAGTCCACAACAACTGCCGTGCCCAAACCCTGTGCTGCTGACAGTCACTGCAGACCCTCTGCATTCTCCCCACTGCACACGCTGCCGTTGTGTGTCTGCTGGCAAAGTGGCCGCCTCACCCTCTGCCAGGCTGCCCACAACCCCGCAGCCATGTCCTTTCCAGCTGCTTCTCTCAGCACGGCCTTACCCACGTGGCTGTCAGGTTAGTAAGCACAGAGGGAACTTGTGCATTCAGCAGGGAAAGCGGGAAGAGAAATGAGCTGTGCTCATCCGGAGTGCTCACATGTGTGATTCGGGTCTCAGCGTTCACGGGAATGACTTAAATAAACAAGATTTAAAAATATATATAAAAAAATCCAACTCTCGGTTTCTTTCACAAGAGCCTCATTCTCCATTTCTGCCCTTGTGCTGTGCCATGTCTCTAATAGAATTCCTGTGGCCTAGCTGACTTTTTCAACCACAGCTTCCTTCTCTCATCATCCTTGACACATTCACTGGTGACACATTCACTTCACAGTGAATTATGCTTCAAATTAACCGATGCCCATGCCCAGGCCTGCCTTTTCCTTACAATTCGCCCTGCAAACCCTTTGTTCCCCATCCGCTTTGCCTGTGCTTCTGTGGACAGGACTTCACTGACTTCTGCTGAGAAATAACAGATTCAATTCAAACTAATTTACTTTCTAGATCCTTCTCCCAGCTATCTTCAAAGCCTTGTTGGGTGCCTTTCACAACTTGAATTTCCCTTCCTCCTTCTTCCCTTCCATTTCTGTTTGCCCTTCTATTTCTGCTGCTGCTTGCTCTTCCCCAGCTCTCACCCCACAGGTGTAGGAATTCCTCATCTGCCACCTTCACCCCTCCCCAGCAATCACAGAATCATAGAATGGCTTGTGTTGGAAGGGACTATAAAGACCATCCAGTTCCAACCACCTGCAGTGGGCAGGATTACCAGCCACTACATCAGATTGCTCAGGGCCCCAGCAATCCCATCTCATGGTCTCCTTTGTGATTAAGTTTATTCTGTTGTATTCTCCTCAGTCGCTAACATTTTCTGCAGTACAAATATACATTCTAACTCCCTTAAGCCCAAAATCGTGGCCTTTCTTAAGCATCAGCCACATTGCCTACATGTGTGTGCCTTATGGTCAGCTAGCTTTATCACAGAATCACAGAATGGCCTGGGTTGAAGGACTACAATGATCATCCAGTTTCAACCCCCCTGCTATGCACAGGGTCGCCAACCACCAGACCAGGCTGCCCTGAGCCACATCCAGCCTGGCCTTGAATGCCTCTGGGTATAGGGCATGACATGGCCATATGAATTTCATTTCCACACAAAACTAACCTAAAAGTCACTCTTGATCTAACTCATGCTTCCCCATTGACAATCTCTAAGTTCTCCGTTCACAGCTGCTGCCAAGAGGTCCTTGTTTTCCATTTTGCTCTCAGGTCTCTCTGGTACAGCCCTTGAAGGCTCAGAAGCTAAGAAGCTTGTTTTTAAAAAACGTCAGCTGAAATGATTCCAGAAGATGAAGATTTAAGAAAGGCACTATGAATGACAAGGCGACATTTGGAAAACAGAAGGAACTTGGAGGACAGGAGCAAGGGAAAGGAATGAAGAAGTAACTGAGTAATTCAAAGGTGAACAAAAAACAAACAAAAGAGAAAATGTATCAGATGAAAGGATAGGTAGCCTTTTCTTTCTTTATTTCTAGTCATCCAAACATACTGTGTTGTCTCTCCTCAGTTTTCCAAAGATCCAATGCACAAGACTGAAGGCAGCTGTCAGGATGAAGTTCTCCATACTATGCATTTAGCACAACTGATTCTGTTTAATGCTGTGAAATTCCACTGGTACAGGTGTATTCAAATAAAAGCAATGTTGGCACTGCTATCTTTTTTTTTTTTTTTTCTTTTCATGCAAAATCTACATGTAAGGTTGAATAAAATCCTTTGTAACTACAAATGACAAGCACATAAAAAATTAGGTTGAGTATTATTCAGGGTGGAAACTGCAAGTAACAGAACACTCAGCTTCTCAAACTGCTGTTACTTTCTTCTTATTTGACATATTAAATGCACTCTCTAAGTACAGCTCATTACTTAAAGCAAGTACGGATATGTTTGTAGGGTTGTAGCCTTACTTGGTTATTGAGAACAGTACCAGATCCCTGCTCTCAGACCAAATATTTGCAGACACTAAGCTGTTAAGGTCCTGTCTCACTGAATGAGAAAAGCACTCTCCAAATCTCTTCTCTGAAACACCCTTTCAGTTGCAATTTACTGATGGCAGGAATGCATAAATGTATCAGAGGGCAAAACTGGATCCCATATACAGCTGCTCGGCAGGTTAAGATTACTGTGGCATTCTTTACTTATTTCCAAGTCCTAACTATTACAACTGTGTGCACAAAACAGTATTTCTATGCATTAACCTTCTTCATAAAAAGGAGGTTTCTCTTTTTAGATACATAGCATTATTCCTGATTGTGCCCTTGGCGACTCTTTCGTAATTAAGCTTTCAAGGGAAACATTCACATAGAGGTGAAGGGATGGGCTCCTATGTAGGTGACAGCAATCTGTACCCATTGAATAAAGACCACGGTTGCAGTGATTAAGTTGGAATAATCTAAGCAGAGCAGAGTTTTGGCCAGATTTCTATAAAAATCAGGTGAGTTTTTAGGTGATAATCTCTTAACAATTGGAGGTCTCTACAGCAAACCAGTTTCTTCTTTCAACACCCTTAGGGAAAAAGTATGTAATAAGACATGTCAGCTACTTAGATGTCCTCTGGCTGTTCGGAGAGCATTCCAGAAAGCAAACTTTGTGTGCCCTGTTTGCATGCACAGCACATCCACATCTGCAGCCACAACTTAACGTGGTATAGGAGGAGCCTGGGAAAAATGTGCAACTTATTTTATGGTGGATATGGTTTTTAAGATTTTAAAGCTGAAATTAATGAGTTAACTCAGTTCTGAATAAACGTCAAGCTTTGCTTGAACTAGATCATGGAGATCTGCGTAACTCAGCTGGGAACACTCCCTCTGGAGAAATTAAGAGCTCACGTCCCACAGCAGGGCTTGGGCTCAGACCAAGAGCTGGCACTGCAGTGCAGCACTACTCCAAGGAGTTTCTGTGTCAGGATCATGATGCTGTCCCTTTAGGAGTTATTGTGCGATGTTTCCCTTCTGCTTCCTTCAAAAAGGGATAAGTGATAAAGCCTGTATCTTATTTATATCTTATTCAACATTTTTCCTCTTCTTAAATCTAATCTGAATTTCCAGATCTGTACATTAACTGAATCACTGGCTGCATACTACTCACTCCATCTGTTTATATGGTTGAGTCACTGCATTACCAATATCTAACACGTTGCTTGGAAAGAATTTTAGGCGATCTGGAGGATAAAACCCCAAAGCTCTCTAAGATAATGCTCCCTTCTGTACGTTCTGTAGTGCCATGCTCTACTCCGCTCACTTTCTGCTATCAGGGATGTTAATTTGCACAAATTGCTATTTTAAGAAAAAGAGCTTATCGCTGAAGTACAGCGTATGCTTAAAAGCTGAAGAATGAACCGTGATGTAGAAAGACACTATTGCCACCCCTCAAGCAATGCTTTGCCCTGGGAATTGCACCAGGGGTTCCATGGTGATGGAACAAACATCTTTCACAATGCAACATATCTTTTTTCCACTTGAGATGCTACGAACAGATTACCTTCTGAGGGCAAAGCGACTGCTTTTAACGATGCCAAAAGTTGACAGCATCTCATCGCTGGACTGCAAAGTTTCTTCCAAAATGTGTTACACTCAAAAAGACTTTTTTTTCATTTATGTCACTGTGGAAGGGTTCAGGGGATGGGGGGGACAAAAAAAAAAACAAAACAAAACAAAACAAAAAACCCAAAACAAAACAGGAAAGAAAAGAAAAAAAGAAAAAAAAAAGAAAAGCAAAATCCAAAGGACTGAAGTGGAACTGATGATACACATCTTTAAGAAAAATGTGAAAAGAGAACGTTTGGTATGAATCCCACCATGGAGGGCAGTGAATGCATTCACATTACTCTGGGAGTTGAGAAGCAGAGTGAAAACCAGCTGAAATAAAAGAAAACCAGTGAGACTAGTTTTACCTTCCAGACCAGGGGCTAGATCCAACTCTGACAGAAGTCAGTGGAACAATTCCCACTGGCTTGAGCAGGATTTGGATTCAGCAAAGTGAGATGCAGAAAAAATAACCGGGAAGCGTTAATGAGAGGTTTTCAAACAGTGGTCTACAGAGCACTTTCTTCAGTCCATAGAGACCTGTCTTTCCTCTCCATTACTCATTTACTTCCAGCTGCTTTTATGGGTTTCTGCATTCTGGAGCCTAGGAGAACCAAGAGGTGTTAGCAGTGGGGAATGGGAATGGCCCGCCAGCCAGCCTGCTCCTGACACTGTTTTGCAAGTGGAAGAGGAAAGAAATCAATTGCTTAGCAAATAATGGAGAAAAAAATAAGGACAGAGTGTCTGAAGGAGCAGAAGGCCATTCAGTTGAGAGGATTAGTTGGCCTTTAGTGAGGATTAGGTGCCTTGCTGCCTAATGCCACTGTCTAGCCAGATACCTGAGCTCCGAGCACAAAGCAGAAAGAAAAGCTGAGCTTCACACAAACGTCTGCACTGACTGAAAAGCAAATAGGAAACACCAAGGACAGAAGTGTTCCACAAACATTCCCCTTCCCTGCTCTGCCACGGCTGGATTTTTGGAAGCTGCTGCACACACCTGCTCCTAGGCTGAAAGCAGACAGGCCCGCCTCTGCTAGTCCACACCATGGTACTCACAGCAGGCTGCAAAGCCATGCCGGGTGGGACACGTGCTGCTACTGCCACATGGGGCCTCTTTGGAGCAGTCCCATATCTGGTCCATGCGGATTTTTGGGTCAGCAAGCACTTGCACTAAGGGTGTCCTGCTCTTCCTCCGCGTTGAGTCCAACTGTGGTCAGTTGTCAATGCTTGGTGAGAGACAATTGGCTCAGGCTTCCTCTTGTGTCTCTTAGTTGTTCCCGGGGATCAGAAGCTTAGCACTTTTCTGAACCACAAATTGCAATCAGACTAATATATTTAATGGACACAGACAGACTTCTCTACCACTAATGGCTTAGTTCCCTTTTTTGAACCCACAAGAGGGCCTATGCTATCCTGGCTTGTATAAAAAATAGTGGTGCCAGCAGGACTAGAGAGGTGATCATCCCCCTGTATTTGGCACTGGTGAGGCCACAGCTCGAGTACTGTGTTCAGTTTTGGGCCCCTCACTACAAGAATGACATTGAAGCCCTGGAGCGCGTTCAGAGAAGGGCAGTGGAACTGTGAGGAGTCTGAAGCACAAGTCTTATGAGGAGCTGCTGAGGGAACTGGGGTTGTTCAGTCTGGAGGGAGGAGGCTCAAGAGAAACCTCACTGGTCTTTACAACAACCTGAAAGGAGGTTGTGGCAAGGTGGGGTCTGGCCTCTTCTCCCAGGTAAGATAGGATGAGAGGTAATGACTTTAAGTTGTGCCAGGGCAGTTTCAGGTTGGATGTTAGGAAACATTTCTTCTCAGCAAGAGCAGTGAGGCAGTGGCACAGGCTGCCCAGGGAGGTGGTGGAGTCACCATCCCTGGAGGTGTTCAAGAGCCGTGTGGATGTGGCACTGAGGGACGTGGGCAGTGGGCATGGCGGGGGTGGGCTGATGGTTGGACTGGGTGATCTTAGTGGACCTTTCCAACCTTAAAGATTCTATGATTCTATGACTGCAGTTCCTTTTGCCAGCCAGGAGTTAGACTCCTAAGCCTGCCCTTCTTCACAAAAAAAGAGGAGATACAGGAAGCCCTGGACATATTTTCCAAGCTTATTTAGTGAGAAGACATTCCAGGAAACAAAGGATGTATCAACAGCTTGTGGAGCAATAAGGCTCAGAGATCCCTACACCAGCTCTGCATGAAATATCTGTGGCTCTGGAAGCAGCAGAAGTGATACCAGCCCCATGCTGTGCCCAGGCCAGCTGGTGGGCTGAGTGGTGAGGCAAGTCAGCTGGAGACCGAGCGCTGTGCTAGCCAGGCAGTACATCTTCTGGGATCTGTGTCTGTATCCCTGCCAAGGTCTGCTCACTGAGAAATACTGGCCCACTCAGATCTGAGCTGGGCGCTTGCAGCACAGCACTGCTTTCTGCTACAGGGGCACGTCCTGGGAGGCCTGCTGCCACAGTTCTGCAGTGCCAGAGGACACTGACCCACCTCTGGGATCCACAGAGGCATGAATAGAGGCTGCAGGGCAGTGACTTTCCAGCTTATTCCACAGAGCAGGTACAGATTCACAGCAAGAGTCCTCCAAACTGTAGCCCACAGAAGGGGGGCATGAAATCCCACAGATTTGCAGACCATATGCCCCATAACATGGCTATAGGGCCAGGAGCTCCACTCATCTGGTACTGAAATTCTTCCTCATTGCACACTATTTACTGATCAGATCAGATGATTATGGAGCAATGCTCTGTAGGATTATTTAAGTAGATCTGATCCGGCACTGGACCAGAAATAAAATTTGCCCTGCCTGCTCTCCCATCCCACGCCCAAGCCAAATCCCACCCTGCATACACTGGAAAGTTTTGCAACCTACAGTAGGGAACCTGCTTTAGCAGGAGGCTGGACTAGATGATCTCCAGAGGTTCCTTCCAACCCCTATGGTTCTGTGACTCACATCATTCACTTAGGAAGGATCCGAGGGTTGTTGTAACAATCCCCAGCCTCTGAGGCAGAGTGAAGTTTTTGGCAACCCAGTGCTGTTGCACATGGCTTCCCACTGACCAGATCCCAGTAAAGTTCTCCAGCAGACCAGAGGAAAAGGTCGCTGAATGATTTGATGAATTACGCTGGCCCAGAGAGCAGCACTCTAACAAGGGAAGAAGGAAGAGCTAGCTCTTAGCTCCTCATACCAACCAACAGCCTACACAGTCATGCTGCCTAGCTTTTACTGTCTTATCCAGGGAACATCAAGCTATTAGCAGTTCATTCCCTTTTACTCATGTAAAGCATAAAGGTTGGATGACGATTATTTTTTAATGTAGTAAGTGAAGTCCATTTCACCACTTTTATAATATTCTGCATATTTTTCAAAGATGTGACCTTGAACAGTGTCAGAAAGAACACAGTTGGAATCAGCAGAGGCATTACAGATATTGCCAGAAATACTGTTTATGAGATTGTACCTGTTGGTGGAAAGCAAGAGTCCATTCCTTATTTACGCAGTACACACCATCAGTAGTTTAAATCATCAGAAAACAATGCAATGAAATACAGTCTGCATGGATAGGTGACTCGTAATTTCAGAGTATCACAGTTCAGCTTTAAATAGGGCTTGCTTCTCTCAATCCTACTTCGGGAGTGTTATCACTGCACCTTGAAAGCTCTGCTTTTGCTCTGCACTGCCTTCTAAAAGTGAGCGTGCTTCTGCTTTTCCAGCTGTGCAGGACACAAAAAGCTGGATCAAACCAGCGTGTTTATTTCAGTATGACATCCCACATATAAAATGTGTGCCTATTTCTGATGTCAATCTTCCCTATTTTCTTTATTCCAATCAGACCTATGAAAACAAGCACAAAACATGCTGTTTTTTTTTCCGTTTTTTTTTTTTTCCTTAGTACTACTTTGCAGTACTGTGTGCATCCACAGGATGATGGCATTCCTTTGCCTGCTAAGTAAGCGTGCTTCCTGACATACAGTCTCCAAAGGCAAGAAGCAGCCCAGCTTTCGTCCCGTGAAGTTTGTGCACCAGCCTACATTTGCACAGTGAGATTCAATTCTACCTGCTTGTAGGAATCATAACTTTCTTTTTCTTCTTAAAATGTTCTTTGGGAACAACGTTTTACGTTATCAAAGGTTTGCTGCTTCCCCTCCAGTTAGTGTAACATAAGCTGCATGTGGCCACAACCTGTAGTGACTATAAATTCCAGCTGCTCCCCTAGTAGCCAGTGTAGTGGTGGGACACTACTGATATAATTAAACACATAGAAACAACAGACTTTCAGATTTCTCACTTTCCTGTTGCACCTAGACCGAAGCTCACCCTTTCCTTGTACCCCAGTTTGGTTTTGTATCACCACCTCCACTGCTGACAATACTTTTTTCAATGGGAATATCACAACTGCAGCCGCTGCCAGAACCTCTTGGCAAACGGCTGCTCTCTGAGTCAGAGCCTAATGCCATTACAAGGTCTGCAACAGCTGCAGCAGTCATACATCTGCAAGTCATTTGAACATTTTATGATGAATAAAAACTATCCATTACATAGACCTATACATTATATATTAACCCTAATACTTATTCAGTTACACTAACAATAACCTTTTCCCTCTGCATGCTGTAAACTTCTTTGGCTGCAGCAAGTGTTAACAGAGATACTTAAAGCTCTGTACCATGGTGGAGTAGTCCCCGCGTACACATTACTTAACTTACTCTGCCTATTTAAACACAAAATGGGATGATGGAAAGAAAGAAAGAAAGAAAACAAATGTAAAGCTACAAAACCCCACCCCCATGCTGTGCACAAGGAAAGCATTTTTCTAATAATACTATGAGACTGTATACATTTGTACAAATACAGATGATATACAACAATGAGAGAGAGAGAGGAGGAATGAAAACATAAATGTATAGCTGAGAGATTTGAGTTTGATATGTGCGGATCTCAAACCTATCCAGATGTCCCCAGCCGGCAACCTGATCCTCAGCGCCATAGCCAAGACTTGAAATCTAACAAGTCAGAATATGGAAGATGGGGTAGCGGGACTTAAGGAAAGAGAAGCAGGAGACATGAAGGCTTTTGAAACCTTTAAAATAACGAACGATAATAAAGAAACACAAGTGTGGTTGCATGAAGGAAACATATACACAGCTGCAAATTATGAAGTCAGCCCTTCAGGACACGGCATTCCTCATGCAAGTTGCTGAGCACGCTCAACATAAATAGGTGCAAAATACACTCACCGGCTTAGCGACTTCAAGGATAGAATCCCATACGCGATCCCCTACCAGTGAGTCTTCGACGTGTGTATACTTTTACAAAATGCAAACTGGGCAAGAAATACCTCCCTGTGAGTTTCACCATAAGAGTTTTAAAGAGACAAGGCAAAAGTCTGGCATTACAGCAGTCTATCCGAATTTTTCCACTGATTCATTCGGAGCCAGAGTTTTACCAGCATCCCATATACTTATAAGTACTATTTCATGTTAGTTCATCATCTATTTCTTGTAAACCCTTTTTGGAGCCTCAGAAATAACCTCCCTGATGCTTTCCATTCACTTTTACTCTGTGTTTCCTCAATCAGGTTGGTACCCTTCACAATACCAGTATCACTGAGGAAGCAGAGTGCTGATTAGCTTGCACTTCCATGCTAAGTTCAATGTGTAAGATAGAAAATAGTACAGATTTTAAATAAGAAACAGTTATTAGGGTAGTCTCGTGATTAGAAAAGTGACTTTCAGAAAATATTTTCTTGAATAAGTCTGCTTCCTCTGCACAGTCAGAGGCCAAACTATTTTACTGGCAACTCATCTTTATTGCTTGTGCTGGTTTTAATATTTACATCTGAACAATATAAACATTAATAATGAAAAAAAAAAGAATAACCTAACAAGGTTGCAAGCAATTAATTTATAGGGGTTTCAAAAGGCATCCAGCAGAGATCTTTTTTAAGGCTTATAGTGTGAGTTGCATTTCAGGGCAGAAAAATCACCTCGCCAACGATGAGTGGGAAGCTTTGCCTGCTGATACAGCAGAATCCCTGTGGTCAGTTTGCACAACACCTCCATCCCAGTTATAAAAAAAGGGAAAACCCTGCTCCTTCTGACAGCAATGATCACTTACCGAGTGTGACGTGACACAAGGATGCCTTTCTGAGCCAGCTGCCTCCTCAGTGCTTCTGGGGCTGGTCCTGCACCGTGGCAGAGGGCAGTGGAGCAGTAGGGCCAGCAGCACGGCTGCTGCAGAGCCAAAGGGCAAGAGGAAGCCCAGCACTCACGCTCACTTGCTTGAAGCGCTGCCAGGTCTCTGAACATTAGCACGCATAAACTGGTAAATAGCAGAAAGCCCGAGGCCCGAGCAGCTGGAGCCATGCAGTTGTTACCTGAAATCTTAACATCCAGAAAAATATCTGCCCCATTCCTTGAGGCTGTATGGAAAATCTCAAAATAAAAACCCACCCCACAGTCATAAAAGTAATACTAACATCAAGGAAAAGAATTCCCAATTAATTTTTTTTTTCTGTAGTTCTCGTTTTTTGTTTTTTTTTTTTACAGTCGCCTCAAACTTGCAGAGGTGATGGGGTGTCTCTCTTGAGCTTCTCAAACACGTTTCTTCCCCAGCACCGGTTGGTCCTCAAGGTAAATCCTGGAGTTACTCACAGAGGAAGGAGACTACGAGGATGCAGAGGGCCCAGCAGTAAGCAGCCAGCTTGTGAATTTACTTATGCCCCACAGCATCTTCAGGAGTGGAGCAGAGCAGGGGTGTTCCTCCATGATAACAGCTTTGGAAAGTTTCTTCAGGATTTGAGAGAAAATGTTCCTTCTCCTTCCCCAGCCAGCAAGGAAAAGAGTTTAAAACTACCGAATCCTCATTGCTAATGGGAGGGTGATACAGAAGATGGAGGCCATTGACTGGTGTCCAGAGACAACAACCCGGTATGAATTCCAGCACCACTCCACTTCCCAGCAGCTGGATTTCTCACCAGGGTGGATTGCTGGTTTTGGATACCTCCCCAATTTTTCCTGTCTGTTAACAGTCTTCCACTATAAGGAAGTTGTATTTGGAACAGTTGTAAAGCCTTTTTTTTTTTTTTTTTTTTTTTTTGTATCTAAACTGCCCTGCCATTGCCTGAATGCAATTTCAGATTTGCTGGAATTTCTGTGCAGAGTATCTGAAATGCACTCTTGTTGTGGGGTTAACAATTATCACATCTCCCGGGAGGGCCTGAATTAGCTCAGAGTTTTTAAACAATATGCATGCTCAACATAGAATATTCAAGAAAAAGGTCGTCTTTATTTTTCACTAGTTTCCAGTCTGAGTTGCCCTGTAAATAGATGTGAGGTACAAAGAGAAAGCTGGGACCACTAACTCCACACCTGTAAAACAAGGCTGAGAACCCAAGAAATGGTGCAACTTGCCACAGGCTATGCAGGCAGCCAGAGGCCTCACAAATGAATCCAGAGCCAGTCCAACACCTGAGTCATAGGGACCATCCTTGCCCTCAGTTCCTACATTAGCCTTTTCTTTTCTGTATTCTGAATTTCTTTCCTGCTCTCTTTACATTTCTTTCCGTCCTAACAGAACAGAATATATGCCCCTTTCAAGGACACTCCAGGAGAGTTTGGGAAGCACCAACAGATTAGAATGGTTTAGTCTGGTATTAAACTAAGTTAAACATAGGAGATGTTTTTAGGATAAAAGAGTGCATGAAAATGAGAAATGAAAGCTCCAAGAGGTGGCTCTCTCAAGACCCCTTCCAAGCCTCCAGGGAAAAGTAACTATTGCTTTCTTCTTTGATGCAGGCCCTTGGCATTTACCCAGTATGAGGTGTGCTATGCTTTGCACATTCCCTCTCCAGTGCTGGACAGTCACTATCATTGATTTTACACACAAAGTATATCCATCTCCCCTGTGCAAACAGCAAAATGTAGTACAAAATCACCTCATAATGATGGGGAGAGACAAGAAAAAAAACAAAGCAGAAAACATAACAAAACCCAACCAACTAAACCAGAAGGCATAAATAATCATAATTAGCCCATTTTTGAATTACTGGATATTAACTGCTTCAGGAACTATCCAGACTTAATAGAACACTCAGATCTGGAAAGGGATACTGCCATTTGAAATGAATGTCAGACTGGAAAAAAAAGAAACCACTGCTATGAATTTTAGGCATTACTTTTCACTAAGATACCTGGCATGGGTTCTGCGAGTATTAGGAATTAACACATAGCCTATAGACTGCATTCTTCAAGGCTTCAGATTTACTGAATCACATAAAAAAAAAACTGCTGAGAGCACAGGCAAGCCCAAAATAAATCTTGGGAGCTGATCTACCGACCCCTTACACTGACCCAAAGTTTGTGGGATACTTTATTATTATGAACTGACATTTAAACCTATGTCTGTCCCTAACTGTGTGTAAACACATTGTTTTTTATCCCAAATGTGCCATATATTGCAAAACTTTCAGAGGTGGGTATGAATTTCCAAACGTAATTAAATGTTTGCAGGCAAAAAACAACAGTAAGGACTTGGTGATCTCGGTGTTCTTTTCCAACCTTAATGATTCCACAATTCTAAGGGAGCTCAAAGATGTCAAGCAAAATGTATTGGGAACAGTATCACACTGAGATGAACACTAAGGATACCATGCAAGCACTAAGATACATTCGTGCATGGTAAGATACTCAAGGGTGTGGAGGGAGCTGGGCCATTCTGAGGCCAATCTTTTCCACCTTAGGGAAGTCACGGGGACGGTGTAAAGCTCCTGACATCTGAGGAAAAGGCTGACGTCAAGCCTGCTTAATGAAGGCAAGACAGAACACTTGGGAAACTACAGCTTAGCCATCCTTAGCTCAGTTCTTTGGAACAGTGTAAAACTAATCCTCCTAGGACCTATGCCCAGGTTTATGAAGGACAAAAAGATCACTGGGAACAGTCAGCACAGACCTACCTAAGGAAGTAAATAGCACCTGACAAAGCTGACTGCCTTCAGTTAAAGTGGTAGGGAAGGAGCAGTAAGGATGAGAGTAACAACCCCAAACATTTCAGTTACATAACAGGTAAAGGTTGGGTTTTTTTGTTCATTGGAATTGTGAGGGCGTGACCAGAAAGACTGGTTGGGGGAAAGAAAGGTTGGGGGTGACCAGAAAGACTGTGGGTTCTCCATGCTTGGTGATACTCAAAACTTAACCATACAAGGCCTGGGACAATCTGATCTACTTGCACCTGCTGCAAAGCAGAGGACTCTCAGGCTCCAGATGTTGCTTCCAACCACAGTTTCCATTATTCTAATGTTACAATCCTTCAGGATACTGTGAGCATCCTTTCTACTTCCTCCCTCATGGGAGGGGAGTAGTCATTGATTGGGCCAACTCAGGAATTAAAGCTCTTTGGAACAGATAGCTGCTTTCACGAGCTTCCCCTATTCTTCCCCCCAAATACCTCAAGGTCACGAAGTCTCACCTGAGCCCATTTGTGAGCTGTGGGATTCTGATCAGCAAAAAGATGGGAAGTCCTGCTCTGCTACAGATCTTCAGCAGACTCTGACAACATAGGCAGTATTCTTGTGTTCCGATTTCCTTGAGTAGGAAAAGGAAGAACTATGTACCATCCTCAGGTAAGAGCAGACAATATCACTGTACAAGTAGCTTAGACAATAGAGAAAAGACTATAGGCAGATCTTTTATGGCTTATGAATTTACAGGCAAGCAGAGCAAGATGCACTGAATGTGTTGTGATTGTTGAAATCTAGGGACATACTTTGCAAGACCTCCAGTTAAAAGTCCCATGTCACAAATTTAAGATAAATCTTCAAAATGGCATTGTGGATTGCCTTGGTTATCATGACAGGTTGCCAAAGGAGGTACCATGAGGACCAAAAGAATCTTGACCTTGCAATACCTCAAGTAATCAGCACAATCTCTGCTTTCATCACTACTTTTATACCTTAGACTCAGAGTTTTCAACTGTTGTCCATAAACTTCTGGGTTCATAATTTCACTGTGAAAGATCTACATGCAAGTGAATCACTGAAAGCAATTTTATTGGTGAGGAACTCATTTGCTACATGAGAAAAGCTTCAAATGACTTGAAGTTTGAAAACTGCTCCCTTCAACAAAGGAAGAAGGAATTTTACCTTCTTTAATGAGATATCAGTGAATCCCACTTCCCAGATTTTCAGGTACTCCCTCTACTCTACACTACCTCCACTGAAAACCCCGCTTCTGAATTCTATGCTTGATCTACAGAACTGATTTTCACAAAACCCAAGCTGTGACTTGATTTCTTTCTTTCACATTTGAGGGTTTCCAGGAATTATGTTAATATCCCGGACTCTGCATTCTTTAAAACAAGTTTCCTGACTATATCTGACAAGTGCCTAGCAGAGCAAGGCAGTTATTCATCATCATAACATCACAGAATATGAGCATATTGTATCACATCCTGCTTGAAATTTAAATGTTAGCGTATGACTCAAACACAATAACATCAGATAATAGTCAACAACCAAAAAATGAAGCCTTTTTCTTTGAAGTCTGGGATACAACAGTGGGAAAAAGTCTCCGTTGTGCCCTTACTTACATTACTTCCCTTCCCAGACCGATTCACTGGTACGTTTCCTTGAAGACACACACCAAACGTACTAGAATTATGAAGTTGCTTGACTTTCCAGCTTGATTTTAGACATGCGTGAAGATAACCCCACAAGGCACTCAAATAGGATTACACAAAGGGCATTCAACATTATTTTATTCTGTAATCACTGAAAAAAAGTAGCAAAAGGCCTCATGTTAATACAGATTAAAATACGGCTGCAAATCTACCTCAGAAGAACTTTCGAATTAAGCGAAAACAAGACACTTCAGTTTCAACCCACTCCTCCCTAGCTGATTAACTCAGTGTTTGTAACACCAACCCTCCTTAGAAATAAAAAGTGCAGTAGGTGAGTAATTCCGATTCCAAACAGCTAACGATCACAGCCACTGTGAGCAGGCTTAGCAAACACATAAGCATATTAATGGGCACAATTTAATTTTTACTTCTACTGCTTAGATCCCAACAGCTTGCAGCGTCCTCCAGTCATCATAAAATAAGCAACTGGGAACACATTTACGCACCAGCACAGACTAATCCACATACTATGCTGAGTTTCAGCTAAGGACAAAACACAGCAGCTTCACAGTGGCCCTCCAGTGGGCACTTAATAAGGGAAGTGTCCGAGAGCTCATTCTGAAGACCCATTTCCTTATTCTTTTCATCTTTTTAATGTTAACAGCAAATCTCTTTCCCAACTACAGCGCACGTACCATTGGTGGCTCAAAGTGACTTTCTGCTCTTTATTCCTAAGCGTGTGGATTTATGCATTTGCTGATTTAGAATTTCATAGTTAAGAGTCAGTAATATGCTTTTTAATTTTTACAGGACAATAAAATTGCTCGCCAGAGGTTTCTGACTTAAAAAAATCTAAACAGCAGATTGATATAGGCCTCTTGATCCTTCTTACCACATTTTTTTTTTGCCAAGTCAGAGTACAAAATAGCTGTTCTAGTAATTGCACCCAGGGGTTTGTGTCCAGCGTCCAGATAACCAGACGACTACTAAAGCTGACTCCCTATTCCCTTTGATCTCGCATATTCTGCTGCTTGAAAGAATACAGACAGGTGACAGAAAACGCTGCAGCTATTGCAAGTGCAACCACACAAAGACCAATTAACACCGAAAAATGAAATGAACAAGAAACCAAAATGGAACCAAACCCACAACAGCTGGTGGTCATCAAGGCAGTTTTCCCAGAGGGTAGAAGGCTGTTACTAATAGGATGGAAATACAAAATTTACTGAGACCAACTGTAACTGCTGATAATGCAGATTGAGAAGTGCTTCATTTCTCACATTTTCTGCAGAGCAAGAGAGGAGCTGGACACAACCACATTAATTTTTATTGTGAAAAAAAAAAAAAGTGGGAACAGAAACAATCCCAGTGAAAAATAATAATAGGAGCTGTTTTTTCCTTAATGCGGCTTTGGTCACATTTAAATAGCATGCAAATATAACTCATAGAAATATGTTATTTCTCAAAGTTCAATCAATGTAGTATAATTCAGTAGTAGCTGTTCACTGGAGTTTTCTTACACTTTAAATGGCTTTAACTACTGCAGAACCTGGATGGTAGCACGCTCAACAGAAGAGTAAGTTATGATGCATTCCCCCTTCACAACAACACACTACTTGAGATGCATTCACCTGCTTAGATACAACATACACTGTTGCCACAAAAGGTAAATGCTACTTGCTTTCAGCCAATGATTTCATATCCAAAAACAGAGTAAGTGTAACCTCTAAATCATTCGAAAACATTTGTGTGCAAGGCGAACAGCCCACTGCATTATGGAGATCACAGAATCATTTGGATCAGAAGGGACCTTAAAGCCCACCCAGCTCCAACCCCACTGCCATGGGCCGGGCTGCCCCTCATCAGCTCAGGCTGGTGCCCTTCCAACCTGGCCCTGAGCATCTCCAACAATACCTGCTAAAACCATGTAAAATCACAGCACATACTGAACAGATGCATCCACAGAAGCCATTACTTCCCTCGACACAGTACATGGTCAATATTAAAAATCTGGAGACATGGAAAAGTCAGGACAGTTTCACACTGTATATACGCTGAGAGATAAAAAGCCTACTTTTATTTGCTGATGGTTCATTGACCTGTAGCATGATCATAAAAATCAGGAAGTGAGGGACTCCAAGAACCAAAAACGGTTTAAAGTTCAAGCATTACCTATCATGCATTTATTGATTTACAACAGATGATACATCAGAGCTAAATATTATTCTGCTTGTGCATTTAATTGTGGTTCTTTCAGTGCCTTGGTGATGGTCTTCCAGAAGATGGCTGTGGCTGCCTGAATTTTGAGAGAACCACAAGAGAATCAACGAAGGTATAGATATCGTATTCATGGTGCTGGAGGTTCTTGTAGGTAGAATTATCAAATTCTTCTGGATCAGGCTGAGCAGCTGCTGTAGCCTCTGTGAAAACAAACAGGAACTGGTGACTACAGGGATACCACAAGAGAGGGCAACATTCAGATCCCTCATAAAGAGGGTGGTGACGCACTGGAACAAGTTGCCCAAGGAGGCTGCGGATGCCCCATCCCTGGAGGCATTCAAGGCCAGGCTGGATGTGGCTCTGGGCAGCCTGGTGTGGTGGTTGGCAACCCTGCACATAGCCAGGGGGGTTGAAAGTAGATAAGCATTGTGGTCTTTTTCAACCCAGGCCATTCTTTGATTCTATGATGATGAAGACAATATTAAAAAAGAAAATAAAGTCAGCAACTATAACAAAAGGATAAGTTTAGGTTTTGCTGGTACCTTGTCTGATTCTAAAGAAGCACATTAGTATGCAGCAAGAGAACGGGAATCTGTACAAGCCATCTAATACAGCACAGGTTTTCAAATCCAAACTAGCACCTAATGCTGGGGGAGAATTGGGCAGAACAGCTTATTTGTATTTTGAAGACATATGCCTACATTTCCTGGCCTGCCTTGGTTCTCACTTCAGCCAGAATGGTAGGTGACATTCTTAACAAGTCAGAAGAGGCAAAGAAGCAGTGCAAATGATATATCACCACGTCAGACAGTGAGACACAGCTCTTAGAACTACTTTACAGATTGAATTTTTTCCAAGGGGAAAGCGATTGAATTATTGATATCTCCACAGTTTAATTTCAAATGTGGTTATACTAACAATAATATATTATGAGGTTTTGATGCACATTTTCTTTCTTTCAGAAAAGAAGTAATTGTGATAGAATCTTTCAAAATTTGTAATCAGCTCTTCTTCCTAAAAGAACAATCTAATAGTGTTGTTCAGAACTCTTCATTTCACATTAAAACCAACATTAATTCTTTCACTTTTAAAATATTATGCAAATTTAGGCAGTACTATTTACATAAAAGCATCCTGGTATGGGCTGATTTTACAACCAAGGAAATTGCAAGAAATAAAGCTTTATTTCCAATATTAATTTATTCTCACATGCCCAGAGTTATAGCAATAGGAAAGACATAAGCATAATCTAGTGAAAAGCTTCCTCGTATAAATTTGCATGTAGTGGTTTATGTTAGACCATATTAAGCTTCTTTTTATAATGCAACAGCCTACAATAAAAATACAAGAACTCGAGCAATTGAGAACCAGAATTTCCCTTTAATTATGACACAATTATTGCAATGTAATGCTACTGGTTTAAGAGCGTATATACATAAAATCTAGCATGGCTTGCTTATCAAATGCCATGCAGTAAGTCACGGTTTCAGCAAAACAACGCACAACCTGTGAAAAGAAATACCCCTATCCCTGCTGCTGAGTTCCTACTAAGACAGCTCACAGGAGACACCACTACACATATAAAAGCCAGATGATATGGGCTTCGCTGCAAATAGCCCCAAGAACAAGGAGGCGTAGGAAAGTGTACATTCAACCTGCAAGAGACAGTTGTTACAAATTAAGAGACAGATGCTCAGGAAGAAAAGCAGATGGAGTCCCACTTTCCCTGCCCAAATACACTGTACTTGGCTTCTCAAAGGAAAAATTTATCTCTGACTTCATCCTCCTTGCACTTCAAACTTCTTCTATGCCTTCTCTCTTTAGAGCAAGGATTTGTCAGGATGTCCTTCTGAAATGAATCAGAGAGATATTTCTGAGTTACCATGCTACTATTTTGCTTCTTATTGAGCAGGTGAAGTCAGCAGTTTTTGCTGACTGCGTAGCATGTCTGTTCTGCCAAGCAGATGACATCAGCTTAACATCAAGGTTTGTAATGAGAAAAACTATTAAATTAGAAACTACTAAAACTATTACATCTTCAGTATGCTTGCTGCAGACTTTGCAGATGAGTGAAGGAATATAGGAACAGGACAGAATTATAGACTACAAGAGGAATCCTTAACTGTGAACAATAAACATGAAAAAGCAGTAGCTGTTTCCAAAGGAAGTCTCAAAAAGAAGAGAGAACATACACTGAAGACAGCAGCAATGTTGCTGAACAGTGCTGTTAGATTTTATTCTGCTACTCCCTGACACCCAAAGATGTTTCACCATCTGTAAAGGTGCATTAATTCACCTGTACTAGCCCCTGCCTCCCACACGGCCACAGCAGCAGTGGGGACCCAGCACAAAGCTAGGAGAAAATTTTCTGCTGTCACAACCCTACCACCTCCACACGGCAAGAGGAGCTCAAAAGCAAAGCGATTTTCTCAGAATAGCCAGGTCTACCCCAAAAGTTTTGCTGATGTAGCTATGTTGACAAGAGATCTGAGACGTGGCTGTTACATACATCTACAGGAAAAGTTTGTTACACATGCTTAATCTTACCCTGGATTTACAGTGTCACAGTAGTGTAAGCTGTTCAATAGATCTGTGAGGTGCTGTAAGCTTCACTATGAATCACGAGCACATTTCAGGACCAAGTCCTCCCTCTCCTACTCACATTTGAATCTCTTCATGCCTCATGTACTGAGGAGCCCAGAACTGGAAACCCAGCACTCCTGGTGCGGCTGCACCAGTGTTGAGCAAAAAGAATTATCTCCCTCTACCTGCTTGCAACACTCATCCTAATGCAGCCTAGAATACTGTTGGTTTTAGGTATGAGGGCACACTGTTGGCTCATGTTTAACCTGCTGTCCAACAAGACCACGTAGGGCCTCATCTTCAAAGATCATTGGAAGGATGTTATCAATACAGCTTTATAATTAAGCTGCTTCTGCTTCAAGCAAGTTTGTTTTTGTTTTTTAATTCAAAGAAGCAATCAAAAGGGTGATCTTAAGAATGGTATGCTAAGTTTGAAGCCAAGAATGGCAAGTCACAAAAGATCTTGACAGAGGAGAATTTATTATTGAAATACACAGAATGAGATCAGTAGGAAAGTTAACAGGACTGGTGGCAACTATGAAAGCTAAGCTGGAAAGGGAAGTATAGCTAAGGAGTGCATGATGCTTTTTCCTAACAATAAACTAGCAAAAAACAATAACAACAACAACAAAAAACCAAACAAACAAAAAAAAACACACAAAAAACTCAACCAAACAGAAAAAAAAACCACCGTCTGCTCTCTGTTTCTCAACAAGACCTAGGCTATGAGGTCAACTCTATGTTACTTCAACATGACTTTCTTAAAACCCACCAATCTCAGAATCAACACATATTTCTGGTATCACACTATGATTTCTTGAACTCTACTGAAATCTGAAGCACTGTAAGAGTTTGAGAGAAAAAAAGGAGGAGAGATAAAGAAAGCTGCCAAAACTTTCTGAGAAAAAAGAAGGAAAATGAGCTCTGTCATACAAAACCTAACGTTTCGTTTATAATTTTGTTTTCATTTTTATCAGTAACAACTGGTTTATGAAACTGCAAGTACAGCGAGAGGAAGACAGCTTCCTTTCATGACTTAACTGGAAACTGAGTGCTACAGAGCTCTTACAAAAACTAGCAGTGAACAAGAATTTATCTTCTAGAAAGTCACTGCTACATCATTAGCTTCAGTATAAAGATCAGAGAATCAGAGAGATGTCTTGGAAACCATTTATAAAAATTACACCCTAACCCGGAAGAATCTATAACATAGGTCAAACAAATTAAAGGTGTACCATCTATGGCGCTGCTTTCTCCAGCTTGGATTCCTGCTTCCTGAACAGCCTCTTCCTTTGTACCCATCACCAACACTGCGCTTTCAGAAATCTCCTCTTCTAGTTTAGAAGCTACCTCTACTGCTTCTGATTTCTGTGCCTCCTTTACTTTTTCTCCTTCCCTTTTGGATATCAGGTTTTGCTTTTTGTCTTCCCGAGTCACTGATGGAACTTTCAGCTGAGTAGTTGCTGGGTGGGCTCCCAGGGACTTTTCCTCCAAATAACCAGATTTCAGAGTGGCATCTGTCAAGTCCTGGTTTTTATTCAAATGTGGTTCTAAGACTAGCTTCTGCTGATCTGCTTCTTTAGGAACTGATTTTGTGTTCGGGTCTCTCGCTTTGGATTTTAATGTTTCATGACTGACTGATGCTTTAGAGAATGCAACCTGCTTGACAGTAGGTACATCAGTTTTCGTTTTGCTTGGCTTCCTTTTAGCTACGTATTCTTTGTGGTCTTTCTGAGGCAAGTCATCTTTTGGGAGCTGTGATATCTTTATTGGTATGTTCTCAGAAAAGATGGAATCTCGCCTAGGAAACTCCACTCTGGTTTTAATGGAAACTCCTGATTCATCACCATCATCATTTTCTTCTTCAGAATCTGAGCTAGAATCCGAATCTGAGCTGGATGAAGACGAAGTTTCCTCTTCAGCTAGTTCTTTCCTTACGCCTCCTCCTTTTGCAATTTTACTGAGCGTTGCCTCCTCAAGGGAAGAAACAATCACTTGTTGAGGAAATGCAACCACAGTTTTTCTTGACATCAACATTCTCAGATCTTCATCAGGTTTTGAATCTTCCTTCGGATTAGTATTCAGTGTGCTCCCACCTTCTTTTGCAGATACTGGGTGAGAGTTAGAAGACAACATTTTAGGAAATTCAACTGTTGCCTTGGTGGCTAGTATCTTGGTGCCTCCCTGTGGTGCCACTACATAAAGGGAATGGCACAAAGATGACTACCATCATTATACATACATAACTCGGGTTAAAGAGTGATGTTAGCGACTTAATTTTAACTTTCTGACACAATCTAGTAAAAAAAACAAATGACAAAGTTATTAAAGTGAACACAGACATGAAGCAGAAAGCTCATTTTTAGCATTTTAAGCTACAGAAACTAGACCACTAATTAGCACTGAACAGTTTCTGCCGCTGCGATGCTGAAACACCTTTTGCTCCTTGCAAGAGTTGTTGGTTTTTTTTTTTTTCCTGTGCTTCAATTCTGCATCACTGGAGATGGTTACAAACACCTTCTAATCTCTGGTGAACATTAAGACAGCTTGTCAGCAGAGATCTTCAAATATTTGTCCAGAAGCAAGCTAGCAGAGCAGAAGACATAGTAAACAGATCTAACTATTGCAAGAGGTTGGCTAATACTATCTTTTAAGCAGTAGGGAGCGATGACTCTCAAGGAACTAGTACTAGTGCAAGAGATACCTCAAGCCATACACGAAAGTATTACTAGTTCATAGGTCTGCGTGATCTACCAACTGAACTGCATCTCAGTTTAATGCTATTTTTTCTATCTCCACTTCCCATTCTAGTTTGAAATCTCTTCGTCAAAAAGTCTTAGAAAGCTTCTTGATGCTTTTGAGACCGTCTGTGTTTCTTCTCCCTCACAGAGGCTCCAGAAGCAGATCAACAGCAAATACAATTTTTTGTTAGAGAAAACAGGAGGACAAAAAGGACTGAAAGCACATTAAAAAGATAATTCCCTACTGTTATTTGCTACAGGAAAGTCCATTCCATCCACAGGAGCTACACTTCTTTTTTCCAACCCACAGTGCAGTTCAACTGATTTCCATTTTTCCCTTACTAGTGTTCTACAGTAATACCTCGTATGACCTAAGGAGTTACTGTAAGTAGCTCTGAATAGAAGCAAGTCTTTAACAACATTGAGATAAAAATATCACAGAAAAGTCAGATACATCTAATTAAAAGCCAAAAATAGAAATACAGAGCTCTTAAAATAAATGCAAGTAATAGACAATATACTATCAGTTTACTATTCAGGTAATACTTTCAGAGAATTTCAGACATGTATCTGTGCTGAACTAAAGGTACAGGGTGGGGGAAGAGGATGGGGTAAGCAAGAGAACTGGCAATCACATTTGAAGGACGTTTGACTCCCTGCCCAGACTGACAGCGAAACACAGCAGCCTGTATAATCTAATATTTGACAAAGCATCCCTCAAGGCTAAAGAAGTCTTCAAAGAACTGCTGAGGAAGAACTCAAGAATGCCCAAAGGGAAGACAGACAAGCAAAACCTAAGCAAAAGCTGAAGTATTAGTACTAAGATGTCCTAAGAAATTAAGAAAGCAGATAGCATTCAACTTGAGCATTAAGAGGAAGTGTTGCTGGAAAAATACTTTAATCAGTAATATTTGAATAGGTGGAAAAGTCACATTTCCACTCATAATTATGAGCTTACACTTCAGTCGGGGTATCTCAAACTTTTTACAGCCCAATTTGTATTTGGTTATTACCAAACTGACTCTGATGAAAGAACACATCCAAAACAAGAATATTATTATCAGATGCAACTTAGGTTGTAACATCAATATGATTACTGAAGTGTGTTTAAAACATGTTCGTGCTCAGAAAGGTGGTATCCAGAACTTACAGGTCAATTCCCCATCACCGATTACATCAGTACTGTGCCAAAATGCGTACACCCTGGTCTAGCTAGAACCTGAAAAAGATAGCTACATGCTACATATAAACTAAACATAACCATCCGCAGGGAAAGCAGATGGTTGAAAGAGGTAGATAGGTCTCCTGGCACCTTCTGAAATCAGAAAGCTGCATGAAAATCAACTTTGAAGCATCTTACTGGTGTCCGGCGGCGTCCCGGAGCCTCCTGGCCGGGTGCACAGCGTCGCCCTTCGGAGCCCCCAGGCCTCCAGCCGCACCGCCTGAAAAACACAGCCATTAAGCTCTCAGCCATTGGCCCGGGGCCTCTCCGAGGCACGGAGCGGCCGCTTCGGCCGCTCCGTGCCTCGGAGAGGCCCCGGGCCGAGGTTCTTTGGAGCTGAGAGCGCTGCGAGCCCCCCCACCTTGCGGGCAGCCGCCCGCCCACAGCTCAGCAACGAGGGCGCCGCCATCTTGTCGTCCTCCTCCTTAAGCCCCGTGCTGCCCTCTATCAGCAATACCTTCTGTTTGTTTTTTCCCCTTGGTTTTTTTTTTTTTTTTTTTTTTCCCCCCTTTCCCAGCGATCCTTTCCATGTATTTATTTATTCATTTATTTATTTTTTATGGCATTACTCTTTCCAGTGCGTCATCATCTTCTCGCCTGTGGTGACGTCCACACTCTGCGCCTCTTTCGCACGTGGACGGGGAATGGAGGGCGGATGGGGACGCAGCCCCGGGCCCGGCCCGGCGTTAGCGCTTCGCGGGACGCTGATGGCCGTCGGAGGTGGGAGCCGGCTGCTGGCGGCGCGGAGAGGGGAGCACAGGTCAGTGCGTGCCGGGTGGGGAGGGATTGCCCTCCAGCTTGGCTCCTTGGGAAGGGACTTTCCGAGTGTAGTGACAGGACGAGGGGGAGCGGCTTTAAACAGAGAGAGGGGAGATTTAGCTTAGTTATAAGGAAGGAATTCTTCCCTTTTCTTCCCTCTGAGGGCGGTGAGGCGCTGGCACAGCTGCCCAGAGATCTGTGGGTGCCCCATCCCTGGAGGTGCTCAAGGCCAGGTTGGATGGGGCCCTGGGCAGCCTGAGCTGGTGGGGGGCAGCCCTGCCCACAGTGGGTAGGGATCAATTGAGGTCATAACGGCGAAAGATGTTCTGAAAGAGTTGACACACTTTGTGGTTAAAGTCATGTTTGTTCCAGTTCTAGCAGTTTTATTCTGTTGTTTTTTCTTATTTGCAGGGATGATGCTCTCTTCGTGTATGACTGTGCCAATGTGGAAAAGAAGGCCTTAGGAAATAAAGGGTGAGAAAATAAGTGTAGCTATACGGTGTTTTCCTTGATGGTGTGTCTGATCCTGAGGTTGTATGGCTATCAAGGTAATAAACCCATGAGATTGCTCCTTGAATAGGTGATGGCCAGATGCTCGTTGCTAACCCTGATGGATATGTAGACTTTTGCACCTGGGGAGGAATAACTGCATGCATCAGTACAGATTAGAGGATGATCATCTGGAGAGGAGCTCTGCAGACAAGGACGTGGATATCCTGGGAGACAACAGGTTGGCCATGAGCCAGCAGCGTGCTTTTAATGTGCCCCATGATACCAGTAGTATCATGGGGCACATTAAAAGAGCATGGCCAGCAGATTGAGGGAGGTGTTCCTCCCCCTCTGTTCTGCTCTGGTTAGGCCTCATTTAGCATACTGTATCCAGTTCTGGGCTCCCCAGCTCAAAAAAGACAAGGATCCCAAGGAGGAGTCCAGTGGAGGGCCACAAAAATGGTGAAAGGCCTGGAGCATCTTCCAGCTGAGTAACCTGCAGCTGAAAAGCTGAGTAACCTGCATCTGTTCATCCTGGGGAGAAGACTGAGAGGGGATCTGATAAATGTTTATAAATATCTAAAGGGAGCTGGGAGGCAAATGGATGAGGCCAGGCTCTTCTCAGTGGTGTGCAGTGATAGGACAAGGAGTAATGGCCTAAAACTTCAACATAGAAAGTTTGGAACATGCAGAAAGACTTTTGTATGGTAAGGATGGAGCACTGGAACAGGCTGCCCTTGGAAGTCATGGAGTCTCCTTCTATGGAGGTATTCAAGACCCTTGCTGGATGCCTACCTGTGTGACCTGTTGCAGGGGTACCTGCTCTAGCAGGGGGTTGGACTCAGTGATCTTTTGAGGTCCCTTCCAACCCCTGTGATTCTGTGATATATGTCAGTGTATATGTAGTTTTTAGTTTCATCTCAGAAAAAACACTACATCTTTTATTAGAGGAACTAAGAAAGGAAAGCAAAACAAAATAAAAACTAACCAAACCGGTACAGTCTTCACAGAATCACAGAACTGTAGGGGTTGGAAGGGACCTCTAGAGATCATCCAGTCCAACTCCGCCTACTGAAAGCAGGTTCCCTACAGTAGGTCACACAGAAGAGCCTCCGGATGGGTCTTGAATATCTCCAGAGAAGACTCACAACCTCTCTGGGCAGCCTGTTCCAGTGCTGTGTCTCCCTCACAGTAAAGAAGTACTTCCTTGTGTTAGTATAGGACTTCCATGTTCCAGTTTCTGTCCGTTGCCCCTTGTTCTATTGCTGCACACATATCACTTCTGTTCTGTAAGTTGGGAGATTTCAAACAAATGAAAAGGTCTTTTTCTTAATTTAAATTTTACCACTTGTCATTGTTATATCCATAACCAGTTCTCCTGTTTTCCCTTAAAAGTGTATGAAGACCTGCTAGCATGAACCCTAGTAGTTTTAAAGCAGAGAATGGTGAAGCCTTGGGCCTTACATCAGTTTCCTCCTTGTGCTTTTTCTTTCCCACCGCAGAGAATAAAGAAATGGGAAACTTGCCTCCAGATTATTAAAGCCGTTAAATATTTCAAAAATGCTCTAAGTATTAAATAAACTATTGTCTGTAACCATACGCTTCGCTTGAGTGCTCTCTTCTTATGAACTTAGGTGGAGGTCCCTGTACTGTGAACCATCCAGAAATAAGCGGTATGAAAAACAGGATTCCTGTCTTAATTTGAGTGCACCAAAGTTCTGTGTCTAGTTTGTACTGATTAGTTTGAATAAAGAATAATTTCTCACATGGTGATACTGCTGCAGGGTTAATTGCTGCACCCATCATCTCTGCACTGTCCTTGATCATGAAGTTGAGACATCTTAAAAGCTGTACGTTTACTCCTGGATGTTTAGATTCCAACCTCTTGAGTTGAGAAGAGTGGTTTATCTTATTATTATCTTAGTGGGGAGCATAAAGAAGATGAGCTTGTTGTGTTTGTGCAGAAGGTCAGGACAGGGCACAAGAGGAAAGCTTTTTCACTGTAGGAGTACTTAAATGTTTTAACAGGACACAGAGGGGTTGTAGAGTCTCTGTTCTTCCAGATATTTGAGATTTCACTGCACAGAACCTGAGCACCTTGCTCTAATTTGACCTGATTTTGTAGTACCCTTCTGAACTGAGTTATTCTGTTGTCTGTGTAATGTTGTGCCTCTGTGGTTCTTCATGTAGAACATTAGCTGCAGTGTATAAAAGTTATTATTTTTTTAATTAACATTGTGAAGTTCTAAATTAGGCCATTGTGTATCTGAAACACACCTGAAAACATCTTTGAAAAGATTTTGTGGGCAAGGAGAGTCCCTATAGCTTTGCCTTAATATTCAAATTAACATTTCAAGCTCAAACATGACTTCTAGCCTTGTACTTTGTATTCCTCCTTGCTGTGTGGTGTGTGTGAAAACAACCTTCTCCAGAGAATTTCACTTGCTGTGTTTCAGGTTGTGAATTCTTTTTTTCTTTTCCCTTCTCTCTATTAGACAGGATGGACAACTAGCAGACAAAGGAAGCGATAACATCCTAGCTTTTGCCTTCTCCCCATCAGGAGATTATTTTGTCTTGACAGATGACAACAAACACCTGATTCTGTTTCGGACTAAGCCCTCTTGGGAGTGCATTAGCATCAGGTAAGGAAGCAGGATTTTACTTTTCTCTTTGTAATGGAGCTCTGGATGATTTATACAGTTATAATATAATAGGACTTGTGGTGCAGCCATTTCTTGTTGCTAAGCTTCCTCCTTTTTTTTTTTTTTTATTCCCTCTAGTACTTTAATGTTTTTGGGAATTCAAAGATACATATCAAGAGGTGGTGTGTGGTACATCCCACACCAAGAATGGAAATGCAGATGTTTATGTTATTAGCTGGGAAAAGGGTAATCATTTTGTTTATTCCAAAAGACAATATTTGCATCTTTAAGAACTGGAACTTTACCTTCTCCTGGAAGGTGCTAAGGTTGGGCCTTTAAGAGTGGCAGTGAGCGGGTTAGTGAACATGCTGTCTGGTTCTGTTGATTGGAGAAGATTTTCTAGGGAGTTTGTGAACTCTGTCTTAGAAGTGTATCTTTAGCAATAATGCTGTTTTCTGTCTGTAGTACAGTTCTCTTCTGAAAACTGTAGCTGTCCACAAGAGGTCCTCCAGTTACAAGTTTTTCATTGCTGCTTATGACAATCCTGTGTAAAAAAGGGGTCTGTGGAGGACTTCCTGAGAAGGTAACTCATTGTGTTAGGACGCTGCTTCTGGTGATCTTGACAAGTGCAAAACCAAAATGAGCTCTGTCTCAGCTTGTCTGCGTGTGTGGGATATACATGGTGGGCCTTTAGTGGGTTGATCAGTGATGTAGTGAGTAATTGCTGACAAAATCAGAAATGTCACTCTATATTCTCATTTCCTTCCTGTCGTGTCCTGTTCTGCCTGTAAGATGCCAGTGGATAATTGTTGGGCATTTTAGTTTTCAACCAGAAGGTCAGCTTAGATCACAGATGGAAATTTTGTGATGTTCCTACCTCCTGTTAGGAAACTGGAAATAGAGTCAAAAGGATCTCTGCGTGGAAAAATAGATTGCCAAAGCTGAGTTATGTAACTTGTGGCAGTTTTTGTGGCAAGCTGTATTGAAGGTTTCACACAGTGCTAGCTTTTGTAATAAATAAGCTTGTATCAGACAAGGAGCTTCTGAATCTAAGATCAAAGGCAGTACAGCCAAACTTGAAATAAGATTTCCTTGGTGGCAAGGTATCCTATTTTGAAAATGTGCTGCAGTGTGTTAGTAGGCATTCATGTCCTATAGGTTGTGCTATTCCTTTACGCAGTCACTAAGAATAATAAAACAGTCATTGGTCTTTTTGAAGTGCAGTATGTTGTTCCTTTGCCTCTAGAGGTCGCTGGGCTTCAGAGTATGTGGAATAGAAATGTCTGCTTCCTATGATCCCCATTGTCTGCTGTTTTGTGATACATGGTTATTCAGGACATAGGCTAGGAAAAGAGGTGTTTTGAGAATGGAGGAATAATAATAATAGCAATGGCTGTTAATTTGCGGAAACATTCTTAAGTGATTAAACCCATTTTAATACTTGTTTTTCTGGCATATGTGGCTCTTAAATTTACCTGAAAAGTTGTGAGAAAAACATTATACTGGCAGCTGGAGCTATAAATGCTGGCAGGTGATTTGGGACAATCAAAGTTCCATTTCAGGGTTTTGCCTGGACAAGATGCCTTGGGACTATATCTCTCTGACTGTGTATGCAAGGAAGACGTTTCTGTAAGGCTCACAGAGGACTTTGCTGTGCAATACAGAATAGCTATTGGATAAATGACTTCAACACAGTTTTTAATGTCTTGTTGTGAAGTAGGAGCTATTAGCTTCTATCTTTCTTTCTCTTTTCCACGTGCCTTGGTTGGATTTGTCTTACAGAGGATGCAAGAAAATCCAGTACACTTTCTCTGAAGCACAACTATTTTTCTTTCAGGCCAGTGAATAGGAGATGCACTTCACTCGTTATTACAGCTGCAGAGGATAAGATTCTGGTGGCAGACAAATCTGGTGATGTTTATTCATACTCAATAACAGAACCACAAGCAGAAGGCAAATTTGAACTGGGTCACTTGTCCATGCTACTGGATGCGGTAAGCATATGCTTCTATGTACTTAGTGCGCAAACTCACATTCCTTCTCAGAATATAGTGAAACAGTTCAATTGGAAGGGACCTACAAAGTTCATCAGGTCCTATTGCCTGCCCACTCAAGAGCTAAAACTTGTATTCAGGTCTTTTATTGTTGTTCTTCTCCCTTTTAGATAGTTTTTTTTTTTTCTTGCCAAAGAGCGTCAGCTTCCCTTAGGTATAAACGACGTACATAGTCTGAAATTCTTCCTGCTAAGTTTGCATCTGAACGGTGATTTTGGAAAGGAAGCAAGCATGTGGGTTTATCTGTCTGGATACATGATTGTTCAAAAATTCTTTGTTTTACAGTCACAAAGGACTTGGAGATGGAGAGCGTAAGGGAATTCACTCAAGTCTGTCATGTCAGTTTAGCTCTTCAGTGTGATAAGTTTCTCGCTTTTGAAGATGCAGTGGAACTTGTGCTGTAGGGCTTTCAATTCAGTGAATTTTACTGGACTTAGTCTGTGCTTCTTGTCTTAGCAAGCAAGCAAGTTGCTGCCATAAAGATTTATGCATCAACTGTAGTTGAAAATGTGTGGCTTAATGCTTGCACTTGCAATTCAGCATCAAGAGAATGAGCTAGTCTACTGCTTCTGTCTTTGACTGGTTGGGAAAAGTGTGTCTAAAAAAAACATTGGACTACTGGATACTAAAACTGCTACTTTACCAACAGGCACTGAGTCCAGATGACCGGTATATCCTAACTGCAGATAGAGATGAGAAGATCAGAGTCAGTTTGACTAAGGCTCCTTACAACATTGTATCTTACTGCCTGGGACATGAAGAGTAAGTTCATTGTGCGCAGTTCTTCAGTGTGCCTGGATAGATGAAGTGCTTGTCTGCCCAAATTATACTAAATGTCAGCCAAGTCTAGGTTACAAAGACTGCAAAGTTTGGAGATTGTTAGCTTAAAACGGTCTTAGTCTTATGAAGGGAGTGTCTTGTTTGAACAGGTATTCATCTAATGGCATCTTAGGAGATTGAACTTGAAAATTCTATGGTAATTCAAGCTGTGGTGTTTTTTTTTTGTGTTTAAAATGCAGCGGTATTGATGGGAAGGATAGAGCATTCTTTCATTAAACATTAGTCTACAGTGAGCTAGGGACTATATAGCAGTCCTGTAAAACAGAGTCCTGGAATCACACTTGCTAATGTAGTTGTCTGGTCTTTCTGGTAGCTGAGAAAAGGGACTTGGTGTTTTTCTTGAAACTGTTCTTTTACTGTGAGTAAGAACGTTTAGATAAATAGAAGGATATGCAGATGTGTCCTAGGGGATATCCTTATAGGAGGATGCTGTCATGATCTAAAATGGGACCCACTAGGAGACCAATAAGGGATGCCTTCTAGATGGTATAGCAGTACTAGCCTGCAGGAGGGACTGTACCTGCTCTTCTCAGTAGTTCTTCTCTCATTAAGAAGACTCAAATGGCAAATAGACTTTAAAAGATTCCCACATCTGTGTTTTGCTTTGTAAAATGTCTGTGCTATTTTCAGTTTGCCTTCCATTGCTGTGTAGTTTTGTGGGCTTTCAGAGAGGTTTTTTTTCTGTTGTTGTATTTATATTGTACTTGCTCAGTGAGGTGGTTGAGTCACTGTCTCTGAAGGTGTTCAAGAAACGTTTAGATATAGTACTAAGCAACATGGTTTAGTGGGAAAATATTGGTGGTAGGTGAATGGTTGGACTACATGATCTTGGAGGTCTTTTCCAACCTTGGTTATTCTGTGATTTTGAGATTTTATTTTCCTTAGCCACTGGTACATTTTGAAGTCCATAGTGATAGGGTAACAAAGGAGATGTCACCCTGCACAGGTCACAGAACATGCTCAATTCTCTTTGTCTGGCTGCAGACTTAATTGAGGATAACTACATCCTTCCAGGCACATTCTTTCATAAGGTGACACAACATGGTGCAGTCAGCTTGCTGTATTGGGAGCAAGAATTAGAGTAAGACCATGTGACTGTGGAACTTGAGGTATGGGAGCAACCTATCTGAACTTACCCAGCTGAGTATTTTAACAGAGCTTTTAGGATGCATTAATTTGGAGTGCCTGTCTGATTTTTATAACACAATTTGATAATCTAACCTGCATAGACCCTGAATAGTATGAAACCTCCGAACTACACATGTCAAAGTGTAGTCTTTGATATCAGATAGTTTCTATAGCATATTTACACAGCCATATCTGCGCTTTCCGCCTGCTATGTACACCGTTGTACTTCCTAATGAATAGAACCTGATGCTCCGGAAGGCAATTTTAAACTGGGGCTATTGTGCCTGTGCAGAGAGTTCACTAATGGCTGTAGAGAGCAAAGGCACTTAATGTAAATTGCTTGAAATATATGCAAAAATTAAGTTTCTAAGGAATGAATAAGCAAAGGACTGCAGAAAGCAGCTATAATTCATAGGTCTTGTTTCATGGTCCTGGTTTTTCTTTGGGAAGGTGGCACGGTGATTCTTGTTCTATTACACCTTCATGCACCTGCTATTACTACTTTGTCATGAAAGTTTGTCATTACAGTAACCAGATCTCTTTCTTCCTTTTTTTTCTTTCTTTTTTTTTCCCCCTTCTTGTTTTAGTAGCCTTAAATTTGTGCCTATTTTCAAAAGCAAGACAGCCCCACTCAAGGCGTTGCATTTTATGTTGCTGAGCTGTAAGATAATAATAAACCCCAGAAGTTCAGGTCCTTGTTGCCCACCAGAGACAAGTCAAGGTAGACGTAGCAATATTAAATACTTCTGGAAAACAAGGTTTCTGGCTGAATGTAGACACTGGTGGTAAATTGTCACGGGCTTGTTTCAAAACATTGTAAAGATTGGTTTTGAATGACCTCCAGCTGTGGTGGGAGAGATGTTGTAGATGAAAGCTGAGTCATTGCTCTTGAAGTGTATTAAAAGCATCTGTTAATAAGTGGTTTTAGTGGGCAGCATGGATTGAGAAAAGGGAATGAGCTACCTGAGTAAATCTGTCTACACTGGCATTCTTTTTGGTCTCAATAGTAATGCTCTCAGCTGGGAAGAAGTTAGAGGAGTGTGTTGAGAGCAGGTGGAAAAATACTTCTGTTAATTATGAAGTTTGTATAATGTATATAATGTACTAAGTACTGTAGGCATACCTTTTTTCTCATCTTAACTGGCTTTATTTGGAGAATCTATTTGTTTTTATGATAAGATTCTCTTTGAAATTGGTGTTTTCTCTTAATGTGTGTTAAAAGACCAGAGTATTATGGAAGAGAGAGCTCAGTGTTTGACTTCTTTCCCTTTAGGTTTGTAAGCAGAATATTTGTAGTACCCAACTACCCTGATCTTCTGTTGTCGGCTTCTGGGGTATGTATTGCAGTTTCTTCCAAAAAGTCTTTTTCTTTAAAATTTAGACTTTGAAACCATTGTCTGCTTGTGTTTTCCCCCAGGTCTCCTGGGCCACTTGGAATAATCTTTCTTGCTTGTCCTCTCTCCCTTTTCCTCCCTTTCTCAGCTTTCTCTTCAGTGTTAAGCCATTCTATTGCTGGACCGTGAGAGCCATTTACAATGTTTATAGCAAAGCTAGCTTCTTATTAAGATCTTTGGGATGGAGAAATTGCAAAGCCCTCAGTATTTCTTCATCATTAACTCTGGCTTTGGAGCACTGACAAGTTTTAATTGTTGCACTATTTAAACACGTTTGAAGCAAATGAGTATTATGTCAGCCTGCCCAGTAATGAGTGTCTTGAGAATTAATGGCCTCAGAATCCCAGATTTTCTTAGAGCTTCTGAGATGAGAAAACTGTTCCCTCTTCACCCTCCCACCTTCTTCCCCATGTGAGACATGCTCTGAGTTGTCCTCTTCTATATGTCCTCATAAATGCATCTAGTGTTTGTTGAGTAGAGACTGCAGTGCCGTATGACACACTGCTTGGATGACAGCTAAGAAGCGTTTTAACTCCCTGCCGTTCCTTTTCTTAAATTGATGGGATTCTGTTGTCACACCACACCTGTAGAGAGTGCATATATGGAGCTAATCTGCATTAAGGGGAACAGTATTATTTGTATCTGAGACTACCAAAACTGAATAGGAAAAAAATAATGTTGAAGATTGTGGCAATTCTTAGCATTAGGTTTCAACTCCTGCTCTATCTTCCCTAAGACTCCTGTCTCTTGCTGCTCTTTCTGCGTAAGCAACTCCACTGTCAGTGTTGTGTGGCTGTATTTCATTCTTCGCAAATTTTCTGGAAAAACAGTCACTGAAGAGAGGTGTTCAGTTTTTCTCCAAGAGGTTACTGAATCAGATGAGAATTTGGGTGATGACGAGAGTAGGTGTGGAGAAGGGCAACCTGAAAGAATTGCTGTTAAAATGCTGATCACATGTATTGCTGTGCTATTTCAGACAAACAGACTTGAAATCCTGTCTTAGAGCTACTCAATTTCCACTTCAAAGGGAGAATTCAAGTTATCATGACTGAATAATTTAGAATTACGGAGGGGGGGGGGAGGATGAATTATGTTACTTAAAATACTTCATCTGCAATTTGAGGTCTTAGCTAAGTGACTACTTAGGAACTTCTATGGGAATCTTTTCAGGGAAATAGAATTTAGCTGTAGGCCACAAGTGGCCACTCTTTGCCTGAGGAACTGTTAGTAATCAACTTGTATTTACTTCAATCTATCCAGGATTGCACCCTAAGACTTTGGAAGTATGAAACTGGAGAAGAGGTATACTGCTGTCAGCTAAGCAGCGTCTGTGGGCCTGAGACAACCAAAATGGACCAGGTATGGCTCTGTCAATGCCTTCGCTGTCCTGTGGATCCTTGCAACTCTCAGAAGTGTGTCACATTTTGTAAGGAGTACATCCCTTCTGTCGGTGGTATTGGAAGTTACATAAGACCTAGAAACTGTTAAATAGCCTGGAATTTAGGGGAAGGAAGAAAGTCCCTGAAATTCATTTTTGTCTTACGTGAATTACATGAATTTCTAAAAATGCTAAGCAACAACTAAAAGTAGCTGTTCTTAATTCTTACAGAATACATGTTCTGCAAACCAAAATAAGCCTTCACTTTCTATTTTTTTCAGAAAACATCCATGTCTTAGTTTCTTAGCTAGAAAGTATACTGTAACATGGAAAAATCTAAAAAAATTAACCCGTTTGTAACATACTTAAATTGCAACTTGAACAGCACTTTAAATTTTCTCTGAATGAAAAGCAGTTCTGTAATATTTGAAACCAGTTACCTGAAATGGTATTGCCCTGTGAAATCAAACTGCTAGGATTCCTTTTGTTTTGATTGTTCTGCAACTGGGCAGTGTCTGAAACAAAAATGTATGAGTTGCGTGTTAAAACTGAATAACCCAGAAGCAATGCTTAAACTGCAGTCTGTATGTGAGAACTATGATATATATATGTTCAGGGTGCTAAGGGGGAGCTGACCTGATCTTGTTAGTCAGATTCCCAGTAATGAACTGGGAGGACTGTGGAGGGACCATACTCCTAGGGACAGACCTGACAACTCAAGTTTTTTCTGTGCAGAAGACACAGAGGGCAGCCCACTTACATCACAAGATTCAAACCTTAGATACTGGAACACTTGTTTTTGCCCTTGATGTCCTTTTAGCAGGAGTTCATAATAACTGTCTGGATGGTGTAACCTGCTCTTGAACTTAAAAATACTTGACCTTTTAAACCAACTTCTGTCCATATATACAAAGTCTTTCAACTCATTTCAGCTTGAGTCTAGTGCTTGAAATCTGGATTTTTGAAGTTGATACTGACCTTTTTCTTCTGAAAGTGAAAAATGAGTATGATAAATTAGATCACAAATCCACCTAGTTGGTATCCTTGTGTAGTCTGGGTGTTTTACTCTTGTGGTCGAAAGAGAGTGCATTGTTGAAACAACATTGTTTGATAACCGTTGAATCTGTGTCTTCAGTAATGTTGCAAGGCATTTATTTGGGGGTAAGAATGGCTTTATTTTACAGTACTTTTCCTGCTAGATTTATTGAATTGTTGAAAACTAGTAAGCAACTTGCTGTGAATGGAGTCGTATTATTAGTTTTATGTGACTTGTTGCTTAGACTGGCTTATCATTTAACTGGCATATCAATTAACAGTACTCAGATTCATTGAACCATTTGGGTTGGACTTTGTGGTCTTGAAGGTCTTTTCCAGCCATCAACCTGACCTCCTGAATCCCATCACTAAACCATGTTTTTTAGTGCCACTTGCGATCCTTACACTGAATCCTAACACTATTGCTTACAAACAAGTTTATCCAAAAATAATATAACAAATGCTAGAGGAAAAGCCTTGTTGCTTCAAGCAGAAATAGATTTAAAAGGGGAAAAAAAAAGCTCCTATTCTCTTATAAAGGTTTTGAACATAATTCAGTAACTCCTACCTTGTCTCCTAAAACACCTGATACGGTCACTTCTGTAGGATGACTGTCTATGTGCTAATAGAGTCTCTTAGTAGGAAGTTGGAGTATCCTTTGATTGTTTCTGAAATTTCTGTACAGCTGCTTTGTTCCCAATATGAGTAAACAGTTACCAAAAGGGAATGCACACAAATTGTGGATTAATATATATAACACATCAGTTAATAAACCATATTCCTGCAGTGCTTTGCAGTTCACTGGCATGTGTTGTGTGTCTTCTGATTGCCATCTTAGAAGCCTTGAGCTGACCTGTTCCCTGAATCAGTGAAATTCTGCTCGCCACCAATTCTTACAGGCATATTAAAATCTATCTCCAGCAACTAAATTAGCACCACGTGCAGAAAGCTCAGTTGGGTTCCAGAGTTTGTGTGTACTTGGAAGAGGCAGTATCCTGGTGATTACGGGCAGATAAGTGACTTTTAAGCCTCAGTTCCGTGGGTTGCCACCTGCGTGCTGTATTGCTGCACAGATTTCAATACATACTTCTGGCAGACCAACTCGACTGTTTTAAGCCTGTGTGGTGACCATTAATTAATGCATTATTTTTTCTTAAGTGATTGTTTCTGTCTTGATGGCCAACTGGACCAAAGGAGTGTTTTCATGGCATTGTAGAGCTGGAAATGCCAGATAAATTGATGTCCAGCAGTGGTGTTTAGTCATGATGTGCATCCAGCTGTATCAAAGCTGATCATCTTCAAACCAAGTGTGACATTTATAGTTGGAATTTAAGGTAACAGACTCTTGAGTCAGTGCTTTATGGGTGGTACTCAGTCTGCTAATGACTCTGACAACCGAAGATTAGGTGGGGTTATAATTGTTTTTTCCTTTCCTTCACGTTGCATTTCATTTTTGCCACTGATACCTGGCTATGAATTAATTGAAGCTCAAAATACAATTTGAAGCATAGTGATAATGGAATTGCAAATAGCGGTGGGCCACACGAGTGCAGAGATGTGGGCTTATTTTCCTTGGCAGATGATGAATTTGTCTGTTTTGGGTACGTAGGAGTGTTTTTGAGCAGCACAGTGCTGGTTTCAGCTGATAGATTGTAAATTCCTAGTTCATTTTTCCCACTAGAATGGAAGTATTTCTCTAATTCCATAGTGCTATATAAATATTCCCCTGATTTAGAGCTTTCACCTCATCTGATCCTCTTGACAACAGAAGCTTGTTTAAAGTCCAGAACATGAATTGCACAACTCCACCCCGGTGCTCCAGTACATTAAGTTTCCATAGGGCTACCCCTTCTCACAGGCGACATCAGAAGTTAATTTTAAGGTGTTGGCAGGCTGACAACACTGGTGCAAAAGTGCTGAGTAAGTGAAGAGAACATCAAGTGAACATCTGTTTATCACAGGCTGTTCACGTAGCTGTTCTCTAAGTTAACTGATTTCATAGGCTTGTCCTTGAACAAGATACCATTCTGGGCTTTGCATTCAATACACTGATTGTTAACTTCCCCATTAAAGAAACATGGAAAGGAAGGAGCTTGCTAAGAAGATGCGTTTTCATGTCTTTGTCCAGCTGTGAGTAGCATCTGGTTTAAATCAAAATCTCCTGTCTCCCGGGTGAGGAGTGGGAGAGAGCTTCTGCATGTATAACATTCGCAGAACCCTTTGTCTCTCTGACAAAGCGCGGACTGTGTAGGTGGGTGCTTCCATCACTGCACTTACTGTGAAAGCCGGTATGAGACAGAGAGAAGCTTTGTTATTAGAAATAAATATCATCTTGGCTTATTTCCTTGAATGTCTAGAAAACCCGCTGGTGGTTTATAAAGGAGTTGTCAGTTCTACTCTAAAGTTGTGGCATAAGTAATTCCTTACTGCAGTAACTACAGCTAAAATGTTCACTGTAGCTACCCGCTCATCTTCATCCTACTGAGTATTTGAAACAGCAAGCTTATGTTATATCTGTGTTATACAGGGGTCTGGGGTCCCCCTGTTAAATACAAAATAAAAGCTTTGTATTTCTGCAGTGGAGAAGAGATGAATGCCATCTGTTTACAAGAGCTCTGAAACATAACCATCCTTTTGATAAAGGATTGTAGAAAGTGTTCCTCTTCTGTCCAACCAAACGAGTGAGAAAAGTGAGAATTATGTGCTGCCAGTGGTGCGTGCTGTTGTTCTTTCTTTCTCTCACCTCCCCTAAGAGATTGCATCACACAGACTTTTTGTCTCTTGAGCTGGAGATGCACTGTATAACCCTGATTTTCAGCTATAATTATACTATTAATTAACTTTCTTTCCTGCGGTTAGTTCATCTTTTAGCAGTTGTCATGTGCTGTTCGGAAAAGAATTAGCTTCTTGTATTAAACTTGCTGACTAGAATGCTTGGAGGCTTTAGAGCTTGTTTTGCTTCCCTCAGTTGATTGCAGAACTCTGGAGCAGGTTCCCTGACAACGCCTGTACATCAGTTGCTAACTAACTCAAAGGGCAACATTCAGATGAAGCCGGTGGACTAGAGGCTCTGTTTTGTGAGTGGTGGTGTGTTAGGGAAAGAGGTGAGGGATGAGTGGGAGTAAAAAGAAGGGGAATTTGAGGACACATTTGAATTCTGCCAGCAAAACGACAAGAAGATACATTTTCCCTGCCCTAAAGGGAGCAACTGACTACTACTCTAGTAAGAAGGCTTTATTAATCAGAAATGTTTTCGCAACTTAAAAATATCCTTGAGACCCAGCCATCTTGCTTTTGCAGTCCCATCTTTTATGCTGTATGATAGATACTTTTGAAAGAGCACCCTAGGGCATCTTCTTGCAGATTTTGTGCTCATCTCTAGTTCTTAGTTCCCACTTAGGGACGCTCAAATCAGCTGTTATATATTTCAAGTGGTATGGTTTATCTTGCAAAGATATTGCCCTGATTTTTCTCCCAGATTCTCAGATGAAACTATGACTTCTAAATACAATAAAGGTAGTTTTTCTTCTTTAAAACAAGGAAAATGGCCTGAGATAGTCTAGCCTTTTTCTTCAGAACATGTTTCATGTTGGGCGGTATGGCTTCATCCACATGCAAGCTGAAAATGGAGGCAAACCAGCAGGAATACTGGCTATTCATCACCGTCTTCCTTTTATAATAAATGTAATAGTGGCTTAGCATTACAGGAGAGAATCTTTAAGGGTGTACTTTCCTGCATTGTCTTATCTCATAATTAGTTTATTGAGAGTAGTTCATTAAAACCATTATATTTTATCTCTGTTAATATGGCTGCAAAGGGAAAAGTGTGGAAAGCTTCATAAAACAGCAAACACTGGTACAAAATATATTTGACTGCAGTTTAATTACATTGCTTAGCTTGCTGTAAATTAAGACATCTGCTGAATTTTAAAGGGTAAGACATGAAGTTGAATGAATTTTCTTTCTGCCTATAAAATGGTCTTAATTTACAAGGATGTTTCTTTTTCTTTTTCTCATAGAAATATATTGTTTCAAGAATAGCCTACTGCTGTCAAGGAAATTACGTTGCCATTCTGTGTGACTGGTAAGAATAAATAGGATAATGGCTAAAGACACTACAGCTCCTGTAAAGGAGAGAACAGCTGCTAACGTTTCCCCAAACTGAAGTACTTGGTACTGTTGATCTGAGTGTCACAGGGATGCCCCCTTCCCTTGGGGGAAGATTGAAAGCCCTTTATTGTACATGATGCAGAGGCGAGTGCAAAAGCTACCTGACTTAGGTAGGTTTTGCAGAACGTGTAATGCATTTCCCTCGTGGGAACTGGGCTAGGGCATGATGGCACTGCCTGGCCCTTGTTTTTTGTTCAGGGTGCTGTGGTACTGAGTACCCAAATTTCTTGTGCTGTGTTCTGCTCTTATAAATTAATTTTGTCATTCTATTCAAAATCACAGTGTTACTTCAGTTTAAAACTGTCAAGAGGATTTGTTGACTTTGGGGTTCAAATAAATATGTTGGCATAAGGAAAGAGCACTCAGGAGCTGAAGGAACCTTACAGTCCAACTGGCAGGGGAATACCTTGCCGAGATGGACAAACAGTCTTTCCCTCTTTTTCTGCAGCGCCTTTTCTGCCAGGAAGACTGTTATTGCTAACAAAAGCGTGCCAAGAGGAATGGGAGAGATTGCCAAAGCTGTCCGTACAGTCAGCAGTCTGTCCCCTTGGTAAGCTTGGTCTTTGCCAGAGGGAGAAGCCTTTGCTTCTCCCCATCACATGTACTGCCAGGCTTTGTGTCGGCAGCTGAAGTGCCTGTGCTAGTTAAGCCAGGGGCCATGCCATGCTCTTTGTCAAGGTTTTTTTTTTTTTTACAGCTCCACAGCCCCGCATTTCTAAGCCGTGTTGCTGTGTAGGTAGACCTTGTAGGCCAGCCCAGAGAGAGTGGAGATGTGCAGGGAAGTTAGGGAGCACAGTACATGGAAGGGATGAGGGCTATCAGGGAACATAGAGATGAGTTCCTTGCCAGTGCAGTGCTACAAACCCGTTCTTCAGCCATTTTGTGTTTTCCTGTCCCTCTCATTCTTCCTTTGTTTCCCTGGCATGTAATTATTTTCCTTTTTTATTTTTGCCAGTGCTCAGCTATATACTCTTTCATTTGAAGTCCTTTAGACCAGTTGTACTGTGTTGAAACGCTCCCCATGTAAATCCTTAGAAATCCTTACTAAATTTCCTTTACTACCTTTTCTTTTAAAGAAAGGGCAGTGTGACTACTTTTTCTTTCATATAACATTTGGAAGACCATTTGACGTATTAGATATCTGCAGCTTCTGCCTCAGACCTTGTAAGCAAACAGCATCTGAAGTGCTAGGGTATTTTTTGCAATTCCTAATGATCTGCTTTGGCTTTGTTTGGAATTAGAGTGGGTGTTTGTCGTTTGCTGAGAAATGATGGCAGTAGGTGGATTTGATAATAATGGTAATTAAGTTTTTCCTCTCTAAAGTATTCCCACAGTCTACGTCTTTCAGCTTGATGCCGTTGCCCAGCAGCTAGTTTACAGAGAGCAAATCTCTTTGAAGCATAAATGTTGGGACATTGCATTTGAGGAAACAGGAGAAATCTGGATTCTACAGGAAGACAGTGAAGCCCCTCTTCAGCTGTACAGGCCATGTGATGGACAGTGGAAGGTAGATACTGATGTTACGCTAATATTGTGGATATTTTGTCTTGTCCTCATAACAAAACCAGGGTGAACTATGTTCCATGAAAACTAACTGATATGTTTCTCTTTTTCAGTCTTGAGACTGAGTAGAAGTCTTAGATATCACACATTCTTACCTGTTACCTCTGTATAATGCAAAGCCACTGAGAGCTTGTTACCAGTCTCTTCTCTGGTAAAGCTTACATCTGGTGCAGTAGCATCAGTGAGAATGTTTGTCAGCCATGGCAAACTTGGTACTTTAAAGCATTGCTTATGCTCTCTGGGTGCTGCACTTGTTTAGTTTAGAAGTACTCACTGTCCTTTCACTGTGCTCATCTGTGAGTTGTTGCATTTTTCAGTTTGCTGTCAAACACCAGATTCCTTGTTTATGATGCACGAAATGTCATGCAGTGTTCTTCCTTTTCCCAGTCTGTAACTGACGATGAAGGATTGCAGAGGATGTCTAAATATCTTCTTGACAACTGGACAGCATTTGAAGGTGGGAAATTTGGCCTAGCAACTGTAATTTTAGAGCTAAAGTAATTTCAGAGCAGAATCAGAGTTCTGATCAGTTCTCCTGAAGTTACTTAATCTCTCAGCTTTCCCTTTTCAGCTTCATCTTTCTATCTGGAAATTAGTGTTGATAATGAATGGTATTCAAGTTACTGTTCTTAAATGTAGTGCAGGAATCTGCTGTGCACAAACACCTTAGCATCATATGGCTGCATTTAAACACCCTATCACAGATCTGCTGTAATCTCTCTTACTGCTCTGATACTGAACTTCACTGTTTGTTTTCTTGTCTCTTACCTTGACATGAAAGTATGGTGGAGATAGTAAGAGAGTAGATAGTGGCTGCTGTTAAGGTGGTTGTGTTCAACCTTCGAAATCTCAAAGGAGGTCAAGTGCCCTTTTGGAAAGGGGGTTGTTTGCATGTAGATGTTGCAGACTTGATAGTTACAGCCAAGCAGATTATTAGAAGTACGAGGGCTGCGTGAAAATGAATAATGGAGGTGTAATAAGAGCATGCAGGGGAAGAGATTCTGAGCATAATTTTCCAGCATAGCGAATTGCTGTGATACATGATAGCCTGTTGCATCTGCAGCTGAGAGAGGAGGACTGCTCCTAGACAGGATCTATTATCCTTAATTAGTAAGGGAAGGCTCACTTGATAAGCACTAACTCCAGTCCATTATTAGTGCTCAAAAAGTCAGCTACTTCTCTTGAAAAAGGTGATCATTATATTGCTTAAACCAGTCTTCCAAATGCCTGCATAGCCTCCTTTTTGCCTTTTAGAAACATCTTTCATCTGTTTGCTGATTCTTTAGGCTTAAAGACGTGTAGGTCAGCATTGAAGATGTTGAGCAGTTCAAAATTGTGTTAGAATTGATTCCAGAAGGAAGGTCAAGCAAGATTTAGTGCTGACTGACCAAGCAGAGCGCAGAACAGATATTCAGAATGACAGCATACAGGGGACAAAGGCTGCTCAATTGGTTTCTATGCGAGTGCAAGACCTTTGAAAGTAAAACCATGTACTTTGCCAAGTACTAGCGAGGCAAAGTTGCTATGTTTGCATACCAAAACGCAGCAGTATGTGTATGTACACTACTGTGGAGAAGCACACTTGCTTCAGGACCAAACCCTAGCAAACACTAGATGTTCATGCTAGTGATCAAGAATTTTCTGGAAGTGGAGAAAGGTAAAGGTACAAAGGGGAACTAGTGATAACTACCTTTGTCAGATGGATCCTCTAGCAGTTTCCAGAAACGTGAACCTAACCAGCTGGTGTCATGCTGAAGTCTCTGCAGAAATAGTGATTGAGATCTTTTGCATGGTAGTTACCTCTTTAAACACCTCTAAACTTACAGTCCTGGAGATGCTATGGTGACTGTTACACTGGATTCACAGAACTGTAGCAAAATCACTGGGGGTGAATACTTAGAAATGCATATGTACTGGAGGAAACAACTGTTTGATGTCTGCATCTCTGGGCTTAATCTAAGAAGCTCTAGGAAACGAGTCAACTAAGGACAGTTACGTAGTAATTTATGCTCTTTGCAGTGTTTAAGCACTGGGGAAAAATGCCAGCAGGCTGCCTAATAATAGGTTGTTACTGCCAGTAATTTAAAATGGGGGCCTTGAAGTTGTGCAAGTGTCCGGTTTGTAAAGAGAGCTGTGTGCTCTCCTTGTTTGAGAGCCAGGTGCCTGCCTGGGTATTAATTTTTTTAGCTTGGTTGCACTCGGCTCTGCGAATGCAGAACAGATGATACTCCCACAAACAGTGCTGATGCTGTATTTAATTAAGTGGATAGGACTACATTAAATGAGTTGAAATTCCATTGTCTGAAACTCCAGTTCAGGAAATAATTGGTGAGATTGCTAAGGGAATTAACACATCTCGTGTTCCTGTTTTGCCCACTTACAGGGTTTGTTGGTGCAGAGAGCCACTACGGCGGTCTCTACAAGGCTTCATTTGATAACATGGCCATCTACCTGCAGAGGAAAGAGGAAAGGATACAGAAGCAGAAAAAGAAAAGGCAGAATCTGCAACATGATGCTAATGGACAAACCAAAAAGATCAAAGCAGAAGAATCATCACTATGACACTGTTTGTTGTTGGCTTGTAACTTTTGCCTTGCTGAAAGGAACTGATTGGGCTGTAGACTGTTTGTAAATGGAAAAGGATTAATGGAAGAAGATTTGTTTAAACTCACAGCCCACTGTGGCAATATCCCGCTTGCAGCAGATATTTTATGTACTGTATGTCTAAGCTTCTAAGAGCATAATAATGTCAGCAGCTCAGTCCTAGGGATCTCTGATGCATGACATATGATTACTGGTCGTTTTCCTTGAAGCAGGATTTTCCTTTTGCCTACTGTGTTCAGGCTTGCATCTTCAGGTGAAAGTGCACGGATTAAAATTGACATAATTTTTTTTCTTTCTTTTTTTTTTTTTTTAAATTCTGTTAGTTAATGTAACTAACACAGCATAACTGGCTGTGGGAAAGGAGCTATTGCAAAATTCTTGCTGTCTGTGAAGGGTTTTAGCTGAAGCTAAACCATCTGTTTTTACCCTTTATCTTCCTTTTAATATGGGAAGACTTCAGTTCAGTGCTTGTCTTTGGAGGAAGGAGCACAGAAATAGGTTTTATACACTGAAAAGTAAAAGTGAGAAGTGTCAGTCAACTTTATGCTATTGGAAGATCCTTCTACTGCAGTATGGTCCCAGTCTGTCTGTGAAGATGATTTGAAAGGCCTGTGAGCAGTGCTTGGGAGTGTGTTCTGCTTCATTCAGCAAGAACTCTTTCATGTTGCAATTAGCCAAGAGCTGCATCTTTTTGAGAAGTGATCAGTGAGAGCCTTCTGGGGTCAATTGCTGCTTCATCACAGGGCAGAAGATACGTGTTCATCTACCAGATGGCATCCTCGCTGTATGAAATATAATATACTTTAGCTGAGATTGTAAAATCCAGGTGTTGAAATCTGTACAGTTCATTAAAGATACTCAGAATTAGCCTTTGAGTCATAATTTGTACTCCTCAGTCTCTCCATATATCTGTGATCTCCTGAGTATGTAGATGCTAATGAATTTTGCACTCGGAGTTTAGTTATGTTAGTGTTGAAAGCATTGCTGAGATATAGCTTGTTTTGAGAATATCAGCCATTCTGCCCCAAAGCAGAACTTGAGCTTACATCTGCTAAAAATTGCAGTGTTGTCCTTATTCTGGGTCTCAGAGGCCACAGGCCTTTCTTATGCTTCAAGATTTCATATGGCTTTTCGTATTAGCTTCATTTGCAAGTGCATTTATAATGTTGTGCACATTAGTACAGAGCCAACGATTCACTTCCGGGGTCTGATTTCTTTCAGTGATCCCTGGTAGTGGGGGACCTATTGCCTTGGGAATAGTCTGTGGGGATAAATACTGTGAAGTATCAACAGTGATGTTGCCTGTTCTGATTAAAGGTCTCCATTCTGTCAGGAGCTGCCTTGCTGCTAATGGAAGGTGAAGTAGTTCCTACTACATGCACAGTTATATGAAATAAGGATGCAGGGCTGTGTCCACAGGGATATCCCACATGGACTAGGAGCTAGGGCTAAGAAATACTGTAATTTCAGTCTTGCAGAGGACAGCTGCATGTGTGAAGTGCTTTCACTGCATTTGGAGCACTTAAATGCACTGATCTAGCACTGACTATGCACATTGCTCTTTTGAAGGAAGGATGAGAAATTGCCAGCTGAAGTGCTTAATGTTATGGATATGAATTATGAGTTGGAGGCTGAAGTAGCTTCTGTACAGTGATGGTTTGTTTCTGGGGGGGACCGTGTTACTCCTAAGCTCTGCCCTATGGGTTGTGAGGAACAGTCAGTTGTTTGGTCAAATGCCCGGGGTGCCACACCTGAGTGGAGGTGTTGCTGCATTTCTAGTGCTTTTGTATTCACCCTGCAGCGGGGAGCTGCCAGGAAACTCAGAGGGAAGAGAAGATGTTGTGTGGATATTCCTGCCTAGGGAGAGCCAGGTAGCTCACAGCCAAGGTGGTATTTGGGAGCTGTATCCCACCTGCAACATGGCACATGGTGCTGCTGGGTTGGGATATGGCCCCGCTTGCAGCTTTTGGGAAAACGTTGGGGGAAGGCATGATGGTAAGCTGGGCTTGGGAGCTCCCGTGGTGGGGAGCAAGAGCTGGCCCTGATGTGTGCTCCTGAGCACCCTGTCCGGTCTTGGCTCTTGCCTGGGGCCTTGAAGCATGAGGAGGAAGGGACTGAAGATGCCACAGCAAGAGCGAACCCGTGGTCCTCACATGGCTTTCCTGGAGATCTCCGTGTCTCAGCCAGACGCTGGCATCTCTAGCAGCTCTTTTCTTAGTCCTCCTGCAGCTCCTCTCTCCATCCCACTGACTGCATTCCCCTTCCTCTTTCACCACTGCTAACCAGTCAGCTAACCAAATCCCACCCCAGCAGGAAGACGTCATGACTCTTGGTCTACATTGTGTTTGTTTTGTTGGGTCCTCTTTGCAAACTCCTCTGGTCTGTTGCTTGGTGTGCTCCAAAGCCACGCGTGTCTGTTCTTTTGCTGTTTCCTAGGGACTGCTTCGCTTGAAAACTGATATTTTCTTTATGAGTGATGAATGCAGTCAGAAGCTGTTGCACACTGATAAGCCAAGGAGTCTTTAAAAATGCAGGTAAGGGGAAAAGTTGATGCAATACTGAGTTTTATTTCCTTAGCATTTGAAACTGAAATATATTTTCCTCCTTACATTGCTGAGATTTCACTGAAACCCTTTCAGCAACGAATCTTTGAAGAGTGACCTTTTATCTCTCCCAGAACAAAGGGATCCTAATCAAGTGCGCCCTGGTGGCATGCTTTAGAGCAGGCCTTATTTTTTAAACAAAGCTTGCTTCTTCTCGCAGAGTAAACGTGCTATCTATCTGTAAGCAAATAGCATTCCTTTCTTTAAAAAAATGTTAGAAAATCCCAATTCCATGCAGTTGCTTTACACTCAGCTATTAAAAAGTTTGTCAATTTTGACATACTTCCAAGTCTGCTTCAGTTTTCCTTGCTATCTGCTGAAATATTTTGCATGAAGTGCTTTGACCTGCAAAGGAAAAGCCCTGTGAGATCACTGGGTGTCCCCACTGCCTTTAGACCTGGTCGTGAGCTGTGAAAGAGGTTGGGGTGATTCAGTGGAGCACGAGGGCTCACCAATGGGAAAGAACAGACTGGACACAATTTGTCAATAGCTGCAGATGGAGAGATGAAAAAGAAAAATGCCTAGAGACTTGGATGGGTGCAGAGGCCAACGGTTGTTGATTTCCAGTGTTTTTGTAGAAGTTACCATGCATCTCTGAATGCTCAGGTTCTGCAAAGTCCTGCCAGAGCTGAAGAGCCCCTAAAAGTCAGTCATTGCTTTATAGGTGTCCCACAGCAGCACTTCTTTTAACTAGGAACCTCCTGCACATTCCTTCCCCTTAGGTAGGTTGAGCCTGGAATGAAACGTGTCTCTGGAAGGCGGAGGGGTAGCCAAGGGATGAACCAAGAGCTGCAAGCAGATGGGGTGCCCTGCAGAAGAAAGGGATGAGCAAGTGAAGGCCACGGTTGATGGCTCACATGCACTCAAGCCCTGAGCAGCTGTGTCACGGCTTTGGCCAGTGCTGGGCACACTGCTTTTGAGTGTGGCTCTGCCTGAGGATGAGTGCACCTCAGCTAAAAATGTTTGGGTAAGCCTAATGCATAACTCCGCAGGCATGTGGTGTGTGGCCACTGTGTCCCTCAGGGATCAGCAGCTAAAATCCTTTAGAGCTTGTTTCCAAATAGAACTGCCTTGACCTGTGGGTGCCTTGGGATGGAGCACAGCTGTGGGGAACCATTAACACTGATGAACAACACACTGCGTGACCTGATTCTTTGCGTTGAGGAAAGCTTACAGCACAAGCAATGCATTGCTTTTAATGCTGTATTTTTCCCACCTCCATTTTCTGTTGTTACATCTACTGGAAGCATTTGTTCATGCATAAGAAAGATGTTTCTGAACACACAAGCTGAGCATCCAGGGATGGCTGCCTCCATTTCGCCATTGGTCCAGCCCCAGGTGTCCATGACTCTTCAGTTGGGAGTTCATTTGTATCAGTGAGCTTGATGTTTATTGCAGAATCACAGAGTTGTTTGAGTTAGAAGGGATACTTACTTAAAGCTCATCTGCTCCAACTCCCCTGCAATGAGCAGGGACACCCACAGCTACATAAGTTTGCTCAGTGCCTTGTCCAGCCTGACCTCGAATGTTTCCATGGACAGGGCATCCACCACCTCTCTGGGCAAACTCTGCCAGCACCTCATCACCCTTAGCATAAAAAACTTTCTTCTTATACCCATCTAAATTTCCCTTCTTTTCAATTGAAACCATTTCCCTTTGTCCTATCACAAGAGATCCTGCTAAAGTCTGTCCCCTTCCTTCTTACTGCCCCATGTTAGATACTGGAAGGCCACTCTCAGGTCTCCCCAGAGCCTTCTATTCTCCAGGTGAAACAGCCCCAACTCTCTCAGCCTGTCCTCATAGGGAAGGTGTTTCATCTCTTGGATCATTTTTATGGCCCTCCTCTGGACACCTCCAACAGATCCACATCTCTCCTGTACTGAGGACCCCCCATCTGGATGCAGTACTCCAGGTGAGGTCTTACCAGTGCAGAGCAGAGGGGCAGCATCACCTCCCTCGCCCTGCTGGCCACACTTCTTTGGATGCAGCCCAGGACATGGCTGGCTTTCTGCACTGCAAGGACACACTGCTGGCTCATGTCCAGCTTGCCATCCACCAGGACCCCCAAGTCCTTTTTAGCAGGGCTATGCTCTATCCTTACATCCCCAACCTTGGAATGATACTTAGTGTTGCCATGACCAAAGTGCAAGACCTTGCACTTGGATTTGTTGAACCTCGTGGGCCCACTGCTGGAGCCTGTCTAGGTCCCTCTGGATGGCATCCCATCCCTCGGGCATCTCTACCACACCACAGAATGTGGTGTCATCCACAGATGTGCTGAGGGTGCACTCAGTCCCACTGTCAATGTCATTGATGAGAATATTAAACAGCACTGGTTCCAGTACTGACCCCCGAGGGACACCACTTGTCGCTGATCTCCATCTGAACATTGAGCCATTGACCACTGCTCTCTGGGTACAATCTCACAACCAGTTCTTTGTCCATCAAACAGTTCACCCATCAAATCCTTATCTTTCCATTTTGGAGAGAGGGATGTTATGGGAGGACTGTGTCAAAGGCCTTACTGAAGTCCAGATAGATGACATCAATGGTTCTTCCTTTGTCCACTGATGCAATTATGCCATCCCATCTTAGAAGACCACAAGTTTTGTCAGGCAGGACCTGACCTTGGTGAAGCCATGCTGATTGTTTCATACTACCTTCCTGTCTTCCATGTGCCTTAATGAAGAGTCCACAAGAATCTGTTTTATGATCTTCCCAGGCACAGAGGTGAGGCTCACCTTACATAATCTTGTAGGCTACGCCTCAATGTTTGTATGCATATTGCACAAGATACATGTTTAGGTAATTTAACAGTCTCAAATACCCTTAGATCTGTTTTTCTTGGATGTCTTTTCCGCTAATACTTGTAGTAATGTCCTTCAGTGTATGTTACCCTAAAATTGAGTGCATATTAAGCTGCTGCCATCAGGATTTTCTGGACGTAAGTTATGTGGGAAATACATGGGGAGGGCTGAGCACTTAGATGCCAGTGACCCTGCTGAGTTTTCTTTGCCTATGTGCAAGAAAGTCACTGTTGGTGTTGGTCCCTTCTGAAGTGGCAACCAGGGAAAAGCAGTTAGGAAACCAAGTATTCAGTGCAAAAAATACCAATTAAAACATACTTCTCAGCACTCTGCCTGTGCAGATTTTTAGGAGCAGAGCCTGATGAACAACCTTTATGGCTGTGTTGCGGCCTGCTGAGGTTTTGTGATTTTAAATAAGAACTGTGTTACTACATTTTCTCCTCAGCATGCTGTCAAGATGGCAGCATCTTATATAAATTCTGGTTAGTGTTGTTTAATGCTGAGTGCCTTAGATTTTTCCACTGACTTTGTCCCTTTATAACTGCAATATTTCAGACTGGAGCACTCCCTTTGCTCTCCAATACTCCAGATCACAAGAAGGGTAGGATGTGACACATCAGCTACATAAATTAAAACCAACCATCACCCAATTTTCCTATTTCATGGTCTGTCCAAGAATTTTTATTATTATCTTCGTGCCATTTGGCTTTGCCTAAAATAGTAATTCATCATATCTAAGGTTAATGGGACTCGGCAAATAGAACAGCCATTAGAAAATGAAGGCTTCTTATCTCCGAGGAAATAATAATTGTGATAGTTAATCAATGTCTGAGATTTGCATATACTCTGTTTGCAAAATACTTCACCAGGAAATTCTGCATTGTAAACAAGGCAGGGCTTTCTTGTTTGAGGCCACTTCTAGCAAGATCAATAAAATAATGAAAAACAACCCAACAACAAACACCACCACAGTACTTCTCAGTCTTCTTAAGAGATTTACGTGTCAGCTATCTGCATGGAGAAGCTGCTGCTGCACCTTTTCTTCCCGTTAATAAACAAAGGCTGTGTTTAGGAAGACGCTGAAAGTGGGTTTGAATAAATCAGAAACCAAGAGCCTTTTTTGCCCTATTTGCTTTTTTATGCTTTCTGGGAAGCCTGGCTGCGTGCTGCATTATCTAGATTGTGTAGAGGAAATCCGTGCTCTCCTGCTGGCCTGATATCTTCTCTGCTCGGTTCCCCTTCCCGCACACCACCTGTGCATTGGCACGGCACCCTGCGCTCCTGCTCCATCTGGGATCTGACATCTGGTGTCACGCTGACACAAGTGGCAGGTATCAGGCTGTCCCCACAGATGTCCCTGGCATGATACAGCTCTCTGAGCAAGGTACGCAATTGCACCGGGCAGCTCAGAAAAACAGGGAACAGACAAGTGGCCCTGCTGTGAGTGCTCTCCAGGAGGGTACTGTGGCTTCCCCCATCCATCTCTCACCTATGGGTGACATGAAAACCAGGAAAGATGCCACCTCTTTCATCTGCAGGCGAGAACTGAGGTGATCTCACTTGCCCAAGGCCAATGAACCTGAACAGAGTTTGTTGGTGTCAGCCTATTTAAAAATTAATATATTAAGGAAATAACCCATTTTTTAAAATAGGTTACATCAAAGTTTCAAGAGATGAAGAAAGAGTCAGGAAATGGTGCTCCCTTGTGTAGCTTGCAGCAATTTGCGTCTGCACTGCCAGCATGTACCCTGTGTGCATCAAGCTCCTTTCTGCCTTGGCTCTGGCTGAATGAGGTCCTGTGAACCCCAGCCTTTATGAGGGAGCACGAGGTGCTGATCTCTTGCTGTAATGAGCCCTCATTCACTGGGAGGTGGTGAAGTTTGTCACTGTGACCCTGCAGGGACATTTCTGTCCTGGTCCCCAGGCAATGGTAGGGACTGATTTCCAGCTCACAGACTCATGGTTGTTGTCATACACTCTGGCTTACAGGAAAAGCCTTTCCTGGGAAGGGTGAAACTGCTTTTTGCCCTAGGGTGGTTTGTTTCATCCTGCTTGGAGTTTAGTGGACTCTTTGCACTTAAATGAGTTGAGCACGGTGTTCCCAGCTTACAATAAATCTTTATAATCTAGCAGGAAAGCATATCTAAATTGTCCTTACTTAAAGTCAACAGATAAGATGAACATGTAGAATTAACACTAGGCAAGCTCTAGAGGAGGAAGGGAAAGTCTGGATCCAGGTGTTCAGCCAAGCTCCTCCTAGAAGCTGCCACAGCATCTCTATACCACGTTACCCCGCAGACCTCTGTCCAGGAGTGAGGGAGCTGTCTCAGGCACAGCACAGGCTGCCAGGAGCTGGGTCGGTGCAGACAGCATGTCTGCCTTGGACTGCAGCAGGAGAAACCCGGTGAGCATCACTGCCATAAGCCAAGCAAGGAACTTCAGCTGAAATATACAAATAGGTTTGCACCAGAACCTTTACTCTTTGGAAAATGTAATTTTGTAGAATCATAGATATTAAGGTTGGAAAAGAGCTCTAAGCCCATCTAATCTGACCACCAGCCCACACCCGCCATGCCCACTAACCATATCCCGCAGTGCCACATCCACATGGTTCTGCAACACCTGCAGGGACAGTGACTCCACCACCTCCCTGGGCAGTCTATTGAGTTCCTCATCCCTGTGACTTCCTCTAACTTTCTTTTACTCTCTCCCTCTTTCTCTGAGGAATGAGAACATCACCACGATCAAAGTACTGCCATCATCCACTCACCAATCCTGGGGTATATATTGCATAAGCGTTCCTTCCTCTTGCCATCTGAATTAAGGATGTCCCACTTGTGATATGCTGTCACTCCCTTGAGGTAGAAGCCATACTTCTCTTAGCATTTGTGAGCTGCACAATGATTCAGAGCTACCACAGTATGAAGTCTTCTTCCATCAGAAAGCAACATACGGGATTAGAGGTGAAGAGAGAACTAATGACATCTGATCCAACTTCCCTTGGAAAAAGGAGACACCCTTTTCCGTTTCATCCTTACAGACATCCCTTTCCTAGTGATGTGGCTGTTCTTCAAGAAGGTGGGATTAATTTCAGGCTGAGAGACTTCCAAATGAAATGCCCATGTTTTATATGTCCCCGTGGATAACCAATTTAGAAGTGTCTTTATCAGAGCTAGGCAAAAGCAGAGGTGTTTAGATTTAATAGATGGAAACTAGGAGTTGAGGTCAGGGTTACAATGAGCTGAAGCCATCCAGGGTAATGTGCTCCCAAAACCCTCACTACAAATCAGGGATCACTACAAAATCGCTGATGGCTTCATCTCAACCTGATCTGAAGGAAGAAAATGTGGGGAAAAAGGTTCATGGTGGTCTCAGTGTTGAGAGGGTGAGCTCTGTCTCTAGCTCTTGTGGTTTTAGTAGCCGTGTGTCTTACTCATCCTTCTGGGGAGCTGTGCCTGGGGACACAGAGCCTCTGGGTGGCTGCTGCATGCTACTTACGGAAAAGTACTCAAGGCAGAAAGGTTTGAAGTGTTGAGGGCTTTTACAGGTGTGTGTTTGTAGATTCGTAAAGTGGTTTGGTTTGGAAGGGACCTTAAAGCCCATCCAGTTCCAACCCCCTGCCTCGGGCAGGGTTGCCACCCACTAGAGCAGGCTGCCCAGGGCAATGTGTTCTGCAAGAAGGGTAGTGAGATGGTGTGCTTTGTGTGGCACGCCTCTGAAGATGCAGAGTCCTTTCAAATTATTAGCCCCCTTCACCTGTGGAAAGACAGACATTCCTATTCTTCTAGGACATTTTTGAACAGTAAGTAAGTGCCTGCATAAAAAGAGATGCCAGGCTGCTGTATGCTCTCTTGTTATTATGGTGCTTTTACATAGATGAGAATACATTTAGGTGGGCTAAGAAAGGGGTTCTTATTTGAGTTGATAATGCTGTAGTTCTGAAGAAAGTGAGAAACTGCTGACACTTAAAGGTCTCAGATTTGGGCAGTCTGGGAAATGAATGGAGCTGATGCAAGTGAATCTGCATTTGGGCAGAGAAGGGTATAATGATGTCTGATGTAAACATTACAGTCATCATATAGCATAAAACTGTAAGCCTGGTGGGCCCACACATCTGCCAACCTTGCACTCACTGCTTGCTTAATTGTGATCTTTGTTAATGAGGGCCCTATGCAAAAGCGTATTCAAATCTAGCTGCTAAACATGCTTTGTTAAATGCTGCATTGTGGCTGCAAAACCGTGCCAAAAGGGTGAAGGTTCTGACTTGCAGATTAAATGGGGCAACCTGATCCAGTGGGAGGTGTCCCTGCCCATGGCAGGGGGTTGGAACCAGGTGATCTTTAAGGACTCTTCGAATCCAAACTGTTCAATCATTCCATGACTCTATGATTTAACTCTTGTGTCCAGGTGGTTTATTATTTTATGGATTTCTTATTTGCTGGCTTGGTTACTTGGCAGCAGTGCCCAATGCTTTGTTTCTTGATGAGGGCCAGCACAGTCCTCAGTTTTATCCTCAAATGCAAAGCCCATGTTAGGGAGGGCAACGTCCTCTTTCTCGCCGGTTTTGCAGTGCCACCTCTTGCCTCCACCACAGGGAGAGGTGCTGTGCTGTCCTTGTGTTCAGAGGGTCGATACAGAGAAGCTCTAAACCCAACAGAGCTTATATGTATTTATATATACATGCTTTAACAAAAAAAAGTTAAGGTAATTCCGGCAAAAGGTCTTTGATTTTGACCTCAGTGGGTGAGGATCAAGTCATCCCGTGCAGCGCAACCCAGGATTCACCTCTATTGAAAGAACATTCCTGGGACTGTCACTCTCTTTTACAGTCTGCAAACACCCCTGTTGCTCTGCAAACGTTGAGTTCCTCCTGTAAGTCACGCTACCACATCCTCTCTGTGTACAGTGTGCCTTTAAAGACAATTGTTGTCTCCCTAGTTAAAATTTAACAGCTGGGATGAGAAAAGACCTTTGTCCTAGAGATAGATTCGGAGGTGTTATAAGATTATCACATTGGAAATAATGAATTTAATCTCAGTTTTGAAAAGAAATAAGGCTCTTGAGTTAGCCTGCAAAGATGATGTCTGAAAACAGAGCTCTGCCATACTAATCAGTACAAACTTTGTATTAATCATCTCATAAGCTTTTTAAATTTTATGTATTTTCATGCAAAAGATACTCATGGAGTCTTGGTTGTGTCCGACACCTCCATCACAGAATCATTAAGGTTGGAAACACCACAAAGACTACCTAATCCAACCCACCCCCACCCTGCCCACTGCCCACGTCCCTCAGTGCCGCATCTCCACGGCTCTTGAACACCTTCAGGAACGGTGACTCCACCACCACCCTGGGCAGCCTGTGCCACTGCCTCACCACTCCTTCTGAGAACAGATTTTTCCTAATACCAACCTGAATGAAGTTTGCCAACAATTCAGTGCAGTTCAAAACTGTTGGTGCCATTACCTGAGCATTCAACATCGTCCCCTTAGTCAAAATAATTAAATAAATTGAGTGAATGCATAATTAAACCAAGATGTCACCACAGGAATCCATTGATCTGTTTTTTAAATATACTCTCCATCTGGTGAAGCTGAGTGCCCTGCCATATCCTTGTCTCTCGTGCTCTCTGCATGGGTGGGAATGGTGACACGAAGGGTCAATATGAAGATGACCTTGAAAGATGAGTAGATGGGTTGACTGGCAGGATGAGGTGAAGCAGGTGAGATACGCGGACTTTTGGGTGGTGGAGGTCCCTGGGTGCAGCCAGGGAGGTGAAGTTCATGCTGGCCTCTGCTGGCTCTGGACAGCCCCAACCTTCCTCAAGGCGAGCAGCATGTTCTCTGTCAGCGAGGGTGCAGGATGAGGCCCTGCCACCAAGGCCTGCCCTTGGCAACGTACACAGTAGCCAGCGTGACTGGGAGGATCAAAGTCTCAGGGGGAAACAAAAGTACAGCGTGGAAGGAATAAAATTGTCATTTACAACGCGCACATCGCCCCGGTGAACTTTCCAAGGTACATGGTGTTTTAGACTTGTTATCCTATAACCTTTAGAGACTTAGTTCCTCAGCTCTTCCCTGAAGAGATAAGTGGCCACCTCCCTGTAGCCTGGGGGTGGGGTAGGGTGGGATCTGCTCATCAAATGGGAATGTCTCTTATCCCGTTGCTCTTCTTTCCCAAGGTTGTGAGGAGACCAGCAGAGGATTCTCTCCCTACTTCCAACCTTCCCAAACTCCCACATGCCTTTTTCTGGACTGTTCAAACCTCTTCATCTGGGTTGGCCCCTACCCCACCTCATCTGCAATTAGACTGCTAGAGGTGATTTCAGCCTCCAGTGCCATCCACTATGGCCCCAAACACAGGTGTGATGGGATGGCTTTGGTGTGGCACTGAGGGCCATGGTTAGTGGGCATGGTGGTGTTGGGCTGATGGTTGGACTGGATGATCTTAGAGGTCTTTCCCAAACATAAAGATTCTTTGATTCTATGGGGAGCAAAGCATAAGCTGCAGCAGTACCAAAGTGATGCCACTTCCATATGTGGATTTGGAAAGCAGACTGAGCACTGCAGAGCCAAATGGAAAAGTGCTTGAAAAAAACCCACCCAGAATACACAAAAAATGAAGCTGCCCTTCAAAAGGCAACAACCACCAAACAGCAGCTCCCTGAGATGAGGCTGGAAGGAGTAAACCAGTCTCAAAACCAATACCCCGTTGGTGTCACCTTCACCTTGCCAGGTGTTTGCAGCTGCATCAAAGCCATTGCATTGTCACCGAGGGTGGTGGTGGCTCAAGGGCCAGTGGTCAGAGACCAGTGTATCCATCACTGGTACAATGGCCACATCGTGTTCTTCTTCATGAAGAGATGCTGTGCCAGAAGAGAACCACAGGCACACAGACACTAAACCTGAATGAAAGGGGAACCAGTTTTAAACTAAAAGTGAGGAGGTTTACATTAGATGTCAGGAAGAAATTCCTTGCCCAGAGGGCAGTGAGGCGCTGGCACAGGTGCCCAGAGAAGCTGTGGTGCCCCATCCCTGGAGGTACTCAATGCCAGGTTGGATGGGGCCCTGGGCAGCCTGAGCTGGTGGGGGGCAGCCCTGCCCATGGCAGGGGTTGGAGTGGGTGGGCTGTGAGGTCCCTCCAACCCAAACCATTCTAGGACTCCATGACAATGAAATGAGGCTAAGAAATTATAAGGGGATGCTGTGTCCCCATAGTAAGCTTCCTTTAAGTGGAAATGCTAGAAGGCATGGCTTGGAGAAACAGGTTTTATGAGGATTTATACATTTTCATGCTGTTTTTCTTGTTGTGTTTTCTAGCCTGGAGCGTGTCCCAGCTATCCAGAGCCCAGCGCTGCACCAGGGCTGTTCCTGTGGAAAGAAACTGAGCTGTTCCAGGCTCCTGTCGCCACCAAACCCTCAGGGACAGGGCTCCGCCACGTCCATCAGCCAGGCAGTAAGCATGTTTCCACACAAGCTGGAAAACAGAGATTTTTCCTCTGAAGTATCATAGCCAGCATTGGCTGTGACAAGGCTACTTAAACTTTCCAAGGCCTCCTGGTTCTACGTTTGTCTTGCAACAGAGCCAAGAGCGGTATTATAAAAACGTCTACAGATAGCAATTCTGAATGTGAGCGTGTGCCTGAGCACACCTGCAGCCCTTGATTATGTGCCAGAGAAGTCAGAAAGCTTTTTTTTTTTTGGTGTGCGTGAGGTGGTGAGAAGTGTGACTTTTCATTACTGATGGGACGGCTCTTAGCACAACTGGGTGATGAAGAAAGAGGTTCTTGGCTTGTTGGTTACCGCTTCTCTGTTTATGAGAATGCCCAGTAAGTTTTCTGGCCGGGAGTTTCTATGAAGTCATGTTTTCTGGAAATAGCAGCTCTGGGCTGTGTCACTGAGGAGTAGTTTGCAGTGAGCACCATGAGGCGCTGCACAGAAAGCAGAGGAAAGCCCTGGCTTGGCGACCTGCTCCAGGTGGATTTGAAGCCAGTGGAAGAGCAAGGCTTACTATGGAGACCAGTGAAATCATAGAATCCTAAAATCATTAAGATTGGAAAAGACCTCTAAGATCATCTAGTCCAGCCATCAAACCACCACCACCATGCCCACACATAGAATCATAGAATCGTAGAATCCTTAAGGTTGGAAAAGGCCTCCAAGGTCATCGGCTCCAACTCATCGCTACCTTGTCCACTAAACCATGTCCCCCAGATGTCCCCATCACATCCCCATCTGTTCCTTGGGTGTGGTGAAGCCAGACACAATCTCATGTGCTATTGTGGTATCCAGGCACATTTTAGGAGGCACATGGGGAAACTGAGGAAATGGCAGTGTGGGAATGTGATAAATACAGGGAGATTTGGCCTTAGCAGGGCGGGTGTGATGCCAACTGTATCTGCTGCCTTGCAGAAACCTTCACAACAGGACAGAGCAATATGAGAGGCGGATAAGAAGCAGTGCGTGCTTTTAATATCACAAACCAAGCACAAAGATAAGACTTGTTCTGTCTTTGGAGCTTCCCAAGTGAGGGGGGAGCTTCCAACAAGGCCTGCTGTCGAGGCAGGAGGATTTAATGCTGCTTGACAGGGCTTCCCCAATGGGCTCGCGCTGCGCACCAACGCTCTGCTTCACCCCCATATGGAACAGATGCTGTTGTTATTGCTGCTCAGAGGCAGCACTGAGATTAGCAGTTATGTGCAGATATTTCTCCAGCATTACATAACCCGTGTATTTAACACACGCTAAATTTTCATTGCAAATTGGCTGCCGTGGGGACACTCACATATATAAAAAGCCATTTCCTTCCCAAGACATGTAGTTACACTGTAACCGTGGTTTGATCTGATTATGAAAGCCGTACTTGAGAATAAAGTGCATGCGGGGCTGTGGGATCTCATCATTTAAAAAAAATTAGATGTCCCGGGGCTCATCATTAGTTTTTCAAGTTAAGCAGCAGGGAACAGCTACAAACTGTTTGACGTTCACCTCTGAGCAGCAATGCAACGCTGTGCACGGTACGATGCTGAAAAGATGTGTGCAGTGCATCACATAAAGTTCCTCACCACGTGTCTACCATAGAGTAGAGCAATAACTGAGATATAATATTTACTCTCAGTCAGTGAATTAGGGAGGGAAAAGATTGCAACACGCTTCAGACATCTGTCTGGCTGTCTCAGAAAACTTCATTTTCGTGCTAAGTGTAGTTTTAGAATGTCACCCTGAACATGTGTGACATTTTAATAGGCTGATTGCCAAGATTCACAAAGCTGTTCATTTGCGTATGAATCACAGCATCAAATATTTTGGAGAATGTAAAAGAAACTAGAATTATGAGAGAACGCCTTACACTCCCCTCAGTTTAGCTTATATTGGGAAGACTCCATAGTTTCATTGTCTCTCCAGCAATTTACTATTACAAAGGAAAAGGAGATTAAAGAATGTTGTGGCATTCCTGTACGTACCAGTAGCTGGTTGTGACTGCGTGGGTTCTTTTTCACAACTGTCTCTAAACAGCAGCCTGGTTGTTCCCTGCTTCCTGTAAGCCACACCACGTATCGCAGCATCATGACAGTCATTAGCTTCACCACATTTCTATAGAACTTCCAATCAGATCAGTGGGATTGCACCAGCATCTCCCTATCCTCTCTCCGCAGTAAATGCTTTTCAGGTTGCTCTGGCAAATAACGGAGCTATAACAAGCAGCAAGAATCATCCATTACAAAAATTCCATGCACTTCAATTAGGGAAAGCTCTGGAGCTTGCACTGTGCAATTAGCTACTGTATGCCAGGGTCCGCAATGAGGCACGTGGGAGTTAAGCACATGCATCAATCCCTGTTGGATTAGGGTTTATGGTTTAGAGCAAATCCTTCCAACTGAAACAAAACTTCCTATCAGGATCTAGCCCTTAAACAATTTTAATGGGGGGAGAGTGCAGTCGTGTTCCTACAGCAGGTTTTCTCATCTAATATAACTAGCTCAGTGCAGGACTTGGCATGTCCTGAGCAATTGTTTATAGCTTCTGCGCAGCACATCTGCTTTGGGAGCTGATTTGTGACGGAAATCCGCTCAAGTAGAGATGGTAAATTTGATTTATTTGCGAAAAAGAAGTGAAGAATTCCACAGCAAAACAATCTGGGTCACAATGTACTTTGGATTACAGGATTTAGTGCAGAAGAAAAGGCCCAGACCACACAACTCAGATCCAGCTCTCAAGCACCGCAAGTTTTGAGGTTAATCAAAACTAGGGCTTAGTGCAATCGTTTGTGAGGGTGTCTGTGTAGCTTGGAGTTGACCCCACGCTCGGATCTTCCCAATCTCCCTGGGGCTCCCCTAGGACTGTGCAAATCCAGGGGTCAGGCCCTGCTTCTGTTTGCAGCAGAAAGCCCAAAGGCACACACACAAATAGCTGATAAAGGAGCCAGGCAGGCAGAGGCATTGGTAGAGAGCTGGCTGTGGGTCCCCCATGGGCCTGAGGAGGTGTGTAAGGAAGAATAGGCCGTGCCAGGAACCAGGCATGTGGCTCAGCACCATGGCAGCCATGCTGTGTGAGGAGAAAGCCTCGTGTGTGTAGGGCAGCTCTTCCCTGCTGCAAGAAGGCAGGAATGGACGAGTGGCCTGGTGTGGCTCACCTGTCATGGCTGGTGGGAAGGGGATTTGCATGGTGAGGCAGTGCACTGGAGCCCACGGAGGCATTTGGGCTCCTGCCTCTATGAAGACACTGCTGGAAGTGTTGCCCTTGTGATGTGATTGTAAGACCAGAAACGTTACTAAAACGAGAGCAGGCCTTCTCCTCTTCTGTTAACCCCTCACCTTGTATTCATTATGAAAGCACTTGTCTGGCAGCAGAGGTGGTTCCTACCTGAGCGTATAACACAAAAGAAAACAAGTACGACTACAACACCCTGTTCTGTAGAAGAATATATTATTTAGCAGATCAGTTTGAAAGTAAAAAAAAAAATAAAAATCTGTACATCTTTGAAAGTTCTTCTTGATGCTGTTACTTTTTGCATTCCATTCATGAGGATAAAAAGCTGCACAGTGGTGCTGCGTGGTACTCCCCTTTGCTTGCGCCAAAGGACCCCTGACACTGCTGGGCACAAGGCGAACCTGTAAGTCCATGAAGGCTTTCTCTGACTTCTTCTAGTGTAGAAAAGAAAACCGCATCCACTATGCTGGGCTTCTGAATGTACTGTGAACACTATAAAATTCATAGGATAATACAGAGAAATGTGTCATTAGGGCCTACCTGGCAAACAAAAATATCTGCCAGGCCCCTGTCATTACATAAGCATCTGTTAAGCTGTGCTGTAATAGCATACTGCAGTACAGGTACGTGCAGGATCTTGACTAAAACAAGTTTTCATTTGTTTTGGACACCAGTGGTTTGTTTTACAGAAAAGGCTCCTTAGCTCAGCTCCACTTTGTCGCTGGAGACAGCAGTTCCCGGTGCTGGCCAAAGAGGCAAACCTGGTGGGGAATGAGCTGTGCCATGGCCAGCGTGGCACCACCTGGAAAGGGCATCCGTCTTGGTGTCCATCTTGGCCACCTCACCCCAAATGTTGTTCCTGCTGGATTCCACCACATCCATTTGGCAAATGCAGTGTTTCTCAAAAAGAAAATAACCGTAGGGGCAATGTTTTGCTCTTTTTCTTCTCACTTTTCGGTAGTGCCGGTGGTCAGGCTGTCACTTTTCTTCTTCTGCAGCTGCAATGAAGAGCAAAACAATATTAGCACCACAGACTCATACAGCACAGCTTTCCACTGCTGCTGAGACTCCAGCACCCAGCTCCCGACAATTTGCTGTATAGGAGGCCCTGTTTCATCTCAACAGCCCTGAAGTTAGGTCTGGAGGAGACAGAACTCAGTGTTTCTCATCATCTCTCTTGTTAGACACTAGGGCTATCTGCTGACTCCTCTTGTTTCAGGAGATTTCTGAATTCAGGTAGCTCTTATATTTCTAAGGCCTCTTGCACCAACACACCATTAATTATAGCTCCATCAGCCTGTATAAACTTTCTGCTTTGACAGCTTCTGTAAACCAGAAGTAAAATTTCAGCTTGGCTTAAAAAATGAAGAGGTCATGGAAAATCTTGCTCTTATCTTGTGTTCTTCTTCACTCCTTTGAGCTCATAAAAGATTTTCTAAACCTTTGTCACTCACTGACCTCAAAACATACACTCTCTGATTAACCAGCCTTAGTATTTGTGCTGCTGAGAAGGTCTTCCTCCAAACAACTTGGGAAGAGGTGAGATCTACAGCCAAAAGCCACCATTCCCCTCATCCATCCAGGGACAACCACGTGAATGAACCTTCATTTCCCATATACCAAGGAATATCACCACAACTAGTGCTCTGGGGCACTTGCCAATTTATTTTAATGACACAGTGATAGAGAGTGTTCTGTCTACATGATGAATTTGTTCATGTCAGAGAAAATCCCAGAGTGCGATGACATTTTGACAGATTTTATTTGCTTGTCTCAGCAGGGGAATGAAACACTGGAAGAGGCGTGAAAAGACGGTATGTCTTCCCATAAAAGAAGACTGTGCCTCAGTAGTGCTGTTTCTTGAACTGCACAGGCCCTGAATGCCTTGCTGTTACCCAGCCTAGGCCAGCTTCTACCAGGGAAAGGCAGCTCCCTCCTGGAAGAGAAGCTTGCTGCTGCGCTCCCCAGGCTATTAACCCTGGGGCTGGCCTTCAGGTGTCCCTCCTGCTGGCATCTCCCTCCCAACAGCTGTGCTGGGGTGGCTGAGGGATGCCTGTGCGCACATCAACAGTTTGTGACACCCACCTGCCTCCAGCTTGGTGTGATGAATATGGTTCTCACGGTTATGAGGATGCCGTGAGCATTCCTACTGCTTCAGAATTAAATGGCTATTAAATTGCAATGTTTAGCTTACGAAATCATACTATTTGCTTTATCAAAAAGATATTTAGAGCTCACCTCTTTCATAGCGTCATCTATCTGTTTTAACTCCTCATAGCGGTCTCTGGACTCCCAAAGGGGCTGAAGCATCATCTCCTCCACTTCAGGGAATAGCTACATGAAAACAAGAGAGAGAAGTGCGACATTTCTTTTTGCACTTCATAAACCTGCACCTGCCAGAAACAGACTAAAGGTAGGCTGTGAAGTGAATATCCCCACAGCTATTTGCACACACGTCAGAGCCAGTGTTGAAGCTCCACAGACTCCCAGATCTGGTTCTGGCCTTAGCTGACCCACCTTTGTTACTGTCTCAAACATGGGGATGAGGACAAACTTCAGGAAGCCGATCTGTGCGGTTGGCTTGGTCACTTTATCACGGTCCATGAAAGGTGCTACTGGAAGACCCTCCGATTTTTCCCGGTCACTCTGGAACAAATTCGGAGTTAAGAAACTTTAATCCTGGCTAGAAGCCCAGAGGTGTGTACCAAGGAGTCCACTAGCTAAAGGGCAGCAGTTTTCAGATGCAGAGCTCAGCAATGTCTGAAGATAACATGAAATAGTAACATTCTTCCCTCAGGCCAATACATCCTGCCTCTGAATTAGCTACATCTGCACAGCACCAGCAAGAAATCCTTCATCTCGAGCCTTACAGGGCAATGAGGCTACCTCGTCTCTTTGGAAACCCATAGGACTTCTGGGGTAAAATTGTTCTGAGTGTTCAGAAAGGTGGTAGTGGCTTTCAGCACAATAAAAGAGAGGGAATGTCTTTGACTTCCTCATTCTACAGACAGTGATTCTTCTCAGGCGTTCAACCAGAAATTACATGACCTTCTTTAATAACGATTAAAGCAAGTTCTGGCTAGCTTGTTCAATGGAGGATAGATCTGTTGACTGAAATGAGTTTACTAAGCTACCTACTTGGCTGCATAACTCACTGTTTCTATGTGGATTCATGGGCAAGGTCACAGGCTGTGCACGCAAAATGATCCTGTTGCAGGCTTTCTCTCACCTACTGGGCCTGTGGGCACACAGTGCTTTCATTGGGTAACTAAAACAGTAAGTTACACAGATAATGTAATTTTGACAAAAAAGGTGCAGATGCAGTAAGCTAGAAGCATTCCTGACACATCCTTCAAGGCATTTGTCTCTTGTGAGATGCTGTGTTCAGCTGGGAATCTGGTGAGGAACAAGGGTTTGGGGACCTGACCTTGCGCACCTCAGCAATTCTTCTGCTTTCTCATTAGAAAATGCTCATACATAAGAAAAATAGTCTGAACTAGTTCTCTTGTAAGACTTGATATCATTCACTTGACAGTTTTCTCCTGCCACTGTTCTTGCTCTTTTGGCTCAAAAACACATTTGTATGTCAAACAACCTTGACAGGCTGCTAGAACAAGCTGTCTGCTAGCATTAGGATTTCTAGGTTTCTATTGTCTTTCCTCTACGAATTACATTCAATTGCATTCACTTGCGTTCTAAACAGCTTCTATTGCTGACATGCTTCCCTGTCTTTCCATAAACAAATCCTTTCTGTCCTACAGATAGCCTGGCCTACCAGGCAGCAGAGCTCTCATGTCTCAGGCGGGATACAGCCACAGCAGCCGGTTGTGCAAGTGTGTTTCTCCTTCATTCTTACCTGCATAAAATATTCCTCCAGCAAACAGTCTACCCAGGGCTCAGCAACTTCCATTGGGCGGACTTCATTGGAGATATCACAGCATTTTATCAGTATCATCTTCAGCTGAAAGAGGATAATACTTTAATACTGCAGTTTTCATGCCAGCTCTGTTTATTCTAGATAGAACACTTGTCTTCATAAACGTGGTGAGGGGAAATGCTCTCAAACAGAAAGGACAGCTTTAGGATTAAATGAGGAGTCTTAAATGGATTATAATTCACTCTCCCAGTTACCCCGTGTAAATTACTTATCTATCTGCTCTCTGCCTCAGTTTTTTTGCCTATAGCATTGGGATGAACCCCAGTGGGGCATGTACTTCTTGCTGTGTGAAGAGGATCAACCCCAAAAGACCATGTACTTTTTGTGGAACAGCGTTCCGAGGCCATGGAGAATGTCTTCCCTGGATGGTAAAGGCTCCAGGATTTTTAAAGCTGGAGTAATCTATTTTCTATAGAGAAATTCCAAATTTTAAATATTTTTGGTGGAGTAGAAAATTTGCTTTTAACAGTGTATTTATTTTGAATCTTGATTTTTAAATGAATGAACGCTCATCTAAAAGGTTTCACACTATGAGCAGAAAAATGATAATCCACAAAATCTCCTTACACAGGTCATGTGTTCTTCATTTGAGTAATCAAAATTTTCCATTTTTTCCTTGAAAGAGTCCAGTATTTCCGCATGTCTCGCCATGTCGGTAGCCAGAATTAATGTAATTATCCCCTAGCAGAGAAAACATATTAATACATCAATTTGACATTCTTTGTAAAGTCTATTATTGCAAAGAAAAATAGAGGCTTACACACAGAAACCCTCAGATGTATCACAATGTTAACACTGATCAGACTTTTGAAACCACCACGGAAACTGGAAAACGGTTACCAAGAGTATATAAAAATCTCTGTAACTGGTGTGATATTCCATAGCCATTGAGATTTTTCCTTTCTGACTGACTAATTGTGGAAACAAGCTCCACAAAGGATGTTAAAAGCCACTTTCCATTCACCGAGATCCACTTTTGGCCCCTTGCAAAGCAATACGCACTTTGCTACTGACTGTTAACAGAGTCAACACAGAAGAGAGAAAGACCAGTAGATGTGGATGTCCACCATGCTCATCCTCATTGGTTGAAGGGCTTTGAAATACCCAGCTGCAACTAATATGGTAGAGCTCCATGTGCTCCTGACACACATGACTTCTGATGGGAAAATATGTGGTTAATTTAAAATTGAAGATTTTTACGCAGATTAGACCATTTGGGGGTCATGCCTGCTTCTCATGCCTTGGCAGAATCAGTGGCTCCCAATAGACCAGCATGTGAGCCCTTATGCTGATCTATTTCAGTTGGTGTGCAAGGAAGTCATCATGTAGAAATTAAAAATAAATTTTGGTCCTTACTGCTCTGAAGGGATTTCTAGCATTGCTCCTGGTCTCAGGAGTAACCATGATGACTCTCAGTCCACCAGAGCCTCTTCCAACAGGAGAAGTGCTCTTTTGTTGCACATCTTTTCCTATTTAGAAGCCCCACATTTAAAACTAATGAAATGTTCTCTTAAAGCATAAACTTCTGGTATGAGAGTATAATCCCAGTCAGAGCTAATTGGCTCCTTCAACAAATGTCATAGTCTTTAATAGTCAGAATGTGCTCATTATTTCTCAGCAAGACATTCCAGGGAGTGCTCCTGTGGAAATTTTCCAAGAATCCCTTTTGGATCCTCTCAGTGTGAGGGGCTTTTTCAGTCCTGCCCTCTGGGGACTGATGTGGCACCACAGCCTTCCCTGCTGTGCATTCTGCATCTCCAGGAGCAGTCTGAATTGCACAGATGGGACCAGCATTCATACCTGTCTTATCTGTTTGAATTGGTCCTGGTCGACATTGGAGAAAATGTTGTATTCCGGCTGGGAAATGATCTGGAAAGCCACAGCACAGTGGTGGTTCTCCAGTGGGGAGATGTCATTGTAGCGTACCGCCAGCTCTGTTCGTGCATTTATCTGATAGCTGATACAAAGAAAAACAATGAGAGCTCCTACAGACGCACACCAGCTGCTTCCTTTTATTTACATTCTTCTGAATACTTATTCAATTAGCTGCAGTTTGTTTTTTATTGCTAATACTAAATCAGATTTTTAGAGAAGACGGATATTACTTTAATATAATCTCAGGCACTCTTCCCCTCCATTTATTTATTTATTTACTCATTTTATTTCACCAAGTCTCTGTTGCTTAAAATGTCATAAAGCAAACACAGAAGGAACCTGGCTTCATCCAACCCCTGCTGATGCTGATGGAGAGATTCTCACCGATCTCAGTCAACTGAGTTCTGCCCTTTCTTAATGAGTGTCTGCAAATGTATTAGATTATCACATTTTGTTTTTCATACATGCATGCACACGAAGGTGACCATGTGTCAACAAATCTATTTTCCAATATGATAGTAAATAGAATAATATACATTTCATCATTTATAATTGCAAAATAATGTGCAAGTAAGTCAAATATCCCTTGGCACTTATTGTGCAAATATTCCATCTCGCTTAGCAGAACTGTACCCATTTCTGCACTCATTCTCTCATCTCTGAAATATTTACCTTGTTTTCTCAGGCGTGGGGGGAAGAGCTGAGGCAGAAATCTGAAAAAGCCTTTTCTTTTCAGAGCCAAGGCCAGCTGGCAGCCCCAACCCAACCTGAGTTTTCCTGCCTTGGCCCATGTATGAGTGAGCAGCAGGGCCTTGGGGGAAGGCCATTGCCAGCTCAAGCTGTGAGAAGGAAAACCTGATCCACCAAAAATGCCGGCTGGCCTTACCTTCCCAACAGAGCCCAAGGCAAGCACGGGCAGACTTACGTGTTGTTATAGCCTGGATGGTCCAAGTCGTGGCACACTGCTGCGGTCATGAGAATCAAGATGTCAATTTGAGAAAATTTCTCCTGCAAAATAAATACATTAATGTAGTATTGTGATTTCTACCAAGTCTGTCCTTGGAAATGAAAAGAATTGAAAAAACACCCACATTTACATTTCAGGGAGAGGCAAACTGAGCAAAATGAAGTATTTTTCTGTACGTCAATTTACTTCAGTGAAGAAAGAGAATTCCGCCTTCCCTTCCAGCAGAAATGACTCAAATCTGCCTTTGTTATATAAAATAGCAGCAGGACATAGAAGCCAATTTTCTCAAAATTTATTTCAGAGATCATATAAAAGCACTGAGATAGTACCACTGTCCCTTACAAGTAATTTGAGCATTGTGATAAGTTAAGGCAGGGCTGGGGCATAGCTGCCATGACATTCTGTATTAACTAAATCCATGACAAGAGCGAGAAAAAACTAATACAGTGTCTTCACAGCTTCTGAATAGGATGAACTTCCATTCAGACAAGTTTTTCTCCATACTCTTCCTGACAAGAAAAGCCAGAAAGTGAGATGTATAGCTATGGAGAAAAGAAAAATAATAATAAAAAAAAAACCATCAAAAAACTGTGATTTTTAACTGAATCAGACCTGATTTGAACACAAATATGCATACCTGAAGACTGCAGAGTGAGATCATGCTGTACATCATCTGGGTCACGCAAAAGCAGTGCCGGAAATTGTGAAAGGGGTTGTTTCTGTAGTTGTCATGAATGCAAAGCTGCAGGGAAAGGGAGCAGAGTGGTCATACAGGAGACTTCTTCCTTTGTGAAAATGTATATATGTGTGCTTTCTGCCCTTCCTGGAAACACCCTGTGTCCTCACAGAGCCCTGAAGAGCCCAGCACCCTTCTCTGCTACAACAGGGTGACAGCTCAAGGGTCTGATTTTGGGGAAGGATGAGAGATTACTGCCTTCCAGGTCTGCAGGCAGGTGAAGCCTGCAAGAGGTGCAACCCAGGCTGCAGACAGGGCTCTGTGCTGTCATTCTGAATTGTCATTTCAAACTGCACAGTGGGTAAAGAGCAACACTGGGGTGTGCAGAGAGCTCAAAGTACACCCCCCAGAACCCTTCTTGCTTAATGCATCCTTCCAAAGGGTAAATTTCCTAGAGGAGTCCTCAAGCCTCACCAGGATCAAGCCCTTCAACTGCCAACTTGGAGGCCTCAAGGCTCTGCGTGAAGCTAAGAGACCTTTGGGTTTTCAATGTTCATTAAATATTTGTGGGCTTCACTAAGAAAGCTCTTTTGCAAGATGGACTTCAGAAATGTGTCATTATTTTATATTAATAACTCATAGAATCATAGAGTAGTTCATGTTGGAAAAGACCCCTAAGATCACCTAGTCCAACTACTAGCCCACCCCTACCATGCCCACTGCCCACGTCCCTCAGTGCCACATCCACACGGTTCTTGAACACCTCCAGGGACGGTGACTTCACCACTTCCCTGGGCAGCCTGTGCCACTGCCTCACCACTCCTTCTGAGAAGAAATGTTTCCTAGTATCCAACCATGCCATGCTATGACTGGCAGCCAGGCTTGCGAGAGGTGGGTGGCATCTCACAGCCACCGCATGGACATGTGGCTGTGCCCAGGCACTGTACGGCACAGACGGACGTGATGTATATACTACAGCAGTGCTCTGCACATCCTCGGGGAGTCCTGACTCAGAGCACTGTAGTAACTGGGCGGCATTAGTCATCCTTCCCTCTGCTTCCTGGAACATTTCCATAACCAGTGGATATAGCAGTAGGATAGCAAGCGTATGCAGGAGGTGGCTTTTTCTCACCAAGTTAAGTTCAAGCTGGTGCCCACGCTATGCCTGGGGAGGTGACATAGTGGAAGCAGAGTCCCTTGGGTTTTTTAATCAGTTTTCTGTGAAACTGGTGTTTGAGAGAGGAATCCTCACCCTGCCGTAGGTTTGTGCAAAATACATAAAAAGCTCCTCTCATTGTTCTCAAATGCTAGCGCTAACAAATGACTCCGAGATGCAGCCTAACTAGCAGGAAGCTGCCTGCATCAGTGCTGGTGGGTAGCATGTTGATGTGTGTTGACATATCACCTTGTTTCCTGTGTTTTCAGGCTGTGAGATGGGAGGAGGAAATTTTCTGTTTTATCTGCTCTGTGTTAGCCTTGATTACATTGGGTTTCATCCTACCCCTTTTGTTCATCTGCTTTTTAAGCCCTGTACTACTAAGCTTTTCATCGGCCTTCTTTGGGGAGAGATTTCCCCAGTCTCAATCATTTTTTCTCTTCCAATTAATGTAGTCATTGTGTTCTTCTATAATGGCTTAACCAGTCCTACATATAAGCTCCAACCTTATTCCTTATCTGGAGACCTTGTCACATCGGTCCATTTATTTCTTATTCCAGTCTCTAATCAACCCTAATGCCTTGTTGGCATCAGCCCGCAGCAGCACCCCAAGCAGGGACAACCACTGCCCTGTGCATGCTGTTGCTCTCGCTGTTCTTGTTGAAATGAGGCTTTGTGTTTCCTAGTCACCTTCTGCATGGAATTTGTTAAGCCCTTTCCGGAGATAATCATTCAAAGCAGTCTTCTCCATCCTGTGCATACTCTTCAAGTAGTTAGGAGAGACTGTCGAGACGTAACTCTTCTTTACCAAAATTGCACGAAACATCCATATAATGAACATGATGTTTTTAATTCTTATTTAGATCAGCTTGCTGACTGGAGGAGTAAGTTTTACTAACTGTGGTTCAGAGTGTCATCAGATCCTTCTTAAATAATTTGGCAGAACATTTACTGTTCCTCATCCTCTAGGAACACAATGGGTTTTTCTGAGAAAGCCAATATAATCTTAAGCTTTTTAGTAATTTTTTTTTCTCGTGCTCCTCCATGGATCCTATACCACTGACTTTTTTTAATGCTCCAGTGCCTCTTCAGACATCTTAGTTTTGGTATGCTCTTGCCCTTTTCATGTCTTTTATCTCTCCCACATTCTCAACATTAAAGACTAAGGAAAAGAAAGTTATTTAGCTTCTCAGCAATTCCTTTTCCATCCTGTCTTGCTCTTACTCCTTGTGATTTAACACATCAAATCACAGAAACACAGAATCATAGGAGTTGGAAGAGACCTCTGGAGATCGGGAGTCCAACCCCCTGCTAATGCAGGTCCTTACAGCAGGTCACAAAGGAAAGTATCCGTTTGGGTTTTGAAAATCTCCAAAGAAGGTGACTCTACAACCCCTCCAGGCAGACTGCGCCAGTGCTCTGTCACCCTCACAATATAGAAGTTCTTTCTCATTTTTGTATGGAATTTCCTGTGTTCCATTCCGTACCCATTTCTCTTTCACCTGTCACTGAGTGTCACTGAAAAGAGCCTGGCCACATCCACTGGATTCCCACCATTTAGATATCCATAAACTGAGTTTTTTTGGCCATATCTGAAGACACCCATCTCTGCTTCCATTTGGTACCCACAGCATTCTCTGAAACAAGCTGCTCTCTGCAACAGAAAGTTCAGCAAACCAATGCAAGGCAGTTAAAAAACCGTCAGTAAGAATTGTGATCTGTGACCACAAGAATGCAAACATTTGCTGAAGGACTTAAATTTTAAGAATTTGTATAGTTTACTGCTTTCAGTGGGATAACTTGTGTGAGCCAAATGGATTCCTTGCCTCGGTATTTTGTTTGCTGATTTTGTACTAAAAAGATCGCAAACATCAGTAATTTGAAACACTTACCAACCACCTCTTTAATGTGATAGGATTGATGTTGAAGTCTTTGACCAGCCCAAGATCATGGTACATATGCTCCAAGCAACTCAGCATCTGCAGCCAGATAGAGAGGTTATTAGCGTGGTAAATGTCAGTTGGGTTTATGATACGTTGCAAAGTGAATTTCCTCCTTGTACACGCTGAGTAATTGCAAGGCCCTCTTGTCAGGATGAAAGAAAGACGTTTGAAGATTGCATGATTAAAGACAGTGCAAGAGGGGAGGCAGAGAGGCTCTGAGAGCTTTCTGAAGTAGACAGACTGCTGTGGACTTCATAGGTTTTGTGCTAGGGTTTGAGTCATACCCCCTCTCTTCAGTAATGGTGATTCATGTGAATCACAGCTATTCATTCTCATGAAAAAGTATAGCCATTTTTCTAATTCAGGAGGGATATGGTCTTGTTCTAGTGCTCATTTAAATCAGTGATGGAAATGGCTGAGGTTCTAGTTGTATAGAAAATGACAGCAGCAAGCAAGGTATCTTTGAAGAAATGTGTCCACATCTTCTCTCCTTGGGAATTTCTGTGTTCTATAATCAACTATTTTAACACACATTTCCTTTTCAAAAGAAGACCTCTGGTTTCAATGCTACAAAACTGGAGGTTTGTGAGCACCCTAAGCTCTAGCTGGGACTCCCAGCAGCTGCGATGCACAGGTGGGCTGCTCCTCTGAGCATCTGCTCTGCAGCAGGAAGGGGGAGGCAGGCACTGCTGCTCCCAGTTCATCTTCAGGGTTGAAAAATATTGCAAATGAATGAAGGGTATCATATCTGGGTGCATAGCAGCTGCCACCCACTAGAAATGAACAGATTACTGGGAGTTCAGGAGTGCATGTTATTTATATTTACATCTCCGAAGGCAAAATCTACAGAAGGTAAAATGCATTCACTATATTGGCCTGTTCTCTGTTCCCAGACTATGGTTCTCAGACTGTGGACTGATGTTGAGTGTAATGTCACAAATGTGGCCTTGGAGATATCTTCAGTTAGGTTAGTTCAGTTAGTTACTGCATCTCTTTCAAACTCTCCAGAAAAAAAAAAAAAAAAAAAGAAGTTTTCATCTATTGAATTTTTATGCTTACCCAGGGAACACACAGAGTTCATGCAGTACCAAGGGGATGGCTTTGAGTCATTCAAACAGAAAGAAGATTTTCTTACAAGACTAGAAGCCACACCACGTGGCCAGGATTCTGCTGTAGATCACCTTGACTTGTTCCTAACCCATCTGAACCGTAGAAATTAGGGTTTGCAGCCTGCCTGCTCCACATGGAAAACATGGGCAGATGCTCACTGCTAAATAAGCATTGACAGAATTGAAATATTTCCTGTAAACATAAACCAGAGCTGAAAGGCAGAGACAAACCCATATGGTGCCCTGCTCCATGCTTGCACAGCATATTATTGCAGAGCAGCAGGCCTCCTCACAGAGCATGCCTGATCTCTTCACCCTCCTGTTAGCCTCCTTCACGCCACCAGATAGTGTTTCCTAGTACTTTGAAAGAGTTACTGTGCTAAAACTCTATGTCTCAGCACACAAGAATCCGTAGATAATGGTTTTTGTCTGTGGTTTGTCCCTATTCTTTCTTAATAGCTAAAGCAACGAGCCAAAACGCCATGGTCCACCTGGCAGGTCGTAATTCTGTCTTGCTTTAAAGAATTGACAGCCATTCAAAATCTGGAGGCGTGACATTTTGTATGGCTGTGGTATGGAAAAAAAGGAATGGGGGAGTAAGTAGTGAACACCAGCCTTGGCTTGGCACAGACTAAGGGACACTCTGCCAGCCTCTGCCAGGGGGACTGACCCAAAGGTACCAGAGAGTCCTGTTCTCCCATCAGTCAGAGGCAACATCCTGCCGGAAATAGGCTGCTCCTGTAGGAGGAGTGTGAGGTGTTTTTCCTTGTCATGTTACTATAGAGTCAGAATGACTCTTGTATGTTTCTTATTGAGACAGTAACTAAGGTAATTGCAGCTGGAGATGCTTCTAGAACCACCCAGCAACAGCAATAAGAAAAATAAGAAGATAAATCAGTAAGTAAAGTCTGATAGTTCATGCAGCCTCTTCACAATGCACCACAGAAAAACCCTTTCCTAAAAGGATGTGAATCAGTGCATACACCTCTGCCTGCCTTCATAGTGCAGCATGCAGCTCCACTGATTTAAGCAAAGTTAGTGCTGGTGCCCTGAAGCATGTACTTTGCTAGGGATCGATTTGTTCAGACCAAACAGCACAGGAGAGCTCCTGTGGCAGCAGTGATTGCGCAGTGGTCACTGTGGTACACTACTAGGAAGATTAAAGGAAAAATAACGAGGAGTCGGAGTATCATAATCAGCATATCTGATATCTGTAAGGGAAAAGTACTGTATTATGATGTGAAATGAAAATGAAAGAAATACATTGAGCAAGGGGCAGGGGAAAGAAACAAATGCTCTGGCCTATTTGAATGGATTCCTCTCGTCTTGCTGGCTCCCAGACAATGTGTAAAACCAGCTTAGCAGGGCATCAGTACCTCATTGGGCTCCCACAACCAGACATCAAATGTTGGTTTCCGAAGTGCTTCTATGGTCTCCTGGGACAGCATGTACTGTGGACAAAAAGGCAGCCAGAGTTAGTGTGGGTTCCATCCACAGGGGCGTTAGCTGGATTTCCCAACGAAAGAGCAACACAATGCCTTCTGCCTGCCCAGCAGCTGGCTGCTGGTTGGCTGAGACATAATCATAGAATCTTAAATTGGAAAAGACCTTTAATATCATTCACTTCAACCATCAGCCCACCCCCATCATGCCCACCAACCATGTCCCTCAGTGCCACATCCATACGGCTCTTGAACACCTCCAGGGACGGTGACTCCACCACCTCCCTGGGCAGCCTGTGTCACTGCCTCATCACTCCTTCTGAGAAGGAATTTTTCCTAATATCCAACCTGAATCTCCCCTGGCACAACTTTAAGACCATTCCCTCTTGTCCTATCGCTGTTACCTGGGAAACGGGAGGGAAGGGTCTGGAAGAAAGAGAGGAGAGCAGAGGTGTTATGGGTGGGCTTGAGGGTAAATTTGGTAAGGGGATGTAAGGGCACAGGGCACAGAATGGCTGCACTAGCACTGAGCATTGTGACACGTGGTGTAGCTGGTCTCAGAGGGATGCTGCAGAGCTGGTGCTTGGAGTGCTAAATTAGCTGGCAGTGTGTTATATCAGCTTTGGAGTGATTTATGCTCTCATTTTGAGTATTTTTTTCACGAATGCCCATGTTTTGAAAGTGGTTGTCAGCCTGCATGGTTAGAGCAATTTTTTATCTTTATGCTCAGAGGCTTCGAACAAAATGGAGCTCATCGGTCAGTTACAGTTTGTTTACAAAATAAAAAGAAGGAACGGGGAGGGTTAAAAGACCAATCCGTAGCTGCTCTCTCCTGAATCACATTTTTGAAGCTCTGTTGATCAGAGTCTCTCTGGGACACAAAAGCCTTGTAGTTTTAATTGACCCATTTACTGTGGCTGTCTCTAATTAGTTTGGGCTTACTGCACTGAGCAGGTGAATGAAATTTTCCGAGTCTCAAATTGCTGATACTTAAGGAAGAATAACACTGAAGATGAATGTTCCTTCTCAAGAAGTCAGCTATTTTTGCTTCTGAATATATAATGTTCATGTAATCTGATGTTCTGCAACGTCAGATTCAGAATACATGAATTGGCTGTACTGATTTGTTATTTGGTAACATCTCCTTTCAGTGGATCCATCACTTCTTAGCCTCACTTGAAACTGGACAAATCCAGCCCATGATAAGTGATAATGAGTCTATCAAATTCATCTAACAGAAGCCAAGCTCCCTCTGAAACTAAAATCCCTGCAAGGTTTGGTCCCTGGGCGATACAGACTACTGGCTTACCCTGCAGTCACTCAGTACAACTCCTGTTGTTAATTCAAGGTCCTAATATAATAGAAGTAGATCAAAAGAAGTCGATCTGACCTATATACTTAACAAGGGAAGGAAATCAGTTTTACAACTGGTATGTTTTATGGAAACGTGTTAGCGTCAGGAACTTAGGCCTATCAGGTAAAAACTAATGAAAAGAAATGATTCATGATGCTGCTCTCTAAAGCTCTAAAGCCCAATATGCAAGGATGCACATCCACATTACATGCCTTGAGAGCAACCGAGGCAGCTTTGTGTGATTTGCAAACAAGTGAGCTGGTGTTTTGTCAAAGTGTGTACTGGGCATGGAGCAGAGCACACCTGGTAGCTCTGAATAAATCCTTTGGGCAAAGGCTGCTGGTGCAAGGATTAAAGGTCTAGCGTGCTTCATAGTTCCATCCACATTCATCACTGTAGGTTTGTATTTCTACATGCCTGGTGGATATTTTTCTTCAAGTACTGCAGTTTTCTCTAGCAAATATACTAACCACTTTTTGTGGGAACAATTAAATGGCCTAGAGAGAAGTCGATGTTGCATTTTCTCTTTGTTTCCCTAGGTGAAACATCCCCATAAATTACTTTTTAAATTAAGAAATAATCCATTAGGAGAAACCTGGCGGCAGCACTGTTTTCAATTAGAGCACAGCACTATAGGCCTTTCTGATTATTTGCTACGAGCATGCAGAATAAACAAGTATAACTAAACAAAATAGCACTTAATGTTGACAGATGCAAAATATTCATTAACACTTCAAGCACAAATGAGCTTTCAAGAATTAAAAATTACTGAGGAGAGCCAACTGTAAGCTTCCCATGGGCAATGACAGCTTTTCCATTGGCTCCTGGTGATTTTGGATCAGTCCATGGGTTTAGCAGAGCTAGGAGATGGGCAGTGAGGAGGCAGGCATCATAAACCAGCACTTGTCAAAGCTATGGTAAAAGCAAGCATTGCACCATACCTTTGGGTAGGATGGCACATCCCGCCTGGGTGTTGGCCTCTTGTTCTCATCCAAAAAGCTGTACTTGCAGGGACAGGTTGTCCTGAAATGAAATATTCAGGGAATGAAAAACCACAGTGCCTCAAATATGGCCAGAAGTACTGAGGTCTCTTAGTTAGCACTGCCTGGAGAGCCGTACCTTTTCCTAACTTCTCCTTTCTACTTTGCTGCTGCTTGAAAGCTTTAAAAGTGTGATACTCTGTAGGATTTTCTCTTCTTGTCCAATGCCCTCCTTGCCCTTTCTCTGTGAATTTGAATTCAAGCAAGGAGCATACATAGGTACTCCACCACTTCTATTAAACCAAGTAACTTTTCTTTCAGTGAGCATCTTATGTTTGCACATGCCATGATGGAGACCTCTTGAAGACCCTAAGACTGCATCAGGACTGGTAACCATCTGTTCTGATGGTCAGACCAACTCGACTGCCTTCCTTCAGGTGGTATAGCAGAACCGATGCGCCAAGCTCAGCAGGAATGGTCTGCTTGGTTCCCTGATCCTGGAGAATGGGAGTCACTGTTAGCAATTACAAGTAATTAACATCTTCCTGGTCACTAGCTGGTTACTTAGCACTGGAACAGCTTGCCCAGAGAGGTGATGGATGCCCCCTCCTTGAAGACATTCAAGGTCAGGCTGGATGGGATGCTGAGCAACCTGATGTAGCTGTAGGTATCCCTGTTCACTGCAGGGGAGTTGGGCCAGGTGGCCACTAAAGGTTCCTTCCAACTGAAACAATTCTATGATTCTATGATTCCATTAACACAGGTGCCAGCTGCCTACTCTTCCTCAAAGTTCAGAAGCTCTAAGCTTGTTCTAACCCATCTGAGCAGAGGGCTGATGGTGGGAAATGCCAACAGCCTTTGCAGGACATCTACGCTGCTGCACTTGTAGCCAGCTGCAGAAGCGACTTCACAGCCACAGGGGCACAATAAAACTGATGGCTCCATGGTGTCACCCCCAGCAATCACGTAGTGCTTTTCAGCTCAGCATATGTTTCATCGGTGGCTGATCACATGGGCTTTGATAACTCTCATGTGATGTTGATCTTGCATTTTGCGTTTCTCCTGCCAGTCCTAGCATTTGGATCACCCCTTCTCATTTTTCAGCTTCTCTGACAAACAAAGCCAGCCAAAGTCAACCATTAACATGATTTGACCCCCCCCCCCTTTTTTTTTTTCACATCTCTTTTTAATGTCTTCTCTGTTGGGAATTCGATCAGGTCTATTTTTCTGCTCTTAACGTTGACCTCTGCTACAGTTTCTCATGTTTTTTTTCTGAATCTTCCAGCAGAGTTATGTCAAAGAATCACACAATCACAGAATGGTTTGGGTTGGAAGGGAGCTCAAAGCCCACCCACCCCAACCCTGGCCATGGGCAGGGCAGCCCCCCACCAGCTCAGGCTGCTCAGCACCCCATCCAACCTGGCCTTGAGCACCTCCAGGGATGGGGCACCACAGCTTCTCTGGGCAGCTGTGCCAGCACCTCACCACACTCTGCCTCCCCCTGCCCTGTGCAAGGGAATTATCAGCTGGAGAAAAGCTGTCTTCATCATTTTTAAAGTCTTTTCCTTAAAATTCTGCCGTGAGGGATGTTAGTGGGATAAAAGTAGTGAGTTTGGGGCACTCCTTGCCCTAATTGGAGCTGTTAGGTCTAGGTGGGGGCCAGACAACTTCCCCTATTTCCCAGCTGTAGTAAGACATTAAAGCCTTCATCTGGCCAGACTGGGGAACACAGCAGAGTTGGGATACATTGAACCTTTACAAATGTGAATCTGTATCTACAAATGATAATGAGTTTAAGTGCACTGCAACGCTAATAGCATCTGCCAGCATGAACACAAAAACAGACTGGGGAAAAAAAAAGCAACTGGAGTGGATGCAAGTCGGGTTGCTGCTCTGCAGGGTAGAGATGCACATTTCACATACATGATGATTTTTCTCAACACAGCTGTTAATCCTTAGGGATGTGGTTAGTGGGCACAGTGGTGACAGTCGGACTAGATGCTCTTTGAAGTCTTTTCCAACTTAATGATTCTGTGATTCTATGACTCTTACCCTGTTGGGACGGGGAACCAGTACTTGTCCTCGGCAGTTCCCAATGGGGACCTCATAGCAGCCAGGCCACCTAGAGTCCCTGCTCATAGCAGGAGACAAGGGGCACCAGGAGCCAGCCTGTCTGGGGCCAGTTGTGCAGGGCAGATGTAGCACTCCTTGCTCCTGCTGTTCTATTACCAGGTTGCTGTTTGTGTTACAGAATATAGGCTGTAAAAAGGTGACCTGGGAGAGGAATGAGTCATGGCTGCTGGGACAGCCTCGTACTTCCTGAAGCTTGTGGCAGCTGCCCTGCGAATGTGAACTTGCAAGCACTGCTTTTTGGCTTTACTCAACTTTCCTAAAGAGATTTCCTCACACACCTAGAAGGGACACGAGGCAGCCTGCAATCTGTCATACTGGTGTGCATCTGGAACAGGTCTCCTGAGGTTAACAGCATTACTCTGCAGTGATGCTAGTACAATGTCTGAATTTGGCCTCACTCTTAATGGGACTGCATTAACACCTTGCCACCTGGCGTACCTGGATAGTGACATTTATAAGCATTCCCAGCAATGGGAAATAATAGCTTTGATTAAAGGCCGCTAAATTTGACCCTAAATGAAGAACAAGCAGCCATCAGCACACAGAGCTACCCTTGCTGCTAAGCCCCTTCTGTCTGCACTCTGAGTGAGGAGCACCCCTCCAGTGACCCTCCCAGGAGTGTCCATGGCTTCTCAGTGATGATATGCTCATCCTGAGTGGGCTCTCCAGTGACACCGGGGCAGAGCCACTGGTGGAGACCACATCCCCTGCAAAGTGCATTTTTTTTCTGCAGTTCTTTTAATTACAGCAAAACCGATCTTGACAACTGCAGCAAGCCCTCAAAGTAGAAACTTCCTTCCCGATTTCTTGTCAGAATTGAAATGGATACTGTATAATAGCATGAGATCATAATTAGAAGAATGGTTACGTATATATTTACCATATTCCTAGAACGTAGTTTGAGTCTTACTGGAACTAACTTGAACTCTATGCAGTTCCCACAGAAGCACTGCACTCTGCAGAAGCCCTCATCCAATTCCCCTTCTCCCCATACATGTGGATGAATTCCCATTCTGCATGGTGAAACAGCGCTTTCCACTGCAAGACCTGCTTCTCTGTTCACACAGCCCCAACTATATGAATGGCACTGGATCCTCAAATATTAAATTAATGCAATGTTTGTTTCCTTGCTCCTGTACTTCTAAGCCTGGCAGGCAGCTGGATCCTGCAGAAATTTTGCAGGAGGGCCTGAAAGCAGCCACCAATTCCTCTGCTAGGGCTGGCGCAGAACTTACCTGCTGCTTCTTGCTGCCATTTCCTCCCTCATCTTTTTAATGTCGCTCTTGCATTTCTCGATCTCCACAACTTTCAGGCCTTCCACTGTCAACAAAGGAAAACACCAGGGGTGTTACCGTGGCAAAATCCAAAGGCTCTCCTTTCACAGTTGTGCACAATTTCAAAGGGCTTCAATAAGGGGGCAGCCCAGACAGCCAGCGAGCCCCATACACACGGGTGCTGCCAAAGCAGTGTGTCATGGAAGGCCATAGGCATTCTTGGCTGCCAGCTTCAGATAGTAGCATGAGCCTTTTAATTCGCAGACTGGCCTCAGCGCCTCAGCTTTCCCGCAATTGTGAGCAGCAGCCAGCTTGTTCTAATGCCTTCACTTCTCTGCTGTAGAGCAGGAATCAAAGGAAATCCTGAGCAAAACCCCTCCTGCGATGGGATGATAAGTGCAGCTCGGCAAACGCGTCCCAGCGGGATTAGAATTCCCATTAAGATAAAAAGTCTTAATTTGAAAGGTCATGCAGAGCATTGAGAGGCTCTGAGAGGCATTGCAGAGAGTCCAAAGTGAAACTGCAGGAGAGAGAGAAATGTCGAAAAGTTTTGGCTGTAACCATTGATCTCATTTTTATGGGTATTGAAGATCTGTCGCTTGCCTTTGCCAATCAATACTGTAATCAAAGGTTATTTCTGCATGCAATGCAGAAAATCCTATACGCCCTCTCTGTGCAATTAGAAAAGCCATGAGGCAAGAAGTTTGATTGCCTGATTTTGCTGCAGCACTTTGGGCCACGCAGCTGGGAGAGCCCCATGCAAAGCGAGGGTGAGAACACCCTCCCTTCCCTCTTGCGAGCTACCAGCATGCTCAAAGATGGAACATGGCACCGTCTGTGAGGTCCATGTCATTCACATGCCATCATTTCACAGCTCCTTTGTTTAGAATCACAGAATCATAGAATTGCACTGATCTGGAGGGGAGTACCCAAGTGATCAAAAGCTGTCTTGGAAGGGCACAGCTCTGCACATAAGAAGAGACTTCTCTTTCTTTGTGCTGGTAACTGTGAAAGCTGATTTTGGATGAAGAAGTAGAGAAGGGGGAAAAAAGAAGAGTTTGAACCAGGTCAAACATTTTGTCAATCAGGAGAGGGAAGGGAAAGGGGTTTGGTTTGGATGCCCCATCCCTGGAGGTGCTCAAGGCCAGGTTGGATGGGGCCCTGGGCAGCCTGAACTGGTGGGGGGCAGCCCTGCCCATGGCAGCTGTTGGGGCAGGGTGGGCTCTGAGATCCCTTGCAACCCAAATCATTCCGTAGTTCTCTAATTCTATGATTCTGTGACTTATGCTTGACTATGGAGATACCCACTTCCAAATCCCATTTCCAGATGAATGCGTATTTTTGCCTAGAGCTGTTGGAAGCAATTTCTTTGGGCAACCTCAAGGCGCAGACAGAAACCAGATGCTGGCTGGTGCCCATGGGAAGCAGTGGGAGCAGAGCAGGGTTACAGCCCCACAGGGCAGCGGGCAGGTGGCTGCAGGGAGAAGGGGTGTGTGGTGCACAATGGCAGCCTTGAGCATTTTTCCTATTGAGTCTCTTTAACTTGTTTCCAAATCCTCTCCAGGAGAGCAGGGAATTTACATAGTTATTTTCTTAAGGTAGATGTGAGATGCTGAAGAACCGTAAAGGGTTTTGCCAGCTCCAAAGAAAGTGGAACTATGGCACAAATCATTGCTAGTGCCTTCCTTGCACGGAGAACTTTTCCAAGGAGAACTCACAAGCTTTAGACTGGGTCTAAAAAATCCCTTAAAAGATCCCTGAAACACACAGCTGCATACGGGCTGTGTGAGGTGATGGTGCTGTTGTGAGCACCTGCTCCTGCACACACATCCCACTGAGGAAATCTCAGAGATCATACCTGAGCATGGTGGGATAGGGATCTCCAAGGGAGGTAAAACAGAAGCACAGTTCTTTTCCCAGTTTGGTTGCAAATGATAAATGGCCTTGTCATGTGCACTAATGAAGGGCCCGTTATATTATCCTGCATTAAGAAATACCTTCTGAAAAGACCCTGTGCTGTCTAAAGAAATCCTTGGGCTGTGTCCAGCCCTGCAGCAGGGCTCTTGGAGCAGCCTCTGGGATCCTTGCTTGGATTGGAGGCTCTCCGTCCTCTCAGCTCTGCCTTTCAGTCCTGGAGCTGGAAGCTGTAGGTTTGGCTCCATGGTAATTTGGAGGCCCCACACTGAGCAGCAGGGTGCCTGCACAGCCTGGGGCTGATGGAGGTGACCCTGGGACGGCTCCCCTGTGGCTGTCCCTGGAGAAGGACATTTTTCTCCCCGCCTTGCTGACAAAGGCGTCTCTTTCATTGAGCAGCTGCGGGGTCAAGGTAGCTTCTGGTTGGGAGAAATTTCAAGAAAACAATCTCTTTCTATGAACCAGAAACTTTGTTGTTGGCTTGTTGGTTTATTTTTTAGCTCAGATTTTTTTTATTTTTTTTTTCCAGCCAGCCCAGTGAGAAAGTGCTTTCTGCAGCTGCAGAAGCAGGGAAGTTTAAATGCTGCATCTCAATGAGGATGTGGCCTTTGGCAGCTGAAACTGCACCACGTGACAGTGCCTTATTCACCCCCCTACCCTGCCTTTCTTGGACCCATTCTACGCTAACAGACTGAAGAATGAAAGTGGTTTGCTGCCTGGAAAGAGAAGGAGCTCTTCGGCCAGATGAACCTTACTTTGTTGTTGCACAGCAACTAAAAAGAACGGTGTCACTGTCAGCTCACTCAAAGAGGTGGGTGAGCTGGAAGTGACATGGTGTGCCTGCTGTACGTGGCCCAGGGGATGGACAGGACCCCATGGGTATGCAGTTACAAGAAGTAGCCCCATGGGGATAAGAGTCTGCTTTGTTGCACATGGAAAATAGCCCAGCCCCATTCCCAGCAGGAAAAAAGCAGAAGAAGGAGGGTGACATACATAGAATTATCCGAAATAATGGAGTGGCACGGGGGCTGGAACTGGGGATGGGGAGGGCAGGGTTGCAGGAGGGGTGCCCTGGGATGGGACGGCACGATGGCAGCAAAGGGACACTCACGTTCCACCTTTTTCTCCAGCATTGCCAAGTGATTAGCTACTTCCGTTTTCAGTTCATTGATTTTAAAAACCCTGGAAAGAAAACCCCCATGCGTTAATGTCATACAGTCAGAGCTGCGTCCATCCTAGCTGCCAACTGCCAGAACCCTCTGTGCTTCTCAGAGGGTCGATCCAGACCGCTTGGGACTGCCATAAGGGAAAGGAGATCTTCCATGGCAATGGCTCTGGGAGAGGAGATCTGAGGGATCCGCACCCTTCTGTGGGCAGCAACTCACTGTCATGTCCCCCTGCAGACAAGGCAAACCCATAGCGCTTCCTAACAGCAATGTCCTGGGGCTGAGATCTTCTCTGAGTGATGCTGGAGGTTTGCTGAGATGTGACGGGGTTGTTCTCCCCTATGGAAAGCAGCTGGGGTGAAATTATCAGCTCTACGGATGTTTGCAAGTCTCCATTGAGGAGAGAGCTTCGTGTGTTAAAGGGGCAAAATGGAACACATCCGATGGTTTCTGTGTTCTGCACAGAAATATTTGTTTCCTGAGAGGGCAGAAGCACAATAAGAGCGTATATATTTAATATGTTATCTCTTTTTTAGATCAAAGCCAGGGCTGCTCCTGGTTGAAGATACTATGCTGCTTTCAGCAGGAGGGGTGTGTGCACGGGGCCTGAATGTGGGATGGAAGTGGGGCTGGAGAGAGACCTTAAACACCCCTCTGCCTCCTGGCAGTGTTTCACTTCTGGCTGATGAAAGAAACAGAATTTTAAATAAATGATGACATTCAGCGTCCTACCTTGAGAACTGCTCGGCAATCTGTCCCAGTAAATTCTGGAACAATTCTTCTTTCTCTAAAGAAACAAACAAACAAACAAACAAACAAATGAAAAACAACAACAGAAGGGAGATGTGAGAAAAAAAAATTATACTGGAAAGACACTCAGCACCTCTGTGATGGGGCTCTGTGATGAATCAAAAAGGCACTCTGGTCCTCTGAAAGGTGTCAGTGTTGGGGCAGGAATGTTGGGCTGTGCCGCACCTTTCCCCCACTGCCTGCAGCTTGCAGGAAAACACTGCCAGGAGTGCGCTGGGGTGCTGGGAGGCACCTGGTGTGAAGGCAGTGAGAGATCCCTTGGGTATCTGCCAGCCAGGACACCGGGCTCCAGTGCTCTGGGAGCAGAGAGGCGTGTGTGCTTTGTACACACACTGCAAGTCGGTGAGCACCCCCTGCTCTGAAACACCCCAGTGTCATTTCCTGAGCTACTTCTGAACCAGCACAAAATGAATGAGGCAGAAATGCATCCCAGCGCTCGTGACATTCCCCTAAATAACAGCTCCTGTACTTGTTGAAAAGGTTTGCAACCCTTCAGATCTGATGCTAGAATACTCCCTGGGATTATTTCTGCACAAAGCACTCCGTCTGCTTCCCCAGGTCCTAAAGTGGAACAAGCACTCAGCGACTGGGGGGCTCTCAGCAAACCCCCTCGTTCCTGCTGCAACCCAACTCCCTACAGAGCAACTGGCTGCAAGATGACATCCGTTCCCACCACAAAGACCCATTTCCCAGTTTCCTCACCCCTAAAAAAAAACAAGTCCAGAACCGAAGATCTGACGGAGCAAGCGCTGTGCCCTATCTAGGAGGCAAGGAAAGCTTACCGTGCACCAGGACGATGTGCGAGTTCGGTGGTGAGATTTAGCAGAGCCACCCGCGTCCTCCCCAGCACTGCTCTGAGCGCTGACAGCGTGCGGGAAGCTGGCGAGTCCCCGATAACACAGCTCCAGTAAGAGAGCAGCCAGGCTGCCTCTCGCTCCCTCCCCTTGTCAAAACTCACTGGGAGTACTGGGACGCTCTCATCCCGGGAACAGTCAGCTGCAATCTGATGTTTATGGATGTAATAAAAGACTTTCAAAACGAAGATGTATGTTTTTATAACCCTAGGGTGCAGTACAGATATATGACTAAGAGTGGCAGCTCGTCTCATCTTAAAGGGACAATGAGCCATTTCTCTGCCCCCTTCCTGTTTGAGGGGCGGACCTCTGGTAAATCCCAGTTCAGAAGTAAATGAGGCATTTAGTCATGCTTTTCCCCTCTACTGCCACTGAACAGAACAGAACAGAACAGGAACAGAAGGGCCAAGCGTCCTTCTGCTCATAGAATCATAGAGTCACTAAGGTTGCAAAAGACCACTAAGATCACCTAAGTCCAATCACTCCATTAACGTCTGCCTGCCTTTACTCACTCCTCTGGGAAGAGGAGTGCCACCCCAGGTGCCCACACCACCTATGTGCCTCAGTTGCTTTGTTTTTTCACCCCCATTTTCCCTTGAGAAAGAGGTAATGCCACCTTTGGATTGAAGCTCCTATAGGCAGCAAGGCAGCAAGGCTTAAACTCAGATGCCCTGCAAATCCGGGCTTTTTTTTCTCCAGCCCACAGGGCTGACACACTGGGGTGCACCTACCCTGCTCGGTGGGGCACAGCGTGGTCCACCTCTTTTCTGTCATGGCCAAGCAGTGCTGATAGAACATGGGTGTCTGCCCTGCTCCTTGTTCTCACGGGCGCTGTGCCCTTCGTGGGGCACCCACCTGTTCTTCCCTCTCTGGGGTTTGTTTGGATCTGGGCTGTCAGAGGGACTTACTTAGGAAACACACAGACAGGTGAACAGGAGCCTTGGTATGGGGTGTGCATAAAGCCTGCATCCATGTTTTCCATCATATCGAGTGCCAAACTCACTTGGCAGCTCCAGATATTTTGGGCTGCGTGTGTAAGCCCTGGCAGGTGAGTCATCCCAAGGCAGCTGCCCCACAGCAGGAAGCAATGGGGGCAGCGGCAGGAGCAACAGGGATTTTTTTCATGTGCTCTGTGCCTCTTCTCTCTCACCTGAGCCATGGGTGTGCGTTTGCCTCCAAAAGAAAACAAGGATACAAAGATTTAGACATGAGGAGAAGCTTCTGTTGCTTTACCAGCAGCAAATAGGTACCTGCACAGGACCCTGTGCACTGAATTGTCCAGGAAACCCATGTGCTGATGTGGCCCCTAATCGCATCAGGACAGCAGTGAGAGCATTGCTCTCTCTGTGTCTCGTGGGAAACGTGATGTTCATATTGGAGACCCCACAAGAATAAGCCATAAATTGTGGTGTGGGGAGAATGGGGACCACGCTCAGCACATGTCGTGCTTTTGGATGACATCCCTGGTGACATCCCCGGGCTCACTCAGTTAACCTGGGCATGGTTCGAAATCCCCAGCCCATGGCTCCTCCCATGCAAGATTACTATGGGTCCGGACCTCTGAGCACAACAGCTCCTTCCTCCATGCTGTCAGAAGCCTTGTAGTCTTCAGTTTTCCTTCTCAAGAGCGTGCTGCCAGCAGGACTTGTTCCCTTAACTGTCATCTTCAAAATATTGCAGAGTGCCTGAACTCCAATTACAACCTCAGCACAGCCATCAGTTTGTGAGCTGTGAGCTCGTTCCACCTTGAGCACACAGACCAGAGCCCCACTGCTGCTGGGAGGGATGAGATGCTGGAAGAAGGTGCTCTGCAGGCCAGGTGAACGAAGTGTCTGCCTGGAAACCCAAACGCCTCAAAGGGGGGGACAAGGACAGGGGACAGCAGGTGGTGGATGCAGAAACTTCACAAACAACTTGTTGTGAGACCACAGCTGCATCCAGCAGATGCTAGAGTAATAACCTCTTTAATTCCAACCCTCTCCCCTGGCTGTGGCCAGGAAATGAAGAACAGTTTCTTAGTAGGACTCTGGTGGATATCTCCTCCGCTGGATGAAAGCCACTGCTTGTGTTTTCCTCCCAAAAGATCATCTTTTCCAGTCCCACCTTTTACAGCCTTTGTTCTGCTGAAGCATGGACCGCTCTCATCCAGCTGCTTGGGAGACTGCTGGAAAGATGCATGGGAGCTCCCACACAGTGGGAATGGGGTTACTCTCCTTCCCTTTGGGGGAGTCACTCTGGGAGGCAGGATCACACAGGCAGAGCTGTTTCAGAAGTGATGGCCAGAACAGAACTGGTTTTTTTTTCCCTTTTAACGAAGAACAATTTCCCACTCTGTTCATTCTTCCTACTCTCAGCAAAATGTCAGGAATGCTTAAGATTAATGACAACCCATGTGAAAGAGAAACAGACACCAAGGAACACTCATTCCATCACACGCAGTTCAGCTTTTTGCCTCTTTCCATCACAGACTCTGTTTTATGCTTTGGCAAGATACCACCAGAATTTTTCTTGCCCTTTTCAGCTCAAATCTTTGGAAATTTTTGTTTTACAAAACATGGGAAGGGAGAGGAGACCTCGTCGACACAGCATTCAGAACAAAGCAGAGCCATGGGCTGTCAGCTGGGCTGAAAAGCAAGGGCCTTGGGAAAGTGTGAAAAGACTTGCATGGTCTTATATACAATACAACATACTATATTTATTGTATATTTTATATTGTATTTATAATAATATATTTATAATAATATATTTATAAGAATATAAAATATACAGCTAGCGTCATGTATAGGGAAAAAAAGAAAGAAAGAAAAAAGGATGTTTTCTAGAAAGCCCCTCATCCGGCTTCCTTGCTGGTACGTCACAGTGGCATTCCCTGGTGCAGCCCCACCAGCAGTTGCCTTTCTCTATCTTAGGCAGATAAATGTGCTCCAGCCGAGATCCCTCCTTCTCTGACCTGATCATGCATGCGTGCAGTGTGTTGCTGCTCCTGCTGAGTTCGTTAGGATCAGGAAATAGTTCAGCAGACAGCTTCCTTCCCCTTAGTGGTCACGTGTGTCCCCTGGCTTTCACTGTTGACCTGGGACCTGTTTATGACTTACAACAAACCTCTCTGTGATAAAGTTCTTCCTTGTTTTCCAGCTGCTCTCTGCTCTCCTTTGCTCTCTGCATGCACAAGGGCCTCGCTGTTGCCTCTCAAAATCTCCCTGGCCATTCTCCTATGTTGTGTCTGTGCTGTGCCCTCTCCTGAACTTGTTTTTGTCACAAGGAACATGGGTGCATCATAGAATGGGTTTGTTTCCCTACTCTTCCCCTCTCTGTAAAACAGTACTCACAGACATTAGGCTTTCTCACAAAAGCCTAAGCAAGAATCAGAGAATCATTCGAGTTGGAAGGGACCCTTAAAGGACATCTGGTTCAATCCCCCTGCAATGAACAGAGCTACAGCTACATCAGGATGCTCAGAGCCCCTCCAGCCTGACCTTGACTGTCTTCGGGCATGGGGCATCCATCACCTCTTGGGGCAACCTGTGTCAGTGCATCAACACCCCTGTCATAAAAAACTTCTTCTTATATAGAAGCTAAATCTCCCCTCTTTTAGTTTGAAACCATTTCTGCTCATCCCACCACAACAAACCTTGCTAAAGAGTCTGTCCCCTTCTTTCATACAGCCACCCTTTAGATACTGAAAGGCCGCTCTCAACTCTCCCCAGAGCCTTCTCTTCTCCAGGCTGAGCAGCCCCAGCTCTCTCAGCCTGTCTACATAGGGAAGGTGTTCCATCCCTTTGATCATTATTGTGGCCCTCCTCTGGACACACTCCAACAGTTCCATGTCTCTCCTGTACTGAGGACTCTCCATCGGGATGCAGTACTCTAGGTGAGATCTCACCAGCACAGAGCAGAGAGGCAGCATCACCTCCCTCGCCCTGCTGTCCACACTTCTTCGAATGCAGCCCAGGACACAGTTGGCATTCTGGGCTGCAAGGGCACATTGCTGGCTCATGTCCAACTTGCCATCCACCAGGACCCTTAGGTCACTTCTGCCAGGGCTGTGCTCTATCCTTTAGTCCCCACCTTGTACTGATAGTGGGTGCTGCCATGACCCAGGTGCAAGACCTTGCATTTGGATTTGTCAAACCTCATGAGATTCACCTGGGCCCACTGCTGAATCCTGTCTAGGTCTCTTTCTGGATGGCATCCTGTCCCTCAGGCATGCTGACTGCACAGCTTGGTGTAATCCACAAATGTGTTGAGGGTGCACCCAGTTTCCCTATTGGCGTAACATATGAAGATATTAAAGAGCATCAGTTCCAGTACTGATCCCTGAGGGACACCACTCATTACTGATCTCCATCTGGACATTGAGAAGAGGTGGGACCTGACACTAGCAGGGAAACAGCAAGTCTGCTTTACTCCTGCCTCAAGAGCTTAACCCATCTCTGTAAACTCCTATTGTTTTCCAGTCCCAGGCTTTCTGGCTTCCTCCTGCTCTTCCCGTTCTCTCTCCGTTCCCAAGATGATTTTAGTCTCTTGCCCCCAACTCTTCTACCTTTCCATTTGACTCCTCCAGACTGTCTCCTGCTGATGTACCCTTCCTTCCCCAGCGTACAGCCTAAGGTCCTGCTCATGGCTGCCTGTGAGCCAGTGATAGGAGATACTGCAGTTACACAGATGGGGGCTGTCATAAGCAGGATGCTGTGCAAGAACTGCCCCAAGCAAACAGTGTGCTCGAGTGCCCGATCCTGACAGTGGCCTGATCCTGACAGTGACGTGCAAAGAAAAATGATAGAAATGCCACTTCAGTCCTGCCCATGAGTGAAAACACCACTGTACACCACGGAATGTAATCCAAATGTCATCTTGCATCCAGGCTTCTTTTAATCATGTCAAGTGTTTTAAAATATTTATTACACTCCAAGCTACCATGCCCACAACAGAAATTCTGCTCCCTTTTCAGCCATTTGGAAATAACATGGAGTTCAAACACGATGCTCAGCTTTCATCAGAGGTTTGCTGAGAAATGAACAAAGCACTGAAAAATGGGATTGCAAATGCAGTTGGCGATGCCCTACCTGAACTGCTGCTCCAGGAGGGGCTTTCCCTGAGACATCAGCAGCGCTGAGTTGGGCTCAAGCTAAGTGCTTCAGAAGTCCCCTGCACCTCAGCCATTCTAAGTTATCTTCAAAGACTTTGAATTGTGGGAACAATTTTTTTACTTTTCCTCCGGAATACTTTTTTTTCTGCCATAGCTACAACCATGACAGTCATCTTTCTTGTGTATCAGGCATGTAATTTCCATGTGGAAGTGACTGAAACCTCAGTTTCAGCAAATGCAATGCAAAAGGATTATTTACCTGAAAGCTGCCCAGTGGCAACGGGTATCACTTTGTATGGAGACCTGGAAGAGTTGGAGAGGGTTGATGTTAGCAGTGCTGAGATCGTAGCTTGCATTTCACATCGGCATTCTCTGAGAAATATCACAGAGATATAAAATATCCTGAGCTGGAAGGGACCCACAAGGATCACTGAGTCTAACTCCACGCTCCACACAGCAACAACAAAAATCAGACAATATTTCTGAGAGCACTGTCCAGATGCTTCCTGAACTCTGGCACTGGGGGCCGTGCCCACAGCCCTGTGCAGCCCGTTCCATGCCCACCACCCTCTGGTGAAGACCCTTTCCCTCACCCCCAGCTGCCCCTCCCCTGACACAGCTCCATGCCGTTCCCCCGGGCCCTGTCACTGTCACAGAGAGCAGAGCTCAGCGCTGCCCCTCCGCTCCCTGTGAGGAGCTGCAGCCGCCATCAGGCCTCCCCTCAGCTCCTCTGCTCTGGGCTGAGCTCACCGAGGGGCTTCAGCCACTCTGCACACACCTTGCCCTCAGAACCTTCCCCATCTTCACATCCCTCCTATGGATGCTCTCTAATAGTTTAATGTCCTTATATTGAGATGCCCAGAACATGGCATCATTGTTTGTGATGGCAGTGAGAATTAATGATGAAATACACAATGAAATAAGTAAAAGCAACTGTAATAACTTCAAGCAGACAGGGTGAAAATAAAAGCGCAAAGTTGAAAATACAACAGGAAGCCAAGGAGAAAAAGAGAAAGGGATCTGAAGAAAGGAAGGGCTGACACCAGCATGGAAGAGGCCTAGCCCCATCAAAGACTGCACCTTCACCTGCTGCTGAAGTCACCGTTAGCCCTAGCAGAGCAACAAAGGCGCTGGGAGCCTTGACAGCACCGGAATGGGAATCCTTGTTCAACATCAAATACTTAAAAGCACACTTTTTTTTCTGACTAAAATTTCTACTATAACAATAAGTAATAATCTTCAAAACCAGTTGGCATCAGCATTTCGAGTTAGCGTGCAGTTCTCTCTGTCAGCTTCCCCTGGAGAGCTGCTTGCCTCATGTTGCATACAAGAGGCATCTGCAGCCCACCACCTACTTTTCCTTGGGCATCACCCCCTCTGAAGAGCATGTTACCATGAGACTTACCTCTCTGAGTTTGCAGGCATTGTCGGATCAATGGACACCATGCAATTATCTGCCGTCAAGAGGGAGATGGTTGTGTTCCTGAAAAGTATGTTCCAGAAATCTTTATTTGAGCGAGAAACACTGGCTGAGACTCTGTGCCACTGTATACAGCATGTGGCCAGTTTCTCCTATGCTACATTCCTGTCGCTGCCACATGCACACTCTAACATGGCACAAGAAGGGTCAGAGTAGGTTTGATGTTTCACCCATTTCAATTACCAGAGATGTTTCTAGGAAAACATTGTATGATCATCTTTGATCTCAGAGAAAACTTTGCTCCCTGCTAACTTGTGAATGCTGTTGACTCATCGACTAATAATTTCTGCTGAAAAGCTATGTTTTGTGATACATCAACTAGGCAGCTATATATTGACTCACGCTACACAAATGACTACCAGTTTTTAAATTATCTAGTTACTCCCTTACCAAAACAAACAAAACAGATGTCTTGCTGAATATGGAGCCTTTATTTTCATCCTGTGCTACGTGTGAGCTCGTAGGCTCACATGTAAGCCTTGGATGTTTTCTTCGTCTCCAAGAGCCTGATTACAACGAACAATTAAAAGTTTTTACAATCAGGGTGGTGAGGTATTGGCACAAGTTGCCCAGAGAGGTGGTGGATGCCTCATTCCTGGAGACATTCAAGGTCAGGCTGGGCAGGGCTCTGAGCAACCTGATGTAGCTGTAGGTGTCCCTGTTCATTGCAGGGGGATTGGACCAGATGGTCTTTAAGGGTCCCTTCCAACTCAAATGATTCTCTGATTCTTTGAAAAATTGTAGAAGATTGTGGAAGTCCTCTGCTGAAAATAAAAGGCCAGATATTCTAGGAACGCCGAACTCATTAACAACTCTGACTGCTAAACAGTGTTTCACAGAATCACAGAATCACAGAATTGTAGGGGTTGGAAGGGACCTCCAGAGATCATCGAGTCCAACCCCCCTGCCAAAGCAGGTTCCCTACAGCAGGTCGCACAGGTAGGCGTCCAGGCGGGTCTTGAATATCTCCAGAGAAGGAGACTCCACAACCCCCTGGGCAGCCTGTTCCAGTGCTCCGTCACCCTCACCGTAAAGAAGTTCTTGCACACATTCGTGCGGAACTTCCTATGCTCCAGTTTCTGGCCATTTATGGTCCAGTTTCCTGGTTGATGGAGTGGAAGTACTTGATATCAGAGGCAAAGGAGAGTTATTAAAGTCTCTGATGTCAAATGGGAAGAAACAGAAAGGAAAAAAGCACTGACTGTGTCCAGCAGTCTATGCAAATTCCAAGTCAGTGCAGACTCAGAATAGACTATAGACAATGTTATCTTTCAGTCCCAAGCTGAAGTCATGCAACAAGCCCATGATTAAAGGATTACTTTCTTTATCCTGTTGTTTTTTGTTTGTTTGTTTTGTTTTGTTTTCATTTCTTTTGGTATGATAAACCTGTATGTACAGAGGTAAACAACATGGCTTACTGAGTGCTGCTGCACATCTTCCCAGCACTGCTCAAGGTCACCAGCAGACAGCAGATAACCTCTGGTAAGGGTGGGGTTGTGGCATGGCTGGGAGGAATGGGGGGGGATCACCATCCTTCTATTCTGTAAAACGGTTCTGAGGGGATATTTTTTTACTGTTTCATATCTGGGATTAGAATCATAGAATCACAGAGTCATTTGAGTTGAGAGGGACCTTTAAAGGCCATCTGGTCCAGCTCCCCTGCAATGAACAGGGACACCTACAGATACATCAGGTTGATCAGAAACCCTCCAGCTTGGCCATGAATATCTCTAGGGATGCAGCATCCACCACCGCTCTGGGCAACCTGTGCCAGTGCCTCACCACTCTTACTGAAAAAGACATTTTTCCTTATATCCAACCCAAATTTCCTTTCTTTTAGTTTGAAACCATTTCCCCTTGTCCTATCACAACAGATTCTGCTAAAGAGTCTGTCCCCTTCTTTCTTATAGCCCCCCTTTAGATACTGAAAGGCCACTCTCAGATAACCTCAGAGCCATCTCTTCTCCAGGCTGAACAGACCCAGCTCTCTCAGCCTGTCACTAGTCTGCAGAGTATCTAAATAGCACCTCCCCTGTGAGGACAGGCTGAGAGAGCTGGGGCTCTTCAGTGTGGAGAAGAGTTGAGTCCAGGGTGACTCAACTCTTATAACAGCCTTCCAGTGCCTGAAAGGGGCCTACAGGAAAGCTGGGGAGGGACTTTTATAAGGGCAGGTAGCTACAGGACAAGGGGAAATGGCTTTAAACTGGCAAAGAATAGATTTAGACTAGATATCAGGAAGAAATTTTTTACTGTAATGGTGGTGAGACACTGAAACAGGTTGTGCAGTGAGGCTGTGGATGTCCCCTCCCTGGAAGCACTCAAGGCCAGACTGGATGGGGCTGTGAGCAACCTGGTGTAGAGGGAGGTGGCCCTGCCTATAGCAGGGGGATGGAACTAGATGATCTTAAAGGTCCCTTCCAATACAAACTATTCTATGACTGTGATTTAGTTGCAGTGTTTCTTACTGACCTCAAGTTCTTTACTTAAAAATCATGTTTTAAAAGTATGATGGTACTTCAGTGTCTAGGGGCAAAAACGTAGTGCTGGGGTACGGGTATCACTGGTAGGTGCACACACCCTGCGTCTACTCTTGGCTAGACTTCTGTGCTGGCTGTAATTTCTGTAGAGTAGGCAACTGAACACTCACCAGGGCTTTGTGCACTTCTCCAGCTGGGTTCTCTGCACAGCCCCAACTTACTCCAGCAGTCTGGAATAAGAGAGAAGCCTGGAAAGCGGGTAACCAGACCATTTGGGGCCCAGCTTTAAACCGTCCCTAGGAGTATCAGTGCAATAGTGAAATGCGTGTGATAAATGAGAGTCTTACCTTGGTAACCCCGTTGCAATGCAGAAGAGGTCCATAATATCCCTGGAGTTGCAGTATTTACTGAAGATCACCTTCCAAACCGAACAGCAGAAGGAGATTAAAAAAAGGCAGAGGACAGAAAGGACAATTAGTTCCCAGTGAGAGATGAACTCTATTCAGGCTTGAACTGGGACAATTTTAAGGCTAATCCTATCATTTCAATTATCTGATCTGACTCGTGAGCTGGAATATTTTTCCGCTCTAGCTTTAATATCTGTGCTTCATTTTGATAAAGGAAGAAAGCTCAGGAGACCTAATTGTGCTGCTCTGGAGCAGAGCAGTAATGTATGACAACTGATGGCAGAAGGTATCTCACAATGCAGATGAGCTGCAGGATGGCAGAAACCAAAGATTTAATTAAGCAATGCCCTGGATTTTGAAAGTGACTTTGTTTCTTCTAAACATATATCTTCCAGATACAGAGAGTTCCTTTGACAGCATAAAAGTGCACTATTATTTGGATTACTCCACCTTAAGCTTGCAGTAAGCAGAAGAGAGCATTTCCCCCTGGTAATGCCCAGTTCCCCATGGTCCACCAGCATTGCTCCTGATGTGAGGTCAGAGCTCACACCTTAAAAGGCCAGCAGTGAGACTGAGAACACATCATTCACTTGACACTCAATGACATGATCCTACACTCCTGGTAGCACAGAGATGTCATGTGATGCCCAACCCAGACCTCTGCTGCCCACAAAGGTGAAGCTGCAGAGGGAGAAGCTGGGATGCTCTGCCAGCAAGAAGGGTCAGTGTCTATTGATTACTTGGGAAAATGTGAACTCCAGGAGTTTTGGAGGCAGCACCAGGCCCTGGAGAGGCTGTGCTACAGAGAGCATGCTCTCTGACACTTTCCTCTACCCATGCACACCTCCACACTGTTGTTCCAGCGTGAGTTTTTCTGGCTCCTTGTCTCACCTACCACTCAGTTCACCTTACCCTGACTCTCATACACCCACACAACCAGCCTGACCTAAAGATCCAGCTCTGTGCCCGCCTGTAACCCTGTAAGAGTACAGGCTGAGATCAATATGAGAATGCCTTTTGGTGCTGGAGGTTTAAGGAAACCTATCTCACCATCTTTCCTCCTGAAATACTGGAAGAATCAGGACAAAAACGCAACATCTGGCCCCCCTGACTCAGTCCTGCTGTGCATGAGATGTGATTCAAACAAACCCTTGTTCTGATGCTGGAGCAATGCTTCAGGTCTCACTTTGCACTGGTGCTTTAAAGTCCTCTTATTTTTCAGCCGGGCATCATTAGCTGAATGACATCAATCTCCTCAAGAGACAGCTATGACTGATACAGAAACACATGCTCACCTTCCCTGTTTCCTGACCCAGGTGAAATTACAGTAGTTAATTTATTTACATTGTAAATCCTGAGGCAATTGATTGCTGAGGTAGTTAGTGTTTGTTAGTGAGGAAATGGGTGGGATTAATATCTGGGTGTGTTCTAAAAGGCTGTTCTAACTATTTCTGTGATTGACCCTTGTGTTTTTTTTAAATATAGCATCAATCAAAACAATAAAGCGGAGCTAATCAGGTTTAGATGGTATGAAATCCTGCTCAGAGCAGAACGCAGCATCCCATTGGAGTGTTAGCTGCTAAAACTGGCTGACAGAGTGCTGGAAAACTGCTCCTTTACCAACAACTGGTACCTGCAGAAGTGGAGCAGATGACATTAATTGTGTCTGAACACAGGGTAAAGGCTTGCAATATGGTGGGAGCGCTATTTCAGGTATTGAGGTTTCTTTTTCTGGAAATCAATTATTGACTGGGGCAGAGGAAAAGGTTAAAAATATATATTTTAAAAAACATTAAAGGTAAGAAAGGTGACCTGACTCACAAAAAGCAGCAGGAGCTTTCAGTGCACTGAGGAGGAACAGTAATGCCTCCCTTTACTCCATGCAATAGTGAAAGAGTGGGAAGCAAAACAAAGACTGTAGATATTATTTTCTACATTATGAGCTATCCTCATACGTGCTATATATCTTTCCATATTTGACATTTCTTTTTAAGTTTACTAAAAGTGGATTTGTGAATCACCCACTGTACTTTGATACTCATCCTGGGACGTAAATGGTTGTTTTCAGCTGCTTCTTTTCCCCCCTCTTAATCACAGAGCATAAGCTACTAAAGTTCTCTGCTTTTGCAACCTGCTGAGCTTTCCTGACCAACTTCCTTCTCTTTTAAAACAAAGCAGACAGCCTCAAACGTTTCCCAGAACTGTGCAATTGTTCCTGTTATTGCCTGCATGTTTATGTTCCCAATAAAGCCAATGTCAGTTGTGTGTGTCTGTGGAATACAACTGGAATGTATTCTGGACAGTGCTGTGTACTATTGATGGCTCCAGCACGGTATAGGAATCCAATCTGCCTCAAGTCCATTACCATAGCAGGGACATTAGCACCATGAAGCCAATACAGTGACATTTGGCTTGTGGCTGTATGTGAGCCAGCTAGGACATACATTTTTTTCCCGTGACTAGGGAAGGTGGTTGTCCTGCAGCTTTGAGGATAGTCAGCCCTCTTGGCCCTGGGTGGAGAAGCGAGCATGTTCTTCAGAACCGTGAAGATAGCAGATGTACTGAAGCCACTTTTATTTGGCCCATGTCTCCATGGTGATATTTTAGTGGCACTGGTTGTGGCTCTGACTCAGGTTCACAGTCAGTGTTGAGGGACTTCACCACCCTTCAAGCCTGAAGCAGCTCTCTCTGACCCACAGTCCTTGTCTTTAGTAGGTCCTCGTTCCTATCCTGGGTAGCAAGCCACTGCCATGATCACAGAATCACAAAACATTCCAGTTAAGAAGGGACCCAGCAAGGATCACTGGGTCCAACTCCGTGCTCCACACAGCAAAAACAAAAATCAGACTCTATGTCTGAGAGCACTGTCCAGACGCTCCTTGAACTCCGGCACTGGGGGCCGTGCCCACAGCCCTGTGCAGCCCCTTCCATGCCCACCGCCCTCTGGTGCAGACCCTTTCCCTGACCCCCAGCTGCCCCTCCCCTGACACAACCCCATTCCATTCCCTCGGGCCCTGTCGCTGTCACAGAGAGCAGAGCTCAGCGCTGCCCCTCTGCTCCCTGTGAGGAGCTGCAGCCGCCATCAGGCCTCCCCTCAGCTCCTCTGCTCTGGGCTGAGCACACCGAGGGGCCTCAGCTGCTCCTCACACACCTTGCCCTCAGAGCCTTCCCTAACCTCATAGCCCTTTGACGTCCCAGAACCTCAGTCCCTGCAATAACACCCAGCACTGGAAGATACCACTGCTTTGGGCAGGACTGAGACCTTGCTGTGGAGCTCAACGGAGACCAAAGGCAGGAGACAGCACTAGTTTACAGAGCAATAGCAGTGGGTTTTTACATGTTTCCCTAGAGCACGCATCAGAAAAGCACACGGTTTGATGCAGGTCAGAGCAGCCCAAAGAAGCCAAGGTTGCAATTGCTGATGTACCTCTGCAAGGAAGAGTAGAGATGAGAACCCCAATATTGTCATTTCAATAACTCTACACCAAGACCAAGAAGTAGCCACATGATTTAAGAGGGTATTACATTCTGCCTGCTTTTGAGGGTAGTGTGAAGCACAGGGGGAAAAAAGAATAATGAATAATAACTGAGGCTTTTTGGAGTGGAAATAAGATGTTGATGAAGCATGCAGTAACTGTGAAGTAGGACAGCATGGCTCAAGAGTGATTGCATGGTTCCTGGCTCAGAGATCCCTTCTGTGGGTTGAAACTGAAGGCTGCTCTCTGTCCTGGAGAGAGGACACTTTTTGGAAACTCTTCCTCTGACAGGTTATTCCGTCTTGACCCATAGAATCCACCTTTGGCAGGGGATAATGATTTTAAAACAAGTAGAGATTAAGACCGCTGGTATCTGTCTGGCTTTCTCACTCAGATAGCTAGTTTAATATTAAGGGTCATAATGGAGATATCACTATGCGACCACAGTGCTCACTCTGTCACATACCAGTTTACAACTAATCACATTATATTTTGCTACGAGATAGGACGGGTAAAAACATGGCCTACAAATCCAATTTCTGCCCTATATTTGATCCTGAGAACAGTTAATCCTCTCTGTACACTGCAAACCCTGTCCAGAGCGTTATCCTGTCCTGATCTAGTATTTAACTAGCATTTGGTTTTTTTTTCCTTTTACCCTACTAAAACTCCTCAGTGAATAATACAGGAAGATTTTCAAAGCCAGTCTATCCCCAGTGTGTAATCTCAATTCCTTTTGCTTGCTGTATTCAAGACTTTTAGCACTTGCTGGTGCTTTTTCATTTCATCCAGTGAGCAATCTTCAGAGTCAGGGCTGAAAGAGTGGAATTAAAGCAATCTGAAATTATAATCTTTGACTAATGAGACTGAAAGATATGTGTCAGAGAAGAGTCTGGTAAAACTCAGTTATGTATCTCACATGGACTATGGAAATCATTGCTGCTTCTGTTACAGCAGCTTTCGTGGAAGATTTCTAAACAAGATAGAGAGCTCATGTGAATCTTTTCATTGTGATTTTCTTTTTCTCTCCAGCAGTATTTGTTGTCCATATCAAAATGAAACAGGATCCAGAGCTCTTAGATAACACTCTGCAGAAATCATTGATAGAAACTAATTTTTCAGACCTGTAAGCAAATGGATCTTCCTCAAAAAATAGTGATAAGAGCATCTACTTTATCAGGCACTGTTCCTGATATTCAGCAGAAGCCTTACCTAACACCCTGCATCTAAACAACTCTCAGGCTTCTTCTTTAAATTCAGATGATACAAATATTATAACATGAGCCTGGCTACCTCAAAGATATCTGTGTATTCTTTTTTTCCTTGCAATAATTAACAGCAGATAGTTGTGAAATCTCTCCATTTTTTTCTGAGCTTCAAATGTTAGACAGTATTAAAAATAGTTTGCCAGTTTTGCCATCTGTTAGATGCTGTAAGGAGCTTCACTAAGAGGGGAACAAAAAATAAGTGTGTGCGTGTATAGGCCTGTGTGAGAAAGAAAGAGCAAGGGCCCTTGGCCAAGAATCCAAACAAAAATAAAAACTCCCCCTGAACTCTCCAGACTCCGTCTGTGTTAGGCAGGGAGGAATGTGGCAGACATTTTACTTTCACTGTCCAGAGCTCATCATAGAATATTTTTTTTTCTTTTGCGTAGGAAGGGACCTTTAAAGGCCATCTAGTCCAGCTCCCCTGCAATGAACACCTATATGACATCTATAACTAGACCAGGTTGCTCAGAGCCCTGTACAGCCTGACCTTGAATGTCTCAAAGTAAGGCTGCTTCACAGCCCCACTGGTTTGCACCTAACTTTGAGCTGTGCGGTGTCTGGACATCATTCATTTCACCATGGTACCTAAATGAAATATACAATGGGATTCATCTAACGTAACTAAGTGTCTCATCTATGTTGCCTGGCTAGACAATGAGTCTAATGAATATTGTCAGTAGAGGAAGAGGACCACATAATTCCAAAGGGAGAATCAGCCCACGTGTCTCCAAAATCCAGTTTAAGACTGGATTCATGAATGGTGAATCATCTTCTGGAGATACCACCCTCCTCCCCAGTGCCTGTGGGGGAACTCACATGACTAGCTTGGAGTAGTCACCACTGACTTTTAGATGACTATGGTTTAGTTTTAGGTAGGGTAATTCCTATTGGTTTTCTGCTTATATACATTGCCCTGAAATGAGAAACAGGCCTCAGGCAGAACTGAGGCATGTGGCTATGTGGTAAGTCAGGGGTCCCATCCTTTATAACATTCCTGAAAAGAACGCTATGGGAAAGGAGGTCTTTCTCTTTTTGGGAAAGAGATTTTTTTGGGGGGAAAGAGAAAATGTGCATGATGCAATGGTCTGATGCAGTCTTTGAAGTTCATTGAGAGGGACAGCATGGCAGAGGTGGTCTCTGTCACTACAAGGAAGGATCTCATTAGTTTCTGAGGGTACGTAGAGAAAGAAAGTTACATTAAGAAGAACTTCTTGCAATCTACTGACTATACTAAGAGATATATTGTCAATATTCAGTCTTTCAGCACTAATGACAGAATACAACCAGGAACTAGAAAGGCTGATTTTGAGAAGCTGAGCTGAAGTTTCTTAGTTTTTATAGCAGACATAGAAATATTTCAGCCTTTGACAAGAAACTGAAATGTTCATGCTCCAGCTTCTATTAACAGAGAAAGGGCACACGATAGCTTCTAATGGAGTACTAAGCACAATTAACCCCGTAGCACTCTAATGCATTAGGATGAAAATATTTTGTAAACTAGGCAATAAGGATGCTTTGGCACCAAATGTCCTCACTAAATGTGAATGAAGCTAGGCTGCTTGTTTCAAAATTATTCACAAAAACAATGATGTCTGACATTCCAGCATGGTTCATAATATAAGGCTTTCAGATGTGTGATGTTAGGCAATACAGCAAGGAAAAGCAGTGAGAGGTGAAAGGCCAGTTGGTAGCTGTAGAGTTTAATGGCAAAGGTGCTAGAAACAAAATGGTTTCTTCTTGTTTGTGCTACCCTGAGAATGTGAGGAACATATGTTGGGATGGTCTGCTTGTCCAAAACCTTAGGGTATCACTAGCAGAAGGTTGTTAAACTTTTGCATGAGGATGGAGTGCAGTAAATACCACTAGCTGTGGAGGACAGAGGGGAGAGGAAAGGGAAGAGAAAATGGCCTCCAGTATAACATTTTATGCCATTTTTAAAAAGCCTGTTTTGAAGCCATTTTTACTTTTTCAAATGTTTACGTACTCCTCACACGCTGTAACATGCTGGAGTCTGAGAGACGCTGCTGTTCATTTTTGCTGCTTTACAAGAACATCCAGCAGCTGCCTTGGGCTCACCAGGGACGGCTTCACTTGCAGAGCCAGCATTGGTCAAGAGTTCTTGCCAGGCTCCGGATTCACTACCTCACACCCTCCATTGCCCACAGGGACCTGCCAGTCATAGGAAAATGACCTCGGTCCCACAGATACATATGGAAGCCTCACTGAAGAGGCGACAAAGGGTTTTGGCATTGGAGGAACCTGTGAATGACTTGCCAAGAGAATCACGGGGACTGTCTTGCAGCAATTAGGGATACAAAGATCTTTAATGGCCTTGAACTGATCATCAAGCCACTATTTTTCTGCTGCGTTTTGTTTTTAATCTGAATTCAGTTTGGTGCGTTAAAAATAGTGCAGCAAGCTTTGGAAAAATCTATTGGGTTTGCTGGAGTCTAGGCATTTATACCACAGTGGCTGTTGCTCTAATTAAAAAGAAAAGCTCACATGACAGAAAATATTCCCATGCGCTGACATTTCAGTGCAACAACCGCAACACCAAAACACAGCCTTCGCTTTGTTCTCCTCTTTGTGTGTCTCAGGCCAAGAGGAGCAAGAGCTGTGGATATCTGGGTGTGCTGCTCAATGGGTTTGCATGGCAGACACAAGGAAAAGTACATTTTTCTGAGGAGGAGAGAGCTAATTGCACTGCTCGGCATCCAGAATGACTCAGTGAGCCAGTAAAATGGCTCCAAAATTCTTTACTTGCTTTGTGAAGGGGAAGAAATACCACTGAGTGATTTCCTTGACTAAGTCGGCAGTCCTCATTTTTCCAGTTCATTCAGGCTCTGTACCCATTTGACTTTCCATCCTTGTTTCAAGTATGATGTTGATTAAGACACTGGAAACAGAATTCCTCTCAGGTCAGGCATTTTCTCAGAGCAGCTCCTCACAACCAAGTGAGCAAAGCCACCACCCTTTGACATTTGGAAATGAGAGCCATGAAGCCACCCACCCACCTGGGAACGTGGCCACTGCCTGGCTCTGCTCTCACCCCTTCAATCTCAAAGCTCAAAACCAAGTGCTCCCCAGTAGTTTCTGTGTGGAAAAGAAGAAATATGTATGTATGGGTGTGATTTTCATGCTACTAGACTTTTAATTCAAAACAATCAATAGGATTTTTTCTTTTAAAAGCAGCCAAAGGGTTAATGACGTGGTGAAGGAAAATAAGACTGCAGAGCCACAGTTGGTGGCTTGCTCGAGTTTTTCAGGCTTCTCAGCTGGTAGATTGGGGGTTGGCTGCTCCACCCCATCTAGTGGCACTCTGGGATAGAGGAGAAATTTCTGTCTGCCATGGTGCTGTGAGGTCTCCTTATCTTCCATGAAACACAGGCACCATTCCTCACTCCGCTGTCTTCTCCTTTGTCCAGAGCAGGCCTGGCTGTGCGTGAGGGGGACACAGATGTGTTTCTTTGCTGTGTGAAGCCTTGGATGTGCATGCACATCACAGAAGGATGTGAGTGACCAGGGAAGTGGCTTAGGAACTTTTATATATCTCTGAGAAAGAGCATCCTTTAGAACAGATAAATCCTGTAGCGCCAATTCCTCCAGGTGTGCATCCGCATTGCATAGGCAGTGGTGAGCCACTGATGAATTACACTGAAACCCCATTTTTCATTCAGCCTTGAGAACAAATGGCCTCTTTGAAGCTGCCCTGTGCAGGGCACTGGCTCTGTAGCACTGCAAAGCCTTTGATCTCCCTCCTCCAACAGCCTGACAGGTCTGTTCCCTCCACGCTCACTGCTCTGCCCCCACCACCGGGCCTGTCCCACGTCCCTTGGCCAGGACACAGCCAACATCATACTGAATCATAGAATCATAGAATGGCCTGGGTTGAAAAGGACCACAATGATCATGTAGTTTCAACCCCCCTGCTATGTGCAGCGTCGCCAACCACCAGACCAGGCTGCCCAGAGCCACATCCAGAAGCCTTCTCCTGGTGGATGCAGAAGCCACCCCTTGTGTTGTGGACTCTGGCATTGATAATTCAGCCCTGTTTGTCCCATGGATTGCATCTGTTCAGTGCCACCAAACTCTCGTCCAGCTCCGACCATTGCAGCAGAGCACTAAACCACATCCCTTTGCCCTCCTCACTGTACCTTTCTGGACCCGATGACACACAGACCTACTAAGCTCAGCTCAGCACTTGCTGCAGAGCATTTCCCAGTGCCCATCTGCAAAGTGTAGGCTCCGAGTGGTGGCAGCCACTCTCTGAGCCTGGGGCATCCCTTCCTTTCCTCCAGTGCAGAGGGCAAACAATGACCCCTAAAGTCAGCAGTGTGACCTGAGGTCACACAGCGTGGTGGAAACATGAAATTCACTCCTAGTAATGGCTGCCACACTCCTGTAGCATGGGCAGCCCTGTTACAGAGCTCTGCCAGACCCAGCAAGCCAGCTGCAAGTTGGAGCTGAGCCCTTTCAAACTCAGCAAGCCCTGCTCTAATGAAGTTCATACCTAATTACCGGCTCAGCATTGATTTAATGAGTTCCCTTTAGAAGTCTCCAATACCGCATTCCTCAGAAGATTAAGGGCTGCTTTTCGTCCTCGCAATGTTGTTACCCAGGAGGCATGAGGATCAGTGCTATGCCCTGCTTACCCCTGGGTGAACCCCATTTAAGCAGTATGTTTACAGCAGGAATCCTTCCAAACACTGCACGGATGGAATTTCACATCTGACAAAAGAAACAGATAACGTTTATCAGGCCAGAAAAAAGAATAATACTTAACGCTGACTGGGTTTGCATTTGCTTGCCCATGCGCTTTGGCCTCTCCTGTGTTTTCAGTGACAAAAGTACTCTCCAGAGAAAGGCTCTGAGAAACGCTCTTGTTTATGAACTCATGCCAGTGGAAATGACAGCCAGTGTGATTGACTGACACCTCTGGAAGTGTGCTCTCACAGCACCAGCCTCCCCAGGGCCCTCTTTCCGATGGTGGTTCCATGCAGTGAGGCTGCGGGGGTCCCCCAGGCAGTGACAGGGGACTGCAGGGGCTGCTAGCTCTGCCTTTGCCTGGATACACTGATACAGGAGAGAGAAGGGATGGGGAAGGGAGTCTTTGCTGTTTCTTTTTAAAGGAGCAACAAACAGCACAGATGATGTGTGAAAAGAACTCCAAGCAGGAGCACCAGGGATCAGGACTGGAATTCTGCAAGTCAATGCTGAGTTGCTCGTGAGCCTCTTGGTGGCTTTTGCTTTGTTGCACAAAAGGCATTTGCTTTGTGGCCAAGGAACTGTCAACAGAAAGAAGGAAAAGAGGATGGACTTACAGGAATGCCAAAGCGATTTTCGGTCTAAAAGCTGTGGGCTCTCTCCTGAATGGCGCGAGCTCTCTCCTTCAACCAGAACACGCTTCCACCACAACTTCCCCTGCGCCGTGACCCTTGGCTAAGCCAGGTGGGGAACGGGAGCTCAAGATCCTATTAACATCTATTGATACTGACAAACGGCTTCACAAGTGCAGCAGGGGCTCCCGCACCGCTGACGCACAGCAGCACCCGGCACCTGCCTGCCCTGTAACTTCTCCCTAGGCAAACTCACCCCCCGGGTAGGCAATCCCACACGGCTTCGTGCCCTCCAGCATCTGTCTGCAGGCAAAACTTTGCAAACTATCGGGAGGCTGCTCTCGGAGAGGGGCCCCGCACCTCTGCCAAGATCCTGCCAACCGCACCGGGTGCTCACGAGATGCCGGCTGCCCCTTCCCCTTTAAATAAAAATCAGAAGCCCCTCCAGACCCCCCTCCCTTTCAACAGAGGTTCAATGCATCACGCGTCCGACTCGCCGTGCGGGAATAGGGCGCGCGGCACACACGCCGCCTGCGCCGCCGCTGCGTCCGGAGACGCCGCTCTGTGAAAAACAGCGAAAGTACCTTTTGAATTCTTCCATCAATATCCAAATAAATACACTTGGGCCGGTAAGTTGAGGAGGCAGATCCCATCTTCCTACAGTTGGGCTTTTACCGGGCTTCTCACCAGAGCAGAAAACAAGGCTTATCCCACCAGGTTGAGCCACCGCTGCCTGGCAGCTCGGTGTCCCCGCTCCGCTGTGTCCCACGGCACTCTCATTCTGGGAAGGTCCCTCCTCTAACGTGCTCGCGTTGTTTGTGCCCGTCTCCCCGCCACCTCCTTCCCGTGGTGCTTCCGTCCGCATCCAGCTGCCGTGGGCAGGAGGGGACGCGGCTCCAGATGCGTCCATTCCCATGGCAACAGCCCTTTTTGGCATTCCCGTGGCACACGCCAAGCCGAATGGCACTTATTGATGGGGGGGAGACCTCCTCCATCGGGGGTGCTGAGAGATGTCATTCATTTGTGTGTTGAAACAGGACCATAATTGCTAATTAGTGCTGACACTTTCGGTGAGCTCCGCGCAGGCTGCAAGCAGGCTGGAGGTACCCTTAGCCACCTGCTGGGGCTGCCTCCGCCAAAACCATGCAGTTTGATTTTCACACCCCTCCTGTCATCGTTAGATGGAAAGGGAAAGGTGGAAAGGGAAAGCTGTGGCCATACAGCTGTGAGTTCCAAACGCACGAAGGAAACGCAAAGCCTGTACTCTCTCATGAAGGAATGGGGAGTGCGAAGCATCCTGGGAAGCACAGCCAAGGTGCAGCCGAAAAGCCAGAGGGGAGCAAAGCACATGATGGCCAACCCTCTGAGAGGACACCGGGTGTCATTTGCTGTGTGTCCACACCACTGTGCTGTGTCTGTGCTCACTGACAGCTGGAAGATCAGCAGTGGTAATGCTGGGTCACAGAGGGGAGAGGACTTGGAGACAGCCATTCCTCCGCCCTTGCATGGCACAGACTGTGAGCACAGTGTGGCTGAGAGCTGCTTTTTCTGGGGCCATCACCATTTTTTCTGAAGCTTTCAGGGGAGAGCCCTGAAGGGCTGTAGAGCATCCCACTGGCTATCCCGTTGGCTATCCTACATTCTATCGGATATCCCATTAACTATCGTACAAACTATGCCATTGATTATCCCACTGGTTATTCCATTGGATGTTTTATCAGCTGCTCTCTCCTTTCCTGTTTTTTCTGTTTTTCTTCTCTTGGGAAATTTTTTTGCCACCACGAGTCAGGGCTGCTAATGACTGAACTGCTGGTTACAGCAGTACGAGCTCCTCCATCATGTCTATGGCAGATGCTTACTTCTTCAGTTCAGCTTTAACTCTTCTCCGTATGCCTACGGAAAGCGTAGGACTTTCTGTGTATGGAAATTTTTACTTGCTTCTTTGCACATTTCTTTTATATGCTGTCAGGTTTCCAGAGGACCTGGCCTGGAAATGATCATATTTGATGCTAATCACAGATTGCTAACACTGAGACCTTTGTATAATCTGGCAGTCTGGACCTCGAAATCCCGTATTTGAGCCTTCACCATGTAGCAGTTCAGTTCCTCACCTTGCTCTCAGCTCCAGCTCCATTTCTTGGTCATCTCAGCAGCCATGGTCATGCACATGGCCCACTTTCCACAGCAAAGCCCCAGAGGCATGGGCTGACAGGCAACTGCAGCATTTTTTGACATGGCTGGTCTGAAGTCCAGGGTGTGAGATACACAGCTTCATGGGCTGGAGGTGCAGCTTTTTTCACTGTGGGTGCAGCCGTGCTCATTAATACAACAATGCTGGCCACCACAGTGATAATACGCTCTTTACTGTGTTTACAATCATTGTTAAAATTCTGGTACCAGTGGTTCTTGCTTTTACAATTATAGAATAGAATAACAGATCATCTGGATTGGAAGGACCCCCTGAAGGTCATCAAATCCAACTGCTCTGCAATGAACAGGGACATCTACAGCTACATCAGGTTGCTCAGAGCCCCGTCCAGCCTGACCTTGAGTGTCTCCAGGGAATGGGGCATTCACCACCTCTCTGGGCAACTTGTGCCAGCACCTCATTGGCTTGAAACTTTCAGATGCCACCTCAAATCATAGGAAAGACACACACTTGTCCATGTGTGAAGTACTGGCTTGGAGAAAGGCAAGAGGCCATGGGCACAAACTAGAACGTAGGAAGCTCCATCTAAACCCAGGCCATGGGTGATTCTTTCATTTCACGAACGCTCTCTGCTTTCCACTTCCCCCCCTTCATTTCCCAGTCCCATCTCTGTAATCCAGCTCTCTGTTCCAAGACCTTCATTTGAAGTATTTTCATGGATCCAAGAGTCCCCAAGTGCCTTGCAATCTCGCCTTTGGCCCAGCTGTATACTGTGTGAAGGATGAGATGCATGCACACATGCACAACCCCTAGCCAACCACTAATGGCAGATGTAGCCAGCATGCTGGAGCCCTGTTGCAGAGCTTCTGGGAAAGCCCAGCTATAAAATCTGTGTTTTCATAAGGCTGTGGAAGAAATCAGCAGATCGGACTGGAACCTTCAATAGCTGACGGGGAAAATGTAAATGAAATTAACTGTGTCTGGAGTCACTTGCTACATCATTTAGAGGGCTGAGAGCCAAGAAGTGGAAAAGCGAATTCCCTCTACTGGACAAGATTGGCACATGTTCTTGGCAAGAAAGTCTGAATGGGAGACCACAGCTCGTGCTCCCAAACAGGAGGTAAGCAACCCAGGGCTCTACTGGATGAAAACTGCCTGGGGTTTTACACAGTATGGGAAAGTAAAGTATCCTCAGATGCATATTCTGGGTTGCCGTCATCTGAACAGCTCAGTGCCGCTCAGTACTCAGTGCATATCAGCGTTTTCCATTCCTCTGACAGGCAGACCTCCGACATTCGGAAGTTTTGTGACAACCCCAGGATTAATGAAAGGCTACGGACATTGGCACCAGCCTGGTGCATGCTTGGGATGGGGATCTGGGGAAAGGAGGTCTGCACACTTCTAGGTGAAAGAGGTGACATGGGCAGAGACAGAAGGACAGACATCCACCTGTACTGGAAGGGATATGATGGCTGGGAAACGTTGCACTGCACGGGTGGGGCTGCTTAGCAGGCTGGATGTGTTAACAAACTGAGAGCACTGTGGGAGATGGTTCCTCAGCTGTGGAACACCAGCATCCCATGAAAAATTCCTGGACCCCTACCTGTGCTACCCATTGTAGGGTACCTGCTTTAGCAGAGGGTTTGGACTCAGTGATCTCTTGAGGCCCCTTCTAACCCCTGCGATTCTGTGATTCCGCAAAAGGCACAGCCATGTGAACCTTTGGTGGGTCTTTGAACAACTCTTTGCAGTACGTAATAAATTAAACACTCTAATTTAACATGATTTTTTTTTAAATACGCATCTTCACAGGTAACAAGATAATATCTCAGATACACACGAAACACTTTCCCACATATTTTCTCATATTTTTTCCTGTTTGCACAGAGCTTTCAGTGCAGTTTCCTCTAATGGGCAGAAGTCCATTGTATTTTCTCCATACAAGAGATTAAATATCTTATCTTTTAGTGTGGGAGGCCAGAACGGAGCCACAGATACAGTGCAAAAAAGATGACAAAAGCTTGATGGGCCCAGGCAGTGCTGAAAATTTTCTGACCTGCTATAGCAGAAAGCTGAAAGCTGTATGAAATAAGGACATTTTAAACACTTTTGCAGTTTTTGAAACTAGATTGAGTTCAGTGACGCCATTCCCTGGAAGCGTTACCTAGACAATCACCCATTATACATCCCTCCATTAGCATCGTCAACATTTCTGAAAGCCACAGGTCATGACCAAAGCAAGTCAGAAGATTAGTTGAGAAATCATTAGTGTCTACTTTCAAATAACACATTTCTGATCTTTCTTTTTACCCGTCTCTGGTGTTTTGAATTTGCTTGTTCACCCAGGTCATGTACGTGAGCTTTCCTCTACAAGTTTGAAAGCCAGAGATATTCACCAAGGGACAAAATTGAACCGAAACTTTCATGCCATAATAAGGCTCTGGTTCCTGAGGAAAACAGTAAATAGCATACAATTGATGGTATGGTCAGGAGAAAGGGCAGCACTGACGTATTATAGAAAATGAAATGGAAGCATCTTATGGAGTGGATGGCAGGCCTCGCACGAAAACAGCTGTATTTTGGTCAGTATATTTCACCATCCTTTCACCCTGATTCATTTGGTTCTGTCCCACGCAGCTTCCTCCTCAGTTTGCACCACAGTGCTGTGTCTCATCCCATGCTCCCTCCTTTTCCTGAGACCCTGCTTGTGCAGATGGTCCCAAGCGAGCCCCAAGACCAGCAACATTTGTGTTGAGATGTGAATGCTAAAGTTCAAGATACTGCAAGAGGTAAGGGAAAACAGCTCAAGGCAGCGTTTCCCTTCCTACATCCTGCACAGACAAGGACTTAGCATGTGTGGTGTCCAAGGAGCCCACCCAGCCTCCAGGCATGAGGGCAGGATGTCCAAGGGCATCTGCCCAGCAGTCAGGAACTGTGGAGACTATGTCCAGGTTTTAGGTTCAGGAACAGCTACAGTGACACAGGGGACAAGGGACTTCGCCTTCCAAGCTCTGCTCCTGTCTCCTGGGTTAATCCTAGGTTGGTGACCACATGCAGGGTTTGGGTGTGCCTTCTGCACCCCCCTGGGGCAGACAGTGGTCAGCTTCTCCATCCCTTGTCCAGCCCCTGGGAGTCATCAGAGCTCATTGCTGCTTTTTACCTCCAGGCCTGTGTATTACCCACAGTCTTGTGTAACAGTAGATAGATGTCCTGAGGTCCTGCTGACATGTGTGCCATAAACACAGCTTCCTCAGCTGTGTCAGAGTGATGAGGGTCCCTTAGCAGCACCTTTCTTGTTGGAGGGGCAGCCCTGCTCAAGCTGGGGCTCAGAGGCCAAGGCAGCAGCGTTTGTCTTTTCACAACTGCACGGCCGTTGTTCCTAAAAACAAACCACGGGCACTAGAAATTGCACGACCCTGGACTGACCAGCAGCCACCTGAGGGAAATCAGTGTTTGCCCAGGGCTACCAGTGAACAACAAGAGCAACTTTTCCTTTTCTGCACAAGGGCATTGGTTATTGGTACGCTGCCAGGAGAGCAGCTCAGGGATTATCAGCAGTCTACTGCCACCCCTAACAGCCCACAGCTGCTGGCTTTTATTGGGAAACTTCTCCCAGAGAGGCTTCATTAGTGGCTGGATCTTCTGCAACACAGATAGGTTTCTGTCCTAGTTTTTCACCCTCTCCCCTTTCCCTCCTCTCTTTATCCTTCTCCTTTGAGCATTTTGCACTGGATTCACTTTGGATTTTTTTAATCTTTGTTTTTAAATCCTTATCCTCTCATCTTCAGCCACTTCCACACAATCTGGACATTGAATGGGAAGCTTCCTTCCTCCCTGATTCTCTCCCTCTGCCCAAGTATTTGAAGAAAATGCGCTGTTGGCTGTCAGTCACTGTCTCAAAAGAGAGGCACAAACCTCTCATAGGCAGCAAATAAGTTTTTCGACAAGAAAATAAGAATAAACTTTCTGGGCATACAGAAAAATAATAAAAACCCAGCAGCCCTCCATTAAAAAGTGAGCAAAGTTGTGGCTGCCTCTGCTTTCCAGCTCCACTCCTTTTACCTGCACTTCTGCCTTTTGCAGTTCCTCTTGCTGTTCATTCCCTCACCATATCCCCTGATCAATGCTCCCTGCCCTGTACCTTCACCTTGGCTGGAAGCGCTCCACGCTTTTTTCTCTGTCCCATTTCATCTTGGGGGCCCAGTTTCTGCACTGTTTCCCATCTGCCTCTCCTGACAGCAGAGCAGCCCTGCTCTCCTCCATCCCATTGCCCAAGGAATGGTGCTAGTGAGCAGAAGAAAAGCTACAGAGTTACTTATCGGCAAAATATGATATCCGCAGAGAAGCCAAGTCTTGCTTGCTTTGGATCCTATGAGAACTTATCCCTTGCATTTGCTAGGGAGAAGGCCAAAGGCAACACATCACTTATTAAAGTGGTGCATTTGGTCTGCTTTTATTTATCTATCTTATCTTCTACACGTCCCCCTCCCCTCCTTCAACCAAACACCATCATGTTCGTGGAGCAAGCAACCAAGATTGGAGCTGTATTTGGCAAAGCGTGCCTGTGTCTGAAGAGCTACTTCTCAGAAGCCAGCTTGGTTTGCCTGTACATCGCTGTGTACAGGTGCGTCTGAGTGTCTCACATGTCTGGGTGAGATGTGTGCCCGTTACCATAAATTAACTGTCGCTACAGTCAACGGGCAAAAGTTGCCCCATTTTTCAAGAAGTGTAAGAAAGAAAAGCCTGGCTATTATAGGCCTGTCAGTCCCCCTTCAGTGCCTGGTAAAATTACGGAGATTATTCCGGGAGTTATTGAAAAACACTTGAAAGACAATGCAGTCATTACTCATAGCCAACACAGGTTCACAAGGGGAGAGTCCAGTTTAATGAACTTAATTTCCTTTTACGACAGGGTTACTCACCTACCTGAACAATGGAAGCCAGTTGATGTAATCTTTTGGTATTTCAGCAGAGCTCTTGATGTTGTTTCTCACAGTATTCTTCTGGACAGAATCACAATGGGATGGGTGAGCTGATGGGTCAGGCTCAAAGGGTTACATTCAATGGGGCTACACCAAGCTGGCAGTCAGACACCAGAGGGGTTCCACAGGACTCCATTTTAGGGCCAGTTATCTTCAGCACATTCATCAGTGATCTGGATAAAGAACTTGAAGGTATGCTTAGTAAATTAGCAGACAGCTCTACACTGGGAGGAGCTGTTGACTCCATTGAGGGTGGAGAGGCCTTGCAGAGAGACCTGAGCAAACTGGAGGGCTGGACAATCATCAGCCACACACAGCTCAACAAGAGTAAGTGCTGCACCTAGGACCAGGGGCAACCCTGCGCATATGTACTGACTGGGGGCCAGAGGCAGGAGAGCAGCGCCCTGGAAAGGGAACTGTGGGTTCTGGCTGACAGCAAGCTGTACCTGAGCCAGCAGTGTGCACTGGAGCCAAAGGGACAACCATACCTGGGGGGGACCAGGCCCAGCACTGCTGCCATCTGGTGCTAACAACAGGGCCCGAGGGAACGGCATGGAGCTGTGTCAGGGGAGGGGCAGCTGGGAGTCAGCAAAAGGGTCTGCACCAGAGGGTGGTGGGCATAGTACGGGCTGCAAAGGGCTGTGGGCACGGCCCCCAGTGCCAGAGTTGAAGGAGTGTCTGGATAGTGGTTTCAGACATAAGGTCTGATTTTGGGTGTTCCTGTGTGGAGCCAGGAATTGGACTCAATGATCCTTGTGGATCCCTCCCAACACAGGATATTCTGTGATTCAGTAGCCTGCTGTAGCATCATATTGCAACATGCAAAACATAGCCATTTATTTCTATCTGTTCCTGCATTTTTGAGCATTATTCAGAGCAGTTTTCATTGAGATGTCCATGAGGACATCTGAACCTCTTACAAGATTAGGAAAACCCACTACCACCTCAACAGAACTGCCCAGTCTTCTCACTGCTTCTCTCTGTGCATATGCACTGTGCTTCATTTGGCACAGCTACTTGAGAGTTGGCCAGCTTCAGCAACTGGCTTACTTCATGCTGTAAACATTGCTGAATGTAAGCTCAGCCAAGCCCTCCAGAGACACAAAATCCATCACCACGCATCATTGTGTGAAAACTTTCTGCCTCTGGCATCCATGCCCAGCCACCGCTACCGAGTGCCTCCCCACGGAAGGTATCACCTGCTGGAGGAAGCTGAGGTACCTGAAGGGCAGAGGCAGAAAAGGTTCCACAAGCCAAACAGACCCAGGATTCGATTCTCAGAGAACTGAACGTTCATGGGGGAATTTTTTGGGCAAACTTGCTTGAAAACTGCCTCATGTCACAGAGTAAGAAAACTGTTGGAAAAACATGCAGAGCTGGAGCGCTTACCAGATCCTTTTTTTTTTTTTTTTGGCATAAAAAATAAGAGTAGTGATACAGTTGATCATAGGGTTGTTTGTTGTTGTTGTTCTCAGCAGAACACATTTACATGGGCAATTTCAACTGTGCCTGGAAAACAGAGACAGCAGAAACAACACAGAAGGGATGCGTAGGTGAAGGTACTGGGGCTGCTAGTCGTTCATTTTATCTGCTTTTATGGGTCTGGGAATTCTGAAAAAAACAGAGTATAGGAACCAGCCTGTGCTTAGGGATAACATTTCCTTTCTGGTGACACACAGGAATGAGATTTAGATATCGATTCGACAGATGCATTATTCTATTAGCGGATTTCAAGCAGGCAAATGCAGGGGATTTCTTTTCCCTGCATACAGCTTACATCAACCTTCCTACCGAGAGGTCTTACTTCAAATGACAGTGCTGGGAAAATCATCCTGAGAACGAGACATGACAGCTTTGCTCCAAGCGGTCAAGGGGTTTAATAGATCCACCACTGCTAGGTGCTTTGCTGGAAAGGGATTTCATCCCCCTCAAGTAATTATTTACTGAAATTTGGAGCCTGGATCAGAGTCCCCATAATTTGCCTGACAATGGAGCATATGAGAAGTCAGACTGTCAACCAGCTCTGGAACAGGTATCAGTCAGTAAAGCACACGTTCTTGGGCATCACGTTCATCACTCAGCCCCATCTCACATTCCCGTGCTGGTGACCCCGCTTTTGAGACCTGCCAAAGTAAATATCAGAGGAAGAAAAACAAAATACTTCTCGCTGTATTTCACTGCTTTATGCAACTACATCTCGCATGCAGGCATGCTGACCAGCTGTGCTAATATGCTCTCCTCAGTGCAAAGCAAACAGGCAAACTTCCTTAGCCCTCGAGAGAGAAAAGAGGATGCTGGCACCAAGCTGAATGCATCCATGCTTGGATGGAGCAGTTGCTGCCCAGCACAGAGGACCCTGCACATCACTTTCTTCTATTAGGGACAGAGAACATGCAGCTTTTGAGAGCTCTTCTATTCTCCTGCTAGATGCTTTGTTCCTTTCACATAACCTGAAAGCTGTAGCCAGAGGAGAAGGGGAAGAAGCTTTACAAAGACTCCCAACAGAGACAGCTAAGTTGCACCCCTCCATTACATGGTTATTAGCCCCATGTACCAGTGGAAAACCAAACACGCAGATTCTGTCACGGAATGACACGATGTTCAGATGTTTCCTACCAGATGATAGGAGTGATTTAATAATAGCTTCAGAACCTGCTGTACTTATTAAGCTAAAGTCTCACGTGGCCTGCAGCAAATTGAATGACTCAGACTCAAATATAATATGCCGTCCTCTGCAGCAGAAATAACAGCATTGTGTTTGGCAGAGGAGGCAGAAGAAACCCACTTCTTTAAGTTCAGGCTGGATGTTATTGGCTGCTCCGTGCAGTACGTGCCAACTACCCTTTGTATCACAGAAACAAAATGGTTAAAATTCAGTAGTCATTGACCATCTCCTGGAAAGTGAAGTCCAGCTCTCTTTCAGCTTGATCCCTATTCGTGCTGTAACTCATGTATATATATACACAAATGTAGCTGCAACTCTCTTGATTTAGCATATGAACTCAGGCTGCTGCTTTGAGTTCTGACCTCAGTGAGCTGCTGCTGCTTTCCGAATAACCTTAGAAATTCAGGCCACCTGTTAAGTCTTTGGGTACCAGATAAACTTAAAAACTACAGTGTCTGAGATGGCAAGGACATAAATAAAATTACTGGATTCTTCAACTGTTTTCTCCTGAGTTAAGTAAAAGGAGAATAACATCCTAGAAACGACGACTGAAGGTACTAGATCTTCACTGCAGCCTGTGGGTACAATTGCTAAAGCACTAAGTTAGAAAAGGTGGACAACTTACTGTAGCTCCACTCTGCCATACTTCATCTGTCCAATACAATCTCCCTAAGGTTCTGCCTTCCGCGAATCTTTCTTAGAAACAAACAAACAAACAAATTAATGCTGTCACAGATCGTAGACCACAAAAAAAACCAACACAACTTCCTAACATAAAATGCGCACCCCACAACCTTGGGAGAAAACCTACGAACTTGGAGCCAGGCTTATGCAAGGAATTGATCTCCGGGGGTAAGGAAAAACAAGACATAAGATTTAGTTCATTTTCTTTTAAAGACACACTGGGTACGTGATTAGAACTGGAGAAATCAGCTAGTGTGATGGTACGTAAACACAAATAACAGAGTAAGGAGGATTCTTTGACATTTATTTTTGAAGCAAGATTCGCATAACCACGGCAACCTGAAGATGATGGAAGAAATTCAGGCTGGGCTCCATGGGGACATGCCCACACCTTATCCAAAATGGACTTCCAAAATTCTCTGTTTGCATTTTCTTTTTTTTTCAACCTGTAGGTAGCATTTCATTGGCAAAGGCTCCCTTTCAGATGAAATCTGGGCAAGCTCTTGGCTGCAGTCTTCTGTGGAGCCAGTGGATCACACTTGAACTCAATCTCTCACATGTTCTCTTCTCTCCTTGGCTTCTTCCTATGTGTACTCACAATCTGTGATTGCAGTGGGGGCGCGGTGATTGCTAGAGATGAAGAATGATCAACGACTGTGGTTCCCTGCTCCCACAGTCACATTTCACCCACAACACACTTTATCTGCGTGGAGTTTTCTTACTATTAACAGAAGCACAGGAAACAACTATTTTTAGGCAATAGGTATTCAGTGTTTGATGACAGCCTTTTGCTTTCCTCACCTATTTCTAGCAACTGTCATTTTTCCTCATCCTTTGTCTCTATTTACGCTAATACATACTTGACTACCCGCCTTTTCTTTCCCCCTTAAATACTGTGACATGCAGAGATACCTATTTCTTTACTATGAGAGTGGTGAGGTGTTGGCACAGCTACCCAGAGAGGCTGTGGATGCCCCATCCCTGGAAGTGTTCAAGGCCGGGTTGGATGGGACCCCGGGAAGCCTGGTCTAGTATTAGCTGTGGAGTTTGGTGGCCCTGCATGTGGCAGGGGGGCTGGAGATTCATGATCCTTGAGGTCCCTTCCAACCCAGGCCATTCTGTGATTCTGTGATAACTTTCCAGGAAAATAATAATAACAATAAAAAAATTAAAACTTATTTATATCTTGATAGTTATCTAACAGCCACAAGCAAAGATATTCTGCAGATGTACGTGTATGCACCCTTATACATGGCACAGAATAGGTCCACTCACACCCAGACAGTCCTCTGCAACATGAAGTTGCAGTGTGAGTTCCACTTACGAAAAGAGATCTTAAAACATTTTCCATTTCTCACTGGATTGAAAAACTCACAGTGAATGCTGCACTCAAGCACCGAACCTTCTAGTTCAGTGCAGCATCGAGTGAGACTTTCAACACTTATCTGTCCGGTACACACCTGGGTAAGGATGGCAGTCACATTCCTAAGACTGCACGAGAGAGAATGTAGTTCAAGGTTATCAGTGCCCCACAGCACTGAGATGCAAAGCTCCCAGGAAAAGAAACGGAGCCCTGTGCCTGCAGTCACCTTGCAGGCACGGCAGCCTGTGAGAGGAGGAACAGTCCATACTACAGCACTGCTAGTTTAGCAAAGAATACAAAAAACAAAATGGATTTGCTGGGAGCAGAAAACTCAGCAATAAGAACAGCCTATCAGATAAACTTCAAGCCTGGAAGAAATCATCGCATGATCTAATCTAACCTCCCATATGATATGCAGGCCACAAAATTTCAGTCCAACCAGAGAGTACCGCCATCACTGAATCAAGGCCTAATAATTTCATCAGACTGTGAAGAATCTTTCTCAACTGAATTCTGTATGAAGAACAGTCCGCCTCCAACTGCTCTAAATGTACTCTGATTTCTTTTATACCCCATTATGCCTATATAACCTAGAGCAGTGCTTTTCATGCAAACAACTCCATGCATCCATCACTGGAGAAACCCATCAGCAGCAACTGAATGGATTCCCAACTGTAAATGCTGCCTAAGTCTGAGGTAGCGTGGCAGTGGCATGAACACAGATGAAGGATTCTCACTGCTATTCCAAGGATATTATCAAGAAACACACGCAGTGACTTTCAGAACTGGATGGCAAAATCCCTTTTGGAATTTTGTAGCTGGCAGAATATATGGGAACAAATGTATCATCTTAGCACATGGAGTAGGCTAGCAGTTTCACTTAAAGGCAAAAGAAATCTCAGTGATCTGTGAATATACCACACCTTCCTCACTAGCTATTTATAAAGTCTCAAATTGATCTGTGAATATCACTTCCTCACTTGCTATTTTATCATTCTCTCACCCTATAAACCTTTCCTATGCACAGTGAGACAAACCTTCACTGCCACATCTCCAGCAACAGCTGGCTCAAGAAGGTGCAGGTACGCTGGCAGAGGCTCCTGCTCCGGATCAGGCAGAAGAGAAACATCCTCGAGTCTCCCTTCTTATACAAAAAGGCCCAAGCTATTATTTGCCTATTCCTAGAAGCACTTTGGGCATATTCTGATGAGAAATTTTGTCCAAGACCTCCCAGACACTTTTTTTCCAACTACAATTGTTTTCCTTTCCAAGCAGTTTTATCCCAGTATACCTGTGGGTATGGATATTATATCACTGCACTAAATAGACTAAAGACCATAAATGTTCAAAATAATTAGAGATAAAAAGCTGAAGCTTTTTCATTTAAATTCCATATAAATTGAGGACAACAAAAAAGGCACCTTCAAGCAATGCTGCAGGAGCTGGTTCGGTGTCTGACTCAGTTGAGCGTCCTCCTTCCCTACGAGACAAAAAGGAGGAGGCAGAACATACCCATCTAATGCAGCTGATCACAGATATGATGTTGTACAACCCACAATCCCATTATGAAAAAAAATAATTACCTGTTTGAGTTGAGCAGGGTATTGTTTTCAAAACAAAAGGTTCTAGTTTGTTCTCTTAACGAACCCTTTCCATGACCCTCATAAGAGACAAAAGTGCTGTCTACGCAGAGATGTCTATCCTCCAAAACAATAAATGAAGTATTCCTTCATGGAGATGTAAAAGATGAAGTATTGACCATTTCAACTTAAAGGAGAACACGTTTTTATTCAACACAGAAGTTACAAAGATAAAACTGAGAATAACCAGCATTAAAAAAACCCACAAAACCCAAACCCTGTAGTATTACTCAAATTCAGTTCTACCTATTGGTCACTCATGTTCCTATGTACAACATTTTGTCGGTTTTGTTCATTTCCAGATTAACGAATATTAACATCCAGTGCTAACAAAACAGTTTGCTCACAGTTTGGGGGACCCTTGGGGTTGTTACAAAAGAGCAGCCATCTTCATGTTATCATCCAACACATTCACTTGCTGGAGGGAATTGAAACACTGCTCGTTAAGCAAGGAAAGAGCCACTAGTGCAGCGAGAGTCCCAATTCCCTCCTGTGATCAATGGGAGGAAAGATTCAGCCCCGCACCTCCAGTATTGTCATAATCCCATGTCCAAGTCACTTCGGTACAAAAGCTATTCAAATAAATAAATAAATAACAGCAGCAGCCCTGTCAATTAACATAAAATCCACGGTTCTACATCTTTACAACGTGTAACTGTTCAATACAACTGAAAGCATTTTAACCTAAGACTTCAGCCCATGGGGAACAACCCCTCAAAATCCGAGTGCAGCAGAGTTTAAGAGTATAAATTGTTTTCATAAATTAGCAACATGGCTCTACAGTCCTTCTGGGGGAAAGGATGGGCATCTTCAGCTAAAGAAGTCCTCCATCCCTCCCTTCTCACACAGGTCTTGAAAGTCACGCCAGCACAGTTCTTTTGGGGTTGCAGTGTTATTTTTCCTCACAAATGATTCCTCGGATCTGCAGCAGAATTCTGCTACATTTAACTACAGCCTAAGGCCCAACTGCAGCATGTGTTTGTGAGGGCAGGTTGAGCATCCCCGCTGGCCTCGACAGCTTTACACAAAAGGCGTACAGCTAACTATTCAGCCAGGGAACTACAGCTTCCAAGACCGCGTAGAGCATTCACCTGCAAGGACTCTGGCACCTGCCATGAGCCTTTGTGGGGCCAAGATCTTCTCTGTGCTTCTGTTCAGCAAAACAATTAAAAACGAACACAACGTTCAAGTCAAGCAGAAAGCACACGCTGAACCAAACCAGGGAAGTAACTCATCAGAGACTAAGAAATTACAAACCTGCCCTGGAAATCAAGTACTGTGCCGACGCATGGAACAGCATACCAGCAGCTGATGAGACATTTCTTTACACTTTGCGGGGCTATTTTAGAGTGCTGTTTTGTTAATCAAGTATAAAGATCACTGCGTTGTTTTGCAAAACTTAGAGCACAGTTCAGAACAAGACACGTCCCTACGGCTGTAATAAATACAGTTATGAACAATACACAGCTTAAATTACCTAATCTTCACGATCTAAGTATAAACACCTCGTACAAAAAAAATTCCTTTATACTCTGTACATCTTTAAAAAAAAAAAAAAAAAAAAAAAAAAAGTATGACAGAAATATCTGTCCTGCTAAGGAGATACCTGTATGAAGAAATGATATGTTTAGAAGACACTGAATTGTCTGTTTGCCGGGTAACACTTGTTACCGAAATGCTCTCTTACAACCTACTACCTAGGTAATTTCTCTTTTCTTACAGACACACATTTTGGCTCTGAATCTGAAATTCAAAGCCACTTTAAACTAGCCACGTGGAAGAGATTTCCAGTTATTAAGGCCTTGATCTGTCTAAGACTTCCCAATATAAATGACACCACTGAAATAAGCAAGTACCCAACAGAGATCATTGTGGCACCGAGCACTACAGCAGCTCATTTTTTCAATCCAGTAATTCAAAGGTATGGCAGCCTACAGTTCTCTGCCACCTCAAAAGGAACAATCTCTCATTTCAACCCGGCCTAGAGGAGCAGCACAATAATGATGTGACATTTCCACAGTCCTTTTACTACAATGCCCTGAAAATAATTCGAGTCCCGCACTGGAAATTCTGACTCATCTACTTTTTGTTGCTTAGGACTCATTTTTGCACAATCCTAACTGTAGAACAGCATCCACCCAAACAGTTTGTGAAAACTGCTAACTATGGTACACTGCAACTATAAATTCTATTTCATCACTTACCAAAAGTTTGGATGCTGTCCTCGGGATTAGAATTTGTGCTGTAGTTAAAAACTAATAATATGATGAGGTTATCATTGTCTGAGCAGCTTCAAAATACTAATAGCAGTGTATATTAATAACCAGGTGGCATTATTCTCTACAAAGTGATGCCCTCGGTCACAGTGATGCACAAGATGACGTAAGGGATACTTTGCTCACCGGCAAGGGGACATTTCACTGCTAGGCTGTCTATTACGATTTCAACCACCTTCTGCTCCACTTTTGACTTGTTTTCAGAAAATACACAGTACAGCATTTTCATTATAAACTTCCTATCAAAAGAAATAAAAAAGGCACTTGGTATTTCTCTTTGGCTCAGTTGAGGCGGTCTGCTCAAAGCTTCCCAAAGTTCCTGTCCCTTCATCTGATGAATAGTTGCCATCCTGAGGTACTTATTCATGTGCAAAAATAAGAGCTTCAGGGATTTACCAGTTGCATTTCTCAAATTGCTTCCAGTAAACGTGCAAAATTCTTCACCGAACAGAACCTCTAACGTCTAGAGTAACACATTCCATTAAGGGTTTTTTTCAGGGAAGAGCTCTGGTCACTTGTGCAGTCCTTGTTCAAAATCTGGTCTCTCAATTCAGTGTTCCTTAAACCTGGGAAAGAACAGCAATCAGGCAGGAAAAGTTGAGGTGTGAGGTATAAACAACCACTAATTTCAAAATGCAGGATCCACATTCCTTGCTATGTTTTTTTTTTTCCCCATTCTATTTCACTGCTCCAAAAACAGCCAACGGCCGAATTTAGCTTTTGCTTAGATGAACGTAACCCCGTTAATTCTCTGGATTTTCTTTCTCATTTCACAACACTGTAATTTCAGTCACTTTTTCCTTCAAGGAGACCTTTTAGAAAAAGCTACATTTGAAACTACCAAACAACAGAGAGCAAGAAGCTACCTGACTGCTCATTCCCTACCTGCACGCTCCATGATGAAAACCAGAGAGATTACATATTGGGTGGGCGGGGGGGGGGGGAAACAAACAAACCATAACTAAGAAACTTTGACCAAAAAATCAGTTTTCAGGCACTTTTCAAAACAAGATGTCCTAGAGAAGAAAGTTCATGATTAAAAACATGAAGATAAGATTATTCTTTTGGAGCAAAACTGAAAACGACAGAAATGGACATACAGAAAACCTTAACATGTTTTGTCTACACTCAGGTATTAGGGGGCAATAGCTTTGTAATCTGTTTTTAAATTGTTATGTAAGAGCAACAGCTGTATGTAACACTTACAGGGTGTGATCTGCATTACACCGAAGTTCCTTCTGAATAAGATGGAGTAAGAACTGTAAAAAGAGACACAATATCTGTGTTACTATCCACACAGATACACCAACAAAGTTTCAGAACAAGCTGCGCACTGTTATTCAGAGTTCTCTATTTGCAACATTACTCTGTAACACTGAAACCATTAAAAAAAAATATAGATGCTTAATCAATGTTTGGAAAATGAGTCTTCACACTGAACATGAAACAAAAAATAATTTCTTTTTCGCAATTGAGAGATCAATTTCTGTGCATAAAACAAAACAGCTTTCCAGTTGCTTTACCAGCAGACATGTAAGAAACCAGCAGAGGGAACCCAAGACTCCAAAAAGAAAACGCAAATGGAAATGTTGGAGCTTAAAGTTGTCTTAGCTGCTATTCTGAAAACAAGCTTGTGTGAATAACTTTAATCGCACAATGATGAGCAATGTCAGCCATATTTACCTGCATATGCAGCATCAGGGCTTTCAAATGTATTTTAAAAGGTGTATGAACTGAGACAGCCTCCAGGAAAGTGATTCTACAAACATTTGAGGATTCCCACATCCATTAAAGACAGGACGAGAACTTCTAGGGTTCCTCACTCTTACAGATTTCCTTATCCTGTCTCACTGTTATAAAAGGGATTTTCTTCAATACTAAAAGTACTGGTGTTTTAAGATGTTAGACCTAGTATTTCAGAGATATGAGTAGCCAATCATGACGGAACTGAATATCATGCATGAGACCAACCCATCTCCAGATATCTTTGAAGAAACAAAAGTTGAATGCAGACATCTGTACGCTGTACAGCAAATAACCGTAGAAGCAAAAGAGGAGTTAGCAAAAAAAAGTATTACAAGAACAGAGGGAAAGTACTTAAACTATCAGTGTATCTGATTTAATTAATTTCCAGATATTTCACATCTTACATGTAAAAAACAAACCCAGTTCAACGTTTTGGGCTTGACTTCAGTTTAGAAAGAAAGCTTCCATCCCAACTCAAAACAATACTACCAGCTTTTCTTGTCTCAGGAAAGAGTGTCTGACACACTCAACTGGTCTTTCTGCAGGAGTACAGAGCGCAGTGAAATAACCGTGTAGACATGGGGTTTTGTCTGGGCATAGCCAGTACAGAGGAAGGTGTATTTCTGAAGTGTTTCACAGTCATTCCACCCTTTCATGAATACTTCCATTCATGACTTCAAAAGGACAGGATAAGCAAGTGACACTTCAGGATATCTCAGTGGCAGAGTCATAGCAGCATTCTATGAGAACAGACCAAGCTGGTACAAATGCCTGCTAGGGAAGTCCATGGCAAACACAGAAACATAACCTATAGGTTAACCTACAGGTGGCTACAGCAAGGCTGACTTCAAAGGTATAGCAAGACTCTTCTCGCCTCATCTTGTCTATTCTTTGGTCTTATCAGACCAAAGAAGACCTTATCAGACCAAAGACACCTTATCAGATCTTCCTATCCAGCACACAGAATCTCAAACAAGAGAGGAGGAGAAAAACTTAAAAAATAAAAAAGGATATACTTTGTTTCAAGTAACCATGCATGTTGCACTCCTTTTGCCTAGCATCTACACTCCTTGTTACTGTCAAAACCAAGGAAGTCATTTTTTGTAATTTTAGGGCCCATCTGGAGAATGTGATGTATTAACTTCCAACAGTTTCATGATCGTGGTGATTTTGGTGACACAGCAACACAGCCAAACAGTTGTTACTGCTTCAGTAAACCAGTTTTAATGAAAACAGAAGTAATTCTTCTGTGAGTGGAATCTAAGGCATCTTCTAGCTTTAAATAGGAAGGTTCACTTAAAATTTTGCCTGCTGTAATCTGCTCAGCCAGCGATTAACAGATGTGTAATTGTTCACAAACTGAAGTGCATCAGAACTAATTTGCACTTCTGATTACAATTAAATGAAAATTTCAACACAAGCTACTTTGCTCTTTTATTGAAAATCTCCTATACAACTGGATGTTTCTTAGACAACAAAGCACTGCATTTGCAAAAGGAAAACATGCATTTTAGGATGAACAGTTTAGCATAAAGGAAATACACAGCAGCCAACATGCATTTTTCAACTTACTAGCAAGGCACACCCATCTGCCACCATGAGCATGTAGAACACGTTGTTCCAACCAGATGGTGAAATGAGACCAGCCAAGAGAGGCCCCAAAGCTGCACCTAAAATATAGTATTGGTAGTGTCAGAATGATGCAGTGTAAGTTTTATTATGCTGAAGGATAGCTGTTCTGAGTCAGATTATCAATTTCTCTACTTAGTTAACTCAGTATTACTTCATGTATTAAAACATCCCAGAAAGCTCAAAATGTAACTGGCATAGCTGCAAGCCAATAGGGAACCTAACACAGGGAAAGCTGGGACTAGAAGTTAGAGAAATGTCATTCTTTGCCAAAAAGTATGCCTATCCCGCATCAAGACAAATCCCATTCCATACATACTAGTGAAGAAGTCATGAGTAATCACTGAACTCAGAAAGAGCCCCATGACATCTACTTTTTTTTTTTTTTTTTTTTACTTCACCTTCTTCCACCTTCCCTCATTAACATTAGGGAACATTAGTGATGCTAAACACTAAGTTTGCTCCTCCTCTCAATTCCAAAACTGTACCTAGCTTTGACAAAACCTGAACCAGAGAGAGCATAGTTTCTCAAAGATCTTTTGTTTTAAGCTACCATGGCCAAGCTCTGCTTACCTACAGATCCTGTTCCATCGATGATTGCTGTCACTGTGGACAAAGCTCTTGCATTTCCTTTCAGGCTTTTATGGGTACCCTAAAGTGACAAATACTGCTTAGAAGCATCCTGAGTTGAACTCAGAAATAAGTTTCTACGCTAGTATCTAGTCTACACCTCTCCACGTTAGATGTACATTGTGAAGCTGGACTCCCACTTGGTAACTTAAGAAACCAGTGCCTTTGAAAGCAACCTTCAAAATCTTCACTAATGAAAGGTACCAGGGTCCATGGTCTCAGGTGGCATTCATGACCAACAGACCTTAGCCAACTGGAAGTTCAAATGGTAGCATGGAGAAATATGTACCAGGCATAGCTTTCTATACTGATGAGAATTAAGCCTCCAACTTCTCTCACACAAATATAGCCCTCTCCTTCATTCAAAGATGCAAAGTATAGAAGAGAGCAGAGAGAAGTCTGTACAGACACTTGGCCTTGCATGCAACTTTTACGTCCACTTTGGGCCATCATCTACAAGACTTGGTTAATCCTGTTGCTATGGAAGAGTAATTTAGAAGCATCTCACAGGCAGGAGACAATTCCATACTAATGTACGAACTCTAAAACAATCTCAATGTCTGAGTTCAACAAAGCTTAAGCATCTCCTTATCACCTTGCTGTAGGACAGTGCAATCCCTTCTGATAATCCTGCAGAAGTCAAACGGCTCTCTCTGGAGGTCAAAGCTGCTAAGGTGGAAGCAGAGGGGAAACCAAACTCACCAAGTCAGCAGAGACAGCAGTGGTAATCAATGCATAAGGGCCATTCACCAGGGCACCACTGATAAGCAGCATCACTGTTACAAATTGGACAAAAACAGAAAACATGAGTTGCCCAAAAGACTTAACTATAACAACAAACAGAAAGTCATGAACATATTCAGCCTGTATGAGTGAAGTTGCTTTCAAAAGCACTACAAGTAGTCTTTAAACATTTCTGATATTTGTCACAGGGAATATAATAATGCCTGTGCTGATATAAAACCTCATACCGAAGACTAATGATATTACCTGAGTCACTGTTAGCTCAACTAACTGTTAGTTGCAATTAATTGACACGAACTAACAATTTGTTAACTGAATCCCCATTACATAACTCATACCACCAATTACTTAGTTTGCATTCCTCTCTTTATTGCACAAAAAGCCTGCAAGGCATAGTCTAAGGAGTTTCAATCCACACTTCTTCCTCTCGTGGAAAAAAAGAAAAACAAAGAACAAAGCAGAGCAAAGGATCATAAATGAAAAGTTCCTATGAAGTGAGGCATGCAATAAGTTAGAAATACTCACCTACAGTAGCCTCAAGGCCCATTTTACTGACTGTACTGAACATGTACAACTGCAAAAATGAAAAAACACTTGCTATAATATCAACATCTGTACCAATACCAAGATCCTCACTTCCCCCATGTTAACTAAAAAATATCTTAGGCATTAGGTGAAAGGTAGTTCTGGCATCTGAGGTTTAAAATAACCCTTTCAGATCATAGCAGGATGGTTGCCTGATGGAACAGATGAGGGAGATGGTAAGGGCTACACTCCTATTTCCTCATGTGTCTTGTCAGAAGATGGCTACGTGATGCAACCACTCAACTTTAAACTCCCAAACTGTCAGCTTCAATGCAGCACAGAAGAATTCACAAAAGAATCAAAACGCACATTAAAAAAATGCACTTCACATGTCCAGCTGCCAGATTTCAGTTAGAGCACAGTAATTTCAGTCTTTGAGCAACCAAAATTCTGGCTAAGAACTGCACATCAATTTTAAAAGACTGATAAACTATACGAGGTTTCCAATGTCCAACTTAGCTCTCTGCTCAGTACTTCTACTGCCGCTTTTCTACACGAGATATAAGGCACAAGCAATAACAAGCAATGGGTTATACTGGTATGATTGCTTAGTAAAGGCAGTCCAAATCTACACTTCCTCACATGCCCAACTTCTTACACTTTTAACCTGGTCTGAATTCTATGTATGTCCAACCTAGAAGACGCTGCTTGCAGAACTTCCTAAGGACTGCTGTCAAAGTCCCAGCTGCAGCTGTAAAAGAAGGGCAAATTCTTACTGTGGGTGCTGCAAGCAATAACATCATTCCACAGGTCGATGCCCTCTTCTCTAGCCTGTCTGAAATCAGGCCTGCCAAAATTCCACCTGAAAGAAGAGACAGGTATGTAAGGAGAACACTGAGTACATTTTACCCAAAAGGCATCAGTTACACTTAATGAAACTTAACTAAGATTAAAACAATATACGACTTTTAATGCAGTTAGACACAGCAACACAGATTATAGAACTGATGACATAATTGGCACTTGGTGATATCCTTATAGCCCATCCAGTTTTGACTTGGAAGGTAACTGACTTGTTGGTTATTCCAACTGAACTTCCAAGATGGCAGGGATGAGAGTGAAACAGAGACAGAAGAAAAACTTAGAAATTATAGTTCTGCTGCTTTTGAACACAAAATGCCTCTGCAATGGGTGTCATGTGATCTCACTCTGCCTGCACCCCAGCTAGTCGCTGGTCCCTGAACTCCTCACATGCAACAGTTACTCAGCTGTAGCGTGCCCTGTCCACGTCATGTCAGTAGTGAAAATAAGCTGTTTTAGATCCCAGGACAAATGAAATAGTTGTTTTTCACTCCAAGCAGTCACTCCATGCTCTTTAGTTTTCCTTTCTTCTTGTATTTCCCAATGATCACACATAGAAGTACTAATTGGAGTATGTGGCAGATGTAAGTTTGAAGGCCCGAGGAAAGGAGCTGTCAACATGATGTAAAGAGAACTTGGTACAGGGAGAAAGAAAGGAAGCTTTTTTGGATTCTCCACATTCCTGCCTCTCCCATCCCAACTGCCCATCTTCCAAGTGTCTACATCACACTTGAATTTAAATGCAAATGCCAACGTTTGAAACAGCACAGGGCATCATGTTAACCCTGCATTTACAGTGGAATGAGACAAAGCTGAAAGAAGTCGTTCACATCCCCCCAAGGTACCACTAACTCTTGCATCCAGCTGTCTGGGATGTAATAAGCAGAGGTAACATTTAGCACAAGCCTGAATCAGTAATTGCAACACACATCAATACTTGCACAGTGAACTACCAAGGCCTACACAGCTCTTGACGCAGTGAAACTTCCCCTACTGCAAGCATCATTTTCCAATTGACTGATACAAAGCTTATTTTCATAAGGGCACTGGAGGGTGTTCGGGAAAGGGTTCACATAAACCAGCTGGGAATTGAGATGGTGCTTATTTAATTGGGAACTATATGGTCTGACTGGAGTAAATATTTAATCATTCAGTGATGTCCTCACAAGTTACAAAGGAATAATCTCATCCCTGTGATCAGTATAATTTCCCAACTTCATTTTATATGAGACATCATGAAAAAACATGTGGCCATTCACCATTGCGTCCACAAAAAATACTCAACCGCACAGCAGGGATAATTCTGCTATGTTAGAGAGAAGAAATGAACACATTTTGATAAGGGAAGCGACAAAGATCCACAGTGAAGAACATCTGGTATTTTTTTAAAAGCTTCTGAAATACATTTGAAAGAACAGTGGTGTCAGTGGCACTACTATGATCTCACCAACAAGGAACACTATTTAGAAGACACTAAGGAACTTTTTTTTTTTTACAATAAGGGTGGCGAACCACTGGCACAGGTTGCCCAGAGAGGTGGTGGATGCCTCATCCCTCAAGATCATGCTCAAGGGGGCTCTGAGCAACATGATGTAGCTGTAGGTGTCCCTGGCCATAGCACAGAGTTGGACTAGACAACTCCTAAAGGCTCCTTCCAACGATTCAATAATTCTATCATTCTACAAAACGTATTTAAAATAGTGTTAAATGTGGTAGTGAAAGTGACTGAAATCAGTAACTCGGTGATGGTAACTCAGGATAATCACTCAGAGTTGGAACTTTTACCAACAAGATGGAATGTCGACACTGCATGTAGCTGAATAATTAATGAAAACATCAATTTAGCTTAGCAGAGATACCATGGTTCAGCCTCGCCACTTTGTCATGGAGTGTGATTATGCACTCTTCATCTCTGGGGAAGGATTGATGCATCATCCCTTTGTTTTGTACTATATTTAAGAGATCAATCTGACATACGCAGTAACAAACACATGGAGATATCCAGGTCACATGGCCTACACCACAATCACTGCATATCCTGAGCATTTGCTTTTTACAGCAGTTGAAGAGGTTATTAAAAAAAAATAATAAAAAAAATATCAGTCAAGGTTGCCAGTACTCCAGTGTGCTTGGAACAAATCAGCTCATAGGAGCAGAACATCTATTATGCACAATGTAGCTAAAAAACCCCATAGTATTTGGCTCAGTCTATGATGGACAGCATCACTGGTTCCCTGATTTGCTCAACTGAAGATGCTTAACAAGGATTTCAAGGTCTGATCTATCTATCTATTTAGTATCTTACTACCACTCTATTTCAGGAGATATAAGGCAGAAGACTACTAATATACGTCAGTTGTGTGTACCACTGTTTCTGCTAAAGTGGTCTGAATGAAGATGAAATACTGATGTTCAAACTTACCAAAGATTCCACCCACATCAAACAGTGTAGAAAGATCCCCAGCTCTTTTGGCATCAAGGTGCTCTGGTGACAATTACAAAACAAGAACAAAACAACAAAAAGAGTCAAAACCATTTTCTTCATTTCCAGACTGTGAAAAGCAGATATCTCAGTACAGTTTTGTGCTGGGTATCACAGCCAGTTACTCAGTGATACAGTCTCTTGAATACAACTACACCCACGGCAGGACATTTTAATGCTTCAGTTACAAAGTCTACTCACTAGAGATGCTGACTGTTAAAGTTTGGCTTAACAATATTCCAATTTGTGAACAGCTACAGACTTATGATCTAATGAATGCTCCTAAGTGAGGCTCTTGGAAGTCATGATTAGTATACACTTGGATCACTTGCAGAGCCTCATCCTGGAGGCCTCCATCACATGTCAAGTGATATTCATCATCAGATGGCTGGCCACGTGCTTGGCACAGCACTTGCTGTGCAGTTTCTGTAGACTATGAAGAGACAAATGATTTCCTCAAGTCCACTCTCTGTTATTGACAGCGAGGACCACCGTTTGCATATATTTACATTTAGTCTAATGTAGTTACTCATGTACTACCAGGTCAGATTTCCAGAAGCTTATCAGGAAGTCTGGCAACTTAAGTTCCATTGTGTTAAATATAGCATTTCAAAAGCAGCTAAATTTCTAAACTCCTTTGGTATGTATTTTTTTAAAAGCTTCTACAATACACTTGAAAGAGCAGCATGTGCTAAAGCAGTGGTGTCAATGGCACTACCATAACCTCACCAACAATAAATCTGCTACAGCACAGATTGGAGGACTGTTAATAACTATCTTCTATTACCAGCCAGCTGCTTTCAAGGTAGCAATGGTTACTTGGGAGTCCACACAACAGCCGTTAGCTACAGAATTTCCAGCTGAGTGTGTTTTCATGGGTTGTTAAACTTGTCTCGCTCCACTGTCTGCTACTGCTACACTCAAGCCAACAATGCATTTTTGTTAGCTGGGGATTTAAAGGTCACATCATCACTCACAAGAACTCTCTGTCTAGGGAGAACTCCTTCCTCTGCACTCTGCAGGGAAAAACAGCACCAGTGAGCAGATGAAGAAGTTCGTTTACATTTAATAAGGCACTTTGGTACTTTAAAGAACGTTTAAAGAATTGGTTTGCAAGAGCCACAGCACTGCAGGCAGAAATTGTTGAAAACAATCCACTTTCCTTTTTTTTTTTTTTTTAAATGTCTTCTCACAATACTGAAATCACAAAAATGAGAAATATGTCAGTTGGTGCCTTACAACTCTCCTGCTACGCTAGCAAAGACAGCCTATTTCAGAAGCAATAATGTTTACTCTCTTATTCATTAAGCCCATATTTCTCGACACTCTGTAGTCATAATTCTGTTTCCCCTTACTGTGATACTTACCTACATTTGTGATATAGAGGGGAAGCCAGAAGAGAAAAGTATAGCTCACAAGCTTTGCAAACAAAAGGCAGAGGGAAAACTCTATGACTCCCTAAGAAAACAAAGGAAATAGGAAGTCAGTATCTTGATAATGGTTATTATCTACTTTCAAATACCATTATAGAAATATTTCTAAGAAGCATTTTACACTTTTTCTTTCAAAAATCTCCTGAAGACATTCTTCCCTTAACAAAAGAAAGGTTACAATCAGAGCAGATTACAGTATTCTGCCTATATACATTCTCTTAATTACACTGAATTGCACAGAGAGAACACTAAAATAAAGAGGGAGGGTCTGATACCATTGGGACAGCTGCATCACTTATTTTCCTAATTTAGCGACTTTCTATGTAGCATTATTACTTTTATGTTATTTACATCTATCTTTCAGATGGCTCTAAGACCTCTCCCTTATTGTCACACTCTTTAAAAAACAGCCAGTTAACTGGTACGACGCAGCTCAAATTACTCAGTAGCAAGAACACATTATAGACATGGCAGATGCCTATTTCGAATACTAATTTATTCAATCTCCTTTCTTGCTGGATATATGAAAGGTATACTTATTGCACAGACCTGTAAAGTGTCGAACTGACCTATCTTCATTCCCCTCAGCCTGATATCTTCTTGCTGAAGACAGGCATTTTTAAATTCCTAGTATGGTGTACTGCAAGGACAACATATATGCAGGTGGCTCTACTTCACACACAGTTCTATGGCAGGAAAAATACTGTGGAGGTGCAAAGAATTCCAGAAGCAAATTTTCTACCCATTTTTTCCACTTTGCCATGGGAAAAACAGTTGAGACGAAGGATTGGATTGGTAGAGAGAGAGGATGCAGGAATACAGTGGGTCCTGGGGACTTCCTCCTCTACCTTTACACCTGGTCCAAATCAATTCAGGTATAATTCTTTTTTACTTCTGCATTGCATCGAAGCTTATAGACTTCAAGCTGACAGTACTATCAAGACTGACTGTTCCTGAACTATAAGAAATTTCCTTTCCTTCCTTCTACCAGCGGTCTGAATGCTTTGGTTGTCTCAAACTTGTCAATATAAACCATTTAAGAGATTTTAAAAAGAAAACTTTAAAAAAATAATGTTGAGAAGTATAGAAGATAGTCCACGGAAGAAAGATCTGACACTGAAAAATGCTTACACTCTTCTATTCCTAATACACACATCTCTAATTGACACCTATGAACTTTCATGTTACAGGCTGTTACAGTAATAACTATAATGAGGTGAGGGAAAAGAGCAGGCACTGGAGCCTAAACATTTGCCTTGTACATCAAAATCTGTTTCAGTCTACATACCCCAGAGTCACCAATCAAAGCTTGTGATGCAAAGTTAATGATGTCTACCACTTCATCTAGAAGTTCATGGAAACACGGAGGCAAAGCCTGATTCCTACAGGAACAGGCAACAACAGCACATATACTCACAGGTATTCGCAAAGCCCCAAGGAAGCTGATAGCTGATGTCCCATGTCTGCCTTCCCCAGTGCCCACAGTGCTGGAGTTCTGTGATGTCATGGAATTTTCACTGTCAATAAGCAAATGCAGCATCTCTGGATCCTGCAATTCCCCCCCAGCAGCAACATACACAAAAGAAATGAACAGTGTATCGAAATTAATAGCAAACTAACAAATCATTCCAAAATAATTTCTTAAACAAACCTATCTATTTTATTACAGATAGTTACGACTTTTTAAATATCTTTATTTGGATATAGAGGATACATAGAAACCAAACAGTGTATATGAAAAACAGGGTGAAATAAGTCTGATTGTTTACGCTTGCTTGTTTACTTATGGAATCAAGTTTTCATTCTATCGTAGCTTATTTCAAGTTGCAAAAAACTTACATTTCATAACACGGCCTAAAGAAACAAAACAACTTCCAGTTTTTCATTGTCCTGCTACTTAAATGTGATCTAATTATAACTGAAAATCTACATGTCACCAATATTGCTTAGGAACTAAAGTTTGAGTTCTTTTCTACCACTAGGAAGGATTTTACTCTAATAATAGTTCCACTGGCTGCTAAAAAACGCTAGTGGAGTGAGTTATCACTCAACACGAATTAAGCTGTCCCAGTCTAGCCACGAGCACAGCTTATTATTTTTATCCATCAACCACAGTGAAGTGAACTCACAATAGAATTGGAAATTTACATCCTACAGCTGAGCAAAAAAATAAATCAGTTATTAATAGTAGTTCTTTGCCAAGTAAGAAAAAGAACAGGTTTTAGCTACCCTCAGTTTCACTGCTCTCAGAGAAGCTTACGAAGCTGTGTGCTTCTACAAACTATAAATGTATTCTACGTACTGTCTTTCTCATTTCCATTCTCGTACTTTTGAATAAAGCCTTACTGAAGAATTAAGCCTCACATATATTTGGCTGTATTTTAATAAAGATAAAATGAGACGTCATTCCATATGCAGTACTTTTGACCTTTAAAGGCCTTTTCCAACTCAAACGATTCTATCATTCCATGAAACTTACATAAATACCGAGGGTTAAATGTAGCAGTGAAAGTGACTGAAATCCAAATAACTTATTTAGTAACTCAGACTTGAAACTTTTACCAACAAAACAGAATATTTGCATTGCATGTAGCTGAATAATTACTAAAAACATCAATTTGTGCTTAACAGAGATACCATGGTTCAGCCTCGTCACTTTGTCATTATTATGCACTCTTCATCTCTGGGGAAGGACTGATGCATCATCCCTTCATTTTGTACTATATTTAAGAGACCAACCTGACATCAGCAGTAACAAACACATGGAGATATTCAGGTCACGTGGCCAATACCATGATCACTGCATTTACTGAATATTTGCTTTTTACAGTAGTTGAAGAGGTTAGTAAAATAAAAAATAAAAATAAAAATGAAAAAATCAGTCAAGATTGCCACTCCAGAGTGCTTGGAGCAGGATCAGCTCATAGGAACAGAACAAATGTTGCCTGCACAGGCAGAAAAGCTGACAGTGATCACCATCTCAGCATCCCCATAACACAACTGCTTTGAAAAGGGGAGGTGTTCACTCCACTCAGATGAGAGCAAAACTGTCTTTTGTAATTAGCAATGATAAAAAGGGGATTTTCCCCCCCCATTTTTTCTTCTTCTAAAAAACAAACAAAATCAAATAAACAAACAACAACAAAAAACCCAGTTGCCCTGACAGTACTCTATAATACAAACATATAACTCAGCTGGTAGGCAAAAAAAAAAAAGGAATATTGAAAGGATTGCCAATAAATGCCTTCATGCTTTGTTGTCAGTGCAAGAGGGAGTGAGTCTTATCTGCCCACCTCCTATGCAGACTCTTTGCACAGGCTGACAGTGGTGCCAGTGAGGGGTGCAACCAGAGTTAGAGGAGAAATTTTTGTGTACTAATTTGCTGACTATATTTTAGCTCTGTCTTCATGACTTGTCTATGGACACCTACTTAGATTCTTAAATCTTTTCCCCTTATCTTCCAGCAGGCTGTCAAGTTATACTGCCAAATGGTTTCTGGGCTGGAGACTGCTCTTAAGTGACTCAAAATGAACATGAGTAAACTGGGTACACTAAATAAGCTCAGCAGTACTCTGAACTGAGTTTACTCACATTTATTTTGAGCCACTGAAGGAGGATTAAGCTGCACTGATTGCAAGAGCTACAGAGAGTCAACCAAAATACTGGTAGAGTGTTTCCTTAAAGAGCTCAAAACCTTTCCATCCATGCTGATTACTGCTCCGTGAATAATGATTGTCGAAGAGACCAGGAAGCTTCTGTTTTCCTGTAAAACTCCTAAAAGAAGTGTTAACAAAAAATGAACAAAAGGCTATCCTCTCAGGATATGATGTGTGAAGTGTACTGAATACAAATACAGTACTTCAAATGGAATTTCTTCACAAGATAAAATCCTTTTTGCCTATAAATTGACGCATCCAGAGTTCAGTTTCCAGTGATAATTACCAGCAATTACAGTTACATGCTTTAAGCATTATTCCTGTGAATAAATGCTCATATTTAGAACTCTGTATCCATGCATGCACCTGTTAGTAGATACATTTATTACATTACAAAAGAAGACAAGTGAGACTGCAGGGAAGGGACAGACTGAAGTATTTAAAGGATTTCAAATGGCTTATCTTGAAAATATCTGGCAGCGCATTACATTTGCTGAACTGTACAAAGACCACAAATAAAGACCAAATAAGTAACCATGATATATTATTAATCTCTCCTGCAATACTTACGTGAGATATGCTTGGTTTCCTTATCTGATATCACATTTGTGTATGGAAAGTAGATTTCAGCATTACAAAAGAAAGACCAACCTTTGTCAACAGTAAATCTACTGTAAATTTTCCATGTGATCTTCAGGAGGTCTACTATACTGGGAAGTCTACTATACTGCTTTACAATAACACATTACATTTTACCTGAGACTTGATAGTTTCCTTGGCATTTAAGGTTGGCATCTGGACTCTGAATCGAGATGCACCATTCAAGAATGCTTTAGAACTCTGAAAGAAAAACAACAAACCCTCATACTTTTGTTACCTGCTTTGTAAAGCATTACATAGCGCTAATAATTTCTTCACAAATGAAGTCTATGTGCATCATAACATCGACATATAGCATAATCCCAAATGAAGAATCCTTAATTAAATGACTGCATTTTGTGTTTAAGCTCTTACAGACACCTACGGCAGTATACATAAAATGCAATTAAAAATGTCTTTGGAGGCTTAAGTCTTACTGTTTTTATAAAGCAGCCTTGTACTAAATTTAGAGCACAGCCACGATTTTTCATCTTTCCATCTTTTTTTCTCTCCACTGAGCTTCCCTTGGCACTGCTGACATTTTTTTCTTATATGGAAATGATCCCAGCGACAACTACGGGTTTTTATTTAATTCTATTTTCCCAGGAAAACTTTGTTTCTTTATTTCTCTACCCATTTAAGCTAAAAGTCTCTTCCACTAGTTTAAGTTCATTCCAACCCAGAATTGGACCAGAGACCATGCTCCTGGGGCCTCTGGAGGATTACTGAAAAGTCAAAGAGCCTCTGGGGTACACAGAAATCAAGGCAACAAGTTGTGTTTTAGGTCCTAAATGGACCTGAATGAATGCACTGTTTTTTACACCTATTTATTGCCCTGTGCAACACTGTATCAGTTCACACCAAAACTACACTCCTTAGAAAACGCTATCCCGAGATCCTTGGCCTAAAATGATTTGCCAAGGAGAGTATGGTTTACCCAGTGAAATAAATATACAGCTTCAAAGTAGGCTTGCGGTCAGGAAAGGAGAACCTATTGCTAACACCATAAGAGGCACTGCACATTCTTCAGGGATGAGATATCTGCTTCCCAAGTGTCAAATCACATTCTGAACGCCACATCAAAACAAATGAATGAGAAACCACCACAAATCAAAAAAAGAATGCCTGTCCTCACCGAGCATTTTAATTCAAGATGAATCACTTGGCAACTCTTGCCCAACAAAAATACAAGGACATTCAACGCAGGTTTCTTTATACAAACTGCCTTTCATCAATCAAATCCTCCTAAGGGGGCAAAAAAACTTCTGATAGATGCGGATGAATATCAAAAATTGTGCTGCACAATGCAGAGCTGAGGCACAAGCAATCTTGGCCATACATTCTGCAAAACAAATGAATATCACCCATGGGCAGAAGAACAGGTTTTTGTCTTACAGAAAATTAAACTCTTGTCAGAAAGTGATTTATAACAATCTGTGGGGAAAAAAAACACGTTATCTGTAGAGAAAAAAAAAAACAACCACAAGAATGTTTCATTTGACTTGAAAAAATAAGATTTACTGTGGCAAGAAGGAAACGTCTTGGGATAAGGACTAGACATACAGGCTGCACATTTAATGCTCGGAACATCTTCTTTCTTTCCATTAAGATAAAAACTGCAGGTTTCTTCTAAATGCACAAGCACACTGCCATAGGAGTTCAAGAGAGCTAGGTTTCCTGGGAATGCAAAGTCAGGTTAAAGAAAGTTCTTAGAAAATAAAGGCAAATCTGTATGAACATGCTGCAATGAATATGTGTACTTCTGACGAAAAAAAAAAAAAGAAAGCAGAGGGAGAGAAGACTAGAAGCAATAAATACCATTTTAAATTATCGTATTTCATAAATGCCATTAAACCCTTCCTTCAATTTTGATGATGAATAAGTACGTCAACATATAATAAAGCGCACGGACTTCTTGCTTGCATTTGTCATGGGTATACCCTTCCGGAACACTGAAGATTAAGTTTCCAATTGTAGTACTTAAAAGCCGTTCATCATAATCAAATGTCTTGAAGCAAATTTCAGATTCATAAATCAGAATCAATGTGAATATGAGCAAACAAAGCACAATTGAAGGAACTGCTGAATAAGGAACGAGAACTGCACCGAGGCTCTGTGCTTGGTTCTCCATCTGTTCTTCTGGACAACTCAGTGAAATCAGATTACTCACCACTACAAACTCTGTAGAAATACTGGGCTCATGATCACGCTGCAAATAAACAGTAGACCAAATTCATCTGAGACAGTGATATCACAGAAAGACTAACCTAATCTTTACACCTTACTATGAATACATATTAAATACTTCCCTATTTAGTTCAGTTGTCTTTAAACTTAACCAGCCTCATTCTTCCATTTAGAGGTTCAGCTTTTGGCACCAACTGGCACAGCTGTCTGCACCCAATGAAAATACTTGCCCGAAGTGACAAGCTACAGCCTTATGAGCAACACAAATAGGCATGTTTCCTTAATTTCTTAAATAATGATAATAATTTCTACCTATTTGCAAAAGCACAAGTTGTTCTGGTTGTCACCTGAGATGACTGAGCACAGAATGACAGTTACCATTTTATGTATGCTGGCAAATTTTAACCCCTAGTTAGTAAGTTTGGAAGTTTGGTCCCAGTGATAGCAGAGTCTGTCTTATTAAATGTATTTTCCTTCACTTAACAATCTTTTTATTTTCAAGTCAGCAATCAGATACGATCACTACCACATCTGCATTTTTTTTAGGAGATCTTCTCAAACTCCTATTCTTATCAATTTCCTTAACTTTTAATATCACACCCTCCACAGTGAGCAGAAACTATGATCCAAAGCACTTCATAGATCACACAGGTCTGAAGTGAGATATTTAAGCAATTAAAGTGGTATACAGCTTCCCAAGAGAGAATCTGAGAAACATTAGAGGTAGGCAGGGAAGTACTTCACAAAACTCTAGAATATTTGCAGATATGAATGCACAGAACAGGGAAGGAAGAAGTGATGCTTTTTGTTATGCAGAGTAAGGTTTCCTGGGAAACAGTATGTCAAATGCAATGCTATACGATGAGGCTGCACACACTGCATTGATCTCGCTGATGCCCTGGAGATTAGGTCAAAGGACAGTCCCAGAAAGGGGAAAGTGTGGTGAAAAGAGGGGGAAAAAAACCCCACTCTAAAAATACTGGCTTCTAGCTAAAAACATCATGATGAGTAGATACTGAATGCCATTTTTTTATACTAGCTCCTTGAGACATACGAACAGGCTATTGCATACAATCATACAATTTCTTAGTCACGCTTCCCAATAAAAGTGCATTAGAAACAAACAGTAAACATTTACTTTCATAAAGCTCAAGAGCCAATTCTGTCAACATTATGCTCGAGGTATTATAGAAAGCAGTTGACATTTTCATGGGAACACTTCCAAACTACATAAAGCCCAAGGAAAAAATGCCTCCTGTTAGGAGTCTCTCCAAGTCATATCAACAATTCTCATATTTGACAGAAGATACCTTTAATAAGTGAAAAAGAATTAAATGAAAAATACAGAGCTCACTGTAAGTACAAATTATCTCATAGCAACAAACTAAGAAAATGAGTTCCACAGACCATTAAAGGTAATCAGAAGCTTTATCAGGAAACTTCCATATGAGGAAAAAATCCATTAACTGGTAAAGAAAAAGAAATGACAGCAGAAAAGTCACCATCAGTTACTATTCAAGAAAAAGAGAGAATTTACAACATAAAAAGCCAACTATCTAAAATTATTTGGGGGAGGGGAAGAGGAAGGGGTACACAGTAAAATGCAGAAATCAACTATCCGTGTCTGTGATACCTGAAACCAGTAGGTGTAGTTCACATATACATGTAGACAGCCTTCATATATGATAATCTCCTACTTTATGAAAAGCCATATGGGATTCCTTAGGACCCTGCCTCTAACACATTCCTCAACAGCTTTGATTTGCTCTCACACATGGGAAACCCCAAGATCTATTTTTGCTCTCTAGTTCTTCCAAAGGCCTAGTTGAAAATGCAGCAAACTTGACTGCCCACAGGTCCCTGGGAGTCAAAGGAGAAATAGCCTGGAGCAAAATACTGCTCTGTGTTTCAGTTACAGTAGAAACAAACACATACCAAAGTCTTACTGAACATGAAACAGAGATGAACCTGCAAACGTATTCTGTAACAACAACAGGAGGATAGTGACAACATTCTGTAACATAGCTGGTCTTCCAAATACTCTCCTTTTTGTTCTTTTTCCTTGTCTGTTATTTTTCTTTCTGCCTGAATTACCTCCCATCTCTTGGGCTACAGCTACACAAATCAAGAAAAGAATCAACTTCTCATGAGACTGAATGTGTACAAGTCTATGGAGCAGGATGACATGCACCTCAGGGACCCAGGGTCCTAAGGGATTTGGCTGATGTGGTTGCTGAGCCACTTTCCACCACATGTGAAAAGTCATGGCTGTCAGGTGAAGTCCTTGAGGACTGGAAAAAAAGGAAACATCACTCCCATTTACAAGAAAGGGAGGAAAGAGTTACCTCAGGAACTATAGGATGGTGAGCCTCACCTCTGTGTGTGGGAAGATCATGGAAGAAATCCTCCTGGAAGACATGTTAAGGCACATGAGGGACAAGCAGATCATCTGAGACAGCCAGCACAGCTTAACAAAGGGAAAGCCGTGCCTGACCAATCTGGTCACCTTCTATGATGGAGTGACTGCATCAGTGGACAAAGGGAAGGCAGCTCACATCATCTACCTGGACTTCTGCAAAGCCTTTTACATGGTCCCCCACTACAACCTAATCTCTAAATTGGAGAGAGATGTATTTGAAGGGTAGACTATTCAGTGGATAAGGAATTGGTTGGAAGGTTGCAGCCAGAAGGTTGTGGCCAATGGCTCTACGTCCTGGTGGAGGCTGGTAATGAACAGTGATCCACAGGGGTTCGTCTTGGGACTGGTACTCTCTAACATATTTGCCAGTGACATTGATGATGGGATTAAGTGCATCCTTGACAACTTTGCTGATGGCACCAAGCTGAGTGGGGTGGTTCATATAGCAGAAGGAAAAGATGCCATGCAAAGTGACCTTACACTCAAAAAGTGGTCCCTTGTGAACCTAATGAGGTTCAACAAAGCAAAGTGAAAGGTTCTGCACTTGGGTCGAGGTAATCTCAGATATGTATACAAACTGGAAGAAAAACTCCTTGAGAGTAGCCCTGTTAAGAAGGGCTTAAGGGTCTTGGTATGAAAAACTGAACATGAGCCAGCAGTGTGTAGCCTGGAAGGCCAGTGGTATCCTGGGTTCCATCAGAAGAGGGGTGGCCAGCAGGGCGAGGGAGGTGACTGCCCCCTCTATTCTGCCCTCATGAGGCCTCAGCTGGAGTACTGTATTCAAGTCTGGGGCCCCCAACACAGGAAAGATTTGGAGCTTTTGGAGAGGGTCCAGAGGAGGGTCATGAAGATGGTCTAAGGGCTGGAGCAGCTCTCCTATGAAGATAGGCAGAAGGAACTGAGCTTGCTCAGCCTGGAGAAGAGAAGGCTGCAGGGAGACCTTATTGCAGCCTTCCAATATTTAAAGAGTTTATAAGTATGACAGAAATGAATATTTTACACAGGTAGATAGTGACAGAACAAGGTGGAATGGTTTTAAACTAAAGGAAGGATGATTTAGATTAGATGTCAGGGAAGTTTCTTACTGAGACAGTGGTGAGGCGCTGGAACAGGTTGCCCAGAGAGGTTGTGGATGCCCCATTCCTGGAGGTGTTTATGGCCAGGCTGGATAGGGCTCTGGGCAATCTGATCTAGTATATCTGATCTAGTGGATGGCAACCCTGCATGTGGAAGGGATGTTGGAACTTGATTCTTGAGGTCCCTTCCAATCCAAGCCATTCTATGATTCTCACATAGCAGCTAAAGTTTTCAAAGGCACATCTCTTTATCACTGACATAGATTTCTACATTACTTAATACTGAGCACATAAAAAGTGAACTTCTGTGTTAAGTGTACTGGGAAAACATCTCAGTACCAGAGCTTACCTACTTACCAACCTACTTTCAGTAGTGCTTGAACAACCCTGTACTAAATATTTAAACAAAAGGATTTTCTTTTAGAAGTAACTGAAAGCCAGAGTTTTGCTGCCACAATGGCACAAGGAAGAACACATGCAATGTTCAGCAACACAAAGAAAGCTTAAGCATTCACAAGCAGACTGTCTTGACAGCAGTAAATTGCCTAACTGATACACTTTATAACTCATCTAACATTTAAAAAGAAATAACCTATGTATAAATAGCATCTCTGTCCTTGGAGATTTCAAAATTTCACTAAACAGGCCTTAATCAATCTGATGCAATGTGAAAGTCAGTCCCACTACAAGCGGGGGGTAGGATCTGATGACTTACTGAGATCCTTTCCAAATTAAATCATTCTGTGACTCCACAAAAAAACAAACCAAACAAACAAACAAGAAAAAAAAACACCCACAACGCAGCATTGTCACATGACCGATATCACTAAGTACAAGTTATTTTTCTCTCCATTTCACAGGTCTTCATTCACGTCAATTACAGCCTGTAATAATGACAATTAGCTTGGCTTAAATAAAGGCTGTACTGTATCACAACAAAACTCTTTGCCACAGAAGACTGACTGCTTGCCCTAGTCTCTTAACCTTTTAGTTAAGAGGTGAGAGTCACCATCCCTGCAGGTGTTCAAGAACACTGAAGATGTGGCACTGAGTGACACAGCTTAGTGGGCACAGGGATGACAGTTGGGCTGGATGATCTCAGTGTTTTTTTTTCTAACGTTAATGATTCTATGAACTGCAGCTTCACATACATTTTTTTGCTCCTCTTTTCCCCAGTCATGTTTTCCTGCTGCCCTTCCCTCTACCCAAGGAATAAATGGATATCCCACCCTTTGTTCAAGCTCAGAGATGCATGGTTCATAGACCACATACCAGGTAAAGGGCTGCTTGCATTTTACTTTCCACAGCGCCCACTATAGGGTTCTTAACAGTGAGATCCTTGATAGGCCATGGCTGGCAGCTATCTCATATCCAAGCAAGGAGGGAAACTGGAGGACAAAGGTCAAAACACTCTGAATACACTCAGGAAGATTGGAGGAAAATAACATGAAGAAAAATGAAGAGCTTTTACTGAGTTTGCTGTGCTAAGTTCATCCATTGCAAAACCTTAGTTCAAACCAAGTCATTCACCTCCTGATTTGTACTGCTTCAGTAGACTGCTTCTGGTTTACCACTGAAGCACAAAGGACCAATCATTCTTTCAAATCTGGGCAAGTTATAACAACACGGCACAAAGGAACCATGAAGACTATTTGATCACCAGAGCTACCATAAATATGTATATTAGAAGGCAAAAAAATCACAGCAGAAAAAACATTCACTTACACTGGATGGCGTGCAGGAGCAACTTATATCTTTAGGATCTGAAATACAGTAACACACATAGTTCATAATGAAAGAAAGCATAAATAAACTCTCTTAAAACACTTACAAGTAGTGTAATTTACTACCAATAAGCCAACAGTACGGAGGACACAAAATAAGTTTTCATATAAACATTTAGTTGTACATTTAAAGAAACAGAAAAGGATGCTTCTGGTACCCTTTCCACTCTAAGACAACAGAAAGTACTATCTGGCAGCCCAGTTCATTGCATCATTCTAGCTGTGTCAACAGAACTTTTTATGTCCTCAGACAAGACAGATGCAGAAAAATAAGCATTCATATTACTATCTCCAAGTCTACAAAGAGATAAAACGGAAGCACTTCTTTTTGGTTTCTAATTTAAGGCCACAGAACTTGCTCTTATCAGGCAATTTCGTTGTTTTGTAGAACAGAATATGGATGTCATAGGTTGAATGGCAGCACAGAATACACATTACAGACAGGTGGGATATTCTACTATTTAGATGTGTCTCACACCTGAAGAGTTTTTAAAAGACAGGGGAGTAAAGATAGGACAGTGCACTGAATTCTGAAGTGTTACTCTCAGATATGATAATCTGAGTGTATAAACTTGTCAGACATACAGATTTTTCTTCATCTAGTTCTAGGACGAAGTTGTTTCAGTATTAGCGTATCCTGAAGAATAACTGATAGCTATTACTATGCCCTAGGTCATTTAGCTTAAACAGCAGTGCTCCTTGCCCATAACGAGCCCTTTCAGGGTTCTATCACACTAAAGCACTTACGTTCAATGAGAAAGAGGAAACAAACAATCCCCATCACAGCAATGATAACACCAGGCATCACAAAGGAGAGACCCCAGCATGTAGATACCCAATAAGCAGCAATTAAGGATCCCAAGATATTTCCCACTGATGTGTGTGAATTCCAGATTCCCATGATCAAACCTCTCCTGCATTAAAAAGAAACAAACAAACAAGTCTCACAAACATTTCTTATTATTCCAACAATAAGCAATCTTGAAAAAACTATATAAAAAAGACTGCTTACCTGCGGTGTCTGTGAAATACCTGAAATCTTACTGGTTTCTGTAACTGACCACTTCTTTATGCTAGCCCTTCATCCGTCAGTTTCAAAGCATCTAAATATTAAGAGAAGTGTTCCAAGAACTTCTCTGTGCATGACACAATGCATCCTGCATTTAACAGTACCAATGGGGCTTGCATACTTCCAGACAAGAGTTTCTTTGGTAGAAACATGTTGCATAGCATACACATGCTAAGTCCAATGCTTCTGTGAATGGAAGTCCTGCAAATACAGACTTGACTCACAGATGCATCTAACTTGTCAGCCCAGAAATCCTAGATTTGAGCTGCTGCAGAATAGCTCCAGCAGAACCAGTGTAAATCACAATTCTGCTGAAGCTGTGGCAGTTAGCAGGCATTTTTCCTTGTAAGTCTTGGGAAAACTGCCTTGCCTTCAGCAGGAGGTTACCTGGAGCAACCTAATCTTGAATAAAATAAATCCTTTTCTTTGACTGAATACAAGATCCAAGAAGTCTGCTCGTGTTTCAAGGAATTTGTAGCAAAACGAAAACAAGAATCAATGCAGTGACATCAGATCAGAGCTCTATCCACCAGACCAGTGCATAGCCCCCTAAAACCAAAGACTGTTGCTTTTGGTTAAAAAAAAAAAAAAAAAAAACAAAAAAAAACCAACACAAAAAACCTGAATGAATGCATCTGCTATACACAGGCCTGTCAATTCTTTTCACTAGTTTGATACTATATTTTTTCAATCGTCTCACAATTTTACATAGAAAACTTAGTCTGAATTTTCATATGTACACCCCTGGAACCGATTGACAATAATGTTCCTTTGATGATAACTACAATGGACAGCACTAAATAGCATTACTATACACTAGAGCCATCAACCACCATCAGATCCAATAACTTTAACATGCAGCTCTCACAAAATTCATGGAAGACTTCTGCATGATACGATAAAACAAGCATTAAGAGTGATCTGTACTCAGGATTTAAAAAAAATAAAGGAAGAAAAAGGATGATTTAAAGAAAGCGACAAAAAGACAAAAAGAGATATCACAGCTGACTTAACCTTTCTTCTCTTTTTTAATTTGAATTTCAGGTTTTTCTAAGTGTGTTAGAAAGAATATATTGGACAAAAAGATATCGTTAGAGCTACACTCTGACAGCTGCTTTGAAACACAGATGAAAACACATTAAAAAAGGCATGACAACAGCCTTTATCAAAAGTGGTTTTAGACTGGCAATATTTGCAAGAATTCCAAAACAATTCATCTGAAAAATTAAACATCAAATGAAGGAGTTACCAGATAACACTAATATGACATGAAAGAGAATATTTCAAATTGAAATGTAAGCTAACCAGAAAACTTCTGCCAAGGATCCACCTAACTTTTCTTTTATCTGAAAGCATCACTGAAGCAATAGGTAGATATTTACACTGACTATAACCTTACAGCCCTAAATGCACTGATTTGTACTTCCAAAACTTTGCATTAAGTACTATTTACCTTCCTTTTCCAAACCAGTTGCCAATACATGTAACGACGCTTGGCCAGCCAGTAGTTTGCACCAATCCATTAGCTATCTGAAAGTATATAGAAACAATAATAAATAAGCATAGCCTACGACAAGTTCCTACATAATTCCTGTTGAGTGCTGTGTCAGGAAAAGGAAGACTAAACAAGTGCTTTGATTTCAGAAGTTTACTGGGGGTTTCAAAAGCATTATTTTTCACGAATAAACAAGCTGAAACATTTCACAGGGGTTCTTCCCTGTCCCTAAATATTTCCAGTCATGCATACCACAAAAAACTAAAATTCCTAAAATCACATTTCATAGACAACACAGAACAAGCGAACCAATTCCCCAAACTCTAAAAGCTACTCAATACTTTACTCAGTTTGAGCGTAAGTGAAAAAATAAAACAGCTTTCATGAAGACTGGACAACTTTGAACGCTATATTTAAAATGATTAAAAGACGTATGCAAATAAGCTTAGAGGATAAATGTGATACTGTATTCAGGCTGAGGTAAGAGCTATTTCAGTCTGCAAGTTGCACAGACGTAAGGGAATCCTAAGTCAACTCAATTCCTAAAAGCTCACTGTCAGACAATCACTCAATTACACAAAGACTACAGTATAATAATCCACAATGAGCAACTGAACGTAAAATGAAGCAATCTCACACCTTTGTGTTACAGGACTCACAGTGCACATCATGCAGTACAGCACTGGTAGGCGCACAGCCTATGCCTAAGGGAGCTGGCTTGGAAACCACATAAGCTAACAGCCTTGGGGTACTGACACAGTTCAAAAGGTGACTCGGTGAAATGGTTATAAAAGCTTCCAGTGCTCAAGTCTGCATGGCTGCAAGTCACGTTACACATGCCATGCAAACATGCCAGCTGTGAAAATGCAACCGAGATTATACAACGAAAGCAACAGCACAAGGTGTAGACCTGCCCAAAAGGAGTCAGAAGTGCTAATCATGCACTGGCCATGATCAAAATTCCATTTGGGGTCAATGGTAAATCTTCTTGTGATGCCTGATTAGATCTACAAGCACTCTGAAAAATCCCACACAACAAATTTTATTAAAGAGGCTGCCAGTTTCTCAGCCACACCAACGTGGGAGACTCCATCATTAGCCGCATAAATGTAATTTTCCTGCAGAGAAAGCCAAGATGAATCACTCAGGTCTTGGCAGAATGACAAAAGTAAATATGTTTGTTTTAAAACTCATCCACATCTAAGCTTGCAAAGATTTGATCATCAATGGATTTGACACAGACTAAAACACTAATTTGTTTTCAAAGATTTCTTGGTTGTTGTTTTTTTTTTTAAACCTGGGGCTATCCACTCTATCATTTCTGTATGTTATTGTTGATGACAGATGTCACCCTTCATATACTCCCATCTAACCACTAATGATGGCTAGCAACTCAAAAGAAACAATAACAACACAACATTAAAAAGCACCATGGAAACTCAGACTATCTAAAGAAAATCATGCCTACCTGGGCCATTATGTAAAACCACAGATTATGTATATTACAGAAATAACCCAATCCAAACATGGCAGTGAAGAGCCCGCTAGCAAGCATTCCAACTGTCAGATAGTACCGGATGGGCAGCCGTTCTCCTATTATTCCACTTGAAATGGGGAAGGAAAGAAAGAGAAAAGCTATAATTAAAAATCAGATCATAAAGCTTTCAGGAATTAAAACTATTTCGTGTTGCTTCATTCTTGTTGAAGGGAAACTTTACTGGTAAAGTACTTGACAGAATAAAACAACAAATGTTTCATGATCAATAACTGTCAAGGGCTAACATCTGCACAACAATCTTCCAGGGACACACTCACCTGAAGCCCACTGGAAGAGACTCACAGAATCATTTTCCAAATAGCCCACAGCATGGGAACATCTCCAGTCATTTAAAATGAGAGTTATCTCTCTCTCTAATGACTAGTTATGAGGGTTCCAACTTTGGTAAAGAAAAAGAGGAATCTCCAAATGGCAGTTAATACCCAATGGCTAGTTTTGACAGTGTCTGCTACTGTTCCTTCACTATGGGACACGTCACCTCAGTCTACAGATGCGTATTGGGCATGGATAAAATTTGGGGATGTGCATCCCAAACTCAGTGCATCCCAGAGAAATACAGGTTAGACTGCAAGTTGAAAAGCACTCATGCACAAGGCAGTTGGGAAAAAAATCTTTCTGCACATCAAGAGGTATGATACCATTGGGAACTAAGGAAGATGCATTTCTTTCTGTAGCAACTAGCAGAGATAGGAGAATGACATCCAAGTTCTCATTCTCTTAATGAGAAACTTTACAGTAGGATAGGACAATATATAGGGAAAAGTATGGCCTCCTATATTAAGTGATGAAAGTTTCCAAGAGAATGAGATTTACCTTAAATACATTCCAATTGCATATGCACACAGAAATGAGTAATCCAGTGCTCCCAGTAGCTGCTTGTAGTTATTCTTATCTAAGAATATATTTTCAAAATAAATCATCAGTTTATATATACCGAAAATTTTTATATATTATAAGAAAAATGACATGCATAGGACACAGTGGATGTATGCTGGATATTTAATTTTAAATGAGCACTTTTAAATGGGGCTTAAGCACGCATTATGCAAAACACATTTAACAACAAGAACAAACCTCTACAATTTATGCTTTCACTTGTAGCACATTAGGAAAATACTTCTAGGCCCACTTTTAATTCTGCTTTACTCAAAACATCACTTAGGAATTTTTGCACTGTTATTTGCAAGGTATCCTCTTCTCATAGCTCCTTAAACAAACAAACAAAAAAAGAGCCCAACCAAAGGAAAAAAAGCCACCAAACAACTGAACCATAAAGGGTATTCTCAAAAGCACAGTGGAAAGACAAGTTTCCTATACGTGGTGCTAAAAGCAAAAATTGCTTTAAAAAAATCTATCATTGTACAAGCTTTTCAGTTTATTGAATGGTTAAATTCTTCTGCACCTCATTCTCTAACTTCTCATAGGGCACAGTGACAGAAGTCTGGTTTAAAAAAAAGAAAAATACGGTTCAGCTCTCTACAAGAAACAACCCTAATCACAACAAAATGGAACTTGTGGGACCGAAGGATGCAGCAGGAAGAACTCCATCCAGATGGAAAAAACATGTCTAGCCTCAAGAGACCTGAGCTCATACTGAGAAAGACAATTGTACGTGTTTGCACAGAGCCACAATTCAAAGAATCATAGAATCATTTGAGTTGGAAGGAACCTTTTACGCTTATCTAGTTCAACTCCCCTGCAATGAACAGGGACAGCTAGATCAGGTTGTTCAGAGCCCCGTTCAGCCTGACCTTGCATGTCTCCAGGGATGAGGCATCCACCACCTCTCTGGGCAACTTGCTCCAATGCTTCACTACCCTTAGCATAAAAACTTCTTCCTTGTATCAGTTTAAATCTCCCCTCTTTCGGCTTCATACCATTTCCCCTTGTCCTATCACAATAGATCCTGTTAAAAAGTCTGTCCCTTTCCTTCTCACAGCCCCACTTTAGATACTGACAGGCCTCCCAGAGCCACCTCTTCCCCAGGCTGAAAAGCCCCAGCTTTCTCAGCCTGACATTGTAGGGAAGGTTCATTTTTGGAGCCCACCTCCAGACATGCTCCGGCAGGTCCAAGTCTCTCTCACTGACTCTGAGAATAAAGTTGCTGTTATTAAAACACCCCTCTTTTTCAGTGTTGCTGCAGCTTGCCAGCTCTACCATTTCAAAAACAGAGCTGAAAGAACAACTTTAAAGCGCCATCTCAAAGATATAGCTTTGCAACAACATGTGTGTTCATGGAAAAAAGTAGGACACTAGAGCTCAGAAGTTTTCAATATTAATAAAGCCAACTAGTATTTCAAACAAGTAAGCTCAGTCTCCACTTGGTCAAGGGACAAGAAAGAACAATCAAGTTTTACTGCACCCCACAACATTTGAAAACGTGAGACTACATCATTTCAGTTGTCTGACTACCTTGCAGCAGGCAGTTAGTACATAGAATCCTGCCCACAGAAAGCCTAGAGCTAAGGTCTCTTATTCTCTTTGATGAGTGGATTTTTTAAAAAATTGCTAATTAAAGAGTAACTAGAAAGGCTTAGTGATACCTAGACAGACCAGAGTTGACTATTCTACTCCACTGATGCTCTTGGCCGTGATTAAAGTGACAAGGAATGATTTAAAATCTCCATTAAATTCCAGTACAATTACATTTGAAGTGTCTTTCTAAGTAGGCACATATTCTTTCCTTTTGAGTAAAAAGACAGGTTGATAAGCCATCCAGTAGGTTGTCAATTCCACTCTTCAATGAAGTCCCAAGATTTTCTCCATTAGAATGATGAAAAAAATATTCTTTCTCCCAATAAAGACTAAAAATTTCCAGTTTGGATAAACACCAAGTAATTTAATTTCAGTGAACCTGAACTTGAGCAGCAGAAAATCAAGACCATTTATTTTATTCTGTCCCTTAGACATTTTAAAGACGTATCTAAATTACAGGCCCATTTCCTGACTGAAAATGGTTCTACTGAAACCACCTTATAGGTCTAACAGGTAAAATAACAACAATTGTTTAAGTGATTTCAAGGAGGTAAGACATCATAAACCAAGTCTTAGCTTTCTTTGGAAAAAAAAACAATGAGAACAATGAAAAAAACATCCCTCCCATATACAACTCCTGAATCTCCCCATATATGATGAACAGCACGAGGCAGAAAAACTAATTACTAATATAAGCACTTTATTATGGGGAAAAAGAAGGGAGAAAAATATGCCCTACCGAACGGCTCCCATCCACACTGAGATGCATTAGACAGCTTTTTGACAGACTGAATCTGGGCAGCATATTCTCTGTAGGAGCTGAGTTCAACTTCATGTGAAGCAGCACAGTGCTTATGCAGTTCTCCCTGATAAAGAAAGGAAATTTGAAAATGGAAAATTCACTTCCAAAAGAACCCTTGCTAAGCTCCGTAGAGCAAGAAATTTAATAATTCTGTGTGAACCTGCATCAAACACAATGAAATCAGTAATATTTTAAGCCATTATTAACTGCTGTTGTTTAGTGAAGCCACCATTACACCAAAGAGAAACCATGTGGCTAGTAACAATGTGCTACAGAGAAGTGGTGTTTGTAAGTGCAGAATTTCAAAATTCTTCACTAATATTGAACTACCATACCCACTATTACTCACCAGTTATATACAAGAGCCCAGGCAGATTTGCGCTTGGCAAGTAACAGGTACATGAGGTTAGAATGAAAAAGACATAGGTATAGAGAGTATCTTGTCACTGGCTTCACTGGGAACAGAAGTGAAAAACATGGAGTCCCAAGTGTACAGACAACTATGATGCTCAACAGCACTTGGAACAGTCATGTAAATGTCAGTTGAATTTTAGCACGTTTAAGTCATCAGTTGCAAGAAGATTTTCTCAAATATAAGAATGTAAACGTGTTCCCTATTACATATCTATACACTGGATTAATTCACAAGAACAGCTTCAAGTGCAGGCACAACTGTTCCAAGTCTTAAGCCCAAAGAACAGAAGTATACACAACATTCTAGGAGTGGCCTCACTAAAACTTATTATGTAGATGTCCCTGTGTGCCAATTTAATCAGGTTTTCATCTCTAAAACCATTCCAAGTTAAACATTGCCCTTTACAAAAGAAAACACTGAAAAAGATGACTACTTCCTTGTTTGATAACAATAGAAGGATGTTTAAATAACAACACAACCTTGCTTACCTTAACTATACTGATAGGTTTCCTTGATAAATGGAAGCTGGCATATAAGAAGAAGGTGAGAGTAAAAATGAAGGCTCTATACCTGTAATACAAAAAAACATAGATATGACTTACTTTTAGCACTGCTACAGAAAACATTATACACTGGTAATCTTGGAATAAGCAAAGACAACTTTCTTCCACATTCTCTAACAGCCAAAAGAACCACCCTAGCAGTAGCACCTGCTCTCATCTGGTTTTGGAAGGGAGCATTGCGATACACAGGACAACACATGAGTCTGCAGAGCCGATCTGCATGTTTACAATGTTCCTTCAGGGGGTTTAAAAGACAGTTCAACATTAAACATATAGATAGTCATAGCTCATGCTTTATGGTTTCAGACAGCTTTCTGTTACAATTAAGATGTAAAAGATGGCCGAATTGTCATTTTAGCTATTGTGAATTATTACCACCTTCTTTCCTTATACTGCTCTTAGCATTTTTGACTTCCACTGCAACAACACCATTTCTAGGGACTGCAGCGTGGACAGACACTGCTTGCATGTGCTGTCAGTTGGAGCATATGAACATAATTATCCAGCTTTGGGCTTGGAAGGACTTTTTCCTCATACTTCACTGGCATCCCAGGGTCTTTCTCTGCAGTTCCTATGAATTCTAAGCTCACTCTGCCACTGCAAGCATAAGGCAAACACAGCAATCTAATCTATTCTATTCCCTACCTACAGAACTTATGTTTCAGCTGCTTAAGCAGCTGAGTGTTTTGTAGATTTCGTCTTTTAACAATACAGAGAGGTCAGAGTATACCTGCTGGCTTTTTTTAGCCTTGATCCTAATGCAAAAAACTGCAAATAAAACTGCATATGCACATATAAAGATCTGATATTACACAGCTTAAAAAAAAGGGTGAGTTTTACTGTGAGTTGAGTTATTCACCCCTACTACTGAAGGCATTACCAGGAGTGATAAAAATATAATGACACTGTCCTCGCTTCCGTACTGTGATAAATTGTTTAAATAGGAAGTGCCTGGTCTTCCATTTGTTATTTTTGTTATTCATACACAATTAATTCAATATTCTCTCTCAGAAAGCACACAAACCAATGCCATCCACTTACTTATCAGGATTGTTTGTTTTTTAAAACATTACAGAACTAAGAATTAAAACCATAGTTCTAAAGGTCTGTATCACACATCAGTTTATGGGGAAGAATACACACTTCAGATTAAAACCTATAATCTTAGTCGAGAAGGGTGCTCAAGAGTTTGAATATAAAAATGTGAAAGTTATCCCTTCAAGTGTGTATCTTGCACAGGAAAGGTCAAAACAATTTACCTTCTAGCACACTCAACTAATACTTTTATAATAGGAGCAACATTTGCAATAAAATAGCAAAAACAGAGCAAGAGAACAAACTAATCTATCCCAGACGCAAACTCACACTGTCAGCACCATACTTCAAGACTTACCACTGATCTCGTGAAAATGAAGTGATGAAGCGAATCCCGGGAGGAAGCTGAGCCATCTACAGCTGGTATCAAATTTTAGGCGACACAGTTACGTGCTCGTGAAAACCTCAGCTGCTGTTCAGAATGTGTATTAAAGATCTTCCACAAGCCATGCAATTGTAGGCTGCAAACTTGGAAGACTTCCCGTTAGATCTTGTTTTTGTACCTTCAGCCACTACGTGGCAAATGGTTCTCTCTGTTTTTGTTAACTGCTGACTTTTGAAAAAGAAAATCTGGTAAATATTCTCATCAAGGTACAGTAATATCTTGTAATCATAATATTTCAGCTGCAATGATCTATTCAAGACATAAGTCATTACCATAATGAGCCTTCTAGACATCAAAAATGTGACAGAGAACTTCAAGCCAATATAAATTGCAACCTTTCCTACTTTTTATCATTTATAATCTATTTTGAGAAGTCAGCTTAGCATAGAGCAGTGGGAGCAGAAGGAAAAGATGCACATAGAACACGATCCAAAACCTGCTGACATCAAAACACTGCTTTTGTCTCAGAAAGAGCACAAATAGGCAATTACCCACCTTAGAAAGATCTATTTTAACATATCATAAACATTCACGAGGCTGAAATTTGCTCCAAAACTGCAGTGTTTTCAGCCTGGAATAGAAAATTCTTCAACTTGCAATCGGGTGCAGGTGAACAATGCTGCCAGCAACACTTGACTGGCACTCCCTGTTCTAGCCTGATTTCCCTGATATCCAGTATCAGTGCCACGCAAGGCACCGAACTGTCAGTGAAGCTGGAAAAACAAACAAAAAAATGTCCCCACCTGAGCTCCCTACAGCACCTCACCCAGCAGTCAGGCTCATGCACATCAGTGAATTACATTCCCTGGCACGCAGGAAAATAGTGAAACTACGGCAGCATTGATTCAGTTCAACTTAAAATGTAGTAGAATTCCTCCTGTTTCTTCTAATTCTAGCTGAAGCCTCTCAACAGAAAGAACTGATCCTTTATTACAGGTACCGCTACAGGAACTAGCTGCAGTTATTTCACAGCAAGCCTGAGCCAGCTGTTGAGTAAGACGACAAAAGGCTCTGTGGGCATAAGGTGTGTCTGTAACCCAAGCAGGCAAGCTGAGCCTCCCTATGTGCTAACAGCAGTGCCATCCCAGCAGGATGACAGATGAGGTGCCAGGACTATGACCAGGATCTGCAATGTAACCACACTGTCATCAGCCAAGCTCATAAAGTCAGCACCAGGCACGTCCTCCTGGGCCTGAAAGTTGGTGGATACAGGAATAGCTCTCCTGGCAAACAATGGGAAGTGAGATAACACAAAATCTCCTCTGAAGAAAGCACACCTGCCAAAACCAAAGAACTGGCTTAAGCTGGGAATTTTAGGGACTGCCACCCAGCAGGCTGAGGTATGAGCCTCTCTCATCTTTATCCTTCACGTTATTACAGAAATCAAAGCTGATGGTCCTCAGACAGCTGAATGACAACAATGAACTCAGTTCTCTTGTGTCAAGGCTGACCAGATCAAGGGTCTGGTTCATTATTCTAGCACACTTTTGTCGTGCCTTGTTTTTCACAGTGTGGTATAATCATAGAATCGTTTGAGTTGAAAATAATCTTTAAAGGTCATCTAGTCCAACTCCTCTGCAATTAACAGTGGCACCTACAGCTACATCAGGTTACTCAGAGCCCTGTCCAGTCTGACCTTGAGTGTTTCCAGGGATGGGCTTCCACCACCTCTCTGGGCAATGCTTGGCTTTCCGGGCTGTGAGGCATATTGTGTCGTTGTTATCTCCCTTCTCCGAAAGTGAATGGACTTGCTAATCTTGCTGGGTGTGCTCCACCTCCTCCCCTGTGCCCTCCATCAGATTGTGCAATCAATCAGCAAACCCTATAATCATTCCCAGCTTTCCTGCCAGGAGTCTCCTACCCTGCCTTCCTCCCTGCTCCCACTCCCAGCTGTGGGTTCCTGTCTCCTTGTGTATTGGTCTTTATAGCCACACATCAATGGTTCTGATGGCTGATCTATCAGAAAATCTGCCCTAAAAACGAGATGATCCAACAGAAAATACTAACTCCCTCTGTGGCCATCAAACTGCTAAGTAGGATAAATCTGAAGCAGCGGGAGCGTAAGGACAGGGACTGAAGGTGGCACTGCCCCCTTATAGCAAAAGCTAGCTGTTACAGCAGCTGAACTCCAGACCAACACACAGTCATCACTAATCTCGTACTTGGTTGGAAATGTGTTACAGACAGCTCCTGGTGAGAGAAGAGAGGCAAGAGGAAAAAGAGGTGGGCAAATGAGCCCAGAGCAGGAATGAACTTTTCTTCCAGCAGAAGCTGATCTGTTTCAACATCCCGATTCCATCTCCCCTTTCTCTTGGTTAAATAACAGTTCTGGTATTTGATTTAAGTGACCTCACTCTAAGTGAGGTGGCAGAAATATTTACTGAGGAATAAAGTGGGAAGCTTGCAAAGAACAAGGATCAGAAGTCTTAAGCCTATTCACATGATTTCCTTAAAATATTGTGGGATAAGGCAATGGCCACCACAGAAAAGTAATTGTTCAACAGGTTACTCTTAACAGTTTCAGCGTAAGCAGTTGCAAAAAGACTTCTTGGGTCTTCAAAAGACTTCAGTGGTATGAGTTCACAGAAGGCTGCACATCCCTGCACCTGCTGCTCGGACCACATTCACACCTCCTCCTAAATGCTTCCTGGGAAGACAGTAACTAACAAGTCAGCAAAGACAAACAATCAATGCCAAAACCACCAGCTCCTAACTCCCTGTTGTAAATGCAGAGCCCTGTAGCCCCAAAAGGAGGACTGGACATTTGGAACCACACTCTGAGCCTATTTGGCAGGGGCTGATTTCATCTTATCTAGCGCAAGAGGGGGCCCAGACCACGGCCTCGCAAAGACTAGAGTACATTTCATGCCTGAAGTTCTCACTGCCTTGCCAGCACCTTATCTCTGCATATCCAGAAGTTCCTATGGCTTCCAGGTCATGCTTCTATTAGCAAATAAAACTTCTCACACAAAAGCCAAGAAACTTGTGGCAATAAAAGTCGTGATCAGGTTATAAAAATCACATCCTCCTGTAGGTGAAATCGGTTTCTTAAAACAAGTTATTATTCAGAAAGGGCATTAACAGACCACAACAAAGAACTGGTAATTATCAACACAATTGTTACATTTCCATTTCACAAATGAAGCACAAAGACAAACTTCAACCACTTGAACTCATCTTTTGTACTTTCATTTTCAGCAAAATTTTTACCTAATGGAGAGCAAATACTTGCACTTTTCCTCTTGGCTGTACTGCAATGCATAAAGCAACACTGTGGTACTTAGAATCTGTATTTAACCTTTGAAATTCTATGCTGTTCCTTCAGGCTTCCACTGCATCGTCTGAAACACAGCTCTCTCCCTGTTTCAGGAAAACATGGTCATTCGTGACTGACCTCTCTCACCAGAAATACTGCGAACCATGGTTTAGCTGTGCGGGAGGAACAGTGTGGAGTTTCTGCCTGGTGCCTGCCTCTCTGTGCACTGCTGTGTTTGAAGACAGGCATACACTGCTCGCTGCTTCTGCATACACCAAAACCAAGTCCTCAGGGTGTGGGCTCAAGAGGCTTCTAGACATACACATAGCCGAAGGAGGCATACTGTAATACCCAGCAGCAAAGCCTCGCCCAGAAACAGTCAGATCCATTCGCTTTGGAGCCTGTAGGGCAACCTAAATGGCCATATCTGTTTAGAACCATGGAATATAGAGCTGAAAGGGACTCACAAAGATCATCAAGTACAGCTCCTGGCTCCACACAGGAACACCCAAAATCAAACCCTATGTCTGAGAGCACTGTCCAGATGCTCCTTGGACTTTGGCACTGGGGGCCATGCCCACCGCCCTCTGGTGCAGACCCTTTCCCTAACCCCCAGCTGCCCCTCCCGTGACGCAGCTCCATGCCGGTTAACATTAATACAGCAAGCAGGAAACAGCTAACTGATTAAAGAACAGAGGCCAAAGGTTCCTGCAAGCACACAGCCAGTCTGTACCTGGGGCCCGTAACACCGCGTTGCAAACCGCAGCAGGGCCGAGGGAGCACAGGCCGGCTCGGCCCCTGAACTCCGAGCGCGGGCCGAGGTCAAAGCGCCCCAGGGCTAAGCGCTGCGCTCCCACCCGGCTCCTGGGCACACCGCGCCGGAGCTGCTCCCTCCCGGCCCTCCCCGGACCCGCGGCAGGTGCACGGCTGCCCCCCGCCCGCCGCGCCTACCCGCTGCCGCCGCTCTCCCAGCCGGTGCCGGCGGCTTCCTGCTTCCTGCCTGGCCTGAGCCTCGCCGAGCGGAGCCGGGCGCGGTCGCGTATCGCCACCCCGGCTGCAGGAGCTGCGCGGCGGGACCGGTCCGCCCGAGCCCCTCCCCGCCGCGCCGTTAGGAGTTGCGCTACGGACCGGGCTGCCGCGGCGGCGCGGAGGCCCCGGCCCGCCTCTAACGGCCGGCGGGGGGAAGCTGCCACCCCCAGCACGTTCTTCAGGGTTCTCGGAGGAGCCGCGGCCGCGAGTCTTCTGGAAACTAACAGGAAAACTGTCTGATAATAATAATAACCATTTAAGCGTTTGCCCCATCCCTGGAGGTGCTCAAGGCCAAGCTGGATGGGGCCTTGGGCAACCTGAGCTGGTGGGGGGCAGCCCTGCCCACGGCAGGGGCTGGGGTGGCATGGGCTTGGAGGTCCGTCCAACTCAAAGCGCTCTGTGGTTCTGAGCTTTTATTTGCTTTCTGGTTTCTTGATTCTGATGCAAGCAACCTCATGGCACTCACCGAAATGCTCTGGTTTCTTTCATTCCTCCCCTCTCCCTTTGCACTGCCTGTGCCAGCAGTGCCAATAGAAAACACTCAGATCTCCACTGTGACTTTAACTTGACCCCACGTTTTGAACATTTAGATCCTGAACTTTGCTGTGCAGTCACAAAGAACCCTTCTCCCTTAAAACAGAGCCAGAGTCTCAGGATGACCATTGCACTACACAACTACTGCTTCCCACCTTGTCACCAGCAGATGGGGGCTGCTGCTCGGGCTCACCTTTTTCTAGTTGCCCTCCGCCTTCACAATCCCTGCAGTGATGGTGCATAAACTGCACAAGGAAATGCTTCAATCCTCTTTGTTCTGTGCAGGCTTATCATGGAAATGCCTTTGCCTGTGGTGGAAAAGCACACGCCAACATTGGGTGTAGATGGGGTAATTACAGTGGGACACTACATCTGCGCATGCTGATGTTCGTCAGTTCTGCTGTAACAGCCATTTAGCAGTGACAAAAATAGAAAGGCAACACTCCCAAGGAAGTGAATTGCACGAGCCTTTGCACCAACATGGGAAAGCACCCGGGCAGCAGTTATTCCAGTCAGCTTACACGCAAAATGAAGATGTGCAGGGAAGGTGAGCCCCATCATGGTGCATTTGTATACATGGTGAGCTGCTCCAAATTATCGCAGCAACTATCACCATCACACAGGATTCTCATATATTTTAAATGTATTTTAGCTTGCCCTTTTTAGTTCCTTAAAGAATTTAGCCTTGCTTTTGGGTCTTTCTATCTTCTTCTACAAGCCACACGATAAAAGCAAAAGCCAAGCAGCCACAAATGAAAAAAAATATACATATATATATTTTCCTACTTTTTCCATTAAAATGCAGGTGTCTTCCTATTCCATTCTTCTAGCATCACTGACACCTGCTGGCTGATACACTTCCCAAGCCTGATATAAGCGTGGCTTTTTAGTTTCCTTTGTTAGTTCTGCGTGCTTTGTTTTCCCAGCAGAGCAGCTGGGTTATTGTATAAGCAGTTCACATCAACACTGGGAGCTGTCCAAATATAACATGTCACCAGGCTTTGGCAAGTAAATATATATACATACATATACTCAAAAGAGCCAAAAAAAAAAGGGGGGTGGGGGATGGGGGGGTGGGGGGGGGTGGGCTCTGGAGGATGTATCTGTATAGATGGGAGTAGAGAGGTAGAGCTCTGCTGCAGCCATCCTCAGGGATGGCTGGAGGTGAGCCAGCTCTGGTCTGGAAGCTGTGTTATCACAGCATGCCCTGCCTGCTGGTGAGAATTTTTAGCTCTGGCACAGGGCCACAATAGTATGATTACACAGTTTCCAGACTGGTAATTTTTACCGCATCTATCTTGGAACAAAACTAGTAAGAAACACCAGAAAAAGGGATCAGCAGATGACACCACTGTCAGCAAAGCCTTTTTCTTAACTGGATCAGGTCAGTGCCCAAGTGCTAAGGGCTACTTACAGGGAAAACGTGTAGCAAGCAGAACATGGAAGAGGCGGTAAAGCTATCTCTACATCCCCTGTATAAAGACAGGTATTGCTGTGACTGCCGGCGACATTTAGGAATATGGCATTTGTTTGAACTGTGGGAGTTGCCTATCTGTTCAGAATCAAAAAAATTAGATCAAGTCAATCTTGCTGGTAGGTCACTACTCTGACACTTGTGAAGGCTTTCCAGAGGGATGAGGAGTGAAACTCTGACATCACCTCGTGTTTTCTGAGGAAAGACCTGTGAAAAAACACAACAGGGGTGTCTATCGCAGTAGAACCTACTGCATGAAGTCCCAGACAAAGCTGCTGCTTGTAGGGATCACTGGCCCTCTAGCTTGGATGGAGGATCCCTGGTGAGGGATCCAGACAAGCTATATCATACTTTAGCCACTTGCTCATGGAAGAATGATCAGGAATGCAGACAATACAGAATTAAAAAATAGATACCAAATAGTATTATTAAAAATGGAATCTATAAGGCAAGATATAGCCAACCTAACAAGACAAAAGAAGAACATTTATTATGAGGATCTTATCTTGAAGAATTTAGTCTACTTCCACCAGGAAAAAGCATAGTTTCTTTTGTTACTTTGCCTTTATTTGTACTCTTGTTTAATTGACTGGAGGGTTGAGTAGAAGTGCAAGACATGGCGACATGGCTATAGAAACAATTTCTGAGGAGCAGGCAGATTAAACCCAGCAGATAGGCTACTGAGGGGCTTCATTTCTCCATGGTTGCAGACTTGGTCACCGAAAAGCGATCATATGAGAAGGGAGTGCTGTGGCATTTTTAAATAGAAATGAAATACCAGAACAGTTACAAATAGAAAGCAGACCAGAATAGAGAGCCTACACTAAAGCAATTGCCTTACTGGTCATGAGTAAGAAGATGAAGTATGAAGTTATGCGAGCTGATGGGAATGAGAAGGCAGCAAAGTTATCCCATCTACCTCAATCATTTCATTCTTCTCTACTGAATTCATTCTGTTACCAGATTAGGACTTCAGATGTCATGGGAAAAAAAGAAAAAAGAAAAAAAGAAAATGATTGTGCTGCTTTATCTTTATGTCATTGCAAACTGCACATAAAGATTGAAGCTAAGGCTTGGAAGTATTATTTGTTTGTTTGCTTGGTTGGTTTGGTTGGTTTGTTTATATCCTTAAATAAACATAGTCCACTTGCAGGAAAATAAAACAATAACCATAATATTGACATTGCTTTGTTAACACTGACCCTAAGATATTTTTTATTTCATGAATGCTAACTGCTTTATTTGTAGCAATGGTAATGCTGACTGTCATAAAAGCCTTGGGGAAAGACATTAGCAATGATTTTCTACGTGGAATAGCAGTGACATATATATGTTCCAACTGCACTTTAATGGAAAGGAAAACCTGAAAGAAAAGCTTTGAAATTTTCCCATTTATCTGGTGAATGGATTGTGCTCTGATCTTCAAAATTAGAAGTAAAGTCAGAGGGATGGAAAGCAAAGTATAAATACAATACAGCATTCTTCCTTGGCCACGTTGTATGAGAAGACTAAGGGTTAATTTTAGCCAAGACTAAAAGAAGTCCAGCCAGTATTTCCAGAAAAGCTTTCCTACAACCACTTCTTTCCCAATCATTTGGCTTCCAGAGCATCCTGATATTAATCACACTTGAAGGTGGCAGTTGTGGCCTAGCAGGGTAGCTAGGAAGGTCATTCACTTGTTTTTCTGGCTTCCTTATGAGCACAAAAAGAGGTTATCTTTACTTGGCATGCAAACAGACTAAGCAGCTTTTATTTTGCCTGTAAAGGGCTTAAAACAGATGTGTAGAGAGGAGTTGCCATTCTGCAAAAGATTTTGACATTTCAAAATCTGGCTTCATTCTGAATTGGAGGGGAAATAAACCCCACAGTAAATTCCACTTCATCCATCCCTTGCTTCCAGAACCTTAGCAAACATTCTGCCCAGAGTATTTTGAATCCTTTACATGTCTGATAGTACTTGTAGCAGAGTAATAAAAAGACCTGAAAGGTATATTCCCAAACAAGAACTTCCTTTTAGATATTATTTTAATTCTCTAATCCCACAATTTTACTCTGAAAGGCTGAAGACAACCTGTTTTATATTTCAATTTCAGAAGGAAGATAACTGATCTTTCTGACAACTCCACGTTAAATTTTGGTAGTATGTGGTACTGATCACGCAGCATATCAGCCTGTGTCTTTAGCTTGCATAAGGAAAAAGATGTTAATGAACATTTTTTTTTAATGAAATAATGAAGTGTTTCCCCATGGTTTAATTTCTGTTCTTTGGATACCTCTCAAAAGACATTATCTCATCCTCACAGGACAGCTTCTAGCTATAGAAAATTTAAAAGCATGCATCACACATTTAACTGAGGTCAAACTTTGTGATTCCAACTTACAGACGCTCACAATACCTGCCATTTTGAAGTTCAAAGTAAATTTAAATGTTATAAAGAAAGTTCTTGGCTGTTCTCCAAGCAAAGTGAATTGCTCCTCCCTCAGACCCTTTCCTCCTTCAGGACTCTGAAGCAAGCTACCCAGCAAGAAGTTAGCAATAATGAGGGGGATCTATGTGATAGCTTGTCGTTTCTTTCTGTGTTTGTCCCAGCTGTCCCCTTGGCCACGTGAACATCCAGCTAAAACATCCAGTTATTTTTATCATTGAGCTGAGCTGGGATCACCTCTGTATACATGCCAAAAATATTCTCCCTTACTGCTCTGAGCCATGGTGTCTGCTTACAATTAATGTGCCACTCACAGACTTTGTGTTTTTATGGTTAGAGACATTGCCTTATTGTAGATAAAGGCATCTAGCCTACCTTAGTTGAAAGAAGAGAGGTAAGCATCAAGAGTGATAAAAGAGGAAATGCTGATGCTTTGAAGAAGTGTACTCAGATCAAATTCTGCAGGAGGCAAGCAGTTGTAGCAGTAGTTTGCATACTCTGCAGCTACTTATTAACAGGGCAGCCATTATACAAATCAGACTTCCCTTGTCAAATGCTGGGGCTCTGCATGAAAGAGAAATAACCACACAGTTTTGAGTTAATAAATGTATAGCTGTGTAATGCTCTGACAGCTAACAAAATTTAATTTCAGCATTCTTAAATATTTCAGACAGAAAGTACTCTCAAAGTTATGACTGAGTGCTAACTTAGGAGCCCGAGGGGTTCCTATTAGCTAAGAACAGGATGTATTTAACAATAGCTCTCTTCCTTTTTCATCTTTACAAAAATGACAAAGAGACACATGCTAAAAAGTGACACAACTCAATACTGGCTTTTTTGATTTCTACCTATGAGAACAACTAAATGACCAGTACACGTGGCTTATCTTTGTACAGAGATCCTGTTTTTCTCCTGGTTTGGGCAGAAGAACTTTGACCTAGATGACAAGGTGACCTCCACCACTTTCCAACCATTTACTCCTCCTTATGCTGCCTGACCCAGGCACCTCATCACCCCTGCCCAGTGCTCAGTTTGCTGCTTTTCACCCCACATTACCTCACATGACTCCTCTTGTGAAACCTCAGCCATTAAGTTACCACACAATGTGACAGCAAGGTAGTTTGCCATCACGTGGTGGCTGTGGTGAGAAGGGAACTCTGGAGGGCCTTTGGTCCACTCCCTCCTCAAGCAGTGTTCTGTGTCACTGGCAGCCTCCTAGTCCTTGCCTGAAGCAGGCATAAGTGCTGTCACAGAGAAGCAAAGTACTCCTTGCATTTAGCAAGGCAACTTGCCCACAAATCTGCAAGGACAGGCATGAGCTATGACGGAGTGACCAGTAACTCCCCGAGTGACCAGTAACTCCTTTAGTGACTAGTAAATTCCTTAACCAGGGAAGGTTTCTAGAGTATTTTCCTAAAGAATAACAAAGAATTGCTTTGCACTGAGGTAAATAATTTTATAAGATTGATTGATACAGCAAACTGCAGCTCACATTTGAAACATAATGAAATGTCCACGTGGAGGTGGTAATGAGTTGTGTCCCCCAGGTGTGCATCCTGGGATCAGTATTCTTTAATATCTTTATCAGTGACATAGACAGTGGGATTGAGTGTACCCTTGGCTAGTTTGTGGACAACACCAAGCTGAGTAGTGCATTTGATACAATTGAAGGAAGGGGTGCCATCCAGAGGGACCTTGATAAACTCAAAAGGTGGGCCCATGTGAACCTAATGAGGTTCAACAAGGCCAAGTGCAAGGTGTTGCAGCTGGGTCAGGGCAGTGCAAGATATGTGTACAAACTGGGACAATAATTCCTTGAGATCAGTGCTGCTGAGAGGGACTTAGGAGTCCTGGTGGATGAAAAATGTGACATGAGCCAGCAGCATGTTCTTCCAGCCTGGAAGTCCAATGGTATCCTGGGCTGCATCACAAGAGGGGTGGCCAGCAGGGAGAGGGAGGGGATCATCCCCCTCTGTTCTGCCCTCACCAGGCCCCATCTGGAGTACTGCATCCAGGCCTGGGATCCCCAGCTCAAGAAGGATGCGGGACTGTTGGACAGGGTCCAGAGGAGGGCACAAAGATGTTTAGAAGGCTGGATCACCTCTCCTGTGGAGAGAGGCTGAAGGAACTGGGTTTGAGCAGCCTGGAGAAGAGAGAGCTCCAGGGAGACTTCATTGCAGTGTTCCAGTACTTGGAGGGAACATTTAAGCAGGAGAAGGCGTGATTTTTACACTGGTAGACAGTGATGGGACAAGGGAGAGTGTCTTTAAACTTAAACAGGGAGATTTAGATTAGATGCTAGGGGAAAATTTTTCACTGAGTGGGCAGTGAGGTGCTGGCACAGCTGCCCAGAGAAACTGTGGTGCCCCATCCCTGGCGGAGATCAAGGCCAGGTTGGATGGGGCCCTGGGCAGCCTGAGCTGGTGGGGGGCAGCCCTGCCCATGGCAGGGGTTGGGCTGGGTGGGCTTTGAGCTTCCTTCCAACCCAAACCATCTTTTGATTCTGTTATTCTCTGATCTTCTGATTCTCTGATTTTCTGATTCTGTGAAAACGGGACGTGTAAAATGCTGAACAAGCCTCTTCCATGCAGGTAGTATTGCTGCTTAATGCATATGGAAGGTGGCTACTATGTATTACTGCCTCTCCTGTCCCTTGCCTGCCACCTCCTTATACTCTCCTTCACTTTTGAGGAAGGAGAGCCCACTTCTTGCCTCCCCACATTGGTTTAGCTGTAACTGCACTGATACGGGAGGGCAACCGGACCGTTCTGCTGTTCTTCTCTCAGTTTATACAATAGATACTTTGGTACGACGTGTAGATCCCGACCACCACCACCACCACTACCAGACTCCCACTCTCCACGTATTAACGCGGCGCTTTCTCCTCAGCGAGAAGCCGCGGGGCGGGGCCGTGCCCTCAGCACCCGGGACAGCAGGCGCGCCCCCGCCGGCCATAACGGTAACGCAACGCGCGTGCCCGGTTGCCATCGCGACGGCTGCGACGCGGTGGCAGCAGCATGTCGGACCTGAGCGAGGAGGAGGCTGAAGAGGAGGCCGAGCCTTACCTGGGGGTCCGGCAGGGAGCGGGGCCTCGGGGCAGGGCGGGGAAGGGAAAAGTTACCGCTTGTGGGGGCTTTGATAATGTAGGCCCCATGGGGAGATCTCAGGGTGCTACATCAGCAGGCACGGTAGATGCAGAGGGGGGGGCTGAGCTATTTTGGCTGGGACCTATTTTCTTCACAGGTCATCCACACTTCCCAGCAATAAGTCAAGAAGGGAGGAAGGGCTTGGTGTGCTGGGATCTGAGGGGGGAGCCTGTGCAGAAGCAGCACACACTGGCCAGGCCCTCCTGCATGCTCTGCTTGGAGCAGAGCTGGAGCACCTCTGAGCAAACATGGCTTCCTCTAATTAAGTTGGTTTCAAGCAGGTCGATTGATCTTAAACAATTTTTCTAATTGCATTTGATTAGGAGTATGATGGTGAGCGCAATTCTGAAGGTGAACGGCATGGACGTGGGAAAGCAGAGCTGCCCAATGGTGATACATATGAGGGTGAATATGAGCACAGTCTCAGAAATGGGCAGGTGAGACAGTGACCAGACAGTGGCTGTGTGGTTGTGTTTCTGCAGTTCTGTGAGTCTTGGCACTGTACTGAAATGAATGAGAACTGACAAGTCTTTTATCTATACCAAATATCTTTTAGGGGACCTACAGATTTAAAACTGGTGCTTACTACACTGGAGAATATCTTCAAAATAAAAAGCATGGCCATGGTACTTTTTACTATCCAGATGGATCAAAATACGAAGGTAAAACACTGAACACAGTTGCAAAGATTTCTGTAATTGAAAAGACATGTTTCTCCAACTCCTGGAATGCAAGAAGATAGCAAAGTGGAGATTATTTTAAAAAGATAAATTTGCTATAAAACATTTTCCTGTTATTCCTTTCTTACTATGAGTTCTGAGAGCAGTTTTATTTATTTACTTTATTTATTTATGGGGATTTACTTGAAATACTGTGAGAAGTGTGGTATTTAGTAACAATTTGTTCTAGATGTGTCCTTATTTCATGTAAGGTATTACAAGTCCTGAGAAATGCCAAGCATCATGTCTAATCTGGTGCAATCTTGATAGAAGAGAGCATAATTGCTTGTATCTAATCATCTGTATAATGATTAAAATTGCTGTGTTCAGTATAGAATCATATAATTATTTGAGTCGGAAGGATCCCTTAAAGGTCATGTAGTCCAATACCCCTGCAATGAAAAGGGACACCTACAGCTACATCAGATTGCTCAGAGCCCTGTCCAGCCTAACCCTGAATGTGTCCAGGGATGAGGCATCCAGCACCTCTCTAGGCAAACTGTTCCAGTGCTTCATCACCCTCATTGCAAAAAATGTCCTCCTTATATACAGTCTAAATCTCTCCTTTTTCAGTTTGAAACCATTTACCCTCATCTTGTCACAACAGACCCTGCTAAAGAGTCTGTCTCTCACACTATTTCCCTTCTTCCAGAAGAATACCTGAATATCAGTTAGGCTTCAAGGAACAGTCTTTGTCCCTTAAGGAAGGTAAGAAGGAACCTTCACACTGTGAGAGCTAGAAGCACAGAGCAAAAAGAGCAACCCAGTTATTGCTTATTGGGTGGTATCCATCTGTGATGTATTATTTTTTTAAGTTTGAATAGAATAGTAATTAAGGCACAAAATCTAGCATTCTTTTGCATTTATAAGCACACTGGCAGAAAGGACATTTTTAGCAAATTAGCTAAACTAAACAAGTCCTTATTTTGATTTTAAGTGGAGGTGTCACATGCAGCTGAATAAATATGTGGGGAGAGGGACAGACAGAAAAAAAAAGAGCAAGGGCTTAGAATAAGGAAGGGTTTGATCAAGAAAAGAGTGAGGGGCCCAGAATGATGTGGAAGGGAACTAGGGAGAAAGATTATATCGACCTTTGAGTATAGTTACCCATATGACTGTCTTTTTCAAAATGATCTCAAAATTGTTCTAGAGAGAAAAATGATGAACTCCTGTTTGTGATAGCATGTTGGATGATACCTAGAGATGGGAATTAAAAGGAAACAATACATAACAGGGTATGTCTTAAGCCAGGACCAATATAGTTGACATGACAAATACCATGGGCCTGTTTTCATATCGTCTTCTTTGTAGTGATTTTATAACTATTCCTTAAGAAGTAATGACTGAGGCAAAAAAAAAAAAAAAAAAAAAAAAGAAGGCAGTAGAGGTGAATGAACAGGGAACCACAAGGCAGAATTGGCAAAGACAGGTGACAGAACTTGGAAGTTCTGTGTATGGTGAAGCCTTTCCTTGATAACAAAGAGCAGAGAAGATAGTATCTGAATAGAGGAAGAAAACCATCTCAAGTGAGAACATTAGAACTGTATTTGCCTCTAATGTAGAATTGTTCATACACTTACATTCAGATCAGAAGGTGAAAAGTTATTGGATAGTCTTGCATAGGGAGCTGCTATCTACCCTGTTGCATCTAATGACGGTTTATCTCATCTGTCAGAGTTCTCATCCATTTGTCAGATGTATAACAAATGGTCCTTTACTTTGCCATAGAGTATCAGTACCGCTTTGATATAATCTGTTTTGATATTAACACTGACATACTTAAACACTGATAGGCAAATCAGATATGCTTAAGATTTTAATCGACAAATGTTTCCCATTTACTTGAGGTTTTCTGTGTTCAGTGGGAAAGAGCAGGATTTGTTTGTTTTAGCAGTCAGTCATAGTGGTGTTGTAGTTCTCTTTTCCTTCTCTAATGAGGTGTATTCTCCACTCAGTTGAATTAATGTATGACAATTTTACAAACTGACCACTATATCACATGATTAAATATACCGCTTCTCACTGTGTTATTGATATGCTCTCATTAAAGGAAGCTGGGTGGATGATCAGAAACATGGCTATGGAGAATATACCTATGCAAATGGAGACACCTATGCTGGAGAATGGTTTAAGGACAATAGGTTTGTTTCATTCTTACAGTGATGTTTGAAGTCATTGTCTGTAGCATCACAATATGATGGTTATTTTCAAAGTGTGGCTGGCTGCAGCAAATCAAGTGCTACTGGGTGGCATTTGCAATTTAGCCCAACTTGAGCCATTTCAGCCACTTGAAGAAAAATAGTTTTAATACCTTAAGTATAACAATATCCCATGTTCTTCATATTCTGTAAGATAAAACAATGTTTTTTCTCCCTAGGCATGGACAAGGTACATACATCTATAAAGACACTGGATCTATGTATGTTGGTGGTTGGGTAAATGGAATCCAGGAAGGAGAAGCAGAGCTTATCCACCTAAATCACAGATATAGGGGCAAGTTTCTGAAAGGAACTGTAAGTGTGCTAGAAAAAGCTGAATTAATTTGAACAGTTAGCATAAAGCTTTCTTAATATGATCTATTTGCACTTAAAATGACAAGCTAGATCCTTTTCTTGTGTAGTTTTTCTTGTACCATAAATGTAGCAGATAAGATTGAATTTATCCACAAGGAAGAAAGCCAAGTGTCTGTAACTTTGCTTTTGAACAGTATTACAGAATCACAGAATGGTTAATGTTGGAAGAGTCCCATACAAGTCATTCACTCCAAACCCCTGATCAAGCAGGGACACCCAGAGCAGGTTGCCCAGTACCGTGTCCAGGCACATTTTGAAGATCTCCAAGGAGGGAGATTTTACAACTTTTCTGGCAACCTCTGCCAGTGCTCCATTACCTTCACAGCACAGAAGTGCTTCCTGGTGTTCGAATGGAACCTCTTGTGTTCCATTTTGTACCCATTTCCTCTTCTTCTGACGCTATGCACCACTGAAAAGAGCCTCACTCCATCCTCTTTGCATCCTCCCTTCAGGTAGTTATAGACAATGATGGAATTCCCACTGAGCTTCCACTTCCTCAGGCTGAACAGTCCCAGCTCTCTCAGCCACTCTTCACAGGAGAAGTGCTTCAGTCCCTTGTTCATCTTTGTGGCCCTCTGCTGGACTTAGACCTGCATGTCCATGTCTCTCTTGTACAGTGTTGTTATTGACTAATGTATGAATTTTGTAGTAAAGCATATTTTACATTTTTATGTGTAGAATTTCCTAACTTTATACTTCTACTGACTTCTTTGCATCTCTTTGTTGCAGCCCATAGGTCGTGGCAAATATATCTTTGACATTGGATGTGAACAGCATGGTGAATACATACAGTCAGAGGAGGTAAAAGAAATATTGAATGGTGTACTGAATATCAGATAACTCAGTAAATTACTGTTGATTAACATATAAAATAATTTAACATCAATACATACAGGGTGTCCTAGATTTAACCAGTCAAAAAAAAGGTGGAAACTTGTGGCTTCTTCAGTACTAAATAAGGTTTCATTCTGCTTTTTTAATTTAACTTCCCCACTGTGTAAGCTTAGACAATTATATGGTGTGATTTTTGCCCTGCTTGCAGATAGGAATGCTTTTTTCTTAAACTTCAGAAGAATCAGGACCTGCCCAAAATATTTTAGGTTTATGTGGTTTTAAACCACACAAGAACATAGATATTTGTCTGTAAATTTAGCTGGTGTTGTACTTTGTTCTGAAAACCAGAAAACAAAGAAAATATTTATTATTGTATTTCTGAATTGCTTGGTGTTACATCTGCAAAACGTAATTTGCAAAAGGTTCTTGTTTTGGAAACATGTCCCGTCATTTTCCTGGTCCTGTAAGAAGCTTAATTTTCACAGCTACTAATTGTAGAAGCAACTGGAATCAGGGATCATTCTTCTCTCTCCTTCACTCATGAACTTTTCTAAGTCTTTCTGATTAATATGATACAAAATAGCTATCACAATAAGAAATGTGTTAATATTTTGATTTCAAGAAAATATTCCACATTACACCTGAACTTTATACCTCTGATGTCCAACACATTAATTCCCATTACATACTCTTTAAAAATTCATAGAATGGCCTGGGTTGAAAAGGACCACAATGATCATCTAGTTTCAACCCCGCTGCTATGTGCAGGGTCACCAACCACCACACCAGGCTTTCCATAGCCACATCCGGCCTGGCCTTCAGTGCCTCCAGAGATGGGGCATCCACAACCTCCCTGGGCAACCAGTGTGTCACCACCCTCTTTATGAAAAACTTCCTCCTAATATCTAACCTAAACCTCCCCTGTCTCAGTTTAAGATCATTCCCCCTTGTCCTGTCACTGTCCATGCTCATAAACAGCCGTTCCCCTTCCTGTTGATACGCTCCCTTCAAGTACTGGAAGGTCACAATGAGGTCTCCCTGGAGCCTTCTCTTCTCCAAGCTAAACACACCCAGCTCCCTCAACCTTTCTTCACAGGAGAGGTGCCCCAGCCCTCTGATCATCTTAGTGGCCCTCCTCTGAACTCGTTCCAAGAGCTCTGCATCTTTCTTGTGCTGGGGGCCCCAGGCCTGGATGCAGTACTCCAGATGGGGCCTCACAAGAGCTGAGTAGAGGGGGACAATCACCTCCTTCTCCCTGCTGGCCACCCCTTTTTTAATGCAGCTCAGAACACAGTTAGCCTTCTGGGCTGCAAGTGCACACTGCTGGCTCATGTCCAGCTTCTTGTCCACCAGGACTCCCAAGTCCTTCTCCGCAGGGCTACTCTCAAGGAGGTCTTCCCCCACTTTGTATAAATACCTGGAATTCCCTCAACCCAAGTGCAGCACCCTGCACTTGGCCTTATTGAACTTCATTAGGTTTTCATGGGCCCACTTCTCCAACCTGTCCATGTCCCTCTGGATGGCTTCCCTTCCTTCCAATGCATTGACAGCACTGCTCAGCTTGGTGTCATCTTGCAAACTTGCTGAGGGTGCACTCAGTGCCATCGTCTGTGTCATTGATGAAGATGTTGAAGAGCACCGCTCCCAAGACTGACCCCTGAGGGACACCGCTTGTGGCCGGCCTCCACCCTGACACAGAACCATTGATCAAAACCCTTTGGCTGCAACCAGTCAGCCAATCCACCAAGCAGTCCATCCTTCAAATCCTCTTATTCAACATCCTTCAAATTCTCTAATACAACATTTGTTTCGTTATATAATTTCACTAAGTTTCAACTTTCTTCTACTGTATGCATTTTACCTTTTCCAAAATTTACTTTTTTTATTTTTCTGTCTCTCTACATTGGACTTGTAATTTTTTATCAGTGGTATTTGGCTTTTACCTTAAGAAACTGAACAATATTCCTTTGAGAGATATGATACTTGAATAGATCCCTCTCAGCTATTCTGTTTGAGGGAGAGAAAAAAAATTATCTTTAAGAAACAAAACTGGCAAGCATAGATCATCAGTATTGGTCAGCCAGCTTCAACAAGGTTCAAAGCATAGTTTTCTTGCAAGATTTGCCACGGAATTTTCTCCTCCTGTCAGTGCTTTAAAAGGCTGTCATGTTGCCATTTGAGCCCAGGTAAAGAGCTTTTAATGCACAAAATCATCATCTTATATACTCCTTTAATACTTATAAGAAGAGATCCTAGATGTTGAGAGTTGTCTTTTAGGATAAAGGGGAGGAAGAAGAAGAAGAGGAGGAGCCTTCTTTACTTGCTGCGCCAAAGTGGAAAGCAACAGAAATTACTAAATTAATACTCTGGATGCCCAACGTGGAAAAAGCACCCTCTCCCAGTGAAGGCCCCCCAGCAGCAGCAGCAGATGGAGCAGTGGAAGAAACAGCAGCAGATGAAAAAGACAAAACACAAACAAATGCAGGTTTGTTCTGATGGACGTCTAGAAACCCTGTGTTTCGACTATCCTGTGAAACCGTGTTTTTCATACTTAATTTTGAGTATTGTGAGAGGGATTTTTTTTTCTCGTGTTTTTTACCCTACACTTAATATTGAGGGTTTCCGGGCCAGTTTGTAAATGTGATAGTATATATACACATCTGTTCTGTCTCACATAGCATAATAAGACACAACTATCTTGGGAAGCCTGTGAATCATTTTAGTCTATGTCATCACCTCTTATACAAACTTGATTATAAATTGTTGCAAAAATATGTGCGGGTTTTCTCATGCAAGTAAAGTCTTAGGAGTTCACTCCATTATTAGTTGTGGCATGAAAACAATGACTGAGTACAAATTTGCAAAAATTAATTTTCTTCAGAATTTCTGATTTCTCATATTTCAGTCACTGATGAATCTTCTGAGCATAGGGATGATGAGCCTTCTCTTCATAAAGTATCCAGTGAAGTTTTTAGCCCACCAAAGGGTGCAGAAGAAGAAGATGAGGAAATAAGGGAAGAAGAAAATGAAGGAGAAGTGTACCAAGGTGAGGAATGATGGACATGTGCTTGTTCTTCCATGTACAATCAGGTTTGGAAATGATGCATGTCAATTGGCTGCTACTGAGAAGCCCATTATCAGGCTAAACAAAACATAGGGGCTCTACCTTTTGTCACAGGATAGAGCCCCTCTAAAGTTGTAAACTGGTTTTGAGTAGTCAAATTCATATATTTACCAGTACAAATCAGTGATACTGCAGTGCAGCATTACCTGTGCAATACAATGTTGACAGCACTTGAAGAGCTGAGTTTAAAACTGATCACATTTGCAAACTTCCTTTTGTACAAACATGAGAGAGTAGCCTGGGGAATTCAGGTATTTTTGAGCACACAATTTTTCTATCATGAATAGAACTGTATGTTCTTGTTCTCTCAAGTTAAATAAGAAACGAGTCTTAGGTATTATTATACATTGTGATTTGGAGAGGCAAAGGCTAGTGTCTCATTGATTGTTCCTCTTAAAAGGCAAAGAGCTTTGAAATTTGGATGCTCAGGTTTTCTTACAAGCAGTTCAGAAGCCTGTTTTTATACAAAATTACAAAAAGGCAACATAAAAGAAAGCATCTGTGTTTACCCATACGTAACTTACAAGCCTCCATTCAACTGTGTTTTTTGCATTTGTTAAATGTTAACATTTACAAATTTCTGATGTAGGAAAACATTAGATAAATGTCTTCATCTGTAGTCAACACATTTTATAATAAAGCAAAGCACTATCTGTAGCAATCAGAAAGACTGTAAAAAAACCTTGAAAATTTCATAGAGGTATAACATAAACATTAAGGGCAGGTCTTGGAATTCTGTTAATTAACTTGCTCTCATTTTTCATTCATCACCTCTGAAGGTAATCTCTTGCTTCAGCGCAGACTAGCCAATAAGCTGATCAGGTGTATATGACTGACATCTTACAGGATCCCTCAGCTGGGATCAGATCCAGCAGAAATTGAAGCAGGCTTCCTGCATAGCTCTGCTTTGGACTTGACAAGAGTTCATTGAGCTTGATTTGTCTCAAAGTCTGCTGGACTCAAATAATTTTTTATTGAACTTGATTCTAACAGATTTTCTGGCCTACTACAGTAAAGTAGATCTGGTACCCTCTTTGTTTTTGTTTTGTTTTGTTTTAAATTATTGTTAGTATTATTTTTTTTACTGGCAAATGTATCCATGCATCTGTCAGAGATTGTATAAATGCATATTCTAATGTGTGAGAACACAGGAATGCAATAGGTATTTTCGAAGGTCTTTTAAGTTCTTTATTTCTGGAATCAGAGAGCTGGATTTTCCAAATTTTTTCAGCATAATACTGCCAGAATTAATTAGCAATATATTGTTCCCCTTGTCTTTATATTTATCAAGGTTAAATTACAATTTGAGGAAATGATTTGAAAATATGTGAACTGTGAGGAGTGGAGGTAGCAAAATCATATTTCTTACTGGTTTATATTCTCTGTCCTGTGACCATCATTTTTACCACGTAGCAATTCCATCCTTCTAACTCCATGTTTCTATGAAACTCCTCTAAACAGGAGATGTTCTTTAGCTATTCCCGAGTTACATATGGACTGGCTGGTGGTCAGTGTGTGTGTGTACAGAGTCTTTCTGCCAGCTAAGAAACAATTTATGTCAGTTAAGTTCAAGAATTGGCAGCAAAGGGCAGTAGGAAGGAAGACTGGGGTAGACAGCATGATTCTGGAATTACGTTTTAGGCTACTAGAATTGCTTTCCAGTATTTTATAACAAAATTCATTTCAGTTTTCTGTTTGTTTTTTTTTTAAATAAACTTTGCCTTCACAGGAGCTGCTAGTTTAGAAGATGAGGAGGAATCAGAGGAAGCAGAGTAATTGGATACAACTAAAGACAAATATAGGCAGAAAAGGAAATTGCAGAGTAAATCATTAGTTAAAGTAAACCTGCAATATTTTTATTCATATCTTTGTTGTTTTTTGAATAAACATTTATGTCACTGTTCTGTCTGGAATATACCTCTCCAAAACTTTTACAACCCCAGAGTGTGCCATCTCAAGACCACTTTATTCCATAGTGGCAGGCAGTTGTTGAATTCAGTATGGGATAATTCTGGATTTATAAAGTTGAGTCCTCACACATTTATGGAATCAAAGTTTTGAAACACTTGGCTTGACAGTTCTAAAGTAGAACATATATCCATCCAATAACTGAGTGGACCTATTGTGCCTGTGATAAGTAGATTGCTTTTGGTGATCTATGTTCATTTCTTCAAAGGAAGATAGATGATTTTCAAACCTGATGAATACATCAGTATTGCCCAAAACTTCAGAACGTTATATCCATCTTGGGAGTTAGTTAACATGCTCAAATGTGGTCTTATAATCATTTATGTTGGAAGTGAACTCAAGAACTACAGACAATTCTGTCCGTATCCACTATCACTGGACCACCAAGTATAGAGCCACATTACTTACTTACTGTAAGCTGTTGTCACTGTTCTCCAAGATACCAAGCTTAAATCTCTCCTTTCCTGATTTGCAAACCTGTTGGCAGAGATGCTATTATTCCACTTTGTTAAATGGCTTCTGTGTTTCCTTTTTCCTCCAAGACTGACCCATGGTGATGAAAGTCAAAGCACTACCTCTAGCAACAGCCATATTACCAGCTGTTAATCCCCAGGATTTCATCCCCTCCTGCTTGGCCTCTTCCAACTGAAGATGAAGAAGGTATCCAATGGGTTCCCATGTCCTTTGACAGAATCCTGTAGTTACTCTTCTTTTGCTCCCTCAGGAGTACAGTTGATAGTCACAGCAGTGAGCAAACAAGGAGGTAATGGTCATTGGACAGGGTGAATTTTGGCCATACTTCTACAATACCCACAATCTGGTCACTTGTCAAGCAGAAAACCTCCCGTGACAGCATATCTGGTAAACAAGTGTCTTTGTCCCCTAAAGGAGAGGACCTCCAGCTGCTAACACTTGCTGCTTCTTTTTAGTGTTGATGCTTCATCCGGGGCCAATTAGCTTGGAAGCCTCCCTTTACAGCCTCTGTTCCTCTCCCATGCCTATTGGGCCTCAATACCGACTCTCTACATCCAGGTCTGAGCAAGAATGGTGGAACATTTCTCCTGCTGCCCAAAGTTATGAACTGTAATAAACACCCTTAGGGGAGAATCCTTCCAGCACTCCATCCAGTGCAGCCCCTAGCCATCCCCTCAACCTCATAAGTCAGGCTTATGCCTCAAGAGAGACCCTGCTGATACCTCATTTGCCCTCCTTACTGATAGACAGTCTGCACGCCTCCTACAGATCCTTTATGTGATCATGCAACACCTAAATCACTGCACAGAGTCTCATCAAGAGACACCAGCTCAGATCGTGGATATAACATCCCCCCATCCAATCCAGGTCTAGACTGACACAACTGATATGCCAAGGGTATGCACTTTTTCTTTTGGTGGCAGAGGTAAGGCCCAGTAGCTCATGAGCATTGGTGAGCACAGTCCCACACTGGAGGAAAGTTTCTGCCTTCCCTTAGCACCAAACAGTACCTTCCCCTCAGCCCCCAAAAAACAATTCAAACAACTGAAAAACCCAACCAACCAAATAAACAAAAACACCACCACCACAAAAACAAACAAACAAGCCAAAAAAAACCAACCATCAATCCTTAATGAGCAGGACCCCATCAATCAGAAGAGAGCTACCAACAGATTTCAGCTGAAGAAGGCCTCTAGAAGCTATCAGAATCGAATCAAATGGCATTCTATAAATAATAAGTTAAAAGTAAAGAGCAAGGTAGAGCTGCACAAAATGTTGTGCAAGCAGTTTGTGCTACAGACATACATTTCACTTACAGACATACATATCACTTCTTCAGGTGGGGAAGAAAAAGCTGCTCTGAAACATTGTTTTCCTGATAATATATAAACAATACCTTAATTGTTAACAGATGCATCTGTTTAATTTACTTTCTTATACTTCTGAGAATACTGGTATGGATGTTGATGGACTTGGAGTTTGAGACAGAATGTCGCTGGCCTGCAGCAGTTTGCTTTTGAAGTAAGGAAACCAATTTGGGCCTGATTAGGATAAGGGATGTTGAGCTGGCATTGCTGAAACAGGACTTGATTTTTTTAATTCATAAATTTTAGTTTGGGGGAAAATAAAGGAAAACTTTTAGCAAGTTCCTTTTCTCTACAACTCAACAACTCCAGCAAAGATATGCCAAGAAGTTTAAGCTAATGATAAATATGGATTAAGAGAAAATGGGGGTAGTGAGGTGAGTCAGACAAAATAAATAGAGTTTATCACTTCTCCCTGAAATGTTTCTCCTATCAGAAATGTCATACTGTGAAATTTCCCACGCAAACTTTTCCCCAATGCCTTACCTGTCTTTTTCTTTTTTGGCAATTTCTTGTCACATCATTGTGACTTCAGTAAGCATTTTTAGAGGTGACTGTCTTTTCCTCTTTTGGCTTTCTTTGGTGAAGAGAAATGCTGTATTATTACAATAGCTTGATTGAAGCATACTTGGCGTAGTAATTTTTTATTTTTAATAATAACTTACAAATCTTTAGTTTACCAGCTGTTTACTCACTATATTTTACTGTAAATTTGAGAAGCATCAGCATGACTTATTTCCCCGCTCAATTCCATTTAAAGGTAATCTTCAGTTCAAGAAGAGTTAATTCTTGAAGGATTTAGGAAATTACCTTTTCCCCTTCAGCACCCAGTACTGTACTCTTTATTAGTTCCTTAGTGACCTCCAGTGGCAAAGCTGCGAAAAGTGCAAACTGTCTAGAATGCAGCTAAGAACATCTGGAAGCCTGGGTTAGAAAGGGCTCCTGAGAAGATGGTTTACTCCATTGGGAAACCAATGCTTTTGTAGAAGAAGGCATTTCATTTGACTATAACTTTCAAAAATACGCTAAGGATAATTTGTAAACTCATTAATAGCAATTCCTTCATCCCTATTTTGGAGAGAAACACCCGACCGAAAGTTGTTGCACTGAAGTGTGCTAGTCCCTCTCATCCTTCCGTCTCTTCACTTTTCAGCAAAGAAGAAAGACAGCAGTAGTCATGTTTGAGACCTGAATAATGTGCTGAATATAAGAATCAGAAAACCCAGTCATATTTCACTTGCAGAGCTCTATCTTCCCCAGAGATGGGATTCTTTCCACAGTGAAGAAGGAAGCCCACCAAGAGAGCTCATTGCAGCTAAAGAAGGCACCTGGAGTTCTCAAGTTCATCTCATACCAAGAAAGCCTGGAGCACATCTACTTCCTTCTGAAAGTGCAAATATTTTAAATTCCTTCAGAGAGATGCCTATTTTACATTCACAGCTGGGGAAAACAAACAAACAAATACAAACACCGAGCCATTCATTTTTTCCTTTTTCATCCACTTTATCCAGAGGAAAGTCAAGTCATTTTCCAGCATGCTACTCTCTATAGACGCAAGTTATAGGAAACATACTTTCTGCCTAATTTTATAAATCCTAACTTCCTCTAAGTTTGAGGGTCTTCAGGAGGGAAAACTTGCAGTATGTGGGCATTTCCCCTCCTAAAAAGCTTCACATGCAGTAGAATTTGAGCAAACATCTTTCCTCTATTCTAGAGGGTCTGTTTATTTTTTGTTGTTTTTTTTTTTGTTGTTTTTTCTCTTTTCAAGGGCCAATAATTTTTTAAACAGTGAGAGTAAGGTGTTACGTGTTTTGTTGCTGTTGTTTTCTGTTATTTTTAACTGGCCATTTACTTTTCAAACATGTTTGGCCTGGAGACTCTTATTGACTTAGAAATAATGTTAGAAATCAAATGTTAGGGGAAAAATTCAAGGATACATGAAATTGCTTATGATCAAAAAATGGTTTAATTGGAAGAAACCTTAAGGATCACCTAGTTCTAGCCCTCCTGCCATGGGCAGGGACATTTTCCACCAGACTAGATTGCCAAGAGCCCCGTCCAACCTGACCTTGAACAGTGCCAGTGATGGGACATCCACAGTTTCTCTGGGCCACTTTGTGCCTGTACCTCATAAGGAATTTCTTCCTTAAATCTAATCTTAATCTACTCTCTTTCAGTTTTAAACCATTACCCCCTGTTCTATTACTACATGCCTTTGAAAAAGATTTCTTGCTCTTCTTATGAGCCCCTCTTCAATTATTAAAAGACTGCAACAATTTACCCACATACATGTACCAAAAGGTGATGTCCTCTTGAAAGGGTCCTTGATAGCTTTCCCTATTCAGCCTGTAGGCTCAGCAAAGAGATTACATGTTTCCCTAAGAGATTTAACAGGACATGGCTACAGAAAGGCAGTGCACACACAATGCTGTGTTAAGTCTTACATTCACTAAGAACACTAGAGTGCTTTGCAGGTAATAGCTAAAGGTCCATAAGTTGTAGCCACATTAACACCAAGCTGCTCCTGAGCTAACTGACACTATTATTAACTAGACTGAAAAAAAATGTCAGCATTGTTCTGAGAGTGTTTATCCATGTTCGGCATGGACACAAAGATCTCTGCACAAATCACTACTAAGCCACGTGGGCAGGTGAAGAGCGAAACTACGGCAAAGAAGATGGTGTTTTGCCTTTTAGCCCTGCAGAAGAGCACAGATAACTTGAGAATCTGAAATTTTATTTGTAAATACCTTCTTTATTCTTCCATTCAGAATACATGGCATGGCACTGATGAAGGAGAGCAATTTACAATGTATTTGCCAGCCTACAAAATCACAGAGATTTTCACTGGCAGAGGTATTTACATAAATGACTCTTCAGAGGCTTTTAAAATAGCACAGTTACTTTCAAGTAACTCCCTCAAGTATAGTAATGTAGTAGATGATGTTAAATTGAACACCACAGCGTAAATTAACAACTTCTGACACAAGTTCTATGTGACCATAATACCCCATTTCTTAAGTACGTCTAGCTTGCTATTTTTTCAAAAAGACTGATGCTTCAGCAAGCTTCTTTTGAATAAGTTGGTACTTTTAATGAGTTGGTACTGATAATAGGTTATATTTCATGTTTTATATTGCATTGTATTGTTGATCCAGCATTCAAGCCCACAGGTAACAAGAGAAACCTAGCAGACACCTGGGAAACAATGTCTTAGCAACTAAAAGTGTTAGGGTAAAATGAGCTCCAAAAGGTAGAAATAAAGTCATTATATTTTAATTGTGTTCCGTCAAAACTGTATTGGTGAATTTACATAAACGAATTTGCAACATAAATTCCCGCTGTGGATTAGAAAATATTTGTATGTTAGCAGCATCTCTATTTGCTTTTCCCCTCCAGCGAAATATGAGCATCAAAGCGCTTCAGATTTAAGCTCTTGTTTTCCAAATGCTTAATTACACAAGTAGTTCTATTAAGGAGGCACCTTTGGTGGGTTGGGTTGAATGTTTTTTATCATCATGCTCCTATTTTTATTTTTTGTGAGAGGTAGGAGATGCTGCATCCTGAGTTTCCTTACCAAGAGTAAAGGAAGCTTAGGAAGATGCCAGCTGGAGGTTTTGTACAGGTTTTCTCCATGGGAGTATGCAGAGGCCATGTCTACACAGGTATTCAGCACTGAGTTTGTGCTACAAGACATTCCTATGAACTACACCAGATTTGGGGAAATCTGGTTATTTCACAGGGTTACCAGGCTTGTTTTCTAAGCCCATCAGCCTCAGGACAGTAAAGCTCTCATGAGCTCCCTGGGTCAGGAGCCCACAGTTTCCTTCCCCTCCAACTGAAAAGAGCATGGAGAAATAGCCACTAAGTTAGTTATTTAACCTAAGAGTTTCTCATGGTAGTACAAAATGTTGTAGGATAGACCCATAAGTCATCCACAGGGCCTGATCCCTAAGATAAGCACCCATGAACCTACCAGTTATCTTTGTTCCCAGGCCAATATGGAGTGTGTTCCTATGTTGCCCTCTCACAGAAGAGACTGGGGTGTTCTGGTCTTTATCATAGCTTTTAAATGCTTTCTCAATTTGTCATCTGAACTGTTCTGGCCCATTTCTTAACTGGGGTCACATATTTGAAGGTTTGTGTTAAGTAGCAAACATTCCAAATGAATGCAGACAACAATATTGATGGTTGATTCCCTTTTGGGCAGTACAGAAGCTTAAGTAAAAAGAGTGGGAATATCAAAAGCAGATTGGCAGGGTCTGAAAGAGATCCGAAAAGATCCGTTTCGGCGGACATGGCATTGCAGATGGGTTAGTGGGTTCACTAGCCTATCTGAAAGCCCCCTTCCAACCCAAACTATTCTGTGATTCTATGATTCTGTGAACAGCAGAAATGGAAGAGAACAGGTGAATGGACAATTGCTGCTGCCAGAAGATGCTGAAGCTACTTTTGAACATAGCAGACTACTGGGAATTTGCTTCCCAAGAAAAGTTTTTTGCTCGGGGAAAGAGCGAGGCTGCAAGACCCACCGGGAGGTTTCCTCCACAAGACACGGAGGAAACAATAAGAACAGCGAATCCAAGACTAGTTATCAGCTTCTCAAGCTTCACACAATAACTGCTTTGATGTTATGATTAATAGCCAGAATATTGCTGAAGGATATAGACACTAAACACGGTCCTAAACCAGATGTTAGAGTCAATTGGCCTCTCCAGACCCTTCATGAGAGGTATCAGATCTCCACAAAAAGCTGGACTGTAAAATTTGATGATTCACTAACTACTTCCTATGCACCAGAGAACTATCTTCTGTTTGTTCAAAACTTTTACTTTGTTCCCAAGTCCAAAGAGGCACGAACATTTTAATTTTTAATCATCCATTTTAAAAAAGCACTAGAAGATCAAGGGCAGATCCACCAAAAACTGCTGCATACAATCTTTTCAAAAATTATGCTCCAGAGTATTTCAGTAATAAATCCTCCAAGACAGTCAAAAATCTACCTGACAGCTTTAATCAATACTTGATGACTTAAAATGGTGCAAAGGGAACAGAAATAACTACTGTTCTGAGTCAGCAGATTTTCACACATGCTTTGAACAAATATCAGTGCTGGCAAAGGGCTTCGGAAAAATGAGGACAGACACCACAGATTTGCTCTTCTGCTTTTCAGAAGAACTGGACTCAGGTGTCTTGAAAAGTTGTGTGCTTAAAATCATTATTAAATGATGAATTTCTTTGTTATTGTCTTTTCAAAGAGTATGGGTGGAGTGACTAATCCAGTGTTCCTCATTCTTGTTAAAAAATGTGTCGCTTCCCTCCTCCCCATCCTTCAATCACACCTAAAGATCCTATGTAGGCATGTAAGGCTGAGGTTTTCTTTTCCCAAAAGGTGTCGCCAGAGATTAACTTCACAGTAGGTCTGCATCAAAAGAATTTACTGCTCCGTTTTTAAGATATAAGTAAAACATTCAGATCTTCTACATGCTACTAGAATTATCTGTCAAAGTACACAACTTTGTAAAGAAATAGATCCAACTAAAGAAAATTACAATAGGGTAAAGTAATATTTAATTTTGAAGCTGCATAAAAAAATCAAGAAACAGTGAAGGGATTTTCCATTTCTTTTGCTTACTACAAAATAAAATAAAATAAAATAAAATAAAATAAAATAAAATAAATCAAAGTTTCTGAGGGCATTTTCTTCATTTTACCCATGTTCAGCAATTTATTTCATATGATGAATGTATCCCATCAGGAATTCTGTCTCTCTTCTGAGCACTGGTTTTTGCAACTAGGAATCCTCGTAGATTCTTAGATTGTAGGTTGTGGAAGAAAGATATAATTGCAGCTCTGATCCTACAAAATGTTTTTTGGAGCAGAGTCTGTGCAAAGCCCAAATAGGGGACCTTGTGGACAGAAGAATTTGTCTTTGCTCTTTCATTGAGCCTGGGATACAGTTTTCATTTCTGCAGCCTGTTCACTCTCTTCAGTTAATTTGGATGGTTGAAATAAAGCAGACTGCACAAGTTAAAGAGTATTTTGCAACAAAGCATTTCTCTTCATCGGCTCAGTGGGTTCAGAATTGGGTAAATTGGTCCAATACTTCCCTATGCCCCCAACTGTAAGGAAGGGCCTGCCAAGCAGCCTGCACACACTTATTTCACGTGAACAGGGCTAGAGAGCAATAAACTGGCTGTTAGAAGTATTCTGCAGGTGGAGAGGCATGAAAAGCAAAATAAAGTATTTCATTGCTATGTTGCGTGCAGTGGTAAAAGCACAAGATGACTGTTCAAAGAAACAGGAAGACGCTGTACCTGAAGATTACTGCTCCAGTGGAGCCACATAGAAAATGGATCTGAGGCTGCTGAATGAAGAGAGAGGAGGTGTTTTGTGTTTTATCATCTTAAAGGAAGATACAGGTGTCATTTCAGCAGTGAGCTTTTTCCCTTGTCATATGAACTGAGAGCACCACCACCACTCCAGCCCATCCTCATCCTCACCTGGGCTTTTATTTGGCTCCAAACAGCGTAGGTGGAAGCGTCACCAAACACAAGACCTCTCCCCTTATGCCATGCACGAGCATGTGTCGCACCGGAGGAGAAAGGCCCAGCTTGACATTTGCCTGCATTTCTTTTCATACAGGGAGGAGGGACTGCAGATGGGCTGAGGCCTAAGACAGACTGCAAAGCTGTCTTTGAGGCCAAAAGGGAACTTGTCAGAGGTGAGGGACAATAGCAGTGTGAAAGAGCAGCAAAGTACAGCTGCTTCCACGCATTAAAACAGAGCCATTTCTTCATCTGGAGGCTGTATTCCTAGAAAAAAGTTCAATTCAGAAGCACACACCAATGCCATCACTCGCACCCAGTCACAGCCCCAGGCAATACCCTCTTACATTTGGGCTTCAGTCTTCAGTGCCAGCTCTGGCCTCATATATTCTCCAGTGGTGAATCTCCGGTGATACAGCTGGCAATCACTTGGTGAAACCAGAAAAAATCTCACCAAAAGCAACAGCATTCACAGACAGGAAGATTCCATGGGAGAACCATGAAGTGAGAGCTAGTGTGTCAGCTAAAATGAAGCTGGAAGCACCAGGGAATGACATGCCCAGGGCCATGTCCTCATCCCATGCCACTCCTGACCCCTTGGTGTCCAAAGCTGTTAAAAAAACAGGAGCCCAAGCATCTTTGCCAGATCTGGGAAGCCAAAATAAATGATTTCAGCTGCAAGACTGAGAAAGCAGACCTCCATGCCACTGCTAAGGGAGCTTGGTGGATGCCCCACATCCTGTGTGCTGGATGGGCTCGCCTTGCGTGCCCTCAGGCTATAGGGACAAGTGCAGAGATGACTAGACTAGGACTAGAGGGAATGGTTTCAAGCTGCGGCAGGGGAGATTCAGGCTGGACATTAGGAAATACTACTTCTCAGAAAGGGTGGTCAGGCACTGGAATGGGATGCCCAGGGAGGTGGTGGAGTCACTGACCCTGGGGGTGTTCAAGGTGCAATTGGATGTTGTGTTGAGGGACATGGTTTAGTGGGAGCTATTGGTGATAGGTGAATGGTTGGACTGGATGATCTTGTAGGTCTTTTCCAACCTTGGTGATTCTATGATTCTATGATTCTATGTCAAGAAAGACCAATTGAGAAAGAACGTGGAGAAGAAGAATGATAATGAGATCTTTTTTTTAGTCATATAAAGAGAGAAAGCGAAACCTCAAATTTTCTGCTTTCATATAAAGAAATACTTGTGCTTTCCTAGACGCAGTTATCTGAGAGGATCATTTGGAAAAGAAGCTCAACATTGCCCTGTAAAGGCATGTTCCTGTTTGTGCATAAAATATTGAGACTACACTTTAATCAAACAAATAATCAAGCGAAGAGCTACGGAGACCAGTCAGGCAACCCATCTGTCAGTGTGTCACCATTTATATGATTCAGCACAGAGCAGCACACAGCATAGCTGTTGTCCTGCCAGTGTCATCTCACAAAGTGTTTAGCAGTTAGAGTTGCTCACATCAAGGTTTTGTCACCAGTACAGTAACACAGGACATCTTTGATTGCCCCAGTAAAAGCAATTGGTTCAGTTTTCTCTGAAGGAAAGCCTTTTTTTTTGCAACACAGATCACTGTGGAAACACTGAGCAGGAGAACTGCTGTGGTAGAAAATGAACCCACTTTATAGCAGAGGTAAACATGTTGTCTGTATGCTATTTCCCCTCCTCCTGTGCTCTCGCAGAACTGGAGGAGTCAACAGGAAACCAACTGGCTTTAAGTAGAGCTGATATCTCTGGGTAGGAGATTGCTTCTTTCAGTCTATTTCTCTGCCTGACTGAAAATATACAAGTGCATGAAATAAGTCATTTTTACTGTGTCTGAACTGGCTGTATTTTGGTCTTGGAAGATGTAATAATGCCACTAGAGTGCCTTTAGCAGTAGAATTTACTCTCTTGTATGCCAGGTTCTACGTTCTTTTTCCTCAGTTACTGTAAAGAAAGCAAAGTTCAGGCAGCGAACTGCTTTCTGTGTTTTGACTACTCAGAGAGGACAACTCTCATCCACTTTAACTTTTCTAGATGAATCACTGGACTGCGCTGTACCACAAGCTATCTTCACCTCGTTTTTGGCAGCTGCAAGGACAAAGCTGGCCTTCTAATCTTCCATGATACTATTTCTCCAGTTAAATGCTGCATTTGCCCCGTGAGTTAATGTCTTCACTGGAGGGTTAACCATCAGCCATTTCTTCTCCTCTTTGAGCTCTTCACAGAAACACATGCCCAGAGAAGGGATCTAGGAAGGAAGGATACAAGCAGCAGTTACTAGCAGGGTCATTGCTTTGGTTTTGCAGCAGAACAGAAGAGCAGATTCTGAGACCATTCTGAAGACAGAGCCTGGAACATTTTGCCACTTTTGAAACAAACTAAAAACAGGCTGGATGCCTGTTGTGCAGTAGCTGACCTTGTGCCATCACCTTGAGCTCACACTTGGATTTCAAAATCAAGATGTATTCACTCCTTATGCATCAACTGTGGGTAGTAAAAACACATCTAAAGACTGAATTATCCTCTTAGTAATACCAAGGCAGATGATAAGGAAAACTGGAGTGAAAAAATCTGCCACTGGTGATAATACACAAATAAAACAAGCAAAAAAATTCTACAACAAAGTCTCAAGGGCGGGCCTCACTTGTGAAGCTGGCAAGAAAAGCCTTCTCTGCTTTGTACTGTAGCTGAGCACTTAAGCTGTGAACTTGCAGTGACCTGAAAATGTACAATTTAGAGTCACTTGCTGAATATAGCTGCAGTTTATGTTCATAAGACTATGAGGAGGAGAGGGAAGGCTCTTAGTCCTGCTTCTATAGTTAGGAGGCTCATGCCAGAGGGAGAGGTTTCCATGCACCTCCCACATGTTGTCAACAGTTGGCGGGCTGGTTCGGCCCGGTTCCGTGATTAGTGGGGCGGAGGGACATCCATGACACATGTAGGTGCAACCTGATACTGGCTTTGCACGGGGGTTGAATGGAAATCTCCTAATATGTTGTTTAACAAGGCAAAATTCTCTTGACCACTAGTTCTATGCTAAAACTACACAAGATTCCTTTCGTACTGAGAAAGCCAATGTCAATGGTACTGACATACAGTTACACAAGTCTCACTGCCTGGGAAAGCTCCATACTGAAAGTACAGAAAGACACACACAAAGCTGCCCGCTGAATAAAAAGTCTTCTTACCTTTCGGACCACCTGGGCAAAGTCGCTGCTGTCTCTGGCAGGGAGTCCTATCAGAGGTCGGGTGAAAGATGCCAAGGAAGAGCCATGCCCCACAATGAGGATGACACCTGGAACACCACGGTAAGAAAAGAAAGGTAGTTAGGGGGTTGTCTGACTTTGCAGACATCTTTGGTAATGTGGCAGGGTGTACTGTGCTGGTCAGAAAAAGTCTGATGTGTTGCAGACATGCCAGCTAGTGAGAAAAAGTATCTGCTAAGCAAACAGCTTTCCAGAGAAGTAATTTTCTTATGTTGATCTGCATCCCTAGGCACAAGTAGAATAACCAAAGCATATACTCTTGTAATTTTTACCGCCTTCTGTTTAATTTTGCTTTTTCTTTTCTGTTCTATAAATTGTATTTATTTTAACTTAGTACAGGCCAGGCCAAGAACTACAAGCCTACCTTGAGCTCTGTGCAATACAAATAATCCATGATAAATGTGCTTCTGTTGACAAACCCTTGCCTAGAAAGTGTCTGACAGAATATACAAAGATCTGAAACCTTTACCTTTGCTGGGGCAGGCAGTGACGATCTCTTTTATAGCTGCAGAGCTTCTGCTCACATATTCTTCATAACTTTCTGATGGGACCAGAGAAGAGAGTGGGATGTTTGCCCTGACAATGTAATCAGAAATACATGTTAATCTAGATGAATGAATGAGCACACATGAGAGGAAGCACTTGGTTAAAAGGATGTGGGTTTATCCACTGACTTGACTGACACACCGACACCTCAAAAATTCACATTAAATCTTATGCCTACATCTTGTAGTTCATAAAGCACCAGAAACAGGGAAAACCATGCTTTAATAAAACCCCTTGTTTACAGTGGAGGTTGTTTAAACCAAGACCCATCCCAAAGTTTCTCAGGAGCTTCCTTGACCCCATCTGTGTCCATACATGGGAAAAGATGGTAGAGCCTACCATGCCTTGATGCACAGTGGCTGGTGGTGCCAAGGATAGGCAGCTGGGGAGGCCAAATTCCTAGTGAATTCCCCTACCAGCCTCCCCAGGGCTGTGGGACTAGCAAAATAGTCAGCAGGACAACAGTGATTTGCTGCCTCTCAACAATCTCCTTGCTTTTCTTGGCTGATGCTTATATTAGGGATTCTTGGCAACAGAATTCAGCCTCCTCAAACTCACTTCCTATTTTTCACATCATCCTCTGAATCTGACAACTAGAGAAATTCACAGCCATGGCTGGCAAGTTTGATTATATGATTAGCCACGTGCGGTGACACAATCCAGAATGTTTAGTTCTTTCTACAAAAAAAAACCAAACTGCTCTGCCATTTTGATAGTGTCCTTTTTCAGCGAATAGACGAGAGATTAGAGTAATATACTGTAGTAAGGTTTGACATCAAAGTGTACTTTTACTGGCGAGTCCTTGATACATTACAGCAGCACAAACTGCAAAAGCAGAAAATAAGTGGTAAAACCATATGGTGGGCCCATGCTAAATTGTTAATCATAGCTAATACTAATTCTGGCTAGGTTAAGTCTGCTGATGGAACAATCCGGGACTTGACCCAGGTGAAGGTTGTCCCTTGAAGTGAGTGAATATGGTAAAACTACCCCTGCAACCGGAGGATTTTGAACCCTGTACGTGACAGGAAGAAAGCGGCATCAAATGTGCAGGGTTACGACTCATCTTCTCTGCTTTTGCCCGGACCTGAGTGAGCTGTGAGGCTGCAGTTCGCACTGCTGCAGAGCTTTCCTCTCCACTTCCCACTGCACAACCCTTGCACTCTGTCCCATGTGGAAATTTGAGGAAAGTGACCTCATATTGAAAAAAACTGTTGAAAAACTTTAGAATGACCTATGACCCATGAAAAGGAAAGATTTTATCATTTCACAGAGTTTAAAATGAAGATGCTCACTTGGCTGTACGAAATACGTTATGATCTGAGAAGTTTGTTTCCCTCTTTCTTACACACATAGGACACCTCAGACACGCTCACTCTTCTTAGATGAGCAATTTCCTGGAGCTGGCTGTGCACTGCACACACGGAACAGCCCCAGAGTGCACAGTGAGCAGCTAGGTAAATTGGAGACCAATCATTTCCTGCTCCTTTGTGGTTTGCAAGTGCTGAGAAGTAGCATCAGCTCCCTCTCTCAGCTCTGGGGGCCCCCAAAAAATCCTTGCTGCAACTCAAAACATGGCAGTGCCTTCCCCCGACTGAATTTGGCATGAACTGCCCTGTTGCCCCCTGAAGATCACAAGGACAGCTGGCTCATGTTGGGGTGGGTCACCTCTCTCAACCCAATGAATATGAAAGCAGCACCAGAGCAAGGCTAATGCTATATGCAAACTTCGGGTGTGTGCCCATTTCTAAAAATGCCCATATTGTCTCCATGTTAGAGCAACAAAGCTGACTCTTGCCATGAGACAGAAGACTGCATATCTTTGGGAACAGACCAGGCAGTCTTGAATTTGATTAGCATCATCCATTGTTTGCAATGTCCCTAATGGTTTATAACATACAATGAGGGAGGAGGTACCTCAGGGAACGAAGAAGTGGCTTTAACAGCTAGACAGGAAGAAATTACCTGTAACTTGTATCTATGTTGTAAGAAGCCTCTGTCAGTTCCATGAGAGTCATAAAGTTTGGAATTACTTTGCTTGCTTCCCACTTGGTCCATTCAAACAGTCCTGGTTCCACCCTGATTTTGACTTTTTGGTCTAATTTAAGCCCTGAAAAGACAAGCTGTATTTCTAAAAAAGAAGAAGGTATGCTCAGAGTGTTACTGTTTGGGCAGTACATTCTGCCTTGTTTGCTGTAACATTTTAATTAATCGAACAAACTGCTTAATGTTGGTTAGAAGAGGATCATGTTTAAATGAAGCCAACATATTCTTGTCTGACTAATGTTAGGACACACAAAAAATTGCACTATTTTTATTATTATATTATGTTGTAGCTATATTTCTATTATTATTGTTGTTTTTATTTCTGGAGTCCTCTTGTTATACTATCACAGTACAGAGGTGAGCAGAAGACCTCAATAATGTTTCAATCTGAATAAACTTTATAAAGAAAATGTCTTTTTTTTACTCATTTTTATATAACATTTTTATATAACCCTCCATGGGGCAAGAAATCATTCTACAGCATCAGAAATTTAATTCTGTTGTAAAAAGATACATTCTTTTGTTTATTATTCTCAAGAGAGGTCATGGGGTTGCACCATTTCCCATAAGAAATGTGCACTCATTCTACTAGATGTAAGGATGATGATGAACTGTGAACCCTTCACAGACCTATTAGAGGGTAGAGGTGAGGAACAGTGAGAAGAGAGAATAGAAGAGAAGGAAGGAAAGAGGTCTGAAGCATGAAGGAACTAAAATCCTTTGGCTTGCAACAAATAACCACAGGATTGTACACAGAATCATTAAAGTCAGAAAGACCACAAAGATCATCTAGTCACTGGGCAGCCTATTCCAGCACCTGACCACTCTTTCTGAGAAGAAATGGTTCCTGATATCCAACCTGGACCTCCCCTGGCACACTTGAGGTCACTATCACCATAACTTGTCTTACTATCACTGTAACCTCGGAGAAGACTCCAGCTCCCATCTCTCCACAACCTCCTTTCAGGCAGTTGTAGAGAGCAACAAGGTCTGTCCTGAGCCTCCTCTTCTCCAGACTGAACAATCCCAGTTCCCTCAGCTGCTCCCCATCAGACATGTGCTCCAGACCCTTCACAGCCCCACTGCCCTTCTCTGGACATGTCCCACGGCTTCAATGTCTTTCTTGTAGTGTGAGGCCCAAATATGAACACAGAACTTGAGATGTGGCCACACCAGTGCTAAATTCAGAGGGATGATCACCTCCGTGCTCCTGCTGGCTACCCCCAGAGACTTAATGGAAGTTTGACAAAGACATTTTCATTTTTTATGCCTTACCTTGTAGTACATGTTGGGCTGTCTGTACACAGCGTAGGGCGGGCGATGAGTACACGTAGCTGACTGTCACCTGCTGGTCCAGCAGAGCTTCCCCTGATGGGAACAGCAATGTGAGGTGCTCTTTCACTAATCATCATGAGTGAGAAACTATTGCAAAAGTGTTTCAGTAAAAAAAAAAAAGCTGGGACAGAGTGTTGGAAAGGTCATTATAGGAGAATGTCTAAGAATCTGCAAACAGCAATTAAGCATTTGCACCAGACTTCTGTTGTCAACATCAGACGTGCATGCTCAGGGTGCAGAAATAACTTTGTTTGGTGAGCGAACTGAGTCAAACTAACCCATATCACCCAGCCAGCAGCTTTATCTGTGATGAGCTGACCACAGTCTGCTGACCATGAAGCTGTGTCCTCCAGCCAGGCCCCTTCCTTGGTGACAAGAGAATGAGACATTACTCCCTTGTAGACATGCGGCAGGGCACAGGTAGTGTTGCAGTTTCCTTCTTTTAACTATCTTGGCCAGGAACTGGTCTTGAAGATGAACAACCAGCCTCTCTCTCTGTTAAACAAGTTCTTGCAGCGGTTGTCCATCCAGAATGGTTACCAAAAACCATGCTGCTAGCAAGTTTCTTTACTACTAAGCCAGTGTGAGCTTTGCCAGATGATGAAAGTTTCTTTCCCAAAACCATACAGTTGCAATAGGATACTATCCACTTTACCTGTAAGTCTTGACTGGAAAACACCGCAAGAAGATAAAGGAGGATCATGCTCAAAATGCTTCACGCAGTCTTTCCGTTTTGGTAGGGTGGAAGGAAAGTTGAGGTCTGCTCTGTAGTATTTTCCTAAAACAAGGTGGAACATTTTGCTGTGATGTGAGGGAGGCAGCAACAAAACACACTGGCTGCCTTTCGTTGTAATGGCTCCATTCATTTTGAATTCTCAGCCCAGAATTACATTTCTGCTGGCAAATAAAAACAGGTTGGAGCCCTGTTAAAAACCCCAGTGATTAATTATCTCAAAGAGATCACATTTTAAGTTCACAACACTGACTTGGGAAATCCCCTGTCCTAACAAAAATAACACCTCTTCTGCAAGCTCCAAAGGAGCAAAAGAAGGGAGTGGAGGAGAAAGAGCATAGAAAGGTGGAGGTGTCTGATAAGCCCCAACCAGGTCATTTGAGTAACTAATGGTAGAGATTTTATGTTTTGTGCTTCTGTCAGCGATACGTATGAATCACTCAAGAACACTGTTTGTGCTGTGGTGTTTATCCAAAACAAGCATGAAGGACAGCAGGACATAAAGGCCAGGCTGGGCCAGGCTCTGAGCAACCTAGTATAGTTGTAGATGTCCCTTTTCATAGCAGGGGAGTTGGACTAGATGGCCTTTAAAGGTCTCTTTCAATTCTAAGGATTCTATGATTCTATGACATGACGATGGTTAGGTTCAGGTCAAAGAAGTGTTGTGTCTGACTGTGCATCATTATTCACTTTTCTGTGTCAGCATTTATATCTACAGATAGAAGCCTGTATCCATTGTATTTGTTACTGGGGTAAAGAAGTTTTGGCTCAGGTTTGCTCAGAAGCTCCCATTATATTACTCACCATCTGCAGTTAAGCACTGTTGAAGCCAGGATTTCCCAAAGACCTGATCAACTCTTTCCCCATGGCGCATCACCAGCACACCCCTTCGCAGATTGGTGTTCTGAGAAAGCTGTATGAAAATTACTTTCCATTACAATACTATATACAACCTGCATGAAAAATCTGGATTTCTGGATGCTGTCTAACAGAGCAAGGACCAGCAGGGCTGTCCCAAGAGATTAATAACAACCACAGAGGGGGAGAGAATGAAATTGAGAAAGTGGACTAGAATATTTAGGACAAAAATAAGCCTGACTAGGTCTCTGTTGAAAGCAAATGAAGAATACCTCTGATCTTCACGGGCTACAGGTTAGATATAAATCCACTGTTTATTCTAGTGAAAGGTAATGCTGATAAATCTTTTAATTCCACCATGGGAAGGAATTATATTGGTATGTATTGCGTAGTTGGCATAAACAAAAAGGGAAAGTAGCTAGCTGATTTAAGTCATAATATTCTTTTCTAACATCAGTCTTATCCTTTTTTCCAAATGAAAACAGAGATTTTACATTTTTCCAACAGTGTGTGGTCAAGTTATTAGTGAGCCCAGGTCTCATCTGAGGCCTTGTTTTCCATTAGTCTGCACGAGGCTACAAATACGCTGTAAGTATGTAGGAGTCAGTTTACAATGAATACAGACAGAGATGAAAAAGATAAGGAAGAATGGCTGAAAAGCTTTAAAACTTTTTAAAGAGCAACTCATCACAGCATTATTGTTGCAACACCAAGGTTAATGATGTCTATCTTCAGTAACAGAGAAGGGAATTCTTAAGAAGTGGTATCAGATATGTGTTCAGGTATTTTGCTAAATACTGCTGCATTTCTGCCGTAAGGCACTAATGAACTGCTGTGAGATCAGAGTTTAAGGTTTTGTAGTCTCAACATTCTGCCTTGGAGGTGCTCAGAGGCTGGGGAAACTCCTAGACTGAAAACATGTACATCTGCAAAACATGTCCCTCAGGGCAAGCAATGGCTCTGCCATGGATCTGAGCAAGATAAGGGGTTAAAGATCACACATGAGCTGGTGGAAGGACATGTGGCTCTTGCAAAAGTGAGTTTTGTGAAAGACGGCAAATATACATTACATATACTACAAAATATTTATGAGATATGGTAATGTAAATATATGTGCAATGTATGCATACACTACATATATTCATTACGACATAATATGAAAATGTTAAGGAGAACCAGGAAGATAGTATTAAATTCAATATATGCTTTTACTTAATAGCATATCACGCACAACTACATGACAAAGATAAGAAATAAAATCCCAACTACCTGAAGTGAAAGAACATCGGTTACACTCCTTGACATAACAGGATTATGGACTTCTTCATTCAGCTTAACATTAGGTTCATTTGTGGATTGGGTGAAAAATTTTGAAGCTGGAACAAAAGCATATTCCCTGTAGAAAAAGCAGAAGCAGTGCACACACAACATATGGGCACACACAAAAATAGAAGAGATTTTTAAGTATGGATTTTGGCCATAGACATATGATAACCAAGATTCTATATTCCATTCAACATCTTTCACACACATGCAATCCATTTTACCACTTTGTTCAAGTTCTAATCTGTCCAGTAAAAATAAGAGTAGAATTATATGAACTGATGACATATACTGGGTGTAACTTTTCTGAAGTTTGAGCTTCAAGCAGTAAAAACTAGCTGATTGTCACCTCTCTGCCTATAAGGGCTCAGTGTGAATGAAACCTATGCCTCTTAGAAAAAATACTTCTAAGCTAGAAGAATCATTTGCCACACAGGAAACCAGTGAGATGCCTGCTGATACAGGTTGAATCGATGAAGCAAGAATGATCATGAGGTGGTGAAGTAAACTTTGCAAGGTTTAATTCATTTAATTTCAAGTTGGTTTTGCTACCTCCTGAAATGAGACGAAAGAAGAAACACTGTAGGAGCTAAGGGCCAGGTTGGATGGGGTCCTGGGCAGCCTGATCTGATGGGTGGCAACCCTGCCCATGGCAGAGGGTTGGGGTTGGGAGGCTTTAGGGTCCTTTCCAATCCAAATCATTCCGTGATTCTGTGCTTCAGGTTATTTAAGAGCACAGAAAGGCTATCCTTTGAGCAGCTGGACTCCAGGTTTCCACGTGCATTCCTATAACTTCTCATTAAGAAGTTTCATTTTCCCACCCAGACACCAAGGTCCCCTCTGCTCACCTGACCTCCAGCACTCTCCCAGCAGCAAGGAGGAACAGCAGTTGCATAAAACCCCAGCACCACGAAACCCCAGTACCTGCGGAGTGGACCACAACCAACCTGTGCTTAACCCATGTGTCTGACTCGTTGGCTCTCTCTGTGTAGTTTTCAGGAAGAAAACCCGTACACCCAGACTGGTGCGAGGTCCCAACGACCCAGCCTTCGCTGACTTCAGACTGCTGCGTTGGGTTGACGTAGATGAAGTCTCCAGCATTGATCATGAGCTCATCAATATTCTGGGGCTTGTACTGGAACAGAGCCCGCAACGTCTGGTGGAAGGACAGAGCTGGGTCAAACCGAGAGCTGGTTGCAGGGGCTGCAGCATGCAGGGGACATGTGCTAAACCTGTGGCAGCCACTGCCATCAGCACCATTTCCCACACTGCAGCTTGCTCTGACTTGATACTTCAGCAGACAGATAACAATGAATATGCAATGAGTGTAAAAATACGCACTCGGTATTCGTAATATTACTTTTTTTTCCCCTGTAACTAGTGTGGCATATGTGAAAGCAGACACAGCAAAAGAATTATCAGCTATTTTGGTGATTACTTGTAGCTCTCTCAAGTCAAAACATGAGATACAAAACAAAACAATATACTGGTCTGGATAAAAAAAAAAAAAATAGCAGTTGTTCATCATTCTGTAGTTTAAATTTGGAAATGAAAACTGGAAAAATATTGACTGTTTTAAACTAAGAATATGGTAAACTGAAGTTGACTAGGGAGAACTGTGCCCTGCTCACTGATGTTTAACCTTTGCCTTTTTCATCACTGTTGAACAATAAAAAAACAAACTTATTCTGCTGAATGGAATTGTACTGCAGAGCAGTGATTTGACAAGGAAATGTTCAAAGGTCATCATTTCCTGTCTCTTTTATTTTCTCATAGCTCATTGTAAGATGAGTTCTTCTGTTGCAGTTTGGAACTGGATCTTGCTGACATGCAGGTCAAGCAGGTAACTAAACAAATCTCCTATAGACTCAAGAATACAGTTTTTTTCAGCACAAAGAAATATTTGAAGCAACCATACATTTTGAACACTGTACTGTGCATGTACTGATTTTCTCCATGGAAAACAAAACAAAACAAACAAGATGACTGCAGGAAGTACTCTAACTACAGACCCATAAATTTAATAAACCCAATGACAGTACCTGGTAATGCACAAAACGCATGTCCCTTGAGTAGAGAGCAGCTACCCAGTGGCAGGTCTCCTCTGGGTTAATGCATTTGGCGAGTTGCTCCAAAGTCTTTTGGTGGTGAGGACAGAACTTGTGAGCCAAGGTAAGGTGGAGCTGTTTTAGGCAGGGCTTCACGTGACAGTCTAGGAATAAAGCAACAAACTTACATCATGACTTACAAGGGAAGGCCTTTTAAAGCTCTTTATGTTTTATTCTGCATACTTTGCATGATTCGGGAAATATCTTCGTAATTAGTAGAAGAGTAGACGATAGTTTTATTAAATAATTGTTTTACCAGATGTCGTGGCTTTATTCATGCCAAAATAATTCAGAAATCTGGACTGAATTGGAGCCTTGGCTTAAGCTGAGAGGAAAAACAAACTGTTGGAATTCCTTTCCCTGTCTGACACACAGAATTTGTCTTTCCCAGACCAAGCTATCCAAGGGCTGTGGCGTTTCAGTCTCCACTGATGGCTGAAGTTTCCCAATGTCATGGGAACTGTTTATATGGCGCTTGTTGCACCAGTGTCTGAAAGTATGTGCCTGCTCCTAGGAGGTTACAGAGGTCTCCCTTCCTTAGTTCCGTAAGCTTGGTTTAAAATATACTTCTGTATTTCCTTATTGTATTTATTACCCTGACAACTGTGAATGTAAAAAGCACTTCACCCACTGGTGGTATGAGTGTAAAAAATTGTTTGCCCTTGCTATGCCTCAGATGAACAATTCTGGGGGTGCGGGAGATCCCCAGCTGGCACACCACCACAGGAGATGGGTGACTCAGATTCAGGAGGAGACAGATTTGCGTGAGCATGAGGGAAAACCCAGGCCTGATGGGCTGCATTTCTTTGCTCTTTCATTTCCGCCTTCCTCCTCAGCTTGGCCACGGAGAGTTGAATATCCCCAAGGTGGAAAGGTCTGTCTTCCCTAGGCATGTGAGACAGAGAACTCTGTATAGGGTATAGTTATGATTTGGTTTATTTCCTCCAAACATGTATTCTCTCTTTTGTTTCTGTTCTCACACAATCATGGCACTGGTCCTTGTTGAAGAAAAGACAAAGTAGAGGTTGGGTACAGAGGTCTAGGGGTATTCAGGAGTAGACCTCTTTCTATCTTACATATCCTGATCCTGATGGCCTCTCAAGTTACACTGACAAACATTCAGCTCGTGGGCCAATATAAGAAAAGGAAAGAAAACCAGATAATAACAAACCCAATGAAGCCAGTCCCACAGAAATTACTCTGTAACAGCTCAAAATGGAATAGCCCTTTGGTCATTTCAAAACCCATTGTGAACAGCACAGCATAAGCGCCCAGAAAACAAAGATCTCATATTGTTTTAAGGGATTGCTTCCTGAAAGATGTTGCCAGGTAAAACCTTTGCCTGAGTTTCCTAAAGAAGAATAAATTTTGAAAGACTACTAGCGTTCTTCTTCTTTCTTGTCCATAGAGTTCAGCAAAAACCTCCTAGACAAAAGCAGCATGTCTTCAGAGTCTAAATCAAGCTCCTCTAGCCTCATTGTTTTTCAGTCTGTGGGAGGAAAATGTGCTTGCCAGCAGTAAAACATCTGCTACTCTGCTGTGGAGACATGGGAGATGGTTTCGTTATCATGTCTAAGAATTTGCACAACAGCCCACTCATTTTCCCTCTGATATTGATCCCACCTGCCAGGGCTGAAGCCTCTGAAGAGAAGGCCACAGCAAACTCTTTGAGGATATTTGCGTGGCTGTCACCAACAAAGAAACCAAGGTAGCTGGTGGATGAGTGTAGTGATAGGGAAATAGTTGGTGGAAATCTCTGTGCAAAGCTGTTGCAGATTCTCTTTAAGATGTCATATAGTAACTCCACTTTCTGGTCTTCACACTGAAAGAAAACAGAGGAAGGGCATCCTTTACACTCTAAGATCAACAGCCACTGTGGCAGCCTGTCTTGTAAAGTTACACCAGAAAACAGGATGGGTATTACTTCCTTAGAAAGATAACACACCTACAAACATGCCTGAAATTCCTGCTATTAAATTTATTAATATTAGGCAGCTTGATCAGCAGTGTCTTGATACTATATCAGGAGACGGGGTCTTTTAGCATTAAGTGAAGGAAGAAAAGGCAAGAGATTTTACCATCTGAAGTAACCTGAAATGAGGCAGAGATCATGACTTCTCTTTATTATTGTTATCCTACAGTCCTTTGCTCTGGTAAAATATTAAGAGCTGAGCAATGTACATAGGAGAGTTAATACAGAATCTTTGTAATTGTAATCTTTTGTCCTCTAGTTACAGCAAATTCAAGGACTGAACAAAGCCATGCTTCCACAACAAGTGTCACTTAAACAATTTAAGAAGTAAATAGAAAAAGATAGAATTTGTGCCATCCAGCCAAAGTCATAGACATTAATGATGCTCCAGTTCCACACTGTGGTTATTTTTTCCTTAGCAGAGCTATTTGCTCCTTTCAGGCGCAGGAGATGCAGGGTGTAAAGAAACAGGAGAGGCTGGGGTGGGAGGCAGAGGTGGGAGCAGGGCAGTGAGTCTCACGTCTTGTATGGGAAGCACCCAGGTCATCTATCACTGACAGCTGAGGAACATAGAATAGCACTGGAGGGTGTGCCTTCATCCCTAGAGATATGCTACCTGAAACAGAGCTGAGGTGTGTGAGGTGAGGTTTACAATTCAGGCATCTCTTCCAGGGTCAGGCCTTTAAACTCGACACTTCTCAAGAGCACAGCATTCGTTATTAATGTTTTTTTTGGTTTGCATAATTGTGATGATTGGCTGCAGGTCACCATACTATTCTATATTTTGCAACAAAATGCTTGTATTTTCATTATGCTCAGCAGCATGATTTCACATGATAGTATGATTTACACAATTATTTTGTGCAACTGCTCTATAGCAATGGTACCATAGCAATAGCCTGTTGGCCTGAACTTGCCAGGTTGTCCAGTTCCACCAGTAGTCACTTTTTGTGCCTTACCGTGAAGAAGTCACAGAGTGTGATGTGAGGGAAAATCTCATGGGCTCTGTTCTTCCCACACTGGCGCTTGCTCTCCTTCCAGAACTCTTGCAGGCAGTTATACAAGTGGCCAGTGGGGCACAAATAAAGAGCATACTCCTGGGGGATTGGGTCATCCAAAGAGGGATCGTTGCAGTGAGAGTGCAGCCTGAAAACAAAACATATCACGCAGAGAAAGCATGTGAGCCACCTACTCTTCTTTTCTTGGCTTCCTTGGGTGTGCACCATACGGTCCCATGAGACACCACAGTTCAGATACTATAGCACTATTGCTGTGAGTAGCCCATAATTAAGAAGGAGACTTAAAACTGGGAACAGATGCCTGCCCAGATCATTCAGTCCCCCAGTCCTGTGAGACACTGCTGTGGTGAAAGCAGTTTTTTCTGCCCGTGAGTCTCTTTGCTCCCCAGCTCTTGATTTACCCCAGACCTTATGCAAAGAACCTTGCTTCCCAGAATTAGTGCAAATGCAATTATTTCTTTCTCTGATGAACTAAAATGAAAAACAAACAAACAACTCATATGCAAGGTCTTTAAAAGCAGCTAACTTCAGATTGAGTAACAGAATCAGTATGTGAACAACTGTTTTTAGTTAGTTTTAATATGAAAGCAAATCACAGGTGCTTACCATTTTGCAGCTTCTTCTATTGACTTTTGACCAGTAGCAACCAAGGCTTTTTGCCTGGAAAAAAAACCCCACAAACAAAATGACTACCAAATCTATTTTTCAGCACAATGTATACCTATAATAAACTAACCTATAATGACAAGGTTATTCCTGGCACATATTAATGTTCTTGAAGCCCTCCAGACAGTCTGCTCCGCTGCATGTCTTTAATTCCTTGCAGGCTGGTAATCTGCCCTTTCCACAGAACATCCACAGAATGTTTTTTGTAGATGTTTGCATAGGAGCCCTACTGATTAAATGGGTTTCCTTAGGGTTGGTTTAGGTCTCCCTCCATACGCTGTAAGAACAGGGTTTGCTCTGTTGATAGGATAATTAATGAGAAGCCCAGATTCAAGTGCTAGATTCAAGCTGCCACACATACAACCTAAGCAAAACATACTTATTTGGGGTTTGAAACTCTGGACTGAGGATTTCCCATAGCCCAGAAGAGAGCCAGACCCAAGCCAGAAGTTAATTCCAAGATAACATACAATATCTTAATTTTCTACCTTTTATTCAACTGACATTCTTTCAGATCAAATTTGGTTCATATTTCCTTTTCATAGAATCATAGAATCTCCTGAGTTGGAAGGGACACACAACAATCATTGAGTACAACTCCTGGCTCCACAGAAGACCACTCAAAAATCAAACCCTATGTCTGAGAGCATTGTGCAGACACTCTTGAACTCCAGCTTCTTGGGGCTGTGACCACTGCCCGGGGCAGCCCATTCCATGCCCACCAACCTCTGGTGAAGAACCTTTTCCTAACCTCCAACCTGGTCCTCCCCTGTTTCAGTTCCCACAGGTTCTATCGCTGGTCACCAGCGAGGAGAATAGCTAGAGCTTTCAAAATGCCATTGATATCCTTTATGTGACAGAGTCTCTGTGAGTAAATGCTGAGTTTTTGGAAGGTGAATGGATCACAGTGTTTAAGTTGCACCTGCACCCATGAACCTAATTTCCAGCCCTGCAATCCACCTGTAAACTTCTCAGAAGTGACATGAAGGGGAATGAGAGACAGTAGAAATGAAAGAAAAACTGCCAAATTACTCCACATCTGCTTATCCTTCCTTCTTTCTTACGGTTATCTTTTCTGACCGCTGTGTTCTGAGGGCATCCATTTGTTTAACCTAATCCTCACATTTTTATCCTCCCTCCATCCATATGCCACCTGTACATGTACTAGCGTGCCGTAAGTGCATTAAGGAGCAAGTCTTAATCTTGCTGTGGTTGCTTCTTCCTGAACTTTCTTTCTAATGCAAAACTACATATGGGTTTGTTAAAAACAATGAAATGTGCATATGTGCATGCGCAACCATACTTGGCTTCTTAGTGTAGGATCAGCACAGCTGAAGATTAACTCAAGTCTTTCCACTCAAGCTCTACCTTCTACCTTTCTCCTCTATAAAATGAAAATTGACTACCATGGCCAAATGAATCCCAAAAGCATGAGCTAGTTGATCAAAAGTGGCCCTGTTTCCTCTGTGACCTGCATTCTTTTTTTTCTGCCTCTCTGCTGACTCTCTCTTCTTTATCACATCAAACATGAACAATTTGTGTTTTCATTGTGCTCCCCATGCAGGCTTTTTTTGTCATACCCTGCTGGAATGCAAATGCTTACTGCTGCTTGGCCAGAACTGCCAGCCTTTGTCACCTACTGCTACACTTCAGTGTGAGTGTTTTATCACTTTATGCCATGCTGCTCCTCCCATTTGGAGACAAGCTTTTTGTAAACAGCCCCAAAGACAAGCAGAGCTTGACAGCAGCTTTTCTTTACATACACTCTGTACAATCATAAAAGTAATATGACAATTGGAGACCCGGGACCACGGCCTGTCATGATGTTCAGAATCGTCTCCTTGCTCCCCCACGCTCCTCTCTGTGTCTGTTTCCATCTTTCATCCCATCATATAAGTTGATATTGGGATGCTTTCCAGCAGGGTTTCTCAGCCCTCAGTGTTATCAAAACATTAGGCTGTAATTAGACATCCTGTGCTTCCAAGATGAACAGCGGAGGTTAAAAGATAATGCGTATGATAAATTCTGTACATGCCTAATTCTTTCAGATAAACAGTGGGAATAAATCTTTTAAAATTTGCATTTAAAATAATATCTTTACAGGGAGAATAAGCCGGTTGTTCCTTAAAGCAGAAAACAGCAATCACATTTCAGTTCTGTCAAAGCATGAGATATTCATTATGCTCATCTGCTGGTAGGCTCTATCCTCAAGTATTTCTGTTTTGTTCTTTCTGAAAATGTTGCTTTTGCATGATGGTCCTTCATTATGAAGGATTTCATACTATTTCCAACACGCCTTAGTTTTCATAGGCCAGGATGTTACAAAAGAGCAATTTTTCAGAACTTTCTTTTATGTCTGAGGCCAAGACCTACAGAAACAGCTAAAAGGTTTTATAAACTACAGTCCAAATTCTCAATGTGTTGAAGTCTGTAAGGACAAACAAACAAATAAAGTGCTTTTGGACTTTCCACCATTTTATGTTGCATTGCGCTTTGTTTGCTGTCTTTTGATTTTGACCTAGAAAGCACAAAGCCACGTCAATCACCGGAGAAAATGTTTTGAAGGCAATTTGAAGAACATAACATACAGAATAAAAACTAGACCTTATCTTGAGGTGACCATACTTCTATGATCTACTAGAAAAATGACAAGGCAGATTTTAAGCTCCACAGCTAAAATTCCAGTGGGCATAACCAGGAATAAGGAACCCACAGCTTCCCTGTAAACTGTGCACATCACATCTAAAGATGCTTCACTAAGCACCAGGTGTTCCTAAAAAATTGGAGCCTGATCAACTTGTTTAATTTTCTGTCTATAATGGAAGTTACAGAGATACCAATGTCCTTTTTCAAACACTTGTGTGAGAACTTCTTTGACACTTTAATGAAAGGACTTATTTTCTTCAGTCTTAAGTCCATGGCACAACTGGCTGCCACCACAGAGTCCACACATTCCTTTCAGAATTTTGTTGATGCTCTGTAAAACCTCCAAATCTCTCTTTCTGACCAGAGCCATATCTGGGGAAGGAGTTGCCATCAAGTAGCTGATTATTAACAAGTTTTATTAACTGAGTTTTTATTAACTCAATTGGAAGTGCTGCCACCAGTTCATCCTCCCTCAGATGGAGCTGCCAAGGACAGGGCTTGATGTTTTCCAGGTAGGACATGCTTTTGAAACAATATTCATTTTTAGGACAGAAAGAAAAAGGGACAGACTCATGTGGCATCTTGCTAAGGAAAGCTTACCTTTTTAAAACAGTCTCCTGTGACAAAACCCAGCAAGAACTTTTGTTTGCCAGGCCTGAAAAAATCTTTATATAGAAGCCACAACCACATTGAGTTCCCTTGTAATAACAGTGGTAAGTACAAAAAAATGAATGGATTCATCCCAAGAGTGAACTATGGATATCAACTTCTTAACTCATTGTAAAACCTCTCAAGATCCAGGTACAGAAGAGCGTGTGCCTTCAGATACACAGAATAGTTTTAGAAATGGATACAGAACAAGATGTTTTAGCAATAAGATCAATACACAGTGCTCTACAAGGTATTCAAAGTGAGACAGACCTGCTCCTCCTATGGAGATATCACCCCCAAGAAGCAGCACGTTCTCTAGATGGAAAATGCAAGCTGTCTGCATTTAAGTAGATACAAGAAACACCTTTTACTGTACAAAATCAGCTGAAAACATTACTCACGCGATGTGAGCTGGGAATCCTTTGGCCAGGAGAGACTCGAGGAGTGCAGAGGGGCTTTTACTCCTGTGTTTGTTGGATACCTTTGCATACAGCTGTGTCTCAGCCACCGCCATCTCCTCCTCTCTCCCTCTAGCTATGTTCAGTGCTGACAGAAATTAGGAGGGGGAGGAGGGAGGGAACAAGAAAATGAGAGAGAAAGAAAGAGAAAGAGGCAGCTAAAATAAAAAAAACCCTCAAACTTCTTGTGATCTTGTCTGACAAAAGCTGACATCCTGTTTTCGTAACCTGTGTGTCTTTGAGCTTTTGTTTTAAAGTAGTTAAAAAAGCAAAAGTATCTGCAGGCTATTCCCATTTGACCTAGCAGAACAAGATGCATTGTCCAAGGGAAAATTTAAGAGTCGGGGTGGACTTGCTGAACAGTCTGAGACTGGATCTCTCAGCTCTTCATTTTAAATTCTCTTCTGGAAGCCAAGAAATCCATCTGAGCTTCTACTGGAGAGGGAGGGGGCCTCCTGCACCATATAAGAAGTTATTTTGTAGGCTGAACTCATTCCTCTTGGGCTCAAAGTTCACAGTCTCCAGCTTCAGCTGTACTTGGACCTCCCTGTGGCCACAGCCATAGTTCACCAGCTGACCAACAGTACAGGGACAAACCAGGCTCCCCATCTAGACACAATGCCCTGGGTCTGTGCTTGGAGCAGTTCAGAGAGGCAGCTCAGTGAGGCCTGTGCTTTCCTGGTAGCTGTCCGTCCTACTAATGGAGACTTCAACAAGTAGATCTTGCCCATCTCCCGGACTCCCAGGGTGGTCAGAGCAGGCAAAATGGCAGAGGCAGCTTTCCCTGGCCTGGGCTATCCCTGATGAGGGTACAACTGTTACCCAGGAAGGATGGGAATGAAAGGGTCTCTAGAGCTGCTGGTCTCAAGAAAAAAGCTATCACTATCTCCTTCTTGGCTGAAGTTCCCCTTGGGGCACCTCAGCAGTCTGGGGTGCCTCTCCCAGTCTTTACCTCTGAAGCCTGGTGAGGAGAGCATTCGAGCAAGCCAAATGGCACAGCCTGGATGAGGGCAGTGAACAAGAAAGTGATGTTGTGCTCTGTCCTTTATAAGTGCCAACTTACTTCCATCCCGCATGGTGAAGGGACTGATTGGTTTCCCTCACTGTAGGAATATCCAGAGAAGTGTTTTCATGGAAAACCATTCCTTCCATGGTCTCTGAGGAGTCTTGTTTCACTTACACTACCACGACCTTTTACTTTAGCTCTCTTCCTCCTTCTTCCCTCTGCCCTCCCTTCAGCAACATCTCTCTATTTACTGAAAAATGGCAAGCCAAATTAGGACTACTTTTGAGTATTTTTACAAAGCTGAACATACATTTTCATTTTCTAAACCCAGACTGCAAACAAGTTGATACAACACTCTCAGTACAGGCACACTGTTTTCAGGAATAAGTTACCACTTGCAAAGTATTCTCAAAAGACCGTGCAATGTTTGATTATGGAAATTATCCACAATTAACATATGTGTTGTTGGTTTTTTTGTGTTTTTTTTTTTCTTTTTTTCACCAGAGCCCCTGTTTAAATGTGCTGTTTGAGCACACAGCAAAGGGTAAGCAAGTGAAGAAGGAGCATCGTCCAAGGTCCTTGTATGACAACACGAAGAAACACCTGGGCCTCTTCCTGCTGCCACTCAGGGTTGCAGGCAGACTCCTCCACTGCACAGTTTTTGATAAAAGATGAGCAAGCACAGGCCCACGTGGTTTAACTTCGGTGTTATTTCTTTGCCTGGAAGGTTACAGAAAGGTTTGCAAATACTGCAATATTACTTTACACTCTTAGGATGATTAAAACGCATACTGACTTTTTATCTCCCCCTTTCCATAGCCATGCCATCCGGGGCTACCTGATATCCATCCCTGGGTTGGATTTCACAGCCGTCTTCACAAGGCTGCCTGTGACCAGTGGCTGAACGGGCGGCCCAGGGTGGCTCGAGAAACCTCTGAGAGTGGGCTGGCTTAGCAACCTCAGGACTTCCTTTTGGCTTCTTTTGATGATGAAGAGAGAAAACAGTTTTGCTTTTAACTATGACTTCTCAGGAAGAGGTGAGTGAAGCTTTGGGAGGGTGTGATGTCCTCTAAAGAAGTGACGTGGCTGTGCTTATCTCTCACGTAGTTTATACCTCTCAATGCTGCTTTGCTTCCAGATGAACAATTTATGCACCGGTTAGAAGGGTTTTAAGGGTAGAAAAATATTAAAAATACTTAAAAATCATTTACAGCAAACCGTCCTTTTATTTGCCATAAAATTAGTGGGCTACATATGAAATTTAATTTATGGTCATTGAAATGAAAATTGGACTTTTATCAAAAGAAAGAGTAGAAACCTCATTGCAACTGTTTGCCGAAAGGTGAAGAGATACTCCAGGTGATTAGAGATTAGTGCCACCAACAAAGCACACATACTTTGCCTAAAATGTGTTGCTATAAATATTTTCCGGGACTGATTTGGCAAGCACTTGTGCTGCTTTTACATCTTACCGACTCCACTCTCTCTAGCAACCCCGGACCTATTTCACACCATTATGAGTCCAAAACCTGAAACCTTTTGTCACTGATAGTGTTCAGAACTGAAGCTAGAAATCACAGTTTTGAAGCTGCTTACCTTGAGTTCTGGTGTGGCCCGTTTAAATTATTTTGCACTGTGTGGAAAGAGATCAAGGGTTTTCTGGGCTAAAATTCAGTTGGCCCAAGCATTACGATGCTGCCAGGTGCTGCACAGGTGTAATGTGCTTTTCTGTCTCTCTTGCTTCTGATTGCAATTAAAGAAAGCTCCTCACAGGGTTTAGGTTGAAATTTAAGGGAAAAAAAAAGAAGTCAGAGTTATTGAAAGTGCTTAGACAAACTTGAAAATAATTTAACTTCTGCAGTTTGCTGGTTAATTAATTACAAGAGCTTCTCTCATGAAGTATGGTTTCTTTTCTCATGAAGAAATGGTTTATTTTGGGCAAACACAGCATTCTTGCAGGTATCTCTGCGGATTCATTTTGTATCTGTATTGCATGGAAAAAGAATTATCAATGGGAGTAGGAAGAAATATCCTTTCAAATCAGGAGAAGAGTGTCAGATTTTTTGAGGCGACAGAAATAATTTGCTTAAATATTGTCTTTTTGTTTCTTCTGTTGAGCCAGGCTCAAGGGGCAAATCCCACTACTGGAAGTCTTGAAATCATCGCTATTACAGAAGATGGACCACCAGTACCAGAAATCCAGTTCTCCTTCAAAAGATTTTTCAGCATACAAATGAGAGTTGATCCCAGTGCAGATGGATCTGGTAGGGATGCTGCGTAGCATATTGACCTTTGTAATGTGAACAGCTAATTAGCTTGCCCACGCATTCAGAGAAAGCAATTACTTGGAGGAACAAGAAACACAACCTTACTCCCCCAGCCATGAGATTTGCCACCATATCAGCAGGTGACGACATCTTCTGTCTTGTGCTTGCATGCACAAGCAGTTTTTAAAGACAGATTATCCACACACTTCTGCCACATAGCAGATATTTACCCACACTTTTCTGACACAGTTTTTGTTGGCTTATTTGAAGTTTTCCCAAATTGGAAATTCTGTCTGTTAAAAAAAAAACCTGAATGCACAGTATAACAGTCTGTAGGAGGAATAGCAAACATGTTGGTTACTTTCCTTAGATTTCATGGCAAATATACTAACTTCAACAGAGGCAGAATGAGTAACAAGGGTGAAGATGGAACAATTTATTTTTACAGTCCATTACCTACTGCAGCTGTGTAAAATTTTGGATATCAGACACCAACTCCATTGCCACAATCAGTTACTTAGTTGCTGTAGGGATCGTTTGGGAAGGTTGGGATTTATCCATGATTCTATGAGCACTGGGAGACACTCAGAATCCTTGACTGGTTCTAAGTTCCTGCTAGTCTTAGATTCAAAGCTTGAAGAATGAGGGAGTTAAGAGTCGCGTGAATTAAAACTGACAACAAGGTTCTACCAGTTCTTGTGTATACACACGAGAGAGCTGTGTAGGCTGTTTTCCCATACTTTGCACTTTGTATGTCAGAATATGTTTGTCACATGTGAACCATTCATTATTTTCAATGGAATCCATTGTTTTTTTTTTCTGAATCACAGTGCTACCAAGTTGAGGTCAGCTACAGAGGTGAACAGTGAGCGGGATTATTCCTGATCATGAAGTGCATTCAGCAATTCCTGCTGGTGTCTATTTTAACTTCAGACACATCTTCTTCTTTGAAAACTCAATCTCAGCATAGAGCTATTACTTGGTTCTCTCCTTGCCTTTATAGTAAGACTTTGTCCAGATCACCTTTTCTGGCATTTTTTTCAAGCTATCTTCTAATTTGGAGGTCTCATGTTTGCAAATTTTGCTTTTTACCATTTTCAATTAACTTTGCTTCACAGTCCAAAACTTTCTTCCTTCTTGCCTTAAATGCTGTTTGTTAACAGGTCCTGTCTTCTTTCCAATATTCCTGCTCACGTTCAAAGCTTTAGCACCTCTTCCTACCTCCACTGGAAGAGTGGAGCTGGTGCATGAGGCTGCACACAGTGTTCAGAGCACCATGCAGCTGGGGTTCCTGCTGGAGGGAGCACTGGGACCACAGACAAGGTACAGGCAAGGGTCAGGAGATGTCATGGACAGAAATGATTGTGAAATGCATGCAGCAGTTGCTGCTTCCTCTAGCTTAATGTCAGAGAAATCTTTTCATTGCAAACTCCAGCTGTTTTAACTTCGTAGAAACTGTTATCTCTGTTTGGTTTCTAGGGGATATTGAACCACCTTCGATGTGCCAAGTATTAATCTCTCCCAAATACCTTCCATATGTCTGTGCTTTATTCTTTGTAGTAATCCTAGCAGTTGCCACTGGCCTGGGTGGTGAGTACAATTAGTTATTCATTAAGTTATTCATTAGTCATTCATTCTCAATTAACCATTCTAATTCTTAATTTTTCATGAGCTTTTTACTTAGAATGGAATTAAACTGCTACTGCCACTTGTTAACTGAAGTATAAAGTCTTGTTGATGTGATGGCTTTACGTTTTATTTACACATACAAATAAAATAGATCTGGCACTCATGACAAGATTGATGTAATACTTAGGACACTGGGGAACCTGTAGGGCTAAGACAACTCTCCAATCAGATTTCACTGATTCCTCTTGAGTGGTGATTTAATAATTGAGAAACATAGGGGACCTTAAGGTAACATGCTTAGTTTGGTCTTGTAAATCAGTACTTTCAGTTTGGTTTCAAAAACCAAACAAACTTTCCCCTATAACAAATCTCTATGAAGGAAAAGAAAGCATGAGATGAGTTCACTTGTGACTGGAAGGCGTATCCTACCCAGCGGTAGGTGCCAAATATGTTGATGGTAGAGTGGTGCCTTCACATCCACAGCTGGAATGAGTAAGGATCTCCTTGCTTTGCTGGTGAGGGTTCACAGCACCTGGAAACTTATCCTGGTGTGGAACATAAACTGGGTTAAGGTAGCTGTGAAGGAGGCAGCACAGGCAGCAAGACTGTTTCATCCTACAATTCATTACTAATGGATGAGTTTAACAGCACCATGTAGCAATGTCCGGGTTGTATTTCAGAAGTTCCTAGAGTACAGGAATTTCATTTGCCTCAGCAAGGTAGAAATATGGCCAGATGATGAAAGCAAGAATATGTGTTTCATCACCTTGTTTTCTTCCATTCTTGCCAGTCCAATACAACTGCATTGGGAAGTTTCGCTGCCGATCATCCTTCAAGTGTATCCAGAAATCAGCCAGGTGCAATGGTGTCTTCAACTGTAAAGAAGGGGAAGATGAGTATGGATGTGGTAATTCAGATTTGATTATAAATCCCTGCTACCTCCTCCTGCAATGTCTGATACATTAAGAGAGATGTGTTGTAAAGAATTTCAGTGAGACCAGAGGAATACAGAGACTGATCTCTGCTCTCTGTGACAGTAACAGGGCCCAAGGGAATGGCACAGAGCTGTGTCAGGAGAGGGGCAGCTGGGGAGTCAGGGAAAGGGTCTGCACCAGGGGGTGGTGGGCATGGAATGGGCTGCGCAGGGCTGTGGGCACGGCCCCCAGTGCCGGAGTTCAAGGAGCATTTGGACAGTGCTCTCAGACATAGGGTCTGATTTTGGGTGGTGCGCTGTGCAGCCCAGAGCTGGACTCAATGATCTTTGTAAGACCCTTCAAACTTGGGATAATATATGATTCTGTGATCAGCACAGACTTTTTTTTTCTCCTGACTGCTATCTTAAGTGTGCCTCAATACATTACGAAGAGGGAGACTCATAAAGAAAACCTCCTTTGCTGATTCCCTCCTTAAAGTTAAGAAACAAAAATGCACAGAAACATTCTGTCAAAGGATCCAAGTGATCAAAAAGGCAAGTAAGAAAATCTTCAAGAGCCAGGAAATGTGGATACCACAGTGGTGCATTGCACACCTGTGCGCATGTTGTTGTCCCAGTGGTTCTTTGCATCTCACTCAGGCTTTTCTACCTCTGAATCTCAAAGTCAGGCTGAGTGGCAAGAGAGCTGTACTGCAGGTGTTCACCTCAGGATCCTGGCGAACAGTCTGTTCTGATGACTGGAAAGCAGAGTATGGAAATACTACCTGTAAACACCTGGGTTTCTCAAGGTATGAATGTATTACTACTCGGAAAGGGTAGTCAGGCACTGGAATGCACTGCCCAGGGAGGTGGTGGAATCACCGACCATGGGAGTGTTCAAGACACGTTTGGATGTTGCGTTGAGGGGTATGATTTAGCTGGGAAGTATTGGTAATGGTTGGACTGGATGATCTTCTAGGTCTTTTCCAACCTCGATAATTCTGTGATTCTGTGATTCTGTGAATGTAAAACAGAAGGAATTTATTTGGCATTCTTAACGAATTCTGACATTTGCTATTTTCTTAATGAAACCCTGCATAAGTCTGTGCTTTAAAATAAAAAAGGACTTACTCCTTTCTTGTGAATAATATAATTGAAGATAACATGGGAAGTCGACATGAATATTTGCACACTGAAAATGCCAGCTGTTGCTCCTATAAATCCTGGATGATGGCTAATAGCAGTGGTTTGGTTAAGTCTTCCCAGGGCTGCAGGTACCTGCATTCTACCTGTCTCCATAGTAACTGCAACCTGTTGGAGAGGCACTGTGCAACATATGAGCATTTTCCATTTATTTTCTTCATCAGCAGGAAAATTATATATGAGATCTGCTCAGAAAGTAATGCCTCTCCTATTTTATAATGTTGGCCCACAGCATCAGAGACGGATATTGGAGGGATGGCAGAAGAGGTCGAACCTTCCCACCAATATCCCATTCCATGTTGTTGCTGTGTGACAGATGGCAGCAGAGGGGCAGTCTGACACAATGGCATCTGACATGGAAGTGCACATGAAGCAAAGGTGTGTTACTGAATTCCTCCGTGTGGAAAACACAGCACCCACTGACATCCATTGACACTTGCTGAAGACACTTGCCATCCAGTCACAATGAAGTTCTAGCACAACATTAGAATTAAAATTGACTTTCTCTGCCAGTTAAATACCTCTCAATACATGAGAATTGTGACATGATTGTGGAAGAAGTACACATGCGTTATAAGAAGCACTTCTTGGAGGGGGTGGGATGACTTCACCAACTGTCAGAATCTGGTCATTGTGGCTGCTGCACTGGGTTTCCACTAATAGAGGTGCTAAATTATTCAGGTGGATTACTGGAAGTCTGTCTGACGAAGTTGTGTTTATGCTTTGTTTGCAGTTATGTGAGTTCAGGTTACCTGCCCGTGGCTGCTGTCGAAAAACAGTTTCAAAGACATTTTGTATCCCTCAGCCATTGGTTACTAATGGATCAAGTGACATCCCTGCACAATGCAACAAACTTGAGGTATGCTTTGGCTCGTTGGTTGAATGGCAGAAAACCAGGTTGTTCATAATGACAGAAAGAGAGAATTTAATGAGCTATTTGACAAAGCTCTCTGTCCCGTGATCCCTTTACAGCAAAGGGATGGACACCAGGCACTTATCTTTCTCTAACGTAGAGCAGTTCCTTTGAGTTTACAGACCCCTAGCTGTTTCCCAGTGGGCATATAAACCCCTCATGGTGTGTTTCTTTATCTTGACAACAGCTTGCTTTTCTTAGTGCTTTTGACTGAGGAGCAAGCTATGGATCCATGGAGACTACAGATCATGTGCTAAAAGTAACCTCTCCTCACAGAAGAGTGAACCACTCTTTATCAGGACAGCAAGTGGTCTGCAATCTCCTGATGGTGTCTAAGCTCCTACCTTACATATTTCAGTTAAATGCCTTAAGTAGATTGGATGAATGCTTGACTTCATGTCTCTCTTAGTGTATGAATTCTATATATTTATGTAAACATGCATACTAGGGAAAAAATGGTAGTCCTAAATTATATCTAATACTTTACTGTCTCTTCATCTTAGGGAAGAATGCACTTCTGGCAATGTAATCATCTTAAAGTGTTTAGGTAAGCATCAGCAGAAGTGAGAATAAGATGAAAACCTGTCCTTCTTCACCCACTGCAGAGCAAGAGCGGGGAGGAATTGAATATTCAGGGGAATACTATTAGTTTTTCACATGCAATGAAAAATTGTATTTCTTATATAAAATTTCAGAGAACTTCAGGAGTCCAGAGTAGACTTGGAGGGCAGGTTTGGAGTATCAGGTAGCAAGAACAACTCAGTGAAATTTATAGTAGTAAGTAGACAGCTTGTTTTTCAATTGGGATATGGAAAGTCAGTGGGTGTTGGAGGTGGGCTTGCAGGTGGTCCTGCTGCAGAGACCACCTGGTCTTGGCAAGGTTAGAAGTTCTTAAGGTAACAAAAACTGTTCCTGTGTTTCCCCCATGGACTGTAACCTTTGCTTTCTGGCAGCGTGTGGGATGCGGGCCAGCTACAGGCCACGGATTGTTGGAGGCAATGCATCCTTGCCCCAGCAGTGGCCTTGGCAGGTCAGCCTGCAGTTCCATGGGCACCACCTCTGTGGAGGGTCTGTCATCACCCCACGCTGGATCATCACAGCTGCACACTGTGTCTACGAGTAAGTCCCTAAATTGTCTTACTCAGGTGTCCCATTGACTCTACTTGCAGCACATCTTGGGGAACACTGCAGAAGGCGGCTCAAGCATTGCACTTTATCTTCAAAAAACCTGCAGAAGAGATTGGCTTATTCTGATTTCACAGACTTTATCCATAGCATTTAAACCGTCTCTCCTTCTTCCTGTGCCAATGCAAATCATTATGAAAAAGGATCTTCCACAAAACTGTTCAAATCACACAGCCCAATTTTCAAAAATTCTGGAAACTCTCAGCTGCCTGGGAAATCAACTTCAACAACTGACAAATGCCAAATCATTTATTTAGAATTCAGATCACTGATTGCTCTATGTTGCACATGATTTAATGGCTCAGAAGGAATTTTTGCTTGGCTGCTGAGTACTAAAGTACTCAGAAGCTCCTAGGTAAATGGCAAGACCCTTTTCAACTTAATAGGATCAATCAGTTTGTAAGCTTGGGAGACAAATGGCAACCTGAGAGTTTTCTTAAAGGTTTCTCACTCTCCCCTACCTCTTTATTTCAGCTTGTACTTACCGAGCTCGTGGAGTGTGCAAGTTGGCTTTGTGACTCAGCAAGATACCCAGGTTCACACATATTCAGTGGAAAAGATTATATACCATCGAAATTATAAACCCAAGACCATGGGAAATGATATAGCACTGATGAAACTGGCAGCACCGCTTGCTTTCAATGGTAATTCATTGTGTGAGCTGTCATTTGACGTTCTCACTTCTCTAGCTAAGAGCACAGCCTAAGAGAACAGTTCTTTTGGTCTGGCATAGGCCATCTGCGTGCATTCTCACCACCTCTACAAACAATGAGAGGAGAGTAGCATAAATGTAGTGAACCTGCTGCTGTGATGGCATGGGATCCCTACCCAAAAGACACTGGCTTATCGCCGTTGCTCATCACCAGCCATAGGATGAGCCTTAGCTACTGTTCCAAGTACTGTTGCCACATGGCAGCAGAAAGCCTTCCCAGCCCCAGCACCAGAAACACTTCTGTACTTCATATTCAGGTACAGAGGTACAATGCAATTACAGGCACTGCAGGTTTCCAACTATTCTGGTGCTGGCTTGCTGAAGGCATTCAATAATAGGCAAACATTAACTTTATTCTTTCTAAATAATTTTTAAAATCTAAAATATACATCCCACCTAATTTTTCTTGGACATCACAGAGATTTTTACAATGTTCTTGCTGTCCTTATTTCTGTGAGTATAGGGAGATCCAGCAGAGCCCAAAGCTGAAAATCAAGTTTAAATTTCAAAGAGAAGCCAACACAAGACAGATATAACAGTGCTTTTGAATTAAAACCACTCTTATTTTCTCAGTAGGATGCTGTCTATGGCTGACACAGCTAGTGAGTTGAAATAATGTGTAACAATACTGTATGAATATAAATCATCACCTACCAATATTTCCTATTCACTGTGAGCTCTTTCTGCAAAGGTGGACTGTCTCCCCAGTGCCTCTAGATTGTCCATTCCTAAATCAATACTCTTGAAATTACCCACAGCAGGAAGAGTGTAACTAGATGACCTTTAAGATCCCTTCCAACCCAAGCCATTCTGTGATTCTATGATTCTATTCTATTAAATCTTTCCAACTTCCAGTTTAGATAAAAATTCAGCTTGAATTTGTTCTGTTTGAAATTTCTGCCACTGCTGTTTTCTTTTGCTCAGGATCAAGTTTGCGTGGTTGCCAAGAACAGGAAAAGCTCTGCATCTGAACTGGGGACAAGGGGCAGCCTGGGGAGCCTTGGAGGCTTGATGCTTTTAGCTGTAATCATTGCATAGTGGAGAAGCGTACTGCTAGGAATTACCCACAGTAACATCATATCTTCCTTCCCTTTGTGCAGTGCTGTGCCACCTTGATAGCTTGTAGTTCATCCCCGTGAGCATCAAGCACTGACTGTATGCATAGCATTCAGTGCTCCAGAGCACAGAGGTACTCTAGGTCTTTGAATACATGGATGGGAAGCAGAGTACTCCAGACATCGTGCTGCCCTTTCAGAGGACTGCAATAATGCATGCTTACAGCTTTTTTCACATGCCACTGCACAAAACACATCACAAGGTACTATACCAGTCATGTTATAGCTAACCATGGCCCTTTCTCTGGCAGAGCAGCATGCCATGGTGTCTCAGTTTTACCCATCAGCTGAGTATGAGGTGTATTTCTTATTTACTCATTCATCACTTTATTGACAATCCAACACCTCTTTTATTACTTCCTTCTTGATGTAATTTAAGTCTGCTGTAGGTATTTGGCCATAAGACAAAAGACTTAAAGAAGGTAGGATATTGGGAAAAAATTATTCTCTGAAAGAGCAGTGATGCAGTGGCACAGGCTGCCCAGGGAGACAGTAGAGTCACCATCCCTAGAAGTGTTCAAGAGCTGTGTGGATGTGGCACTGAGGGCGATGGTTGGTGGGCATGGTGGGGGATGGGCTGATGGTTGAACTGGGTGGTCTCAGAGGTCTTTTTCAACCTTAATGGCTCTATGATTCTATGATTCTACCATCCTATGGTTCTATGAACTACTGAGTTTCTTTGTGTGGTGAGTGGATAGTTTTCTTAGAAACTTCATTGCAGGCCATATCCTGACAGATTTACTCAAGCATACACTTTGTGTCAAATTGATTCTCTCTTTTCTCTCTTGTTCTCTCTCTCTTTACTTCTTTTTTTTTTTTTTTTTTTTTTTTTTTTTAAATAGGTCACATAGAGCCAATTTGTCTGCCTAATTTTGGTGAACAGTTCCCAGAAGGAAAAATGTGTTGGGTATCAGGATGGGGAGCAACTGTTGAAGGAGGTATTTTAAATGTCTGCTGTCAGTTACAGTACATGAAAATATCTCACGCAGAGTAAATATAGTATTTGGCTGGAGCAATTGATCAACATTAAATCGTCTGGGATATCTGAGGGGAAGAAGATGACATATTCCTAAATTTTATGGTCACCCTGGAAAGGGAATTCAGCCTTTTGCGAGGGGGAATATGAAACAAAAGTGGTGTACCAACTCTTAACATGAGGAATGAACGAGTACACTCTGCAGAAAGGATGACAACCACCTGTAGGTGCAGTACCATCTAGGCAGAGCACCATCCAACCTGCCATGTTTTTTATAACTTCAAGTGCAGAAAGCAAAGCAGAAATGCAAGAATCAAACATTCGTTTTTTTCCAGAGAGAGCATGTATATATTTTCAGGTGAGTTGGATGATAAAGAAATTAGATTTGTGAATTATGTTACAAACAAAAGGGAATCTTTTATTTTTAGCATGACTCGTGGGTTATGTTAGTCAATAATACGTACTGATTCACTTTCACTTCAGAGTGCTTGAGTGCTCAGGTGATTGTTCTTTATTCATTCTTGATTTGTCTCATTTAAAATGTTCCCGTTGTTCAGAAAATAAAATAATAGATAATCGCAAAAGGTGGGAAAAAAGAGAAAGCAACATTTACCACATAAAAAGATGAGATCTAAATTGGAATGATAGTGTGCAAGTGCTCCTATTTGTGGAAATGATTCACAGAGACTCTGATGAATACTTGTAAAATAAAACAGATGTTTGCAGGTGATTTGTTGATGAACAGAACAGGGACTAATTTCAAAACAGATTTGTGCACTAGAATTAGAAGACAGTGTCCAAATAGCTTTTAAGTTCACAACTGAAGTAGAAACATAGCTCACCATTTTTTATTACACGCTATGACAATGCCCAGCTCTATGCAATCACTAGTTACCAGATTATGTACGTGATGAGACTTACATTATGTTGTCATTATAACTACATTTCTCTCACTCTTGCTTGCCAGTTCTTCATACTGTAAAGCATCTTCTGTTTTTGATTAGAGATTACTTTCAAGGGTAGAGAGTTTTTCCTTGTTTGTTTGTTTTTGGTTTTGTTCTGTTTTTGAACAGGTGATACATCCGAAACCATGAACTACGCAGGTGTTCCCTTGATTTCTAATAGAATTTGCAATCACAGGGATGTCTATGGTGGGATCATAACCTCTTCAATGCTTTGTGCCGGTTTCCTAAAAGGAGGGGTGGACACCTGCCAGGTATGGAAGTTTCCAAACTGCACGTGTGCTCATTAACAGCAGCGATGGAAAAACATGACTGATAAGCTATCAGAAGGCACTCCCAGGCTTTTCTTGGACAAATATTTGTTCTTGTACCATTTACTCTGTTCACCATGAATACAAGCCACTGACTGTGCACACATTCATGCAATACAGTTCACTCTTTACCTTTCTTCTGTGGGCCATATCTGCTACTTCTGAAGCCAAATTTACTTAAGACATTTTTTAATCTCTTGTATGTGCTACTGTGTGGTACCATCCTTTCCTTGCCCTGAGTATGGCCTCTGCACTGCACTGAATTGCACTGCGAGCAGCTCTGGAGACCTGCAAGGTGCAGAAACCCCATAGTGAAAAGCAGCCAAAGCATACATGAGAAGATAAGCAGTGTGGAACTTTGAAAAATGTAGAGGCAGGGGAATGGAAAAAAGGATTTGAGTATTAATGGATTGCCAATAACTTAGCCCCACACACAGTAATGCAGACTCACCTAGCTAGTCATGAATGAGGGGCAAAGTTACCAGAATTACCCAGTTACAATCACACAAGGGACAAGATGAAACCAAGGCATGAGGTGCACAAGTTTTCATTTAAGTGTCTGAGGCACTGACATTTGTCTTAATTCTTTGTCCTCCAGGGAGACAGTGGGGGCCCTTTAGCATGTGAAGATATGAGTATCTGGAAGTTGGTGGGAACCACCAGCTTTGGAGTGGGCTGTGCAGAAGCGAACAAGCCTGGTGTGTACAGCCGAACTACCTCCTTCCTGGGCTGGATACATGAGCAGATGGAGGTGCGGTTTTGCCCTGTTTCCATCTCCAGCTGTAGCTTTGCTTCGCCTGTTCCACATAGGGTTCATCCGTTCATCCTACATTTGTCACAGCTGACTTTTGCTGTATGGCAATGTGTGACACAAGAGTGAGTTTGTCCTGTAGAAGCTGAGTGGGGAGAAATAAAATGGGGAGTGGGGAGAGAAGGTGTTGGCTGAAAGGAGAGGAGAGCAGAGGCAAGAAAGTGTGGGGATGCTGCAGCCACCTTCACCTACCTGGGTGAGTCACAGCTCACAGGTAAGCATCTATACACAGGCTCTTACATGTCATTCTCCTACCAAGATAAAAAAAACACCCCAAGCACCAAAGCATATGTCCCATCCTGTTCTAGCCTGGTCCTCAGAGACAGAGGCACCAGTGCTGCTATTCCAGCACCCAATTTGCTGGAATGAATGAATGAACAAATGAGTGGATGAATGAATAGTGATGGTGTTGTGCCAGCAGCAGCAGCATGACTCCCAACACTCCAACACCTGCCTGTACTGCCACGGTGCTATGTGATGGAATCTTTCCTGGCCTCATCTTGTTTGTGAAATAGGCTAGACTTGCTCCACAATCTGAAGTGCTAATGTCAAGCACTCTCAGATGAGGAAATTCCCCAAACAAGATTATGCATGCAGTTTTAGCTCAGCTCAGTCTGCATACCACATGACACATGCTGTTTTCGCAGACTATATCACATGCAAAGGTTAATGCTGTCACTGCCCATCTGCCACTCAACAAAGCTAGAGAAGACAGGATAACATGCCCAAAGCTTTCAGATCTCTGGTATTCCTCCCCTCCTTTCCCTCCAGTATCTTCATTGTGTTTTCCTCACATCTAACCATAGGTTCCAGAAATGGCTGGCATTTTGCACATGCAAGATACGTGAAGACATTTCAGATGAAGATGTCATATATGGTGAAGTAATCAAGAGGGAAAAAAGTGCAGTTAAATATTTGTTTGGCTAGATGCTAGCAAGTCATAATTTTTCACAGGGTCATCCTTCAGATTAAGCATTTATTCATCCTCCTCAAAAAGACTTTCAGTTGCAGTACAGAAACACAGACACTTCTTAATGCAATCTGAAAGAAACCAAAAGAAAGTAAAGATAATGTACCTTTGAGAACAAGACCACAATTCTGATCTGCTCAATAGCTGCTATTGCTCACCATGAATTGGGGTTCATTTGGTGTCTCCAGAAGTTCTTTTACTTTCTTCACGCTAACTTAACTATTGTAGTTAAGGCTTACCAAAGAGGCTGGGAGAGGGATCCATTTTGATCTAAGCGGTGTAAAATAGCAAGATAAGGAGCTTGGTCATCAGCTTGCCCTTTAAATGCTTTCTTTCTGGAAATTGACATTGTGACAACTCAACTCTTGAGACCGCTCATTTAATGCCAGGCGTGATCAAAGAGGAGGTATTTGCACTTTCTGATCTTCCATTTCCTGATGTAAAACCTGAGGTAAGCACTTCCGCCTCGCAAATATTTTGTTGATGACTCTCTCCTGTGAGGGCAATGGACAGTTTTCTATTGCTTTCCTCTAGGTAGTGAAAGTTAGGTGGTGTTGTTTAACAAAGTGTTCATCCAACATTGTGAGCACAGTTTCTGTTGCTTCCATTTAGAATCACTAGGGGAGGAAGTAAAGGTTGTAGTGCAAAATGGGAGTACCATTAGCTTACATGCATTACCATCTGATATCTACTATGCTTCAGCTAGTGCATCTGAATAGGCATGAAAGGTTCCCACCCCAGGAGAAAGAAAAATGAAAAAAAAAAAAAAAAAAAAAAAGAGAGAAAGAAAGCAGCAATGGAACAACTAAGAAGAAACAAAACAAACCCCTTCAAATCATACTTAGCTCCCTCTATGTGCTATCCCACGCATATATATTAGCACACTGTCTGCCACTGTTGCTAATATATTCCACCATCCCCCATAACCATAATTCTTTTTCAGTCTTCTGTTCCTGTCTCAGCCTACGTGAAGTTAGCAATCAGTGAACTCAAGTGGTGAGAGAAGCTGATGGCATTTCCTCAGGTTCACAGTACGTGTGATGGGAGTTGCAGCCCATCAGGAGGAGGTGGTGTATTTTTGTGAAGAACAAGCACAACCATTTATATGGCAGAACTGGCTCCAGCAGCCCTATGGTGCCATTGGTTCAAATGGAAGCAAGCAGAATACATACATAATTGGTTTTGCTTTCTAGAGAGAAGAGTTGCAGACCTGAAGGGCACGCTGACTCACTGGGCTTTTGGACATTCATCCCCACCTCCCCAGAAGGACCTACCATGCTCTTCTGGACACCTGCTCTGAGCTCTGTACCTTCATGGACTACTTTTAATCATTTGTTTTTGGTACTGGTAACTGTACTTAAGGAAAACTGATGCACATTTAGCCTCTTTTGGATGGATGAGGCAGTTTCGTTCTGGCTGATGGGCATGTGCATTCACTGTCAGCTAGTAATTTCACACATCAAAAAAGTGCTAAAACTGATAACCCAGAAAGCTGCAATAAGGTTTTGCAGGCACTATGTGTACAAGTCTACAGGAACTTTAGATCAAGTTGCTTGCTACTATTTTGATACTTCCCTTCCAAGAATCAGGCTACAAAAATACTTTTTTTCCTGAAAATATCCACATATAAGGCCCAAGCTCTGTTATGGAAGTACCAGCAACTTTCATTATAGCCATAAAGCAAGTAGGAAGAGCGAGCAGCCAGCAGTTTTGGCACACATGTGGCAAGTATGTTCAACTCTTGTTAGAAAAAAAAAATCACAGGATTTAAGTCTTGTATCACGTGGATGTGAGCAAAGTCCCTAAAGTGGAACTCTTAAGTGTTTTGTTGCTGTAAATGGCTTGGAAATGAGCAATATACAGGCTGTAACTATTGAAAAATTCCGAGATCACCGAACAGTCTTAAAGAAAAGAGGCGCTGAAGTGCTGCTGTGGTTTCCTGTTTTACAAGCCATTTCAATACAACAACATCTTGTTATGCTGAAAAATGCCTCATCATTTTGTACTTGTTCTTTGTTAAAATCCTGGGATGCAAGTTATCAATATTAGAATTGGGCTCTAGGGGCTACGTAGGCTGAATAACAAATAATGTTGTCAGAGATTTTCAGTACCAGCCAAAACTGATCTTATCAGGTGATCACATGCTGCTGATCTTCTTGACATGTGGTTTTGGAGGCAGTTTTGTTTGCCTGTAAATCAGTATCTATCACAAATGCCACCCTTCACAGCTGCAAGAAAGCACTGGTGAAATGAGAACTGCTTTCTCGCTACAACACATTGGGTGTAAATTGAGAGTGAACAGTAAACCAGTGTGAACTGGCAACCTCTCCACTGACACTCAGTTTATACCTGGAGGTCACCGCACCGGTACCCTTCTCCATGGCTAAAGGAACTGCAGTGCGTTAGGAATAACAGTTCCAGGGACATCATGTTGGAAGCAAGAGGGAAGTACCATTGCAAATCTGACACAAAAGTCAGAATAAAATGGGAAATTTCAACTTGAAAGAACTGTGACAGAATAAAAATGAAATATGTTGAACCCTTGTGTAAATAATAGGTTTTCAGAAGTGTTTTAACGCTCACTGTTTGTTTTCATAACGCTTTCACTGCCGCAGTATGGCTCATATATGATGCTGTCAGCAGTCTGGAGATGAGGGGATTGCTCTCAGCTCATAGATTAGTTATTTCTGAAAATACCCCTGAAAAGTCCTTTTGAATCATTCTATTATTTCCATAAAAAGACTGCCCTGTAAATATCCATTGTGGTCTGCTTTGTATTTTAGAGAAGTCCAATGTAAACCATGGAGAAGTCTTCCAGACAAGGAAGGAACATTACCCCCTAAATCAAGGATCATCAATGAAGGATGCCCAAGATGCCCAAGATCTCAGAGCTGCAGAACTTTATTTGTCACAGCCCTTGCCATGGTGTCTTAGGTAGAGGAAGAATGTAATCACAAGAGTCACTCCAAAGATCTGGATTTTCCTACCCCAACCTACACCATTAATAAGAATGCCAGAGGTTTAAAAATAACTTTAATCACAGTACTAACATATTTCTTTGCGCTAAGCCAGGTGAAAATTCATGGAGATTTAGGACATTTACTGTGGGAAGAGTTTTGTTACAGAGATGGCCATTTCTATCTTTCTTCTATCTAAAGAGAGGTAGGATCTAAGAGGTGGTCTCTACAGAATGTACCAGTAGACAATAAAGAAGTGCCTTTTCAAAGAGGTGATACAACCACATGCCTGTTCTTTTCCTTGGATTTTCTTCTTCCTGACCAATGAAAATATTTAGCTACACCACATGCATATGTACAGAGGCCTGCTAAAGCAGTTTGAGGTGAAGGCAGCTCTCATTAACTAATTCCGATTAGGAGTTTCATGGCAAACATCTTGGAAATATTTAAGATCTTTATTCTAGAGGAGTGTATTTCTACTGCATTATTAAAGAGGCTGATGAAACAGCTTCTATCTTGTGAACTCACATCACCAGTTAAAATAGCTGCTAAGGAAGGATTACATTACAGTCATAGTATCCCCTTAGAAATGCAACCTGTTTTTCACCTCCCATGGAGCAAACTTGCACCAACCACAAGCATCTCAGAAAATTCATCCAGTCTATAACTTCCAATAAACATCTAGCATATGAAAAACAGTATTTTACCATCCATCACCTGTTCGCAGTATCATGATATTTGTCCCAAAACTGAGACAAAGCTAATAAGTTTGTATGAACTTTTCTTCAATATGCAGTTTTCCCAGCTGTTCCAATAACATCATTTTTCACTTACGATGCATAAATAGAAAGACAATTTCTGCCAAGATACAGAGATTAGCATAAGAACAAATACATGAGCAAGCTTGGTATTCAAGAAAGCAAAAGTGTTTTCTGAGGCTTTACATGCTTTCATATGGTAACACATCCTGCACCAGGAAGCCATCATTGCAGAAGGAGGGGGTACGAAGCAGAGCTGGGCTCATAAGGCCTTTCTCACTGTCGAGATTCATGCAAGGCTCTAAATACAAATACAATAACAGCACATTAAACTTAAAAAAGAACAGATTTGGCTCATCCAACTCTTGACAATCTTCAACACCCGGCTTCTATCCTAACTGCTGCATTGCAAATCCAGCTATTGTGATGACAAACTTAGGTTGATCACTGGAAGGGGTATGTTCTCCAGTATCTCTGTGAGTGTACTACTGTTTCAAGATATGCGGATCAAGTTTCTTTTCTTCAACAAAAAGCCCTGTGAAAAGCAGTATCACACCTGTGAGCTGCAGAAACCTGCGATTACATAGACACAGTAAGAAATGAGCTTACTTCAGGTGTTTAACTTTAGGGAAGGTACAAGGAAGTGTTTCTTATCTACACTGAAAGAGCACACTTGATCATTGCCTTTCATCTCTGTTTTTATGTGTTTTACAAGATGGAGGTTTCCAAGTTTGTTTTCTTGCCTTTGCCACGTGATCTGATGGAGCTCCTCAGCAATATTGCATCCCCAGCATTGACACTGGTTAGCCAGGCAGAATTTTGAACTCTTGGCTTCAAAATTTGGCATGTGAGAAGTAAAAACATCGTTATGGGGGTGGCTGATAATTTTTGCTGTTTAAAAGAAAATTGACTCTGTACCTGATTCATTTTCAAAGAGTTCTTTGATAGCTGCCAGCCTGAGCAGTATGAATATGGAAAGCAATATGAATATTCCAACAGACAAGAAGAAACCAATTAATGATCCCCCCAACTACTACTGCTGAAGTGTATTTACACAAAAGTACTGCATGTTCAGGACTTGAAGCCGAGCTGTGAGCCTGAACTCACTATGGGCACCTATGCTGTGTCCATATAGCCAGGGCTGGACACAGCTCTACAGCTGAAAATAAGATTCACAGCATGAAGCAAAAAGTATTTTAATCCATTTGCAGAGACCCAAATAAACATAAATTAGCTGCAGCAAGAAGGATCCTACCCTCTGCATCCATTTTTAAGGTCCCCTGCCAAGCCTGGTTCAGGGCTAGCTGGTGGGACTATGGGAGTTTGGGTCATGCTGTGGCTCTCCTGAGAAAGAATGTCTTTGCATGGGTTTTGTTTGATGAAACTCAAGTGGCTGCAGAGGGCAATAATAAGGACAAGGCCTTCTTTTCTGAGATACAGTTTTAAAATAGATGTGGTCACCCCAAAGCTTTTGAGTGAGAAAGGAAGAGTAGTCAGAGAGTGAAAAAATGAGGGGGGAGGTATAACTTCAGGCTGTCTTGAAGCTCATCAGCATAAATCACTTGGGAAGGGAAATCATTTGCACTTAGAATCACCAGTAAACTGTATTTCCTTCACAGAGGTTTCTCCTGCAGATCTCTCGTTTGTTTGAACATCCCTACCCTCTGCAGCATTGCCTCCATCAGCACCGAATGTGAAAAGTTCTGGATAATATTCATCCCACAGCAGATGGCAGCATACATCACAATTTTGCCTACGTTCTCCGCTCAGCAGAATAAATAAACGAATAAATGTTTACTTAAACTTTCAGCAACCTTCCCTTCTACTGACATCAGACTAGGATGGTATCACAACCTGCAGGCCTCAGGTGAAAGACAGCTGCTACAAAATATATTTTGGTACCAAGGCCCAGTGCTAAGCACTTTTACAGCTGTGTGTAGACATCCATCAGATAAATTATATTTTAATAAACCCTTAAGGTTGGTGGGAAAATGGAAATGTAGGCTGGACACAGGGAAAGCAGGTGGTCTGTTTACAGTTTTTTTCTTTATCTCAGCCTCCTGGTTCTCCCAGTGGGAGGCTGGAGACAGGATCTCCATTCCTGCCCTTCTGTAACGCTGTGTCCCCATGTCCACCCATGTCTCCATGATCTCTGCTTTCTATAGTCCCTCCCTGCAGTGCCCCTAGATCCTCTCTACCTCTCAAGACCTCCTTCTCATCTCACAAGCCCTCTGCATTCTCCACCCACCCATGGTATCCCTACATAAAACACCTTCCCATCCCTAAATGCCTCTGGTTGCCCTTCATGTCCCCTTCCCATGGCAAACTCGTGATTTCCCTGCTCCTTTCTCCATGCATGGCAGATCCCAGTTCCCTGCTCCAGGGTGTGGGCCCATGTGCAGACCCTGCAGAGGACATGACATCCAGAAACCAAGCACCTCTCCTTCCTACAGCCCCCACAACTCCTCTGGCCAACCAGATAAAAAGACTTGGATCAACAGGTTGAAGAGCTTTCCATTGTTTTTCATTTCCTACCTCCCTTCAGGACACTGCTGTGTCTCCCTGTTTCACCACCAGTCTCCACCTAGGGGCACACTAAAAGGTGGGCTCTTCAGTGTTTGAACTTCATGGGGACGAGGAAACCCCTGCCTTGGTCAGAGGGACACAAAGCCACTGTCCTCCCTGCCAGCAGCAAGAAGAGAAAATGGTGAGCATCCTACTTCACACCCTGCCAAACATAATGTCTCTTTTTCTCTGACAGCCCTGCCTGCTGTGTAATGCCAGATTTACTGCATGTTTGCAACATTGGGATAAGCCTTACAGAGACCTTCATACTGTGGGGGATTTGTCACTCACCGGGCTGACATAAATCCCATGAACATGCTTCAAAGTGTGAAGAAGACAGCAGCACAGGAATGGACCTGAAATCTTTCTAGGAGGTCGGAAGCCTCCTGAAGCCAGAGCTAAGCCTCAGACTGCACCATGGCCTTCAGAGAGCCCCAGCACCTGCCAGCTATCTTCTTGCTCTCCTTCCCACTTCAGACCTGAAGGGATGATGTCTGAACAGCATGAAGGAGAGATGTGCAGCCTCGCCTGTGCCTTAGCCCCAGTTTTCCTCCACCCTGTAGACAGCAAGGCAGGAAGAGGTGGGATGGGCCACCCCCAGGGAGCAGTAGGGCTGCATGAGAGCTCCCCTTCCATCGATCTGGGAACATGTACCTACTTCGTGGTTTTTAAAAAAAGAGGAGGAATAACATGCCCCTGCTATATCAATTCACAATTAATTCTTTGCATATGTACCTTCTTAAAGAAGAAACTCCGGTTTTTATTTTCTTTCCCAGAAATTGCAGCCCCTGATCCTTTTGTCCCTGGACTGAGCGTTATTGGAAAGCTCTCCATCATCTGCATAATTTAAGTAAGTAGTAAATAAAAAAACATTGCTGTACACACATAAATGCACTGATTTGGCAACTCATAGTATTGGAAATAGCTTACTTAGCATCAGGCAGAACACACGGCGATAAAGGAGAGCTGGGTGAGCGCTGAGGAGAATGAGCTGTCTAACCGTCCAACTAGTCTGCCGTGCAGACCCTGCACTACAGTGGGCATCTTTGCTAGCATCTACCTGTCTGTTTATGGGACACCAGATAATAGCATGTTGATCAAGGAGGATTAAAGAAATAAAACTCCTGATGCAGTTGTAAATTAGAGTATTTGCACAAACACAATTGATACAAAATAAAAGCCTCAAAAGTGACTTTCCATAGAATTATCAGAGAATCATAGAATGACTTATGTTGGAATAGATATTAAAGACCATTAAATCAAACCCTAGTCCAACGCCAGACAGAAGAATTTCTAACGTCTAACTTAAATAATCCCACTTTTAGTTTAAAACCATTTCCCTTGTCCTATCACTATCTACCCCTGTAAAAAGTTGGTCTCCCTTGTATTTATAAACTCTTTTCAAATACTGAAAGGTATTTGTGTGAGGTTTCCCTGGAGTACTCTTTTCTCCAAGGTAAACAAGGCGAGCTCACCTAACTTTTCTTCACTGGAGTGATATTCCAGTCCTTTGATCAGCTTCGTGTCCTCCTCTGGACTCTCTCCAACAGCTCCACTCCTTGCGCTGGGGTCCCGAGGCCTGGATGCAGTACTCCAGATGGGGCCTCATGAGGGTAGAGAAAAGGGGGACAATCACCTCTCTCTCCTTGCTGGCCACCCCTCTTGTGACGCAGCCCAGGGTACTACTGGCCTTCTAGACTGCAAACACACACTGCTGGCTCATCCATCAGGACTCCTTAGTACTTCTTGACAGGGCTGCTCTCAAGTTCTTCTCCCATATTTGGGACTGTCCCAACGCAGCTGCAGCACCTTGCACTTGACCTTGATGAACCTCATTAGATTCATGTGGATCCACTTTTCAAGTCTGTCCAGGTCCCTCTAGATGGCGTCCCTCACTTCTGCTGTATCAACTGCACCATTCGCCTTAGCGTCATCAGCAAACTTGAGAGTACACTCGATCCAACTGTCTATATCGTTGATAAAGATGTTGAAGAGCACCAGTCCTTCAGCTGACCCCTCAGGGGCACCACTCATGACTGGCCTCCACCTGGATATAGATCTGTTGACCACAGCCCTCTGGCTGTGACCATACAACCAATGCTTCATCCACCTGATAGTCCAGCCTTCAAACCCATATCTCTCCAATAAGGACATGGTGTGGGGACATATCAAAGGCCTTTTACAAGTCTAGGTAGATGACATCAGTTGCCCTTCCTTTGTCCACCTACACTGTCACTCCACCACAGAATGTCACCAGATTGGTGAGGTATGATCTGCCCTTGGTGAAGCTGCACTGGTGATCTCAGATTGCCTCCTCATCTCACATATGCCTTAAAATAGCTTCCAGAAGGATCTGCTCCATGATCTTTCCAGGCACAGAGGTGAGGCTCACTGGCCTGTAGTTCCCCGAGTCTTCCTTTCTCCCTCTTCTAAAAATGAGCATATAGACTCACACTCTGCCCAAAGGCTAAGGATGGAGAAGAGCAATGCACGCTGCGATCAGATTCATCTGAAGTCTGGGTGGTCTCTGGTGGATATGCGGGATGGCACTGCACATGGTATGGTGCTGGGACAAAGTTGGACAGCAGGTTATTGATGACTTTGTCTCTGAGGCTGGTGTGACTCAGTACAGAGACAACTTATGTAGCAGTGAATGACAGTGAACAAGTGGGTTTTGTTAAGGTCGACCTGCACACTTCCCAGTGGGTGAACTGATAACAGAAATGAGTAACTAAAAAAACCACTTTTTTTCTGAATCTGATTGGGAATTACTGCAGATTTTTGTCTTTCTTGAGTTGGCAGCAAGCAGATTTAATTTAACTAGTCAGCTGCTCAAAAGGAACAGCATCATTCTGCAAGCAGAGTGTGAAACAATGCAGCTACTAAGCTGCTTTGAATTGTGTATGGGCTCTTCTCTGCCAGGTACCAGGCTTCAGGAAAAGTAGTGTTGGGAACATCTCTAGGGGACTGCATTGCAAAAGACCTAACAAATGTTCATTCTCCAAGTTAAATGAACTAAAAAAATAAGCCAATATTCAAAAGTAAAGGAGATTTTCTAAGATTTTCATTAATCTATTGCTAATAATATAAGTTAGTTAGATTTATTTAAATAGGTTTCTATGGTATCATCCTATATAATCTTTGTTATACATCATTGAGAAATATTCTTTATGCAAGTGCTTGCAGCTCATCTGGCAGAGGAGTGGGGTCACTCAGAGAGTCTTTCAGATATCACAGCGCAGTGTGCATGGGCAGTATGATGTGCATAGGCAGTATGATGCAAAATAAGAAAGAAAGGATTCCTGCTGTGTTTTGGCAACCGGGCAGGGTGCAACACTGTCTGGATTCTGCACAGGAAAGTGAAAACTTTTGCCTGGGGAGACTGAAGGAAGATTCCCCACCCAGCAAGCCCACCTTCATAGTGGAGCTGGGATTTTTTGCATGATCCCCTTTCCCCTTTCACACAGACCTTCCCTGTCACATTCTCCTCAGTTTCAATGGCTCTGATCTCATGTTTTAGTGAACATTCATGCCCTGCTTCATGCTTACACCGAGGCAACTTTCAATACCCATTGCTCTCAGCTTGCCACAACACTCAGCAGTCTGTTTGCTTGGCAGCGCGGAAATAGCCCTTCGCAGGTTCATTGGTGTGACACTGCAAGGCAATGGTGTGGCTGTAGGTACAGAGATGCATAGGGTTAAGGCAAAGAGAGTCAGTTTAAAGCGTAAGGATTAGTGCATTGTACTTCTGAAGGTATGCCAAGACCACAGCCTTCTTCACTAAGTAGCTCTTTGCTTAAGGGATTGACCTGCACTAGGCCTATTTATAGTGGAAGGGAATGGTATCTGAGTTCATGGCTATGTCTGATATATGACCAGCAGGTTTGTGACCCTGAAGCACCTGCACCGATTAGTTAGAAAAAAAGTACACTTTTATATATATATATATATAATACATATATACATATATATATGCATATATTTGTGACATATAGAAGTGCATATTGTTTACCTTATTTTTGGCTTTGCTTTGTTCTGGTTCTGGAAGGCAGCTGAAGCACAAGGGGGCTGTGGAGAAACCTATGTAGCCACTGTGCAGCATTAAACACACAGCAACATTATGAACATTTCTCAGCGATGTATAACTAGTCATGACTTCACTGTATGATGCAGCACCATGAGAAAAATGTACCTGAAATGTCAGATCACACAATAGCAGCAGAACTATGTGAAGCACGGGCTGTGATGCTACAAGTGCCATCAGCCATCTTGTAAGAGCAGGTTTTGCTGCCTGGTGCCACACAGCAATGCAGTTTTCCCTCCAAGCCATGACCTGCCTGGTGGGCTGGGTTTAGCTGCTGTGTCTCCTGTCCACAGCTGGGTCGATCACAGGATAATCCAATACCCCAAGCTGGAAGGATCCTTTCAAGGATTGTCAAGTCCAGCTCTGGGCTGCACACAGGACCACCCAAAAGTCACACCCTATGTCTGAGAGCACTGTCCAGACACACCTTGAACTCCAGTACTCCAGCTGTGCCCACAGCCATGTGCAGCAATGTGCAGCCCATTCCATGCCCACCGCCCTCTGGTGCAGACTCTTTCCCTGACCCCCAGCTGCCCCTCCCCTGACGCAGCTCCATGCCATTCCCTCAGGTTCTATCATCGGTTATCAGAGAGAGCAGACCAGCACCTGCCCCTCACTGGCTTGGCTCTGTACAGGCAGCAAAGTGTACTCCAAAGAAGATCTTTAGTCAACTTGAATAATTTCAGTAGCAACAGGATTGTTCATTTTTAAAAATGTTCTCTCAAACAGGAAAAAAATAATAAATAACGAGTAGAGTGTTTAAGAGCTCACCTTCTTTTAATGACTGAACAAGCAGAAATGATCAGCAAGACTCCTGAATTCCCAGATCACTATCGGAACAAAGGAAGCAATATAGAGATGACCTGCAGGAGGAAGGACTGTGTTACAAGTATTTATTCATCCAGTCCTGCTTTTATGCTTCAAACAGGATAAATTTTATGTCAAAATGATCCCTGAAATAGTTTTTTTTTGTTGTTGTTGTTGGTTTTTTTTTTTTTCCTGTATTTCTGAATGTCAAGCTTCTGTTTGGTATACACCTTCTGGTTCGAAAACTACTTTTGTGTTTTTCAGTCAGTGTGAGACCTGAAGGACTTGCAGGAAACGCGTGCCCTGGAGCAGCAGCTGAAAGTGGCCTCAATCATGCAAAATGGCACTGGAGAGGCAGGCATAGGCAACTGCATCACATCTCAAACCTCACTGGATGTAATAAACATTTGGACCCATAGCACATGTGGACATCTGTAAGTAGAGGCCTTATTAGCTATAAATATCTATGGATACCCTATAGCTGCCTAACATAGACACTACATACATACCTGTATCACGTACTGCTGGATGAAAGTGCCAGTACCATTATTTGGGCTTAATCTTACCAGAGCTGTCACATGCCCAAGAGAAGTGTCTAGAACTGCCTGTCCAGCAGGACAGTTGTCTTCTGTAGGTCCTACCAGCTCCGTGTAGGTATTTGGGATCTTCCAGGTGAGTGTGGGCAGCACCAGCACCATTTGGCAAGCAGAAAAATCTGGTCCCATGTGCCAACAGTGGAGAACAGTGGAGAGCCCTTTTGGGTAGGCAAGAATGGCTGGAGACTTCTGGACTGGTGGAAGCAGATCCTAGAAGGGCTGAGGGCAGGTAGGGCCCAGCTGCCAGCACCTTTGGGCAGGGGACCATCACCACTCTCCTCCTTCACCCCCCCGTAGCGCTCAGTCCACATGCCAGAAGAGGGAGTGCAAAGTCTACTCACAAAGCTGAGCACTGATCTCTGGAAGATCTCAGTGCTCCTTAGGTTCCAACGTGCTTAATTTACAGAGGAAAAAAATGAAGACCTCCAGTAATTATTGCCTTCATATTTCTTGTCCCAGCACTGTCGAAGGAAAAAAAGCAGAAGGCAAACACCTGGTCTGCACTTACCAGCCCTGCTCATGCAGTGCAAAGGTGGGGTGGGTATGGGTGGCTCTGGGCCAGCAGGATGCTCATTCATTGTGCACCAGATTAAAAGCCAAGGAGGAATAAGCATACAGTACTGGCATAAGGCTTCTGTTGGGCTGTTTTTCCCCAGTGAAAGGTGTTGGCACGTTAAGCCCTCTGAAGCTTGATGTGCAGCTGGGAACTTGAAAGCAAACACCCACCATGCTAAGAGAAAACTATCTCTAAAAACCTTCTCCACCTTCCAGTTACCAGCTGTGTCAAGGGAGAATTTAAAGAGTTCAAAACAGTGTTAGCTGAGCAAAGCACAGGATCTAAAGCATTTCTGCTTCATGCAAGTCTTCTATGTCCAGAACCTCCCAGATTTAACCAGCTAAGAAAAGAAGAAAACAAAGGGAAGATAAAGAAATCTTCACGCTCTTCATGATGGAAATGAAGCAAGGATTTTATTACACCTAACAGAATGCACACATGCTAATAAAGGTAAAACTGTTTTACAGAGGTCAACAGAAATACTTGTTATTGTTAGTCATTTGATAGAGGTGGCTCATCACTGCACCAGACAGCACAGGATGCTTTCAGACAGGCAGGTAAGCATCCATCTGTAGTTTGTAGGATCTGTAGTTTGATGGATGTTTGTTTCCATCTGTAGGAAAGATTATGGGTGACATATATCTGTGCCGTCCAGTAGAATATGTACAAAAGCAAACTAAGCAGCTAAAAGGAAAACCCATAAAATAAAAACCCATAAAAGTATAAGGCATCAGAAGAATTGTAATGTGGCCAAGTACCTTGTTTAGCCAACATTATTCAGGCAGCTGCCTTACTTGCTTCTATCAGAGGAGAGCACCGTAGCACCCTGCGCACTGAGAACGGAAACGCCCACAGCTCCCACATTCCCATTTGGTGATGCTGGGACACTGCATCACAGCCATGAGAAGGTGAAGTTCTACCTCTTGGAGGCTGGCTATAAAGCTCATTTAAAGCTGGAGAGGCTCACCTTCACAGAATCACAGAATCACAGAATGGTTTGGGTTGGAAGGGATCTCAAAGCCCACCCAGCCCAACCCCTGCCATGGGCAGGGCTGCCCCCCACCAGCTCAGGCTGCCCAGGGCCTCATCCAACCTGGCCTTGTGCCCCTCCAGGAATGGGGCACCACAGCTTCTCTGGGCAGCTGTGCCAGCACCTCACTGCCCTCTGGGGAAAGGATTTCAACCTAACAGCTAACCTAAATCTCCTGGTGGCACCTCCCATACAAGCCCTCATCGGAGGTTGTCTTTTAGAGAGCATTTTTGCTGAGAATATCTCAGCAGGGTCTCTGCTTCGCACCATTTCCAGTCCTGTTTTTCCCAAGAGCCAACAGTGGAAGATCTCTGACATTAATATATAGCTGAGAATTTACCAATTTTGTCTTTAAAGGTAGCAATCATTTTGTTACAGTTAAAATGGCCATGTTTAATTACAGAACATGAAGAAAACCTCTGAAAATTTCTGACCAGCACGTTGGCACCTCTAACATGGGCAGGGAACTATCTAATCTACAACTGTATAAAGGAACACTTAGGAATGGCAAACAAAGCATTTACTAAATAACAGTTAATCAGAAAAGATCTCAATGCAATCATCATGGATTATAGAGACAAGAAATAATTTGAGTTAAACTATTGGCAGAACTTTTTCTGACTGCTAATGTAATTTCACTGAAGATAAGTGTTTCAGAAGGGTAAGGGGGCTGAGCCAAGAGTACAGTCCAGGCTGGACTTTGCAGAGAACAAGGGGAAACCCCAAGGCAGAAATGCTCATGTTAGGGCACCTGGCTGGTGCTCCCAGCTTCTGAGGCCTCCCTATGACTCACGTAGTACCTCTCTGTTTCCCCTTTTGCAGGTGGCCTCCTTAATGCAAACAAATCTGTGTTACGTGAATGTGGCCAGTTTTACTGCCTAATGAGTACCTTTGGCAGAAAGGTAAGGGCAGCTGGTTTGTTGTTCAGAAACCAGGCCCTTTCATACAGAGGCCTCAGGTTTCCCACATTTCTAAAGTTCTCTCTTGTTATTAAGGAGATGAATAAAGCAGTTACAAACCTCTCCAAACAAAATCCAGTCAGCCCAAGACTATGATCTAAGAACAGCACTTGTAGAACGAGGCAACGATGGGTTCCAGCAACACTAAACTTGTCATTTATACGTAATTAAATCTTGCTATCCCTCCTATCAGCAGTGGATGCTGCCATCACAGTGCCCTTGGCTGCAAAGTGCTGGGGCTATGGGGCTGGGAGCACAGCCATGTCACAGTGCAACACAGCAGGGCTCTAGGAACATGCAAGATATCACATAGCAAAGCTCCAGGAAAGCAATAGACCCTGATCTCCCCAAAAGCCTCCTATGGTGCTGTAGCCAAGTCAGCTTGCTGTGTGTGCTGTACAGAAATGGCTGCCTGCTGGGTTACTGCTGGAGTGGCCAAATATCACCAGAGGCAGCAGAGTGTCCAGGATGGTCTGGCGCTTCACCCTTCTGGAGAGATCCATGGGGGCAGTGCTGCCTGGTCTGATGGTTTGCTTTGGATGTGGGTGTTCGAGGTTTGCAGAGAGGGTGGACAGCCCCTCTCTAGCACCTGATGTACATGCACAAAACTTTCCTCACCTGGGTAGAAAACCTCTCTGACCTCTCAGCACTGGCTGACAATCCCAGAGCATGCATCTGTGGCTATTTTTGTCTGTTTTGCAGCCAGCATCCATGTACAACTGCATGTAAGAGTCTATTTCACTAGCACAGATGCATCCCCTTCCTTGAGAAGGGGTAAAAGCCCTTGGGACATCTTTGATTCTCTCACTGAAGCTTATACCAGAGCAGCATTCATTTGCACTGACACCAGCCCTTTCCGTTCCTTGCCCTTTCCACTCACCAGCACCCAGCTGGCTGAAACTGAGCCCAGCAAACTGTGTGTTTCCTTTTTCTCTCTCTATTCTTAATTGTAGCCCCTTCATCATTAGTTCCCACAGGACCATCAATAGCATATTTGTCTGACACAGGCAGCTTCACTGCTATAAATTCTCCACAGCCCATTGAATAGAGACTTTTTAATTAGGTTTTAGAAATTTTCCATTAGCAGAGAGACACTGAGAATTCAGGTCTTACTTCTGAAAAGCGAAGTATGATAGAGGTGGCAGCGGTTTGATTTACAGAAATATTAATATTTTCATCCCTCTATTTATGGGCATGAATTAAGAGATGTTTTGCTAGTTGATAGAAACATGTTTGTCACTTGTGCTACAAATGAGAGCATACGAAGTATGCTCTCAGGAATTCACTGCCTTCTAGTGGGATGCTGAAATCCAGTTCTAGGGGAATTACCAGTAACAAAAGACCCTTCCTCTCCATCACCTTCTGTCATCTTCAGCCTTACACACACATAGTGAGAACTGTTTGCAGCATAAAGCTTATGTCAGAGCCTCATTTGCAGGGCTCCGAGGGCACCTCAAAACCATCACCCTCAGCAGCCCCACACGCTGACTGTACCAGCCCGATACCAGACAGGCGTTCCGATTACCCAGCTTAGCTTTGGACCAAACTTTGACTTGGTCCTCAAAGAGAAGTTTGCGTGAGATGATGGAGAGCCACAGGCTGTCCTCTCCCTACAAAGGAGTTTCCTTGGATCCCACCAAGACCAAGACACTGATTTACAGTGCACTCTGGATCAGTTCATATAATTTTTTTTTGCCACTAAATCAATTAATTCTGATCACATTTGTAAACAGAGCCTTGAACATAAATATCTCCCAAACTTTAATTTTTTTTGCCATGGTGCCTTTTGATTGCCCCTCTGTAAAGAAAGATATCCATTCCTGAGCTAGTTTTTGCTACAAACATGTCCTGAAATGGGTGAATTACATTACAGTATGTTTCTGATTTTGCCCGTGTGGGAGGAACAAAAACATCTTGGAGAGGGAACAAGAATTGAAAGGGAAATTCTTTACTTCCCCTGATAAATGTTAGGAGATTTTGGCTTTGAAGGGAGGAGAATATTCTTTCCCTTTCCATCCCTTTCCAAATCTTTACAGTTCACTTCACATGCTCACTCTCTCTAAAATCCTTAGAAGGAAAATTTCAAAGGAATTTTATAGCTAGCCTTCTTTCTTTTAAAATTAAAACAAAAAAAAAAATCGACTTATTTCCTTCATTATTTTGCTAATCCCTTTGAAGAATTTTACCACACGCTTTTTCCCTGAAAGTTCTCCCATCAATTTTTCGTATTTTCTCTCTAGCATTCCAGTTTAATATTTCTCCTATTTTTGTCTGTGTTTAATTGGTACAGAACACGCACTTTCTCCATTCACTACTATCAAATAGTTAATGGATATTCATCACAGCAATATTTTCACAAATATAAAAAGAGCAATAATTGAAAACTGCTAAAAGCAACAGCAGTTTTGGCTCCACTGTGCCACCACACCACAGTAGGTATTTTTGCTTGCAGCTGGCCCGCATCATTTCCTGCTGCTTCAAACAGTTGACCTCAGCACATAAACATTTGGAGCTGGTGATCAGCCTTGGTGTCTCCCTGCCCCTATTGAGAGGTGCTGAATGGATCCTGCCCCTCGTGACCACACCAGCCAGCTTCCCTCCTTCCCTCCTCACTGAGGGAGGAAACCGTCACTGGAGAACCATCCCCTCCTTCATTACTGGTGTCTTTCTTCCAGTGATCACAGCTGATATGAAGGATTGGGTTTGCTTTGAGTTCAGGTGAGTTTCAGAAGCATCACCATTCATCATGCCGTTTTCCATTCTGCAAAGTGGGACATTTTTAACAGATTTAGAATTTAAACCCAGCTCTGTTATCTTGATTTTGAGCTTTGCGCTTTCAGCATGTGATTAAACTCCAAAATTCAGGAGAATTTGAAAAGATTTTGCTAAAAATATAACAAAAAGAAAAAGAAGTAATCATAAAATCATAGGATTGGCCAGACTAAGCCAGGCTAGATCCATCTTTATTCCTGATCTGATGCCAGGCATGGCCAGTCACAGGTGCTTACAGGAAAGCTTTAAGAAGGAGTACAGACCAGTCTTTCCAGTAGGTCTTCCCAGACAAACAAGCAGAAATTTAGAGCCTTCTGAAGAATCTTCTGAAGAAATTTAGAGCCTTCTGATGTTTATACCTTGAACATCATAAATAGCACTGCCAGTGGCCCTCTGTGCTGGGTAGTACCATCTGTCTTACAGTCCTTGCATGTCCCTGGCCTTCTGCTTCTGGAGAAATGAATTCCAGACCAGTCATACATTATATTCTTCTCATGTGCAGCTGCAGCCTCACTGTTTCATTGACTGACTTTCTCGTGTTTGTATTCTGAGGAGCGGTGAGCAACATGAGTTGAAGGCCAGCCAGCATCCTGTCCTAAATAGCAGCAAGAGTTGATGCCAAGGAAAAGAGTTAGAGCAAGTCAGACGGACAGTGACACTTCCCCAGACACTTCCAACATCCAATGATTTTCAGCTTGGGATTTTCTTGAGATAGACTTACAGCCCAGAATAAATTTTCTTCTACAGATTTTGATCACTCCCCAGATCCATGTGAAGTTTTAGCAAATGCAGGATCCTGCAGGAAGGAATTCCACAGCTTACCTACACGCGCCCATCTTCCTTCCCCCACTTTGAATGTGCTTCTCAGATGGTCAAACTTTAATATTAGGTGAGACAATGAAGTAGTGGTATATTCCTCTGCCTTTTGTGACTTTATAGACCTTGCAGCCTGGATAGACCCAACCTACATGGTCATTCCTGGTGTGGATGCTGTCCTACCCAACCGGCTTTCCTTCATCCTCATGACTGGACCTGTTAGAGATTGGAGACTGAGAAAAAGGGCATGAGAAAAGCAAATGTACTGTGGGTTTATGAGACGGCAGAACAGCCATTCCGTTCCCTAACCACTGCTAACTGCCATTTGCTTTCCTCAGTTGCTAGGCACTGAGCTGCTGTTTTCACAAATCTGCCTCTCCTACCCCATATGCCAACATCACACACTGCACTCACTCATAACCAGGTGATAAGAACCAGCTCAGAGTCATCATTGTATCTGAAGAGTTAGGGTTGCTCCTTTCCCAGATGAGCAGTGCTTCATGTTTATGGGCAGTATCAACTGCAATCTTACCCTGCAGTCATTCAGTTCTGCAAAATCTATCTGTGCATCTTCCTCATGTCTCACCACCACCATGGTGTTGCTAACAAATTTTACCCTCTCCTACTGTTTCAAGACAATTTACAAGTTTGTTATTATGCAAAGGTCCCAGCATGGCTCCTTGTGGCCTTTCCCTTCAATGAAAACCATTCACTTACTCTCACCTTGTTACCTTCTTTCTTATCCAGGCAAACGCTTCTCCTTCTGGCCTGTGACAACTTAGTTTCTAAGTTTCTACACTCTTCTAAATCTGTGTCCACAGCTGATTGTTTCCAAGTCCGGGCCTTTTCTCAGCATCTCTTCAAATTGCACTTTCTCCTTTTAATGTGGGGCAACCAGAACCTCACAAAGCGATGCAGGCACGGGCACAGCGGGAACTGCAGTGGTGTCAGAATTACTTTTGCCACTTTGCACTCAGTCCCTTTTCTAATAGCAATTAAAACTCAATTTGCCTTCTTGACACTTTGAATATTCAATTGGTGTAAGCAAAGCAGTGCAGAGCTCTGTCTGAGTGACAAGGGCTAATTTACAGCCCATCTTTGTGTTTACATATAATTAAGTTATTTTTCCTCCATGCACTTTACTTTGCACTTACTTATTCTGCCTTTCACTTGACATTTATCACTCTTGTAAGATATTTCCACAACTCCGCAGTTACCTGCACTTTTGGAAAAACATGACAAATAATTCTGAATCATCTGCATATTCATCACTTCATTATTCACCAACATTTTCTTATCATTTCTGAGTCTGTTGAACAACAAAAATCCTCTTCTCCTCTTTGTGATAACTAACCTTTGTCTCCTATCTCAGAAGTTATTTGTTTATCTCTTTCTGATTTTACCTCCATGCACTCATTTTTGTTTTTTTTTTTGTTTTTTTGTTTTTTTTTTCCTGTTTTCTTTATTTAGCTTTGAAAAAAAAGGCCTTTTTTTTCTTACAGTAGCTCCCTTTACTTTCCCGCTTAACTCTTCTGGGTCTATGTGCATGCATGAGGACATCTTTTTCTTTTTCTTTCTCTTTTTCTTTCTCTTTTTCTTTTTCCTTTCCTTTTTCCTTTCCTTTTTCCTTTCCTTTTTCCTTTCCTTTTTCCTTTCCTTTTTCCTTTCCTTTTTCCTTTCCTTTTTCCTTTCCTTTTTCCTTTCCTTTTTCCTTTCCTT